>CM069232.1:7429360-9829360 GCA_035582765.1 Acer negundo
TGTTTCTTTTAATTGTGTGCTTATGTGCTTTATCATCACACTTATGCATTTTCATATATTGCATATCTTTTGTGTGTCACATGCTTGGTGAATATTCATGATGTTATCCATTCCCATGCATGTTATTTATTCACAACCACACTTGCACTTCATCTTATTTATTATTTACTTTTAAATGTTCATATCAGTTTGGATAGAGACAAAGAGAGACAGATAGCAAGGATCATTGTAATTCCAATCTCTAGAAGATAATGACCTTCTCTCATGACAAACTTAAATAGAGAAATCGAAAAATGACCTATAGTCTATTTTGAGAAATATAAAGCACTGAAACTTACAACTAGTGGTGGTGGTGGTGGCAACGGCGGAGGTGGTGTGAAGAATAGCGTGATAACTTGAATTGAGAAACGAGAACAATGGAACTCAACAGAGAGGTACGAGACATATAATATACTACAATAGGAGAACCGGTTCGACTGGCTTTTTCGCATTAATTGTTTTTATATCATTAATGCAAGTCTGTTGGATGAAGTTTATAATGATCCAACGACATGGTCATATCATTATTCATGCAAGCTCAATGCGGTGTTTTAAATCACTACATACTCGCCAAACCTCTTCAACCAATCAGCCCCCTCGAAACAATAGATAAAGAAACCCCTCATCTTACAATAATGAGAAATGATTTGGATTTTATTTCTTTGAGAAGAGGCATGTAATGGAGAGGCACACTTTACCTTGGATAACCCCCCCCCCCCCACAAAAGGGGTTAAGCATTGCCAACTGTTGCAAATCATTTTAAGATGAAAAATTAATAAACGATAAAAATACTGCAAGTGCCAAAATAATTCAAATTTTAGATAGTCTTTGGATGAGACACATGACAGGACTTTCTATCCATGGTTTTTGCTTTATAATATTTATATATATATATATTATATTTATAATATTTATATTTATATTTACAATTTTATTTATTTATTTATTTGAGATAGTCTTTGGATGAGTCACATGGAATTAATTTTCATCTTCAATTTTTGGTTTATAATATTTTTGTAATTATTATTTATTATTTTTGTTATTTTTTAATTTTTAAAAGATATATTTATATTTATATTTATTTATTGTAGTCGATTCTATCATGTAAATATTGTCGACATGTTGTCAAACTATGATAGTTAATTTTGTTGATCTTTATGACAGTTAATTATATCAACACTAAAAATGGACACATTTCAATAGAGTTCACTTCTGTTCACCCCATTTGAATGGCGTGAGCATTTACATGACATGCGTCCATATCGCTTCCAAACCACATGGAATGCACCTATTTATTATTGCAATATTCCCCTTTGCAATTGTTTTTCCAAGGTACAAGTGGCCATTTCTTATGTGCCACGTGTTTTGTATTAAGTTTTGTTCATAAAAAAAAAAAATCCAAAAACAATTAAACAATTTTTTTTTTTTTTAATGAAGGAAAAACCATACACAGAGGAACAATAAAACAATTAATTAGCATTAATAAGATCTAGTTGTCCCAAAGCATCGATATTCTCGTAAGGCTGTGGCTGCTCATTTCCCTATAATCATTTATTATTAATATTATGAGAATGCTTGATTATTAATTATTTTTTATTAAAGGGGAATATTATCTACCTTCCCTATTTATCTTTCTCACTCATTGTTTGACACGTACACATTTTTTCATTTATTAAAAAAATCTCACTTTTTGGTGCAAAGCTTGTTTACGTATTTACCGTTGATGGATGGGAAAGGTAGATAGCATTCCCTCTAATTGATTCATTTCAATTTAATTTTAATTAAACAACCCTTTCTGTTACCCATTGAGAGCGAGTGGTGTGAGAAGTAAATGTGTGTTTGGTGAAACTGAAACAAATTTACGGTGTGTTCAAATATTAATCTAGAGGGGGGTGAATAGATTTGAACACTTTTTACCCAATTTTCGTTATTAGTCAATATTCCAAAAATACCCCTAACTAGTCAATTAATACACAAAACAATAATCAAGTGTAATATGTGTGGAATTATAAATGACACTTGATTTTTACGTGGAAACCCTCAAGGGAAAAACCACGGGCTGGTAAGTGCACCACACTCGAACCTCGAATCTACTAATTGCGATAGCGTATACAACCTAATCCAAGTTTGATGGCCAAATCTCGACAAATATCCCGCTACCACTACTCGCATGCCTTTAAAAGTGGACTTAGTCCAATTTGCTTGAGTGAGCACCTAATCCTGGTGTAGTAACCTAATCCCGGTCAATCTCACAAGACTTACTTCTCAATGAAGAGATAAAACATCCTATGTGAATATATGATAATATTCAAGGAACAAACAAGGCTAGGGAACCTTAGATGCTTATCTAGAATGATAATATAACAATTAATTCATTCCTAGATATCGAGAGCTAAATGACATGTCATAAAGCTTAGCTAAACATAGATTAGGCAATCCTATAAAGCTATCAAAATACAACACTCAATCAATACACCACAATCAATCTCTATTTTGTATCTAGAATATATTCTAAGAGCATACAAATGATAAAAGAGATGACTTGTTAAGAAAGACACTAATTATATAAGATAATAGTGAAAACCTCATCAAGCAAGTTGTGATGTTGCAAAATTATGCATGGATGCATCCTATATGGTCATAGATGATGCAATATGAAGTTTGATGCAAAAAGGATTTGCTTTGAGTGATTAAAGGTTGAAGTGTCGCGGTTGGATCAACCGTGGCATGCAAGCGACATAGATACATTCTCTGTGTCGCGGTTGACCCAACCGTGGCAGTCGACGACCACTACAGTCCATCTGCGTGTGAAAGACCAAAACGCTGTAGTTTTGTTGGGAGCCTATAAATATCCCACTTTCATTTTAGGTCATCCCCAAGAGTTCCAAAAGCATATTTTTCTCTTAGAATACTTTTTAAGAGCCAAAAATCCTCAAAAACTCACCTTTAATCACTCAAAGCATTTCCTTTTTGCATCAAACTTCATATTGCATCATCTATGCTCACATAGAGTGCATCCATGCATGGTTTTGTATCATCACATCTTGCTTGGTAAGAATCTCACTAACTTCATCTAATTTTAATGTCTTTCTTAATAAGTCTTCTCTTTATTCACTTGTATATTTTTAGAACACATACTAGATACAAGATAGAGATTATTTGTGATGAAATGATTGAGTGTTGTTTTGTGATAGCCTTCTAGGTTGTGTTTAAGCTTAATTGCTAAGCTATTTGACATGTCATTTAGCTATTGATATTTAGGATTGCTTTTTATAGCATATTCATCATCCTAGATAAGCATCTAAGGTTCCCTAGCCTTGTTTGTTCATTGAATATCATCATATATTCACTTAGGCCATTTTATCTCTTTATTGAGAAGTAAGTCTTGTGTGTAGCTTCTAGGAGTAGGTTGCTTAGATCGCAAGCAATTGGACTAGGTCCACTTATATCAGGATTAGGTAGGTGTGTGATTACTTCCGGGATTAGGTTGTAATCTTTAATACATTTAGTGGATTCGAGGTTCGTGTGTGGCTCACATAACACCCCGTGGTTTTTCCCGAAAGGGTTTCCACATAAATATCAAGTGTTATTTAAATTCCGCACATATTACACTTGTGATAATATTGTGACTAGTTAGGGGTATTTTCGGAACATTGACTATTAATAAAATCGGAAATAATCTATTCACCCTGCCTCTAGATTAATATTATACACACCATTATTTGTTACACTAACATGTTATGTCATTTAACAATCTAGATGCAATTAATTACACATGCAAGAAGATAGATTAATGAACATTAATGCACATAATATAAACACACACAACATACAAGAATAAGACTTATGCATGGGTTGTGGGTGTGTGCAACTATCTCTTCAAAGTAAGTAAGCACTTAGAAATTTACCTTTAAAGTGCTTGTCTCTTGAGGTCTTGAAGGAGCCTTTGAGCTTGATCCTCAATCACTAAAGCTACCCTTACAATAAACCCCAATATGTGGTTTGTCCATGAAATAAGCCAATCAAAAAATGGGAATCATTACAATCTCCCCATTTGGCTATTACGTGACAAAACCACCACTCACAATGATCCTCACAACATAATTGAAGCTACGGGATATTGTACATTACAAAGAGATATTAAAAGTAAAAGAAAACTTCAAGTCTTCAATCTTTTGTAGAACTATCAACTCTTCAAAACAAAAAGTTACACTTTCCAAAGAAAGTGTATGTGAGATGATTAAGTGAAAATAAACAAGCATTTGCATTTAAGAATTTAAGCACAACATCATGCAATGTATGTGTGCAATGCAATGCTCCCCTTCAATGGGTTGCTCCCCTTCAATATATGGTCTCCCCAATATGCACAATTGCTACTACAATTAGCAACTCCCCTTACCACCATTCTACTCCTCCTTTTTGTCATGATATAGGCAAATGAGTATTCCCCAACCGGATCACTTAAGGTAGAGAGGGATAGTAGCATACAAGATATTTGCAAAATCTTATAAGCCACTTTATGCAACTCAATCAATTGGAGAGAAACAAGGAGATTTATTTTATGAAAATATGTGAATTAAACAATGCTTTGCATACAAGACATGTAGCATTCAAGTCCAAAATACAACGGTATTTGGTAAAGCAAATGACAAAGGTTTCCAATAAAAGTCAAACCAATTTCACCATTTGTCATGATAGAAACAAGGATATAGAGATTTCATTGAATTTAATTTGAGAGCAACTATATCCAACTTTATAGGCTAAACATGGCATGAGCGATTTTGCACCCTATTAAATTTTTTTCAGGAATATTTCCTGTATGATAGTAACCATGTTCAACAAATAAAGAAAAAGAGACAATTGATTTTCATTTGAGTCTCATTTGCTCTTTCACACATTGTTTAGCATTTAAGAATATGCAATCATTAATTCATGCTTTTTCATATTGCATTAGCATGTTAAAAGAAATTCATGCTATTAATTTTTAGCATGTCAATTAAGAATCATCATGTCATGGAGATAACTATAGGTCATTCAAATCGTAATTCCTATCTAAATCTCCTAGTCCAAAAATGCATGTTTGAACATAAATATGACATGGATTGCATTCAAAGCATGGTTCACACTTATTAAGATAAAAACATATATATATATGTGCAACCATTGATACTCAAGCAATTAATAAAGAAGCACAAGATATTTCAAATTTTTGCATGTGATAAGTATGCAAAATAGCTCTATTTGCTTGAGTTCCCCATTTGGGGTCAAAAAGCATACCACTTCAAAGAAGGGTATAAGGTCCTAAAGACCTCCCAAGTCCATTGGACTTAGTAGAACCTATATGAGACTTGTTAGTCTCATAGCAAGCAGGTTCATTATTTCTTTTCCACTTAGGTGACAAAATTTCAATCATAGTGGTTAAAGGTTCAAGAGTTCTAGGTATCATAGGATCATGTAAATGAATTTTATCCATCCTATGAACAAGCATTCTAGCTCTAACCTTTTTCTTTTCAATCATGCTTTTAGCTCTACACATTTTGATGTAATGAAAGCAATTTGGTCTAATGTGACCATCAATACCACAATAATGACATGTAAGGATGAAGTTAGAAATCATACCATGACCTTGTGCATCCATATGAGCCTTCTTATGTCTTTGTGGCTATCTTGGTTGTTGATTAGGATCTCTCCTTCTTTGTTGTTAGCCAAGACGTGGTTGCTTCCTTGGTTGAGCTTGCATGATTGGTCTTTTCCCTTGATAGATTTGAGGTTGAGGGAAGTTAGTGTGAGGAACTCTTGTAGGTTGAGCTTGAGGTTGTCTCCTTGGAGCTACCTTCACCTATGCACTTCTTCAACATTGTCCTAGATCAATATTTTTCCTAGAAGTATGCACCGGTGAAGCTTGTTTCTTACCTAAGCTCTTGACAAACAGGTCTTGCTAGGAGTGAGAATCTCCATTTCATTTTTAAAGCCAAGACCACTCTTGTCACAAGGGCTTTTTCCAACACTCAACATATGATTGAGTTTTTCTATGCTAAAGACCATTTTAGCCATCAAAACTCTAGCATCTTCAATCTCCCTTTTCAACCCTTATTTATTCCTCTTAGATATAGCTAACTCATCATTTAGCTTATCTTCATCTTTCATGGATCTACCATTTATTCACTCAAGTGGTCAACTAGTATTGAAAGCTCAAGGTTTTCTTCCTTCAAACTTTGAATCTCCTTCTCATTCTTTATCTTATAGCTTTCAAACCTTTTAAAGTAGTCTTCATGATCCATACTCTTCACATTTCCATTTGTGGTGTTAGATGACAAATTCTCAACTTTTGAGTCATCTCCTAAATTCTCCATCTCACCAATGGAGTCATCTTCTTCATCAAGATCATCAAATTGGTCTCTTGATGATGTATGAGACATATCCCAATGAGTAGCTACACCAATCACTTATAGAGCTACTTCTTCATCTATCTCTTCTATAGGATCACTAGTCAAATCATCCTTGCCATCAACTTCAACTTCTACATGAGTGGCACCAAATGCTGTGTAGTTTATGGAAAGGTCTTCATCACTTGAAGACTTATCTCCCTCACCAAAGTCATCATTTCTACCACTCCAAGTGGCGGCCATCACCTTTCCCTTTTTCTTGTCCATGCGATTAGCACATTCAGGGGCGAAGTGACCTATGCCACCACATTCATAGCATTGGACCTCCATCCTTTCAGTATCCTCCTGCCTAGGCTTAAACTTATTGAAAGAACCATTTTTCTTCAAGTATTGGCCTTTTGATCCAACACCCTTCTTCTTGAACTTGACAAACTTCTTGAACCTTTTCACAAATAAGGCAAGGTCTTCGTCCGAGTCATTCTTTTCCTCCTTCTCCACCTTGGAGGTCTTTAAGGCTAGATTCTTTTTCTTCTTATGAGGTGCTGTTATAGTCTCCTTTCTTGACTCAAAGGCAAGAATTCTTCCAATGACTTCACTCGGCTTCATATCCTTATACCCATCATTCTCCTCTAAAGCCGTTACCTTGGACTCAAACCTCTCGGGAAGTGATCTCATTATCTTTTGCTTGATCCTTCTATCTGAGTAAAGGTCACCAAATTGATGACTTTGGTTCACAATGTCCATCAACCTCACTTGGAAGTCATTAAATTGCTCATGCTCTTCCATCATAATGGTCTCAAAACAAGTTTGGAGGACTTGTAGTTTTGACTCCTTGACCACTTCGGTTCCTTCATGAGCCGTTTCTAGGATATCCTATGCATCTCTTGCGATCCTAGTGATTTGAACCAACTTGTATTGGTTCTCGTCCATAGCACATAGAATGGCGTACATCGCCTTTCTATTCCATTTAGAAGACTCGAATTCTTGAGCATTCCATTGTGCCATTGGCTTAAAGACATCATCTCTTCCTCCAATAGGAGTCATCATAGGTGGAGCGTATCCATCTTCAACCGCCATTCATGCCCTATCATGGATTTAGCATAAGTACGCTTCCATCTTCCCCTTCCATGAGGAGTAATTATCGTCGGTGAGCAACAGTGGCCTCACACTCGACACTCCCTCTTTGGTCAACCCGAAATCACTCATAGTGTTTGGATGAATGCAAATGAGATGAATGCAAAATGTGTGAATAAATCAAGAAATCACACAAAATGCAAAACACATCAAAAATGAGCTAGGATCACCTAAGTATATCTAGGAACCCGCTTTGATACCAATTTACGGTGTGTTCAAATATTAATCTAGAGGGGGGTGAATAGAATTTAACACTTTTTACCCAATTTTCGTTATTAGTCAATATTCCGAAAATACCCCTAACTAGTCAATTAATACACAAAACAATAATCATGTGTCATATGTGCGGAATTATAAATGACACTTGATTTTTACGTGGAAACCTTCAAGGGAAAAACCACGGGCTGGTAAATGCGCCACACTCGAACCGCGAATCCACTAATTACGATAGTATATACAACCTAATCCAGGTTTGACGGCCTAATCCCAGCCAATATCCCGCTACCACTACCCGCAGGCCTTTAAAAGTGGACCTAGTCTAATTTGCTTGAGTGAGCACCTAATCTCGGTGTAGTGACCTAATCCCGGTCAATCTCACAAGACTTACTTCTTAATGAAGAGATAAAACATCGTATGCGAATATATGATAATATTCAAGGAACAAACAAGGCTAGGGAGCCTTAGATGTTTATCTAGAATGATAATATAACAATTAATTCATTCCTAGATATCGAGAGCTAAATGACATGTCATAAAGCTTAGCTAAACATAGATTAGGCAATCCTATGAAGCTATCAAATACAACACTCAATCAATACACCACAATCAATCTCTATTTTGTATCTAGAATATATTCTAAGAGCATACAAATGATAAAAGAGATGACTTGTTAAGAAATACACTAATTATGTAAGATAATAGTGAAAACCTTACCAACCAAGTTGTGATGTTGCAAAACCATGCATGGATTCATCCTATATGGTCATAGATGATGCAATATGAAGTTTGATGCAAAAAGGATTTGCTTTGAGTGATTAAAGGTGAGTTCTTGATGATTTTGTCTCTTGAAATGTGTTATAAGAGAAAAATATGCTTTTAAAACTCTTGGAGGCGACCTAGAATGAAAGTTGGTTATTTATAGGCTCCCAACAAAACTGCAGCATTTTGATCATTCTCACGTTGATGGACTGTCACGGTTTGCTATTGTTGCGGTTTACAACTGCCGCGGTTGGTCAACTGCGGTACAGATAAAATATCTTTGTCGCCTGCATGCCGAGGTAGTTCAATCGTGGCACAATAAAAATATTGCTACCGCCTAGCTTGCCGCGGTTAACAAACCGTGACACTTCAACCGTTGCAATGAGAGGCGAGGCCTTCTCACGCAGTTTCTCACACAATGAACATGCAACAAGTGCGAGTGTGTGAGTGAAAAAAATGCATCCTAATGCCTAACATGTTATGGCATTTAACAAGCTAGATGTAATTAATTACACATGCAAGAAGAGAGATTAATGAACATTAATGCACACAATATAAACACACACAACATACAAGAATAAGACTTATGCATGGGTTGTGGGTGTTTGCAACTATCTTTTCAAAGCAATATCTTACGTAATCCAATGTCAATCCCAGTTGGAGAATAAATTATCAATGTCTGAAAATAATATTCAGTAAAGTATTCAGATAAGTTACAAATAGAATGATTATTTGTAAGTAGGACAAACTCGAACTTGAGGGGCAAACCATTCGGAATCTATGTTTACTAGTAACATTAAGTAACATTAGAGTAACTTTTATATGATTGCATAAATTTAATTTCTTACGTTAAGTTTTCAATTTTTATAATAATTGTACTTACAATATTATTTTATTTTTTCTAAATATAATATTATCTTATCTGAAAATTATTAAAATAAAAATAGTATTAAAAGAACACAAAAGAGCACTTGAACTTCTAGTTTTCTACACTTTGTTTGTGTGAGTCATTTAGTGTGTTGTACATTGCTCAGGTATTTATAGGCATCATGTAGCTTTGTAAAGTCAACAATAACCGGAAGGAAGCCACAAAATATCTTTTTTGATAACAAGAGTACGGTGAACAAGTCTATAAAACTTGTATCAATACCCTGTTGGAGAAGAATGATAATCCGAGAGGCAAATTCATAGTACCTGAGTTATGGTATTACCGAACAAATAGAAGGGTGAGAAAAACGGACAACGCAACAAGATCTTCTAATCTAGTCTGCTAGGTCCTTGGGAATGTTGTTGTCTTTTACAATCCTTTTTAGTATGAGTCTCCGATTTATTATTTTATTTTTGTTTTGTTCAATTAAAGGTTATAGAAGTATGTTCTGTAACAGTTATCGTAAAAGTTCCAAAGAAATTACCCACACAGGCATAGAAATTTTATTTTGTTCTTCGATTCGATCTACATTTAACGATAACCATTATTGGAAGTCTCTAATAAGCTCTGCTAGTGTAGAATTTAAAGTAAAGAAAAATAGGTATCTATTATATTTATTTAAGAGGAGATCAACGTTACCCTTAAATTTGGAAAAGAATAGATGACTTTTTATTGCACCAAGACAATAAACAAGCACCGGTGAGTTGGTCAGTCACCGATTGTAGCGGTCTAAAATCTCCATTAATTGAGAAAACTGTATCTGACGAAACAATTGGTTGTGCATTGTGCTAATTGAGTGTACTTAATATTCATTGTATTGATGATTGATGGATCAATAATATTCAAATGGCTATGATGTAAATGGATTTTTTGTCATGATGATCATGGGTGGATGTTGATTTTTCTTTATGGTCAATATGTGCATTATATGGGTTTTAATGTTGTTTTGGCATTGGCATAGGCATAGGCATATGCATTGGAGATGGTCTTACATTTATTCAAAAGGAAACGGTTGGTTGCAGAATATAATTTTGAGTCCATATGGTGACCGCTATGTGTTCAATGCACTTATATACAATATTGCACCACCCATATATATTAGGGTGGACACCTGAGATATTTCTTCACAACAATTTACATTTTCAAATTTCATATATCTTATAATATCTGTCTTTTCATAAACAAACTCTATCACAAACTGCATTTTTTTCTTCAACTTCCATGGCTTGCAACGTCACCACCGGGCACAACTCCGTCATTATCTCGTCTATATTAATTAATTGATGTCATCTATTAGTTAATATATGAGATATGTTCACCAACGTGCAAAGCACGGTATTGACAAGTTCTTATAATCAAATCATTACTTCATATATTATATAAATAAATAATTAATTAATCAGGAAAACAATATGATGTCACCCAAAATTAATCAGGAAAAAATAATAAGTTCGATTTCACCAATAAACAGGAAATATTGGCCATAAAAATATTAAATTAATAAAATCGTAACTGTTTCTTATATAATTATATAATCAAAATACATAAAATATTGTTCTTAGATTCTGTTTTTATAAAAAATTGGTTTTTGGCCGTGTCTCTTTTTATCCATTTTGGGATACACTTGGTGATATACAGACTTCCTCTAAGCACATATGTGTCTCCGGTATCTAAAAATATTATTTTGTTTTAAGGTTTTTGGAAATTTCAGGAGATACGTGTGTTTCATATGATTTCAAGATCTATTTTGTCCAACCCTATGACAACCCAAACACAGTATATAGCACTATTTTCAGTCCAATCCGATATTGCACCAAACTCGCGAAACAATAAAATTATTCAAATCCCATCCAATCCAATCTCTTAAAAATAGTCCAATCCTATCCGACTTACCAAACTCAACCTAATTGTGTAATTGATGTGGCTACTGATGACATGGGTGCATCGACACATCAAAATTATAAATGACAGACCAAAGAAGAATAGAATAATACGTAATTCCAATTATGCTCGTCTTTACATGCGTGATGTGCTACCCACTTGATGTGTAACCCCGACGGGATATGGATTCCATAAGCAATAAATGAGAGTTCAGGGGGTTTTAAAAAAAAGGCCAAGAGGCAACATGTGAATTCATGTATAATTTAGGGGTTTCGGTTGCTATTATTCTAACAGGAAGTTAGGATTACCTTTGAGTTAATAGACGAGCAAAAGGAAATCATTCTTCATTATAATACACAAGATTGTATGGATATTAAGTATCAAGCGTGTAGTTAATACACGATCAGATGAAAAGGAACCTTCAATGCAATACACAAATATGATATGAAAATTAACATTGAAGTTAATACACTATCAAATTGAAATAAACAGTAAGTTTAATACACAATTGAATAATTAGTCATTTGAAATATTTTATTAGTACACATAATAATTGTTTGGGTACCCTAATGCAGTAACCAATGCGTAGTGACCATTAACGTCCAAAAGCAGTGAAGAGTGAGACACACATCGTAATTCGTAACCCTAAAAGCTTGATGTGACCAGTCGGTGCCTAGCGAGAAATATATTTAAAAACGCCTTGCCAATATCTAATCCGTAGGTTTAGTGTTTTCCAAAGATACAGCTGTGTTTTTCCAGGCAATGTAAATAGCCTGCGTTCATACGATGAGTTGAGTTTAAAGCCTGTTATGTCACTGGTGAACGCCAAGATCGATTACAGTAGGGAATAAATGATCATTACATTAAACAGAGGACACTTTATATTAGTTAATAAAAATGTAGAGTTCTTCAGTGAATGACCTTTTAAATTAGATGAAGCATTTACAACCTTGATCGATTATTTGATCAAAATCCAATAAAACAACATGAGTACAAAACCATATAAAACTCGATAACAATAATTGTAAATAAAATCCACCGGTTGATAAGTTCCACTTTTACAGTAAGTTTAATGTATTATATCTAGATCTATATAAATGATTAAATGTAGATGTATATAAATATATATATATATAGATAAATTTTCAAGTCAGTGTATGAAAAGAAAGGGTAACCTATTCGAATCCCTTGAAGTGCGCACGAATACTGGAAGCAAAACCTACTTTAATCTGTTGATCCGCGTAAAGATACAAGAATAATAGGTTTCAAATTCGTTGACCCTCGCAAAGGTACCGAAAATGAATAAAAAGAGATACTCTCTCTCAAATTTTTATATTAATCAACAAAAACTAAAATCCCTGTTAGGTACATCACCTTTAAATAAGAAAATAAAAACCTAAAAGAAACCTAAAATAACTAGTAAAGTAATAAAATTATCAATTTCCCTATGAAAGAGATGATTGAGATAACAATGGAAATTAAAAATACTACACTAAAACATTAAAAACCTATCTAATAAGGAAATCATATTTGATTTGATAAATAAAATCAAATCATAAAATATTTAACTACCTAATTAAAAGCCCAATAAAAAGAAAAATAAAAGTAGATATTAATTACAAGACTATATTTCAAATAAAAATTCTTCAAGAAAATCTCCAATAATATCTCCTGCATCAGAAATTAGTTAAATGGTTCTAGAACATATCCACATGTTTGTTCCCCAAAGCAGAAAATAAAATATGTAGTGCAATAAAGAGTTGTAAAGCAATACCTTCATGTTTCTGATGCTCTATATGTTGCCGTCAAGTGTGTTGCATAGTGGATGTACTCCGGATTAAAGTGTAACGATAAACGATAAATGTTGACCGCTATGATTAAAGTAAACACTTTCATCGTATGCTAACTTCAGTTATTCCAATGCCTCATCATCATAAGTTATGGTAAAATTAAATCGGTGAATGAAAAAAGTAGGAAACGAAGTGAAGGAAAATATCATAAATATGTAGAACACAGAAGATCATTTGACTAACTGTTATATCAGTAGACGGGGCTAAGTCACCGAAGTGCGGACATGGCCACCAAACAGCTCTAAAATGGGTGTGAGAGCATCTCCAACAGTCTCCTTTGGAGACCCATTTGCTTAATTAATGGAGGAGTTTCATTTTTGCAGCTCCAAGAAGTGCCTACAAAATTGTTTTGGAATAGCTCACTGTTCAGTGCTGAATCCCTGAATAAAGGGGTGCATTGATTTTTTCGTGGATTCAACCCCTATAAGTGGGCTCCACAGTTAAATATATATATATATATAGATAAATTCAATTTTAATTTATAATTATGCTTTAATTGCCTTGCAATTTTTTTTGTTACCAGAGATAAATAGAGTGGTGTGAGAATCGAAAAGATAGATGTGAAGAGTTCTTGCTATTCTCCATTCTTTAATATATAATTAAATAAATAATTATTTAAATTCATTACATATTCATCCAAAAAAAAAAAATCCAATACAACACATTCCAATTTTGTGTAAATGGTAAAAATGAAATGGTTGCCTGCAAAGTTATAATTTTGATTCCACACGGTGACCGTTCTGTGTTCAATGCACTTATATACAATATTGCACCACCCTTATATATTAGGGTGGACACCTAAGATATTTCTTCACACGAATTTACATTTTGAAATTCCATATACCTTACAATATCCGTCTTTCATAAACAAACTTTATCACAAACTGCATTTTTTTTCTTGAACTTCCATGGATTGCAACGTTACCACCGCCCACAACTCCGTCTGTATATCATTTATTTATTAATTGATATCATCAATTTGTTTTATGAAATATGTTCGTCCCTATGCAAAGCACGATACTGACTAGTACCTATTAAAACAAAGTGCAACCAACCTCCATGAGGTTTAATCGCTCTTAGACAATGAAAAACAACTTTTCTATAGAATTTTAAATCACCTCCAGTAGTCAATTACAAAGTATTCACCGTTTGTTTAATGGCGTTTCGATACTTTTAGAAATAAGTTAGATTACTGTACTGTAGACGTTACATCAATACTGTACTATTTTGGGATACATGGCATAATTACATATAATAAAATCATTATCTTTTAAATAATTTTTAATAATCAAAAGTAATTCTTGCCCATTATTGATGTGCTAGCAAATGCAATACAATTTTATAGGCAATCCAAACGGTAAAATGGCATTTGTAAATAGTTTTGTTTAATTGGAATTTATCAAAACTTGAAGGATATTTGTAAATAGTTTTGTTTAAGGGGAAGTTGGACCCCGCACTCAAAGGCTACCTTAAGAATAAGAAGTCGACCCATGGGAGGGGTGTACACATCGAAACCTCAATGAGGCAAGGATAAAGTGATCGAATTGGAAATTTTATAATTTCTTCTCAAGTCGACAAGGGTGTCTATAGTACATACTGAGTCAAGAACAATTCGGCCATCATGAAAGGGGGCAAAAGAACCGGTGTGAACCCCGACCAAGGTAACACCCGATGCGCTGCTTTCCTCCTCCGCTTCACCGACATCCTCGGCGTCTTCTTCATCGACAATATGAACCGGTTCTTCTAATTTATTGTGAAAACCCAATTTCTTGTAGAACCGGGTTTCTTGTAGAGCGACGACATAAGGGTGGTTTCTCATCACCAGAAGCATCGACTTCATCCGGACTTCTTTTTCTTCCATTCGATAACGGGGAATTCTCCTCTGATTCCACATGCTCCCTATCTAGAAGGGCGTTAAGGCTGTCAGGAGGGTTAGGTGAGTTTGGACGAGGATTGGGGAAGGTTAGATGAAGATCTTGGGAAGAGATAGGTAGTTTAGAGGGAGATGCCATTGTAACCAAAGGAAAAGAAAGAGGGTTGAATTGAAAGAAGAAGCCAGGGTTATGAGGAAACTATTTCTTTTTAAAATTTTGAAATCAGTGTGAGAAGTAGAAGGAAGTTAAGGATACTTATAGAAGGAGGTAGGCAATTACCGAAATAAGAAGAAAACCGCAATTAATGACCGGCAACGTGTGAGAGGCGGTTTCGAGAAAATTGTGCCAAAAAATGGCCCATTCAAATAAGCGAACCTATCATGGCTTGACACATGGCTTGCTCATTAATTATAAGTGTGTTGAAAAAGAGTTTCCTCCAAAACAATTAAAACCAACTAGATGAGTCGGACAAAATCTATCTCGTAGTTTTGAATCCTGACTCCAACCCCAGATTGGTAATGATATTCAAGTCAGGGGGGACTTCTGTTAACCTCCAAAAGTGACAGGGGTCCAAAGAAGGATTTTTCGTTTGAACCAGAAAGTATTTGGGGAATGAGGACATTATAGAAGAACCTCCTAGTACCCCGTCATTAATTTGATTGGATATATACATTCTGCCAATCTGGATAAAGATCATGGGCCCTAGGCCTTAAAAACATCAAGAGATGCAAAAGTTAGGCTCCTAAAGACCCCGATACTACCTGATCCGGGTACCCCGCTTATATACCAGACTGGTGTCCTGATATCCCACTTTTTTGATAACAAAATCCAGTAAGAGGTAGGATATCTAGGTATCCCGATTCCTCCTAGAGGCAGCCCGCTAAGTGATAAAGGTATCGGAAACAACATGTCATCAAAGTAAAACCAGACATGCCAAGCTCAAGCTACAAAAAAAAGACAGAAAGACGTAAATATTTAAATTAAAAAATGTAATTGATTTACTCCTGCCAGTCAACAGTTCTATTTGAAAGCAAAGTCAACTTTATTAGATTCCGCCAAAAAAGGGATCACTTGATTCCCTGAATCAAGCCCACAATCTTCTCTCCGATCGCCATGGAATATCCCGCAAATCGCTAAGCCAATGGACCGAATTTAGGGGAGTGCTTAGCAAAAAAGGGACATATATAAAGAACATGATGCTGGAGAAGAAAGGGATCCAGTTTTTACTACTTATCAAAATGCACGAGAGCGCCACCACAGAGAGTTCCTTTCCCTTCTCCATAACCATAAAAGATTTTACTTGTACTAATACTAAATATAATTTTGAATAAAAGAGGGGGAGAACAAACTGTCATTTATCATATTATCTTTTCTTATTTGCCATGCCCACCATTCTCAATCTATTTCACTAAACAAACCCCCCATCCTTTTATAGGTATTGAACCACTTGATACCTCTCAGAACGGGATCTATAGAGATCTTGGTCCTTTTAAAGTTGTTAATTGGAGTTTCCATCCCGGAGAGGGTTAACACCTACTTAGGTAGTGCAACCTCAATTTATAAATTATCAAAACCCTAGACAAGTATCAATTAACATAGATAGATCAATACAAGTCACGAATCTATACATATAATGAATTGAATAAATCTAAATCTGAATTGATTAATAAAAATATGGAGTTTGAATCATAACATAAGCATTACATAGGTTCATATCGATCCCCTAGTACGGAATTAGTTACACATCATGAAAATAAAACGAAAAGAGAAGTAAAAGATAAAACCCATCTTGGCATTCAATATGTTCTTCAAATCTTCAATGATTGAAATCTTCTTCTTCATGCTTCCAAGTGCAACAATGGTGGTGGTGTGATGGGGGACGACCCCCTTGGTGGCTTGGGTCCTCCCTTTTTCTTGATATCCGATGGTTCCCTCGAAATTCGGGTTCAAAGGGGATTAAATAAGTGTAAATGCTAAGTCATGTCCTTAAACAACAAGGAAATCTACTTGCTTCCCAAGACGCTCATACATATCCAAGAAGGTAATATTTCCCGTTCCGACAACTTGGGAGACAAATCCCGAAAGAATTCACGGATTTTATGACTGATAAATCTGACCTTTGGGTACTAAAATAGACATAACTTCTTCTAGAAAATTTAGATTGTTGAGTTGTAAATCGGGTTGGAAACTAGACTTCTAGGGCTTCAAATCTATAGGTGGCAGGACATATAGTTCAATAGGAATTGAGAGATATAAGCCCCTTAATGTGGCATATCTGCATTGTCTAAGGAAACCGCTATCACTACCACTGCGAAAGCCACAGTGGTTTCGCAGTAGTATGCACTATTTTTGCACCACTTTAGGTGCCGCTATGGAAATTCACAACGGTTTTTCATGGTAGCTGAAAGTAAATTGCATAAAAGTCCCTTGAATCATCCAAAGTCACCTTTTTCCTCTGAAATAGTTCAAACACATCATTTAGATCCAACAACCTGAAAATGCTCAAAAACACAAATTAAAACCCTAAATAACTTGAGAAACAAGCAATTGATTGGAGGAATGGGGATAAAAAACATATACAATAAATGACTGATCACACACTTCTCAGTTTTTTTTTAATCCTTCACACACTTGCCATATTGATCACGCTCCAAATTTTCACATTTAATGCTCCCTATTACTGCCTTTTGTGCTCATTTCCGAGCATTTTTGTGTATATAACTTGTGTTTTGGTTAAGTTCAGGAAATATTCCATTTAGGAATGAGTTTGCATGAAAGTTGGAGAAAAGAGGTCAATATGAGAAAAAACCTTGGAAGAAGAAGTTCGCGGGAAAGAACCAACAGGAAATAGTAGAGAGTCATTTCTCGCCAGCCAAAAGACTTGAACTCGTTGGGAGTTGTCCCGCGGGTTTGGTTCACGGGAAAGAAGCCGCCCGACAAAAGGTGTGAAGCCACGGGTTATTGTTGATGAAGCTCGGAAGTTCATACCCGCGAGAAAGAACCCGTAAACCAATGGACCCAAAGCAGCGAAGGTAATGAAAGAAGACCCTGCGGGATCTATCCATGAGATGTAAACTGTGGGATGAAGCTGCAGATGATGCATCAGGGACATTTCTGGCGTTTCCCTTGCCAAACTTCAAACCAAATGATACAATTAAGCATTTCTCTAATGTAATAGACATAAGTGAGAGATATTAAAGAATAGTTAGACTCTTTCTTTAGCTTAGAAGAGTTCAAAAAAGTTTGTGCTAATTTCTATTACTTTAGCTTTAAGAAACTTATCTTAGTGAAGTAATTTAGTTATACCAACTCTTGAAAGCTACTTGTGATAATCTTGGATTGTATTTGCTGTGGAGAAGGGGCTTTTGTCCTTGGAATCTGTCAAGACTTCAAGGGTTGTATTTCTTCCTTTTCTTAATACTTATGCTATTCTTAGTGATCATTTGTAACCAACCCACTTATGTTGGGGGATTTATGAAAGTAATGATGTGAGCACTTTGTTACCACTCTTCTTTGTAATAATCATTTTATTCTTATAGGATACGTTAGCTCAGTAGTATTGCGTCTATCATGGTGTGTCCGCTTATGGCTCACAATTCAGATCCGTCGTCATTGCTTTCGTTCGGCTTAGGTCAATTTTCGTTTTTTGTATTTTTGAATTTTTCGGCTCGATTTTCTAGTTGGGTGGACTTTGTGTTGGTTGCCTCTTAATTTTTCTTTTGGGTTGGATTTGTTGATTGGCTGCATGTGATCTTTGCTTTCGTAATTGTGTTTGGCATGGATTTGTTTATTGGTTTCAGGTGGTTATTGGACTTTCTTTACTGCCATGGATCCTCCCTCCATGCATGGAAAACTCTTATATGTCAATGAGATGTCTACTTTGCATGGAACTCAAGTTGATGTTGACCCGATGTGTTTAAAAGATAATTTGGTGTCCGGTAAGCTTTCAAAGCTTACAGTTGTCAATGGTAATATGGATTCTTCAGACAAAAGAAATTCGATTTTGCCTTCACATGTGAATGGTCCTTCATCTGCTAAAGGTATGTATTATGTTGATCTCATCAAAGCTCCTCCCGTTTAGCTTGAGACAGTGCCTATAGTCCCCTCCACAAAGGGAGGATATGTTTTGATTTGAGTTGATTGCAAGGCTTACCAATCACGTCTTGATGAGTGTAAGTATTCTCTCATTGGTCATGTTGTGCTTTCTAGTGGTGAAAAGCCTTGGAAGTTAGTTTACCTCAAGTCTAAGCTCCAATCCATCAGGAAGTTGAGTTCTTCATGGTGGTTGATTTCCTTAGGAAAGAGTACTTATAGGTGTTGTTGCCTTCTCTGACGAAAAAGTCTTGTGTGTGGGGTATAGGTTATACTCACCTCAAACCGGGTATTTTACGCTTCCGGTCCCAGATTTTAATCTGGCTTTATAAAAGTCCACTAATGCACAGGTTTAGGTTCGATTTTTTGATCTTTCTTGGGAATACTTTTATCCAAAGATTATTTCGGATTTATCTAGAGGTATCGGTGTGCCTCTAGGACGAGACAGAGCCACTATTGACGATGATTTTGGGCATTTTGCTAGAGTGCTTGTGGAAATTAATGTGTCCTCTTTGCCTCCGACTTCTCTATTGTTGTAAAGGGATGATGCTCACAGTTCTTTTATCTATGTTGAATATGAAAATCTCCCTGTTTTTTACTCTACTCTTCCTCCATTGGGCATTTATCCCATGCTTGCAAATGGAACAAGTCTGATAATTTGGCTTCTTCTAGTGCTGGTAAGGTTGCTACCAAACGGGATGGGTCGGCTACAGTTGATAATAATGAGGGGTTTCAGGTCCCACGTAATAAATCTGTGAAACGAATGGAGTTTTGGATGGTTTCTACGGCTTAGTCTGTGCCAGTGTCTAATGTTTTTTCAGCTATTCGCAATGATTTGGCTTTATCGGAAGATGTGGCAGTTCCCCACTCTTTGGTGTCTAATACTTTGGTAGTTTCTTCAGATCTGGTTGCTTTGGCTATTTTTTCTGATTCTGTTTCTATTGCGGCTTCGCGTGAGTAGCAGTCTAGGAGTGTTAATGGGATCTCGATAGTTCTTGGGTCTTCAATAGTTATTTTGGTTTTTAATGACTCTTCTGCGGATATTGGGTTTGATTTGAGTTTGGATTTGTCGGTGGGTCAGATTTCTTCTTTTTCGAGATCAAAGATGATATTGGAGTCCTCTACTACTTCAGGATTGATTTATGATGTTCATTCTATAGTTCTTATCCAAGTTGTTTAAGTCATAGATTCGTTGGTTCAGACGGTTTCTACAATGGTGAGACCTTCTCAGCGTCCCCTGATTCCATATACTTCTCACATGGTTAGGAATGACTATTATGGGCCTTCTCTGATTCCCTCTTCGGTTGCAGGTTTTACTCAAAGTTCTGGACTTTTGGCCTCTAATCTTTAGGCTGAGCTCCGTATCATTCCTGATTCTTCTTGGGCTTCTCAAGTTGAGGCAGAAGGATTAGATGCTAGCAGTATTTCTTAAAGAACAAGGATAGTTACACATAGGCTGCCTAAGCTAAAGTCCAAGATGCGGACTTCTTCAAGGGTTTCCAATGATTAGTGTTATTTACTAGAACTGTCATAATATTGGGAATGGGTCTACGAGGTGTGTTCTCAGAGATTTGTGTCTTTTACACCAACCTTCTTTGGTTTGTATTGCTGAGCCTATGGTGGTTTTTATTTCCATTTCTTCTGGCTTTTGGTCTTCTCTCGGTCTACATTTAGTGGTTTTAAATGATAGAGGTGGTCTTTTACCGATTATTTGGGTATTTGTTAGCGATTATTTTCCAGATGCTCAAATAGTACTTTTTCTTGAGCAGCAGCTTACTGTTTCGCTCACGGTTAACTCTCGACTACATTATTACACTTTTGTTTATGCGAGTACATCAGCGATTGTACGAAGATTGCTTTGGCAGTCTCTTCGGGACTTGGTCAGTTTGGTATCTTCCTCTTGGTTGGTTGTGGGTGATTTCAATTCGATTTTGGGCGCTCATGAATCTTTGGGCCCTCGTTTCTCCAGCTCGAAGCTCTTGTAAGGATTTCAGGTTAGTTATTGAGGATTGTGAATTGATTGGTGTTCGCTCCCAATGTGCTTGTTTCACTTGGGCTAGGGGTCCTTATTTCCGCACTAGAATTAGAGGAGGTTAGATAGAGCTTTGGCTTCTAAGGGTTATATTTCCTGTTGGCGAGACTTTTCTTGTGTGGCTCTCCCACGTTGATTTTCGGACCATTGTCCGTTGGTCATTCAATTGTCAGATATTGAGATCATTAGTCCTAGGCCTCTTCGGCTCCAAAGCATGTGGTTGGATCACCCCAATTTTATGGCTTTAGTTCATAATATTTAGAGTTCCCCTTTTGTGGGTAGGCCTCCTCATGTGGTAATCAGCAAGCTGAAAAGGTTGAACAACGCTCTTAAGACATGGAATTGGGAGGTTTTTGATGATCTGAATTGCAACATTACTAGGAAATCGATAGAGCTTCAGTCTATTCAGCTTTAGATGTCTAATCTTGGTTTTTCAAAGGAGCTTTTCTTGGTCGAGTCTCGTATTCATCATAAGCTTGATGTCTTGTTATATAGGCAGGAGTGTTTTGATTGTGATAGATCAAGAGTGAAGTGGCTACAAGATGGTGACTGTAATTCCTCCTTCTTTCATACCTTTGTCAAGCATAGGCAGTACCGGAATGTCTTGTCATCTCTCTCGATTAATGGGGTTCTTACGGATGATCGTTTCGTTATCAGGAGTCATATTATCAATTTTTATTCGGATCTCTTTTCTTTAGATCCTTCTCGAGTTGAAATGATTTCTTTGTGGTGAAGGATGTGATTCCTTCATTGGTGTCTGATACGGAAAATACTTTCCTGATTGGCATTCCTTTGACAGATGATATCCATGATGCAGTTTTTGCTATGGAAGTGGCCTCTGCCCCTGGGCCGGACGGCTTTTCTAGAGGGTTTTATTAACGTTGCTAGGAAGTGGTGGGCAGTGACGTGGTTCTTGCTATTCCTAACTTTTTCCGTACAGGGGTTATATTTTCAGGTTTGACTCTAGTTTCATAGTTCTTCTTTCGAAGCTGAAGGATTCAATTTTGGTAGATCAGTATCGTCCGATTGTGCTTAGTAACTTCTTGCTCAATATTTCTTCCAAATTTTTGGCAGCTCGGTTGGCTTAGATTGCAACTAGGATTGTCTCTCCTCATCAGTTTGGGTTCATCCGGGACTATCACATTGAGGACTGTATCGCTTTAGCTTTTGACTATGTGAATGTGCTGCATAAGAAGTGTTATGGGGCAATTTGGCTATGAAGATAAATATCTACAGAGCTTTCTATACTCTAGATTGGTTTTTTCTTCGCAAAGTTCTTCAAACTTTTAGGTTTTCTTCAGTTTTTATAGATTGAATTGACAACATCCTGAAATCCTCGAGGCTTTCAATGCTGATCAAAAGGTCTCAAGAGGGTTATTTTCATTGTTCTAGAGGGGTTCGTCAGGGAGACCCTTTATCCCCTCTCCTGTTAGGTATTGCAGAGGATTTGCTTAGTAAGCTTCTGTTGAAGATGGTGGATTCCTCTCAGTTATTGCCTATTTCTTCTCTGAGGGGGTTTTCTGCTCCGATGCATTTGCTTTATGCAGATGATGTTCTAATTTTTTGTAGAAGCACAGTTCGGAATCTGAAGAATATCATGCGTGCTTTTGAAGTTTGTGGTAAAATTTCAGGTCAACTAGTTAATTGGGGTAAGTCTTCTATCTATTTTGAATATTTTGTTTCCCCATCCCGGATTGGTGGATTGCAATCCTTAGTTGGTATGCAGATTGGTCAGTTGCCTTTTACTTGGGGGTTCCATTATTTTGGGGAAAGCCCAAGAAGTCCGTGTTACAGCCTATCATGGATAAAATCCTTTCTAAGTTTGCTAAGTGGAAGGGTTTCTTTGGTTGGTATCACTACTCTAATCAAGTCGGTCATTACAGGAACCTTTATGCATTCTTTCATGATCTTCAAATGGCATTCTTCTTTGCTGCAATTGGTTAATCGCAAGTTGATAAATTTTTTTATGGACAGGTTCTTGTAAGGAGACTAAACTAATTCGGGTTACTTGGGATCGTTGTTGTAGGCCTTACTCTCAAAGTGGTCTTGGTTTGAAAAATCTTGGGTTACTAAATGATTCTCTTTTAACGAAGCTCACCTGGAAGTTTATGACCTCTAAGGGTTTTGCTTTTTCGTTTCTGAGGGAGTTGTATCTCACGCAGCTTCAAAAATCTCAAATGGGGGGTATGTCACTTCGTCAATTTGGCCTTCTTTTCGTTCTCATTATTCAGATCTTCTTAAAGAGGGCATTTGGCTCATTGGTGAGAATTCTCAACGAGATTTATGGCTTGACAATTGATTGAGGGTTGCCATTGTGGAGCTTTTGGGGATTCCTGATTACTTGGCTAGCCCTCTCAGGGCAAGGATTTCTTATTTTATCCATGAGGGCAGGTGTGTTCTTGATGATAGTTTTCGAGCCCGTTTTACGGATCTCTATTTTTTGATCTATAGGATTGCTATCTCTCCAGTTGCAGATTCTTTACCGTGGGCTTATTCTAGGGATGGGTAGGTTTCTTGCAAATCGGCTTATTCCCGTATGATTCGTGGTTCTCCTTAAGTTCCTTGGTAAAGGGATGTTTGGTGCTGTTTTATCCCTCATTCACGTTTAGCTTTGACATGGCCACTTTTGTTGAATCAGTTCCCCATACAGGATCGCTTATGTAGGGTTGGGTTTCACTTAGCTTCCCAATACGGTGTTTGTGGGGTTAGCAGTGAGTCATATAATCATCTTTTCCTCTAGTGCCCCCTAGCGGCTGCTTTTTGGGAGGTGGTTTTTTCAGCTTTTCAATGGCGTATCTCAGGCCATGTCAGTTTTGTTTAATGATTAGCAGCGGGTTTTATGGAAGACGGTTATTCATGATGTGGTTTAAAGTGTGTGGTTTTCCCGTAACTAGTGGATTTTTGAAAGAAGGGTTATAGACTTCAGATATGCTTTGTCTTTGGTTTGGCGTGCGGTGTCTGACGTTAACCGGTTAGAGATAAGGTGTATGTGTAATTGTGTAGATGATCCTTTAATCCTTCATCGGTTTGATCTCCGTGGTCGTCCGGCTAAGGCCTCGGTTATCAAGAGTGTGATTTGGTCACCTCTGTCTCCTGGATGGATCAAAGTTAATAATGATGGTGCTACCTTAAGTTCTCCAGGTGCTGGGGGTTATGGGGGTGACTTCCATAATTGCAGAGCTTTTGTGAATGGTTGTTTTGCTATTCCTCTTGGTCAAGTTTTTACATTTTAAGCGGCACTTCTTGCAGCTTCGATGGCCATTAATTTTGCTTGGAAGAACTGGTGGCATCGGCTTTGGCTTAAGAGTGATTCTTCTTATGTGGTTCAGCTGCTCTCCTCTCGCTTCGAGTAGGTTCCTTGGAAAATGAGACAGGTTTGGTAGTGTTGTATCTTTCAGATATCAAATATGGAGTTTCAGGTTTCTCATATCATTACAGAGAGGAATCAGGTTGCAGACGCTCTTTCTAAGCATGCTTTGGGGTTGGAGGTCAAATCGTGGTGGTTTAAGACCCCGTCTTTTTGCTCTTTGTTGGTTGGCAATGATTGCATGGGTCAGGAGTCTTTTCAATTTTCTTGATGTTTTTTGTTTCAGTTTTTTGGGGTCTACGCGCCATTGTTTTTGTTGGGATTGTTTCCCTTGGCTTTTGTGCTTTTCTGGTTTTTTGTTACTTTAAATTTTATTCTTTTAATTATTATATGGATGGATACTGTCTAGGGGTTTTTCAGCATATGATCGCTTGTGATGTTTTTTCCCTCTAGGTTAGTCCAATTTTACCAAAAAATCACTTTGTTCTTATGAGTGTTTTAAATGATTATACCATGACATGTTTATCACAGACTTTTGTAGAACTTGTATTGGTAAATTTGTACTAATAGTTGATGAAATGCCTTATTCATAATTTTTGAATTGTATATTGACATTCAATAACTCAATAAGTAGAGTGAGTAGATTAATGGTAATATCCTTTTTAACCCACACTCTCAATCAGAGTTCCAACCAAAACCTCACTTAATGTTCATCTAATACTTTAGAGGATACTTGAGTGAGTTTTTAATTGTCCTTAATTAAAAATGGAACTAACCTTAGTGAATTTGATCTAAAAAGCATAAGAGTGGTTACTTGGTGGTGCATCATCGCTAATTTCATATCTCCTCTAGCATTTTTAGCTCATTAATCTCAATTCATTATAAATATTGCATTAGACTAGTAGCGTAATAATTATCTAGCCGTCCAATTTCCTAATCGTCATTGTTCTCGTGGGAATGATAACCCTTACTCTTGCACCCTATATGAGTTGAACGACTCATGCACTTGCGAAGGGTGTAACACTCGCTCGTCCCTTTAGAATAGCCGAGGTAGAATAGTGTAGATTAGTGTGGTTTATTTAGAACCAGTTCGAAAGTGTTACATATCCTTTGCAAAAATGTCTAATGACTCAAACGCGAAGAAGGATTACAACTATGGTGAGGGGGATAATTCCCCAGAGAATTTGGGCTTTTTCTTTAAGAAGCGGAGGAGACTCTGCTACCGGGGGTAGTAGAGTCGCGTCCCACCCCCAACGCTCGAGGCACCACACATCGATCGGGACCAAGTTTGCCAACTCCCCCTCTTCTCTCATTCATGTTTCTGATAAGGGGCAGGGAGTTAGTCAAAAGGTTTTTTTCGGTGAGGGAGACCTTGACATAGATTTAGTTAACCAGGGGGAAGTCAGTGGTGTAGTTATGGGCGGCGGCGGCGGAGGGGCGGACCAGCGGAAGCCATTTGCTTGCATTCTCCCTTCTGTGTGCACCATAGACATGTTGTCTCGGTTGAGGTGTGACTACAATGTCCCAGATGACATCCAACTCTTCCTCCCCACGGCGGATTATGACGTTTACATCCCTCCCTCGTGGCATCTCCCTATTCATGTCACCGCATTTGAGAGCGGGATCTGCCTCCCGCTTCATCCCACACTTAGACAAGCCATTTATGCCTTTGAGATGGCCCCAATGTAGATGGTACCGGGGTTTTGGAGGAATTTGGTGGGGTTTCTTTTGCTGTGGTGGGAGGCTATTGGGTTTCGGCTTAGGTTAAAGGAGCCGGGCTATAGGGAGCTTCGATCCGTTTTCAAACTTTCTCCTATAGCGCAGTAGCTCCGTGGTTAATATTATCTGCGTTGCGTCAATGGAGTCGATTTCGTTGTCCTGGGATCAAGAAGAAAGACCCCATCTGGAAGAAAGAATGGAACATGGTAAAGGGGAACTAGGAGCCAACCGCCCACGTGGATGGCAAGGAGCAACTTGTCCCAACCATTTTTGGGCTAGGGCCCGATTAGGTGAAGGAGGATGATGACGATGAAGTTGGTTGGCAATAATTGTGGTCTTGGCTTTTGATATATTTTATTTTTTGCAATACAGGTGTTCCGGTACTTCCAGCCCCTAGGTTAATAAGCTGCTTCACTTCATGAGTTGCATCGGTTGGCGGAGGAAAGGCGGGCCAGGGTTTAGGGGGACATGGTGGAGTTAGAAAAGGCTGTGGCATGGCTTTCGAGGGAAAAAAGAAACTCTAATGCTGGGGCCTCCAAGGCGAAGAGGGATTTGGATCAGGTTCAGAAAGAGCTTAAGACGGAGAGGTCCCGCTCGACTCGTCGTACCTTGGAGCAGAATGTATTGAGGCTGCAGTTGGCCTTTGTTGAGAATCGTGCCATGGCGGAGATTGCTAAGGCGGTGGAAGTGGAAGTTAAAGTGGAAGCGACGGTTGACAAATCCTTCGAAACAGTTATTTCCACGCCCAATAGCATGTCGTGCAGGATGCCCCTTCTAACTTCGATCTCCGACTTATTCACGACTGGAACAGGGTCCAGATTTAAGAGAGTGCCAACAGGATGGTGTAGCCCTTGCCTAAACAGTTGGTGCCTCCCGGTAGGGTAGATACAGCAAGTAGCTACAACCCGATCGGCAACTTTAAGAAGGAACCTAGCATGGTTGGAGGAACAACAGAGCCACCAATTGTGGAGTCGGAGGAGCTTACAGCAAATGCCTAGGAGGGGGAGCCACGGAGAGGAGCTAATGCCCAAGTTGCTTCATTAGACAAACCAGCCGTTGTCCTAACTAGTCAGCAGCAATCCTAGCTAGTTCTCCCAATTGCCGATTCTGTTAGTACCATTCATGACCAATAGCTCAAGATGCAATTTCATTTCATCTGCTCATACACATATCTATTGCCTTTTGCTTTTTCTTTTTCTTTGTGATTTGTGGGAAGGTAAAGCATGTTGTGCTATGATCCTTTATTGGCATGTAACTTTAAACCGATGCCTATGCCTATGCCTATACATCTCTTAATTTCACTCGCTTTGGTAGTGATATTTGTAGGGAGGTTGGGCCATCTAAGTCCAAATCCTCCTCTAACATGTATGGTTGAATTGATGCTTGTGCATCCTTCTATTTCTTTGCTTATGTAGCTTTATCTACTTACTTGACAAGCCCTACTAGGTGGCTTGGTTTTTTATTTCTATGCTTTTTTGACGGAGTAAAACTCGACTTTATCCCAAATTTGATTCGATATCCTTTGTGCATGTCGTGCTCGTAGGTTGATTATGATTCTAGAAATATATACTTCTTGTTTCTGACAACTGAGGTTTGACATACCACGGTGGATCTCCCGGGGTACCCGATACCCATTAGACTTAGTAAGCAACCAGGGTTGCTTAATCCCAAGTCTCTTCCTATAGGGTCTCGTACCCAGCCCAATGGATCAAGGTAGCTCGTCCGAGGTACCCTGTATCTCCTGGACTTGGTAGGCAATCAGAGTCACTTAATCTCAAGAACCTTCTTAGGGGGTCTCGTACCCAGCCCAAGGCATCGAGGTAGCTTTTCCGAGGTACCCGTTATCGCCTGGACTTGGCTTGCAACCAAGGCCACTTAATCCCAGGTCCCTTCATAGGGGGTATTGTACCCAACCCAAGGCATCGAGGTAGCTCATCCGAGGTACCCGGTATTTCCTAGACTTGATAAGCAACCAGGGCCACTTAATCCCAAGTCCCTTCTTAGGGTGAAAATAATACAAACGTAGTTAAATTGCTAAAAGCATACCTAGAGGGGGGGTGAATAGGTTTTTACACCTTTTTCAATCCCTTGAAACAAACATTCGTTTGTCCCTCAAGGTAGCTTTACATACAACACATTATCCAAAAGCATCCATATATAGACAATATAATCATGTGATCATTTAGGCAATGTCTACATATATAAGGAGTTGTATGAGGTATAATCATGTCAACAACAAAGAATACTTGTATTATGATATTGCTCAAGGAATTACAAGTGTTAACAAATATAACTATACATCAAAGTAACAATATACAAAAGAATAAAGAATATAATAATGATCAACTCTTTATTGCTTTACAAATCACACTTAACACATCTTGATTCCAAAACTTCACAAGTGATGAATGTACTACAAGATAAATAACAAACATATATATACAAGTAAGTAAGAGAGATAAGAAGAATTAACACATAGGATTCTTTAATGTGGTAAAACCTCCAAGGAGGAAACATCCACGGGTTGAACTATAACCATTGGGTACTATATATATTGGATGGCAAATTAAAAATTCCATAAAGTGACCAATCCTAGATCACCAACTCATGTAGAGTCTATGTCTACCCAACCCTATTGAAAAGTTTGAAATCTCTCAATGATGCAAAGCCACCATATATTGGACAACATACCAAACCATAAACGATGGAAGATTAGAAATTCCTCAAGAATGCATACACATCCCGTGTACCCTGCTCTATTGGAGTCTATGTCTATCCATACACCTAGGCGTACCAATAATATAGCCAACTCTCTATCCAAGGCACTCATGCCTCTCGAGAGCCTCCCTTGCATAGCTATCTGGACTTTCACGATCCTAGCCATGACTCCTTGCTTGCCTGTCCGAGTCATCCCAACTCTAAGCAAAACTTCTTGCTTGTCTATCCGAACATCACGTTCTAACCAAGACTTCATGCCTTTCACAAGGACTTCCTAGTGTGATCATGTGAATGCAAAATGATGCAATCAAGAAATTTAACATAGAACATGTGATCAATACATTTCATGGCACAAATAGACCTAAACATGTGAAACACAAGTCTACTAGTCTAGATGCAAAAATATGAATTAAACCTAGAGTAAGTGAAAACACCTAACACAAAAACTCCTAGTTTCATTCACACAAACAACACTTGAATAGATCATATTCATGAAGCACATATTCAAGATGTCATACACATACACAATAAAATGCTAGCATCATAAAATGATTTCAATTAATATTCTAGCCAAAGAATTAGAGAAATGATAAAATGATTACTAAATTAAATCCTAGATTTCTCTAAAAACACATACACATACAATAATCCTAGATTACATCAATCATAGGATCAAAACAAAATACAAGTTCATTTATCATCAAAACGATTCAATCAAGTCTCAAACAACCTTAGATATCAAACTAATCGCAATACAACTCTCAAACATGTGAAAATCATAGAATCAAAGAAACTAGTTCACATATGTCTCTAATTAGACTTTTGATAAGATTTGATTATAAAGCTATCTTTCTCAATAGAATTCACCATACATATGCATGCCTATAGAAGAAGAAACCTCGGGCAAATTGAAGGTTATAAAAGAAGAAATCCCAAAGATATGAACACTACCTTGGATTCTCGAGCTGGCTCGGTATTCTATGTGGAACCACTAGAAAAGTCAATCAAACAGCTGCCAAATCATTTAGAAAAGTTAGAGAACTCGATTACGAACAATCTCCAACTTGAATCACTCAATTCCGACTTCGTATGAGAAAGTTATGATGTTTAGAAGGTGAGAAAAAGTTGAGAGAAAATTCTGCACATTAGAAATTCTAATTTTTCTTCTTGAATGAAATGGGAGGGAATTGGAAATAAGAGAGAGAGGGAAAGAGGCAGCCAACCAGCATGTGACATGTCAGCACCAAGTGTGGACCACGTGTGGCACATGTGGGTAGAGGGCCATGCTGGCTGTGTGGCCTACACGTGGCCGCCAAGCTTGGCCGTTGCCCTTGCTTGGTCCTCTCGTGCTCCGCTCACGTTCTTCGACCGTATTCGGGCCTTCGAACTTCGATTTTGAATCCATCTTTGGATTATGAATTGTGACTCCCTCACGCACAATGAAGACTATAAAACTTTGTAAAAAGGTTGAGAATTCATCTCGAAAAATGACGACGAAGACAACTCAACGAATGAGAATGCAAAGTAGCATAGCTACATCGTTTGGACTCAAAACCTAATGAATGAGTAACCGAAATGATCGAGACTCAATAAGTAATCATAAGAGATCATGTTCAAGTCCAAAAACAATAAAACAAAAACAAATAGACACCAAGTCACACACATATGCCGTTTCATAGACATAGTCCTAGAACATGGATTTTACAATGATCATCAATTTAAATCTAATGCATAAGCATATATTTCCAAATATATGATATCCTTTCTAAGGTAACCATCAATTTACCACTTTTAGATGCTCTTCAGAAAATGCCGGCTTATGGGAAATTCTTTAAAGAGTTGAGTAAGGATAAAGAGAGATTTAGGTTGAAACAACAAAAACGTCTGAATGAGAATGTCAGTGCAGTAATTCAGCGGACATTGCCCCAGAAAATGAAAGACCCAGAGATTTTTGTAATTGACATAACAATTGGCGGTTCACATGGCGAAACAACAATGTTGGATTCGGGAGCAGGCATTAACTTAAGGCCGTTCTCAGTCTACAAGAAGCTTGGTTTGAATGACCTCAGAAAAACCACCATGTCTCTCGTCTTAGCGGATGCTTCTACAAGAAGTCCTAAGGGAATTGTCAAAGATGTGTTAATTCAGATAGAGAAGTTAATTATACCTGTTGACTTTGTGGTGATTGACGTGGATGAAAGAAGAGACGAGAGAGATGTGAAGCTACTTTTGGGTCGTTCTTTCATGGCGACAGCTAGGGTTGTGATTGATATGCATGCTAGAAAACTTATCATGAAGGTATTAGATGAAGTTGTGTAATTCAAAATTTTTGACTCATTATCATATCCAGTTGGTTCCTACGATTGTAACACCGTGGATTTCCTAAAGAATGAGTTAGATGTAACTATTGAAGAGGAATTCAAAGAGGTGGACAATGAAGATGACTTTGCACCAATAGAAGAGCTTTCTCTAAGGGTTGAATTGAAAGCACTTCCATCGAACCTGAAGTACGTATTCCTAGATGAAAAAAAGAGGAACCCAGTTATCATTGTCGTTAAGTTGGAAGGAAGTCAAGAAGAAGAGTTGCTTGCGGTGTTAAAAGAGAATAAAGGAGCCATTGGTTGGTTCATAGATGATATAAAGGGGATAAGTCCCACCATGTGTATGCATAAGATTCTTCTAGAAGATAATGTCAAACCAACAAGAGAGGCACAAAGGAGACTAAATCCGATTATGCAAGAGGTGGTGAAAAAAGAGATATTGAAGCTTCTGGATGTAGGGATTATCTACCTGATATCGGATAGTAAGTGGGTTAGTCCCATTCATGTAGTTCCAAAAAAATTCGGGTTTACAGTAGTGAAGAATGATAAGAGTGAATTGGTGGCACAAAGACTCCAGACAGGGTGGCGTGTTTGCATAGATTACCACAAGTTGAATGCTATCACATCATTTTCTCTTGTCTTTCATTGATCAAGTCCTAGAGTGGTTGGTAGGGCATCAGTTCTACTATTTTCTGGACGGGTATTCCAGGTATAATCAGATAGTTTTTGCTCAAGAAGACAAGGAGAAAGCCACATTTACATGTCCATATGGAACTTATGCCTTCCGTAGGATGCCCTTTGGCTTTTGTAACGCCCTAGGCACTTTTCAAAGGTGTATGGTTTTGTTGTTCTCGGATATGGTGGGAGAGATTATTGAAGTCTTTATGGATGGTTTCTCGGTATTTGGGGACTCGTTCAGGTTATGTCTTGGGAACTTATCTTTAATGCTACAAAGATGCATGAGAAACAACTTAGTGTTAAATTGGGAAAAGTGACATTTCATGGTGCAACATGAGATTGTCCTGGGCCATATAATATCTAGAAAAGGGATTGAGGTTGACATGGCAAAAGTTGAAGTGATTAAGAGTTTGCCACCTCCGCAAAATGTGAAGGACATCCGGTCTTTCCTTAGACATGCAAGTTTTTACAGGAGATTCATTAGGTATTTTTCAAAGATCTCCAGACCACTCTGCTTGCTGCTATAAAAGGATAAGGATTTTGTGTTTAATGCTGAATGTTTGGCAGCGTTTGAAACCTTGAAGGAGGCTTTGACCTCATCCCCAGTAATTAAACCACCGGTGTGGGATTTGCCATTTGAATTAATGTGCGATGCATCCGATTATGCCGTAGGTACAGTTTTGGGCCAAAGGGTAGACAAAGACCCGCACGTTATATACTACTCATCCCAGATTTTGAATGATGCACAGCTGAACTATTCAACAACAAAGAAGGAATTACTTGTAGTCATTTTTGCTCTTGAGAAGTTTAGACAGTACTTGGTAGGTGCCAAGGTAGTGGTATATTCAAACCACGCGGCTTTGCAATATTTACTCTAAAAGAAAGATGAAAAGCCCAGGCTAATTAGGTGGGTATTAATGCTACAAGAGTTTGATTTAGAAATCCGGGACAAAAAGGGTTGTGAGAATGTAGTAGTTGGCCACCTCAGTAGGTTAGTTCGAGAAAGCCAATTAGATAGGGATGAGATTCCCTTGTGAGAGAGTTTTCCAGATGAACATCTGTGGGCAGTACAAGATAAGGAACCTTGGTATGCAGATCTGGCAAATTATCTGACACATGGGGTGTTTCCCCCTGATTTGGATTGGCAGGGCAAGAAGAGGTTTGTCAAGAGATCAAGGGAATATTTCTGGGATGAGCCTTACCTTTTCAAACATGGGGCTGACTAGGTAATTAGGAGGTGTGTGCTAGAAGCAGAGCAGTATGATGTGCTGCGATTCTGACATGACTTACAATGTGGAGGACATTTCAGCGCGCGTAAGACAACACTTAAGGTGCTTCAGTCATGTTTCTTCTGGGTATCACTTTTTAAGGATGCGTTTCTATTTTATGTAGCTTGTGATAGGTGTCAACGCACGGGGAACATTGGTAAGCAGAAAGAGATGCCACAAACAGGGATTTTGGTCATCGAAATATTTGACACTTAGGGTCTTGATTTTATGGGACCATTCCCACCATCCGGTGGAAACAACTACATTTTTGTGGGGGTTGACTATGTTTCCAAATGGGTCGAGGCAATTGCCACAACGACTAATGACAGTAATATGGTGGTCAACTTTGTAAAGGAAAACATTCTAACCCGATTTGGGATTCCAAGGGTGATCATTAGTGATGGCGGGAGCCACTTCTATAACAAAATCTTGGGAAACCTATTGAAGAAGTATGGAGTCCATCACAAGGTTGCCACGCCATACCACCCGTAGACGTTAAGATAGGTTGAAGTGAGTAACATGCACATTAAACAGATTTTGGAGAAGACGGTCTCCTCCACTAGGAAGGATTGGGCAAAGTAACTATCCAACGTTTTATAGACATACCAGACGACATTCAAAACTCCCATTGGGATGAGCCCTTATAGGTTAGTTTTTGGTAAAGCTTGCCACCTTCTGGTAGAACTAGAACATAGAGCTTAGTGGGCGATCAAGAAGTTGAATTGGGAGTATGACAAGGCAGGTGAAGAAAGGTGCAATCATTTGAATGAGCTAGATGAATTTCGGTTGGAAGCCTATGAGAGTTCAAGGCTTTACAAGGAAAAAACAAAGCTTATTCATGACAAGCGATTGGTAAGGAAAGAGCTCTAACCTGGCATGCTTGTGTTACTTTATGAGTCCCATTTGAAGCTGTTTCCAGGGAAGTTGAAATTAAGATGGTCAGGGCCACACAGTGTTGTCAACGTCTCACCGAATGGTGCAATGGACATTCAGAATCTCAGAAACAATGGAATATTTAAGGTAAATGGGCACAAACTCAAACCATATTTGAGACCGGAAACATGCTGCAAGGGTGTCAGTGCCATGGAACTTACTGAGCTAGAGAACTCCTATCACGTCTCACCTAGACGTTAAATAGAGCATTTGTGGGAGGCTGCCCACCAAGGTCCTGTTATTTAACTTTTAGCTTTCTTAGTTTTATTTTCATTCTTATTTATAGTTTTTTATGGACGATGGGATCTATGTTTTTAAAATTACATTTGACCTTCGATTTGGTAGAAGTGTTGTGTGTTTTGTGCTAGGTTCTTAATCTTTTGGGAATCACATGACAATGTGCTTGGACAATGGACCTATCTTCCTTTTAAGGGAGTTTTTACTTTTTGATTTTTGTACTTAATTGTTTTTCATATTTGTGGATTGTGATTTGCGCATGTTTTGTTGATATGGTAAAGCATGGTTATGCACATAGTGATTAAAGTTTTGGGCTTATGTTTAGATCCGGTTTGGGGGTCATTGTGCCCTCTGTCCGTTGATATTTTGAGCTTTATGCATGTGCTATTATTTTGAGTCTTGGACGACGTTTTCCCCCTGCTAGGTCGTGCCTTGTGGTTACCAACAATGGGGACATTGTTGAGTTTTGGTTGAGGGGTATGGTACGCCTTGTAGAGTCGTCCTTATGGTCTTTTTAGTGTCCAATTTTTCAATTTTGTCACTTATCCAAATTTCAGACTTTGATTAAGTTTGGGAGTGATGCCTCTAGTGTGTGCTTTTGGCGAGTTCTTGGTATGTGTTGTGAACTTGTGATGTAGCTTGGTGCTACTTTAGGGATTCACTTGCACCTCCATGGGTTTATCCCATCCGTTGGTGTTAAGTTGAGGGGACTTGGTGTTTCCATGCCTAATTCTAATAATGGAGATTCCCGTGAGATCATAAACACAAGTGTCAAAGAGCATATTTTGAGTGTTATTATTATTGACTATTCTTAAACACTTATCTCGTCATATATGTCACATGCCATAGGATTTGCATATTATAGTGTGAATTACATGATGGATGCGTTCATTCCCTTGGTAGATGAATTGTGGATGTTATATTAGGCAATGTGTGTGAATTTAACTACCTATGATAGCCTAAACACACACCTATCCTTATTGTGTGCTCCAAAGCCAAACTTGAGGCCAAACACATACTTTTTTACTTGGTACCAATACAACCATATACCATAGCCTAAACACATGCCTCCCTTTGTGACTAATCATGTTAGGATGTGTAAATGCGGTGATGAAAGTAGTTAAACTCAAATGGTCAAATAGAGTGTATAAAGGAAAAATGTTGAATATGTGAGCAAATGGCTAAAAATATAAAGGTACCCAAATTTGTACTTATGAGCCATGAATTGTAAAAGAAAAGAAATGTGGGTAACTCAAAAAGAAAAGAAAATGAGAAAAGCAAAAGATGCTCAAATTAATTGATGCTAAGTACTCACAATGTGGTGTATATCATTGGAAGCATAAATGTGCGTAAAAAAAATACCTAGACACTAGAGTGTGAGTGATCAATGAAGAAAAAGAGCATTGTATTGTGTGTGTGGTCGTATTCTAACATGATTGGTGATTTTTAACTCCAAATTTCCATATTCTTTGTTTCACCTAATTAAACCCCATAACCACGCTATAACCATTGGAAAAACCCTGTTTGATCCATAATGAATCTAGTTTGGGAATATTGGTTGATACACGATCTTTCACGTCCATGGCATTGTAAATCTTTCCTAGGATAGTTCTTTACTAAAAATGTTGTGCAAAATCCATCTTTACATAAATTGTTGTGTGGAACTTAGGACTCTGTGAGGAAAGAATGAGAAAATTGATGTGAGCTTTAGTATCGAAGCGAATTATGCTCGAAGGTATGGGAGCGAGTAGTCCCTAATGCATGAGTGCCTTAGGTGTGGGATTCGTGTTCGTGCGAGTCTCCCTTTAGTACCTCCAAGTGCTCTAGATCTCGCGTATATGTTTTTCTTCTCTCTATCACACCTATATGTATCATGTCACTTTTGGGCTTGCGGCATTTTTGAATTATTGCTTAGGTGTCTAAGACTTATGTCAATTGGCATCTTAATGTTTTAGATTGTTTTTGCTCGAGGACGAGCAAATGTTTGGTTTGGGGCTGTTTGATCGTGCCAAATATGTAGTATATTTAGGCCTTCAAATCCGTATCCTATGTTCTATTTTCATGCGTTTTGGCCTCTCTAATGGTTGTTATATGCGTAATTGCAAGAAATGGTGCAATGATGGGTTTGGAAGCGTATTACGGTGATTCTGGCAGAAAAGTGGAAAAAGGAAAGGCAAATGATCATGAACAGCTCTACAGTGCAGGTCTAGTGCGGGTCGCAACCGCATTCCAACCGCACTTCTACCACAGCCGGGACCTAATGCTTGAAGAAGAGTTAAAGTACAGGTATAGTGCGGGTCATCCAACCGCACTCCACCCGCACTGCAACCAAATCCAGAGAAGCTAATTTTGCACCTGACATTAAAGTGTGGGTCATCCAACTGCACTCCACCTGCACTACAAGCAAATCCAGAGAAGCTGATTTCACACCTGACATTAAAGTGCGGGTCAAGTGTGGGTAATTCAACCGCACTCCACCCGCACTCCAAGCTGAAACAGAGAAGTGGAAATCACACCTGAAGTTAAGGTGTGGGTCATGTGCAAGTCATTCAACCGCACTCCACTCGCACTGTAGCCCAATCCAGAGGGCTGAATCTGCACCTGATCATTATAGTGCGGGTAAAGTGCGGGTAATCCAACCGCACTCCACCGGCACTCCACGCACGCCAGATCTCATTTTGAAGCTTAAGTGACCTATTTTTGTATTTAATATAAATATAATGTTATAGAATTCGTTTTAGAAGGCTTTTACTTAGTTTCGTTTACACAACCTAGATCTAGAATCTCTCTCTCACTCTCACTTACATTCTCTACTCAACTTCAAGGAAAGTAGGAGATTGAAGCAACTTCAAGGAAGGATATGTTCTCCAAGGGTTCTTCCTCTCTCATTTCTCTTATTTTACTAGTTGTAATGAGTAGCTAAATACCCTCTAAGGGGTTGATGGAGTAGTTAGTTGGATATTGGGCTTGTACATAAACTTGGTTCTATATATATATATATATATTCATGTCTATCATTCATTGTTCTATTCTTGTTGTGATTGGTTATCATTGATTTCTTGTTTAGATACATCCTCTTAGCAAGATCTCTTTGGAATATGTATGAGTATTGCATCTAGATATACATCCTATTTAGTTTATCCATGCTCGAATGAATAGACGGAACGTCATGAACTCCGATTCCTAAACCACGGTTTCAATCTAACCTCGAACGGGTTTCCGGCACTATACATCCTAGGTCGGTACTTGTGAGAGGATTAGAAGTCAACATTATACATCCTAGGTTGGCTATTTTGTAATCGGTTGAGTCTTTGATAGGTAGATGAGCTTCATTTCCAAAATCCGTATGAACAACAAACATTATACATCCTAGGTTGGTGGTTTACAACGGATTAGTCCTTAATAAGTGGTCCTCACTATACATCCTAGGTTGATCACTTGATAGAGATAAATAACCGGCTCTATACATCCAAGGTCGGTTACCTTTGAATAGACGTGCTTAATTACTAGTTTGTTGCATTGCCTAGTATTTACTTTCGAATCCATTAACTCCTTACTTTCTATCATATCTATATCTCCCATACCATTTATCACCGTCTAGGTTGTTTGTTTGTTTAGATATATTATTGTGTTAAGTCACATCTTACAACATCTTCATTTTCGTATCATTAATTACATGAATGCTATTCTAGCAATAACCAGTTTTTACTAGCCCCGTTTCCCTGTGGACGACACCTCACTTACCACTACACTTGTGTTTTAAAAACCAATTAGGACTTGTGAGGTTTTATAAATTGTTTTGTCGGACGGTTTTCTAACGATGAAAAACATTACCATCAGTAGCCGTCTTCAACCGCCATCCATGCCCTATCATGGATTTTGGCAAATATACAACTTCATCTTGCATTTCCAAGAGGCATAATTCAACCCGGTTAGTAGAGGAGGTCTCATGCTAGAATCACCCTCGTTGCCACCACCATTTCCACCGTTTCCACTTATAGTGTTTATGAATGAATGAAATGAATGCAAATGTATGAATGATCAAAAATCACACAAAATGCAAAACACACCAAAAAGAGTTAGGATCACCTAAGTATGTCTAGGAACCTGCTCTAATACCAATTGATACTAATTACAATGTGTACAATGTTAATCTAGAGGGGGTGAATAGATTTTATCAAATTTTACCCAATTTTCGTTATTAGTCAAATTGACAAAAATACTTCTAACTAGTCACAATAATATATCAAGTGTATAAAGTGTGGAATCTTAAATGACACAAGATATTTACGTGGAAACCCTCACGGGAAAAAACATGGGCTGTTTAGTGCGCCACACTCAAACCTCAAAATCACTAATTGAAATGGAGTTAACAACCTATGTAGACCTCATCTAATACTACGGTCAATAACCCCCCACTTCTACCCCGCAGGCCTTTAAAAATGATCCTAATCCAATTTGCTTGTAGCCTTAGCAATCTTAGCCACAAGTCTTACTTCTCAATAAAGAGATAATACAACCTAAGTGAATATATGATTATATTCAAAATGCAAATAAAGCTAAGTAACCTTAGATGCTTATCTAGGATGATGATATAACAGTTCATACATTCCTAGATATCGATAGCTAAATGACATAACTTGGTGTCTTGGTTTTGCAAGAAGCAAAACTCAATTTCATTGTCTACAGCTGAAGGCGAGTACATAGCCACGGGGAGTGGATGCACACAACTCCTATGGATGAAGCAAATGCTAGTCGACTACGGATTCAACCAAGGTATACTTACTCTCTTTTGTGATAATATGAGTGCTATTGATATTTCAAAGAATCTGGTACAACACTCTAGGACTAAGCATATTGACATTCGTCATCACTTCATTAGAGAACTTGTTGAAAATAAATGCATAGTGCTTGAACATGTAGGTACTAATGATCAACTAACGGACTTATTTACTATACCCTTAGATGCTACTCGATTTAAAACACTTAGTAGATCTATTAGGATATGTCTTGTGGAGTGATGTATTTTGGTGATTGACCCCATATGGGGAACTCCCAAACAAAGAGAGCAATTGCATACTTGTTGCATGCAATATTTGAAAAATCTAATGCTTCTTTTTCTAATTGCTTGAGTATCTTGGTTGCACATATGGTGATATGTTTTTATCTATAAGTGTGAACCTTGCTTTGAATGCAATCCATGTCATATTTATGTTCAAACATGCACTTTTGGACTAGGAGATTTACTTAGGAAATACTTTTGAATGACCTAAAATGATTTCCATGACATGATGATTCTTTTTATTAACATGCTCAATAAGAAAAAGCATAAACTGATGATTGCAATTCTTAAATGCAAAACAATGTGTGAAAAAGCTAATGAGACTCAAATGAAAATCAAAATGTCTCTCTTTCTTTATTTGCTGAAAATGTCTACTATCATACAGATATCTTATCCGAAAAAATCAAATAGGGTGCAAAGTTACTCATGACATGTTTCGCTTATAAAGTTGGATATAGTTCTCTAAAATTGAAATCAATAAATTCTATATATCCTTGCTTTTATTCATGATAAATGATGATATTGGTTTGAATTCTTATAGGAAACCTTTGTCATTTTGCTTTGCCAAATTCCATTGATTTTTGGACTTGAATGCAATATGTCTTGCATGCAAAGCATTTTAATTACACACTTTCAATGAAAATAAATCTCCTTGTATCTCTCCATTTGATTGAGTTGCATAAAGTGCTTTATATAATTAAGCAAATGACATGTACACTTATATCTCTCTTTACTACAAGTGACCCGTTTAGGGAATACTCCTTTGCCCATCTCATGACAAAAAGGGGGAGTAGGATGTGGTAAAGGGTTACATGGTAAGGGGTAACATGTTGTGGAGAACACACATTATGGGGGAGTAACCCTTTGAGGGGGAGCAGTGCATTCACATACATTGCATGATGTTGTGCTATAATTCCTTAGAATGCAAATGCTTGTTTATATTCTCACTTGATTAATCTCACATTTCAATGAGCTAGAATGTGTAGAAACCTTATTTTGAAGGGTTGATAATTCTACAAGAGATTGAAGACTTGAAGTTTTTTTTACTTTCTTATCTCTTTGTATTGTAGAATATCTTGTTGTCCTATAGTTTCTATCTTGTTGTGAGGACTTAATGTGAGTGGTGGTTTTGTCACGAAATAGCCAAAGGGGGAGATTGTAAAGTCTCATTTATTTGATTGGCTTATTTCATGGACAAACCACATGTTAGGGTTTGAATGTAAGGGTAGTTTAGGTGTTTGAGATTCAAGATCAAAATCCCTTTCAAGACCTCAAGAGATCAAGCACTTCAAAGGTAAATTTATATGTGCTTACTTGCTTTGAAGAGATAGTTGCACACACCCACAACCCATGCATAAGTCTTATTCTTATATGTTGTGTGTGCGTTTATTTTGTGTGCATTAATGCTCATTAACCTCTCTTCTTACTTGTGTATTTGATTGCATCTAGTTTGTTATATGTCATAACACGTTAGGCATTAGGATGCATTCTTTTTACTCACACACTCACACTTGTTGCATGTTCATTGTGTGAGAAACCGCGTGAGAAAGCCTTGACTCTCACTGCCGCGATTGCAATGCCGCGGTTAGGTAACAGCGGCAAGCTAGGCGACAGAGATCTCTTCTCTATGCCGTGGTTGACCAACCTCGACACCCCTAGTGACAATAACTTCTTTGTCGTGCCGCAGTTGTCCAACCACGACAGTCCGTCAGCGCGAGAATGATCAAAACGCTGTAGTTTTTTTGGGAGCCTATAAATATCCCACTTTGATTCTAGGTCGCCTCCAAGAGTTCCAAAAGCATATTTTCCTCTTAGAACACTTTTTAAGAGCCAAAAATCCTTAAGAACTCACCTTTAATCACTCAAAGCATTTCCTTTTTGCATCAAACTTCATATTGCCTCACTTATGCTCACATAGAGTGCATCCATGCATGGTTTTGCATCATCACATCTTGCTTGGTAAGAATCTCAGTAACTTCATCTAATTTTAGTGTCTTTCTTAACAAGTCTTCTTTTTATTCACTTGTATGTTTTTAGAACACATGCTAGATACAAGATAGAGATTGTTTGTGATGAAATGATTGAGTGTTGTATTGTGATAGCCTTCTAGGTTGTGTTTAATCTTGATTGCTAAGCTATTTGACATGTCATTTAGCTATTGATATTTAGGATTGCTTTTTATTACATATTCATCATCCTAGATAAGTAACTAAGGTTCCCACGCCTTGTTTATTCATTGAATACCATCACATATTCACTTTAGCCATTTTATCTCTTCATTGAGAAGTAAGTCTTGTATGTAGCTTCCGGAAGTAGGTTGCTTAGATCGCAAGCAATTGGTCTAGGTCCACTTATACCGGGATTAGTTAGGTGTGTGATTACTTCTGGAATTAGGTTGTAATCTTTAACACATTTAGTGGATTCGAGGTTCGTGTGTGGCTCACATAACAGCCCATGGTTTTTCCCAAAAGGGTTTCCACGTAAATATCACGTGTTATTTAAATTCCACACATATTACAATTTTGATATTATTGTGACTAGTTAGGGGTATTTTCGGAACATCGACTATTAATGAAAATTTGGGTAAAATCGGAAACAATCTATTCACCCCCCCCCCCCCCCCCTCTAGATTAATATTATACACACCGTTATTTGTTTCAGTTTGAGTCAATATGTCTAGTTTATCCTTGTAAGGAGGTATCTTGCTAAATTTCATTCATGGATACCCCTTGGGGGGTTATCACATAAAACATAAAGCTCAACTAACCATTGAGGCCATAGGTGTTTTCAAAATACCTTCTCCCACTCAATTATTTATGGCGTGTGATGAAATTCCATGGAATGATTTACCAAGTTATCTAGATGCCAATTAGATACCTAAATCATTCAATGCATGTTCATACCAAAAGAGATATATGAGGGGCACTCCTATTCTATTTGACATGTTATCAAAAAATAACAAATATTGTAATATTTACGAAAAATAAATAGCCACAATTTTGGTCCATCCTAGAAAAGCAAGTAAATTACATTTGTCGGAAATACAAGGAACTCTAATCCTCTTGGCGACCAAGTCTTCAAACGGCCGTCACGTACATGCACCTTGGCTGCCATCCATGGGCGTGCGCAGCCCACACCTCCCATAGGGCAGCCGTGCACAGCCCATACCTCAACAAGTGCAGCTGCGTGCTTGATTACGCTCACGCTTGTTGCTATGGTGCGCACAGTGCCAATCTTGTTCCGGTTGCTTCCAATTCTTCAATTCTTCGAATCTTCGAAACTTGAATATATATTACAGCTGTATTTAAACATAAATTACTGCAGTTTTTTTTTAATTAAAAAATACTGCACTATTTAATAATATATATAGTGCAGAATGTTTATACATTATTTTCTACAGTAACTTTATTACAATAGCAAAAATAAAATAAAAACTTAGCAACTACCAAGAAGGAATTATGGTGATAATAGACCACCCTTCTTGTTACAATTCCAAAAAAAAAAAAAATACATTGAATATCTATGACCAAAATCGAGCTACAACAGATCATATAATCATAACATATATAAATCCATACATTCCACATGTAATTATTTATGAGAATACCTAGAGTGTCATCTCTTTCTAAAACATGCATATAATCAATAAAAAGAAATAGATCCGCGTATGTATATACATTAATTAATCAAGGGTACAACCAAGACTCTGATACCAATTGTAGGGAAAAATACACGCGGCTGAAGCGAAAATAGGTTTGATATATTACAAAAAAATTTCCTTTTTAAAGATGAACCATAACCCTTGATTAATTAACATGTAATAAAAGTATCATACCTTTGTTGCGTGACGATTGACGTTGCGTCGATAGTAATCTGCAAGACCTTCCAATCCAATCACGAACGTGAATCACCTAGGAGTATAGGCTCCCTTTCTTTGAATTTTGTACATGTGGATGGATAACAAAAAACTTTTTCTTTTGTTAGTCACTTTAAACTTCCAAGAGAAAACGAAGAACGTTCAGTCACTTTTGAATTCTCAATCTATTGATCGAAACTGACGTGAACCTTATTAAAAGTTATGCACAAAGCTCTTTTGATGTAAAAGCTACTAGTGCACTATCGAAATAAAACATTTTCTTCTCACTGTTCTTCTTGACCGAAATCTCACTATGTCTTAGAGTTGGTTTTCTATTATTTTTTTTAGCAAAAGAAATAATTCTCTCTAAAGCAATTCTTGGGTGGCCAAAATCTATATGTTGTCTTCTATAGTGGTCAAAAATAATTAGGGTTGGCCAAATTCTTCCAAGAATTAAGATAGGATGGCCGAAAACCTTTCCTTAAAAATATTAGGGTTGGCCGAAATCCTCACTTGAAGAAGATTTGTGTTTCCACCAATGACTCCTATCATTCTTTTAAATTCCAAACCCTAATCCAACTCTTAGTGTATTTGTGACTATATCAAAGACTTCCTAATTTGACCAGATAAATAAATTCATTTTATGTATCTACTTACCAAATAAAGTCTTTAATATTTATTATACTACCAACAATCGTATAATATTAAGAAACATATTTCCTAGTTCGAAAAAGATTTTGATTCTTAATTAAATAAATAAATATTAATTAATTAATTAATTAATTCCCATTTAATTAAATAATAAAATAAAGCAATATAATTTGCCAATTAATTTAGCCTTGCCGCCCAAGTCCATACATGGGCATATATATTGTTTTTTCCATTTTATTAAATCCTATAGACTTTAATAAAAAGCCAACATGTGAACTAAACCCATTATTACTAAAAGAAACAAGCCCACATGCATTTCATTAATACATTAATATAATTTAACAGCTCATTAAATAAATAATGTGCAAATTATATTCTTAATGTATTAAATACAATTCTAGATGGACCCATAAATTAGTCTGGGTGAATATATCAAGTGATCCATGCAAGTCCGTGTGGATTGAGGATCTTGGCGGCCTATCTAAATTTAAGCTTCAATAGACATAACCTAATCACAATCAACAAATGATTCTTAGATTCAATCTATTAATTTTAGCTGATACCACTAAAGAGCTAAAATTGTACTCTTAAATAAAGATAGAATAAGTAAATGGTTCTCATTCATACCCTAGACAATCTTATTGGAGATGGTGTATCCTCGTGAATAATATCAGTAATCTCCTAAAGCTCATAGATCGCCTATAGCTCTCCTAGTTACCATATTTTCTCATATGACCACATTTTGAACTTGGATATTCTGACTTGTCCAGAAGCCATGTTTCAATAGTCGCTATTGAAAACTCAACGTTAAGATTTAATATCATATACCTCAAAATATCCATATGATAATATTATACTCTCATTTTAATAAATGGAGTCACGATGTCCATATCTATAAATGAAGTCCTATATCGATTAGCAAATGAATACCAGCAAACTATCGAGGATAGACTATGCTATATAATCGTACTTATTGATAGCTCAAATGATAACACTTGTATCATAAGTCCATCATTTATCTCAGGATTAAGATAGACTCTTTGATTGTCCTCATAATGAAAACTTTTATCCACTAACGGTTCTAGATAAAGTATTTCACTGTGATCCTATTCAATACACCTAGTGCGCTAGATTCTCTTACTCAAAGACACTTTGATGATTTTAGACTCATCATATCACATTTGATCCCACTCAAATGCTAGAAAAAGAATCTACAACTTTAACAAGGTAAAAGTGCCCAACCTTTATCATAAGTTGTGAACATTATTCAAGATTAACTAAAGAATTGTGTCTACCTCAAACATATCCAGATGTACGGACAATTCTTTATTTCTCATAGTCTTTTGACCTTATGATTATTTACTTTTAACAATTATAATAATTAAACTATAAATGCTATAAGATTTATTAAACCAGAAATCACTTTATTAATATGAAAAGATTATCAATAACATTATTACACTCTTGCTATTGAGCATAATCCTAACAATTGTAAGTTTCGTACCATCACAAGATCAACAACCTACCATTTCTCATCGTAGTAGGAGGGTTAGTAGACAACCTGAGAGATAGATCGGTCTAGGAGAATCAGTGGAGAATCTCCCAGTTGACGATGATCCCTACACGTATAAGGAAGCAATAGAGGATGTTGATTGTTGCCATTGGCAAAAGGCAATACAATCGGAAATTGAGTCTATGTTCAATAACAAAGTCCTGTCTCTTGTAGACTTCCTTAAAGGGATAAAACCCATTGGGTGTAAGTAGGTATACAAGAGGAAAAGAGGAATGGATGGAAAGGTGGAAACCTTCAAAACTAGATTAGTAGTTAAAGGTTACACGCAGAAGGAAGGTATCGATTACGAGGAAACCTTCTTCTCCTCTGGCCATGCTTAAATCCATTAGGATACTCTTATCCACTGCAGCATCTCTAGACCTAGAGATTTGGCAAATGGAAGTCAAGACAGCTTTCCTTAACGGAAGTCTTGACAAAAGCATCTATATGATGCAACCAGAAGGATTTATTGAAAAAGGCCAATAAGGAAAGGTATGCAAGTTGAAAAAGTTCATATATGGACTAAAGCAAGAATCCAGATTCTAGAACATAAGGTTTGATCAAGCTGTGAAAGGTGTTGGATTTATTCAAAACCTTGACATGTGTGTATAAAAGGATTAAAGGCGACATGGTTTTCCTAATTCTTTATGTTGATGATATACTACTCATCAGAAATGATGTAGGTGTGTTGACATCAGTAAAAGAATGGTTAGCAAAACAATTTGATATGAAGGGCTTAGGAGTAGCAAGTTATATTCTTGGTATCCAAGTAATAAGGGATAGAAAGTAAATAACGATTGCATTGTCCTAAGCTTTATACATAGATAAATCTTGTCTAGATTCAAGATTCCAAGAAAGGTATGTTACTTTTCAGACATGGAATCAAACTTTCTAAGGAACAAGTTCCTAAGAATAAGCATGAAGAGCAATTCATGAGTAGGATTCCATATGCCTCGATAATTGGAAGTCTCATGTTTGTAATGCTCTGCAATAGACCAGATGTTTGTTTTGATGTTGGCATAGTGATCATGCCATAAAAGTACCTATTTTATGCCCCAATTTCCTATTACTTTGTGCTTGTTTCCCGGGTAAAATAAGGATTTTAATGGTTTAATTAAGTGTTTTAGGTAAATAGGGAAGTTCACGGGCATTGTTGTCATTTTAGACATTTCAAGCGCTAAAGTGCAATATTCGAGACATTTATTGAAGATTTTATGAATATGAGAGAAATCAGGGGTATAAAGTGATATTTGCCAACCAAGCAGCGCAGGAAATAGTCACATCATAAGTGGAACTATGCTGTTTTGGTGCCTATTAACATCAGCTTAACGTCATGTTGATGTCTAGTCTTCTTCACCAACCAGGCAGGCTAACCCGTAAACCCACCGAACCGGTTTCAGACCCGATTCAACCCGGTCGTGACCCAACTCGATCCTGGCCATTTCTAGCCTGTTTCCAACAGTTTTTCCTATGTCTTTCTGCCTAGATCAATAGCCACCATCCCTCTGGTCACAATGGATCCACTTTAAACCTCTCATGCACTTGATTCTCTCTCCTCTAAGTCCTCAAATCTTCCATGGAAGTCCAACCTTCAAGCTCACCTCCAACAGCTTCTTTCCCACTGTTCAGAAGTCTAAACCCACTGAAAACTCGCATTTTCATGTCGAGAGAACATTCCCATGGACCAGAACAACAGAACTCGCGACCAACTTCTAAGTTTCACCCACGACTTCTGCCAGAGAACACAAACCCAAGAGCCTAGTGTTCTGAACCCATGAGGATGACCGACTTGGAGGATATTTACGTCCAAAACATGCCTAAACCTTCCCTAATATAAATATACATCTTTTTTTTACCTAAATCACTATCCTTAATATCCCAAAATAGTTTACAATAACCTAGAATAACCTAGATAACCTAGAATCTCACTACATGGTTGCATGTGGAATTCCTAGCTTGGAAGAAGTAGACATGGTGCTTAATTGAAGAATAAGAAACTTACTAACTTGTGGTTACTTCTTACCTCTCACTTCTCTTCCATTTATTTTTAATTCATGAACATGTATGTGTAAAATACCCTTAATGTTGAGGGATAGATTTTCATATGACTTAATCTTGTAATTGAGTGATCTTACCTTTAATATATCCATCTTGAGCTATTAAATGTTTATTGGAATTTGATTGAATGAATACATGTTGTTGATTGATGAATTAGTAACATGTAATCTTGTTTTATAACATTTGATTAGCTCTATTGGAGAGGATTTGGTTAGTAATTGCATGTTCATTTCTTATTGACTAATTCTTATGTTCTATGTGATAATCCCTTTATTATTATCATTCTATAACCATAGTTGATAATAGTTAGAGCGGTACTGATTTAATTGAATATTCCATAGAACAAGTGTGCTCAATTGTGATCAAATTATATTATCCCTCATCATTTACATCTTCACTCTTGCTTAACCTTTGCATGAGTTTTAGTTAAGTTAAGTTAGCTAATGATAGTTTAGTTAGTTGTAGTTGACTTAGTGCAATTTAATTGTAGTGAATTAGTTGTTAATTTACTTGCTTACTTAGTTGCCAATCTAGTTAGTTTAAGTTAATTGTATTTGTCTTGTGTTCATGCCTATTTAAATTGTAGTTGTAGTATAGTGATTGTGTATCCTTGACCATAGGATTCACATAGTTTTAATTATCCGCATTAGTGTTATTTCATCATATTTATATTTCATGCATTCTACTTTAGTGAATTAGGTAGTTAATTGCTTGTGCCAACCATGCTCTACTTTTCTTGCGACCAATCTCCATTTACTTTTATTGCACGTAATTAGTGTATATAGTGTAAATAATCTAAGACTAAGAACTAGTTTAAGTGTACCATACCTCCTTGTGGGAACGTACCATACTTGCTGCTACGTAATTGTAACGATGCATGCACTTGCTGATAAACAAGCATACATACATATTTCAGAACTACTAGGAGCTGTCAAGTTTATGGCGCCACTACCAGGGAGGCATAGTATTATCTTTTGATTATTTTAGTCTTATTTTACTTTCGTATTTGTTAGGTTTTTGGTTTGTCTTGGCATATATTCCATATCAAAGCGATGTTTTTCTTGTATTGATTAGTGGTCTTTGGATTGATGATTTGAAGCTTCAAAGAAAGACTCTGCCACATTTCATGCAAGTTGGTGTTGTTCAAGGAGGAATGTGCTTCATCGCACAATAAAGGTAATATAGACCTCATTCCTCTTACAAGGCAAGGCACACACACACATGGCATTCATTTGTGTCCCTGCATAGTTGAACAACATTTATTTAACACTTTCACACACTTGGCAATATATGCTCATGCATTAGAATAAAATTGATAATCATTGAAAATTACATGGTCTAGGACTATGTCTAGGAAACGGCATATGTGTGTGACCTAGTGTCTATTTGTTTTTGTTTTACTGGTTTTGGACTTGAACATGATCTCTTATGATTCCTTATTGAGTTTTGGTCATTTTGGTTACTCATTCATTAGGTTTCGAGTCCAAACGATGTAGCTACGCTACATTGCATTCTCATTCGTTGAGTTGTCTTCGTCATCATTTTTCGAGATGAATTCTCAACCTTTTTGCAAATTTTTTTAGTCTTCTATGTGCATGAGGAAGTGACAATTCATAATCAGAAGACAGATTTGAAATCGGAGTTTGGAGGCCCAAATACGGTGGAAGAACACAAGCGGTGCGCGAGAGGAGCGAGATTGACCATATGCCAACCTTGCATGGCCACGTGTGAGCCATGGGTGGCAAACGGGCTGGACCCCTCTCTGCCCATGTGTGCCACATGCACCCCACACGGGCTGCTGATTTGGCAAGCTATGGTTAGTCAGTTCTTCCCCTCTCTCTCTTCATTTTAAATTCCTCCCATTCCCTCTCATTTCATTCAAGAAGAAAAATTAGAATTTCATAAGTGCTGAATTTTCTCTCAACTTTTTCTCACAGTTCAAACACCATAACTTTCTCATACGAAGTCAGAATTGAGTGATTCAAGTTGAAGATTCTCTACCTTTTCCAAGTGGTCTTCCAGCTTTATGATTGATTTTCTCAATGTTTCTACATAGAAAAACGAACCTGCTCGTGATTGTGAGGTAGTTGTCTTATCTTTGAGATTTCTTCTTTTATAACCTTCAATTTGCTTGGGGTTTCTTCTTCTATATGTATGTATATGTATGGTGAATGCTGTTGAGAAACATAGCTTCATAATCAAACCTAAATAAAAATCTAATTAGAGACATATGTGAACAAGTTTCTTTGATTCTATGATTTTTACATGTTTGAGAGTTGTATAGTGATTATTTTGATATCTAAGGTTGTTTGAGACTTGATTGAATCATTTTAATGATAAATGACCTTGTATTTTGTTTTGATCAAATGATTGATATAATCTAGGATTATTGTATGTGTATGTGTATGTGTTTTTAGAGAAATCTAGGATTTAATTGAGTAATCATTTTATCCTTTCTCTAATTCTTTGGCTAGAATATTAGTTGAAATCATTTTATGATTCTAGCATTTTATTGTGTATATGTACGACATCTTAAATATGTGATTCATGAATATGATCTATTCAAGTGTTATTTTTATGAATGAAACTAGTAGTTTTTGTGTTAGGTGTTTTCACTTATTCTAGGTTTAATTCATTTTTTTGCATCTAGACTATTAGACTTGTGTTTCACATGTTTAGGTCTATTTGGGCCATGGAATGTATTTATCACATGTTCTTTGCTGAATTGCTTAATTGCATCATTTTGCATTCACATGATCACATTAGGAAGTCCTTGTGAAAGACATGAAGTCTTGGTTAGGACGTGATGTTTGGATAGGCAAGCAAGAAGTCTTGTTTAGAGTTGGGATGACTCGGATAGGCAAGCAAGAAGTCATGGCTAGGATCGGGAAGCTCCGGATAGCTATGCAAGGGAGGCTCTCTAGAGGCATGAGTGCCTTAAATAGAGAGTTGGCTATATTATTGGTAGGCCTAGGTGTATGGATAGACATAGACTCCAATAGAACGGGGTACAAAGGATGTGTATGCACTCTTGAAGAATTTCTAATCTTCCATCAATGTTGGTTTGGTATGTTGTCCAATATATGGTGGTTCCATATCATTGAGGGATTTCATACTTTCCAATAGGGTTGGATAGACATAGACTCTACATGGCTTGGTGATCTAGGATTGGTCACTTTGTGGAATTTCTAATTTACCATCCAATATATATAGTACCAAATGGTTGTAGTTCAACCCATGGATGTTTCCTCCTTGGAGGTTTTACCACGTTAAAAAATCCCTTGTGTTAATTCTTCCTAACTCTCTTTATTACTTATATATATATGTTTGCTCTTAATCTTGTAGTACATTCATCACTTGTGAAGTTTTGGAATCAAGATTTGTTAAGTATGATTTGTAAAGCAATAAAAATTTGATCATTCTTATATTTTTTATTCTTTTGTATATTGTTAGTTTGATGTATAGTTATATTTGTTAACACTTGTAATTCCTTAAACAATATCATAATATAAGTATTCTTTGTTGTTGAGATTTTTTGTGTTTTATACCTCATGCAACTCCTTATATATGTAGACATTGCCTAAATGATCACATGATTATATTGTCTATGTACGTATATTTTTGGATTATGTGTTGTATGTAAAGCTACCTTGAGGGACAAACGAATGTTTGTTTCAAGGGATTGAAAAAGGTGTAAAAACCTATTCACCCCCCCCCCCCCCCCTTCTAAGTATGCTTTAAGCAATTTAACTACGTTTGTATTATTTTCAGTATTTTTAGTGTTATTTATAATTGCTCATATTCTATATTGTTCGACGTGATTCTTGTTTAGTTTGTTTGGTGGTTTCAGATTTTAAACCGATATGGAGAGGGGCAACTCAATGTTAGCCATGCAATTGACCGGCTTATCAAAACTAGTGAAGACTCTCTTGGAACAGTATGAGGAGCAACCAGCTGTAGTTTATCCACCTTGTGGGTGGAGTGAACGCAAGATGGACTTTGGTCCAAAAAGAGAGCAATGGCCGGAATATGAAGAAGAAATACTTACCATGTATCCTTATCAAGATTACAACCATCAAGAAAGCTATGATCAAGAATGGCAAGACCATCAATGGAGCAACCATAAAAAATTCTCATCGACCGAACAAAGAATGCTTGACATAGAAGAAGTCATAGAGAGTGTTGGATTTCAGTTAATAGAAATATCAAATGTGCAAGACAAAGAGAAGTCTCCAACCAACTTTTTACAAGAGGTCGAAGATGAGAAGGAGGAGCCTCCAAGACTCCTCGATCAACCTATCCTTTATTTTCACATGAAAAAATGCCTGAACCGGTACAAACTCCACAGAGTTCGGAAGATCACGCATATGCAATTTTCCTAAATTTTGAAGATGAGCTAAAGGAGAAAGGAGGAAAAAGGGTAGATGTAACATATGTGATCAAGGAGAACATAGAATTGACAAGTAAACATATGGACTTGATTGGGAAGGTTGACTTACTTGAAAGAGAGAGAGACTCGGAAATTCAAAAATCACAAGCTCTCTCCAAATTGATGGTAGAACAAGAGGAAGAGTTCGCTAGGAAATTACATGAAATGCAATTAGAAGTAGAGAAGATGGGGACCAACACTTTCCAAGCCTTGACAAAAATGGGGACCAAGCAAAAATGGGGACCAAGCAAGAAGAAGAACCAAGGAAGCCTTACACTTCCCATGGTGATGCATGCCATCCAAAGGCCCCCTAAAAAAAAGGAAAAAGGAAGAAGAGCGAGGACAAGGGTAGTCTTCCAACTCATTCTCCTACATGCTATTTTTGCTCAATTAAAGGCCCCAAGATGGCCGAGTGCTTAAAATATAATGAATTTTGCAAAACTAGGAATGTCACACCTAAGTGAATTGTAGGAGAAACTAGACAAGCTTGGGTCCAAAAGGATCAACGTGTACATGAGAAAAAGACTCCCTTTGTTAATAGAACAAGCACACCAAGTGATATGGTGTGGGTTGTAAAAAGTGGTAAACCTCATATTCCATTAGAAACATCTTCAGACTTCCATGAATTGCATGATAATTTTTTGAGTGATTTGCAAATATCATTGAACATATGAACTTTTTAATGTGTGCTTGCATGTGTAGGTGATATAGCTGCTAAAGGAAGTTCATTTTGAGGCAAATGGAGTTTTAGCATGTCACTCGTTTTATGGCTCATTTGAGCTAAGTAATATATTTATATTTGTTGTTTTTAGTTTGTAATTATTTTGAACAACAACTACATAGTGTTAAAAGTCTTGAGTCTCTTATTTATCCACATATCATGATGAGATGCATGGAAATAGATAGGTTTAAGGGTTTAAACTCCTTACTGTGTGCAGGGGCTGGAATCAAGAAGAAATGCCAACTGCGACATACATCCGTGGGATAAAGCCCACTCAACAAAGCCGCGGGGTTCTCTTGGATCCTTGTGCGAGATACATCCGCGGGAAAGAACCAGCTGGCTAGAAGACAAAAACCTGTGGAATTCTATAGAGGAGACCGTGACTTCAAGTCCTTGGAAACAAACCCGCGGGAATAGGGAATCCAAGCTCGCGCACCTTCCCGACTTCACATCCGCTGGAATGAACCCGATGCACAAACCTGCGCCACAAAAATGCACTACCACACCATATCACGAAGCCGCACCAACCTAGGAATGCTAAATCTCAGGTCCAATCTTCTACTTTTAAGCTTTTACTTCAAGTTATATCTCTTGCTAAGCTTAAGAGTGTAAATTGATTGTGTTTGCCTAGTGATTAGGATTAGCTGTGTGATGTGATTAGTGGTGGATATTTAGGATTGTACATGTTTTTACTTGTTATTTGTAGATATTAGGATTGTATATATGTGTTATTGTTGTATTTTTGTTTTTGTTTTTAGTGCTTTATTTTAAAACCTTGTGAAATGCCCTGATTTGAAATTTTGAGGTGAAATGTTTCTTGAAAACTGTACTAATCAGTGAAGAAATAAACTATTCTGCCCATGTAGCAATTATCATTTTTTCAATACGATTCCAACGATATAAATAATGTAAAATTCTGGGCAGTGGTTTAAAAGTTATGAGTGTTTCTTAGACCGAAGGTCATGGACGTGCCCTGTTTTCAAAATTTTGCACCTGACCTGTCTTCAACGTCTGTTTTCACAATTTTCCAATTTGAATTTTGAAATGTTTCCTATGAAAAGTGTTCAATTGCATATATATATTCTTGTGTCAAATTTTGAACAATTTTAATGGAGTATATTTGAAAATATACATTAAAGAGAAAACGTTGTTCAAATTCAAAAGTTGACAGTTTTTGTTGGAATGTTGTCCTTCTTATTTAGATGCTTCTTTCACTTGGTATTTTTGTTTGTTTGTTATTAAATTTATGTTTTATTATATATATATATTATGTGTGTTGTTGTAGTATAATGGTAAGTATTGTATATAAGTCTTAGTATGTTTGTGTCCAGATTTCCAAATCATGAACTCTTTGTCCATGTGCTTCAATTTTTCAACATTGAGGACAATGTCGAGTTTAGGTTTGGGGGCTTGTGGACACATATGTGTCGTTTTTGTATTGTTAATATTATGTTTTCTTGTTTTGTGTTGTTAATATTATGTTTTCTTGTTTTTGTCAAAAATTTGGAAATTTTTGTGAATAAGCCAACTTTGAACAAATTGTTTGAATGAGATGTTTTGTGTTGTGCCGTTGAGGAGATTTTCGCATGTGTTAGTTGCTGAGTCTTGGCTAACTCTTGTCAATCTAGGATTGCTTCATATGATGTAAATTTAGTCTCTTTATCTTAGTGTCTAAGTGGACGAGACTTTAAACTCGAATATAAGGATTAACAATGAAGACTACCCGTGAATTTTGTGTCTTAGCGTTCATTTCTGAGGGTAAATTCTGTTTCTATTCTTAAACACTCTTCGAATAGGTTTTTCATTGTGATCTCATAACATCATTTGCATTGTTTGCCATAAAACATTCATAAATATGGATAACATGTTGAATTAGTATTCCCGTTGTAGACGAACTTCTAGAAATGATATTAGGACTTTGTTAGTGTTTCACGACCAAAAATAGCCTAAACACGTCCGTGTCCCTATTATGTATGCTTCATTGCAAATACGGCCCAAACACTTAACCAACACATATTAACCTTCCCACATCACCTACATAACCTAAACACTTAGCCTTACCTTGGTTATTAATCTTGTCAAGGTGTACAAATTAGAAGATTCAATTAATAAGCTCAAAAATCTGTAAAAGTATATACTGGGGCGTATTTTATATTTGTGCTAAAAGAAAGGCTTTCAAAAATCAAGTGTTAAAAATAAAAACACTTAAAGCCTATGTACTTCAATGCAATGTTACTCAAAATTAGAGTAACCAATTAGCACAAATCGGAATTAAAATTGTAGCCTAGACGCTTGCTTGAAAATATAAAGTTTAAAGTTATATAGAGCTTAGTATTCTAAAGCGTATTGTATAAACACCTCTGCTTGATTAGTAAATTTCCATATACTTTCTGTATCCTATCCCTACTATTCCATACACCACATATCACCCTTGGCCAAATTATGAATTAGGGAGAGTCTGATTAATCTTTTAGGAAGTCTATTTCAGGAATACAAGTTTTTATATGCTCTACCACGTTCATGGCATTCAATTCCTTCATGAGACCAATTCACTTATAATGTGCGTTATTTTAAATACTCACATGCGTTATATATTTGATTACCATTTACATAACTTCCAAATAGCATGTGTTTGATAGAGAGTGTGCCTAGGACTCTAAGAGAAAAATAGAGTGAAATCCAATGAGGATTAGAGTCAAGACGAATTACATCCGAAGCATTTGAGTATGTTGTATTTGATGCTATGCCATTAAGAGTGTGGGATTTGCATTATGTGTTTCATTCACTTTGAATGACTATAGGTTGCCCTCCACTCAACGGTTCTCACATGTGTTACTCCTCATATGCACAACTCTTTTGATATCTCATTTTGTATGGCTTTCGTAAATTGTTTTAAATTATAGTTTTAATTGTTAGCTTTGCATTTGTCGGTATCGTAGAGGTAAACCCTCAAGAGACTATACTCCTCCTACTAAGGTCACCTAGGGGTTTAAAAGGCTTGTGGCACGTGCTAAGTGCCATCGTTTCTCTCACGACAGTGGACTAGCTTAGTTTATATTTGTTTATGCTTAGTATGTTTTGTTTTGATTATATAATTTTTGTTTTTAGTTTTACTTGAGGACTAGCAAAAGTTCGGTTTGGGGGTTTGATTGTGCCATAAAATTAACTATTTTATGCCCTTATTTCCTATTACTTTGTGCTTATTTCTCGGGTAAAATAGGGATTTTAATGGTTTAAATAAGTGTTTAAGGTAAATAGGGAAGTTCAAGGGCATTGTTGTCATTTTGGACATTTCAGGGGCTAAAATGTAATATCCGGGACATTTATTGAAGATTCTATGAATATGAGGGAAATCAAGGGTGCAAAGAGATATTTTCCAGCCAAGTAGCACAGCAAACAACCACATCATAAGTGGAACGACGCCGTTTTGGTGACTACTGCCATCAGCCTGACGTCAAGTATTCTTCTCCAACCAAACAAGCCAACCCACCAATCCGCCGACCCGGTTTCATACTTAGCTAAACCCGGTCGTGACCTGACTCGATCTCGATCATTTGTAGCCCATTTTCAGTGGTTTTTTCGACTCCGTTCCACCCAAATCGACGACCACCATCCCTCCGGTCACAATGGATCTACTTTGAGCCTCTCATGCATGTGGTTCTCACTCGTCCAAGTCCTCAAATCTTCCATAGAAGTCCAACCTTCAAGCTCACCTCCAGCAGCTTCTTTCCCGCAGTTTAGACGTCCAAACCCTCTGAAAACTCAAGTTTTCATACCAAGAGAACATTCCCGTGGACCAGAACGACAGAACTTGTGGCCAACATCCAAGTTTCACCCACGACTTTTGCCGGAGAACACAAACTCGTGAGCCTAGTGTTCTGAACCCACGAAGATGACCAACTTGGAGGATGTTTACGTCCAAAACTTGCCTAAACCTTCCCTAATATAAATACACATCTTTTGTTACCTAAATCGCTATCCTTAATATCCCAAAATAGTTTACAATAACCTAGAATAACCTATACTCTCACAACATGGTTGCATATGGAATTCCTAGCTTGGAAGAAGTAGACATGGTGCTTAATTGAAGAACAAGAAGCTTACCAACTTATGGCTACCTCTTACCTCTTACTTCTCTTCCATTTATTTGTAATTCATGAACATGTATGTGTAAAATACCCTTAATGTTGAGGGATGGATTTTCATATGACTTAATCTTGTAATTGATTGATCTTACCTTTAATATATACATCTTGAGCTATTAAATGTTTATTGGAATTTGATTGAATGAATACATTGTAAAGATTTTCATTTATTGATTGGCTTATTTCATGGACAAACCACATATTAGGGCTTGATGTAAGGGTTGCTTAGGTGTTTGATGGTTGGTGTTTTGCACAACCAAGGCTCGCACAAGACCTCGAGAGATGAAGCACCAAAGGTATATTCTAGTGTTTTCTTGCTTTGAAGAGATCTAGTTGCACACACACAACCCATGCATATTTCTTATTCTTGTATGTTGTGTGTTTTATATGTATGCATGCATGTTCTTGAACATCTCTTCTTGCATGTTTATATGATTGCATCTTGTTCACTGAAATGTCATAACATGTTTAGGCATTAGGATGCAAAGCCATGAAGTCTCTTCATGCATGTTTATATGATTGTATCTTGTTCATTGAAATGCCACGACATGTATAGTCATTACGATGCAAAGCCATGAATTTTATTCATGCATGTTGAATTGATTGCATCTTGTTGTATGATAATGCCATGACATGATAGGCATTAGGATGCATTCAATTCTCACACTTGCATTTCATGTATGTTAGCTTTAAGTGTGGTATAATTAATTTCCCGAAGATGGTTCAAAAACATCCGCACGTACACGATGGTGTACTTGGTTTAGCATGAAGATCGCCTCCGAAGAATGCCCTTTCTCCTTGGTTTCACCACTTTTAGTGAATCGATGATTTGATCGACGGCCACCGACCACCGAATGGAAACCGCCATTTTTGTCCAGAAGGTTCTGGAGCAATTATGCGGTTATGATCGGCGGCCTGACCGTCGTTTAGACCTGATTGATTTAAAATATCTCAGTCTCAAAACAGCGGTTGTGTTCGGAATTTATGAAACTGCCGATCGAAAGCGCCGATGTTACCTGATGCTCTTAGGTTTCAATTCAACAGTTGAAACGGCGGTTTTGTAACCGCTGATCGTGCGTTATTAAGGGTAAACTTGACTTTTCACCTGCCTTATTTTTTATCTCTATAAATACATCCTTATCTCTGGTTCAAAAACTAAGTCTTGTATTCTAAGAACCCTAGAGAGATATTTAGAGAGACTTGAGAGAAAAAGCTTAAAGATTACATCTTTATTTCTCTAAAGCCAGCTCCACATGCACAAATCATCATCTAAGCATCATCTAGGATCATCTAGCATGTGCTAATGCATAGGTCTTCTTCAACACACACGGTATGATATGTTGAACACTATTATCTTACATAATTAGTGTTTTTACTTATCAATTTTATCTCATCTATTACTTGTATGTGTTTAGATTAATTTCTACATATAAGATTGAGATTATGTGTTGATTGGGTTAATTTTTGATAGCTAGGTTTTCATGTTTATCTAACATCTAGCTAATTGATCTCATTAAAATGATTGAGATTGTATTTTGATAGCTTTGTATCTAGGATTGGTTATCCTTTACTTAGCTAAAGTTGTATGCCATGACATATAACTATTTTCATAACTAGGATTGATTTTATTGTCATCATATAATCCTAGATAAGCATCTAAAGTACCCCTAGCTCTATCTTGCATATTTGGATATCATTGCATATTCACAATAGGGTTTGATCTCTTTGAAGAATGTAAGTCTTGTGTGATTGACCAGGATTAGGTCACTACATCGGGATTAGGTGGTCACTCAAGTAAATTGGACTAGATCCGCTATAAAAGGCCTACGGGTAGTGGTAGCGGGATATTGGTCGGGATTAGGCCGTCAAACCGGGATTAGGTTGTATACGTTATCGCATATAGTGGATTCAAGGTTCGAATTCGGCGCACTTACCAGCCCGTGGTTTTTCCCTATTAAGGGTTTCCACATAAAAATCAAGTGTCGTTCTTTAATTTCCGCACCTTTACCGTTGATTATTGTTTTGTGAATTTGGGTTATGTTTGTAATATTGACTAATCCAAAAAATTTGGTGATAACGGATTAACAACCCATTCACACACCCTCTATGTCACAATTAAAAGACACGCACGCGTATAATAGTTAAAATTATACATTTTCATACATGTTGATTGACGAATTAGTAATATGTAATCTTGTTTTATAACATTTGATTAGCTATATTGGAGAGGATTTGGTTAATAATTGCATGTTCATTTCTTATTGACTAATTCTTATGTTCTATGTGGTAATCCCTTTATTATTATCATTTTATAACCATAGTTGATAATAGTTAGAGTGGTAGTGATTTAATTGAATATTCCATAGAACAAGTATGCTCATTTGTGATCAATTGATACTATCCCTCATCATTTACATCTCACTCTTGCATAACCTTTGCATGAGTTTTAGTTAAGTTAAGTTAGCTAATGATAGTTTAGTTAGTTGTAGATGACTTAGTGTAATTTAATTGTAGTGAATCAGTTGTTAATTTACTTGCATACTTAGTTGCCAATCCAGTTAGTTTAAGTTAATTGTATTTGTCTTGTGTTCATGCATATTTAAATTGTAGTTGTAGTATAGTGATTGTGCATCCTTGACCATAGGATTCACATAGTTTTAAATCTTTGCATTAGTGTAATTTCATCATATTTACATTTCATGCATTCTACTTTAGTGAATTAGGTAGTTAATTGCTTGTGCCAACCCTGCTCTACTTTTCTTGCGACCAATCTCCATTTACTTTTATTGTATGTAATTAGTGTATATAGTGTAAATAATCTAAGACCAAGAACTAGCTTAAGTGTACCATACCTCCGTGTGGGAACAAATCCTACTTGTTGCTACGCGATCGTAACGATCCGTGCACTTGAGGATAAACAAGCGCGCATACATATTTTTGAACTACTAGGAGCGTGTCATATAGTTAGCAGGTTTCAATCGAAACCTAGTCCTGATCACTGGACAGTAGTCAAGCATAGTTTCAAGTATCTCAAGAGAACAAGAGATTATATGCTTGTATACTCTTGAGGGGATTTAATTCCCGTTGGGTATACAGATTCTGATTTCCAATCGGATTCTAACTCCAGAAAATCCACATTAGGATATGTGTTACTCTTGAAGGAGGCACAGTGCAATCCTGTATTGACGATTCCACCATGGAAGCTGAGTATGTTGCTGCATGCGAAGCTGCCAAAGACATTGTTTGGCTCCGCCAATTCTTGGTTGACTTGGAAGCGGTTCCTAATGTGAATAAACAGATCACTATTTACTGTGACAACAGTGGAGCAATGGCTAATTCGAGAGAACCAAAAAGTCATAAGAGAGGAAAACACATTGAAAGGAAGTATCATCTTTTAAAGGAAATTATGCATAGGGGTGACGTGATAATTACCAAAATCGCGTCAACAAAAAATCTAGTGGATCCTTTCATAAAGGCTCTACCACAGAAGAGTTTTTATAGGCACCTAGAGAACATGGGAATGAGAGATATTACACACTTGCTATAGCACAAGTGGGAGATTGTTAGAATTATGTTCAATAGCAAAAGTGTATAATATTTTCGTATTAATAAAGTGATTTCTGGTTTAACAAATCTTATAGCATTTATAGTTTAAATATTATAATTGTCAAAAGTAAATATCAAAAGACTATGAGAAATGAAGAATTGTTCGTACATCTGGATATGTATGAGGTAAACACAATTCTTTAGTTAGTCTTGTATAATATTCACAACTTAAGATAAAGGTTGGGCATCTTTACCTTGTTAAAGTTGTAGATTCTTTTGCTAGGATTTGAGTGGGATCAAATGTGCTATGATAAGTCTAAAATCACCAAAGTGTAGTGTCTTTGAGTAAAAGAATCTAGTGCACTATGTGCATTGAATAGGATCACAATGAAATACTTTATCCATAATCATCAATGGATAAAAGTTTTCATTATGAGGAAAATCGGAGAGTCTATCTTAATCCTGAGATAAATAATGGACTTATTTTTCCAAGTGTTATCATTTGAGCTATCAATGAGTATGATTATATAGCATAGTCTATCCTCGATAGTTTGGTGGCATTCATTTGTTAATCGATAGAGGACTTCAATTATAGATATGGACATCGTGGCTCCATTTATTAAATGAGAGTAGAATGTCATCATATGGATATTTTGAAATATTGGATATTGAATCTTGCTGTTAAGTTTTTGATAGTGTCTATTGAAACATGGCTTCTGCACAAATCAGAATATCCAAGTTCAAAATGTGGTCATATGATTAAATATGGTAACTAAGAGAGCTATAGGCGGACTATGAGCTCTTGGCGATTACTGATATTTATCACGAGGATGCACTATCCAATAAGGTTGTCTAGGGTACGATTGAGAAACATTTGCATATTCTATCTTTATTTAAGAGTTCAATTTTAGTTCTCTAGTTGAATGAGCTAAAATTAATAGATCGAACCTAAATGAATCATTTGTTGATTATGATTGGATTATGTCTATTGAAGCTTAAATTTAGATAGTCTTCCAAGATCCCCAATCCACACAAACTTGCATGGATCACTTGATATATTCTACAAGACTAATTTATGGGTCCATCTAGAATTGTAATTGAAACAAATTAACGGTGTGTTCAATATTAATCTAGAGGGGGGTGAATAGATTTTAAACGATTATTACCAATTTTCGCGTTTATTCAATATTCACGAAAATACCCCAACAAGTCAATAAAAACAACAAATGTAATATGGTGCGGAAATATAAACTACACTTGAAGTATACGTGGAAACCCAACCACTGGGAAAAACCACGGGCTGTTATGTGCGCCACACATGAACCTCGAATCCACTAATTGCAATAGCGTATACAACCTAATCCCAGTTTGACGGCCTAATCCCGGACAATATCCCACTACCACTACCCGCAGGCCTTTAAAAGTGGACCTAGTCTAATTGCTTGTGATTTATGCAACCTAATCCCGGTCACAACACAAGTCTTAGTTCTCAATGAAGAGATAAAAAGCCTATGTGAATATATGATGATATTCAAGGAGCAAATAAAGCTAGGTAACCTTAGATGCTTATCTAGGGTGATGAATTAACATTTAATACAATCCTAGATATCAATAGCTAAATGACATGTCATAAAGCTTAGCTAAACATAGATTATGGCAATTCTATAAAGCTATCAAAATACAACACTCAATCAATACACCACAATCAATCTCTATTTTGTATCTAGAATATATTCTAAAAGCATACAAATGATAAAAGAGATGGCTTGCTAAGAAAGGCACTAGTTATGTAGATAATAGTGAAAACCTTACCAATCATGATGTGATGTTGCTAAACCATGTATGGATGCATCCTATATAGTCATAGACGATGCAAGATGATCTTTGATGCACAAAGGAAAAGCTTTAAGTGTTTAAAGGTGAGTTCTTGTGAATTTTTCTCTTGAAATATTTTCTAAGCGAAAAATATGCTTTTGGAACTCTTAGAACTGACCTAAAACAAAATAGACAAATATATAGGGCGTCAAAATGAAGTGACATCATTTTGATAAGTTTCACTGAAATTTGCCTTAACCGCCTTACACCTGCTCCACATAGGGCGATTGTAAGGTAGTTCACCTGGAAAATGAAGAACAAGTTCTTCATGACCGCTCTACGCGTAGAGCGAAAATCAAGTGAACCAAGGGCGGTTGCTCTCGGGATTTTGAAAGTCGCTCTACACCCGCTCTACGTAGGGCGGTTGTAGGGCAATTCACATGTGACAATTAAATCGACCAGTGGCACCGCTCTACGTAGAGCAGTCGTAGAGTGCCTAAAAGGCGGTTGTACAGCACCTAAAGGGCGGTTGTACAACACCCCCTACAAAAATGATGCATCCTAAGCCTAATCATGACATGGCATTTAACACACAAAAAGTAGGGAAAAATAATAAATAAAAGTGGTAAACGCAGCGGAAGCGATACTAAAAACGATTTAGTGACTTTTAAAATTTTTCCTTTATGAACATTAAACCCTTTTAATCAATAAACATGCATATATGTTAACAAAAGTAAATTACCTTTTGTCGCGTGATCCGATTGACTTACGTCAATGGTAATCCGCAAGACCTTCAATCCGAGCACGAACGTGGATCACCTAGGAGCGTGGTCTCCCTTTTCTTTGAATTGTAAACCTGTGAATGGACCAAACAAAAAAAACTTTCTTTTCTTTGTTAGTCACAAAACAATCAAAAGAATGTCAAAAAATTATTCCGGTCACTTTTGAGTTCTCAATCTAATGATCGAAACTCGCGTGAACCTAGATCGATATCGTATACACAAGCTTATTGATGATTAAGCAATAGTATACTATCAAAGAATAATTTCACACTCTCTTTTGTCTTTTTAGAATAAAAACTCTCTCTTGGAATTAAGAAGAAGAAGAAAGAAATAAAAAACTCAAGCACCATCGATTGTGGTGGCCAAACCCTATAAGAACACATATATAGGTTGGCCGAATTTTTTCTTCTTTTTCCTTTAGGGTTGCCGAATTCTATGTAGTCTAAGATTAGGGTTGGCCGAATTCTATAATGTCACTTATATAGGGTGACTTAAATTCAACCCTAATTCTTTTCAACTTAATAGACTTCAAACCCTAATCGAACTCCTTGATTTTTATTCTTTTATTTTTGACTAAATAAAAAGACTCCTTATTTGATTAAATAAATAAAACTAATTTATTTATTTCCTTGTCAAACAAGTCTTTTACTTTTAGGAAAGATTTGTTTCTTTAATTAAACAATTAATCAATAAATCAATTAATTCTTATTTAATTAAAACAAATGAAACAAAATAATATTTTTAGGTCAAAATTTTAACCTTGCCGCCCCACTTATATATAAGATGGGCCTAATATTATTTTCCTATTTCATTTAATCCATTGGACTTTAAATAAAAAGCCCACATGTGAACCAGACCCATTCTTACTAAAAGAAACAAGCCCACATGTCTTTCATTAATATATTAATATAATTGAGCAGCCCATTACTTAAATAATGTGCAAATTATATTCTTAATATATTAAATGCAATTCTAGATGGACCCTTAAATTGGTCCGGTAGAATATATCAAGTGATCCATGCAAGTCCGTGTGGATTGGGGATCTTGGCGGGCCATCTAAATTTAAGCTTCAATAGACATAACCTAATCACAATCAACAAATGATTCACTTAGGTCCGATCCATTAATTTTAACTCATTCCACTAAAGAGCTAAAACTGAACTCTTAAATAAAGATAGAAAAGGAAGATGCTCCTCATTCATACCCTAGACAATCATATTGGAGATAGTGTATCCTCGTGATTAATATCAGTAATCGCCAAGAGTTCATAGACCGCCTATAACTCTCCAAGTTACCATATTTACTCATATGACCACGTTTTGAACTTGGATATTTTGACTTGTCCAGAAGCCATGTTTTCAATAGACACTATCGAAAACTCAACGTTGAGATTTAATATCCAATTACCTCAAAACATCCATATGATGATATTATACTCTCATTTAATTAAATGGAGCCACGATGTCCATATCTATAAATGAAGTCCTCTATCGATTAACAAATGAATATCACCAAACTATCGAGGATAGACTATGCGATATAATCGTACTCATTGATAACTCAAATGATATCACTTGCAACCATAAGTCCATCATTTATCTCAGGATTAAGATAGACTCTCCGATTGTCCTGATAATGAAAAGACTATTATCTATTGACGGTTCTAGATAAAGCTTTTCATTGTGATCCAGTTCAATGCACCCAGTGCACTAGATCCTTTTGCTCGAAGACACTCCGATGATTTTAGACTCATCATATCTCATTTGATCCCACTCAAATGCTAGCAAAAGAATTCTACAACTTTAACAAGATAAAGGTGCCCAACCTTTAACTTAAGTTGTGAACATTATTCAAGACTAACTAAAGAATTGTGTCTACCACATACATATCCAGATGTACGAACAATTCTTCTTTTCCCATAGTCTTTAGACCTTATGATTATTTACTTTGACAATTATAATATAAACTATAAATGCTATACGATTTGTTAAACCAGAAATCTCTTTATTAATATGAAAAAGATTGTTAATTACAACATTACACTCTTGCTATTGAGCATAATCCTAACACAAAATGCAATCAAATAAAACATGCAAGGAGAGAGATTAATGAACATTAATGCACACATAATAAAGACACACAACATACAAAAATAAGAGTTATGCATGTGTTGTGAGTGTGTGCAGCTACATTTCTTCAAAGCAAGTAAGCACTTAGAAATTTACCTTTGAAGTGTTTGTTCTCTTGAGGTCTTGAAAGGGACTTTGAGCTTGAATCTCAATCACCTAAACTACCCTTACATTTAAACCCCAACATGTGGTTTGTCCACGAAATAAGCCAATCAACAAATGGGAATCCTTACAGTAATTAATACAATAAGAATATAATTTTCACATTTATTATATAATGGGCTATTAAATTATATTAATGTATTAAATTAAAGGCATGTGAACTTGTTTTCTTTTAGTAAGAATGGATCTAGTTCACATGTAGGCTTTTTATTAAGGTCCAATGGATTTAATAAAGTGGAAAAACAATATAATGCACATGTTGTATACATGGGTGGCAAGGCTAAGAATATTAGCCTAAAATATAGTTTTATTTTATTATTTAATTAAATGGAAGTTATTTAATTTATTAATTATTTATTTATTTAATTAAAAATCAAAATCTTTTTCTAACTAGGAAATAGGTTTCTTAATGTTATACTATTGTTGGTAGTATAATAAGAATCAAAGACTTTATTTGATAAGTAGATAAATAAAAGGAATTTATTTATCTAGTCAAATTAGGAAGTCTTTGATATAGTCATAATTTAATAATACACTAAAGAGTTGGATTAGGGTTGAATTCTAAAGATAGATAGGAGTCTTTGGTGAAAACACAAACCCTACTTGGGAGAGGATTTTGGCCAAAGACAAGAAATCTACCTAGGGTTAGGATTAAGGCCACAAGGCATAAATCCACCTTAGGAGAGGCTAATCCACCTTAGGAGAGGATTTCAGCCAACACCATATATACCTATTTGTAGAATTCGACCAACCCTAGTAATTTTGAGCAAGAATTTCGGCCACCGTATATATTGCATGATATAGATTTCAGCCAACCCTAGTAATTTTGAGTAAGAATTTCGGCCACACTATATATTCCATGATATAGATTTCGGCCAACCCTAGTTTTTGGAAGAGAGTTCTTTCTTTGGCTTAAAAATAAATCTAACTCTAAGACACAGTATGTAGAATTTTGCCAAAAGGAAAAAGAGAGAAGAAATGTTTTATTTCGATAGTGCACTACTAGCCTTTACATCAAAAAATCTTTGCACACAACTTCGAATAAGGTTAACGCGAGTTTCAATCAAAATATTGGGAAGTCACAAGTGACCGAACATTCTTCGTTTTTCTCTAGGAAGATTATTGTGACTAACAAAAGAAAAAAAAAAACTGTTATCTATCCTTAAGTACACAATTCAAAGAAAGGGAGCCCCCACTCCTAGGTGATTCACGTTTGTGATTAGATTGGAAGATCTTGTAGATTACTATCGACGCAACATCAATCATCACATGGAAAAAGGTACAATATCTTTTACTATATGTTAATTAATCAAGGGTTAAGGTTCACTTTTAAAGGAAAATTTTTAAAATATACAAATCTACTTTTCACTTCCGCCACGTGTATTTTCCCTACACCCGGTATTTGGTGGTAAATGATTCAACAAAAGTCTTAGAAACCATTTTTCATTCATTCAAGGCGCGGGCAAGAAAATCCTAAGTACAGGTGGCCGAAGCCGTTGCTTTGAAATGCTTGACCCTGGCTCTCTAATGCCCAACAGGTTATGCTTACAGGGACACACATGTATGAATTGTGTGTGTGTACGCTTACGCCTTGCAAGAGGAAGAAGTATCTTGATACCTTAGAATCCAAGAAAGCGTTTTTCCTCTTGAAGACGATATTTGCATGAGAAGTTGCTTTCCTCCTTTGAAGCTCCTCTTCACCAAGAAAAACCTAAGCAACTAACCAATAAACTCCTAGTTGATTGCATACTCTCATCCTCACATTACAAAGAGATCCCTAGACTAAAATGTCTTTAAGTCTTCATCAGTCTTCAAGAATCACTAGTTGATCATCAAGGTACCTATGAGACAAAATAGCAAACCAAACAAGAGATATTCTTCCAAAGAAGAATGGTGAGATATTTTACCAAAAACAAAACAATAACTTCCTTTATCTCAAACACAAAGGCATTATATCTCAAACAATGTATGTTCACTTTAAAGTACACCCTAAGTCTGCCTAAGATCTAAGTCTCCCTAAGGACCTTAACATTTTCAAGAAAGAATTTTTTTCTCCCTTAAGACAAAGTCTCAATAAAGCAAAAGGAGGAACATTTCTTACCTCATTTCTTACCTGATACTTGGGCTATTTAACGAGCTACTTCTTCACGGTGTCAGGGTATTTTAGTGTCAGGGTATTTTGGTGTCAGGGTACCCCGACGCCTTTCTTCTTGTTGTATCATGATCGCCTCTAGTCCCTGGTTGCCCCGGTTTTGGGATACCGGTTAATGTTGTGGCAAGGTATCACGACTACATGGTGGCGGGGTTTCTGGTATATGGAAAAGCGAGATACCTAATCCATGTAGATGCGGGATACCCAACCTACACGGGAACAAGATACTAGGAAGGTGTAGCATGGTTTGTTGGATTGGAATCTTCATTCTTCTGACCATTCTTCGGATTCTCCTGGGTATATATCCTGATATGTTGCTCTGGGTTCTCTTCAAGAAGTAACTGGATACTACCTGCTAAAACACTTCCTTCTTAATTTCTAGGTGGAGAATTCTTCTTTGGTCCTTGGCCAATTTTGGCGATTAACAGAAGTCCCCCCTGACTTGAGCACCGGTATCTAAATAGGCGTTAGAGTCAGGATTCTTAGTTTTGCTTTAAGGATTCAACACCCCTCTTGATTATGTACCTTGTCAGGCTGGATTCCTACTATAAGAGAGGTAATCTTTCTTAGATACGCAAGTATTAAATGCTTTAACCAGGTGTTAGATTGCTTAGTAAGTTCAAACGAGCCGTTTTTTGTGCTATTTTCTCAAAACCGTCTCCTGTAAGTTCCCGATGATTGATGGTGGTTTTCCTTTTATGTTCTGGTAACCACCCACTAAACGACTATAAATACCCTCCTTTTATTCTTCGTTCATTCACACCTCCTTAGAATTTCAAAATCGAGAAATCAAGAATCAGCCTTCTCTTCTTTCAAGTCTTCATTCTTCGCAAATTATTTTCTTTTCTTCTTCTCTATAATGGCATCCCAACAAAAACCTAACCCCACTTCACCTCAACCTTCTGACAGTCTTGAAGCTCTTTTTGATTCTGCCAAGATTGAATCGAGCGACAACCCCATGTCGCTTAAGAGGAAAATGGAACTCGTCGAATAAGCCAGGGAGAATACTGCATTCTCTCTATGTCGCCGCTCAAACCGAAACCTATGCATCGGGTCAGGTTTTCAGAACAAATCCTCAGATCCTGTCCATATTATTGACGAAGAGGAGGAGGAAGATGAGACTGTGGGTCAGGTGGAGATCCCACCAGTGGGAGGTGAGACTCTAGACCCTTCTTTCGATTATCGGCTTTATCTGGATTTTGTCTGTAAGGACAAAGACTTATCGTGGTTAAGGATGGTCTATCAGATTTTGGATAGTATTTCCCTTTCCCTACCTTACCGAGATCAAGAAGTGTATAACCTTCATGCCGGTACCCTGCTTATTCATGCGGCCGAGTTTGAATGCGGGGTCCGACTACCTTTCCACCCTACTCTCCGAAGGGCACTGGTGGCTCTAGGGCTGGCTCCTTTACAGACTTCGTCGAGCTTCTGGAAATATTTGATGAGTTTTCTAGTGCTCTGGAAGGAACAATGTGAAAGGGATGGCCTGGAGAGAGGTCTGGGGTTTGACAAGCTGAGGTATGTCTTCCAAATAGCTAACATGATGCTTGGTCCCAAAGGACAGTTTTATTTGAGGGCATATAAATCTACCAAGTTGGTAATTCCCAGGCCCAATACCAAGTTCAACATAAGCTAGAAAGACGAGTGGATCGTGGTAGAAGGGGAATGGGGCCATTCTATGCATATTGGCGGGACTGAATACTCAGTCCCTATTCAGTTCACAAGGTAAGATAAATGGGACAAAGGAAATATATCTGCCAAGTCCCTGGATATCCTCTAGAGGATCATGGACAACAAGTTTGTGAATTCAGAGTATCCCGACTATGATCCTTTCGAGGGCGTTAGGCTAGAGCGATATCTCAGAATCTCTGTTGCAAGTCCTGGTATGTGATTTTCTTCCTTTCTGCTCTTCTTTCTTGTTTCTCTTCTCCCTTGTCTAACTCTTATTTTTGGCTCTGACAGTATCTGCCACTCCTCTTTCGGCTTCCCCTCCTATTCTCACAGGACCTAGGCTTCAAGCTTCCTTTCCTGTTGATTCTTCTGTCAATTCTCCTAGTATCGGTGCTGATTCTGGTGTTGGCGCTAGTGTTGGTGCTGATGTTGAGCCTGATTCGCCTGCAGCTACCCTTCATTAAACCTAAAAAGGGCCACCTCTGCCCCTTCATATCCCGTTGTCCAATCTAGTTCTTGCACGCCCTTCCATGAAAGCCATGTCATCAAAAGGTGTTAAGGCTCGAGGGTCTCTTACTCAAACTAAGAAGTGAGCTCCAACTACTTCCGCTGCTAAGTTCCTACCATCGGCTTCTCCATCCACTCCCCCTCCTCCAATCGTTCTAACTCTGCCATGATCTAAGGTGGAGAAGAAGAAGGATTCTACAGACGTTGCGACCCCTGCTAGCCAGCCATCTGGATCAGGGTGGGTGGATGGTAGCCAGTAGGAGTTGATATCCCGCTTTACGGTGGCTTGTTCCGAGGTTAGCTCTGATGCTATGGTCGCCATGTTTGGGGACCTTCTTATCACAAGAGGAGCTTCTTTACTTGTTGAGGTACGTTTCTAGACCTTTTTTATTACTTGGTTGAATTTTTAAAATGATCCTTATTTCTCTTTTCTTATTGTAGGCTTTTAAATTCAATCTAGCAATGGGGCAGCAACTGAAGACTTTGTAGGAGGCAAACATGACAGCCCGAGCTGAGTTGGAGAAGGCTAGGAGGGACCTAGCCCGATCCAAAGAGGTTGTTGATACCTTGATCCATTCTACTGCTGAGTCTGAGTGGGGTAGGTAGGAGGCCATAGTGGATCTTAAAAGGATCAAACGTGCTATGGATATAGAGGCTATCAAGTCCGCCCGTCGTTGGGCTCAATAGGAGGAGCTGGCCAGCTAGAAGGCTACGCTTGTTAAAGAGAATCGGCTCCTACAGGATGCAGTGTCGGCTCTGAAAACTCAAGTGGATGAATCTTTTGAGCTGGAATATTTCACTGCTTCCTATGAAGTGGTCCAAACTCTTCTTGCTGACTCCAATATACTATGGGTGATTAGATGGGATTGGGATCATATTCTAGCAAAAGCTGCTCAATTTTCAGATGATGATCCAGCCCCAGCTAACCCCGCCATCATTCAAGATCCTCCTTCGCATCCTGAAATTGACCCACCTGTTGTTGTCTAAATGGAAGAACCTGGGGAGATTCAAGATCCTCCTGCTATCCAAGATGATCTGCTGCGGGACGTTGTGTTACCTACTCAAGTTATTCCCGTGGTAGAGGCAAGTGTTTCTGCTGAAGCAGATGCACCAGGACCTGGTGAGGTTCAGACCAAGGCTGGGGGCAAGGTAGCTAGCGATGCAGTTGCAGACAATCAAGAGGAAGAGGCAGGGGAGAAGCAGGATGATGTATGATCTTTTCATTACCTTAATCTAATATTCCTTGTAGCCTAGAAATAGAGGTTGGGAACCCTGTTTGATCAATGAAAAAGAAAAATTCCTTTGTTTGTGATTTGTGTATTATTTGGTTGAAATGTTCGCTTACTAGCTTACTCGTAACCTAGATAAAAATTATTAGTAATAGTCGACATCCGAGTACTTATTCCTCCTAATTCAGGCGGTGCCTGATCCTCCTCACTCTTGATAGTAGTCTGGGTGGCATTTAACTTGTGAAACCTGATAGGAACTTCGTTATAAGGGACCTTGAGTGGTCCTGGTAAGTTATCGGGATCTTGCTTCACTTTCACGGAGTCGGGGCACCTAGATATTCCGAATTAAGAACCCCGGTAATTAATCCCCAATGATTGGCAAATTGAGATACCTGGTGCCTTTTGTTCCAGAAATCTTTGCTTAGATGGTTCCAATTTTCTAGAAGAATGTTCCTCTTGGTACGTCTGTTTTTAATGTACCGATTCGCACATTGAGTCATGACTAGTAAGTTTACTTGAATGGATTCGTTTTTGGCGTGTCTCCTCAAAACCATCACCCATAAGTTCTGGGTCATTATTACCTTGCACAGGTACTCACCTATTTTTCCCTATAAAAACCCTATCTTTCTTCATAATCTTTCACTCCGCAAAACATTATAAAAGGAGAAGTAAGGTCATCCTGAGCTTCCTCCGTCAATTTGATGGCGAATCCATTAATTTTTGCTGTTATTCTCGGTGCTTCTCTTAATATGGAAAAGGCTGATTCCGATGATGATTCACATTCGAGCGTATGGAGAAAAGACAACGGCAACCGTGATTCCTAGTCAGGATCGATGGCGATCTGGCCTTGTCGTTCTAGAAAGGAACTCTATATCGAGCTGGATTTTTGTAACAGGATCTGGAATCTCGTTCAGTGCTGTTGGGTAAAGCTAGGATACTCCCCATTTTCCATCTCTCTAAAGATTTTCTACGTCAAAGAATTCGCATTCGTCAAGGTTAAAGGTGTCATTCATAAGGGTACCCATAGACACAGTTGCCATGTCTAGATTGTCACCAAGCGCGCTATCGGTGTCGAAGTCAACAAAAAGGTTGGTGACTGGATGATTAAACAGAGCTCTATGGATGGGCGGAGCATGTTCAACTTTCAAGATGCACTGATGGCATGATGCTAAAGAAGAAAGGTGAAGAACTTAAGGCTGAAGCAAAGGCAGTGGACCTTATGGCGGGATTCCCGCTGATACCATTGCAAAGGAATCGAAAAGGCTGATGTAGCCATGCTGAATCTAGGAAGCCATAGAGAAAGAGGATGCAAGATTTCACTTGATCCTTCCGTTTTTATTATTATTATTATTATTCACATCTTGTAGCCTGATTGCGGAGTTTGGGCACCCTGATTGATTAATCGAATGCTCTTTCATTGCATATGTATTGTCTTGTTTACTTTTTCTAGATTGAAGTAGGTCCTTGCCTAATGATAAACCAGATGAGACTTACTTGGAATATTGTGGCTCTCTGTACTCTTCTTAATGAATAATGATATAGGACTTGTTTGGGATGTTGTCAAAATCCTTCCCAATAAAGAGTAAACTGGGCCTAATCTTCCCTTGAGATAACTTGGTCAGTAGTCCCCTTCTAAAACTTGATGAACATTTTGCAAGGAATTTTAATCCGGTGGTACTTCGGACCCAGTCTTAAGATATTGCAAATTTTTGAGTATCTCCTGTATAGGGAACCCATGTATCCCACTCTAGGATCCCAGTTCCTTGGCAATCCATCTTAACAGACCAATAAGGCATTCTCAGCATTAGGTCTTCATACGGTGAAAAGAGGTGTCAGTTGTCCAACTAAAGGATCTTGGCTCTTTGATTAAATCTATCCCAGTGGATGGTATTCCCCGACCTGGTTCTTCACATGGCTAATCAAGGTGCCAGATATCTTGCTAAGGGATTCTGGTCCTTTGATAAATTTATCCAGGTGGAGGGTATTCTCCAACCTGGTTCTTTACGTGGTGAATCAAGGTGCTAGATATCCTGCTAAGGGATTTTGGTCCTTTGATAAATTTATCCTGGTGGAGGGTATTCCCCGACATGGTTCTTCACGTGGCGAATCAAAGTGCCAGATATCCTGCTAAGGGATTCTAATCCTTTGATAAATCTATCCCGGTGGAAGGTATTCCCCGACCTGGTTCTTCACATGGTGAATCAATGTGCCAAATATCTTGCTAAGGGATTCTGGTCCTTTGATAAATTTATCCCGATGAAGGGTATTCCCCGACCTAGTTCTTCACATGGCTAATCAAGGTGCCAGATATCCTGCTAAGGGATTCTGGTCCTTTGATAAATCTATCCCGGTGGAGGGTATTCCCCGATCTGGATCTTCACATGGCGAATAAAGGTGTCTGATATCCTGCTACGGGATTCTAGTCTTTGTAGGGAAAAATTAACAAATAAAAGTGTTACACGCAGCGGAAGCGATACTAAAGACGATTTAGTGACTTTTAAAATTTTTCCTTTATGAACCTTAAACCCTTTTAATCAATAAACATGCATATATATCAACAAAAGTAAATTACCTCTTGTCGCGTGATCCGATTGACTTACGTCGATGGTAATCCGCAAGACCTTCAATCCGAGCACGAACGTGGATCACCTAGGAGCGTGGTCTCCCTTTCCTTTGAATTGCAAACCTGTGAATGGACCAAACAAATACTTTCTTTTCTTTGTTAGTCACAAAACAATCAAAAGAATGTCAAAATTATTCCGGTCACTTTTGAGTTCACAATCTTATGATCGAAACTCGCGTGAACCTAGATCGATATCGTATACACAAGCTTATTGATGTTTAAGCAATTGTATACTATCAAAGAATAATTTTTCACTCCTTTTTGTCTCTCTAGAATAAAAACTCTCTTAGAATTAAGAAGAAGAAGAAAGAAAATAAAAACTCAAACACCAATTAATTGATGTGGCCGAACCCTATAAGAACATATATATAGGTTGGCCGAATTTTTCTTCTTTTTCCTTTAGGGTTGCCGAATTCTATGTAGTCTCTAATTAGGGTTGGCCGAATTTCATCATGTCACTTATATAGGGTGACTAAAATTCAACCCTAATTCTTTTTAACTTTATAGACTTCAAACCCTAATCCAACTCTTTTATTTTTATTCTTTTATTTGACTAAATAAAAAAAAAGACTCCTTATTTGATTAAATAAATAATGCTAATTTATTTATTTACTTATCAAACAAGTCTTTTACTTTTAGGAAAGATTTGTTTCTTTAATTTAACAATTAATCAATAAATCAATTAATTCTTATTTAATTAAAACAAATGAAACAAAATAATATTTTTAGGTCAAAACCTTAACCTAGCCGCCCAACTTTTATATAAGATGGGCCTAATATTATTTTCCTATTTCATTTAATCCATTGGACTTTAAATAAAAAAGCCCACATGTGAACCAGACCCATTCTTACTAAAAGAAACAAGCCCACATGTCTTTCGTTAATATATTAATATAATTGAGTAGCCCATTACTAAAATAATGTGCAAATTATATTCTTAATATATTAAATGCAATTCTAGATGGACCCTTAAATTGGTCCGGTAGAATATATCAAGTGATCCATGCAAGTTCGTGTGGATTGAGGATCTTGGCGGGCCATCTAAATTTAAGCTTCAATAGACATAACCTAATCACAATCAACAAATGATTCACTTAGGTCCGATCCATTAATTTTAACTCGTTCCACTAAAGAGCTAAAACTGAACTCTTAAATAAAGATAGAAAAGGAAGATGCTCCTCATTCATACCCTAGACAATCATATTGGAGATAGTGTATCCTCGTGATTAATATCAGTAATCGCCAAGAGTTCATAGACCGCCTATAACTCTCCAAGTTACCATATTTACTCATATGACCACGTTTTGAACTTGGATATTTTGACTTGTCCAGAAGCCATGTTTTCAATAGACACTATTGAAAACTCAACGTTGAGATTTAATATCCAATTACCTCAAAACATCCATATGATGATATTATACTCTCATTTAATTAAATGGAGCCACGATGTCCATATCTATAAATGAAGTCCTCTATCGATTAACAAATGAATATCACCAAACTATCGAGGATAGACTATGCGATATAATCGTACTCATTGATAACTCAAATGATATCACTTGCAACCATAAGTCCATCATTTATCTCAGGATTAAGATAGACTCTCCGATTGTCCTGATAATGAAAAGACTATTATCTATTGACAGTTCTAGATAAAGCTTTTCATTGTGATCCAGTTCAATGCACCCAGTGCACTAGATCCTTTTGCTCGAAGACACTCCGATGATTTTAGACTCATCATATCTCATTTGATCCCACTCAAATGCTAGCAAAGAATTCTACAACTTTAACAAGATAAAAGGTGCCCAACCTTTAACTTAAGTTGTGAACAATATTCAAGACTAACTAAAGAATTGTGTCTACCACATACATATCCAGATGTACGAACAATTCTTCTTTTCCCATAGTCTTTAGACCTTATGATTATTTACTTTGACAATTATAATACAAACTATAAATGCTATACGATTTGTTAAACCAGAAATCACTTTATTAATATGAAAAAGATTGTTAATTACAACATTACACTCTTGCTATTGAGCATAATCCTAACAGTCTTTTGATAAATCTATCCCGGTGGAGGGTATTCCCCGACCTAGTTCTTCACATGGCGAATCAAGGTGTCAGATATCCTGCTAATGGATTCTGGTCCTTTGATAAATCTGTCCTGGTGGAGGGTATTCCCCGACCCGGTTCTTTACATGGCGAATCATGGTGCCAGATATCGTGCTATAGGATTCTGGTCCTTTGATAAATTTATCTCGGTGGAGGGTTTTCCCTGACTTGGTTCTTCACATGGAGAATAAAGGTGCCAGATATCCTGCTAAGGGATTCTAGTCCTTAAGTAAATCTATCCCGATAGAGAGTATTCACCGACTCGGATCTTCACATGGCGAATCAAGGTGCCAGATATCCTCTAAGGGATTCTGGTCCTTTCATAAATCTATCCCAATTGAGGTATTCCCCGACCTAGTTCTTCACATAGTGAATCAAGGTACCAGATATCCTGCTAAGGGATTCTGGTCCTTTGATAAATCGGTCCTGGTGAAAGGTATTCCCCTACCGAGGATTCAAGAATGCCGTATAGGTTTTCTTGGTCATGATATGATTTAGTTATGGCGATCCTCCTAGAGGCGTTGACCCTGTCTAGGGCATCAAAAGTGTTATATTGCTCTTCTGATCTTTTTAGTTATGGTGATCCTCATGGAGGGGTTGACCTGGTCCAAGGCATCAAGAGTGTTGTATTGCTCTTCTGGTCTTGTGGTGATTTAGTTATGGCGAAATGTTCAAGATATGCATTAGAGAAACAAGTTGGAGAAGAAACTGACTTCTTTATTGAATTTTCTAACTCATACAAAGTTAAGGTTGGGGTATACAATTGAGTTCGTACCATCCAAACAAAATAAAGAGTCTTTATTTCTGCTATCCTCTAAGGGTAAAATCTCCTAAGGTGATCAGCATTCCAGGTGTGGTCAACTAGGTAACCATCCATGTCTTCTAATTTGTAAGCTCCTCCACGGACTACTATCTTGATTAAGTAAGGACCTTCCCGTTTTAGGGCTAAGACCCCATCTGATCTGCTACGGGTATTCTAGGTTACTTTTGAGAACCAAATCTCCCTTTTTGAAACTTCGACTTCTGACTTTCTTATTAAAGTGCCGGGCTATCTTGATTAAGTAAGGACCTTCCCATTTTAGGGCTAAGACCCTATCTAATCTGCTACGGGTATTCTGGGTTACTTTTCTGAGAACCAAATCTCCCTTTTTGAAACTTCGACTTCTGACTTTCTTATTAAAGTGTCGGGCTATCTTGCTCTAGTAGGCCTCTACCCTCTGTGCAACCTTATCTTGCTTCTCCTCGAGGAGGTCCAAGTTAGTCCTTAACTTCATCTCATTATCTTCAAGTTCATAGTGGTGGACCCTAAAAGATGTCAGTTTGTGCTCAATAGGTAGGACTGCTTCTGTCCCAAAAGCTAGTGAGTAAGGTGTTTCCCCAGTTACAATCCTTTTGGTTTTCCAGTATGCCCATAGCACGTTGGGAAGTTCCTCAGCCCACTTCCCTTTCTTCTATTAGAGTTTCTTCTTCAGGAGTTTCTTGATGGTCTTGTCAATGGCCTCCACAAGTCCATTGGTCTAAGGATGGGCTACTGATGCAAAACTGAGGTTGATTCTCTTTTCCTCGTAAAATTGTCGAAATTTGGCGTTGTCGAATTGTTTGCCCAGATCAGTTATTATGGCTATCAGGGTTCCGAATCGACACATATTGTTTTCTTTGATAAAATTGGTGGTGTTTGCCTCAGTTATCCGAGTAAAGGATTATGTCTTCACCCACTGAGGAAAGTAGTTTATTGTTGTTGGGAAAAATTACCGAAGAAGTACACGCAGCGGAAGCGATACTAAATATTAGATTTAGTGACTTTTAAAAAAATTTCCTTTATGAACCTTAAACCCTTTAATTAATTAAACATACATATACAATAACAAAAAGTAGAATACCTTTTGTCGCGTAATCCGATTGACTTACGTCGATGGTAATCCGCAAGATCTTCAATCCTAGCACGAACGTGGATCACCTAGGAGCGTGTTCTCCCTTTTCTTTGAATTGCAAACCTATGAATAGACAAAACAAACTTTTCTTTTCTTTGTTAGTCACAAAAACAATCAAAAGAATAACTAAGATTATTCCGGTCACTTTTGAGTTCCCAATCTAATGATTGAAACTCGCGTGAACCTAGTGTTGGGAAAAATAAACAAATAAAAGTGTTACACGCAGCGGAAGCGATACTAAAGACGATTTAGTGACTTTTAAAATTTTTCCTTTATGAACCTTAAACCCTTTTAATCAATAAACATGCATATATATCAACAAAAGTAAATTACCTCTTGTCGCGTGATCCGATTGACTTACGTCGATGGTAATCCGCAAGACCTTCAATCCGAGCACGAACGTGGATCACCTAGGAGCGTGGTCTCCCTTTCCTTTGAATTGCAAACCTGTGAATGGACCAAACAAATACTTTCTTTTCTTTGTTAGTCACAAAACAATCAAAAGAATGTCAAAATTATTCCGGTCACTTTTGAGTTCACAATCTTATGATCGAAACTCGCGTGAACCTAGATCGATATCGTATACACAAGCTTATTGATGTTTAAGCAATTGTATACTATCAAAGAATAATTTTTCACTCCTTTTTGTCTCTGTAGAATAAAAACTCTCTTAGAAAGAATTAAGAAAAAGAAGAAAGAAAATAAAAACTCAAGCACCAATTAATTGATGTGGCCGAACCCTATAAGAACATATATATAGGTTGGCCGAATTTTTCTTCTTTTTCCTTTAGGGTTGCAGAATTCTATGTAGTGTGTAAATTAGGGTTGGCCGAATTTCATCATGTCACTTATATAAGGTGACTAAAATTCAACCCTAATTCTTTTTAACTTTATAGACTTCAAACCCTAATCCAACTCTTTTATTTTTATTCTTTTATTTGACTAAATTAAAAAAAAAAGACTCCTTATTTGATTAAATAAATAATACTAATTTATTTATTTACTTATCAAACAAGTCTTTTACTTTTAGGAAAGATTTGTTTCTTTAATTAAACAATTAATCAATAAATCAATTAATTCTTATTTAATTAAAACAAATGAAACAAAATAATATTTTTAGGTCAAAACCTTAACCTAGCCGCCCCACTTATATATAAGATGGACCTAATATTATTTTCCTATTTCATTTAATCCATTGGACTTTAAATAAAAAAGCCCACATGTGAACCGGACCCATTCTTACTAAAAGAAACAAGCCCACATGTCTTTCATTAATATATTAATATAATTGAGCGGCCCATTACTTAAATAATGTGCAAATTATATTCTTAATATATTAAATGCAATTCTAGATGGACCCTTAAATTAGTCCGGTAGAATATATCAAGTGATCCATGCAAGTCCGTGTGGATTGGGGATCTTGGCGGGCCATCTAAATTTAAGCTTCAATAGACATAACCTAATCACAATCAACAAATGATTCACTCAGGTCCGATCCATTAATTTTAACTCATTCCACTAAAGAGCTAAAACTGAACTCTTAAATAAAGATAGAAAAGGAAGATGCTCCTCATTCATACCTAGACAATCATATTGGAGATAGTGTATCCTTATGATTAATATCAGTAATCGCCAAGAGTTCATAGACCGCCTATAACTCTCCAAGTTACCATATTTACTCATATGACCACGTTTTGAACTTGGATATTTTGACTTGTCCAGAAGCCATGTTTTCAATAGACACTATTGAAAACTCAACGTTGAGATTTAATATCCAATTGCCTCAAAACATCCATATGATGATATTATACTCTCATTTAATTAAATGGAGTCACGATGTCCATGTTTATAAATGAAGTCCTCTATCGATTAACAAATGAATATCACCAAACTATCGAGGATAGACTATGCGATATAATCGTACTCATTGATAACTCAAATGATATCACTTGCGACCATAAGTCCATCATTTATCTCAGGATTAAGATAGACTCTCCGATTGTCCTGATAATGAAAAGACTATTATCTATTGACGGTTCTAGATAAAGCTTTTCATTGTGATCCAGTTCAATGCACCCAGTGCACTAGATCCTTTGCTCGAAGACACTCCGATGATTTTAGACTCATCATATCTCATTTGATCCCACTCAAATGCTAGCAAAAAGATTCTACAACTTTAACAAGATAAAGGTGCCCAACCTTTAACTTAAGTTGTGAACAATATTCAAGACTAACTAAAGAATTGTGTCTACCACATACATATCCAGATGTACGAACAATTCTTCTTTTCCCATAGTCTTTAGACCTTATGATTATTTACTTTGACAATTATAATACAAACTATAAATGCTATACCATTTGTTAAACCAGAAATCACTTTATTAATATTAAAAAGATTGTTAATTACAACGTTACACTCTTGCTATTGAGCATAATCCTAACAATCTCCCACTTGCGCTATAGCAAATGTGTCATATCTCTCAAGCCCATATTCTCTAGATGCCCATTGAAACTCTTCTGAGGTAGAGCCTTTGTGAAGGGATCCGCTAGATTTTCTGCTGACGCGATTTTGGTAATCGTCACGTCGCCTCTTTGAACAATCTCCCTTAAAAGATGATACTTTCTTTCAATGTGTTTACCTCTCTTGTGACTTCTTGGTTCTTTCGAATTAGCCACTGCTCCACTGTTGTCACAGTAGATAGTGATCTGCTTATTCGCACTAGGAACCACTTCTAAGTCAATCAAGAATTGGCGGAGCCAAACAGCCTCTTTGGCAGCTTCGCATGCAGCAACATACTCAGCTTCCATGGTGGAATCAGCAATACAAGATTGCTTGATACTCCTCCATATAACTGCTCCTCCTCCAATAGTAAACACAGCCCTTGATGTGGATTTTGGGTAGTCGATTGGAAATCGAATGCATACTGACGGGAACGAATCCTGGGAGTATACGAAACGCTATTATCTCTCGTTCTCTTAAGATGTGGCCTTCTTGAGCGCCGTCCAGTGATCAGGTCCAGGTTTCGATTGAAACCTGCTAACTATGCCAACAGCAAAACAAATATCTGGTCTAGTACAGAGCATTGCATACATGAGACTTCCAACTGCCGAGGCATATGGAACTCTACTCATGAATTGCTCTTCATGCTCATTCTTAGGAACTTGTTCCTTAGAAAGCTTGATTCCATGTCTGAAAGGTAACATACCTTTCTTGGAATCCTGCATGGAAAACCTAGACAAGATTTTGTCTATGTATGAAGCTTGGGATAATGCAATCGTTATATTCTTTCTATCCCTTATTACTTGGATACCTAGAATAAAACTTGCTTCTCCTAAGTCCTTCGTATCAAATTGTTTTGCTAACCATTCTTTTACTGATGTCAATACACTTACATCGTTTCCAATAAGTAGTATATCATCAACATAAAGAATAAGGAAAACCAACTTGTCGCCTTTAATCCTTTTGTATACACAAGGTTCGTCAGGATTCTGAATAAATCCAAAACATTTGACAGCTTGATCAAACCTTATGTTCCAGGATCTGGATGCTTGCTTTAATCCATATATGGATTTCTGCAACTTGCATACCTTATCCACTTGGCCCTTTTCAATGAATCCCTCTGGTTGCATCATGTAGATGCTTTCGTCAAGACTTCCATTTAGGAAAGCTATCTTGACGTCCGTTTGCCAAATCTCTAAATCTAAAGATGCTGCAATGGATAAGAGTATCCTAATGGATTTAAGCATGGCCACAGGAGAGAAGGTTTCCTCGTAATCGATACCTTCTTTCTATGTATACCCTTTAGCTACCAATCTAGCTTTAAAGGTTTCCACCTTTCCATCCATACCTCTTTTCCTCTTGTATACCCACTTGCACCCAATGAGTTTTATCCCTTTAGGCAAGTCTACAAGGGACCAGACTTTGTTATCGAACATAGATTCAATCTCGGATTGCATTGCCTTTTGCCAATGGCGACTATCAACATCCTCGATAGCTTCCTTGTACGTATAGGGATCATCGTCGTCCGGGAGATTCTCCACTGATTCTCCCAGACCGATGTATCTTTCGGGTTGTGTTCTAACCCTCCCACTACGACGAGGAATGGTAGGTTGTTGATCTTGTGTTGGATCGGAACTTACAATTGGGTTAGGTTGTGCAACCTCTCGTAGAATTGTATCTCCTAACATCTCATTCAGGACAATTCTACTTCTAGGCACAAAATCATTCATATAGTCCTTTTCCAGAAATTTAGCATTTGTCGAAACAAATACTTTAAGATCTGAAGGACTATAGAAATAATATCCTTTAGTTTCTTTTGGATACCCTACAAATATACATGTTTCTGAACGGGACTCCATCTTTTGTCTTTCCTTTTAACACATGCGCAGGACAACCAAATATCCTTAAGTGTTGTAAACTAGGCTTGCGCCCAGTCCACAACTCATGCGGTGTTTTAGGAACAGACTTAGATGGTACATCGTTTAGAATGTATATAGCAGTTTGTAAAGCATATCCCCAAAAAGAAATAGGAAGCGTTGAATAACTCAACATAGACCTAACCATATCCAAAAGAGTTCTATTTCTCCTTTCTGCTACCCCATTCTGTTGAGGTGTACCTGGTGCAGAAAACTGAGAAACTATCCCATTATCAATAAGATATTGTTGAAACTCACCAGATAGATATTCTCCATCACGATCGGATCTCAAGATTTTTATGTGTTTCTCAAGCTGATTTTCCACTTCAGCTTTGAATGCTTTGAACATGTCAAAAGCATCCGACTTATGCCGTATGAGATACACATAACCAAATCTCGAGTAATCATCTGTGAAGGTGATGAAGTACTCATATCCACCCTGCAGCTTGAATGTAAATGGGTCCATTACATACGGTGTGTATCAATCCACAAGCATTCGGTGAAATACACCTTTGAGGAGAACGTCTTTTAATTGGGAACACCGCTTCCAACCAAGATTCACAAGTTGGTAGATCATCAACCTTTAAGTCACTTAAAGGTCCGTCACTTACCAATCTTTTAATCCCATTAAGGTTAATATGACCCAAGCGTAAATGCAAAAGGTAGGTTTCATCTGTTGATAATTTTACTCTTTTATGATTAGGTTCCGTTATTTCTGTGTCTAACGAGTGAGAGATATTTCTATGCAAAAAGTATAGACCGTTTTCCAATGTACCTTGGCAAATAATTTTGTCATTCTTACTAATAATAAAAACTTTATTAAAAGTAACCGAATATCCAAATTTATTCAAACAAGAAACTGAAATTAAATTCCTCTTGAATTGAGGTACATAATAAACGTCTATTAAATCTAAATGCCTTCTAGAATCCAAATAAACTCTAATATCTCCCACTGCACTTGCAGACACTAACGTTCCGTTGCCCAAGCGCAAATTGATTTCATTCTTACTCGGCTCTTTCTTGAAACCCCTGCAAGGAATAACAAACATGATTAGTGGCTCCTGAGTCTATGATCCAAGAATCTGTAGAATCAGCCAAAAAACATGTTTCTAGATAATTCAAATTACTTTCTTCCTTATTGTTCTGGGACGTTGGGCAATTTCTCTTCCAATGTCCCTTTTCACCACAAAGGAAGCATTTCCCTTTGATCTTGGTTACTTTCTTGGTCTCCTTCTTGATAGGCCCAAATTGCTTTTTCTTCTGTTGTTTCTTGACCATTTGACGGGCCTTAACGGTAGCAACTTTACCAACCATATGAATCTCTTGACCTTTGCCTTTCACAAGGATCTTTTCAGCACTTTGAACATCTTGCATCAGGCCTTGTAAGGTGTATTCCTTTTTGTTCAAAGTGTAGTCCAATTTGAACTGATCAAAGGAATCTGACAATGAATTGACAACCATATCAATCTTTGTATCACCATCTATCTCAGCGCCATGCAGTTCGGCAATGTTGAGATGTGCTATGACTTTCATCATGTGATCTTTCACAGCCTGTCCAGGTTTCATCCTAAGATTCATAAAAGCAGTCACTGCCTCTCTCTTAGTCGTCCTAGACTTCATAGCAAACATCTCCTCTAGAGACATCATTATATCAGCGGCGGACTCCATTCCTTCATGCTGCTGTTGCAACATGTCGGAGATAGTGGCCATAATGTAACATTTTGCCATATCATCTGAAGTCTTCCACTGCTCATACTCATCTCTACACATTGTGCTAGATTCATTATTAGGAGCAGGTGGTTTAGTAGTAGTTAGAACAAACTTATGTTTTTCACTTTGCAGTAACAACCCAATTTTCTTTTTCCATGTGACATAATTATCTCCAGTTAAAGTGTTATCTTTCAGGATGTTCATAAGTGATGGGGTCATGATTTCTGAATAAAACAAAACATATATAAGTAAATAATCATGATAAAACACTTTTAAATATTTATCTTGAATTAAATAAATAACTCAATCATAAAATTCAACGGTAATCTAACACCCATAAATGTTACGCCTCCTTTGGGAGTTCGCACCATTACTAGTTAGACTAGGTCCCACCTAATTGTTAACATAACAACCAGCGTTTTCAATTTTAGCCTTGCAATTTTTTTAACAAGAACTCTTGGGAGGATATCAATAAAATTACATTGAGTGTGTTACCAAGATATCGACCCTCAATTTTCTCTCACGAAAATCCCTCCTTGGGGGGTAGATCTCGTTTGAGTCCATTGTCTAGTCTATCCTTGTCTTGGGGAGTAGATCTCGTTTGAGTCCATTGTCTAGTATATCCTTGTAAGGAAGTATGTTGCTAAATTCCATTCATGGACGCCCCTTGGGGGGATTACCAATAAATAATAAAGCTCGACTAACCTTGGAGGCCATAGGTGTTACCAAAACACCTTCTCCCACTCAATTATTTAAGGCGTGTGATTAAATCCCATAGAATGATTTACCGAGTTATCTAGATGCCAATTTAGATACCTAAATCATTCAATGCATGTTCATACCAAAAGAGATATATGCGTGGCACTCCTATTCTATATGTCATGTTATCATACAATAACAAATATTGTAATATTTAAGCATAAATTAAATAGCAACAATTTTGGCCCATCCTAGAAAAACAAGTAAATTACAATTTGTCAGGAATACAAGATCTTCAGGTGGCCCATCAACCATACGCTTATCCTTCGGCCTTCTCCCATGGACGTGCGCAGCCCACAACCCCACAAAGGGGCTGCCTTGCGCAGCCCACCAAAGTTTGGGCTTGTCATGCGCAGCCCAATCCACTCCTAGGGTGCGCACGGTGCTCGTACTTGGTTCCGGTTGCTTCGTTTTGCTTCGTGTCTTCGAATCTCCAAGACCTAAATATATTACGACAGTATATATATAATAAATACTACAGTATTAATTTTTTTTTTTTTTTATTCACTGCAGTATTTTTACAAACCAAAAACTGTACATACTAAAAATAAAAAAAAACTGCAGTAACCCTAAAAAAATACTGCACATATATATAAAAAAAATAAAACCTAGCAATCTACCAAGAAGGAATTATGGCGATAATAGACCACCCTTCTTGTTACAACTCCGAAACAAAAATTACATTCAAAATCTAGGGCCAAAATCGAGCAATAACAAACCACATAAAATATATATAAATCCATACATCACATGTAATTATATATTTGAATACCTAGAGTGTCATCTCTTTCTAAACATGCATAATCACAATAAAAAGAAATAGATCCACGTATATATACGTTAATTAATTAAAAGGGTTCAACCTAGGCTCTGATACCAATTGTTGGGAAAAATAAACAAATAAAAGTGTTACACGCAGCGGAAGCGATACTAAAGACGATTCAGTGACTTTTAAAATTTTTCCTTTATGAACCTTAAACCCTTTTAATCAATAAACATGCATATATATCAACAAAAGTAAATTACCTCTTGTCACGTGATCCGATTGACTTACGTCGATGGTAATCCGCAAGATCTTCAATCCTAGCACGAACGTGGATCACCTAGGAGCGTGGTCTCCCTTTTCTTTGAATTGCAAACCTGTGAATGGACAAAACAAACTTTTCTTTTCTTTGTTAGTCACCAAAACAATCAAAAGAATGACTAAGATTATTCCGGTCACTTTTGAGTTCTCAATCTAATGATCGAAACTCGCGTGAACCTAGATCGATATCGTATACACAAGCTTATTGATGTTTAAGCAATTATATACTATCAAAGAATAATTTTTCACTCCTTTTTGTCTCTCTAGAATAAAAACTCTCTTAGAATTAAGAAGAAGAAGAAAGAAAATAAAAACTCAAACACCAATTCATTGATGTGGCCGAACCCTATAAGAACATATATATAGGTTGGCCGAATTTTTCTTCTTTTTCCTTTAGGGTTGCCGAATTCTATGTAGTATCTAATTAGGGTTGGCCGAATTTCATCATGTCACTTATATAGGGTGACTAAAATTCAACCCTAATTCTTTTTAACTTTATAGACTTCAAACCCTAATCCAACTCTTTTATTTTTATTCTTTTATTTGACTAAATAAAAAAAAAAAAAGACTCCTTATTTGATTAAATAAATAATACTAATTTATTTATTTACTTATCAAACAAGTCTTTTACTTTTAGGAAAGATTTGTTTCTTTAATTAAACAATTAATCAATAAATCAATTAATTCTTATTTAATTAAAACAAATGAAACAAAATAATATTTTTATGTCAAAACCTTAACCTAGCCGCCCCACTTATATATAAGATGGACCTAATATTATTTTCCTATTTCATTTAATCCATTGGACTTTAAATAAAAAAAAGCCCACATGTGAACCAGACCCATTCTTACTAAAAGAAACAAGCCCACGTGTCTTTCATTAATATATTAATATAATTGAGCAGCCCATTACTTAAATAATGTGCAAATTATATTCTTAATATATTAAATGCAATTCTAGATTGACCCTTAAATTGGTCCGGTAGAATATATCAAGTGATCCATGCAAGTCCGTGTGGATTGGGGATCTTGGCGGGCCATCTAAATTTAAGTTTCAATAGACATAACCTAATCACAATCAACAAATGATTCACTTAGGTTCGATCCATTAATTTTAACTCATTCCACTAAAGAGCTAAAACTGAACTCTTAAATAAAGATAGAAAAGGAAGATGCTCCTCATTCATACCCTAGACAATCATATTGGAGATAGTGTATCCTCGTGATTAATATCAGTAATCGCCAAGGGTTCATAGACCGCCTATAACTCTCCAAGTTACCATATTTACTCATATGACCACGTTTTGAACTTGGATATTTTGACTTGTCCAGAAGCCATGTTTTCAATAGACACTATTGAAAACTCAACGTTGAGATTTAATATCCAATTGCCTCAAAACATCCATATGATGATATTATACTCTCATTTAATTAAATGAAGCCACGATGCCCATATCTATAAATGAAGTCCTCTATCGATTAACAAATGAATATCACCAAACTATCGAGGATAGACTATGCGATATAATCGTACTCATTGATAACTCAAATGATATCACTTGCAACCATAAGTCCATCATTTATCTCAGGATTAAGATAGACTCTCCGATTGTCCTGATAATGAAAAGACTATTATCTATTGACGGTTCTAGATAAAGCTTTTCATTGTGATCCAGTTCAATGCACCCAGTGCACTAGATCCTTTTGCTCGAAGACACTCCGATGATTTTAGACTCATCATATCTCATTTGATCCCACTCAAATGCTGGGAAAAGAATTCTACAACTTTAACAAGATAAAGGTGCCCAACCTTTAACTTAAGTTGTGAACATTATTCAAGACTAACTAAAGAATTGTGTCTACCACGTACATATCCAGATGTACGAACAATTCTTCTTTTCCCATAGTCTTTAGACCTTATGATTATTTACTTTGACAATTATAATATAAACTATAAATGCTATACGATTTGTTAAACCAGAAATCACTTTATTAATATGAAAAAGATTGTTAATTACAACATTACACTCTTGCTATTGAGCATAATCCTAACACCTAGATCGATATCGTATACACAAGCTTATTGATGAATAAGCAAATAGTATACTATCAAAGAATAATCTAACACTCCTTTTTGTTTTAGTAGAATAAAAAGCTTTCTATGAATTGAGAAGAAGAAGAAATTTGTATCATGAACCCATATCTCTGTGGCCGAATTCTATACTTGTCAATATATAGGTGGCCTAAGTTTGCTTCTTCTTTTCTATTATTATTAGGGTTGCCGAAATCCTAACCTAGAAATAACTAGGGTTGCCAAAATCACATGCCCACCATAGGCTTATGTTGCACCCTAATTTCCATCTAGTTTTTAAGACATCAAACCCTAATCCAACTCATAGATCTTTTATTCTTTTATTTTGACTAAATAAAAAAAGACTTCTTATTTGATTAAATAAATAAAAATAATTATTTATTTCCTTATCAAACAAGTCTTTTAATTTTACTTTTAGGAAATATATTTCCTGATTAGAAAAGATTTATTTCTTTAATTAAACAATTAATTAATAAATTAATTAATTCTTATTTGTTATGAAAACATTATTCAATGTTTTAATATGAGTGGATGTCCACATTAAGAAATCAAGCTTATCATTTTCCTAACTTCTCTTGTAACACCTAAATGATTTATGGTCAATTTATGTTGTAATTTATATCCATTATTGTGTAAGTTATGATTGTAAAAATTTGTATGGCTATAAATAAGATCCTTCATCTTGATGTATGAGATTGAAGAATAACAGAATCTCTTTTCTTGGCTACTATTTTCTCTCCTTTCTTACTTCATATTTATGCTATTATGTTCTTATTTATTTTATTTATTTTATAACACGTTATCAGCACGAGTCTCTAACCATTATATGTTTCAAGTTTCAGATTTGAAAGTTTATTATTTGAAGACAAGATGTCATATGATCCAAATTCGATAAGTGATAAGAGAGATAACAATTTCTTAATGAGGCCGAGAGTTCTTGATGAGACCAAGAGATCCAAGCAATTGTAAAGTATTTCTTTCTCTAATTTTGGGCTAAGAAAAAAAAGTGGTTTATATTATTTCTATTCTTAATTTTGTTCTTAATATTCATTGGGTTGCCAATAAAAGGAAAAAAAATGATTGTATTGCAACTAGAAGATTGCAAAAATGAAATTAATTATATTGCAACCCAAATATCACAAAATCAAAGGGCCTGAAGCTCGATTTGATATATATTTGATAATTGTTAAATCAAAAAGCCTGAAGCTTGATCTGATGTCCGAAGATTGTAAAATCGAAAAGCTTGAAACTCAATTTAGTGTTTGGAGATTACAAAATCAAAAAGCTTGAAGCTTAACATAATCTCATTAGAAAATATGGATTGCAATCAAACAAACCAAAATATGAAAATTTTGAATTATCGAATAAGAACCCAAAGTTCTGAATTTCGACATATGTGATTAATTTTGAAGCCCGAAGTTCTCAATTCATTGTTTACAATTATAAACAAGAAGTTTATATATGAACTTGAAGTTCCGATGAAATTTAACATTTTCATCAAATATGAATTTTATTTGGAACCTGTAGTTCTAGAATTGCAAATCATAACTATAAGGTTATGATATAATAGAATATTAAGTTACGATATTAATATGACCAAAAAGTGCAAAAGTGATTTGCCTTTTGTTTTCAAACATTTTTGATCTATCTATCTATAATTGGTTGTTTATATTTCACATGATCATGAATCTGACATTTTTGATCTATTATTTTGTATTGGTTATTTATATTTCACATTAAAAGACCCAACTACTATGAATGAAATATTTTTTCTTATTTATTTCTTCCTCCTTATTAAGGTATGTAAGGTGTGAAATCTTATATATTCATTTAGTAGAAAAATATAAATTTTCATATTTCACACACCTATTAATCACGAAATATCTCAATTGTTTATTCATTAACATTTGAATTTATTCACCATGTGATATAGTTTTACGGTTCATTGATTTTTGTATTTTAAAATTGTTAGTTTTATTTTAAGTTGATTTACATTCATCTGGTTTTAGTAATATAATATTTATATTCCATTATTCTTTCAAAGATGAGATTTTTCTTATTGTTTTTATTTATATTAGCATTAAACTTATAATTGCAAGTTGCAACAAATCATGAAAACAACTTCATATCATGCTAGATATTTGTTGTTTTTACTAAATTGTATGATATATCATGAATTATATTTTATTTTATTTGTTAAAAAAATAATGTCTAGTTGTTCTTTTCTAATAGAAATATCTTATCGTCAACGAATTATTTGTCCTTATATATATTTGCTTAAAAATGGTTTTGATCACCAAGTAGATAAAAACATGATCGATGAAACATAATGAGTCTATATTGTTTCAAATATTATTCCAGAAGTAGAAGTATATATTTCACTATTTTATACTTCAAATTTGCTCTAGAAGTGGCAATATTAATAACGTATGTATTTGAGCATACTATTAGTTTATATCATGGTTTTCATGGTTGAACAAAATAATTAGTTTTGATTATAAAATCATTGACATTACCCAGTTTGATCAATATCATTCCTTGAAGTAAATGTTACATATAGTTATGGTGATGATCGTGGATATTGTTGTAATCAAATAATTATTGATGTCAAGGTGATCACTATAAAGAAATTTAAATTGTTCCACCATAAGTGGAATAACACCTTAACAAAACAAGAAGATTGAAAGGATGTAAAATACACCTTCTAATAATTATAAAAGTTTGCTTGCTATATCTAAAATATTTTGTTGATTTTTAGCAAGAATAATGAACGCTCCAGAAGAGCTAATATATGACACAAAGTTAAAACAAATTACTTGAATATTGACACTTTGTATTTCGTTAGATCTGGAAGATCTACAATATAAGAAATTGTCCCTAGACAATTAAGAAGATCATATCCGGCCAAGTAAGTATTTCAATATAATTTACTCATTGTTATTTTGATTTAATTGATTCCATACAACTAATTTTATGAGTATGCTCTGTGGTTGCCACTACGTTGGATCTTCCAAATCAAAAAATAAATTTAGTTTTATTTTTTTGTGGTTCTTAATGTTATTGGAGTTGATCGATATATATATAGAACCAGAAGTTTCAAAATCAAATCCAATTGAGAACCTGCAGTTTTAAATTTGAATATAAATTGTTGAATATGAACCCGAAGTTCTGAAATTTGAACATGAAGTTTTGAATCAAAAGATAATCTAAATTTCTATTGCTAGATGAATATTTGGCTACTCAAATATTTGAAAAGTAAAATACAAAGGCTTAAAGCTCTTAATATTAATACAAATCAGAATCTGAAGTTCTGAATATTTATCTTATTAAAATCCGATGTTATCGATTTCAAACTAATTAGACTTGTAGTTCTGTATTTAATTTTTGATATCAAATTTAATTAGAACTAGAAGTTCTAAATTTGATATAATAATAGTTCTTTTTATTTGAAAAGTAAAATTGTGATTTTATTTTAAGAACGCGAAGTTTTAAACATATGATTTTATATTTATGAACCAGCAGTTCCTACACGAACCAGAAGTTCCAAAAAAACATGTGAGTGTTTAAGAACTTGACATAAGAACATGAAATTTGAAGAATTGAAGTTCTTATTATATCTAATTTATTTTGTCTCGTGCCAAAAGAATTTATCATATTCTTATATTATATGATTACATGTTAGTGAATGTCCCTAAAGGACAATAAGCTTTACTAAAAGTAAACGATGCATCGAAATATTGAAATATTTTATATGGATATCCATTTCATAACTAATTAGTTTTTGCTAGTGAATGTCCCTGAAGGACAATAAGACCATATAAATTGTCCTTAAAGGACAATATGACAAAATATGATTTTATGTAGAAAATTATTATGATGCATATAATTCCTTAAAGTAAATTTTATCGTCGTTAGGGGGAGAATATCATAAGTTGATAAACGACGTAAAATTACAAGGTATGCATCATCCTATGAATTGCATGATATGCAAATAAATTTTCAGATGATTCAAATAAAATAATAAAATTACATTCTGCCAATATATAAACCTGGGTGGTTGTTCTTGTAGAACAATTTATGAAATGGCAGCAAAAATCATCTGTTAGACAGTAAAGTCGTAAAAGATGATTTTGGTTCAAAGGATATGGTTCCTAGAACTGGAATTTTAAAAATTATAATCATATTTAAAATAATACTCAAGTGATAGATAAATCATCATCATATAAGGCTCTTGAAGAGCTAGTATCATAAGTGAAAACAAAATCTTGAAGAATCATATAGAAATGTTAATCTCCCCTATGAGACCGTTGAAGAAAAGAAAAGAATCTCAATTGTCCCAGTAAAGACACGTGTATTAAATTTAATGTGATTATACTTCTCCTGGAGAGATATTTGTATAGAAAGACATGTATAGTGTATATTTAACAGTAAAGTTATTAGAATAAGCCCTTGAAGAGACATATGAATTACATAATCATAATGAAATATATTGGTATAAAAATTGAGATTATATATTATTTGATTTGAATATTATGAAAAATGATGAAAGACTTGTATTATAAATTATAGAAATGTCGATATAGAAATTATTAGCAAATAAAAGGCAAAGCTATATTAATGTAAAACTTGAAAGCTTTGGACCTGTAGTCCACATGTTTGATGACATCAAACTTATTGAATATTTTTCGTACGAATTAAGATAAAAGGTTTATTGCAGAAACCTAGTTTGATAATGAATAAAAATCCTCGAAGGAATTAATGTTTGAAGCAGGTTATTCAAAGCTACATGAAGTTTTGTATAGTGAAAATTAAACAATCATAATGCATGTAGTGTATTCGTCATGGTGAATATTTATTAAAATAATTATATATTGATTGTGTAAAGCTTAGTAAAAATTATGCTAAGTTTATAAATTATATATATCAAAGAAATAATTTCTAAAGATGAAAGCCTTGGAAAATAATATTTAGTCTCAGCTAATAAGTTTGACATTAAACATGAGTCAACATATATAAGGAAAATGTCCTGAAGTACTTTTTCATGGATAAAACACATCGAATGAATTCCTCGATATTTATTCCATAACTTAAAAGTGATGTATGATCTCCTCTTGTTATTGAAGAACTTTAGGTCCTGAAGTACCAAATATAGGTTCAATTTGTGTTTTTATAATAAAACAACATGATGTTGTATATAACAAGTTGGACCAATTCAGAAATCGATTTTATTAAATTTCTTTACATATGATCTCCAAAAAGGTGGTGATAAAAAATACGTATAAGTTTTCAATCCTGAAGATTTATTTATAAATACACTACCAGTTGCAACAAATAAAATCTTGGTATAAAATATCGGGATGCAATATCTTTACAAAATATTGAAGCATCTACGTCAGAATGAGGGGGAGCGTATTTATCACCTTATCAGGGGGAGATATTGATTTTGGAGAAAATTGTACATACTGTACTCTTTTTCCTTCACTAGGTTTTTATCCCATAGAGTTTTCCTAGTAAGGTTTTAACGAGGCAGTTTTGTACCCCAAATTCCTTCAGAGGTTAATTTGATATGTAGATGAATATTGTACTCGTTTTCCTCTGCTAGTCTTTTTTCCCACTGGGTTTTTACTAACAAAGGTTTTAATGAGGCATATTCTTTATATGATGGACATCCAAGGGGGAGTGTTATGAAAACATTATTCAATGTTTTAATGTGAGTGGATGTCCACATTAAGAAATCAAGCTTATCATCTTCCTAACTTCTCTTGTAACACCCAAATGATTTATGGTCAATTTATGTTGTAATTTATATCCATTATTGTGTAAGTTATGATTGTAAAAATTTGTATGGCTATAAATAAGAGCCTTCATCTTGATGTATGAGATTGAGAAGTATTGAAGAATAAAAGAATCTATTTTCTTGGCTACTATATTCTCTCCTTTCTTACTTTATATTTATGCTATTATGTTCTTATTTATTTTATTTATTTTATAACATTATTTAATTAAAACAATGAAACAAAATAATATATTAGGTTAAACTAATCCTTGCCGCCCCACTTAGAGTAAATGGGCCAAAATATTATTTTCTTATTTCATTTAATCCATTGGACTTTAAATAAAAAGCCCACATGTGAACCAGACCCATTCTTACTAAAAGAAAAAAGCCTACATGTCTTTCATTAATATATTAATATAATTGAGCAGCCCATTACTAAAATAATGTGCAAATTATATTCTTAATATATTAAATGCAATTCTAGATGGACCCTTAAATTGGTCCGGTAGAAAATATCAAGTGATCCATGCAAGTCCGTGTGGATTGGGGATCTTGGCGGGCCATCTAAATTTAAGCTTCAATAGACATAACCTAATCACAATCAACAAATGATTCACTTAGGTCCGATCCATTAATTTTAACTCATTCCACTAAAGAGCTAAAACTGAACTCTTAAATAAAGATAGAAAAGGAAGATGCTCCTCATTCATACCCTAGAAAATCATATTGGAGATAGTGTATCCTCGTGATTAATATCAGTAATCGCCAAGAGTTCATAGACCGCCTATAACTCTCCAAGTTACCATATTTACTCATATGACCATGTTTTGAACTTGGATATTTTGACTTGTCCAGAAGCCATGTTTTCAACAGACACTATCGAAAACTCAACGTTGAGATTTAATATCCAATTACCTCAAAACATCCATATGACGATATTATACTCTCATTTAATTAAATGGAGCCACGATGTCCATATCTATAAATGAAGTCCTTTATCGATTAACAAATGAATATCACCAAACTATCGAGGATAATTGCGATATAATCGTACTCACGATAACTCAAATGAGTTATCACTTTGCAACCATAAGTCCAATCACATCCAAAGATTAAGATAGAATTCTTCGATTGTCTCGATAATGAAAAGACTTTATCTACGTACGGTTATGATAAAGCATTTTCATCATAATATCCAGTTCAATGCACCAGTGCACTAGATCCTTTGCTCGAAGACACTCCGATGATTTTAGACTCATCATATCTCATTTGATCCCACTCAAATGCTAGCAAAATAATTCTACAACTTTAACAAGATAAAGGTGCCCAACCTTTAACTTAAGTTGTGAACATTATTCAAGACTAACTAAAGAATTGTGTCTACCACATACATATCCAGATGTACGAACAATTCTTCTTTTCCCATAGTCTTTAGACCTTATGATTATTTACTTTGACAATTATAATATAAACTATAAATGCTATACGATTTGTTAAACCATAAATCTCTTTATTAATATGAAAAAAATTGTTAATTACAACATTACACTCTTGCTATTGAGCATAATCCTAACAGCTACGTCATTGTGATGAGTGAAAGCCGCCATGAGGTGTATATGCTTATGTTAGAAAAATCAAAGAAGTGTTGAAAAGAATCATTAAAAGAAAATCCTTAATTCTAAGCCTAAAAGAAATTAAAAAAAATAAAATAAAAGGCTTAATGTAGTATAGTTGAAGATTGTGAAATGCTCAGGTTGTCAAATAGAAATGAATAAACGAGCCATATGCACACACACACTCACATAGTGATATCTATTCTTTTAAAGCAAAAAACCCGGATGAACTAGATTGGAAATGCTTTAGTAGGATAGCTGTTAAAATAGTTTGCATGTTGATATTACAATTACTCCTTCTATATATGTGAGAAGCATTCACACAAATATATTTTGCTTATGTGCTTGATTCATTAGTTGTTAGGATTATGCTCAATAGCAAGAGTGTAATGTTGTAATTAACAATCTTTTTCATATTAATAAAGTGATTTCTGGTTTAACAAATCGTATAGCATTTATAGTTTGTATTATAATTGTCAAAGTAAATAATCATAAGGTCTAAAGACTATGGGAAAAGAAGAATTGTTCGTACATCTGGATATGTATGTGGTAGACACAATTCTTTAGTTAGTCTTGAATATTGTTCACAACTTAAGTTAAAGGTTGGGCACCTTTATCTTGTTAAAGTTGTAGAATTCTTTTGCTAGCATTTGAGTGGGATCAAATGAGATATGATGAGTCTAAAATCATCGGAGTGTCTTCGAGCAAAAGGATCTAGTGCACTGGGTGCATTGAACTGGATCACAATGAAAAGCTTTATCTAGAACCGTCAATAGATAATAGTCTTTTCATTATCAGGACAATCGGAGGGTCTATCTTAATCCTGAGATAAATGATGGACTTATGGTTGCAAGTGATATCATTTGAGTTATCAATGAGTACGATTATATCGCATAGTCTATCCTCGATAGTTTGGTGATATTCATTTGTTAATCGATAGAGGACTTCATTTATAGATATAGACATCGTGGCTCCATTTAATTAAATGAGAGTATAATATCATCATATGCATGTTTTGAGGTAATTGGATATTAAATCTCAACGTTGAGTTTTCGATAGTGTCTATTGAAAACATGGCTTCTAGACAAGTCAAAATATCCAGTTCAAAACATGGTCATATGAGTAAATATGGTAACTTGGAGAGTTATAGGCGGTCTATGAACTCTTGGCAATTACTGATATTAATCACGAGGATACACTATCTCCAATATGATTGTCTAGGGTATGAATGGAGAGCATCTTCCTTTTCTATCTTTATTTAAGAGTTCAGTTTTAGCTCTTTAGTGGAATGAGTTAAAATTAATGGATCGGACCTAAGTGAATCATTTGTTGATTGTGATTAGGTTATGTCTATTGAAGCTTAAATTTAGATGGCCCGCCAAGATCCCCAATCCACACGGACTTGCATGGATCACTTGATATATTCTACCGGACCAATTTAAGGGTCCATCTAGAATTGCATTTAATATATTAAGAATATAATTTGCACATTATTTAAGTAATGGGCTGCTCAATTATATTAATATATTAATAAAAGATATGTGGGCTTGTTTCTTTTAGTAAGAATGGGTCTGGTTCACATGTGGGCTTTTTTATTTAAAGTCCAATGGATTAAATGAAATAGGAAAATAATATTAGGCCCATCTTATATATAAGTTGGGCGGCTAGGTTAAAGTTTTGACCTAAAAATATTATTTTGTTTCATTTGTTTTAATTAAATAAGAATTAATTGATTTATTGATTAATTGTTTAATTAAAGAAACAAATCTTTCCTAAAAGTAAAAGACTTGTTTGATAAGCAAATAAATAAATTAGTATTATTTATTTAATCAAATAAGGAGTCTTTTTTTTTTATTTAGTCAAATAAAAGAATAAAAATAAAAGAGTTGGATTAGGGTTTGAAGTCTATAAAGTTAAAAAGAATTAGGGTTGAATTTCAGTCACCCTATATAAGTGACATGATGAAATTCTGCCAACCCTAATTAGATACTACATAGAATTCGGCAACCCTAAAGGAAAAAGAAGAAAAATTCGGCCAACCTATATATATGTTCTTATAGGGTGCGGCCACATCAATTAAATTGGTGCTTGAGTTTTTATTTTCTTTCTTCTTCTTCTTAATTTAAGAGAGTTTTTATTCTAGAGAGACAAAAAGGAGTGAAAAATTATTCTTTGATAGTATACAATTGCTTAAAACATCAATAAGCTTGTGTATACGATATCGATCTAGGTTCACGCGAGTTTCGATCATAAGATTGTGAACTCAAAAGTGACCGGAATAATTTTGACATTCTTTTGATTGTTTTGTGACTAACAAAGAAAAGAAAGTATTTGTTTGGTCCATTCACAGGTTTGCAATTCAAAGGAAAGGGAGACCACGCTCCTAGGTGATCCACGTTCGTGCTTGGATTGAAGGTCTTGCGGATTACCATCGACGTAAGTCAATCGGATCACGCGACAAGAGGTAATTTACTTTTGTTGATATATATGCATGTTTATTGATTAAAAGGGTTTAAGGTTCATAAAGGAAAAATTTTAAAAGTCACTAAATCGTCTTTAGTATCGCTTCAGCTGCGTGTAACACTTTTATTTGTTTATTTTTCCCTACAATAGATGCAACCTTTAAACCAGTCAAACAGAAACGAAGGCATTTCAACATTGAGTGGAATGCCGCGGTCCAGAAAGAAGTAGACAAGCTCATGAAATCCAAATTCATCAAGGAATCCCGATACCCCGAGTGGATCTCAAACGTAGTCATGGTTACCAAATCCAACGGGAAATGGCGTATGTGTGTGGACTACACCGACCTCAACCGGGCTTGCCCAAAGAATAGCTTCCTTTTACCTAAGATCAATTAACTTATTGACTCAACCATAGGGAACAAGCTTCTCAGCTTCATGGACACTTTCTTGGGGTACAACCAAAGTATGATGCACCCCGCCGATCAAGACAAGACCAGTTTTATCAATGGACAAGGCTTGTACTGCTATAAGGTAATGCCTTTTGGGCTAAAAAATGCAGGCGCCACCTATTAGCGTTTGGTGAACAAGCTATTCAAAGAACAAATAAGAAGATCTATGGAGGTGTACGTAGATGACATGATCACCAAATCTCGGCAGACAGAGCAACATCCAGAGGATTTACGGCAGATTTTTTAAGTAATAAAGAAGAACCAAAAGAGACTGAATCCCACCAAGTGCACCTTCGGAGTAGCTACAGGAAAGTTCCTAAGGTTCATAGTTCATGAGAAAGGGATCGAAGCTAACCCGGAGAAGATCAAAGCCATTTTAGACCTCAAACAGGCACAAAGACTAATTGGCAGGATACCAGCATTGAACCGTTTCATATCTCGATCTACAGATAAGTGCCTTCATTTCTTTAAAATTATCAAGCTGGGTAAGAAGATGAAGTGGGATCAAGAAAGTGAAAGGGCCTTCCATTCTTTAAAGGAATATCTAGCTAGCCTGCCCTTGCTAGTAAAACCTATCCTAGGAGAAGAATTGCAACTCTACCTAGTAGTATCAGAGACAGCCACTAGCGGGGCTTTGGTTAAGAAATGTAATGATGGGGTCCAAAGACCAGTCTATTACATGAGTTGTGCTCTAACCAAGTTAGAGAAGAATTACTCCCTTATGGAGATATTCACTTATGCATTGGTGATTGCTGCCAGAAAGCTCCGGCATGATTTTCAAGCTCATACCATTGCGGTGGTCACTAATTAGTCACTGAGACAATTCCTCCAGAGGCCCGATGTATCCGATAGATTGGTCCTATGGGCTTTGGAGCTCATCTAGTACAACATCAAGTACAAGCTAAGGACCATAATTAAAGCACATGCTTTAGCATATTTCATAGCAGAATTCATTATGACTCGAAATTCAGATATAAGTGCAACCCTAGACCCAGTTTCGAAGAACCCAGAATGGCCCGATAATCACAAAACTTGGTACTGTACATGGATGGGGCATCGAACCAATCAGGCTATGGGGCAAGGATTATCCTATCCGACCCAAAGGGGGTCGAATGCAGCCACTGTTTCATATTTGAGTTCAGAGCCACCAATAATGAAGCAGAGTATAAAGCCTTACTATCAGGGACGAAAGTAGCAAAAGAGCTAGGAGTAGATTTTCTCGTGGTTAAGAGTGATTCTCAGTTGGTAACTAACCAAGTATCGGGATCATATCAAGCCAAATGTGATAACATGGTAGCATATCTTACCAGGGTCCAGAAAGCTATGACAAGGTTCAAAGGTGTGAAGATGGAGCAGATTTCCCAGGAGAAGAACCACCGAGCAGATGTCTTAGCATAAATTGCTGTAGGTGGAGGACAAGTAATGCCAAGAGGGGTACCAATCCAATTAATACCCCGATCAAGTATAGCTATAGGAACAGAAGTCAACCCAGTCGAACGAATCCCTTGTTGGATGGATCTTATAGCAGAGTACTTCCAAAATGACACCCTTCCTACTGAACTGAATCAAGCACGCAAACTCAAAAGAATCACCACCCGGTACTGTTTGGTAGATGGTTTTCTCTACCTCAAAGGTAAATCACTTCCATTGTTAAAATGTCTACACCCAGGTGATGCACAATGGGCACTCAACGAGGTACATTTAGGAGAATGTGGCAACCACGTATTAGGTGAGACTTTTGCTTACTCAAAATGGGTTATTTCTGGCCTACTCTCCACTAAGATGCAAAACGGTATGCATAATTTTGTGAACCATGCCAGAGGACAGCAAACCTCTACCTCATTCCTTTTGAGAGGCTCTCCTCGATCAGTACGCCGTTATCTTTCACCATTTGGGGACTCGACCTAATCGGGCCACTCTCAACTGCCCCTGGTCAAGCCAATCATGCCGTAGTAGCAATTGTTAGGATTATGCTCAATAGCAAGAGTGTAATGTTGTAATTGACAATCTTTTTCATATTAATAAAGTGATTTCTGGTTTAACATATCGTATAGCATTTATAGTTTAATATTATAATTGTCAAAGTAAATAATCATAAGGTCTAAAGACTATGGGAAAAGAAGAATTGTTCGTACATCTGGATATGTATGTGGTAGACACAATTCTTTAATTAGTCTTGAATAATGTTCACAACTTAAGTTAAAGGTTGGGCACCTTTATCTTGTTAAAGTTGTAGAATTCTTTTGCTAGCATTTGAGTGGGATCAAATGAGATATGATGAGTCTAAAATCATCGGAGTGTCTTCGAGCAAAAGGATCTAGTGCACTGGGTGCATTGAACTGGATCACAATGAAAAGCTTTATCTAGAACCGTTAATAGATAATAGTCTTTTCATTATCAGGACAATCGGAGAGTCTATCTTAATCCCGAGATAAATGATGGACTTATGGTTGCAAGTGATATCATTTGAGTTATCAATGAGTACGATTATATCGCATAGTCTATCCTCGATAGTTTGGTGATATTCATTTGTTAATCGATAAAAGACTTCATTTATAGATATGGACATCGTGGCTCCATTTAATTAAATGAGAATATAATATCATCATATGGATGTTTTTGAGGTAATTGGATATTAAATCTCAACGTTGAGTTTTCAATAGTGTCTATTGAAAACATGGCTTCTGGACAAGTCAAAATATCCAAGTTCAAAACGTGGTCATATGAGTAAATATGGTAACTTAGAGAGTTATAGGCGGTCTATGAACTCTTGGCGATTACCGATATTAATCACGAGGATACACTATCTCCAATATGATTGTCTAGGGTATGAATGAGGAGCATCTTCCTTTTCTATCTTTACTTAAGAGTTCAGTTTTATCTCTTTAGTGGAATGAGTTAAAATTAATGGATCGGACCTAAGTGAATCATTTGTTGATTGTGATTAGGTTATGTCTATTGAAGCTTAAATTTAGATGGCCCGCCAAGATCCCCAATCCACACGGACTTGCATGGATCACTTGATATATTCTACCGACCAATTTAAGGGTCCATCTAGAATTGCATTTAATATATTAAGAATATAATTTGCACATTATTTAAGTAATGGGCTGCTCAATTATATTAATATATTAATGAAAGACATGTGTGCTTGTTTCTTTTAGTAAGAATGGGTCTGGTTCACATGTGGGCTTTTTATTTAAAGTCCAATGGATTAAATGAAATAAGAAAAATAATAATGTTAGGCCCAATCTTAATCAAGGCGGCAAGGTTAAAATTTTAACCTAAAATATTATTTTGTTTCATTTGTTTTAATTAAATAAGAATTAATTAATTTATTGATTAATTGTTTAATTAAAGAAACAAATATTTCCGTGAGCAAAAGACTTGTTTGACAAGGAAATAAATAAATTAGTTTTATTTATTCAATCAAATAAGGAGTCTTTTTATTTAGTCAAAAATAAAAGAATAAAAATCAAGGAGTTCGATTATGGTTTGAAGTCTATTAAATGTTAATTGTGCAAGAATTTAAGTCACCCTATATAAGTGACATTATAGAATTCGGCCAACCCTAATCTTAGACTACATAGAATTCGGCAACCCTAAAGGAAAAAGAAGAAAAAATTCGGCCAACCTATATATGTGTGTTCTTATAGGGTTCGGCCACCACAATCCATTGTGTTTGAATTTTTTTTTATTTCTTTCTTCTTCTTCTTAATTCCAAGAGAGAGTTTTTATTCTTAAAAGACAAAAGAGAGTGTGAAATTATTCTTTGATAGTATACTATTGCTTAATCATCAATAAGCTTGTGTATACGATATCGATCTAGGTTCACGCGAGTTTCGATCATTAGATTGAGAACTCAAAAGTGACCGGAATAATTTTTGACATTCTTTTGATTGTTTTTGTGACTAACAAAGAAAAGAAAGTTTTTTGTTTGGTCCATTCACAGTTTTGCAATTCAAAGAAAAGGGAGACCACGCTCCTAGGTGATCCACGTTCGTGCTCGGATTGAAGGTCTTGCGGATTACCATCGACGTAAGTCAATCGGATCACGCGACAAAAGGTAATTTACTTTTGTTAACATATATGCATGTTTATTGATTAAAAGGGTTTAAGGTTCATAAAGGAAAAATTTTAAAAGTCACTAAATCGTTTTTAGTATCGCTTCCGTTGCGTTTACCACTTTTATTTATTATTTTTCCCTACAGTAGCCCTTTCCTACATTAGGCAGCTTCACAACCAAGGTGTGTAGCCCTTTCCATAAGAGTGCTCGTTGAATTCTATGTATTGCCGAAGTAAAATGGATACATATCATAGGTCATTTATCATGTACTAAGCAATTGGCTTCTAGATGCATCCATAATCTACATACTTTCAACCACATATACTCAAAACTAAAACATATAAGAGAAGCATTAGTGCACTTTTCAAAAATAAGATTTTTAAGCTTAAGTGTATGATCTAAAAACAATAAAAGATACTTGTTTAAGACCATTACTTCTCAAGTAAGTAGCTTTCAAAGATATTGATATTCAAGAAGTTTTGCTCATCAAGCCACTTACAATCACACAAAGGCACTAATCAACACAAATCAAGCCAAAGGACATTCTAAGAGATTTAAATCTCTCTTTGTCCAAGGGCTTGGTGAACAAGTCCTCAAGTTGATTTTTAGTAGGCATATGCTCTAGAGTAACAATAGATTGTTCAACTAGATCTCTAATGAAATGATGCCTAATATCAATGTGCTTTGTGTGTGAGTGTTGAACCGGATTCTTAGAGATGTTAATGGCACTTAAGTTATCACAATAAAGTGTCATTTTTCCTTGTTCTATCTCATAATCCTTAAGGATTTGTTTTATCAAAAGTAATTGTGTGCATGCACTTCCGGCCGCAATGTACTCGGCTTCAGAAGAAAAGAGAGAAACAGAATTTTGTTTCTTACTAGACCAATAAACTAAGTTATTCCCACCATAAAAGCAACCATCGGTTGTGTTTTTACGGTCATCTACGTTCCCCGCCCAATCGGCATCACAATAGTCTACTAGGATATCATTGGTGTCAAATGAATAAAACAGACAAAGACTATGAGTTCCTTTGATGTACCTAATGATCCTCTTGATGGCTTTTAAGTGAGATTTCTTGGGTGGGCTTGGAATCTAGCACACAAGCCTACACTAAAGCAAATGTCAAGTCTACTAGTCGTTAGGTAAAGTAGACTCCCAATCATGCTTCTATAGAGGCTTTGGTCAACACTCTTCCCCTTTTCATCTTTGTCAAGTTTTAGAGTAGTACACATGGGTGTTTCAAATTCTTTCTCACTTTCTAGGCCAAACCTTTTAACTAGGTTTCTAGCATATTTAGATTGATTCAACATAATACCCATGCTAGTTTTCTTCACTTGCATCCCTAGAGAGTAATTTAACTCACCCACCATACTCATTTCAAACTCACTTAACATTACACTAACAAATTCATCAACCTAGGTTTTATTAGTAGACCCAAAAACAATGTCATTAACATATATTTGTGCAACAAAAATATCATAATCATTATGTTTGATAAACAATGTTCTATCAATGCTACCTCTCCTATATTGGTTGTTAATAAGATATTGAGTGAACCTATCATACCAAGCTCTTGGAGCTTGCTTAAGGTCATAAAGAGCCTTTTTCAATTTAAACACATGATTAGGAGAGTGTAGGTCTACAAAACCCTTAGGTTGTTAAACATACACTTCTTCTTGAAGGTATCCATTAAGAAAAGCACTTTTGACATCCATTTGAAATAATTTAAATTTTTTAACATAAGCAATGGACAACAAAAGTCTAATGAACTCGAGACGTGCAAACAGGGCAAATGTCTCATCAAAGTCTACACCCTCAACTTGAGTGTAACCTTGAGCCTATCTTTATTCCTCACAATCTTGCCACTTTCATCAGTCTTATTCCTAAACACCCACTTAGTGCCAATCATATTTATGTCTTTAGGCCTAGGAAGTAAGGACCACACTTCATTCCTCTCATATTGGTTAAGGTCATCTTGTATAGCCCCAACCCAGTATTCATCAACAATTGCTTCATTAATATTTTTGAGTTCAATTTGAGAAGTGTAGCAAGCAAATGAAATTTGGTTAGCTAGTTGGTTCCTAGTTCTAACCCTTTCATTCTAGTCACTTATGATGTCTTCTTGATAGTGAGAGTTTCTAAGTCTAAAGTGAGAACATCCAACAACTTGGTCATTTTGTTGGTTATTATTTAAAGCATTTTTGTTCTCTTGACTTCCTACTTCATCAACACTATCATTTTCATCATTTTGACTAGATTCACTACTAGCCACATCAATAGGTGCATTAGTGTCATTAACAAGATTTTCTTTAGGTTCATTAACACTATCATTTACATATAAATCAAGCATGCTAAGATCATCTATCTTCACATTGATATATTCCATAATAGTCTTTGTGGTCAAGTTAAAAACTCTAAAAGCACAACTATTCATAGCATACCCAAGAAAGAGACCAACATTTCTTTTAGCATCAAACTTTCCTAAATGATCTCCATCATTCAAAATGTAACACCTACTCCCAAAAGTGTGGAACTTACATTGGGCTTCTTGCCCTTCCATAACTCATAAGACATTTGTTTACTGTCGGGCCTCCTATATACTCTATTTGACACAAAACAAGCGGTATTGACCACTTCGGTCCATAGGTTTTTAAGGACTTTCTTGCTATTGAGCATGATCCTAGCCATCTCTTGCAAGACTCGGTTTTTCCGCTCAACAACACCATTTTGTTAAGGAGTTTTAGGTGCGGAGAACTCATGAGAAATCCCTAAACCATCACAAAACTCACTAAATTTGGTATTCTCAAATTCCGTTACATGATCACTCCTAATGCGACATATTTTCTTGATGTCAAGACCTTTTTCATTTTGAACTTGATTACAAAATTTTTTGAAGTAATCAAAAGCCTCGGTCTTGTTTCTAAGAAAATAAACCCCAGTAAACCTAGAGTAGTCATCAACGCATACAAAAATGTATTTTTTGCCATTGATGCTCTTTGTTTGAATTGGCCCCATTATGTCCATGTGCACAAGTTCTAAAGGTCTCTTAGTAGCTATGTAAGTATTCTTTTTGTGATGCATTTTGGTTTGTTTACCTAATTGGCAAGGTTCACAAACAACATCTAGCTTTTTACCAAGATTGGGAAGACCTCTAACAATGCCTAATGTTTCAAGCTTTTTTAAGTCTTTAAAGTTCATGTGGCCCAAACGTTGATGCCACAAGTCAAGCTTATTGCACTCATGTGCCATGTTGCAAGTTAGAGGATCTATCTCAAGACAATAGCAATTGTCTATAGACCTTTTAACACTTAGGACAATCTTGCCATTTTTATCAATTATTATGCACATATCTTTGTTAAAGCTAACTTCCTTAAAAATTTCACACAAGTGAGTGATGCTTATTAAGTTAGCTTGTAACCCATCAACATATAAAGTATTGCGAAGTTTAGGTAATCCGGGGATACAAATTGTTCCCTTGCCTAGAACTTGCTTTTTAGTGCCATCACCAAAAGTGACCCATCCTCCATCCTTTAAAATAAGATTCTTAAAGAACTCTTTGTTCCCAGTCATGTTTCTAAAGCAACCGTTATCTAGGTACCAAGAGTAGGAGGAGTTAGCCCTTAAAGCATATTGTGCAACTAGACATTTAGGTGTGTCTTTTATAACCCACACACTCTTCACGATACGCCTCTCACACTTACCACTATCATGCTTTGACTCAATATTAGACTTGTCAACATGCACCTTGACCTCATTGGTCATATTTTCAAATATATCAAACAAAGCATTATCAATTTTCTTGTGCATAGTAGAGTGAGGCACAACAAAAGATTTAGCAAGCAAGTCATCAACAAGTTTCTTCACAACATGCTTTTTCAAGGTCTTCCTAGGTCTAGTACTATATCCATACATGGATGATTGCCTAGGTCCATTCAAAGACATATCATGAAAGCATTATCAAGTTTGCATTTACGAATATATTCAAAGCACCTAGGTCGAATATGTCCTACCATATTACAATGATAACAAATAGGAATAAATTTGAGAAATTTACCATTTGCATTTGCTTCCAAAGCCTTTGATCTTCTCACAGTTTTTCCTATTTGAAGTGCAACCATTGATGCTTTACCTCTTGCATTTCAGGTTATTGCTCCTTGACGTTGATCTTGTTGTGATCTTCCATTTAACTTCCTTGATGATGTAGAGGCATCTCTGGTAGCTTTCATTGCTTTACCTTGAGAAAGAGTACCTACATTTGTTTCAACACTTGCTTTAACAAAAGTAGATTTGTTAGTAGAAGGGGTTTCCTTCTCATTGATATATCCCAAACCTCTTTTGTCATATGGATGCTTACCACTTTTAATGAGGGTTTCAACCTTGTTAGAACTAGATGACATCTTGTTAATCATCATACTTGCCTCATCAAGTTTATCACTAAGCATCCTATTTTTAATGGCATATTTATCTAAGATGTCATCACATTTCCTAACATCTTCACACGATTTATTTAGCCATTGTGCATACTTTTTCTCTTGATTTAAGTGCTCACTAATTTTGGCTTTAAGCATGTTTTCTAGCCTTCTAGCACTAACAAGAGAATTATCCTTTGCTCAATTTCTAGCTTCAAGATGCTAAGTCTATTATTGCTATCTTTTCAGGTCATTTCTAGACATAGGATCTTGTCTTTAAGTTCATTGAATTCTTTTGAGCCTAGACCATGATTATCTAGCTTCTTATTAAGGTACTTATTGACATTAGACAAGCGTTCATTTTCAAGAATAAGATCATTGATCTTTTTCTCATCTAAGTCAATCGGTTCCACAAAAAAAAGCCACATAGGAATACACTTCCTTAATCATGACTATATCAAAAATAAAAACACAAACACTACAAAAAAGGGATCTATCTAAAGACACCCGCTCTGATACCAAATGAAATTTCCCTTAAGCAATATAGTGTAGAATATACCTAGAAGGGGGTGAATAGTTAAGGTCCAAATTCTTCCAATATATTTTTTATGCAGAACAATGATATGCACACTTGATGTGTATAACAAAAGATTGTTTGTTAACACAAATTAAAATGTAAAACACAAGTGATAAAATCAATGAGAATATGGAAGATAATGAAAAATAAAAACAAAACTTGACACAATTGTTTTGACGTGGTAAACCTCCTAAGAGGAAACGTCCACAAGTTGAATCCACAACCACCAGCAAGCAAATCCACTATGTAAAAGACATACACACTTAAGGAAATCAACACATGATATACTCCCCATGCTATCAACTCCTAGTCTATCCAAGAACCAAGAGGATACACCTTACCACTAACTTCCTAACTAAAACAAATCGCTTGCCTCTAGAAAGCCACTCCCTAAGCTAGACTTATCATAAGTCTCTAGGGAAAATTCCTTGCTTAGTTGATCTAAGCCCCTTGCTCACAATTAAGACTTCCTTGCTTGGTTAACCAAACCTCACGTCCTGACCAAGACTTTGCTCGGACTTACCTAGAGGCATCGCACCTCTTAGCCAAGACTTCCCTTGCTTATCTAACCAGAGCCTCACACTCCCAGACAACACTTTGTGCTCGCACTAACAAAGAACCTCACACTCTAAGCCAAGACTTCCGATGCTCAATGTTGAAGAATCACTAAACAACAAGACTTCACACCTATTACAAGGCATATGATCTAAGTGATGCAAATGATGCAAACACAATCAAATAGAGAAAGTTGATCACACAAACTCTATGAACATACAAGAGATAACTAGATTATGCTTTCAACACTCAATCACAAAATTATCTAGAAATCAAAGCATGTAAATCAATAAGAACTAGATTAGAATATTCAATACTGCAATCACAAATCCTAGTTCTTAGATCATGAAATTAAAACCTAGAAATCAACAATCAAGCTCATCACAAAATATTTCTAGAATCAATTTCATGTGAATCAAGTTTAGCTTTCAAATATTGTTCAATCAAAATCACAAAAAGCTATAACTCGAAAATCATTCAAAAAAGTCTAAAGTAGGAATCAAAATCATTCTAGACATTTTTCATCAATCAAGTAATAAGAACAATCAAGTTGATCAAGAGAAAAATGCAAAGAAGATGATTACCATACAAAAAGATGAACCATGAACTGAGATCAGATTTCTGCGATTTATGTGGACATTTTTTGACTCTGAAAATGTTTGGGACTTGTTCCTCTCTTCAAGACCAAGGATTTTTATTTTTGAACCACTCAATTTCGAGTTGATTTGAGAGAGATATGACAAAAACAAAATACCAAAAATTGTGTTGAGTTGTATACAGGATTTGAAATTATATAGGGAAGGAAAACATTTGAAAAAGGAAGAGGGGCAAAGTGGTCTTTTTGGCCTCACCACCCTTAATCCCTATGAAGGCGCGTGGCCACCACGAGGAGGCCGAGAGGCCTTCTTCCCGTGGTGGTCACGCACCTCCACGGGAAGGAAAGGTGGTGGCCTTTTGCCACTTCTCATCTCCTTCACTCCCTATTGCGCACCTTGCGCGTTCTTCGACCTCCAAACTCAGAATTCAAATCCATCTTCGGATTACGAACCATAACTCAACGATACATGAGGATGACTATGAAACTTTGACAATTTGATATGAAATCGACTCGATACATGATGACGAAGACAATGCATTATATAAGAACGTAAAGAAACGTAACTTCCTCGTTTGAACTCGAAATCAAATGAGTAAGTAACCGAAACAACCAGTACTCAAAAATAAATTATATAAGATCTTATTCCAATTCAAAAACAACAAAACCCAAACAAATAAACACAAGATCACACAAGTATGCAATTTCCTAGACATAGTCTTAGAACATGCAATTCTACAATGTATGACAATATGAGATCAATGCATGAGCATACTAAATCATGTGTGTGAATGTGTTATTACCAAACAAGCACTACTATGCAGGGACACATATGATTACAATGTATGTGTGTGCGGGTTGTTCAAAGATGCTGGGACACACATGTATGAATTGTGTGTGTGTGTGTGTGTGTGTGTGCGCGCGCGCTTACACCTTGCAAGAAGAAGAAGTATCTTGATACCTTAGCATCCAAGAAAGTATTTTCCTCTTGAAGATGATATTTGCATGAGAAATTACTTTCCTCCTTTGAAGCTCCTCTTCACCAAGAACCACCTAAGCAACTAACCTTTACAAATAAAGAGAGTTTTGCAATAGAATCAAGTCAATACAAATCTAAATCCTAACAATGAGAAAGGTCTTGGGATCCCTAAGCAACCCGAAGTACTTCATGATCAGTAGTGAGTTTGGGAATCTTCCTAGCGTGGTTCTTCCTTGAATTATTAGAGGTTCCTACTAAGGTAGGGCCTCCGCTTATAGTGTGGATGACCTGGATCTACTGCATTAGGTCTTTTCCTTTATCCTTCCTTCTCTTTTCTGCTTCCTGTATCTCCCCCTACACCTTCTTCCCTATCTTGATGTTATCCCATACCTATTGCAAAAATTCAACCAAGAGCCCTCTCCTAACTAGTCCTTCGATCTGGTTACAAAGGCTGTAACATTTAGATGTGTTGTGCCCTACTTCCTCATGGAAGTCACTGTAGGGAAAAATAAACAAATAAAAGTGTTACACGCAGCGGAAGCGATACTAAAGACGATTTAGTGACTTTTAAAATTTTTCCTTTATGAACCTTAAACCCTTTTAATCAATAAACATGCATATATATCAACAAAAGTAAATTACCTCTTGTCGCGTGATCCGATTGACTTACGTCGATGGTAATCCGCAAGACCTTCAATCCGAGCACGAACGTGGATCACCTAGGAGCGTGGTCTCCCTTTCCTTTGAATTGCAAACCTGTGAATGGACCAAACAAATACTTTCTTTTCTTTGTTAGTCACAAAACAATCAAAAGAATGTCAAAATTATTCCGGTCACTTTTGAGTTCACAATCTTATGATCGAAACTCGCGTGAACCTAGATCGATATCGTATACACAAGCTTATTGATGTTTAAGCAATTGTATACTATCAAAGAATAATTTTTCACTCCTTTTTGTCTCTCTAGAATAAAAACTCTCTTAGAATTAAGAAGAAGAAGAAAGAAAATAAAAACTCAAGCACCAAAAAAATTGATGTGGCCGAACCCTATAAGAACATATATATAGGTTGGCCGAATTTTTCTTCTTTTTCCTTTAGGGTTGCCGAATTCTATGTAGTATCTAATTAGGGTTGGCCGAATTTCATCATGTCACTTATATAGGGTGACTAAAATTCAACCCTAATTCTTTTTAACTTTATAGACTTCAAACCCTAATCCAACTCTTTTATTTTTATTCTTTTATTTGACTAAAATAAAAAAAGACTCCTTATTTGATTAAATAAATAATACTAATTTATTTATTTACTTATCAAACAAGTCTTTTACTTTTAGGAAAGATTTGTTTCTTTAATTAATCAATTAATCAATAAATCAATTAATTCTTATTTAATTAAAACAAATGAAACAAAATAATATTTTTAGGTCAAAACCTTAACCTAGCCGCCCCACTTATATATAAGATGGGCCTAATATTATTTTCCTATTTCATTTAATCCATTGGACTTTAAATAAAAAAGCCCACATGTGAACCAGACCCATTCTTACTAAAAGAAACAAGCCCACATGTCTTTCATTAATATATTAATATAATTGAGCAGCCCATTACTTAAATAATGTGCAAATTATATTCTTAATATATTAAATGCAATTCTAGATGGACCCTTAAATTGGTCCGGTAGAATATATCAAGTGATCCATGCAAGTCCGTGTGGATTGGGGATCTTGGCGGGCCATCTAAATTTAAGCTTCAATAGACATAACCTAATCACAATCAACAAATGATTCACTTAGGTCCGATCCATTAATTTTAACTCATTCCACTAAAGAGCTAAAACTGAACTCTTAAATAAAGATAGAAAAGGAAGATGCTCCTCATTCATACCCTAGACAATCATATTGGAGATAGTGTATCCTCGTGATTAATATCAGTAATCGCCAAGAGTTCATAGACCGCCTATAACTCTCCAAGTTACCATATTTACTCATATGACCACGTTTTGAACTTGGATATTTTGACTTGTCCAGAAGCCATGTTTTCAATAGACACTATTGAAAACTCAACGTTGAGATTTAATATCCAATTACCTCAAAACATCCATATGATGATATTATACTCTCATTTAATTAAATGGAGCCACGATGTCCATATCTATAAATGAAGTCCTCTATCGATTAACAAATGAATATCACCAAACTATCGAGGATAGACTATGCGATATAATCGTACTCATTGATAACTCAAATGATATCACTTGCAACCATAAGTCCATCATTTATCTCAGGATTAAGATAGACTCTCCGATTGTCCTGATAATGAAAAGACTATTATCTATTGACGGTTCTAGATAAAGCTTTTCATTGTGATCCAGTTCAATGCACCCAGTGCACTAGATCCTTTTGCTCGAAGACACTCCGATGATTTTAGACTCATCATATCTCATTTGATCCCACTCAAATGCTAGCAAAAGAATTCTACAACTTTAACAAGATAAAGGTGCCCAACCTTTAACTTAAGTTGTGAACAATATTCAAGACTAACTAAAGAATTGTGTCTACCACATACATATCCAGATGTACGAACAATTCTTCTTTTCCCATAGTCTTTAGACCTTATGATTATTTACTTTGACAATTATAATACAAACTATAAATGTTATACGATTTGTTAAACCAGAAATCACTTTATTAATATGAAAAAGATTGTTAATTACAACATTACACTCTTGCTATTGAGCATAATCCTAACAGTCACAATACTTATAGTGGTCCCTCTGGTCAGCAGGGATCTTGATAAGACCGAGCTTCCTGAGCAAACCCTTGTAATGGATAGTAAGGTACATGGTCTCTCAGGATGCATTGAGGGGGGTGTAATGGTTGTACCCATCCTCCTCTCTTATTTTTCATGATATCTTCTTGGAGGGGGTGTTGCTTTAAGAGGGGTTCTTCTTACAGGGTAACTCTCCCGTTGTTGGGGGAAAGGAGGTGGCCGGTAGGTAGACCAGTTTGGAGGTTGATTTTGGAACTTTTTGGCTGACACGGTCTTTGGAACCTCCTTCTTTGGGCTCTTGGTTGATTGGGCTTCGTCGTGCTTAACCTTGATTCTAAGTTGCTCATTTATCTTCACCTGCTCCAACACCCTGTTATAGGCCTCCTGGTAGGTTTCAAATGGTTGTTTGGCAAAAGACCAGAATAGCCTGCCAACCCATAAGTTCCTTTAGAAGTTGGCCAAAGTATCCCTCTCGGTGAAAACTCCCATCTGGATCACTTCTTTGTGGAACTTCTCCAAATATGACCTCAGTGTCTCACCCTGCTCCTGGGTCACGTATTGGAGAAGGACGGGGTCCTTGGGACGAGGCTTAATTCCCTAAATTTGAGCACAGAAATCTGTGGTAAACTTTGTAAAAGAATCCACACTACTAGGGGGTAATTTTCTGAACCATGTCTTCGCACAGTTTGTCAAGGTTGAGGGAAACATCTTGCACATTGCTGACCGAGTAGAGTTCTGGATCTCCATCTAGTGGATAAAACTTTTCATGTGGCTCACGGGGTCCTCTAATCCGGAGTACTTCTCAAAAGGCATCTTGAATTTGGGGGGTAACTTTGCCTCCCAGATTCTTTTAGAGAAAGGTGTGTTCATTTCCCCTAAGGGATTCTTCTGGGTACTCCAGTGTTTTCCCTTCCTTAACTCTTCGAGCTTCTTTGCCATCTTGGCCATTCTAGTCTTCAAGTCGCTTGGACCCATTATTCCAGGATCGAGCCTCTAAGCCTTCATTGTTAGAGGTTTCAGACGCCATGGTTACCCCTTTGCATTCTTTCCTCCGAGGAAGGTTCCCTCTAGGATTCCTCCTAGGCTTGGTACTCGCACCAACGTCGGGCTGTGAAACCCTCTCTTCTGCTATCGGTGCAGCGGCTGGCTGGTTCCTCCTGGGAGGGATATCCACTATTGATCTCACTTGTCGGGGTCCGAAATCTGTATGGGGTTCTAAACTAGAAGTGGTGGTCCTAGTTTGTCGAAGACTGGTACCTGGGTAGCCAATTCAGCCTCTCCCATGGTCCTAAGCGCTTCGAAAGGTATCCCCTACGTAATCATCCGGAGGCAAACACTCTCCACGTAGATGGCAGCCTGTTGTTCCAGGATATCCCGATTGAATTCTTGGACAGTAAGATCCTAAGGCACAAAGCCCGCATTTGGTAGGGGAACTGGTGCCGAGTTGTTATTCTTCGAACCCTTTCCCTGCCTTTGGATTCTGAGTAGAAGCGAGGGATTAGGGTCCCGAGGGATCTGACTACCCTTGAGAGGATCAAAGTCTCATATTCTTACTTGTTGGGTAGAACTAGATGGCTTCTTTGTAAATGGATGGGAGGATTCTCCCCACAGACAACGCCAAAATGTTACCAGGAAAATGTTAACGGTACCAAATTCCTATTAACATGATACAAATATAAAAATGATGAAATAACATTGTTTTATTGATAGATGATATACTGTTTGAATGATACAATGATACAATATAAATAATGGCTTCTAGGGAATTCCGGTATGGAGTTTTTAGACACAATTGGCGATGGTGATCTCGTTCATGTCGATAAGTAAAAAAACTGTCTAATGCAGGTTGAAAGTCTCTTTTTCCCCCCTCTCTCCTCCGAGAGTCTTGATTTATTTATAGATCCCTTTTTCTTGCTCGTTACTCCGACAATTAGTCTGTCAATCAAGCAATCAACGGGACGTTGATGGTGGCATTATTTAGGTGAGGGAATAATTCTTGTTTATCAATTGACTTCGTTACCTTCTTTGGCAATTCTGATAGAGTTGACCAATCCCTTTTAAAATGGAGCTTTTAAAGGTGGCAAAAGGAGTCAACTTTCCTTATATCTGAATGTTGGTGTATTCTATCTTTATAGTATAATTCTAGTACCCCTGGTCTTCCTTTGGTAGACTGGAAGGGTCAAGGTATCAGGGCATTTTGTACCTTGTTAGATTGTGATACTTGCACTCTTTGTGTATCGAGGTACCAGGATACTAGATAAGATGGCAACGGGGTACCCGTATACCGCAACAGCGGGATCCCTAAGACCCTGACTTCTCTGTTTCTTGGTACTTGTGAATCTAGATGTAGGGAAAAATAATAAATAAAAGTGGTAAACGCAGCGGAAGCGATACTAAAAACGATTTAGTGACTTTTAAAATTATTCCTTTATGAACTTTAAACCCTTTTAATCAATAAACATGCATATATGTTAACAAAAGTAAATTACCTTTTGTCGCGTGATCCGATTGACTTACGTCGATGGTAATCCGCAAGACCTTCAATCCGAGCACGAACGTGGATCACCTAGGAGCGTGGTCTCCCTTTTCTTTGAATTGCAAAACTGTGAATGGACCAAACAAAAAACTTTCTTTTCTTTGTTAGTCACAAAAACAATCAAAAGAATGTCAAAAATTATTCCGGTCACTTTTGAGTTCTCAATCTAATGATCGAAACTCGCGTGAACCTAGATCGATATCGTATACACAAGCTTATTGATGATTAAGCAATAGTATACTAGCAAAGAATAATTTCACACTCTCTTTTGTCTTTTTAGAATAAAAACTCTCTCTTGGAATTAAGAAGAAGAAGAAAGAAATAAAAAAAACTCAAGCACCATCGATTGTGGTGGCCGAACCCTATAAGAACACATATATAGGTTGGCCGAAATTTTTTTTCTTTTTCCTTTTAGGGTTGCCGAATTCTATAATGTCACTTATATAGGGTGACTTAAATTCAACCCTAATTCTTTTCAACTTAATAGACTTCAAACCCTAATCGAACTCCTTGATTTTTATTCTTTTATTTTTGACTAAATAAAAAGACTCCTTATTTGATTAAATAAATAAAACTAATTTATTTATTTCCTTGTCAAACAAGTCTTTTACTTTTAGGAAAGATTTGTTTCTTTAATTAAACAATTAATCAATAAATTAATTAATTCTTATTTAATTAAAACAAATGAAACAAAATAATATTTTAGGTTAAAATTTTAACCTAGCCGCCCCACTTGATTAAGATTGGGCCTAACATTATTTTCTTATTTCATTTAATCCATTGGACTTTAAATAAAAAGCCCACATGTGAACCAGACCCATTCTTACTAAAAGAAACAAGCCCACATGTCTTTCATTAATATATTAATATAATTGAGCAGCCCATTACTTAAATAATGTGCAAATTATATTCTTAATATATTAAATGCAATTCTAGATGGACCCTTAAATTGGTCCGGTAGAATATATCAAGTGATCCATGCAAGTCCGTGTGGATTGGGGATCTTGGCGGGCCATCTAAATTTAAGCTTCAATAGACATAACCTAATCACAATCAACAAATGATTCACTTAGGTCCGATCCATTAATTTTAACTCATTCCACTAAAGAGCTAAAACTGAACTCTTAAATAAAGATAGAAAAGGAAGATGCTCCTCATTCATACCCTAGACAATCATATTGGAGATAGTGTATCCTCGTGATTAATATCAGTAATCGCCAAGAGTTCATAGACCGCCTATAACTCTCCAAGTTACCATATTTACTCATATGACCATGTTTTGAACTTGGATATTTTGACTTGTCCAGAAGCCATGTTTTCAATAGACACTATCGAAAACTCAACGTTGAGATTTAATATCCAATTACCTCAAAACATCCATATGATGATATTATACTCTCATTTAATTAAATGGAGCCACGATGTCCATATCTATAAATGAAGTCCTCTATCGATTAACAAATGAATATCACCAAACTATCGAGGATAGACTATGCGATATAATCGTACTCATTGATAACTCAAATGATATCACTTGCAACCATAAGTCCATCATTTATCTCAGGATTAAGATAGACCCTCCGATTGTCCTGATAATGAAAAGACTATTATCTATTGACGGTTCTAGATAAAGCTTTTCATTGTGATCCAGTTCAATGCACCCAGTGCACTAGATCCTTTTGCTCGAAGACACTCCGATGATTTTAGACTCATCATATCTCATTTGATCCCACTCAAATGCTAGCAAAAGAATTCTACAACTTTAACAAGATAAAGGTGCCCAACCTTTAACTTAAGTTGTGAACATTATTCAAGACTAACTAAAGAATTATGTCTACCACATACATATCCAGATGTACGAACAATTCTTCTTTTCCCATAGTCTTTAGACCTTATGATTATTTACTTTGACAATTATAATATAAACTATAAATGCTATACGATTTGTTGAACCAAAAATCTCTTTATTAATATGAAAAAGATTGTTAATTACAACATTACACTCTTGCTATTGAGCATAATCAACTTTGGATATTTGATTCATTCTCCATAATTAGCAATCAATTTATATTTCCTTAAAAGAAATTGAAAATACATTTCAAATTAGTATTTTTTTTTTTTTAAGGAAATATATTAATTTCAAATTAGTATTTCAAATTAATATATTTCAAATTAGTATTTAAAAAATAATCTTGGGACTAAGAGAATGGAAAGAGTTTTTAAGGATATATGTTAATATCAAATCATTAATAGGAAACTTTTGTTTATTAAGGGGTGCAAATATCACCACTCTTTTTAAAACAATATTTGAGCCCCTTTATTTAGGGGTGTGCAAAAAACCGCTAAACCGAACCAAACTGACAAACCCAACCTATAAAGTTTGGGTTGGTTCGATTACAAATATAAAAAATGAGTGGTTCGGGTTGTCTTCAGACAAACCGATTAAAGGTGATTCGGTTCGGGTTGAGTGAAATAATTCACCAACCCAAACCAAATCATATATTTTAGAAAGTAAAACTAAAATATAAAATCCACTTACGTTTTCTATTCATTCCAGGTTTTATAACTTTTACCGATTACTTTAAGCTTTTATAGTTTATTTATTTGTTTTAATACAATTCTTCTAATTGATTGATGTATTAAGGTTTCAAAAGCATAAATGTTGTCAAATATGTCTTTAATTAGGGTATATATATATACATGTATATACATATAATTGATATTTATGTTATGATTTTTTATTTAAATATTTTTTATAATATAATACCAACAAAAAAAAAATATTTTTGAGTTCAAATCTAAACCAAGAAACCTATCCAAACCAACCCGACCTTTGTTGGTTTGGTTTGAATCGGTTTGAAAAATCACATTGGTTTAATTTGGGTTAAAATATAACCAAACCGATCCATATTGGTTTAGTTTGATATTGAGTTTCAGCTCAAACCAAACCGAAAACGCACACCCCTACCTTTATTTAAAGAGTAATACTACTTTGTCCAAATTTGGTGCCCCGTCCAAATGATATGGCAACACTCTAGTCCATTCATTTAAATTATACAAATCTAATACAATTTAAATTAATGGATTAGAGTGTTGCTACATCATTTGGACAACAAATTTGGACAAAATAGCATTATTCTTATTTAAAACATAAAATTTTGGGTTTAAAACCATTTTCTAATCTAAGAAAGTAATTTTATTTGTGAGAAAATATTTGAAAAAAAAAAAAAAAACAAACAATTAACCCTTTATTTTATGGGTCTAGGACGGGTGAACCTCTTGCACTGGCCCTGGCACCGATTGTAGGTGATGTAAAAAAAATCAAACAAATTTAACCAACCATTTTCTTTAACATAAAATTTGTCATAATATCAGATTCTCAAATTGGATTAAGATACCCTTTTCAGAAAAGAAAAAAAAATAAAATAAATAAATAAAATAAAATTGGATTAAGATACATTGATTTTAGTTAAAGATAATAAATTGTATTTAAAATAATAAATAAACAATAAAACATATAAATATCGATTATTAATTACAGGAATCCTAATCCATAATTTAGTTTGGATAATTATAAGTTTATATAGAGAAGATAAGATAATGTCAACGAAAAAAGACAAAGGAGATGTCAATGTAACCGCATCAGCATACATGTCGTGGGGTGCGCCAAACAAGGGCATTAAACTCACTCACACACGAGACCACAAAAACATGGTTGGTAAAACAAGTTATTGACTACTAGTTTTGTGAAAAAAAAAAGGGGAAGTTGCCATTTAGTCCTTATAGTTTGTCTTAATCTGCGTTTAGTCTATAAGGTTTTAGAATTGTAAATTTTAATCCTTCCGTGACAGAATCAGTCAAAAGACAGATTCTGTCATGTTAGACTTACTAAATGACAGTAATGCCCCTCATGTGTGCTAATGATATGGAAAAGACCGTTTTAGCCTTATTTTTGTCTTTTGTGTGACCATTTAACCCTCCACATATTTATTAAATAAAAAATATATTAAAAAAAAAAATTTAATGGAATTGAAAAAAAAAAAAAAAAATCGATCTCCCCTGTCCATCTCAAAGGTGGATGGTGGAGATCTCTCTTTTTAAAAACTAATTAAAATTAAAATTTAAAAAATATATAAAACTAATACAAAATGAAAAAAATAAATTAAACTAATTAAATTTAAAATTAAAAAATATAGAAAACTAATTAAAAATGAAAAAAAAAAAAAACTATTAAAAAATGAAAAATAAATAAAACTAAAACAACCATTCAACCAAATAGTATTTCCCTAATCTAAATTAAAAACCCATTTTTTTTAATTAAAACTAAAAAATTAAAATTAAATAATAAAACCTAGCCACATCTCACATCATCATCTTCATCTCACAGAACCAGTTCAACCTTCTTCAACCCAGATTTTGTTTTGTCCTCTTCAACCTTCTCCCTCTCTCTCTCTGAAACCAGACCCATTCAAGTTTATAAAATAAAACAAAAAACATATCACCAGATTAATAAAAAAAAATTAAATAAAAAATCCATAAAATATTCAACCCATATTTCGTTTCGTCTTCTTCAACCTTCTCCGTCTCTCTCTGAAACCAAACTCATTCAAGTTTCAACTCCAAACCCAAATCAATCATCGATCCAAATCCAAACCCATTTTGACGATTATTGGGTGGAGATCCAGATCCAATCTATATCTCCACCGATCCAAGCAAACCCTCCCCCCCCCCCCCCCCCCCCCCCTATAAAACCAAAATCAATTCGCAAATCCAACCTAGGATTTTGATTAATTTTTTGAAACTAACAAAAATATATGATTCCCAGAATTTTATTTTGGGAAAGATTTCCAAAAGAAATTAAGAAAGGAAAAAAAACAAAGATCTGGTTCCAGATCTCGTTTTCAAGTTTCAACCCTGAATTACAACTTTGCTTTCCTAATCCAATAACCATCTATTCTTCTAACAATCTCAGAGAGAGAAAGTGAGTCTAGAGAGAGAGAGAGAGAGGAGGTTAGTTGGTTTTATTAGAGGATTTAGTATTAATTTGAGAGTCTACACAGAGTGAGAAATTCAAAAGCTTGAGCTTTAAGCCTTTAATGGAGTTGAAACTTGAAATCTGGGTTTGGTTTCAGAGAGAGATAGAGAGAGAGGAAAGGTTGAAGAAGACGAAAGGTTGAGAGAGATACAGAGAGAGGAAAGGTGAAATCTAGCCATCTTGATTGAATTAGTTTTTATGGTTTTTTTAAAAATTTTGTTTTCTTCAAAAAAAAATTATTTCATCGAAAATCAACTTTAAAAAAATAAAACAAATAATGTAACGAAATCATTTTTTATGTAATCCATATGTTGTAGTGTGACGTGGCCCAATAGAAGCCACACCTTTTTTTTAATTTTTTCATTTCTAAATTGACGATTTTACCCTTCAGAACTTAAAGCTTCTAGAGGTTGGTTGGTCAATTTACCTATTTACCACCGTTGATTTAACAGAATTCAGTGAAACTCTAACATAATTGGACGATAGGGACTAGAATTCGTATTGTCAGAGTAATGATGAACTGAAAATTACAATACCAAACAACCGTGGACTAAACGCATATTAAGGCAAACTACATAGACTAAAATACGATTTTCCAAAAAAATAAACGTAGTTGTTGTCACTTGTCAACTTGTGATTAGTTAAAAACTGAGAAATCAAATCAGAAAAAATTTCTAACAATACACATGAAAATCTGTAATACAATTAATGCGAACATTCTTTTAATGGCAATTGCTTGTAATGTGAACCCAGAAAATTATTATTTCACAGCTTGAATTCATGTACTTGTAAAGGGTTGCTTTTTCTTCTTCTTCTCCTCTCTCTCTCTCTCTGAGTTGTTGTGGTTTTGGTGATTTGCTGTTGTGAGAGAATTAGATCATTAGAGAAGAAGAAGATGGCAGGTGGGTCGTTTGGGCCAGCTGGGGTTGCAGAAGACAGGGCAGAGCAGTACCAAGGCAGAGTTACATGTTCTGTCATTGTTGCTTGCATTGTCGCTGCTATTGGAGGCTCAATTTTTGGATATGACATTGGAATTTCAGGTAAATCAGACCCTTTTTCTTGTTCTTTTTGTATCTCTTTTTCTTGATAGAGGAATTGAAAATAAAATTTGGAATTTATTTGTGCATTAGTTAGTCTTCTTCTCTACTTTGATGTGATGATGATGTTGAGATTCACAGAGAAATCAACAATTGTTTTTCAAGAATTGCCACATAACAGATAAATTAGACGAAAGCGTGGAAACCAACCATATAATTGAATTGTTGAAAATTTTGATCAGGAGGAGTGACATCTATGGATTCATTCCTGGAGAAATTCTTCAATACTGTGTACAAAAACAAGAAGTATGTACATGAAAACAACTACTGCAAGTACAACAACCAAGGCCTATCAGCCTTCACATCTTCTCTATACCTTGCTGGTTTGGTTTCATCTCTTGTAGCATCTCCAATTACCAGGAATTATGGGCGGCGTGCTAGTATAATCTGCGGTGGAATCGGCTTCCTTGTTGGGGCAGCTTTAAACGCCGCAGCTGTCAATCTTGCAATGCTCCTCTTGGGTCGAATCATGCTCGGCGTTGGCATTGGTTTTGGGAATCAGGTATCTAATTATCTATCATTTTGTGACTTGTTTTTGGAAAATTCCTAATTGAATGATCATTCGTTGTTTTTTGAAGGCTGTTCCATTGTATCTATCAGAGATGGCTCCAACCCATCTTCGAGGAGGCTTGAACATGATGTTTCAGTTAGCAACTACCCTGGGGATATTTACAGCAAACATGATCAATTTTGGGACACAAAAGCTCGAACCGTGGGGATGGAGGCTGTCACTGGGTTTGGCTGCATTTCCTGCTACATTGATGACTATTGGAGGGATGCTTCTTCCTGAAACACCTAACAGCTTGATCGAACGGGGATTGACAGAGAAAGGGAGAAGAGTCCTGGAGAAAATCCGAGGGACGAAAGATGTCTCTGCGGAGTATCAAGATATACTAGATGCAAGCGAATTAGCCAACTCGATAAAACACCCCTTCAGAAACATCCTTGTGAAAAGGAATAGACCCCAACTGGTTATGGCAATTTTTATGCCAGCTTTTCAGATTCTTACAGGCATAAATTCAATTCTCTTCTATGCTCCAGTGCTGTTTCAGTCTATGGGATTTGGTGGAAATGCATCACTCTATTCCTCAGCTTTAACTGGAGCTGTTCTTGCATTATCTACACTCATATCTATTGCAACAGTCGATAGACTTGGTAGAAGAATTTTACTTATCAGCGGGGGAATTCAAATGGTTATATGCCAGGTAAAGATCTGTTTAGAATGTTGCTTCCAGGACAAGATAAGGCATCAGCTAATTGTTGCTATTTTATTTGCAAAACAGGTCATAGTTTCTATAATCTTGGGAGTGAAGTTTGGGGAGAACCAAGAACTATCAAAAGGCTTCTCAGTGTTGGTGGTGGTTGTGGTGTGCCTATTTGTGATGGCTTTCGGATGGTCATGGGGTCCGCTTGGCTGGACCGTGCCAAGTGAGATATTCCCGTTGGAAACTCGATCAGCCGGACAAAGCATTACAGTTGCTGTAAACCTTCTTTTCACGTTCGTTATCGCACAGAGTTTCCTTTCTCTCTTATGTGCATTCAAGTTCGGGATCTTCCTCTTCTTCGCCGGATGGATTACCATTATGACAATCTTCGTTTACCTCCTGCTACCCGAAACAAAGGGAGTCCCGATCGAAGAGATGATACTCTTGTGGAGAAAGCACTGGTTCTGGAAACGGATTATGCCGGAGAGTAATAGCACTAGCAGGCAAGAAGCAAGTTTGTAGCAGTCAGAAATTTATGTAATTAACATTCGGATGTTCTTGTTAAGATTTAAATTGTATTTTGTCCTATCTAGTTAAGAATACCGAGAATGAAATAATAAACCGGAAATTGTATTGTATCATGTGCTTATATTGTCCTATCTAGGTACCGAGAAGATAGAAGGCCCCACGTCGAACCAAGTTTGATGGCCTCTCCTTTAACACCTCCTCCTCATCCACCTTCTCTCCTCCACACCTCCACCACCATCTCTCGTCGCTCCCTCCTCCTCCTCTCCTCCTCCTCCCTCTCACTCCCACCACCACCACCACCACCACCACTCGACACCACCATCACCGACCGTGTGTTCATGGAGTTCTCCCTCTGCCCCACCTTCTCCCTCTGCCCCACCAGCACCACCCCACTTGGCCGCCTCGTCATTGGCCTCTACGGCCACCTTGTCCCCACCACCGTCTCCAATTTCAAGTCCATGTGCACTTCCTCTGCTTACAAGAACACTCTTGTCCACAAAATCTTTCCTGGTCAGTTCTTTCTCGCTGGTCGACAAGACCTGAGAGAGAGCAGAGGCCAGGTCCATCCACCGTTGGATTTCTTATCTCGGAACACCGAGACCGTTGATTCCAAGGCCTTCCTTTTGACTCATTCGAGAGCTGGGGTTGTCTCTCTTTGCTTGTCCGAAAATGATGATGATGATGACATCAAGCTCGACCCTGATTACAGGAATGTTGAGTTCTTGATCACCACAGGGCCCGGTCCATGCCCTCAATTGGATAGCAAGAACATCGTTTTTGGAACTGTTCTTCAAGGTTCTTCATTTATTAATTTATTTTGTGCTTTTCAATGAATTTTCGTAGGATTAGTCTTAAGAATCATATAAAATCTATTTCTCATTCGGTGTGCCTTGTATGCATAATTTTCATTTCTTCCTAATATCGGTCCTTTTGTGTTGAAATATAAAGAATCAATTCTGTCATTTTTAAATGCGTCTATACATTGCGAATTGTGATTAAATTTTAATGTATCACTGTGTGCTGAATATTGCAGAGCTACGTTATTTGTTAATGATCTCTCAATATGGAATGATATTATTTAGAAACTGCAGCATAATACGCATACATATTCGCGTATAGATTACATTACTGAGTAGTTATATCTCACTTGAGTTTCAGGTTTGGATGTTGTCACAGCCATAGCTTCCATTCCAACATACAAACCATCCGAAGAGATTCAGCAATACAATGACTTGGCTTCATTTCTTGGAGACAAGAGAGCGGAGAATGCACGTGCAATGTGGAACAGGCCTCTTAAAACCGTTTATATCAGTGACTGCGGCGATTTCAAAGTCACAAAACCTTCCCTTCCTCCTAGTCTACCGTAATCTGCAAATGATTTTGTACAACAAGTTATGTTTATCTATGAATACTGTTTGTTTCCTTGGAAACCAGTTCCCAGAACAAATCAACCAGGAAGGCATTGTTTTCAACTTCAAGTGTTGCTTGTAGATGTCCAATTCACATGGAAATTTGATGATTTCTTTCCACTTCCCAGCTATATGAATATATGAATTAGTACATGGCCTTTCTTGATACTTGATTTACAGGATTCATTATAATCACAACTTGATTTGATACTTAAACATCTTCGGCAAGTTCGGTCTGTATGGCCCAATCCATTTTACACCTTAGGGCCGGGCTTGAGTTGGTCTCAACCTCTCTCCTATTCAACAATTATGTTTGGTTTTCATTGTGGGGTTCAGGATCACTACCCTCCCAATACAGTGACAGGGCAGAGGAAGGGGACCACTGTCACTTTTGCTCTGCCAAACAGACCGTATTTAGAGGAAAATAATTTGCCTTGAAAAGGTAAAAGATTGAGAAACCAAGGCCAACCCAAGGGACCCTTGTCGATAAGTTAATGGTTGGAGACTTCAAAATGGTTCTCTATAGCCAAGGTTTAAATCCTGGTATTATAAATATAATACCACATTTGCCCATTAAATCGAAGATCCCAAGGGTCCCTTGAGTGGGAGTTGCATTTTGCAGCGTACTTATAGATCTCAATCTCGTCAAGTCCCGATAGACCTTTAACGCATAATTGTGTGAGTTTTTTAGTAAATAAAAAAAATAAAAATAAAAAAGTTTAAAAGACTTGAATTTAGAGGTGGACCAATAAATTGCCAAAATGGGGGGCCAATTCATTATCATAGCATGGCCCCTTATTTACACTAAATGTACAATCAACTTCTTGTTCAAAGATTCCCCTATCTCAATCTTTTTCTTCTTCTTCTTCTTCTTTTCTTCCTAGTAGATGATTTATCATTACTCTTCACATGATCTTTACCGGTCTATTTTTAGTCATTTATTTTAATCGTACCGAAGACTAAATGGTTAAAAACAAAAGTAAAAATGTTTCTAATTTTAGATGTAGTGAAATAAATTGTTAACACAATATTATGATTTTACGGATATTTAAACGTCTTCGAGATTTATAATACTACTTTGAGTCTTTCATGGGCAAGCTCGTACCCAAATAGCTAAAAATGTTATTGAATAAGGAGAGGGAGGCATAGCTTTAAGACAACACATAATATTTGTTATAGAAAAGTTGAAGTTAATAAGTGCAAATATCAAACCATCGCATAATAATGTGACTTTAGTGGTAAAGAGAGATCATTAATTCGGTCTAACAATGTCTTAAGTTTGAGTCGTCATAACGTATATGGTATATATATAAAAATAAAAATAATAAAAAATTGAAAATATGAATAAATAATAATAATAATAAACTCTAGATTTAAATTTAATCAATTTAAAGTCATGAAAAATTTATTTCATAAAATTAAAATATACTCAAATTGTTAGCAACATTACAAGGCAGGAGACAAACTTGCCTACTGATTTTTGGCACATGTAAAAAGGACTTTAAACAAAGACATTGAAACATTATTGATTTCTTCACCCAACAAAATCCCAATCAACCATTTTTGTGTTAATAATTTTAATACTTTGTTTTGTTGGAGAACTTTTGTTAAAATATCTAATGTTGCAATCTTTGGAAGGTGTGTGAGATCCAAAGGTTGTCTAATGTGAAAGGAAATTGATATCTTCACATTAGTCTAATGTGAAAGGAAATTGCCTAATAATATAAAGTTATGTATGTTGCAAAGTTTCATGCTAACCAAATTTTGATATCTTCTTTCATTGTTTATACACCATTGCCTCATTTTAGGGCATGAGACTAGGACGAAATTGAACTATTCAAATCAAATCATAATCTCACGTTTCGTTTATGAAAGGGGATGAGACTAATAATCTCGTTATAATTTTTCTGAATTGGATCCTTTTTTTTTTTTCTATTAAAATATAACAATATTTCAAAATTTGAGAAGAGACATGATTCGAATTAATATCACAAATATAGGTATGAACTATGAAGGATTTACCATTGAACCAATCTCTTGTTGTCATGCTAAGATGTCAGTTTTCTAATATATATATAATTTTACTTTTTCTCATATATATTTTTAAATAGTTTGGTAAAAATTGGAGGACCTCTTTAAAATATATAGAATATATCATTTTCATTGAGAAAAAAATACACAAAAACATGGTAGGGGACCAAATTGTATTAAGTAGACACGTGCTGAGTCCCAGATACGGAGAAGACTATCCACCAATCAGAGAGAGTCCTTCTGTTGGTCCCCACTCACCAAAAAACAAGGGGACCACCAGCCTAGTGGGGCCCAGAAGCAGGCGCGCGTGAACTCTGTGACTTTTTCTTTCTTTCTACAGCCGCCGGCTCCTGTTGCTGGTGAGTAGAAAGTCAAAATTCGAGCGTGGTCCCCACCGACCACACATTAGCTGCTGGATCGTACAGCTGTACGTCCGGGATTCGCTGATCCCCGTGGCTCGCGTCCCGAACCTGGTCCCACTTCCCAACTCTGTGGTCCATGAAACCTGACGCCGACACGTATTATGCGTACGGATTCTCGTGCGTGCGTGCGGTTCGGGTTAGTTTGCTTCTCTGCGGTGAATACAGTACTTTCTCTTGACGGTGTAAGTTTAAACTCAAGTACAATACTAATGCCTTTTCATGTTTCTTTTTTTTTTTTTTAATAAAAAATATTTGCCTTTTTCACGTTTGCTTTTAAAAATCAATTAATTTTTTTAACATAAAATTTACTTTTCAAAAATGAAATTGTTTTTTTCTAAAAAATTACTTTAACAATTGACAAAATTATAACCTCTGTCAATTAATTCTTGTAAATTAATAATCTCTTTTATGTAATAAATTTTGTCTTTCCAACTTGGATCAATGAGATAAGTAAATAATATTGATTAAATTATGACATAATGCAATTTTGAAATCCTTTCAAAAAAAAATTAAAGTTTTGAAATCCCTCTAATATATGATCTCATTAGGGACGTAACCGGGATTTAACACTATGATTAGGCTTAAATAAATTTTCTAGTATGAATCTCGAAGATATGAGAAAAATTTATTGATTAAAAAGCAAAGATACACCTACTAAAGAGACATAATGCCCTATAAAATGCATATACTAAACAAATACATTTTTTTTTTTAGACAAGGATCCTCTCCTCTCCTCACCTTACCTCATCCTCACCTCACTTAATCTTATGACATATAAGCATTGAAATGAATGAATGGTTAAGATGTGATTGACACTTTATTAACAACCAATCACATACTTTAAAAATGTGAGGAAAAGGTGAGGATGAGGTGATGAGATGAGATGATCTTGGTCCCTTTTTTTTAAGGCATAAAAAAAATTTGAAATATAAATACAATCAAACACTAATTAAATTGTCTCCTTCTATTTTTCAAAAGATTACATTTATCAATTATAACATTATCAATCTATCTTTCAATGTAGACGGCAATAAACTTTGTCAAAAATCCATTTTCCAACTTAGAACAAAGTAATATCTTAATAATTTTTATTGTAGAATAAGCTACGTTGTTAATGTGAAAACATGAAGAGATTGAGTCAAATATGATAATATAAAATTCATAAACTAAAATTAGACTAATCTAATGTTTCAAAATGAAATAAAATAATTAAACGCATGTAATTCATAAAAATATACCTAGTTTGAAGACATAATTATTTTAAATTGAGAAATAAGTTGAATCAATTTTGGAGAATGAGAGAAAAAATTGGTATAAAAGTAGGGATGTCTATGGTACAGGTCGAGGACGGGTTTTCCATTACCATCCATAATCCCAATTTGTATGAGAAATACCATACACGGTGAATACCAGCCTTATAACAAATGGTATGGGTATACGGATTCCCCATTAGGGGATTGGTTTCTTGCCCCCATATCATCCTCATCTCATTAATGTATTTTTTTAAATGATTTTTTTAATAGAGATCATATCAAAATTATTGAATAATATAAAAAGTATAATACAAAACCGGTAACAATTAACAAACTTTAAATCAATTATAGCATAACACAACTCATTAACAAACTCTAAAAAGTGAGGGAAAATGACACTAAAATTTTTTTAGGTTTTGTCTCGTATTCTCGAATAAACCAAACGAAGTTGGAATGGTGTTGTTTGAGGGAGTTTTGAAGACCATGAAGAACTAAAGAAGAGAAAATCACTGTGGATAGTGTTGTGAGTTTGATAGCGGTTTTGAGATAGTTTCAGTGTATAGATCACGGTTTTCTGAGCGATGTAATTTCCAGTGACTAACGGTGTAGGGTGCGGCTGGGCAGCATATGACCTGAACCTTAATCAATCATAAGCATACGTGAAATGAGAAATCTTCAGTGGAAAAGGAAAGTGTTCTTTTTGGAAATTTCTTGTGCTTGAAGGGAAATGAATACCTATTACAAGAGGACTTGTTACAAAAGGAAATAGTATCTATGTGAAACAAGTAAGTCTTGTACGTTTAGGAGTATGATTTCCTTTTATCTTAAATTCCCTGTAATTATTATAAATAGACCTTGTAATTAGGTATTTTGTGTGGTGCAAAATAACACCATGTAACATTAGAGAAAGTGGGTGAGATCCGGGGAAGACCTTAGGGAATATTTGTGAAGGGATCCGGGAAATATCAGTGGGTTAGAAATCTGTGTGTGATATTCAGGTGAGACCTATGGAATATTGGGGGGGGGGGTCTTGGGGAGGATCTTGTGAACGTTGTGAGTTGAGAGTTATGATGTAAAGCTCGGTTGTGAGCTTGGGGACTTAGTGAGGCTTTATGGTTTGGGGTTGAGGTGAGAGAGAGAATCCTAAAGTATATGATTGTAACAATTTATCATATAATGGAACTTTCTCTGTCATCCTGACGGCCTATGGTTTTTTTTTTCCTAATTTAGGGTTTTCCACGTATATCTTGTGTTGTGTGATTATTTATTCTCTCTCATTATATTTTTCTGCTATAGACATTAATTGATATGAGTTAGGGGCAGCATGTCGCTTCCGCGTTCACCAGTTCAAATCCCCAACAATTAGTATCAGAGCCATATGGTTTGGCGATGGTGATTTCAAGTCTTTATGGGAGATCATATGGAGGATTTTATGGCATTGGGATGATGATCATAGTTGCCTAGTATGGGTTTAGTAAAGGAGATATGTCTTGAAAGCGGTTTCGAACTTGGTAGGGTTTGATGAAAGGAAGAATATTGATGGATGAGAAGTTTGGCTTGTGGTGATAGGTACAAGTTGTGGAGATCCAATCTGGGTTACACAAGGCAATTAAAAAAAAATGGAACGCTCGAAATCTTTGGTGTGGTGTGAGGCTTATTAGACAAAGCACTCTCTATTTCTAGTAGCAAGTATTTCACGAGGTATGTGATGCAAGAACAAAACGTCTTTCACAAGGTTGGGTGATGTAAGGACTTGTTTATCCTTTTGGTAGTTTTCCCCACTGGCTATGGAAGAGGATATGTTGCTGCGGTCCATAAATGTACACATGGCATTGGTCAGAAAGTGATGCAAGGTGTATGGTGGATAAGAATGTCGATGGTTGAAGAAATCCCTGGTAATCTGATGTGAGGAGTTGCACCACAATTTCAGCAGGTTATTTCGACATGGTGCTGATACAACGAACACAAAAAAAAAAAATTAAAATTAAAAAATTAAAAAATTAAAAAAAAAATCTTAGGATGGTTTGTTCATAAATAGTTATACCTTGTTATAGGGTATGTTGATTCTCGGTATGGAGAATCATGGTTGTAGACAAAGTTATGAGAATTCAAGCCAAAAAGGAGAATTGTTAGGTTTTGTCTCGTCTTCTCGAATGAACCTAATTAAATCAAACGAAGTTGGAATGATATTGTTTGAGGGAAGTTTGAAGACCATGAAGAACTGAAGAAGAGATAATCAATGTGGATAGTGCTGTGAGTTTGACAGCAGTTTTCAGGATCATTTCAGCGTATGGAACGCATTTTTCTAAGTGATCTCATTTCCAGTAACGATAATGGTATAGGTGCGACTGGCCAGCATATGATCCGAACCTTAGTCAATCATAAGCATACGTGAAAACGGGAAATCTTCGGTGGAAAAGGAAAGTGTTCTTTTTGGAAAGTTCTTGTGCTTAAAGGAAAATGAATACTCTTTACAAAAATACTTGTCATAAACGGAAATATTATTTATGTGAAACGAGTAAATTTTATACGTTTAGGAGTAGGATTTCCTTTTATTTTAAACTTTTTGTACTAGTATAAATAGACCTTGTAATTAGGTTATTTTGTGTGGAGCAAAAGAACATCATGTAATATTAGAAAAAGTGGGTGAGATCCAGGGGAGACCCTAAGGAATATTCGTTGAGGGATCCAGATCCAGGAAATATCAGTGGATCAAGTTAGAGATTTGTGGGTGATATTTAGGGGAGAGCTAGGGGATATTAGGGGGTGTTCTTGGTAAGGATCTTGTGAGTGTTGTGAGCTAAGAGTCATGATGTAAAATTCGGTTATGAGCTTGGGGACTTAGTGATGCTCCATTGTTTGGGGTTGAGGTGTGAGAGAGAATGCTGAAGTATATGGTTGTAATAATTTATCATATTGTGGAACTTTCTCTGTCGTCCTGACGGCCCGTGGTTTTATCGCTGATTTAGGGTTTTCCACGTATATCTTGTGTTGTGTGATTATTTATTCTCTCTCATCCTATTTTTCTGCTATAGACATTAATTGTTATGAGTTAGGGACGAATATTAGGTATCTTTCTTCCATGTTCATCGGTTCAAATCTCCAACAAAATTGTAGTTATATATATATATATATATAGATATATATTTTAATATTGGATGACATTCGTCAATATAAATATATATATATATATATATACAGTTTTTCTATTGTTAGTTCGTTTTGATATAAAATATATCATGACGAAAAATGTGTACCATTAGATTTACATACTTTAACTCAAAGTATATATACACTTATTAAAACTTCTTCATAATCTATAGTCCACATCCTTCGTCTTGATGTAAATATATCAGGACGAACTGACAGTAGAAAGACTATATATATACATATATAACGGGTACAAGGATGGGTTGGGACGGGGATTGAAAATCCCAAAACCATCCTGAAATTAAATTGGAGATCAAAAAAAATTACCAAACTCATACCACAGCATAAAGGGTAGGCACTAAACCCGACCCCTAACGGGACAGGTCCTTACGGATCTTCGAATCAATAGGTAATTTTGATATCCCTATTAAAAAAAGTCTCTTTTATTGCCATGTGCAACATGCCAGCATATGAATAAATCTATTAGTTAGTGTTTCTGATAATATATATATATATATATATATATTATAAACGGTATTTTAATAAATTTACATGTGCTTTTTGGTAAATTTATCAAAAATGGTAAATTTACATGTGCATTTTTGATAAATTTACTTTTTTAATCATATACTTTTTATTTATTTATTATTATTATTTTTTTTTACCATGAGAGCTCACTTACATCTCTATCTCACCTATTTTCATAATTTGTTAAAAATTACATATATAAGATATACTATAATGTTTTCTTCGAATCTAGTTTAAGGTTGGTCCGGTGGTAAATCTCTCACGCATGTTTCAAGAGATTATGGGTTCGAATCATTCTCCCTAAAAAAAAAATAGTAATTAACTTAAAGCTACTCACAATTGGTAAAAGACTAGTTTTTGGTGCTTAAATTAATATTTGAGTTTCGTATTTGCAAATATACACATCCTTGAAAAATAAGAGATGTTAATATAACACGGTATAGTTTTAATTTATGTAAATGTTATTACATTGATATAACACTCTGAGAAAGTCTTAAATTCATGGGTTTGACAAGAAGTTATTCTACACTTATCTCAAAAGAGATTTTTCCCACGATAATTTAACAAAGGTAATCTATATACAATTGTTTACAACTTTTATTGAACGTCTCAACAATTTAAATTCAACAATTGAATTATTATTTTTTTACATCCAAAAGTACTTTTCAACTAAATTGTATAGATTGTGATGAAATGATTATTTGAATCTTTAGTAATTGATATCTATATCTTCCTTATCAGATGAACCCACCTCTTGCATTCAAATCCTTTTTTTTATTTTATTTTATATTTTTTCTTTCTTTCACTTATAAACTTTCCCAATATATATATTTATACTTAAGTCATCAAGTTGCATGGAAAATTAAATTTATACCCCTATAATATTTCTTATTCCTTTTCAAGACATTAAATGCATAGAAAATTATATTTTCCTCCCCTATCTCATTTTACAATATAAAATAATCATCAATCCAAATACCTGTTAATTTGGGTCCAGTCCATATCATTATGTGTTATTATTATTAAGACATTTATATTAAGTAATTCTACAAACTCAAATAAATTTCATCTAAATTCATAATAATTGAGGTAAACTATTTAACAATGATTTAACCTATTTAAAATTTTAAATTAAGATAAATCTTGGAAATTACTATACAATCTTTGTTGTTCTTGTATTACTAAGATATGTTTATTAAGTAATTCTACAAACACAGCAATGAACCGTGGCGAACCCTCAAAGGCTAATATTTGTCATTTGACTTTCAAAAAAAATCTAAAGGATATTATAATTAAAATCTTACTAAAACCTATCTATTAAGTAATTATATAAACTTTAAAGGTTGCATTTGTAATTGTAATTTGAAAGAAATTTTTTTATTTTTTTATTTTAATAAAGCTCAAACAAATTGGGGGCCTATAATTCCAGGCCGGCAACTCTCTCTTTTATATATAGTAATAGATATAGAACAAACACTATCACCCATGTTAAGAACTAAGAAGTGTTGTGCAATGCATTTATACTTATTAATTTATAAATTGCAAGAGATAAACATTGAATTCTTTTTTTCCTTTTTTTTTATTTTTTATTTTTTAATTGTTATGAGTGGTGCTATTGGTATACCTACTACTGAACTATTTATACCCCATTTTTTGAATTATTTAGTATTCTTTTTTTTTTTTTCCTTTATCAAATTACTTAAAGAGACATATAATTTTTATTAAAAAAAATCTTGTACAAAGTAAAACTAATAAATCTCACTTTTCTTATTTGAAAACCCTAATGACAAAAGTTTTAATGACATAGATTATTTCAAATATCTGAATGTTTACTATTTTTAATTATATATTTTTTTTAGATCTCAATCTCATGTTTTCAATGTTTAGTATTTATTGATTTATTACTATTTTTGTTTATATTTTCTTTCAGATCTCGATCTCATGTTTCCCATATTTAGTATTTTTTTTATTTTTATTTTATTGTTTCACATGTTTGTTTTATTTTTCTTCTCAAATTCTAGATCCATGTTTGCTATTTTTTTTTCTCGGTTTATTTTCTTTCAGATCTTCTAGGCATACTATAATTTGTATCAATTATTTTGTAGATTTTATTTTGGATCTTTCAAAGTTAGTTTAATATTATTAAAAAAATAAATAAATAAATTGCACCAAGTATCGCAACCAAAAAAAAAAAAACCTAATCTCAAATGAAACGAAACCACACCACACAAAAACTCTAACTAAATCACTAAAAAAAAATCAGAAAATTCATATCAGACTCATAATCTTCTACCAATAATCCAATCAACTACAGAAAAAAAAAAAAAAAAAAAATCATCTAATAAAGATGGATTACCATGAAATAAGAAGAAAAAATAAGTCATGCGAATGGATGTTAGAAAACTATATATAAAGATTAGAGATGAAGTCTATTTTTTCAAAAAACTTTTTTTTTTTTTTTTCTTGAAAAAGATATAGAGGTGAATTAAGTTTGAAAAATAAGTAAAAGGGTGGTCTTGGAAATAAATAAATAAATAATTAATAAAACCGTTTAATTTTATATAATTAAATCAAAATTTTATAAAGTATGGTATAAATAGTTTAGTAGTGTAGTTGCAAGTAGCACCACTCTATTGTTATCAGTATGCTTAATTTTTTCACAACAAATCTTAAGGTTCAAATATCGCTTCAAAGCGGAGATGAGTGAATTTATATTCCTAATTAAAAAAAAAAATTGTGTTACTTTTTAGATTTTGTTGTATTTATAAATTTAAATGAAAGCTACATGTTATTTAAAACAATGAATTAAACACAAATTAGATTAGGCTTCTATGTTAAAAATATGAAAAAGAACATACCGTGTTCAAACATGTATTGGGCATTTAAATGTCTTCCACCATACATGTTAAATTTAAGGTGAATTTTATAATTTCAAATTTTGTAAGAAAAACTACAAAAAATGATTTTATTACAAAAGTGATTTAAAAATTATCATAAATCTCTTAGATAAAGAAATTTTGTTTATATTTTTTTTATTTAATATAGAACTAATGATATTTAACTCATATAGTGGAAGCTTAAAGATATATTTTTCTTTTCAGAGTAATAACATTGAATTGAAGTACATCATATATTTTTTCTCGTAACTAAAAATATATATTATTTTTTAATTCAAGAGGTGTTTACCTCCCTTTAACATGTTTGTGGTACGGGTTGGAGCTCTACTATACATATTTTATAAGTATGTATGAAGAGTATTCTCACTAATATTGTGGTATTAGATGTCGGATGTACATTTAGTATTTGATGTCGGCTGTACATTTAGAACCGACAAATGACTCGTTGGGTATCATATACTGTATTATTTTTAACGAGAAAAAAAAAAAGGAAAAAAAAAGAAAAAAAAAAAAGAGACAAATGTATACTCATAATTAATAAATTTTGTATTAGGGAGTTTGTCTTCCTGTCAAGCCTCAAGTCCTTGACATTGTTTTACAAAATCTTTCTTTTCACGTAAATTTTTAGACTTAATAGCACCAGACCTCCTGAAGTGTACGTGAATTTACAATATACCCCCTGAATGTTTTTTTATTTAAAATTTTTTATTTATGATAAACCCCTTGAACTCTCATTTTCTTTGCACCTGCTTGTTTTATTGCCCCCCTGAGAAGGGGGCATCTCCATAAGGGTGGTGCAAAGAAAATGATAATTCGAAGGGTTTACCGTCGAAAAAAAACATTCAGAGGGCACATTGTAAATTCGCATACATTTCAGGGGAGTCTGGTGCTATTAAATCAAATTTTTTTTTTATTGAAACCTAAATGATTTTGCCAAATTCTAAACAAACCCATGAAACTATTGACATTTTTCAATCGATACTTTCCATAATTTCATCATCGTTGCAAATCATATTATTATAATTTTTTTTTTGGTATCCGTGGATGTCTGATCTATCTTGCGCGCACCTCGACTAATCCCACGAGGCTTTGAAGTTAACGACCGGGTAAACTTCCAGTGGTCCCAAGAGAAACGTGGCTGTCAGAGATCGAACCTAGAATGTCCGAGTTTACGGCTCACCCTAGCGACCAGTGGCACCACCCCTTGAGGTTCATATTATTGTAATTAAGCAATTCATCTTTTCGTGAATTTCTAATCTTTCAAATTCAACTGACTTATTATTATTATTTTTTTCATCTCATAAAAAAATTAAAATTCTTCTAAACAATAAAAACCGCATAATAACAACATAAGTGTCTAAAGTAAATATTAATCTATGAGTTGATACAGAATTACTTATAGATGGATAGAGATTAGAGGATCTATGAGGCAAGCATTGATTCTAGATTTATAGTGTCCATGGTGGAATTTAACTATACTCACTGTTGTCAACTTGTCATAGGGTTTTTTTTTACTATGTAAGTTGAAGTTAAAACTAATATATGATATAAATAAGTAAATATTTATCTTAAATCCACCGGATAATTAAAGAACAAAACCGTGAATTCTAACGAGTTAAAGCTAACAATACATCTCGAATGGAGACTCATAGTATGATGTGAATCCTAACGAGTCAAAAAAGCGAACAATGCATCTTCAAAGGAGTTTGGTAATGAGATGTGAATCCTAATGAGTTAAAAAAGAGAGCAATACATCCCGAATGGAGTTTGGTAGTGCGATGTGAATCCTAACAAGTCATATATCCTAAATGGAGTCTGGTAGTGCGATGTGAATCTTAACCAGGGCCGGCCCTAGGTTTAGGCCTACGAGACAATCGTATAGGGCTCTCAAATTTCAAAATTTCAGTTTGAATTTTTTGTTGTTGTGATTTTATGAATATAAAGTCGGAAGCCAACATATGTTTTTTAAACAAGGGGTATTATCATTCCTCCCCCATTAGAAAGGTGAGGACATAGTTTATCTAATTTAAAATCTCCCCCTCATGTCTGTTACCTTTTCCGTCCAAAAAAAGTTTGACTGTCAATCCTGATGGTCAAATGACCGTTTTATCCTTCAAAATAATCAGAAAATGACCATTTAACCTTCCATATATTTATTAAATAAAAAATATATTAAAAAAGAATTTAAAAACAAAAAATAATGGATCTCCACCGTCCATCTCAAAGATCAACGATGGAGATATTCTCTTTATTTTGTTATTTTTTATTTAAATTTAAAAATTGAAATTAAAAATAAAAAAGAATTTAAAAACAAAAAAAAAATTAAAAAGAATTTAAAAAAATAAGATCTGAATTTCTAAATCTTATTTTTTATCAAATTTTTTTTTTTTACAAGATATTAAATTGATACCAGAAAAAAATCCTCCATTTCATCAAAATTCGTCCCCAAACACAAAATCCATCTTAGTTAATCATCACCAATACCAATTCTCAAACAACAACACCAATCTCACACCAAAACCCATCGCAAAAAGAAGATTTTTTTATTAATTTTGATTTTTTTTTTAAAAAAAAAATTGTAGATCTTGGATCTCCACCAAAATCATCAACATCAATTTTTTTTTTATCCCAAGTCCATCACGAAACCACACCATCAACATCATCAGTCATCACCAAACAACCACCCATTCCAGATTCAAACACAAAACCAGTTCTAGATTCAAACAACATTCATCTTTGGTTTCAAACCCAAATAAATTTCCATAAAATGCATGAATTTTTTCAGAAAAAAAAGCTTCAAATCGACAAAAGCTTCAATCTCAACCACTACCACTCCAAATCGAAACTGAAATCGAAATCGAAACCAAACCCAGAAATCCCTATAAAACCTAGAAAAATCAAACCTAAAAATCACTATCGATCCCTTGTGTTTCTCTCTCTCTCTCTCTCTAACACCCACACAAACCCAAGAAAATTGAAACAAACCTAGAGATAGAGTGTGGTTTGACATGTGCCCAAGTTTGATGTGTTCGTTGTTGTGAAAGAGAGAGAGATCAGTGTGATGAGAGAGAGAGAGAGAGATGAGAGATCGAGAGAAAGGTGAATTTGGTGGTGGTGATTTGGTGGAGAAGATGATGATCACGATGAGAGAGAGAGAGACAGAATAGCTGTATGGGGGAGAGAGAGAGAGAGTTGTGTTTTTAATTTTTAATTTTTTAATTTTATGCTTTTACGATATTACCCCTTCGATTTTAACAGTCAACATTATTTTGGATGGAAAATGTGACAAAAGGTGTTCCTTTTCCATTCTTTCCATTTCAGAGGGGATTAAAGGCCAATGTGGGCAAACTATATCCTCACTTTTTTAATAGGGTAAAGGTCGCCCGGGGGGGGGGGTTTACATATGTTTTTTTTTTTTTTTTTTTTTTTTAAAGAAAAGGCCTACCGGCCAATACAAGAAACTTACTACTAAAAAAACACCCACCAGAAACACAATTATAATTATTGCAATAGACAACAACACATCAAATCCCTTGATAAGAAAATTCATATATGCAATCTTAAAAATTGTGCAATTCACTTGTAAAAGAGTTGAATTCGTTGTCATTTTAAATATAATTGAATTTAACACTTATTTTTTTTTGAAAAACCTTTTTTCGTTCTTCTTTTATAGTTTGTTAAAGTTCAAATTTTGACACAGTTCAAATTTCAAACAGTATATATGTTTTTTTTTTTTTTTTTCTTTCGAACTGAATGGAAAGATCGGAATAATTGAAATAAAATTTTTATTTCGATGACTTTTTACTTATTATTTTACTGTGTTGTAGTCTTAATTTTGAATTATTATATTGATTTTCATAAATATTTACTAAAGAAAAAAGAAAAAAATCAAATAAACAGACGTGGAAAGTCAGATCGGCCTTGATCCTAACGAGCCAAAAAAGCGAACAAAATATATCCTAAATGGAGTCGAACAATACATCCCGAATGGAGTCTTGTAGAGCGATGTTTTACTGTTTAGGTCGGTACGATTTTATCTAGAAGTGAATCGAAAAGAAAAAGATTATACCAATGACATGAGTTACCAAAGAAAGCGGTAAAAGGCACCGGCAATGACCGGTCACTTTCCGAGGATTAAAAAGGCCAAAAAATGTGACATAGACATTAGCTCCTTTGTTTGTCTTTGTCTTTACTTGCACAACTCTCCGATAATATCTCCTCCGCCACGTGTCTCTTTCATCTCCCTCCGATCCTCCCCTCCCCGTTCCCGATCAAAATCCTCTTTTAATTTATTTATTAAAAAAAAAATGAAAAACGTCCGTTTCTTCTTCTTCTTCTTCTTGACATAAAGCTCTTTTGTCCCCTGTTTCGTTATTTTTGTTGCATGTAAGAGCAGAGAATTGAAGCGGTTCGAATAATGGCTTATCAGGACCAAGACAACATGCAGAGACTTGTTCTTCAGACTAGTACAAAATCGCCTCCGACGTGGCTCAACAACGCGATTCTACAACAACAGCACCAACAACACGACGTCGACGAATCGAATAACAACAACGAGAAAAGCAACAGCGGCAGCGAAGACGATTGGGAGAGCGTGAGACGAAAAGCAGAGGTAGTTGGGCACCCATTGTACGACCAGCTTCTCTCTGCACATGTCTCCTGCTTGAGGATCGCCACCCCCGTTGACCAGTTACCCAGGATTGACGCCCAGTTGTCTCACTCCCACGATGTCCTCGCCAAGTACTCCGCCGCTGCCGGAAACGGACATGTCCCCGATGATCGAGAGCTTGATCACTTCATGGTATCATCTAATTTTGTTTTATACTGTGTTGTTTACTTTGATTTTTTTTTTTTTTTGTGGGAATTTGTGTGGTAAGTTGAATCATCATCAACTCTTAATTATTGAGTGTGCTTTGGGTAAATAATCTCTTTGATCATCCTCCACTTGAGTTAGTGTCCTTGCTCTGTGAAACCTCAAATTGTTTTGGGATTGTTGATTATCTGGACATGTATTATTCTCATCTTGATGAGAATGATTAAGAATAGACTGATACGCGATGATCAAACGACCTATTTGGCTAGATCGACATACAAGACCAACATTTGATGTGATCCTTTTGAGCTTTCAATTTTTGAATTTTGGACACATTTTTTATCTTTTGATGTCATGTAATCGTTTTGTTCCTTTTCGTCTGAAGAGATCCTTATTTTTTCTCTATCCAATTCTGTAGACACATTATGTTCTATTGCTCTGTTCCTTTAAAGATCAACTACAACAACATGTTCGTGTTCATGCGATGGAAGCAGTAATGGCTTGTTGGGAGCTTGAGCAATCTCTACAAAGCTTAACAGGTAGTCTTTCTCCCTCAACTCATACGGCTTCTTGGTTTAACAGTAGAATTGAAAAGCGGTAAACCATTGTATCCGGCCTTTTGGAGATTTTAGCCTAAGAATCATATTCACGTAAAACATGGTGCTCTCGTACAGGTGTGTCTCCAGGTGAAGGTACAGGAGCAACAATGTCTGATGATGATGAAGACCAGACAGATAGTGACACAAACTTGTATGATGGAAGTCTGGATGATAGCATGGGGTTTGGTCCCCTTGTTCCAACCGAAACTGAGAGGTCCTTGATGGAGCGCGTTAGGCTAGAGCTTAAGCATGAGCTCAAACAGGTAAGAATGTGGAAACTTCATTGGTATATAATACTTGACGCTTCTTCTGATCCACCCTCACTTGCTTTTCAGGGTTACAAGGAGAAGATTGTGGACATTAGAGAGGAAATTCTGCGGAAGAGAAGAGCGGGAAAACTCCCAGGCGACACCACCTCGCTCTTAAAAGCTTGGTGGCAATCACATTCTAAGTGGCCATACCCAACAGTAAGTACGAGTGACTCCTTCATAACCTTCTGTTTGACTCAAACTCATGTCTGCTTCAAAATATTGTTGTAGGAGGAAGACAAGGCAAGATTGGTGCAAGAAACAGGCTTGCAATTGAAGCAGATTAATAATTGGTTTATAAACCAAAGAAAAAGGAATTGGCATAGTAACCCTTCGTCTTCCACTACTCCGAAGAGCAAGCGCAAGAGGTAGGCTATTTAATTTATCTGTGTGTTTCACATGCAGAATCAGATTTTTGTAAGAACATTTACCAATTATAATTTGTAAAAGAAGTAATGCAGGTAAATCTAGCAATGAAAATTTTATGTGATCGGAAAGGATTCGGAAAAGATTACTCGACATCTTGGTGGGGAGCGAAAGATCACCTGTTAAGTGCCATTGCAAAGGAAAGAATGTAATGGCATGGATTTGCATCTTTATTAACGAACGTATACAGGAAACCTGCTAAGTCTATTAAACAAGGCTGCTACTCAATACATACAAATGCATTCAACTCAGACAGCGATCGATCAATAAATTCCAGTCACAAGTATGCTTGAAGACCATTTCGGAGGTGCAAAGGTTCTCAAGCATGATGAGATTGGAGATTTTCTGGACTATAGGCATGTAGTTAGTATTGAAATTTTTGCTTAACGCTTTTATATCTGTGAATAAGAAGGATAATATAAGTAATTTATCCTGAAGCGTTTTATTAAAGTCTCATGCTAGGGATTTACTAGCTTGTAGGTTTGTCTGCACTCACTGAATCAAGTGAGCTGTTCTTGTACTGTATTATTGCTATCTATAAAATGTGTATTTGCTCAAGTGCAAGTAAAAAGAGAGGAGGAACATGACAATCAACTTCCTTTATAATATAAATGAAAATGGATGATGATCATGAATGAAAAGAATCATAGATGCCCGTGAAAGAGCTCATCGATTATAATCTAACTAGACCAACATCATCCCTATCAAAACCATGGTCGAAATTGAGAGCATAGCTTTCAGGATCATACTGAAACTGAGTTTTGTGACTCTTTCCCTTTATGTTGCAGTACCTGCCAATCTTTCTTATAAAATTCTTCCACTTAGGCCCGGCTAATAACTCAGAAGCTTCCTTAACCTTCCTCGTCTTCTCTATCCACCATGATTCTTCGTAATCATCCTCGTTGTCATGCAGCAGATCTCTACCGTCCTTCCCTTGACACCATTTGAAGCAAAACCATCCGAAACAACACCCGTTACTGGTTGCCATGCTGCTGTTAGCATAGTTACCAATATCATCTCCTTCAAGTTGTTCCTTTAATGGTGACATGAAGCTTACTTTCTCTTGAGAAACTGCCATATATGACACACAGAAGAAGAAGAAAAAGAGAGATAAAAGAAGAGAATATATGAGGGGTTTTATATGAAGAGGAGACAAAAGACAGGAAGTTGAAGTGAAACACAAGAGGAAGTATCAAAGAAATAGAGTTTGAAGAAAGCGTGTGTTTGTGCACATATCTAGAACATGTTTATCAAAGCTATCCAAACAAGTAATCAGCACCTGAAAATTGACCCATTATTGATTATTTTGCTCGCTTGCTTTGTTTGACAATTGAAACTGGCTACAATAATATACACGGTATCTTTGAACTAGTCAAACAAGTATTAGGTAATAGCAAATATTCTTTTTATTTTTCTTTTGAACAAAAATGTAATAGCAACCAGGTATATGTATAGAATATAAGGTAAACAACCCTAACCTGAAAATAAGTACGAGACCTATAGCTTCTATTCAGAAACTGTGAGAAGAAAAGAAGAAACTTTTCCTGTAAAGACATGGGATGTCTTTGTATAGCTGAGGGATTTAAACAAAAGTCAACAAACTGGCAAACACAATCTTGAAAGAAATAACTAACTCGTCTGAAACTAATTCAGAATTTGGGGCTGGAGGGTGGCTGTGTTGGACTTTGTCCTTTGGGAGGAATCTTGGCTGCCATTGACCGCAAATCATTTGCAATCTCGGTGAAGTTCGGTCTCTCTCGTGGCTCTGGTGACCAGCATCTCTCCATCAAGGATCTCCAATCTGGATCGCAAGATTCTGGCACTTGTGGCCGCAATGTATTGCTCACTATACCACCTGCATGGCATTATTATCATAAATACAAGTCCTGAGCCCATCAAAGTAAAAGATTTTGAGTTCGAGAGTTGCCTATAATAGCCCCATAGTGCAAGTCTGCATATGGCTCTTCCCCAGTGAGAAGCTCCCACAACACAATGCCAAATGAAAACACATCAACCTAGGAAACAAGACATATTGAAAGATAAATCTTGTGTTCTTGGAGCTGAGGAAAACAACCTATAGAATGATTTGAAAAAAATACATAAAGTGGAACAAACCTTCTCAGATACAAGGCTGCTGCTGCCATTCAGAAGCTCTGGTGCCATCCATGGAAGTGTTCCCCGTACACCACCTGAGATCAGTGTCTGACATTTCACCTTAGATAGGCCCAAATCACCAACCTGGTCCAATCACCAGAACTATTAACTAAATTTCTTCAATATTCAAAGTGCAAAACCAGAACAAATTACAGTATACTAATTTGTGAAGCATTTCACAAATATATAGCAATGTAAGTATAACCAACAAACGAAATTAAGAGAAACTTTCAAAAGTCACGTTCTAAGGTACACCATATTACAAATCATGTTAGTTGGCTCTACAGCTGACTCATGGTGTCAGCCAGCCAAGCATATTGCTAATTATGTTAGGCATGATATGAAAAATTTACAATTATATAAGTTTTCCCAAACTAAGGGTAAAAATATATGTAATGAAATAAAAATGTCAGCACTTGTTGACAGACAAAACTTCACATTTCATTTTGTTCATTTTAATTTCATATCATTGCACCCTTTGTTTTAAAAGGCGTTTTGAGGTTTACGCTTCAAGGCAGTGAGGCGGTGAAAAATCACCTCACCTTGGACGTCTTTGGGTCTGTTAGTAAAAAAAATCTGAAATAACAACATAAAACACAAGAAAAAAAAAAAACAAAAAACTAAAGAAACCCTAGCCCAACAAAGAAGTGAAGAAAGGATAAGGAAGAACATCTATACTTATCACTTCTTTGTTAAAATCGACCCCCAAGTGCGTCAGCGTAGCGCAACTAGACTAATTCAATCATCACAACCCAATATGAAGATGTATTGATAATGTTATGAAGTTGGTTTTATTTGAGTTGGGAATAGATTTAACTCTAAGACTTGCTCTAAATTTCTAGTTGGGATGGGAGGATTCATGGTTTTTAGTCTTGTCTTATTACTTTGCTTTGTTATCAATTTTCTCTATTATAAACTAAATCATGTTATGTGTTTTTATTTGATAGTTATGTTATTGAGTCATTGATATTATGATATGAATTATGAAATATGAATTTCTAGTGTTTTTTATTTATTTATTTTTTTTAGTTTTATTTATTTATTTAATTTAATTTAATTTATTATTAATTAATTGAGGCTTACGCCTCGTCTTGCCTCGAGGCTTACACCTCGTGAGGCGGTGGTCAACCGCCTCGAGGCTCGATTTCGCCTTTTAAAACCTTGATTGCACTTATATCAATATATTCAGTGTGAAATAGAATAACTAACAGCCAGAGAGGAGAATGGGATGTTTGAAGCACGCAAAGCAACATGATTAGAAAAGGCAGCAAAGGCATTAAGATTTGTACCCCTTCCACAATTCACAAAAGAATTTCTCAGCATCTATGTTAAACTTCTTCTCCATGTAACATCTTCTCTTTCACTAACCTCTTTTCCTCACCTTCTTTGGCAGCTAATTTCGAAGGATTAAGATCTTACAATCACAATTACCAACATACTTTGACTAATATGACTTGCCTTAGACCCACAAACACTTAAATCCAGCCACTTGAGGACTTGGGGTTGATGGATATTACTATAAAATAAGAATGAGGGCTCGATATGACGATCTAAAAAAACTGAATCTGTATTGTTGGAAAACATACGATTTTATATTTGAAGCACATACCCCCATCCAACAGCCCTCTAAAAAGATATTTTACAAAAATATGAAGGTAAATAATTTGTTTACTAGATGGCAGTTTCTCAGCAGATTAACTAAGACTGCCATAATAATGGCACAACATTTTACATTAAATTGAAACTTATGGAGTTAGTACGTATTCATGGATCTACTGGAGCTACCGGTAGCTATGGCATAGGCAAGAGTGAAGACAGAAAGAAAGGCAATTGTTAGTGGAAGTAACAGTAATTTTTTATAACATAGCCAAAGTCTTGCCTTGAAGATTTATTAACAAAGAAGTCATTTCAGCAGTAAGGCTAGACATGATTTTTTGAGAAGTATATGATGTGTCACACCCATCTAAGCACTATGCAATTAAAATTTTGTCCTTTTATGAAAAATTGAAGATAAAGTTGCAACATTTACCAGAAAATTCACCAACATGGGACTGAAATGTTTAACCCAGGTCCAGTCACTAACCTTGCATATTGGGCGCTGAGGATCTCGAAGATTGACGAGTAAATTGTCACTTTTTAAATCAAAATGGACTATATTCTTTCCATGCAAATATTCCATCCCAAAGGCCACATCCATGGCAATCAAGAGACGTTTGCGCTTATCGAGATTCCTAAAAATGACAAGTTATGCATCAAATTTTTATTATCCAGAAGTATGAAAATTTACAAAGGGAAACAAAAGAAACCCAAAATAGATAGATACCTCTCATTTTTTTGCAAAGCATTTCTTAGAGAACCATTGACCATGTACTCTGTCACTGTTGCCACTGAACCTCCAGGGCCATCAAGCACAACACCATAGAAAGCCACTACATTAGGATGATGCAAATCAGCAAGCTTAATGGCCTCATTCCAGAAGTCATCTATCTGATTGAATTCACATAAACTGTTAGCAAGCAGTATCTTACACAGGAAGTAATACAGATACCTTTGGAACTTTTAACATTAAATGAAAAGAGTCAAACCATGCGTTCTTGTTCTGAAGGTTTTCCGGCAAAACATCTGTCATTGATCCGTTTAATTGCAACATCAGTGCCCCTCCACTTCCCATGGTAAACAGTGCCAAAGGTGCCAGAACCCAATTCTCGCTGCTCTTCAAGGTCATTGTTCTTTATAATCTGCAAAATAAAAATATGGCTGAAATTCTAGGCCAGTAAGGTAGAACAACAGTATAACAGAAATCAAACAAAGCCGACTCTTCAACCTGCAAGCGGCCAATACCATCTGAAACAGGAAAACCAAAATTCCCTTTCTCTGGAACTTTGTTCTTGATGCCCTGAATTAAGACCGAAAAAAAAAAAGGATTTAGAAAACAATAAGCAACATATGTGAATTCATAAGCAAACAAACGGACATGAAAGAAGTTTATTAAGCACCTCAAGTTTGGCTTTATGCTGCATTTCGACATCACTATTCTGCACTTCCCTCTCTCGATTGCTTTCATAAGCAGAGTCATCTTTATCATGTACTGATGAGTCAGGATTTGAAGGTGAAGCTAACTGAAAAACAGAAGCAGCGACACCCTCAGCAACAGCCTGAAGTTCTTGCTTGATGAGTTCCTCTGCTGAGCCTTTAACATTGATGCAAAAAACAATGAATAATTACTCAAACCAAAAGAGGAAAATACCATATTGTTCACAGATAAGCACATCCACCCACCGACATGCAAAAAACTACACAGAATTTTTTTTACCTTTATGTGAACTTGTATGCTCTGAATTTAAATCCTTGTTTGCATTACCAGATGGCTGGTAAATTGCATCCTCCAATTGAGCATCTGTAATTAATTCCCCAATATTTCCCATACGGTTCTCACTAAAAGGATCCTTAGGAAGAAAGGCTTCCTTTTTTGTTCCAATTTTGGTAGGTCTAGGGGGACGAAAATGAGTATCTTGTCGTAAGTTCCAAGGATCCTGGTTGTTAAACAGCGAGTTGGAGGAATCCTGAACATCCCCAACCCTGCAAGATGGTGATAATGATGATGCTGCATGAACATTTGAGGGAACAGCTTCTGCATCACTGAGGACAATCCTCGGCTGCGACTGTAATGCTTCATCCTTCCAATTAGCAGCAGGAGGGATTCTATCAAGTAAATGGGTCGGCTCAGCAGCAGCTAATGTAGGGTTGCTGTGATGAACTTCACCAGAATCCAAGTGATGGGTACCAACCTTTAATTGTAAGTATGTTCCTGCATTACCCAGAATGGAAGGTTGTGACACCTCATAGGATTCCATGGTACGAGAATTATTCATGTAAGTAACTTCAGTATTGGAGCAAGGCGGCATTTCAGCTGTTCTGATCCGACTTATTTCAAAAACCATTGGGGGTTTGCTAAAGGTATTATCTATAAGTACCTCCCTTCCTGCCATATGCTGGGGTCCGCCATCCAAGATCTCTTCCTTCCTATGTTTATCGACAGGTGATTTATTCTGTTCATTATTTGCACAAACTTCAGGGGGGCACATCCGTAAGGTTTCCATCATCTCATCAATTGATTTCAGATTTTCATATGATATGCAAGGGTTTACAGTATCATCTTTGGAGACCGCAGCAGGAAGTTTACTGGAATATTCTCTTGGGGATTCATGAAGCAGACGTTCTGAAGATGGTACATGTACAAGGCCCACATGAGGGGCATCACTATTAGCAGGCTTGTTAAGTAAAGCCTCCTGCTTGACCTGGTATTGCGGTGGCATCTGAAGTACCTCTGATTGAGGCATTCCAACTTGATGATCCATATGACTGAAGACTCTTGTTTGAGGCCTACCTCCTTCTTCAACAATACTTTCCCCCAAGGCTCCAGTTACCATAACCCTGTTTGCCGGCCGATTTCTCATCACATCTTCAGGACGAAGACTATGATAAATTGAACTGGAATCAGATACAGGGCTTATAGCATTCTCTCTCTGGCCCTGTACCGCCAAAGGATCCGAATGAGCATGAGGTAATTCTTTTTGACACATCTGACAGTCATCCAACTTAGTGATTTGCTGGGGAACAATAACATGTTGCTGCGACACTGATCCATCAGAGAAGACAACATGCTCTTGCAGAGGAATTTGCGGCCACCCATAATTTCCTCCAACTACAGCCTGTGGAACATGAGCTTGATATACATTGTAACTCTGGTCAAAAGGAAACTGAACAACCCTGGTCCCATATGGGCTTTCATCAGAGTAACGCTCCAACCATGCTTGCTGTGGTTGCATCAAGGGCTGAACCATAGTCGGTCTTACACCCACATGAGAAGATGCAGGATTCATTGTCATATGGACTGTAGGTACATACTGATGAGGGGAAACACCAGCTGCATTATCACGAAGCTGCTGTGGATTAAGTACCGATGCATGACCCAACAGCTGAGGATTTGGGAACCCCATATGCGGAGGAAGTTGTAGATAATCAGCATGGTTCATAACTTCTTGGCGAGGATCCACATAAGCCTGCAAATAATGTCCAGCTAGGGGAATATCCCCTCTAGCTTGATGCAGATCAATCCCCATTTGCTGCTGAGGTACAGTAAGGTGTACTGCCCTCTCTGACTCAACCTCAGGTTGAGAAGATAAAGACTGAGGAAAGCTGGACTTAACTACCGGAATGCCCAAAGAAACAGCAGGACTAGGATCCACACAAACCATTCTTGGAGCATTTTCATGAGAGCCAGCCGAATTCCCCTTAGGCGATAAGATGCTGGTTGATGAAGGCCCACTAGTACCCCCCTGACCAGGACACAAGCTATCAACAGCCTCGGTCCCACTAAAATCAGAATTCTGAGTTGATGTTGCACTTGCTATACTCTCCTTCCTCATGATACCACCGGCACCAGCACCTCCATCTGTCATCCCATTCACTGCTTCCATATATCTCTGCCCACTGTCATGTAAATTCCCAAATTGCACCATCCCAGAAGGATCAAATTCTGAAGCCGAAAACAAAAACACCCTTAATTTAGCTGATCCATCCGAAGATCTCTCAACCAACTTTTCATACTCATCCATCATATTATCAAGATCATCAGGGCATGAAATTGACACCAATGCATCAAGATCCTCATCAGGAAGCTGGTACTTAATAATCACAGGTTGTCCATAAGTATCTACCATCTTTTGCGCTAGCTCATTAAAGATTACATCCCTCCTAACACTAATAATCCTTGTTTGCCCTCCAACATATCTCAACAAACCATCACTTGGTCTAGGCAATATCTTGCCCCCAAAACTACACAAAAACTTGACTTTTTTCTCCGATACTGAATCATCCCCACCCTCATCACTTGCCTGATCAATCCCATTGCCACTAACTCTATTCCCCGAATTGGGAATGAAACCATATCCCATTGCTAAATCATTAATATTATTCACCTGATCACTCCCACCACCACCACCACCACCACCACCAACGACCCAATTCCCTAAATTTTGATTATAACCAAACCCAGCCCCAATGTCACTATTAGCCTGATCAACAGCATTGCCAACAACCCTGTTCCCATAATTGGGACTGTAACTGTACCCAACAACAGGGTTCATACCCGACTGCCCAACAGGTGTCACAACGGGCACCCGAGAACACCATGCACTGGTGGCAACACCTGGTGCGGCTGCCATTGCGTTGCCATACCCTAAACCTACAAACCCGGGATCAGGAACCGTTGCGTGATAATAAACAGGTATTGAGCTACCGGAGCTACCAGGGCTACCAGTCTCACGGAGCCAGGGCCCTTGATTTGTAGCAGTAGCAGGGTTACCAGCCTCACGGATCCAGGGGCACTGATTTGCAGCCGTAGCCACTGCAATGCGGGGCTCTTCCGCAACGGTTCTAGCTACATTTAACGGTCTTAGATCTGATGGTATCGAGTTTTGATCAAATGCCATATCTACAGTAAGGGATATATATTGAAAGGGTCACTAGATCAGTTGAATACAATATAAACAGATAAAAAGCAAGGGTTTTTCGCTTCTGGGTATCGTTTATTTTCTCATATATCTAACCAACTAGTGTTGAAATGCTGTGATAAACACAATAAATTGAGAAAGCCCTAATGAGATTGAACAAAACAAATAGACAAGAATAAAGGGTTTTCTTCCAAGCAAAACAAATAGAGAGAAAAAAGAAAGAAAGAAAGCGATAAGCACCTGAATTGAGAGAGAGAAAGAGTCGGTGAAGTTACAAGCTTGATTCAGGGTTTTTTATGGTGAATCTTTAGCTCACAAACATTGTTTTTTTTTTTCCCCTCCCTATCTAGATTCTCTCTCTCTCTCTGTGAACGTAGTTTTACTTTCTCAAAAACATTTGTTTCGGATTTTTATTGGTGGGTTGTTTTTCAAGTAAACAAATATAAATCACGTTATGGGGAAAATGAATTGAATAAGAATAGAGAGTGTTGAAGATTGGATTTTGTTTAGGCTTTTGTGTTTTTGGGGGTTTGTTTTTTTTTTTTTTCTTAGTTATTAAGGAATCGAAAAATCAGAGACTGAGACAGAGACAGAGACAGAGACAGAGAGAGAAGAAAGATGAAGAAGGAGAAGAAGGGGTGGAGGCACGTGGAGGGATTCATTCATGCAAATGATGCAATGTGTTGTGTCGAATGAAAATGCTGTTTGGATAATCTGAAAGATAGTGACATGATTCGATCAACTCAACCTCTCTTTGTATCTTTCATTGGTCGGTCCCACAATTAATATCAAACTTTTTTTTTTTTTTTTTTTGATAAAAATATCAACCCATTTTATTTCATTTAAATAATACATTTTTTTTTATTATATATATATATATATATATATATATTTTAAGGAGCTAATTTCATCAAACTCCCCTGAGGTTTGCTATTTTATATATAGAAACAACTTTATCATTAATTGACACTCACGTCTCCTGTCGTTAGTTAAATTTGGTCAAACTAACCATCGACCAATTTTGACTCTCAAAACTAAGGGTATTTTAGTCATTTGAATATATATTTTAAAATATTTAAAAAAATTGAACAAAAATTTTAAAATGGAGAACGAAACAAAATTATAAAGATTCAAATTAAAACAAAATTACTTTTGGACATCTATTTAAAAAAAATTCAAATTACAAAAAGAAATTATAAAAAAATTTCAATGCCCAACATTGTAACACAGAAATTTCTCCTCAGATTATGGGAATTCCTAAAATAATAATAATAAAATAAATAAATAAATAAATAAATAAATAAAGTAACACAAAATTCATATTTCATCTTTCCAAAAAATAAATTCACAATTCACATCACACCCAACAAAAACTCTCAAACCAACACAAAATATTCACATTAAGAGTTCCACCAACACACAATCTCTTCTTTTATCCCAAAAAAGAAAAAAGAAAAATAAAAAAAACACACACACACACACAATCTCTTCCTAATTTGTTTGATCTCCTCTGAGAGAGATTAAGCCAAATTTCTTTTCAAAATGGAAGAGATCTGCAATTTTCTTTGTGGTCTATGGAGGAGACTCAACTGTTCTCCTCCATATATGAGGAGATCAGAGCTTGCCATGGAGGGGAAAGAATGGTGACGGGGCATTGAGAGTGAGCGGAGTGGAGAGAGATGTCGTCGGCGGAGGCATGAGATCTTCATTATTTTTTGTTTTGAGACTAAATCCTTGAAGCTTCAATCTGCTTCAATCGCTAAAAATCAGATAGGAAAATCAATTGGAGGTTGCAAGTTAATTTCAGAGTTGGGTTGGTAGATTTTGATTTTGGTTTCTAGGTTTACTTCTAAGGACAAAAATATTTTAATTGACATTATACAATAGATTATTAAAATGTAAGGAAAAGAGCTAATTTGAGAAACCCAGAAAACGATAGGTTTGAGGTTTTTTTTTTTTTTTAGTGTTTGGTTGATCTGACAAGAACTTGGATTATTTAAAGCAGTATTTTGTTATGTCTTGTTTTTGCTATATTATGGTTAAATTATCATGCTAATTAAGTTGAGTTATTTTAAACCATGGAGGGCATATGGATCTATTCCATTTTCGTAACTTTATTTCTTACTGGCAGAATATATTATGTTAATCAAAGAGTTTTTTCCTTGATCAGGTAATTGTTAATTGATGAGGTTATGAGGTTAGGATGCTTGATGATTGTGGGGATTTTGTGGATTTAATTTGTTGAATGGAGTTAGGTGAGAAGTTGGATGGAGATGAATATGTAGTGGAGTTAGTTGTTAGATTTTGTGAATGAAATTTGTTGAATGAAGTTGGACGAAGAATTGAAGATGAATTGAGGTTGACTGTGGAAAAAAAAATTCCAGATCTCTAATTTTTTTTTTTTTTTTTCTAGATTTCATAGTTCTCTGAAAAAAAAAAATTTAATTTGCTTTTTTGTATTGTTTTTTAAAGATTTTTTTTTTCCTTTTGTTAATATTTAATTCAATATTTAAAGATATTGAATTTTGAATCCTTTAAAAAAAAAAATCCTTTTAAATTTTTTTTATTTTAAATTTTGGTGTATCAAGGGGATTTCCGTCTGTTACTATTTTTTAAAGGTCAACATTCATATTTAATGATCAAACCCTAACAACAGGGGAGTTGCGTGTCAATTTTCGATAAAGTTGTTTATGTGGGTGTAAAGGAGCAAACCTAAAGGAAGTTTGGTACATTTTGCTCTCTTTTAAGTAAAATGATAAATTTTGATAGAGAAGAGTATGTCCGGTTTATTAAGAAATGTGTATGGTGGGACTCGAACCCCACCATCAATTCACTATAACAAAAATGTGCTATAGGGATGAAACTTTTAGAGACGAAAAAAATTGTCCTAATAAATTATTCGTCCCTAAAAATTTCAAACCTACTAAGACTTTTAAAGTCGAAAAAATTGGTCTCAATAGAATGCCTATTGGGACGAAATAAATTACTTGTCCCGAAATATTGCAAACCTGACGAGACTTTTACGGATGAAATAAATTATTTGTCTCTAAAAATTGCAAACCTAATGATACTTTTAAGGACGAAAAAAATTTGTCTCTATAGGAAGTCTATTGGACGAAATAAATTATTCGTCCCTAAAAAGTTTGAGATTTGGGGATTTATTGGGACAAAAATAATATTTCTTGCTAATGATAATTTATTCGGACTATATTTTTCATCTCAAGAAGTTTTTTATCTGAATGAATTTTGTTTAGTCCCAATAGGCTATCTATCGGGACAAATTTTGTTTAGTTCCAAGAGTATTTATTTTATTTTATTTGTTATCTATAGTTTTAATAATTAATTTTATTGAAATTCCTAAGTAGTTTTTATTTATTTAGTTTTTTCTACTAACATACACGTTAAGAATTTAAATTAGAAAATGAGACAATATGAACCATTTTGTTCATCCCAAGTGTTTCTCAATCGGGATGAATTTTGTTTTGTCTTAAAAAGCTCTCTATCATGACCAATTACTTTTAGTTCCAAGAGGTTTTTTTCCCCTTATTTTATTTTAAATTTGAATAATTAATTAATTTTGTTGAGAATGTTAATTATTATTTTTTTTGTCGGTAAGGGTTCAATGTCTCATGTAATAATTATGGTAGCCAAAAAACGGCCTTTGGACCCAACACTTGAGGCCCAAACCTTTTTGTGCTGGATCTGGCTTAAGCCCACACGAAATGGGTTGACCTGAGATTTTTATCAACTGAAATTTGGGTGTGTTGACTTAATCCAACTTCAGTTGCCATTTGTATAGGTAACTATTGCAACGGCCAATGAGTAACAGCTGATTCAAGATGGGAGAAAATCTCTCCCACAAACAACCTGATCGTGGGAATTGAATCCATATGAATGTTAGAATAATGGTAGAGCCTATAAAAGGACCGGGTTGAATACATTGAAAGCTCTCTGAAAAACTGACTGGAAAAAGCATATTTCGCCTGTCTAAACTCTGGTCACGTTCAATCTTCATATAAACGCTCAGCCCAAGTGCATCTAAGGCTAAAGAATCATCCCACCATTTTCTTTTATTTGTTTGTTTGTTTTTTTTTTTTTTCTTTTTTCTTTTTTTCACTTTTTGTCAGGTTTTTTAAGAAGTCAACGCTCCCAATTCAACAGGTTAGACCAAGTTACTTGGGCCTAACTCGAATCCGACCCGATTCATATCAACCGTAGATCGACCTTCTATAGTTTGGCACCCACCGTGGGGCCCATTGCAACTTTGTAACGAACCAGTCAAGTCAACCTTACAACATTCAAAATGTCTGGAGATGGAAACACCCTAACCGTTAAGCAACAAATCGCCGCGTTTACCGCCTAGATGGCTGCGAATGCTGAAAAGCTACGGGTGTTTGAGGTAAAAAATGTTACGGTTTGAACTCATAACGTTGAGCTATGAGCCATTATCGATGGAGCACCCAACAACGTGACACTAGAGCCCCCAATTCCCATGCTCGACAGCGAGCAAAACATCGGCAAGACAGCTCCGGTTGCATTTGCGTATCCTTAAAGGCCAGGGATGAACCCCAATGCTGGACTAAATCAAAGCACGACCCAAACATTTCGAGCCGAAATCTATCTGAATGACATACCAAACCTAGTTGTTGATCTACAACAGGAGAATGCTTTCAGGACCTCCGTATTGCTCTAGTCGACACCGAAGTTGGTAAACCTAATTATGGTCTACATTTATTTGCTGACCTTGAACTCTCTCGTAGGTTTATAGAAATGGAAGCCTTTATCCAAAGGATTCCAGGAGTCCCAACACCAATCAAGAAAAGCACAACGAAGAGCTTCACGAATTTGCCCTTTGTCGATGTGATAACTCTTTTCATGATGCCTAAGAAGTTTAGCTTCCCAAACATGAAGCAATTTGAGGGCATGATAGATCCGGATGACCATATAGAGCAATACAAGAAACACATGTTCACCGTAATGATCCCACACGACCTTAGAGAAGCATGCATGTGTAAAGCGTTCACCTCGGTAGCCCCGCTCTACAATGGTACACTAATTTACCTAATAACTTTATTACCTATTTTGCGAATCTTACAGATACGTTTGTGGAGTAATTTGCAAGTAGTCGAAAGCTCGAGAAGCAGCCGGATGACCTTTACACCATAACGTAAAGGCATGGCGAAAACCTAAAGACATATGTCGAACACTTTAATAGAGAGAAAGTGCAGATCCCACATTACAACCAAGCTACCGCAATCTCTCATCGAGTCAAAATAGATATGATTTTGGCCTCTATTTCCTTCTCTTTTCGCTTGATTCTCGGGCATTTCCTCATGATTTAATTGTGATAATCAAGTGTTTTAGATTTATTAGTGCCACACGGGCATTTGTGAAAATGGAGAAGAACTTGATACAAAAAGTGCAAAAGGGTGAAAAACAAGGGCATTGTCGTTGTTTCAGGTGTTGCCTTTATGCACACTGCGACAGAAGGCTTTAAGCAATGAAGATCCAAGCTAAGAAAATGTCGCGGTATTGTCACTGTTAGGCCATACCGCTACCGAGAGAAGAAATCTTGATAAATCAATCAGGTATGCTGTCGCGATTTAGTGTTGCTGTTAGGCCATAATTGTGACAGAGAAGAAGAAAACCCAATAAATCAATCAGGTCCAACGTCAATGTTAGTGTTGTTGTGTGACCAAACATTGACCACTTTCGAAGATCTCAGATCCCATTGTCGTCCTTTAGATGTCGTTGTCTTTATAACCGTGAAAAAGATGAGAATTAGCCATGACAACTAGATCGAAGGACGAATAACCGTTTGCCACGGTGTTGTCACATTCTCTATAACCTTGAAAACGCAACTGTGACACATGCCACATCAGCATTTATGGCAGTTAAAGAATAGATTCAAGAGCCATTATAAATATTCTTCTTCTCCAACTTGAAAAAAGTTCTTCCAAGCACGAATTTCTTAGATTTAGACTAGCATTCTCTCTTCCATACTTTACATATTCAACTTCCTCCATCTCTAATCTTGGACTATCTTTTCCATCCAAAAACTCAACACAAAATCTTGATTACTTCACCTAACCATTCCTCTCTTCCCAATCTCTACATTTTCCTTCCTTTTTCACTACCCATTTCACATCCACTTATATATACTGAAACAAATAACGATGTGTATAATATTAATCTAGAGGGGAGGTGAATAGATTATTTTCGATTTTACCTAAATTTGTGTTAATAGTCAATGTTTTGAAAATACCCCTAACTAGTCACAATAATATCACAAGTGTAATATGTGCGGAATTTAAATAACACGTGATATTTATGTGGAAACCTTTTCGGGAAAAACCAAGGGCTGTTATGTGAGCCACACACGAATCTCGAATCCACTAAATGTGTTAAAGATTACAACCTAATCCTGGAAGTAATCACACACCTACCTAATCCCGGTATAAGTGGACCTAGTCCAATTGCTTGCGATCTAAGCAACCTACTCTCGGAAGCTACACAGAAGACTTACTTCTCAATGAAGAGATAAAATGGCCTAAGTGAATATATGATGATATTCAATGAACAAACAAGGCTAGGGAACCTTAAATGCTTATCTAGGATGATGAATATGCAATAAAAAGCAATCCTAAATATCAATAGTTAAATGACATGTCAAATAGCTTAGCAATCAAGATTAAACACAACCTAGAAGGCTATCACAATACAACACTGAATCATTTCATCACAAACAATCTCTATCTTGTATCTATCATGTGTTCTAAAAACATACAAGTGAATAAAGAGAAGACTTGTTAAGAAAGACACTAAAATTAGATTAAGTTAGTGAGAATCTTACCAAGCAAGATGTGATGATGCAAAACCATGCATGGATGCACTCTATGTGAACATAGATGATGCAATATGAAGTTTGATGCAAAAAGAAAATGCTTTGAGTGATTAAAGGTGAGTTCTTGAGGATTTTTGACTTTTAAAAAGTGTTCTAAGAGAAAAATATGCTTTTGGAACTCTTGGGGACGACAAAAAATGAAAGTGGGATATTTATAGGCTCCCAATAAAACTGCAGCGTTTTGGTCTTTCACGCAAGGCGGATTGCGGCGGTTGGACAACCATGGCACTTCAACCGTGGCATGACAGTAAAGTCACTGTCGCTATGGGTGCAGCGGTTGGTCAACCGCGACACTTCAACGGCGGCACAGAGAAGAGATCTCTGTCTCCTAGCTTGCCGCGGTTACCCAACCGCGGCACTACAACTGCGACAGTGAGAGGCAAGGCCTTCTCATGCGGTTTCTCACACAATGAACATGCAACAAGTGCGAGTGTGTGACTGAAAAGAATGCATCCTAATGCCTAACATGTTATGACATATAACAAACTAGATGCAATCAAATACACATGCAAGAAGAGAGGTTAATGAGCATTAATTCACACAAAATAAACACATACAACATATAAGAATAAGACTTATGCATGGGTTGTGGGTGTGTGCAACTATCTCTTCAAAGCAAGTAAGCATATAGAAATTTACCTTTGAAGTGCTTGATCTCTTGAGGTCTTGAAAGAGACTTTGATCTTGAATCTTAAACACCTAAACTACCCTTACATTTAAACCCCAACTTGTGGTTTGTCCACGAAATAAGACAATCAAATAAATGAGACCTTACTGTTAGGATTATGCTCAATAGCAAGAGTGTAATGTTGTAATTAACAATCTTTTTCATATTAATAAAGAGATTTCTGGTTTAACAAATCGTATAGCATTTATAGTTTTATTATAATTGTCAAAGTAAATAATCATAAGGTCTAAAGACTATGGGAAAAGAAGAATTGTTCGTACATCTGGATATGTATGTGGTAGACACAATTCTTTAGTTAGTCTTGGATAATGTTCACAACTCATGCGGTGTTTTAGGAACAGACTTAGATGGTACATCGTTTAGAATGTATATAGCAGTTTGTAAAGCATATCCCCAAAAAGAAATAGGAAGCGTTGAATAACTCAACATAGACCTAACCATATCCAAAAGAGTTCTATTTCTCCTTTCTGCTACCCCATTCTGTTGAGGTGTACCTGGTGCAGAAAACTGAGAAACTATCCCATTATCAATAAGATATTGCTGAAACTCACCAGATAGATATTCTCCACCACGATCAGATCTCAAGATTTTTATGTGTTTTTCAAGCTGATTTTCCACTTCAGCTTTGAATGCTTTGAACATGTCAAAAGCATCCGACTTATGTCTCATGAGATACACATAACCAAATCTTGAGTAATCATCCGTGAAGGTGATGAAGTACTCATATCCACCTCTAGCTTGAATGCTCATAGGTCCACATACATCAGTGTGTATCAATCCTAAACATTCAGTGGCTCTTGCACCTTTGGCAGAGAACGTCCTTTTGGTCATTTTACCTTCCAAACAAGATTCGCAAGTTGGTAGATCATCAACCTTTAAGTCACTTAAAGGTCCGTCACTTACCAATCTTTTAATCCTATTAAGGTTAATATGACCTAAGCGTAAATGCCAAAGGTAGGTTTCATCTGTTGATAATTTTACTCTTTTATGATTAGGTTCCGTTATTTCTGTGTCTAACGAGTGAGAGATATTTCTATGCAAAAAGTATAGACCGTTTTCAAATGTACCTTGGCAAATAATTTTGTCATTCTTACTAATAATAAAAACTTTATTAAAAGTAAACCGAATATCCAAATTTATTCAAACAAGAAACTGAAATTAAATCCCTCTTGAATTGAGGTACATAATAAACGTCTATTAAATCTAAATGCCTTCTAGAATCTAAATAAACTCTAATATCTCCCACTGCACTTGCAGACACTAACGTTCCGTTGCCCAAGCGCAAATTGATTTCATTCTTACTCGGCTTTCTCCTTTCTTGAAACCCCTGCAAGGAATAACAAACATGATTAGTGGCTTCCTGAGTCTATGATCCAAGAATCTGTAGAATCAGCCAAAAAACATGTTTCTAGATAATTCAAATTACCTTCTTCCTTCTTGTTCTGGGACTTTGGGCAATTTCTCTTCCAATGTCCCTTTTCACCACAAAGGAAGCATTTCCCTTTGATCTTGGTTACTTTCTTGGTCTCCTTCTTGATAGGCCCAAGTTGCTTTTCTTCTGTTGTTTCTTGACCTTTTGACGGGCCTTAACAGTAGCAACTTTACCAACCATATGAATCTCTTGACTTTTGCCTTTCACAAGGATCTTTTCAGCAGTTTTAACATCTTGCATCAGGCCTTGTAAGGTGTATTCCTTTTTGTTCAAAGTGTAGTCCAATTTGAACTGATCAAAGGAATCTGACAATGAATTGACAACCATATCAATCTTTGTCTCACCATCTATCTCAGCGCCATGCAGTTCAGCAATGTTGAGATGTGCTATGACTTTTATCATGTGATCTTTCACAGCCTGTCCAGGTTTCATCCTAAGATTCATAAAAGCAGTCACTGCCTCTCTCTTAGTCGTCCTAGACTTCGTAGCAAACATCTCCTCTAGAGACAACATTACATCAGCAGCGGACTCCATTCCTTCATGCTGCTGTTGCAACACGTCGGAGATAGTGGCCATAATGTAACATTTTGCCATATCATCTGAAGTCTTCCACTGCTCATACTTATCTCTATACATTATGCTAGATTCATTATTAGGAGCAGGTGGTTTAGGAGTAGTTAGAACAAACTTATGTTTTTCACTTTGCAGTAACAACCCAATTTTCCTTTTCCATGTGACATAATTATCTCCGGTTAAAGTGTTATCTTTCAGGATGTTCATAAGTGATGGGGTCATGATTTCTGAATAAAACAAAACATATATAAGTAAATAATCATGATAAAGCACTTTTAAATATTTATCTTGAATTAAATAAATAACTCGATCATAAAATTCAACGGTGATCTAACACCCATAAATGTTACGCCTCCTTTGGGAGTTCGCACCATTTACTAGTTAGACTAGGTCCCACCTAATTGTTAACATAACAACCGGCGTTTTCAATTTTAGCCTTGCAATTTTACTGACAAGAACTCTTGGGAGGATATCAATAAAATTACATTGAGTGTGTTACCAAGATATCGACCCTCGATTTTCTCTGACGGAAATCCCTCCTTGGGGAGTAGATCTCGTTTGAGTCCATTGTCTAGTCTATCTTTGTAAGGAAGTATGTTGCTAAATTCCATTCATGGACGCCCCTTGGGGGGATTACCAATAAATAATAAAGCTCAACTAACCTTGGAGGCCATAAGTGTTACCAAAACACCTTCTCCCACTCAATTATTTAAGGCGTGTGATTAAATCCCATAGAATGATTTACCGAGTTATCTAGATACCAATTTAGATACCTAAATCATTCAATGCATGTTCATAGCAAAAAGAGATAAATGCGTGGCACTCCTATTCTATATGTCATGTTATCATACAATAACAAATATTGTAATATTTAAGCATAAATTAAATAGCAACAACTTTGGCCCATCCTAGAAAAACAAGTAAATTACAATTTGTCAGGAATACAAGATCTTCAGGTGGCCCATCAACCATACGCTCATCCTTCGGCCCAACCCACGGGCGAGCACAACTCACAACCCCACTAAGGGGCTGCCGTGTGCAGCCCATGAGGATTCCAGGGCTGCCGTGCGCAGGCCACCAAGCTTGGGCTTGCCATGCGCAGCCCAATCCACTCCTAGGGTGTGCACGGTGCTCGTTCATGGTTCCGGTTGCTTCGTTTTGCTTCGTGTCTTCGAATCTTCAAGACCTAAACATATTACGGCAGTATATATATAATAAATACTGCAGTATTAATTTTTTTTTTTATTCACTGTAGTATTTTACAAACAAAAAAAAACTGCACATACTAAAAAAAATAAAAAAAACTGCAGTAACCCTAAAAAAATACTGCACATATAAAAAAAATAAAAACTAGCAATCTACTAAGAAGGAATTATGGCGATAATAGACCACCCTTCTTGTTACAACTCCGAAACAAAAATTACGTTGAAAATCTAGGGCCAAAATCGAGCAATAACAAACCACATAAACCATATATAAATCCATACATCACATGTAATTATATATTTGAATACCTAGAGTGCCATCTCTTTCTAAACATGCATAATCACAATAAAAAGAAATAGATCCACGTATATATACGTTAATTAATTAAAAGGGTTCAACCTAGGCTCTGATACCAATTGTTAGGGAAAAATAAACAAATAAAAGTGTTACACGCAGCGGAAGCGATACTAAAGACGATTTAGTGACTTTTAAAATTTTTCCTTTATGAACCTTAAACCCTTTTAATCAATAAACATGCATATATGTTAACAAAAGTAAATTACCTTTTGTCGCGTGATCCGATTGACTTACGTCGATGGTAATCCGCAAGACCTTCAATCCGAGCACGAACGTGGATCACCTAGGAGCGTGGTCTCCCTTTCTTTTGAATTGCAAACCTGTGAATGGACCAAACAAATACTTTCTTTTCTTTGTTAGTCACAAAACAATCAAAAGAATGTCAAAAATTATTCCGGTCACTTTTGAGTTCTCAATCTAATGATCGAAACTCGTGTGAACCTAGATCGATATCGTATACACAAGCTTATTGATGATTAAGCAATAGTATACTATCGAAGAATAATTTCACACTCTCTTTTGTCTTTTTTAGAATAAAAACTCTCTCTTGGAATTAAGAAGAAGAAGAAAGAAATAAAAAACTCAAGCACAATGGATTGTGGTGGCCGAACCCTATAAGAACACATATATAGGTTGGCCGAATTTTCTTCTTTTTCCTTTAGGGTTGCCGAATTCTATGTAGTCTAAGATTAGGGTTGGCCGAATTCTATAATGTCACTTATATAGGGTGACTTAAATTCAACCCTAATTCTTTTCAACTTAATAGACTTCAAACCCTAATCGAACTCCTTGATTTTTATTCTTTTATTTTTGACTAAATAAAAAGACTCCTTATTTGATTAAATAAAGAAAACTAATTTATTTATTTCCTTGTCAAACAAGTCTTTTACTTTTAGGAAAGATTTGTTTCTTTAATTAAACAATTAATTAATAAATTAATTAATTCTTGTTTAATTAAAACAATGAAACAAAAAAATATATTAGGTTAAACTAACCCTTGCCGCCCCACTTAGAGTAAATGGGCCAAAATATTATTTTCTTATTTCATTTAATCCATTGGACTTTAAATAAAAAGCCCACATGTGAACCAGACCCATTCTTACTAAAAGAAACAAGCCCACATGTCTTTCATTAATATATTAATATAATTGGGCAGCCCATTACTAATATAATGTGCAAATTATATTCTTAATATATTAAATGCTGATCCCAGATGAATGGCTTAAGAGTTGGTCGATAGAATATATCAGTGATCCATGCAAGTCCGTGTGGATTGGGGATCTTGGCGGGCCATCTAAATTTAAGCTTCAATAGACATAACCTAATCACAATCAACAAATGATTCACTTAGGTCCGATCCATTAATTTTAACTCATTCCACTAAAGAGCTAAAACTGAACTCTTAAATAAAGATAGAAAAGGAAGATGCTCCTCATTCATACCCTAGACAATCATATTGGAGATAGTGTATCCTCGTGATTAATATCGGTAATCGCCAAGAGTTCATAGACCGCCTATAACTCTCCAAGTTACCATATTTACTCATATGACCACGTTTTGAACTTGGATAATTTGACTTGTCCAGAAGCCATGTTTTCAATAGACACTATCGAAAACTCAGCGTTGAGATTTAATATCCAATTACCTCAAAACATCCATATGATGATATTATACTCTCATTTAATTAAATGGAGCCACGATGTCCATATCTATAAATGAAGTCCTCATCGATTAACAAATGAATATCACCAAACTATCGAGGATAGACTATGCGATATAATCGTACTCATTGATAACTCAAATGATATCACTTGCAACCATAATAAGTCCATCATTTATCTCGGGATTAAGATAGACTCTCCGATTGTCCTGATAATGAAAAGACTATTATCTATTGACGGTTCTAGATAAAGCTTTTCATTGTGATCCGGTTCAAAGCACCCAGTGCACTAGATCCTTTTGCTCGAAGACACTCCGATGATTTTAGACTCATCATATCTCATTTGATCCCACTCAAATGCTAGCAAAAGAATTCTACAACTTTAACAAGATAAAGGTGCCCAACCTTTAACTTAAGTTGTGAACATTATTCAAGACTAACTAAAGAATTGTGTCTACCACATACATATCCAGATGTACGAACAATTCTTCTTTTCCCATAGTGTTTAGACCTTATGATTATTTACTTTGACAATTATAATATAAACTATAAATGCTATACGATTTGTTAAACCAGAAATCTCTTTATTAATATGAAAAAGATTGTTAATTACAACATTACACTCTTGCTATTGAGCATAATCCTAATAGTTCATCTCCCGATAAAAAGGTAGACTCCTTCCCGCCACTTAAGAATTCCATTCGAATAAGGAGTCCACCTGTATTAGAATCCTCTCCAAAAGAAATCACTTGATTCGGATAATTAAAGCTCATACGAGATTGTCTTCGAGAGGAAGAGAAAGTCCAGTGATCGCCAAAACCCTATACCGAAACTATAGGAGTGCATGGCAAACAACGAGACCTATATATACAACGCTACATTCATCAGAAGGGGATCGAAAATTCACCTCCCCAAACCCTACACTCGCATTTTTTTCTACTTATCGATAGGCACAAGCACGCCATCTCCATCACCTAACAGAAACATTGAATACCGCCACATATCAACATAGCCCTAATTTCATTAGTTGCATACATGCTTTTATCAATAAAATTGTACATGTTAATCTTTTCTTGTATGGGTTTTTAGTTTGGTTTGACAGGAATCTTGTTGGTATCGAACTACGTGATACCCCTCCGATCGGGATCTATCTCGATTTTGGTCTTTAAAGTTGTTATTTAGAGATTCACCCCAGTGATAATTTTCCATTAACATTTTCCATCACCCCAATAAAATTGTACATGTTAATCTTTTCTTGTATGGGTTTTTAGTCTGTGGGAAGTACTTTCCCAACATTTATAGAAAAGCTGTCTTGGTTCTACCCGGCGATGCAGAAAGATGAGACTATGATCCTTTCAGGCCCATCTGGCTTCATCGGGACCCTTGTCACTCGCTTCCATCGGGACCCTTGTCACTCGCTTCCACCGAAAGAGCTCAAAGATGGGGTAGAGGATCCAAGAATGACAATCTGGCACCAATACCTCCTTTAGTCACACCTGCAAGCCCTTTGCCTCGAGATTTGATTGGGCAGGAGATCAATCGGGATATTCTAGAGCAACAAGCTAATGCCTATGTAGAAGCCATCCGACTCAAAATGATAGCTCAAGGAATCCCCTTTGAAGTAGCCGGGATCGCAGGAGACATCGACCCAAGTATCCAAGTACCAATATTTGACCGACTAGAACCATCTTCACCAACCTCGATCTGCCAGGTTAATCTCAGACCCTGAAGGGTAAAGTCCGCGATTGAGATTCCACTGAGGAGAGTCCAACCCCTGGCAAGGCCAAGGGGAGAGGAGAAAGATCCACAGCCAGACTTAGAAAGAAGCGCCAGATCCTAAAAAAACCCTAGGAGTAGGCACCAGAAAGCCAAACGGAAGGAAGTGGTTGTTGATTCAGAGACCTTGGATGAAGAAGGCTTGGTGGCCCGATCCGAAAACGCTAAATCTCAGCGCCTGAAAGCTTAGATGGCCAAAATGGCTAAGGAGTTGGAGGAATTAAAAAAAGGAAAGCACCTAGGGATCTGGAAGAGCCCCCTAGGAGAGAGGAATGCACCATTCTCCAAAAGAATCAGGGAGGCGGGGCTTCCCCCCAAATTTAGGATGCCCTCCGAAAAGTATTTCAGAACAGAGGATCCAATAAGTCACCTGGAAAGCTTTGTCCACCAGATGGAAGTCTAGCATGCAGCATGGTTAGCCATGTGTAGGATGTTCCCCTCGACCTTGACTGACTGTGCTAAAACGTGGTTTAGGAAATTGCCACCAGGATCCAATAAGTCACCACATCTTTCTGTGCACAGTTTCAGGGAATCAAGCCTCGTCCTAAGGACCTTATTTTGCTTCAGTATGTGTTCCAGGAGTGGGGTGAAACATTGAGGTCTTATGTGGAGAAATTCCATAAGGAAGTGATCCAGATGGGAGTATTCGACGAAAAAGAAACCTTGGCTAATTTTCGAAGAAACTTGTGGGCAGCAGACTATTCCGCTCTTTTGCTAAGCATCCACTAAAAACTTACTAGGAAGCCTACAATCGAGCTTTAGAACAGGTAGACATAAAAGATCAACTCCGGATCAAGGTTGAACATGATGAAGCCCGGCTGGCCCTGCGTCCCAGGAAAGAGACTCCAAAGCCTGTACCAGTCAAGAGATTCCAAAATTAGCCCCTAAACATGTCAACCTACAGGCCGCCTCATATTCCCTCGTACCGGAAAGGTACCTGACTAGAAGATCCCCTTTCAAGAGATCTCCTCCTAGGTGGCCCCTTTGAAAGAAGTTGCCCGGGTAGCAAGGGAGCAAGATGTATATAATTACTATACCCTCCTCTATGCTTCAAGAGAAACCATTTACCTCGCCATTCGAAACAAAGGCATACTTAGGAAGCCGGGTCTCATGAAAGTTCCAACTGATAGGAGGAACCAATACAAGTATTGCGATTTCCACGATGATGTTGGGCACAACACCTAAGAATGCTACAACCTTCGCAATCAGATCGAAGGATTGGTAAGGGGAGACCTGCTGACAGAATTTCTACAACAGGTACGGGATAGCATCAATGAGGGGAAATAGGTACAAAACGGGATACATGAGGCGGCAGATAGAAGGAGGGATGGGGAAAAGGATCTGATGCAGCAGATCTAGGTGATTCATACCATTAGTGGAGGCCCCACCTTGGCTGGAACTTCAAACAATTCTAGGAAGAACCATGTGTTAGGATTATGCTCAATAGCAAGAGTGTAATGTTGTAATTAACAATCTTTTTCATATTAATAAAGTGATTTCTGGTTTAACAAATCGTATAGCATTTATAGTTTGTATTATAATTGTCAAAGTAAATAATCATAAGGTCTAAAGACTATGGGAAAAGAAGAATTGTTCGTACATCTGGATATATATGTGGTAGACACAATTCTTTAGTTAGTCTTGAATATTGTTCACAACTTAAGTTAAAGGTTGGGCACCTTTATCTTGTTAAAGTTGTAGAATTCTTTTGCTAGCATTTGAGTGGGATCAAATGAGATATGATGAGTCTAAAATCATCGGAGTGTCTTCGAGCAAAAGGATCTAGTGCACTGGGTGCATTGAACTGGATCACAATGAAAAGCTTTATCTAGAACCGTCAATAGATAATAGTCTTTTCATTATCAGGACAATCGGAGAGTCTATCTTAATCATGAGATAAATGATGGACTTATGGTTGCAAGTGATATCATTTGAGTTATCAATGAGTACGATTATACCGCATAGTCTATCCTCGATAGTTTGGTGATATTCATTTGTTAATCGATAGAGACTTCATTTATAGATATGGACATCGTGGCTCCATTTAATTAAATGAGAGTATAATATCATCATATGTATGTTTTGAGGTAATTGGATATTAAATCTCAACGTTGAGTATTCGATAGTGTCTATTGAAAACATGGCTTCTGGACAAGTCAAAATATCCAAGTTCAAACGTGGTCATATGAGTAAATATGGTAACTTGGAGAGTTATAGGCGGTCTATGAACTCTTGGCGATTACTGATATTAATCACGAGGATACACTATCTCCAATATGATTGTCTAGGGTATGAATGAGGAGCATCTTCCTTTTCTATCTTTATTTAAGAGTTCAGTTTTAGCTCTTTAGTGGAATGAGTTAAAATTAATGGATCGGACCTAAGTGAATCATTTGTTGATTGTGATTAGGTTATGTCTATTGAAGCTTAAATTTAGATGGCCCGCCAAGATCCCCAATCCACACGGACTTGCATGGATCACTTGATATATTCTACCGGACCAATTTAAGGGTCCATCTAGAATTGCATTTAATATATTAAGAATATCATTTGCACATTATTTAAGTAATGGGCTGCTCAATTATATTAATATATTAATGAAAGACATGTGGGCTTGTTTCTTTTAGTAAGAATAGGTCTGGTTCACATGTGGGCTTTTTTATTTAAAGTCCAATGGATTAAATGAAATAGGAAAATAATATTAGGCTCATCTTATTATAAGTGGGGCGGCTAGGTTAAGGTTTTGACCTAAAAATATTATTTTGTTTCATTTGTTTTAATTAAATAAGAATTAATTGATTTATTGATTAATTGTTTAATTAAAGAAACAAATCTTTCCTAAAAGTAAAAGACTTGTTTGATAAGTAAATAAATTAGTATTATTTATTTAATCAAATAAGGAGTCTTTTTTTTTTATTTAGTCAAATAAAAGAATAAAATTAAAAGAGTTGGATTAGGGTTTGAAGTCTATAAAGTTAAAAAGAATTAGGGTTGAATTTCAGTCACCCTATATAAGTGACATGATGAAATTCGGCCAACCCTAATTAAATACTACATAGAATTCGGCAACCCTAAAGGAAAAAAGAAGAAAAATTCGGCCAACCTATATATATGTTCTTATAGGGTGCGGCCACATCAATAATTGGTGCTTGAGTTTTTATTTTCTTTCTTCTTCTTCTTAATTCTAAGAGAGTTTTTATTCTAGAGAGACAAAAATGAGTGAAAAATTATTCTTTGATAGTATACAATTGCTTAAACATCAATAAGCTTGTGTATACGATATCGATCTATGTTCACGCGAGTTTCGATCATAAGATTGTGAACTCAAAAGTGACCGGAATAATTTTGACATTCTTTTTGATTGTTTTGTGACTAACAAAGAAAAGAAAGTATTTGTTTGGTCCATTCACAGGTTTGCAATTCAAAGGAAAGGGAGACCACGCTCCTAGGTGATCCACGTTCATGCTCGGATTGAAGGTCTTGCGGATTACCATCGACGTAAGTCAATCGGATCACGCGACAAGAGGTAATTTACTTTTGTTGATATATATGCATGTTTATTGATTAAAAGGGTTTAAGGTTCATAAAGGAAAAATTTTAAAAGTCACTAAATAGTCTTTAGTATCGCTTCCGCTGCGTGTAACACTTTTATTTGTTTATTTTTCCCTACACACAATTGTTATGGGGTATCTACCAATCCCGCCGCACTTGCTATACAATGCGTGCATGTGGCCAGTGGAATGAACCAGGGTACGCCGGAACAGGGTCATTATGTCATGGAAGAAGGAGAGGTACCAGACATAATCATAGAAGAGTAGGAAGATGAAAAATGGGGTTAGACCAGTGGCCATCCCACAGATCAGTTAGAAGAAGTACCTACCGGGGGAGAATATCTCACTAAGGTGGTGAAAGTTGGAGGGGGGGATTGGATCCCGTAGTTAAGGAAGATCTGATAAAGCTCATCAGAGAATACAATGATATTTTTGCTTGGAACCATAAGGAAATGCCCGACATTCCTCTTAGCCTGGCCACTCATAGGTTGGCAGTAGATGCAACCTTCAAGCCAGTGAAACAAAAATGAAGATATTTCAACGCCGAACGGAACGCCACAGTCCAGGAAGAAGTTGACAAACTCCTAAAAGCCGAATTCATCAGGGAGTCCCGATGTCCCGAATGGATCGCCGATGTTGTCAAGGTAACCAAATCTAATGGAAAATGGCGAATGTGTGTGGACTACACCGACCTCAATCGGGCTTGCCCCAAAGATAGCTTCCCACTGCCCAAGATCGAATAGCTCATCGATTTTACCGCAGGAAACAAGCTACTAAGCTATCTGGTACTTCCTTGTAAACGGATACCTTTACCGTAAAGGGAAATCCTTCCCACTACTTAGATGCCTTCACCTAGATAATGCTACCTGGGCACTTGACGAGGTACATTCAGGGACTCTGGTAATCATACAGCAGGCGAGACACTAGCCTACCAGATACTTAGAATGGGCTTTTTCTGGCCGACTATACATCGGGATGCAAAACAGCTTGCGTAATCATGCGAGGCTTGCTAGAAGATATCAAACCTCCATCACCTCCCTCTAGAAAGGCTATCCTCAATCAGTACACCTCACCTTTTTTCTATCTGGGGACTAGATCTAATTGGCCCGCTTCCTACTGCACTCGGCCAGGCCAAACATGCAGTAGTAGCAATAGACTACTTCACCTGTTGGGTGGAAGCTAAAGCACTTCTCCGGATAACTGAAGAAAAGACCACCAGCTTTGTCAAAGAGAATATCATTTGCCGTTTTGATACCCCGATGGCCATCATAACTGATATGGGAAAGCAATTTGATAATGCCAATTTCAGAGAATTCAGCGAGGATCGAAACATTGATATCCGGTTTGCATCAGTAGCTTATCCTTAAACTAATGGGTTGGTAGAGGCTACCAACAAAACTATTATGAAGCTTCTGAAGAAAAAGCTCTAATAAAAGAAAGGATTATGGGTTGAAGAATTACCCAATGTGCTATGGGCATATTGGACAACCAGGAGGACTGCAACAGAGGAAACCCCTTACGTATTGGTATTTGGAATTGAAGCAGTCTTACCCATCGAGCACTAGCTTATATCTTTCCGGGTCTAAAATTATGAATCGGAAGATAATGGGGCTAAGTTAAGAGCTAATCTGGATCTACTCGGGGAGAAGCAATGTAGGATCGTCGAAATATTAGCGGTGTACCAGAGTAAGATAGCCCGACACTTAAACAAAAGAGTGAGGACCTGTAGTTTCAAAGAAGGAGACTTAGTCCTTAGAAAGGTAACCCAGAACACACGGAAAAGGTCTGACGTGGTACTAGCCCCTAACTGGGAAGGCCCCTACCTGATTAGAGCAATGCTTCGGGGTGGCACCTACAAGCTAGAAGACATGGAGGGATACCTGGTAGATCACACATGGAATGCTGATCACCTCAAGAAGTTCTACCCTTAGAAATTCAATTTATATCAGGAGGAATACATACCCCGATTTTATAGTGTACTACTTGAGAAATTCAATAAAATTAGTTATCTCTCCTATATGATTCTCCAATGTTCACCCTATGAGCTCCCATACATGATTCTTCTACAACTTATCCTTCTACTTCTACTTTGGTTGGGGTATACCCTCTTCCAAGAAGCCTGGTGCTAAAGTGGCCTAAGTTGCCTACTAGGACATATCATTTTCGCCATTACTGAATCACCTCAAGACTAGGAAATAGCCTTATGGCGCTTCTACTACCTTGGTCGGGGTATATCCTCCTATAAGAAGCTTAGCGCTAAAGTGGACTAAGTTGCCTACTAGGACAGATCATTTTTGATATTACTGAGTCGCCTCAAGACCAGGAAATAGCCTTATGGCGCTCCTGTTGCCTTGGTCGGAGTATACCCTCCACCAAGAAGATTTTGGATTATCAGACAAAGGACCCAGACTCGTGGCCTTAGTTGCCTACCGTATCCTCAAGACTAGGAAATAGCCTTAGAGCGCTCCTACTGCCTTGGTCGGGGTATAACATCCTCCAAGAAGGATTTGATACACCAGACTAAGGATGCGGGCACACGGCCTTAGTTGCCTGCCGCACCCTCAAGACCAGGAAATAGCTTTAGAGCGCTCCTGCTGCCTTGGTCGGGGTATACCCTCCGCCAGGAAGTCTGGTGCTAAAGTGACCTAAGTCGCCTACCAGGACAGACTATCAGAAGGATCAGGATACCTCATCGGGGTACTCGATGCCTTACTTTTCTATCTCCCCAAGATGAAATGACCTTAGGGCACTACAGCTACCTTGGTCGGGGTAAACCCACCTCCGAGAAACCTGATGCTAAAGCAATCTAAACTGCCTATCATGACAGAATATTAGAAGAAACAGGATACCGTACCAAGGTACCTAATGTCTTGCTTCTTCCAATAACACTTATAGCTAAAGTAGGCTCGGGGAATCCAGAACCTCAAACTACTACATGCTCATTAAAAACCTAGAAAAGAAAGGGACGTGCTCACTTGCTAGATCCCGCTAGTGTTTACAATGACAAGGTGCAAGATTGTTATATGTCTATCAAGTACCCCGATTAAGAAACAAGTTTCCAAATTTAGTTTTATTCATTCACAAGTGTGCAAGCTGCAAGATTTCCCTTAAGTGATTTTTTGTAAGTTAATTTTTTTTCCAAATTAGAAGAGCAAGCAAGATACTATTTGTATCAACAAATGAAGAAGTTTCATTGAACTGACAGGGTGCCTAACTCCTCTGTCATATCAGTTGCAGCACCAATCCGGGTCTCCTCGACTGTTGGAACCTTAGATCTAGTTAGATCATCCCCTTCCTCCTCCATTAGAATAACCTCTGAAGAAGGCACGAGGTCCTGTGCTTGTTTTTCTTGAGTAGAAAAAGGGTCAATTTGAGCTCCAATAGGAGGGTTAGACCCTTGGTCTGGATATGCATCATCTTGTGAATGATCCTCCTAAGCCTGATCCTTACCTGCAAGCTCGTCAGCCTTCACCATAATTTGTTCTCAATCCCAGTTCAAGGCCACCTAAAGATCAAATGGAGGAGGCAGAGCTGTGGCCACCTCATAGCAGGCCGTGAAGTGCCCATCCTCAAAGGAAAGGACCCTCCTAGGCCTCAAATTCTGCACCGTCTCCCTTAAAAGATAGTTCTCATCTTGCAACAGATTTTTCTCCCTTTTCAAGCATTCCCTCTCCTCTCGTCGGCGTGCTGACCGGACTATCTTAGTGCTTAGGCAGTGTAGATATCGCTGGGCCTCCACCATGGTTGCCTACCTACCTTCTTCAGATGCTGCCGTAGCCTGGACCAAAAGGGCCACACTCCACTGGGTTTGAGCCAGCTCCTGCTGGGTATCCTCCAACCTGGCCTGAAGCCCTACGTAGGCTTCCTTTAGAGTTAGCAGCTACTTCTTCATGGCCAAGGCAAATTTAAAACCCTGCAAGAAGAAGAAGAGTCAGCACCTGCAGAAAAGAGAGAAGAATAGCAAGAGGAATGGTAGAAGGTTACCTCAACCAAGATAGAGGCCCCCTTGGCCGCCAATATTTCAACAGGAAGCTTCGCCATGCTCACTAAGCTTCCTCCGGGGTAGGATACTATAAACCGAGATACAACCTCACTGTAGGTGGCACTTCCTAACCCCGATCCCGAAGGAATATCAACGGTGGGGTAAGAAACAGGAGCAACTTCCTTCTCTGTAATTTCAGGCTGCTCTTTGGAAGGCATTACTACTGGAAGAGGAATAGGAGGAGTGCTCATAGCAGTAGGAGCAGTCTAGGCAAGCGATCCCACAGAAGCAGGAGAAGGTGTAAGGGTCTTGGCAGGAGACTTAGCCGTAACAGGAGGAAGGATAGGGTCTACGTCAAGTTGAGTAGACCAAGTTTTAACCTTGGCAGTGTTGAGAGGAGAATAAGGGGAAGGAACAGGGGAAGTTGAAGAAGGCAAGACCAAACTCCCTGTCCAAGAGGAAGTGGGAGAACCAGTCACTAGCGGGCTAGCAGAGACTGCTAAGAGGAAGATAACATAGTAAGAAAAATGAGAATAGGAGATGTGTATACATAAACAAAGAAGACAGATGAAGTTTTGATACCTGGAAGCACGAAAGAGACCCTCATGTACCTCTCCAACCGGGCTCTTTCAAAGGGGTCCAGCAAAGGATACCGCATGTTGGTGTACCCCCTCTTCATAATCTTTCCCAGGATATCCCAAGGTTCTGATGGGAGTACCCTATTTTCCCACTTATCTTTCGTTGTGAATTGGGTTGGGACAGGATGCTTGAATCCTCCAATGTAGGCCGTATTCCCTCATTCTCCTTCAACGATGAGCCACTCTTCCTTCCAAGGTGCAGCATACTTCACGTTCGCCTTAGAAGCAAAAAAGTTTATCTCATTAGCTACCTCAAGTAGAACTGACCCTAGGGCACCATATTCGCTATCTAGAATATGTATCGGATCTCATCAAAGCCTGGTTCCTTGTCTATCTTATCCCGCTTACACTGTTCCCTCTAGAGCACCAGGAACCCGGTTAAGTGCTTCCAAAATCATGGCAAGATCTGTAATGGGGCCAATTCTAAGGCAACTAAAGCCCGACGAAGCAAAGGATGAAGAGGGAGCCGGACCCCATATTTGAAGGCCGCTTATGGATGAGGAATTGATCTAGGGGGGTTGTACACATCGTAACCTCTATAGGGCAGAGACAAAGTTATTGATTCAGGAATCTTATAATCCTTCCTCAATTCACCAAGGGTGTCCAGAGTACACACCGAATTGGGAATGATACGTCCGTCGTGAAAAGATGCAAAAGATCCGATATGCACGCCGGTCAAGGTAACGACTAGTGCAGCACCAGCCTCCTTTGCCTCGCCAACGGACCCAGTGTCCTCTTCGTCGATTATTTGGACCGGGTCCTCTGAACTGTTATGGAAACCCGACCGGATTCTTGGGTTCCTTGTAGAATGACAGCATAACTGCATTTGTTCATCACCGGAAGCATCCACTTCACCTAGACTTATCTTTCAGTATCAGAGAGTCCGCTTCTGGTTCCTCCAGTTGCCTCTTGAGAAGATCATTGAGACTATCGGGTGAAGGAGGCAAATCTAGGTGAGGGTCAGGGGAAGTGGGAAGAAGACCTGGGGAAGGATTTGGCAGCTTGAAAGGAGACGACATTGTTACAGAAGAGTAAAGCTGGAAGAAATCAAGAAAGATTGAAGAAGAAGGGCTAGGGTTAGCAAGAAAATTTCTTTTTGAAGAGCAAGTGTGTAGTAAGAAGGAAGGGCTGAATCATTTATAAATGAGGATAGTCGGTTACACCTAAGGAAATCGGAATTGATGAGGAGATGATGACCATTAACGTGCTTGAAAGACGTTTCAGTGGCGGTTTCGCATTAATGGCGCCAAAACGGCTCATTTTTGAAATTTGTAAGCCAATCACCATCTGACAGGTGGCTAATACAATGATTATCAGTGTATCTAAGGGGATTTCCTTCCCAGCAGTGGTACACAACCAGACAATGAATAGGTAAACAGATGAGGTAGAAAATCATTTAAGCAAAAGTGGAATCCTAGCTCTAACCCCGAGAAGACATCGGTGTTCAAGTCAGGGGGACTTTTGTTAACCGCCAAAATTGGCGAATGACCAAAGAAGAATTTTCCCTCTAGATACAAGGAAGAGACACATGCTAAGATACCATCTAGCTACTCCTAGAAAGAAGAATGTTGGATCAAATCTGGATACCCACCTCCTCCCTCAGATCAAACCAGCAAGGTCAGTAATCCCAATAACCCCTAAGTATCCCAACTAGGAGTTCTACTCGGAATCCTGTCACGGAGCTCAATGAGGTACCCCACTACTGCATCTGACTGGTACCCCTACCAGATCAACAAGGTATCCTACTATTAGATCAATCAGATACCCCGACCCTACATCAATAGGGTACCCCGCTGCCGTAACAGACAGGCAACCAGATTCTACATCCAGCCAGGTACCTCGTAGCAAGAACAGCTGCTATTAAGATACCCCGTCAACCAAGCACCTAACAAGGAAAGCATAAAAAATAACAAGAGGCGAGGTACATGAGAACCCAGATACCTCCTGGGATCCTCTCGCCAAATAACCATAAGAAACACTCACAGAGTTTCAAATCCATATGTTTAGAAAGATAAGTCTTGAAGCTCCAAAGTAAGGAGGCTGAAACGTGGTCGTTTAAGTCCCGACAAACAGTAGACTCCTTCCCACCATTTAAGAATTTCATTCGAATAAGGAGTCCATTTTTACTAGAATCCTCTCCAAAAGGAATCACTTGATTCAGATAATTAAAGCTCCTACAACATTGTCTCCTAGAAGGAAAGAAAGTCTGGGGATCGCCAAAACCCAATACCAAAATTGTAAGAGTGCATGGCAAGCAACAAACCTATATATGCGACTCTATATTCACTAAGAGAGGCATCAAAAATTCACCTCCTCAAACCCTACACTCGTATTCAGTTCTACTTATCGACATGCACAAGCACGCCATCTCCATCACCTAGCAAAAACCTTGAATACCGCCACATATCGCCATAGCCCTAATTTCATTAGTTGTATACATGTTTTCATCAATAAAATCACACCTGTTAACCTTTTTCTTGTATGAGTTTTAGTTTGGTTTGACAGGAATCTTGATGGTATCGAGCTACGTGATACCCCTCCGGCCGGGATCTATCTCGATCTTGGTCCTTAAAGTTGTTATTTGGAGATTCACCCTAGTGATAATTTTCCATTAACAGAGTTTTTTAGGTTGAACTTCTCAAGGGCTCCTTTGAATATGATGTCAACACTGCTCCTAGTATTAATTAGGACGCGGTGGACCTAGCAGCTGGCAATCTGTACTGTGACCACCATCGGGTCATCATGTGATGGAACTGTGTTGTAGACATCATCCTCCGTAAAAATGATCTGGCTTGTATGAGGGAGGTCTTAGGATCCTCTAGTGACCCGGAGTACATCGTGACCGATAGTAAGCCAAAGGATCTTCCTAGCATGGTTCTTTCTAGAATTGTTAGAGGTACCTGCTAAGGTAGGCACCCCACCGATGGTGTGGATGATCTGGATCTCTTACATCAAATCTTTGCCTCTATCTCTCCATCTCTCTTCTGCTTCCTGCATCTCACCTTGCATCTGTTTCCCCTCCTTGATGCTATCCCACACCTGTTGCAAAAATTCAATCAAAAGACCTCCCCTTACTAATCCTTCGATCTGGTTGCGGAGGCTATAGCATTCTGACGTGTTATGCCCCATATCGTCATGGAAATCGCAATATTTGTAACGATTCCTCTTGTCAATCGGGATCTTGATAGGACTAGGGTTCCTAAGCAACCCTTTATCGCGGATGGCGAGGTATATAGTCTCCCGGGATGCATTTTAAGGCGTATAGTGGCTGTACCCATCCTCTTCCTCTATTATTTGGGCTATCTCCCTTGGAGGAGGTGTTCTTCTAAAAGGGGTCCTTTGTACGGGGTACCTGTCATAGTGTTGGGAAAAAAAAGGGTGGTCGGTAAGTGGACCAATTTGGAGGTTGATTATGGAATTTCTGAATTGGTATGAGCTTCAAACCTTATTCCTTGGGCGCTTGACTGATCAGGCTTTATCATTCTCAACCTTGATCCGGAGCTGTTCATCTACTTCTACCTGTTCTAAAGCCTTGTCATAGGCCTTTTGATAGGTTTTTGGTGAATGTTTGACGAATGATCGAAACAGCCTCCCAGCCCATTGGTTCCTTCGAAAGTTGGCCAAGGTCTCATTCTCGGTGAAAACTCCCATTTGGACTACTTACTTGTGAAATTTCTCCACATAGGATCTCAACGTCTCTTCCCGCTCCTAAATCACGTATTGAAGCAGGACAGGGTCTTTGAGACATGGCTTGATCCCTTGAAATTGTGTATAGAAATCAGTAGTAAGTTTAGTAAAGGAATTCACTCTACCTGGTGGTAACTATCTGAACCAAGTCTTGGCACAGTCTATTAGGATTGAAGGAAACATCCTGCACATTGCAGATCTGGTAGCGTTCTGTATCTCCATCTGGTGCACAAAGCTCTCCAGATGGCTCATGGGGTCCTCCGATCTAGAGTACCTCTTTGGGGGCATTTTGAACTTAAGAGGTAGCTCTGCCTCCCGGATCCTTCTTGAGAAAAGGGCGTTCATCTCCCCTAAGGGATTCTTTCTGGTAGCCCGATGCTTTCCCTTTCTCAATTCCTCGAGCTCTTTTGCCATCTTGGCCATATGTTTTTCGAGGCGTCTGGATTCTTTGTTCAAGGATCAGACCTCTGAGCCTTCGTTGTTCGAGGTTTCTGATATCACGGTCACCTCTTTACGCTCTTCTTTTTATGGGTGCTTTCCTCTAGGATTCCTTCTAAATCCAGTACTACCATTAGCATCGAGTTGTGAAGCTTTCTCATCTGCTTCCGATCTTGCTGTTGATCTTGCTTCCAATCTTGCTCCGCGGGGTGATTCAGAATACAGAGTGGTGGTCCAAGTCTATCAAAGAAGTGAATATATGATGATATTCAATGAACAAACAAGGCTAGGAAACCTTAGATGCTTATCTAGGATGATGAATATGCAGTAAAAGCAATCCAAAATATCAATAGCTAAATGACATGTCAAATAGCTTAGCAATCAAGATTAAACACAACCTAGAAAGCTATCATAATACAACACTCAATCATTTCATCACAAACAATCTCTATCTTGTATCTAGCATGTGTTCTAAAAACATACAAGTGAATAAAGAGAATACTTGTTAAGAAAGGCACTAAAATTAGATGAAGTTAGTGAGATTCTTACCAAGCAAGATGTGATGATGCAAAACCATGCATGGTTGTACTCTATGTGAGCATAGATGATGCAATATGAAGTTTGATGCAAAAAGGAAAAGCTTTGAGTGATTAAAGGTGAGTTCTTGAGGATTTTTGGCTCTTAAAAAAGTGTTCTAAGAGAAAAATATGCTTTTGGAACTCTTGGGGCTGACCTAAAATGAAAGTGGGATATTTATAGGCTCCCAAAAAAACTACAGCGTTTTGGACTTTCGTACAAGGCGGACTGCTGCAGTTGGGTCAATCGCGACACAGAGAATGTATCTCTGTCGCCTGTGTGCCGCGGTTGATCCAACCACGGCACTTCAACCACGGCAGAGAAGGGATATCTCTGTCTCTAGCATGCCGCGGTTATCCAACTACAGCACTGCAACCGTGGCAGAGAAGGTCAATGCCTTCTCATGCAGCTTCTCACACAAGATCAAGCCATGAGTGCAAGTGTGTGAGTGAAGTGAATGCATCCTAATGCCTAACATGTTATGCCATAAAACTAGCAAGATGCAAACAATTAAACATGCAAGAAGAGAGATTAATGAATATTAATGCACACAATATAAACATATAACAAAATACATATGCATGGGTTATGGGTGTGTGCAACTATCTCTTCAAAGCAAGTAAGCACTTAGAAATTTACCTTTGAAGTGCTTGATCTCTTGAGGTCTGAAAGGGACTTTGTGCTTGAATCTCAATCACCTAAATTACCCTTACATTCAAACCTCAATATGTAGTTTGTCCACGAAATAAGCCAATCAAAATATTTGAATCCTTACAATCTCCACCTTTGGCTATTTCGTGACAATACCACTACTCACATTGATTCCTCACAACAAAATAGAAACTACGGGACAACAAGATATTCTATATTACAAAGAGATAAGAAAGTAAAAAAAAAAAAAAATCAAGTCTTCAATCTCTTGTAGAATTATCAACCCTTTAAAACAAAGTTTCTACACATTCTAGCTCAATGAAAATGTGAGATTAATCAAGTGAGAAAATAAACAAGCATTTGCATTCTAAGGAATTATAGCACAACATCATGAAATGAATGTGAAAATTTGGATTTCAAAAATCACCAATCATGTTAGAATATGACCACACACACTACACAATGCTCTTTTTCTTCATTAATCACTCACACTCTAGTGTTCAAGAATTTGTTTAACCCATATTTTTCTTTCAATGTTGTACTCCACATTGTGAGTACTCAGCTTCAATTATTTTCCATATTTTGAACTTTATTGCTTTTCTCTTTTCCTTTTCTTTTTTAGTTGCCCACATTTATTTTCTTTTAAAACTCATCGCTCACAAGTACAAATTTGGGTACCTTTATATTTTATTAGCCATTTGCTCACATATTCAACATTTTTCCTTTGTACATTTGGTTTGACCATTTGAATTCAACTACTTTCATCACCACAATTACACATCCTAACATGATTAGTCATAAAGGTAGGCATGTGTTTAAGCTATGGTATATGGTTGTATTGGTACAAAATAAAAGAGTACGTGTTTGGCCTCAAGTTTGGCTTTGGAGCACACAATATGGATAGGAGTGTGTTTAGGCTATCATAGGTAGTTAAATTCACACACATTGTCTAATATCACATCCACAATTCATCTACCAAGGGAATGAACACATCCAACACGTAATCACAATATACTCTGTAAGTCCTATGGCATGTGACATATATGACGAGATAAGTGTTTAAGAATAGACAATAACAACACTCAAAATACGCACTTTGAACACTTGTGTTTGTGATCTCACGGGGATCTCCACTATTAGAACTAGGCATGGAAACACAGAGTCCCCTCAACTTAATGCCAACGAATAGGACAAACCCATGGAGGTGCAAGCAAATCCCTAAAGTAGCACCAAGCTACATCATAAGTTCACCACACATACCAAAACTCGGTAAAAGCACACACTAGAGGCATCACACCCAAACTTACTCAAAGTTTGAAATTTGGACAAGCGGTTTTAAATGAAAAATTGGACTCTAAAATTGAAAAGCAAGGACGACTATACGAGGCGTACCACACCCCCAAACCAAAACTCAACAATGTCCCCATTGTTGGTAACCACAAGGCATGATCTAGTGGGGGGGAAAATGCCGCCCAAGACTCAAAATAATAGAACATGCATAAAGCGCAAAATATCATCGGATGGAGGGCACAACAACCCCCAAACCAGATCTAAACATAAGCTCAAAAACTTAATCACTATGCGCGTAACCATGCTCAACCATATTAACAAAACATGCACCAATCACATTCCACATATATGAAAAACAATTAAGTACAAAAATCGAAAAGTAGAAACTCCCTTAAAAGGAAGATAGGTCCATTGTCCAAGCATGTTGTCATGTGATTCCCAAAAGATCAAGAACCTAGCACAAAACACACAAAACTTCTACCAAATCGAACGTCAAGTGCAAATTCAAAACATAGGTCCCACATCCATAAAACAAAACCCTAAATAAAACTAACTAAAAATTCAAATACATAAAGGAAATATGAATAAGAAACATAAAGTAAATTACTGGTCAATCCTCGTCTGACAACTCTGGCTTTACTCCACTGGTGACCCTTTTCCTTTGGGGTCACACTCTGCTCTCATGCTCTCCTCATGCTATGTCCTGGATATCTCCATTGCAGCCTGGAGTTCTGGATCAATGACTAGGCCTCCTGATGGTGGTGAAGAGGTGACATGCCTCTTTTTCTTCCTTAGATAAGCTGGAAGGTTGAGCGCCTCCCTCATGTCTATGAGATTTCCCTATATGTCAGCATAAAACCCATTAGACTCTACCCTGGTATTAGCAATTTGCTATCTGTTCTTAAGGACTTCAGTCTTGAGGGCGCTCAAACCCGCTAACAAAGTTTGCCAAGGGATCTCCTCAGAGGTCTCGTGCGGAGGTATGGGTAGCAATTTGCTATCTGTTCTTAAGGACTTCAGTCTTGAGGGCGCTCAAACCCGCTAACAAAGTTTGCCAAGGGATCTCCTCAGAGGTCTCGTGCGGAGGTATGGGCATCTGACTATACTCCATGTACTCCACAAGGCCATGTTCAGTCCCTATGGGGTATGGAATCTCCTCTGCCTGCCTACTTGTACCTGCTCCGTGTGCGACTTTCTTCCTCCCAGTTCAAACTCTGACACCAGAGGGGTCTCACTCTCTCAATTGATCATTCCACGTGAATCTCCCAACAGGACCTAGACCATTATCAAAGGAGTCGGACCCGAAATCCACCCCTACCTCTCTACAAAATGGGATGATCAAGCTAGGAAAAATGAGTGGCTATTTCTCAACTCTGACGCCACCTAGTTCGAGTATCTCTCTCTTGATCAGGAAGCCAATGTCAACCAATTGATTCTGAAGGATGCAGTAAAGGACCATGGCTGAATAGAAGTTAACTGACGTCCGGTGTTTCCTAGGGATCAGGGAGTGGGAGATGGAGACATGCCAAAATCCTAGCTCCAATCTCAAGTTTGTATGCTTCATGCAGTAATCAAGGGCCACCCAGAAATCCATTAGTCAGATAACCAACTGGTTGGCGAACTCTACATTCTGTGTGACAAACATATTATTCCAAGTCACCTCATTGTGCAGTCTCTCAACCGCCTCCTGATCATCTGGGAGCTCGGTCCAATAATACTTGTTGATGTCAGTGATCGTCGTTCAGACTTGCACCCCCCGGACTAACATAGTAGACGTTCTCTGAAAATCCTCGGGTACCATCCCCGTATATAATTCCTCCACAACATTTTTGCAGTACATAAGCGGGGTGCTAACAAAAGTCTCTTATCCCCTCGTCTCCACTACTTGAGGAATCGAGGTGTCCGCTGACTCTTCCAATGCTATTCCTCTTTCAACCACAATATCTCGCTCTTTAAAATACTCCAAGCGGTCCTCAAAATATGTGTGCCTGACACACAGTGGTGGAACCTGAGGTCTCATCCTTGTAAGTAGCTCTGGAATTTGACTCCCTTGTTTGGCAGATTGCCTGGTCCTCTCTGACATCTGCATAAGAAATTTAAACAGTTAAGGGAACACTCTTATCGATTGACCATAAGGTAATCATGCAGAAAAATGAAGAACAACAGTTTCCTATCAAACTGATAGAGTGCGGGGTGAAGTGCGGGTGAGTGACCCGTACTAGACCTGTACTTTAACCTGTTTCCAGATTCTATTGCGTGCAGAATCACAACAATGCACACCAATAATATATACAATACATCATTGACCCAACTCACAAAAAACAGGGCATTAACCCATATATAGAAATTCCAATCAATCCTATAAACCCTAAGTTCGAAGTTTGAACATGCATGTGCAATTGGATAGTTAAATCATCATCAAACACTTCACATGCATAGATAAACAACAACCCATATTCAATCATCATAGATATTCAATAAAAGTTTAACATTTTGAATTCGAATCATGAAATTATGTCAGAAAAATGAATGACACAATCGAAACCAAATTTCAACAATCATTGCAATTAAATCAACTCACAATCATCAAAATAAGCATGACAAAAAGGCATGAATTCTTGGCCCAATCTTGAACTATGGAGTTTATGCTAAATGGGCAAAAGAAATTGAAGAAAAGGATGGGAATCATGATTAGAGAGGCAAGTGAACGAAATCAAAGCAAGAAAATCATACCTTGGTTGCCGAAAATTGGAAACGTGGAGCACACAAAATACCTGTTGGTTGAGCGAAGGAAAACAATGGTTGTTCGGTCTGTTCTTTTGATTTTTGAAAGTGGTGGAGCACTAGAAAATGACATGGCATATATATAATACGCACAGAGTGCGGGTGAAGTGCGGGTGAGTGACCCGTACTTGACCAGCACTTTATTACCTGATGCTTTTTGTCTATCTGAGTGCGATTGGAGTGTGGGTGATTTACCTGCACTGTAACCGCACTGTTTCCCAGCTCTAGTTTCTGGATTCTGCATTGAATCTATTCCTGCACAAACAACACCAATAACACATCAAAAAGTCTTATAGTAAAAAATTATCTAAAGTAAGAACTAGCCATTCAAAATGAAAAAATAGGAATAACGCACTCAAAGTTGGGCACGGTCAACCAACGTAGGTTTGACCGGAATGGGGAATACATTCAACTTGGCCACCCAAACTGGTGCCAATGGTTTGCCTACAGTATCTCTCCCAACCTTGAGCAATTGACCAACTTGGTCTTTTCTAACCCATACTTGCTTAACCCTTGGTGGATTCATTCTAGACCTAACTTGATTTGCTTTAAACCTTGGAACCTAAAGCAATAAGCCTTAATGTGCCCTTTTCTTGCACAAAAATAAAAAGTTAGAGGATGGTTAGGAAAACTCTCTTGTTTAGTGTTGATATGTGCCCCTTTGTGTTGACCGTATTGGAGAGATTTGACCACGTTTTCTGCTTCGTCAAGCTAAATAATCAAATCACACTCCTTAACCTTGGCCTCCTTCAATTCATCCTTTTTTCTATTCAATTGTTTTTGTAAATCCAACATGGCCTTGGTAGATGTCTCAACACTCAATAACATCTTTCTTGACCTTCTCCTATTTTCCTCCTCAAATTCCGCCGAGAGTTTTGCCAATTCCTCTAGGTTCTTGGAGCCTAACTCCTCCTTTTTGGCAAGCTCCACCAATTGCTCTTCAAGACTCTTGTTCAATGTTGAGAAGTTATGTACCTTTGTCTTCAACATTCCATTCTCGGTCTTAAGCAAATAAACTTCTAGCTTGAGCTTTGTGTATTCTTTCTCAAGCTCACTCGTCTCCTCAAAAATCATTTCCTCCTTTTCGAGATCACATTCTTGTCTTTTTTTCAAAAATTCTTGGCTACTCATTTCCATCTCATTCACACCTTCAAAGGCTTGCACTAGAGTGAAAACTTGGCTTTTTTTCTTCCTTGACTTGGGTGCCTCTAAAACCATGCAATCCTCCACTTGACTCCTTTTAGGGGAATCAACCATGAAGTTCACACTCTTTCCTCCACAGCTGAAGGAAATGTTCCTAGAACGGATATCCACAACCATTCTGGCTGTGGCCATGAATGTCCTCCATAAAAGTAATTTCCAGTCCCTACCACTGGTTTTTTCCTTTCTTGGACTTTAGCACCACAAATTCAACTTCCACGTTCAAATAGACTTCCTCCACTTTACCAACCGGGGTGGTGGAAGAATTGTCCACCATGATGAGCGTCTGAGAAGTAGGCTTGATTGACTGAATCTTCAACTGTTTGTATACCTTTAAGGGCATCATATTAATGCTAGCCCCCATATCAAGCACTGTTATTATCTTAGGTGAGTTTTCAATTCCCATATATATTATGAAACTTTTGGGATCTGAAAGTTTAATGGGGAAGTCTATGCCACTTCTCCCATTCTCATCAAGTGCAACCTCCACCTCCCTCGTTACATTCACTTCACCGGAGTTGTTTGGAATCTTTTCCTTGGTTGGGATAGTTCATTCTTTTATCACCTCCTAAACTCCCAACTCGGTTACCTCTAGCACGTTAATATGCTCATCAGTGTTTGATGCCTTACCTTTGTTCTTGACCAATGCATCAAAAATTTATGCCAACTAAGTTTCCATCTTCTTCAGTGACGTTCCATGGCTATTCGCCCTTTGATCATTTGACTGCATGTAAACGGTCATTCGTTGCTCGGATGCATGTAAGGTATTCTTAAGAGCTTCGGACCCTATCCCAACCTTTTTGATAATTGTGCTCACTATCTCCTCTAAGGATTTGTCCTTTGGTTGGTTGGTTGGTACTTGGGAATTAAGGTGGTTTGGTGGGTTGTCACTTGTACTACTCCATTGGTTGTTGTTGCTTGAACCTCCTTGGTTAAACCTATTGTATCCGCAATTTTGGTACCCTTGATTGAAATTCCCACCTTGGTAATTGGTGTTACCATTTTGGTAATTTGATGCCCCTAGGTGGTTGTTGTTAGATCAAGACAAGTTGGGATGGTTCCTCAACCCTGGATTGTATGTATTCGAATATGGGTCATTCTGTTGCCTTTGAAACTCCTAAGAGCTTGGGCTTACTCTTTTTGACCAAAGTGCCCCTCTTCCCCTTCTATCTCTTCCGTTACTTGACTAACCCCATGTGAAGGTCTTGGCTTTCTAGTTATAAGCTCTTTGATAGATTGGAGCTCCTTGTTCATTCTAGACATCTGAATTTGAACTTGGGTGTTTCGCCCCACATGTATCCTTCCACCCCTTCTCATATGGGATGTTCTCTGCTGTGAATTTTGAGCTATCTTTTCCAAGATGTCATATGCTTCAACTGCCTTCTTATCAGCTATTGTACTCCCGCATGCGTTGTCCACCATCATTTGTGTGATATGTGAAAGTTCACTATAGAAAGAATTTACCTTGAGTTTTGGATGGTATGTGTGCGGTGGCATCTGAGCTAACAGTATATTGAACCTCTCCTATGCCTCGTGGAATGGTTCTCCGTCTTTTTCAACAAATGATGCTATTTTTAACCTAAGGTCCTTTGCCTTTTGTGACGGAAAGTACTTGATGAAAAAGACCTTGCATACTTGGCTCCATTGCACCAATGACCCTGGCCTCAAATTCATATACCAAGTCATAGCAGCATCCTTCAAACAATACTGGAAACACCTAAGGTGAAGTTGTTCTCTTGTTAGTACCGCTTGACGAGCCATTATAGGAAAGGTCTCTAATGTGGCTCCATATTGCTTCATAAATTGGAGGCAATCTTTGGTAACTCTCACACTAAAAGATGGTAAGAGGCCAATGTGCATATTTTTCAGTTCATACTACCATGCCATATCATCTAGCATTATAGCGGTGGGCACGTTTCCTACAAATGGGAGTGTATACTCGCCCATGGTGAGACCCAACTGTTGCTCGCCATGTACACAACCCTCATGCTCGTGAGCCTGTTGCTCATTCATATTTGGAGCATCCCTATCACCCATATTCTGCTTGGGTTTATTCTGAGGATCCCCGTCTGCCATGTTTTCTTCTAACTGACCGACACTCCTACCCAACTGATGGGTATTATCGGCAATGGGTAACACTGTCTCTCTATGTGATCTTCTTTCATGCATATACTTAGAATCCTGAAATTCCAAAACAAATACCGCACAACGTAAAAAGACAAAAAAAAAAAAAAGATATAGAAATCTAAATAACTATAAACACTAATCAAGCAAAACTAATCCTACTAAACTCGTCGTGTCCCCGGCAGCGGCGCCATTTGACAAATGACGATTCACGCCGTCAGAAAACCGTCCATCAAAACTATTTGTAAAACCCTCACAAGCCTTAATTAGCTTTCAAAACATAAGTGTAGTGGTAAGTGGGGTGTCGTCCACAGGGACACGGGACTAGCAAAAACTAGCTATTGCTAGAGTAGCATTCATGTAATTAATAATAAGCAAATGAGGATGTTGTGAAATGTGACTTAACACAATAATAAATCTAAACTAACAAAGCAACCTAGATAAAGTGTAAATGGAATAAAGGATATATAGATGATGGAAACTAAGGAGTTAACGGATTCGAAAGTAAATACTGGGCAATGCAACAAACTTGTAAATAAGCACGTCTATTCAAAGGTAACCAACCTAGGATGTATAGAGTCGGTTATTTATCCCCGTCAAGTTATCAACCTAGGATGTATAGTGCGGACCACCTATTAGGGACTAATCCGTTGTGAACTACCAACCTAGGATGTACAGTGTTGGTTGTTCATACGGAGTTTGGAAATGAAGTCCATCTACCTATCAAAGATTCAACCGATTACAGATTAGACAACATAGGATGTATAGTGTTGACTTTTAATTCTCTCACGAGTATCGACCTAGGATGTATAGTGCCGAAAACCCGTTCGAGGTTAGATTGAAACCGCGGTTTAAGAATCGGAGTTCATGACATTCCGTCTATTGTTTTAAGCAAGGTACAACTAAACATCATGTATATCTAGATGCAATACTCATACATAAACCAAGGAGAACTTGCCAAGATCATGTATCTCAACAAATAATCAATGAAAACCATTAAAGAACAAGAATAGAACAATAAAAGGTAAATACAAATATATATATATATATATATAGAACCAGGTTTATGTACAAGCCCAATATTTAACTAACTACTCGATTAACCCCTTAGAGGGGATTTAGCTACTCATTACAACCAAGAAAACAAGAGAAAGGAAAGATGAAGAACCTTTGGAGATCATCTCCTTCCTTGAAGTTGCTTCAATCTCCTATCTTCCTTGAAGTTGAGTAGATAATGTAAGTGAGAGTGTTTCTAGATCTAGGTTATCTTTAGAACTAAGCAAAAAGCTTCTTAAAATGTACCTATAACATTATATTTATATTACATGCAAAAATAGGTCACTTAAACTTCAAAATGAGATCTAGCAGGTGTGGAATGCAGGTGCAGTGCAGGTGAATTACCCGCACTTTACCCGCACTATAATTATCAGGTGCAGATTCATCTCTCTGGATTGTGCTACTGTGCGGCTGTAGTGCGTTTGAATAACCCGCACTTGACCCGCACTTTAGTGTCAAGTATGAAATCAGCTTCTTTGGAATTGGCAATAGTGTGGGTGGAGTGCGGTTGGATGACCCGTATTGTACTCGCACTTTAATGTCAGGTGCAAAATAGCTTCTCTGGAATTGGCAATAGTGCGGGTGGAGTGCGGTTGGATAACTCACACTATACCCGCACTTTAACTTTTCTTCAAGAAACAAGTCTCGGTTGTGGTAGAAGTGCGGTAGGAGTGCAATTGCGACCCGTACTGGAACCACACTATAAGGCTGCTAATGATCCTTTGCCATTCATTTTGCAACGTTTCTATCGAAATCATCGTAACACGTTTCCCAACCTATCAATGCACCATTTCCTACAATTACGCACATAACAACCATTAGAGATGCCAAAACGTATCAAAACGCACTAAAAGATGGGACTAGCCCGTGGAGTGCAAGTGAGACCCCTAAAGTGACTAAGAGTTATTGAACAAACACACTAAGCATACACACAGTCACCACAAACACTATGCTCAAGGCATCTCACCAAGCTAAATAAGCTCAAAAGTTTGGCTAAGCAGCAAATTTGAAAATATGACACAAAAAATGTCTCAAGACACAAAAGACGACTCAAAAAGGCGTCTACACCCCCAAACTAAAACCCAACATTGTCCTCAATGTTGAAGACATGAGAGTCCGACCTAGCGATGCACACCTAACATGACTCAAAACACAAAAAACACAATGCGAAAGACCATTTCAAGATGGAGGATAAAGTTCCAAGAAACTGGTGACTTTTGAAATCGACCTGTATCTACTATTTAGTATATATTTTCAAACATATTCAATAAAACTTTCACAAATTTTTACACAAGAAAATAGGCATGCAAATTTACACTTTTCATTTAGAAAATATTTCAAAATTAAAATTGGAAAAGTGTGTAAACAGACATCAAAGATTGTTCACGAGCAGAATTTCAAAACAGGGCATCGCCCATGACCTTTGGTCGAAGAAACGTTCATAACTTTTGAACCCCTACCAAGAATTTTACGTTCTTTATACCATTAGAAACGTATTGAAAAATTGAAGAACACAACATTGGCGAAATAATTTATTTTCTCACCAATAAGTACAGTTTTTATGAAACGTTTGGCCTCCAAAATTTCAAAACAAGGCATTTTCGCAAAGGTCAAAGAAAAACTTGACACTAAAAAAACTCAAAACAAACCTAGGCACTAATCATGCACAATCAATGCCCCAACAAAATAAAAATGACTCAAACAAGGCTCACATATATAATAAGGCAAACAATGCAATATCTCAATAAGCATTCATTCTTGCACACGAGCCTCCGACTCATTCATCCACAAAGATAATCAATAAAATAAAATCAATGTGCAATCATCCACAAAATAAAGCATTCAAACGAAATCATCCCACCAACACAATTTATTGAATTTAAACACATAAAACATTAAAAAATAATAATAATAACTACTTGCATCAAAATTATTCAATAGGATACATTCATGGTTAGGCTAGGGTTCTCTAAGGGTTGTATAACCAAGTTAGGAAATTCTCTATTTTTCACAACCCAAACAAATTTAGGGGACTTCATTATCTTTTCTTTTCCCATGTTTCTATATAAGTGCACTTGGTCTTTCCTTACCCATATTTGCTTGACCCTAGGTGGACTCCTAGGACCTCTTGTTTTCCTATGTTGGCTAAATTTGAATTCTTAGCCTTAAAATGCTCGATCCTAGAACACACATAGCAAATGAGATTATGATTAGAGAAAATCTCCTTTGATGTGTGGCTTTGAGGGTTGGATTTGCTTCACTTGTAACGCCTTGACCTCCTCCTCCATTTTGCTAAGTACTCATTTTGCTTCCTCTAGAGCGTTGGCTTTTTATACAACTTAATCTTGCATTGTTCTTAACTTGCGAGATATCCCTTCTTCGAATTCCTTTGATACCCTCGCCAAGTTCTCGAACTCCTTCAATGTTGGAGACTTCGCCATTGGCCTTCTTCAGTGTGCCATTTGCTTCACTTCAAGTATCAATTTCTTGTTTAACTCTTGAATTTTTTTTGCCTTTTCCATTTCCAAGGCTTCCTTGCCTTCAAGCTCTTTCTTCAAGAGTTGCAACTTCTTCTCAAAATCTTCCCTCATTTCTTCTTTTTCTCGAGAAACTACCTTAACTTTCTCTTGAAGTGCTTCATTTTCATTACTCGACACATCTCTCGCCAATAATAACTCCTTGGTCACCTTCATAAGCTCCTGGTTCATGTTGATCCAACTTTCTGTCTCATCCATTTTCTTGCTTTGCTCCACTTCAAACTCCATCCAGAGTTTATCAATGTCATCGTCTGAGCTATTGGATGATTCCAATGGGTTGGTTCCCTAATGTTCTTGTAAGAGCTTCATTTTCTTATCATTAGCCAAGCATGTTGGCGAGTAACTTGGCCTCGAATTTTGCCAATAGGAATCCATAGAGTCTTGAAACAAACAAAAATAAAACTACCAAAGCAATAAAAAGAAACTAACAAAGCTAAAAACAACTAAGAAACTAGTAGTATTAAAACTAATCTAATCACTACTACACACACCGATCCCCAACAGCAGCGCCATTTGATTGCAACATTTTTTACCATTAGAAAACCGTCCGTTAAAACAATTTATAAAACCTACGCGATGCTTTCACAAGTATAAATACAAGTAAAGCAGTAAGCACGGGTGTCGTCCACTGAGATCGGGGTAGAGGTAACTAGATTCAGATTAATAGAACTAGTGAGCATAAAAGTGAAGTATATGGTAGGTGAAAATATAATATAAACTAAACTAAGAATGCAATCTAAATGGAATGGTAATGAAGTGATGACTGTATGACGATGGAACTAAGTAGTTGATGGACTCGTAAGCGAATATTGGGGCAATTGCAACAAACTCTCAATTAAGCATGTAATGACAAATGTAACCAACCTAGGGTGTATAGTGTTGTCTATATATCACTAGCAAGGGGTCAACCTAGGGTGTATAGCGAAAAACCCCTACTAGCGATTAATCCCTCCTAAGTAACCAACAGTGGCTAGTTGCTCAATTGGGATTCTAACCATGAAGCTCATCTATCTAACTATGGCTCAACCTATTTCTAATGTAGCCATCCTAGGGTGTATATCAATGACTTCCAATTCCCTCACAAGTGGACACCCTAGAGTGTATAGTAGAGGCCACACATTTGAGATTTGATGAGGCTCGAGGTTATTCAATCGGATTTTACTCGAAGGTTAGTTCTCATAAAATCACTAAAGTAGCCAACCTAGGGTGTATAGTGAAGGCTTATAATCCTCTCTCAAATGTCGACCTAGGGTGTATAGTGTCGGTCACTCGTTCGAGGTTAGTTTAAGAAAGCGGTTGTTGAGCTGGGATTCCGGAAATCCCATTCATTCAATAAGTAATAAAGATTCCAAATTAACATGCTAAGAGGGTGTATCCCAACAAATCAATAATGAAATCATTCAAAACAAAGAACAAAACATAGAGATAGATATGTATATAAAACATAGAGTTTATTTATGAATGCCAAAAATCCATCAAACAAATAACATCGACCCCATAGTGGGGTATTTTAGCTACTCATGTTCTATTACAACAAATACAAAACTAAGAGAAGAGATTGAGATGAAACCCTTGAAGAGTGCCTCATTCCTTGAAGCTTTGATCCAAGTCTCCTAGTTGCCTTTGAGTTGAGTAGAGATGATTTGGATAAGAGGGAGAAGTGTTTCTACATCTAAGTTATAAGAAATATATGTGTGGTAGGATTTGGCAGATGTTTTGGTCGAATGACATAAAGTTCTACTTATAGGGGATATAAAATTAGTAACTTAAGCTTGAGAACAGAAGCTATCGTGCGCAGGGTGCGGGTGGAGTGCGGTTCAATGACCCGCACTTGACCCACACTTTAACTGTTAGGTGCAATTCCAACTCTCTATTCTTAGTAATAGTGCCGGTGGAGTGTGGTTGGATGACCCGCACTTTAGTGTCAGGTGCACTTCACTTCTCTATTCCAGCTTGAAGTGCGGGTGGAGTGTAGTTGAATGACCCGCACTTAACCCGCACTTTATCTTCTCTGTAGGTATCAAGTCCCAGATTTTGGCAAAAGTGCGGGTGGAATGTGGTTGGGACCAGCATTTGACCCGCACTTTGTGCTGACTCTAGCTATTTCGCATCTGAATTACCGTTTTTCATTCCAACACCTGAATTACATCTATTGCTTGCAATTAGCACTAATGAGCCTATTAGACAGAAAATGTACATAGAATACACACAAGAATGAGACAAAGGAATAGGAAATGAGGCCTGAAATATACAATAATTTAGGCATGATCAACGTCTTTTCCTCTTATCAAGAGGGTTACTCTCAACTGAGACCTCCTTCTCCGTGTCAAACAGCTCATCAAGGTTGTCAGTAGGTTTCAAGGAAGTCGCCATGAAAAAAGGTAGAAATTGAAGAAGAAGAAGGCATAGAAGTCTTGAATGAAGGAAAATTGAGAGAAGGAAGCAAGTTTAAAAATTGAAAGTAAAGTGAGAAGGAAGGAGGAAGGTTGGAATATATTTAGCACGAAGAGTGGATAGTCACCGGAGTAAAATGGGAAACTGTAATTAATGACCGAAGACGTGTTGAAGGCGGTTTCGAGAAAAGCGCGCTTAAAATGATTCATTCAAATTAGTTTCCATTCCGGCTTCGACATGTGTGCGATTCAATAATTCAGACGTGCGGTAAGAAGAATTCTTCCTAGGTAATGGAATCCAGTCAGATAGGAGGAAAGAAAATCCTTCTAACGTTTCAAGTATCTGACTCTAACTCCAACAAGGTACCGGTGTTCAAGTCAGAGGGAACTTCTGTTAACCACCAAAAATGGCAGGGGTCCAAAAAAAGAATTTTCCACCAAGATGAGAAGTAAAGGGAGGCAGGAAGAAGTATCCCGCTACCTTAAAGGTGAAGGCTAGAATGATATACCATGCTACTACAAGATCTAAGGTACCCCACCACGACATCTAGGTACATCGATACCAGACGGTCTGGGTATCTCGCTGCTATGACAAGGTACCCAGTTTCTAAATTCAGGTATCTCGCCGAGTACACTGCTACCACACATGGGCATCCTACCACTACCCCAATCAAATACATTACTACCACATCAGGGTACCCTGTTACCACACCCGGATATCCTACTTGGTCTGGGTGCATCACCACAACGCCTAAGTACCCCGCCGTATTAATGTCCCAGTACCCAGCTACTATATCCAAGTATCCTGTTACTTTCATCATCTGAGTACCTCACTGCTGCAAGATCCAGGGAACCCTGTTTCTATACCACCTTAGTATTCCACTATTCTACCATCTTGGTACCCCGCTGTTGTACTCCCTTGGTACCCCGATCCCTCATAGAACCAATCTGCTAAGCGATGAGAAAGTCAAAATAAACTACCAGAAAGGGATACTATACCCGAGTTTCGATATTAAACTAGAAGAGGGATACCACACAAGTACAAGAATATAATTCTCCTTCAAGTAACATGGAAGGAAAGGGTTGACTCCTTCACCAGTTAAAGCGCCATAAATGAGACCTAATAAAACAATTAATTCGCATTTCCAATATAAATGGAAACATGACGTCATTGAAAGAAGCCATTCTCGTGTAAATTGATACTCTCCATTAACGCCTGTCAATTCCTCTAACACGGCCAATCAATTTGGTCTAAATTAGGGGGATTTGATTGGTAAGAAGGAGGAAATAAAAGAGGACGACCATGTATAGAGAAGGGGATCCGAAAGATTGGAAGAGAGAGACCCATAGAGAATTTTTCTACTTATCGACTTGTACGATTTCACCATCTGTCAAAATCCTCCTTCAGAATAGATCGTAAATCGCCATTGCATTGGTGTCTAGTTTGAATCGATCAGAGAGTTGTATTTCACTTTCTATAAATATATGAGTATAAACGTGTCTAGTTTGTTTTACTGATATTGTACAGGTATCGAGCTACATGATACCTCTCTGGGCCATGGTCTATTGTGATCATGGTCCCTTTAAAAGTCGTTATTCGAAAACTCACACCAGTGACAATTTTATGGTAACAGTAATCTTGACTATATAAGAAAATTTGGTAAAAATAGTTAAAATCTATTCACCCCCTTTAGATTAATATTGAACACACCATAATTAGTTTCAATTGGTATCAGAATGGATTCCTAGATACACTTAGGTGATCCTAGCTCATTTTTGGTGTGTTTTGCATTTTGTGTGATTTGTGTTCATTCATACATTTTGTATACATTTCATTTCATTCATTATACACAATGAGTGGAAACGGTGGCAACAATGAGGGTGCTTGAAGCACACAACCTCCTTTTCTCACTGGCTTTAATTATGCCTCATAGAAAGGTAAGATGGAAGCCTACTTGTGCCAAATCCATGATAGGGCATGGATGGCGATTGAAGACGGGTATACTCCTCCTATGATGACTCCCACGGGTGGAGGAGGAGAAGTACTCAAGCCTAAGGCACAATGGAGTAATGGAGAATTTGATTCCTCGAAGTGGAATAGTAAGGCATGGCATGCCGTTGTATATGCAGTCGATGAAAATCAGTACAAATTGATTCAGAACACTAGGATAGCTAAGGAGGCATGGGATATCCTAGAGGTTTCACATGAAGGAATAGTGGTGGTTAAGGATTCCAAGCTTCAAGTCCTTCAAATGCAATTTTAGTTGCTTAAGATGGAGGAGGACGAATGCTTCAATTACTTTGAAGTCAAGTTGATGGATATTGTCAATCAAAGCCATCAACTTGGTGATCCATATTCGGATAGGAGAGTTAAGCAGAAAATCATGAGGTCTCTCCCCGATAGGTTTGAATTAAAGGTCACGGCTTTAGAGGAGAATAGTGGATATAAGGACATGAAGTCGAGCGAGGTAATTGGAAGACTCCTCGCCTATGAGTCTAGGAAGGCTTCTAGCTCTACACCTCCTAAAAAGCAAAAAGGGATTGCTTTGAAAGCTTCTAAGGTTGAAAAGGAGGAAAAAGATGACTCAGACGAAGACATGGCTTTGTGGCTAAGAAGATTCAAGAAGAAGGGCTTTGGATCTAAAGGCCAAGACTTGAAGAAAAAGGCTACTTTCAAGAAGCTTGAGCATAGGCAAGAGAAGAGCGAAAAGTGTAAGGACCTCTAATTTGTTATTGGCTTATTTCATAACATACCACATTGGGGATGATTGTGTAATGGGTAGCTTAGGTCATCTTGATGTTTATTAAGGTGAGCTTCCAAGCATCTCCATGACTTCAACATCAAGAGCTTAAAAAGGTATATCACTTGGCCTTGTCTTAAATAGATTAGGTGCACACACACACTTGCATGCATCTTTATCTATCTTGCATTTTTTACCATGCATGTGTGTTTCATTGATTCGTGCATCTATGTCATTTAGCACACACACTTTCATTGCATTTATATGATTACATTTGTGTTTCCCTTAATTGTGTGCTTATATGCTTTTTCATCACACTTATGCTTTTTCATATATTGCATACCTTTTTTGTGTCACATTCTTGGTAATCATTCAGGATGTTATCCATTCCCATTGCACTTCATGTTAGTCTTAAGTGTGGTGTAATTCGTTTTCATTTGTGTGATCGGAAATGTCCGCGTTTGCACGATGGTGTGCATGTCTTAGTGCAATGGTTGACCACTTGAGAAGGTCTCATTCTTCTCTTGGATGAGTGTTAGATTCGGTTTGGTTATTTGGAGTGGAGTGTCTAGTTTAAAAAGATTGGATTTCAATGTTTTAAATGTTTTTCAAAACTGACCTTTGTATGGTCCTGTGACCATAACTTTTTATAAAAAGATTTAAATTGAGTTTTGTAAAATTCTGGACAAACTAGACACCCATACCTTTCCAACGATATATTATTCGTAATATTTCATGACCATTTGGATTAGTTTTGAAATCTCCAAAGTAACCACTAAAACAGGACATCACAGCTGTGATCTAAATCTGACCATTGGTCACTCTTTTGATCATAACTCTTTCTACAGGTATTGAAATGTCATTTTATAAATTGGAGTAGAAATTATACTTTCATACATTTCCAACGATATATTATACGAAAGGTTTTGATGTCGTTTGGTCATGTTCCGGTGCGCTCAAATATTGAGTTGTGTGTTATAGCGGGTTTCTACGATTAAGGGCAACCGTTTTAGGGCGCCGAAAAGGGACCGGTGAATCAACTGGTATTTCTATGCCCTTGATTCTGTTGGCACAGTCTTCAGAATAGGGTGCCAATTTGCCCCGTAAATTTGGGTCCAAATTGTCATTTCACCCAACCTTTTTCACTCTCTGTAAATACATCTTGTTCTCTTCTTCTTCAAATCAATCACTCTCCCAACTGAAACCCTAGAGAGAGAATTCATTTTCTAGAGAGTGAAAGAGAGATTTCTAGAGAGAGAAAGCTTCATGAAAGCTTGATTGACTCTCCAAACCCAAAAACCCATGCATCCATAACATCATCCATCATCATTTGAGCATAGGTCTTCATGGTTTCATGACTAGGTAAGCTAGAACTTCTTTGAATATCATTTATTGTTCTTCTTACTCTAGATTAGGTATTTATTGTTTGATTAAATACATAGACTCTATTTATTGCATATATTTATGAGTCTTGATAACATGATTGGGTTTGTTTGTGACAGCTTAATTAATTAGGTTATTTTGCCTAAAAGCTAAGCCTTGAATATTCTTATGGAATTGATTGTTGATTAGGTTGATAGATTAATGTTTATTTATTTAGTCAAACTCTATTGAATGTTCATGTGCATTTAATTGACGATTATGTTGTTAGAAATTCTCTACAACTAATTCAGTTCACATGTATGGACAAGTTGACTTTGTTTGATAGCTAGGATTGTTTTGTGATTGATAACATCTAGCTAAGTCATTATGCTTTGCATTTAGACATTGTTGATTAGGATTCATTGATTGCATTTGTCAATTGCATATTTATTGTCCTTGCCATGTTAATGATAACTTAGGTTGATTTGGCTTTGATTGTTGACAATTAGGTTGTTAGAAATCTCTACAACTAATTGACACCTCATGTATGTGCATGTAGGCTTTGTTGATAACTAGGATGTTGATTTGCATTATAACATCTAGTTAAGCATCTAGTATTTAGTCTAGCACTCTTTGCATTTGTGCATCATTATTGCCATATTCACTTAGACTTTTTAATTCTCTTCAATGAGTTAAAGTCATGTGACTTCTAGGTGAAATTGCACAAGCTAGTAAGGTTTTGTGACTACCTGTGTGTAGTGCTCAACCAATTGGTTGAGTGCCACTCTAAAAGGCCCGCAGGGTAGATTAGGAGTTGCTCATGCCAAGAGTAGTGTATCAGGGGATATCACTAAGGATTGAACCAAGAATTGCGAGTGGTAGTGTCCATAGCCTGAGGTTATCTAGGGTGAGAGTCCGAGATTCACTTGAGGGTGTAAATTTCTTTTAATATAGTGGATTTCGTTGACCGTGTGTGGCACACATATCAACCCGTGGTTTTTCCCAGTTGGAGGGTTTCCACGTAAAAAGTCGTTGAAGCATTCATTCTCCTCCATCCTCAGCATCTCGAATTGAGTTTGGAGGACTTGAAGCTTAGAGTCCTTCACCACTTCGGTTTCCTCATGTGCAACCTCTAGGATGTTCCATGCCTCTTTTGCAATCCTAGTATTTTTAATCAATTTATATTGATTCTCATCCATTGCACATAGGATGGCATGCATTGCCTTCCTATTCCATTTTGATCCCTCAAACTCTTACGGTTCCATTTGCTCCTATTGAGAACATCCTCTCCTCCACCCGTAGGAGTCATCATCGGTGATGTGTAGCCATCTTCAACCACCATCCATGCCTTATCATTGATTTGGCAAATGTACGACTCCATCTTGCCTTTCTAAGAGGCATAATTTAATCCGGTGAGAAGTGGAGGTCTTGTGCTAGAAGCACCTTCACTGCCACCACCGTTTCCACTCATAGTGTTTATGAATGAATGAAATGAATGCAACTATATGAATGATCAAAAATCACACATTGCAAAACACACCAAAAAGAGCAAAGGATCACCTAAATATATCTAGGAACCCACTCTGAACCAATTGAAACAAATTATGGTGTGTTCAATATTAATCTAGAGGGGAGGTGAATAGATTTTAATCAATTTTACCCAATTTTCATGATTAGTCAAGTTTACGAAAATACCCCTAGCTAGTCAATTTATATAGCAAGTGTAATATGTGTGAAAATATAAAAGACACTTGATATTTACGTGGGAACCTTCAACAATGAAAAACCACGGGCTATATGTGCGCCACACACGAACCTCGAATCCACTAATTGCAATGACGTTTACAACCTAGGTTGACCTCAACCTCTCACGGTCTATAAACCGTCACTACTACCCGTTGGCCTATAAAAGTGAACCTAGTCCAATTTGCTTATGGTCTAAGCAACCTTAGCCACAAGTCTCAATACTCAATGAAAAGATTAAACAACCTAAGTGAATATTCAAAGATATCTAATAATGCAAATAATGCTAGGTTACACTAGATGCTTATCTAGAATTAATAATAGTCAATAAAAACAATCCTAGATATTAATTGCTTTATGACATGGCATAAAGCATAGTTATGTGAGTTATAACAATCTTAGATAAAGCTATCAAAATACAACACTCAAACATTCAACATATAATCTCAATCTTGTATGTAGAAATTACTCTAAGAAAATACAAGTAATGAATGAGATAAATTGCTAAGAACACTAATTATGTATGATAATAGTGAACAACTTACCATAATATGTGTGTTGAAGAAGACCCATGCACTAGCTCATACTAGATGACCCTAGATGATGCTTAGATGATGATTAATGCACATGGAAATGAGTTTAGAGAATTAAAGAAGCAATCTTTATGCTTTTTCTCTTAAATATCTCTCTTTCTCTTTTAGGGTTCTTGATGATCAAAGAGTGTGAAGAAAGAAAGTGACATAGTGATGTATTTATAGAGAGCAACAAAAAGGCTAGGAGAAAATACAAGTTTGCCCTCGAAACCGTATGATCGGCTGTTTCATTCGGTGGTTTCGAAACCGCCGATCAAACCGTCGAATTGAATCCCGAGAGAATAGGGGATCATCGACGGTTTCTAAACCGCTAATTCAACCATAGAAATAAACTGAGAGATTAAATCAATCAGGTCTAAACGGTGATTTTGAACGGCGGTTAGAAACCGTCGATCTTAACCGCAAAATCAGTGAAGAGACCTCTAGAGCCAAATGGCAGTTTCATTCGGTGGACATGACCAAAATTGGTGAAATTGGTGAAACCAAAAGAGAATCCAAGGGCATTCTCCGAAGGCGATCCTTGCGCTAACCAAGCACACTATCGTGCATGCGTGGACGGTTCCGAACTATGCTCATGAAAAGAATTACTAGACACACTAACACACAACAAAACATAACAATAAGGTGCAAGTGTGATAGGTGACATGTGAAGAGAATGCACACAATATCAAAGCATACAAATGCAATCAAGACAATTGTGTGTGTGTGCAACTAAATCCCTTCAAAGAAAACTAAGCACTTGAGATATACCTTTGGAGTGCTTTTCATCTTAAGAACTTGAAAGGGCCTTGAGCTTGAAGATTAATCATAAGCTACCCTTACATTTCAAACCCCAATTGTGGTTTGTCACCGAAATAAGCCAATCAAACTTTGAGGAACTTACACATGGTCTACCCCGACCCAATCTTAAAAGTTGTTAATTGAAATTCCACCCCGCTGGCAATTTTTCGTCCTCAAAAGGTTACTCCCCCTTAATGAATATTCTCCCCAACATGTTACCCCTTACCACATCCTACTCCCCCTTTTTGTCATGAGATTGGCAAAGGAGTATTCCCCAAACGGGTCACTTGTAGCAAAGAGAGACAAATGTATACATGTCATTTGCATAATCATATAATGCACTTTATGCAACTCAATCAAATGGAGAGATACAAAGAGATTTATTTTCATGAAAATGTGTGATTAAAATGCTTTGCATTCAAGACATATTGTTTTCAAGATCAAAAGTCAATGGAATTTGGCAAAAAAAAAAAATGACAAAGGTTTCCTATAAGAATTCAAACCAATTTCACCATTTAACATGAATAAAAGCAAGGATATAGAGAATTTATTGATTTCAATTTTAGAGAGCTATATCCAACTTTATGAGCGAAACATGTCATGAGCAACTTTGCTCCCTATTTGATTTTTCCAGATAAGATATATGTATGATAGTAGACATGTTCAACAAATAAAGAAAGAGAGACATTTTGAGTTTCATTTGAGTCTCATTTGCTTTTTCACACATTGTTTTGCATTTTAAGGATTGCAATCATCAATTCATGCTTTTTCATTTGAGCATGTCATTTGAATTTCATGCTTTTCACATTTTAAGTATGACATTCAACAATCATCATGTCATGGAGATCATTATAGGTCATTCAATAAGTACTTCCTAATTAAATCTCCTAGTCCAAAAAATCATGTTTGAAAATAAATAAGACATGGATTGTATTCAAAGCATGGTTCACACTTACAGATAAAAAAACATATATACATATGTGCAACCAAGATACTCAAGCAATTAAAAAAGGAGCATAAAAATTTTCAAATATTGCATGCAACAAGTATGTAATTGCTCTCTTTGCTTGAGTTCCCCACATGGGTCAAACACTAAAACACATCACTCCATAAGACATATCCCAATAGATCTACTTAGTGTTTTAAATCGAGTAGCATCTAAGGGTTTAGTAAATAAGTCTGCTAGTTGATCATTAGTGCCTACATGTTCAAGCACTATGCATTTATTTTCAACAAGCTCTCTAATGAAATGATGATGGATGGCAATATGCTTAGTCCTAGAGTGTTGTACCAGATTCTTGGAAATATTAATAGCACTCATATTATCACAAAAGAGAGTGAGTGTACCTTGGTTGAATCCGTAGTCAACTAGCATTTACTTCATCCATAGGAATTGTGTGCATCCACTCCTCGTGGCTATATACTTGGCCGTGGACAAGGAAATCAAGTTTTGCTTTTTGCAAAACCAAGACACCAAGTTGTTGCCTAGAAAGAAGCAACCGCCCGATGTGCTCTTCCTATCATCGCAATTACCTGCCCAATTCGCATCACTAAAGCCAACCAAACTAGCATTAGTGTCAAAAGAGTACCAAATCCCATATTTGGATGTCCCATTCACAAAGCGAATGATTCTCTTAACGGAGGAGAGATGGGACTCCTTAGGATCCGCTTGGAACCTAGCGCACACACCCACACCCACACTAAAGGATATATCGGGCCTACTTGCGGTTAAGTAAAGCAAGCTTCCAATCATGCCACGATATAGAGTTTGTTCCACACTTTTTCCGCTAGCATCCTTGCTTAGCTTCAAAGTGGTACTCATGGGTGTATCACAATGTTTGGCATTTTCTAGCCCAAACTCCTTCACTAGGTTTTTGGCATATTTGGCTTGGGTAATAAAAATCCCATCATTTAATTGCCTAATTTGCAAACCTAGGAAGTAACTTAGCTCACCAACAAGACTCATCTCAAATTCAAGAGAAATAACTTTAACGAATTGTTGGACCTTGGTGTTGTTGGTGGAGCCAAATACAATGTCATCAACATAAATTTGAGCTATAAATAACTCATCTTTGTTTCTTTTGATGAACAAGGACTTGTCAACACTACACCTTGTATAGTCATTGTCAGTAAGAAATTGAGTGGCGTTCATACCAAGCCCTCAGTGCTTGTTTTAACCCATATAGAGCCTTCTTGATGTAGGAAAAAAATAAACAAATAAAAGTGTTACACGCAGCGGAAACGATACTAAAGACGATTTAGTGACTTTTAAAATTTTTCCTTTATGAACCTTAAACCCTTTTAATCAATAAACATGCATATATATCAACAAAAGTAAATTACCTCTTGTCGCGTGATCCGATTGACTTACGTCGATGGTAATCCGCAAGACCTTCAATCCGAGCACGAACGTGGATCACCTAGGAGCGTGGTCTCCCTTTCCTTTGAATTGCAAACCTGTGAATGGACCAAACAAATACTTTCTTTTCTTTGTTAGTCACAAAACAATCAAAAGAATGTCAAAATTATTCCGGTCACTTTTGAGTTCACAATCTTATGATCGAAACTCGCGTGAACCTAGATCGATATCGTATACACAAGCTTATTGATGTTTAAGCAATTGTATACTATCAAAGAATAATTTTTCACTTCTTTTTGTCTCTCTAGAATAAAAACTCTCTTAGAATTAAGAAGAAGAAGAAAGAAAATAAAAACTCAAGCACCAATTAATTGATGTGGCCGAACCCTATAAGAACATATATATAGGTTGGCCGAATTTTTCTTCTTTTTCCTTTAGGGTTGCCGAATTCTATGTAGTGTCTAATTTGGGTTGGCCGAATTTCATCATGTCACTTATATAGGGTGACTGAAATTCAACCCTAATTCTTTTTAACTTTATAGACTTCAAACCCTAATCCAACACTTTTATTTTTATTCTTTTATTTGACTAAAAAAAAAGACTCCTTATTTGATTAAATAAATAATACTAATTTATTTATTTACTTATCAAACAAGTCTTTTACTTTTAGGAAAGATTTGTTTCTTTAATTAAACAATTAATCAATAAATCAATTAATTCTTATTTAATTAAAAAAAATGAAACAAAATAATATTTTTAGGTCAAAACCTTAACCTAGCCGCCCCACTTATATATAAGATGGGCCTAATATTATTTTCCTATTTCATTTAATCCATTGGACTTTAAATAAAAAAAAAAAGCCCACATGTGAACCAGACCCATTCTTACTAAAAGAAACAAGCCCACATGTCTTTCATTAATATATTAATATAATTGAGCAGCCCATTACTTAAATAATATGCAAATTATATTCTTAATATATTAAATGCAATTCTAGATGGACCCTTAAATTGGTCCGGTAGAATATATCAAGTGATCCATGCAAGTCCGTGTGGATTGGGGGATCTTGGCGGGCCATCTAAATTTAAGCTTCAATAGACATAACCTAATCACAATCAACAAATGATTCACTTAGGTCCGATCCATTAATTTTAACTCATTCCACTAAAGAGCTAAAACTGAACTCTTAAATAAAGATAGAAAAGGAAGATGCTCCTCATTCATACCCTAGACAATCATATTGGAGATAGTGTATCCTCGTGATTAATATCAGTAATCGCCAAGAGTTCATAGACCGCCTATAACTCTCCAAGTTACCATATTTACTCATATGACCACGTTTTGAACTTGGATATTTTGACTTGTCCAGAAGCCATGTTTTCAATAGACACTATTGAAAACTCAACGTTGAGATTTAATATCCAATTACCTCAAAACATCCATATGATGATATTATACTCTCATTTAATTAAATGGAGCCACGATGTCCATATCTATAAATGAAGTCCTCTATCGATTAACAAATGAATATCACCAAACTATCGAGGATAGACTATGCGATATAATCGTACTCATTGATAACTCAAATGATATCACTTGCAACCATAAGTCCATCATTTATCTCAGGATTAAGATAGACTCTCCGATTGTCCTGATAATGAAAAGACTATTATCTATTGACGGTTCTAGATAAAGCTTTTCATTGTGATCCAGTTCAATGCACCCAGTGCACTAGATCCTTTTGCTCGAAGACACTCCGATGATTTTAGACTCATCATATCTCATTTGATCCCACTCAAATGCTAGCAAAAGAATTCTATAACTTTAACAAGATAAAGGTGCCCAACCTTTAACTTAAGTTGTGAACAATATTCAAGACTAACTAAAGAATTGTGTCTACCACATACATATCTAGATGTACGAACAATTATTCTTTTCTCATAGTCTTTAGACCTTATGATTATTTACTTTGACAATTATAATACAAACTATAAATGCTATACGATTTGTTAAACCAGAAATCACTTTATTAATATGAAAAAGATTGTTAATTACAACATTACACTCTTGCTATTGAGCATAATCCTAACACTTGAGGCGATAGACATGGTTGGGGTGGTGAGCATCCACAAACCCCTTGGGTTATTCAACAAACACTTCCTCTTGCAAGAAGCCATTGAGGAAGGCACTCTTGATGTCCATTTGGTGTAATTTGAACTTGCGCACACAAGAAATGGGCAACGGAAGCGTAATAAACTCTAAACGGGCAATAGGAGCAAATGTCTCCTCAAAGTCAATACCCTCACTTTGAGAGTATCCTTGTGCAACAAGTCCAGCCTTGTTACACACTATGTTGCCATCCTCATCGGATTTGTTCCTATAGATCCACTTTGTGCATATCACATTTGTGCTTTTAGGCCTAGGAACTAGAGTCCAAACCTCATTTCTTTCAAATTGGTTTAGCTTTTCTTGCATGCTAAGAACCTAAAATTTATAATTTAAGGCCTCTTCAACCTTTTTAGGTTCTATTTGAGAGGTGTAACATGTGTAGCTAATGAGATTAGCTATTTGATGTCTAGTCCTCACACCCTTATTAACCTCTCCAATGATGTCTTTTTTATCATGGAGTTTCCTAACCCATGGAGCTGGTTCTTCAGAGTTCAAGAGAGGAACTCTATCAATAGTTTATGTCTCCTTTACATTAGGAATCTCCACAACATTCTCCAAGGGAGAGTCATCCACTATAGCAACCTCCTCCTCATGGTTATTAGACTTAAGCCTTATATCATCAACAACAACATTTGATGACTCTATGACGGTTTGAGTCTTCAAGTTGAAAACTCTATAGGCTCTACTATTTAAGGCATAGCCAATAAAAATACCCTCATCACTCTTAGCATCAAATTTAAAATGTAGCATTTACTTCTAAAGGTGTGGAAATAACTTGCGTTTGGCTTTCTACCTCTCCACAACTCATAGAAGGTTTGCCTAGTGCTGGGCCTTAGGAAAACTCTATTCCCTATATAGCAAGCCGTATTGACAGCTTCGGCCTATAAGTTCCTAGAAACATTGTTTCTAAGCAACATGACACATACCATCTCTTGAAGGACCCTATTCTTCCTCGCAACAACTCCATTTTGCTGAGGTGTCCTAGGAGCCGAAAACTCATGGGAGATACCTACACTATCACAATAGGTTCCAAAGGAAATATTCTCAAATTCCTTCCTATGGTCACTTCTAATCCGCTTTATGCTTTTAATATTAGAGTTCAGTTCATGTTGAATTTTATTACAAACATTTTAAACTTATCAAAAGTTTTATATTTTTCTCTAAGAAAATATGTCCATGTGAATCTAGAGAAATCATCTACACAAACAAAAATGTATCTCTTTCCACCTAAACTCTCGGTTTGCATAGGACCCATTAGATCCATGTGGAGAAGCTCTAGGGGCTCCTTGGTGGAGAGATACTTGCCTTTTTTGTGCATGTTTATGGTTTGTTTTCCTTGTTGGCAAGGTCCACAAACACCATTGGCTTTCTTCCCAAGCTTAGGAAGGCCATGTATAACATTGAACTTGTTTAGGATTCATAAATCCTGAAAGTTCATGTGACCAAGTCTTTCATGCCACAACTCAACTTGCTCTTCCTTGGACACATTGTTTGAGACTATTCTAGCTTCAAGACAATAGAAATTGTCACTAGATCTCACACCTTTTAACAAGGTTTGTCCATTAGGTAATAGGATATAGCAATCCTTTTTGCTAAATAAGACGGAAAGTCCTTCGTCACTTATATGAGAAATGCTAATCAAATTGGCTTTCAAGCCATCAACAAATAAAGCATTGGACAAGGAGGGTATACCGGGTATGGAAATGGTTCCTTTCCCTACAACTTTCTTTTTGGATCCATCACCAAAGGTGACACATCCTCCTTCCTCCATGACAAGAGTCTCGAAGAAACTCTTGTTTCCCGTCATGTGCCTAGAGCACCCACTATCAAGATACCAAAAATTAGAAGAATTTGCTTTCAAAGCAATTTGAGCAACATGGCAAACATTTTCATTCTTTCTAATCCACTTAGATACAATCTTTTCTTTTCTAGTGGCTTTTGGTACATGGGCTCTAGATGTTCTAGGATCATGCAAATCAATTTTCTCATTCCTAGGAACATGTATCATGGCTCTATTCTTTCTCTTTTCAATCATGCTTCTAGTTCTACACATTTTAATGTATCGAAAGCAAGTCTAATATGATCATCAAATCCACAAAAATGACATGAAGGAATGAAATAAGGATTCATACCTTGTCCTTATGCACGCATGGGAGCTTGTCCATGTCTTTGTGGTTGAGTGGGTTCAATCCACCTTCGTTGTTGAACCGGTCTAGCTTGCTTCCTAGCTTGAGGTTGCATGATTGGTCTCTTTCCTTTGTTGAGAGCCATTTGTTAAGAAAAGTTAGCTTGATGAGCTTTTGAAGGTTGAGCTTGTGGTTGTCTTCTTTGAGCCACCATCACTTATGCATTATGTGAGCATTGTCCTAGATCAATTTTCTTCCTAGGAGCTAGCACGGGTGAGGCTTCTTTGTTTCCTAAACTCTTAACAAACACAGTCTTATGGGAAGTGGAGGTCTCCTTACCATCCTTAAATCCAAGACCTCTCTTGTTACATGGACTCTTTCCAACACCAAGCATATGGTCAAGCTTCTTGGTGCTAGAAGCCATCCTAGTTAAAGACTCTGTAGCTTCTTCAATCTCCCTCTTCAAGCCTTCTTCCTTAGATTAATCTAACTCCTCTTTTAACTTATCTTCAATTTTCTTTGCCCTTTCCACTTGTTCACTTAAGTGGTCATTATGAGATGAAAATTCTAGATTCTCTTCTCTCAATCTTTGAATCTTTCTTGTGGTTTTCATCTCTAGGCTTTTAAACTTAGGAATTTATGCACCAAATCCTTCCTAGAGAAGGGCATACCCCGACCAAGGAAGCAGGAATGTCATATGACTTTTCCTGGTCTTGAGGCAAATCTTATGGCGAAATTTTTAAGGCAAAGGTAGGAGAACCAAGTAGAAGAACGACAAACCTCTTTATTGAATTTCAAATCAATACAAAGCAAAATCGGGGTATATTCTTAGAGATATACTACCCGAGATAAACTATTTCTTCAAAGCTTAAGGGTAAAAACTTTTAAGGTGATCAGCATTCTAAGTATGATCAACCGGGAGCCATCCATATCCTCCAGCATGTAGGCTCCTCCTCGGACTACCATTTTTATCAAGTAGGGACCTTCCCAGTTGGGAACTAGTATCTCGTCAGACCTTTCATGGGTACCCTGAGTTACTTTCCTAAGGATCAAGTCCCCTTCTTTAATGTTTCGGATCTTCACCCTTCTATTAAAACAGCGGGCTATCTTGCTTTGATAAGCCGTAACCTGTTCTGCTGCTCTGTCTTGCTTGTCCTCCAAAAGGTCTAGGTAAACTCTCAATCTTGTTTCATTGTCGTCTATGCTCAATCCGTTCTGAAGGCTAGTGAGTATGGGGTTTACCCAGTTACTGTCCTTCTAGTAGTACGATATGCCTGCATCACATTTGGGAGTTCTTCAACCCACTTGCCCTTCTTCTGTTGAAGCTTCCTCTTTAGGAGTTTTTTTGATGGTTTTGTTAATAGCTTCCACCAATCCATTAGTCTGCGGATGGGCTACTGATGCAAAACAAATGTCGATACCTCACCTTTCACAAAACTCCCTGAACTTGGCATTGTCAAATTGTTTTCCAAGGTTGGTTATTATGGCCATCAGGGTACCCAATCAACACACAATGTTTTCTTTGACAAAACTCGTCGTGTTTGCTTTAGTTATCTAGGTGAGAGACTTTGCTTCTACCTATCAGGTGAAGTAGTCCATTGCAACTATGGCGTGCTTAGCCTGACTAAGAACAGTCGGAAATGGCCTGATAAGGTCTAATCCTTAGACAGCAAATGGATAAGGTGTATTGATCAAAGAGAGACTTTCATAATGTAGATGGTGGAGGTTTGCTGTCTTCAGGCAAGCTTCACATGATCGTGTATACTGTTTTGCATCCTGGTGTAGAGTGGGCAAGTAGTAACCCATTCTAAGTACTTGGTAGGCTAGGGTTTCTCTTGACACATGGTTCCCGCAGTCTCCTGACTGTAACTCGGTAAGGGCCCACTGTGCATCATTCAGATGTAAGCATCTCAATAATGGAAGAGATTTTCCTTTGCGGTATAAGTGCCCATCTACTAGGCAGTACCTGGTGGAGGTCGTTTTGAGTTTGTGTGCTATATCCGGATCCATTGTGAGGGCTCCATTTTGGAGGTAGCCCGCTATAGGATCCATCCAGCACGGAAGATGGTCTACCAGGTTCACCTCTACCCTGCTAGCTATGCTGGGACAAAGTATCAGATGGAGCGGTATCCCTGTTGGTAATGCCTGTCCTCTGGTCACAACAATTTTAGCCAGGACATCCGTTCGGTGATTATTTTCTCTAGGAATCTGTTCCATCTTCGTGTCCTTGAACTTCGTCATTACTTCTCGCACCTTTCCCAGGTACGTTATCATGATGTCACCCTTTGCTTGATACAAACCGGACACTTGGTTGATTATGAGTTGTGAGTCACTCCGGACTAGGAGGTAATCCGCTTCTAACTCCCCGGCCACCTTCATTCTAGCTAATAAGGCTTCGTACTCTGCCGCATTAACTCGAACCTAAAAAAATGGCTGATTTTGACTCCTTCCGGATCAATCAAGATGACCCCTACTCCGCAGCCCGACTGATTCGATGCTTCATCCGTGTACAGTGTTCAGATCTTACTATCAACTTGCCACTCGCAGGATTCTAATGTTAGGACTATATTCGAGGTAGCTTCTTAGTTGGAGACCATGCTAAATTCTACCACTAAGTCGACTAAGGCCCGAGCCTTGATAGTCGTTCTAGGTTTGTATTTGATATCATACTGGGTAAGCTCTAGAGCCCACAAGACTAACCTTCCTGATACGTTTGGTCTTCTGAGGAACTGCATCAGCGGGTGGTTTGTGATCATTGCGATGGTATGAGCTTGGAAATACGGTCGAAGCTTTCTGGCTGTAGTTACAAAGGCATAAGCAAGCTTCTACATAAGGGTGTTATTCTTCTCGGACTTGGTCAGGGCATGGCTTACGTAGTAGACTGGTCTCTAGACCCGGTCATCACATTCCTTTACTAAGGCTTCGCTAGTAGCGGTCTTCGAGACTGCTAAGTAAAGCTGCAATTCTTCTCCCAATGTAGGCTTTACTAGTAGTGGCAGGCTAGCTAGATACCTTTTCAAAGACTGAAAGGCTTCCTTACTTTCTTGATCCACTTCATTTTCTTACCCTGCTTTATAATTTTGAAGAAGGGAAGGGATTTATCAGTAAATCATGATATGAAGCAGTTAAATGCTGTTAGCATACCAATCAGCCCCTGGGCTTACTTGAGGGTGGTAGGGGACTCAAGGTCTAGAATTGCTTTGATCTTCTCAGGATTGGCCTCAATCCCCCTCTCATGTACCATGAATCCCAAGAATTTTCTCATTGCTACCTCAAAAGCACACTTAGTAAGATTCAGCCTCATCTGATTCTCTCTTATTATTTGGAAGGTCTGGCACAAGTCTTCTGAATGCTAATCTGTTGTAGGAGATTTGGTGATCATTTCATCTATGTACACTTCCATGTATCTTCCAATTAATGGTCAGCTTGTTTACCAAACGTTGGTATGTGGCACCTGCATTCTTAAGACTAAATGGAATTATCTTGTAGTAGTAGATGTTAGGATTATGCTCAATAGCAAGAGTGTAATGTTGTAATTAACAATCTTTTTCATATTAATAAAGTGATTTCTGGTTTAACAAATCGTATAGCATTTATAGTTTGTATTATAATTGTCAAAGTAAATAATCATAAGGTCTAAAGACTATGGGAAAAGAAGAATTGTTCGTACATCTGGATATGTATGTGGTAGACACAATTCTTTAGTTAGTCTTGAATATTGTTCACAACTTAAGTTAAATGTTAGGCACCTTTATCTTGTTAAAGTTGTAGAATTCTTTTGCTAGCATTTGAGTGGGATCAAATGAGATATGATGAGTCTAAAATCATCGGAGTGTCTTCGAGCAAAAGGATCTAGTGCACTGGGTGCATTGAACTGGATCACAATGAAAAGCTTTATCTAGAACCGTCAATAGATAATAGTCTTTTCATTATCAGGACAATCGGAGGGTCTGTCTTAATCCTGAGATAAATGACGGACTTATGGTTGCAAGTGATATCATTTGAGTTATCAATGAGTACGATTATATCGTATAGTCTATCCTCGATAGTTTGGTGATATTCATTTGTTAATCGATAGAGGACTTCATTTATAGATATGGACATCGTGGCTCCATTTAATTAAATGAGAGTATAATATCATCATATGGATGTTTTGAGGTAATTGGATATTAAATCTCAACGTTGAGTTTTCGATAGTGTCTATTGAAAACATGGCTTCTGGACAAGTCAAAATATCCAAGTTCAAAACGTGGTCATATGAGTAAATATGGTAACCTGGAGAGTTATAGGCGGTCTATGAACTCTTGGCGATTACTGATATTAATCACGAGGATACACTATCTCCAATATGATTGTCTAGGGTATGAATGAGGAGCATCTTCCTTTTCTATCTTTATTTAAGAGTTCAGTTTTAGCTCTTTAGTGGAATGAGTTAAAATTAATGGATCGGACCTAAGTGAATCATTTGTTGATTGTGATTAGGTTATGTCTATTGAAGCTTAAATTTAGATGGCTCGCCAAGATCCCCAATCCACACGGACTTGCATGGATCACTTGATATATTCTACCGGACCAATTTAAGGGTCCATCTAGAATCGCATTTAATATATTAAGAATATAATTTGCACATTATTTAAGTAATGGGCTGCTCAATTATATTAATATATTAATGAAAGACATGTGGGCTTGTTTCTTTTAGTAAGAATGGGTCTGGTTCACATGTGGGCTTTTTTTTTATTTAAAGTCCAATGATTAAATGAAATAGGAAAATAATATTAGGCCCATCTTATATATAAGTGGGGCGGCTAGGTTAAAGTTTTGACCTAAAAATATTATTTTGTTTCATTTGTTTTAATTAAATAAGAATTAATTGATTTATTGATTAATTGTTTAATTAAAGAAACAAATCTTTCCTAAAAGTAAAAGACTTGTTTGATAAGTAAATAAATAAATTAGTATTATTTATTTAATCAAATAAGGAGTTTTTTTTTTATTTATTTAGTCAAATAAAAGAATAAAAATAAAAGAGTTGGATTAGGGTTTGAAGTCTATAAAGTTAAAAAGAATTAGGGTTGAATTTAAGTCACCCTATATAAGTGACATGATGAAATTCGGCCAACCCTAATTAGATACTACATAGAATTCGACAACCGTAAAGGAAAAAGAAGAAAAATTCGGCCAACCTATATATATGTTCTTATAGGGTGCGGCCACATCAATGAATTGGTGCTTGAGTTTTTATTTTCTTTCTTCTTCTTCTTAATTCTAAGAGAGTTTTTATTCTAGAGAGACAAAAATGAGTGAAAAATTATTCTTTGATAGTATACAATTGCTTAAACATCAATAAGCTTGTGTATACGATATCGATCTAGGTTCACGCGAGTTTCGATCATAAGATTGTGAACTCAAAAGTGACCGGAATAATTTTGACATTCTTTTGATTGTTTTTGTGACTAACAAAGAAAAGAAAGTATTTGTTTGGTCCATTCACAGGTTTGCAATTCAAAGGAAAGGGAGACCGCGCTCCTAGGTGATCCACGTTCGTGCTCGGATTGAAGGTCTTGCGGATTACCATCGACATAAGTCAATCGGATCACGCGACAAGAGGTAATTTACTTTTGTTGATATATATGCATGTTTATTGATTAAAAGGGTTTAAGGTTCATAAAGGAAAATTTTTAAAAGTCACTAAATCGTCTTTAGTATCGCTTCCGCTGCGTGTAACACTTTTATTTGTTTATTTTTCCCTACAATTGGTATCAGAGCCTAGGTTGAACCCTTTTAATTAATTAACGTATATATACGTGGATCTATTTCTTTTTATTGTGATTATGCATGTTTAGAAAGAGATGGCACTCTAGGTATTCAAATATATAATTACATGTGATGTATGGATTTATATATATTTTATGTGGTTTGTTATTGCTCGATTTTGGCCCTAGATTTTCAATGTAATTTTTGTTTCGGAATTGTAACAAGAAGGGTGGTCTATTATCGTCATAATTCCTTCTTGGTAGATTGCTAGGTTTTATTTTTTTTTATATATATGTGCAGTATTTTTTTTAGTGTTACTGCAGTTTTTTTTTTATTTATTTTTAGTATGTGCAGTTTTTGGTTTGTAAAAATACTGCAGTGAATAAAAAAAAAAAAATTAATACTGCAGTATTTATTATATATATACTGCCATAATATATTTAGGTCTTGGAGATTCGAAGACACGAAGCAAAACGAAGCAAAACGAAGCAACCGGAACTAAGTACGAGCACCGTGTGCACCCTAGGAGTGGATTGGGCTGCACATGACAAGCCCAAACTTTGGTGGGCTGCGCATGGCAGCCTTGTGTGGCCTTATGGGCTGCGCAAGGCAGCCCCTTTGTGGGGGTGTGGGCTGCGCACGCCCATGGGAGAAGGCCGAAGGATGAGCGTATGGTTGATGGGCCACCTGAAGATCTTGTATTCCTGACAAATTGTAATTTACTTGTTTTTCTAGGATGGGCCAAAATTGTTGCTATTTAATTTATGCTTAAATATTACAATATTTGTTATTGTATGATAACATGACATATAGAATAGGAGTGCCACGCATATATCTCTTTTGGTATGAACATGCATTGAATGATTTAGGTATCTAAATTGGCATCTAGATAACTCGGTAAATCATTCTATGGGATTTAATCACACGCCTTAAATAATTGAGTGGGAGAAGGTGTTTTGGTAACACCTATGGCCTCCAAGGTTAGTTGAGCTTTATTATTTATTGGTAATTCCCCCAAGGGGCGTCCATGAATGGAATTTAGCAACATACTTCCTTACAAAGATAGACTAGACAATGGACTCAAACGAGATCTACTCCCCAAGGAGGGATTTCCGTCAGAGAAAATCGAGGGTCGATATCTTGGTAACACACTCAATGTAATTTTATTGATATCCTCCCAAGAGTTCTTGTCAGTAAAATTGCAAGGCTAAAATTGAAAACGCCGGTTGTTATGTTAACAATTAGGTGGGACCTAGTCTAACTAGTAAATGGTGCGAACTCCCAAGGGAGGCGTAACATTTATGGGTGTTAGATCACCGTTGAATTTTATGATTGAGTTATTTATTTAATTCAAGATAAATATTTAAAAGTGCTTTATCATGATTATTTACTTATATATGTTTTGTTTTATTCAGAAATCATGACCCCATCACTTATGAACATCCTGAAAGATAACACTTTAACTGGAGATAATTATGTCACATGGAAAAGGAAAATCGGGTTGTTACTGCAAAGTGAAAAACATAAGTTTGTTCTAACTACTCCTAAACCACCTGCTCCTAATAATGAATCTAGCATAATGTGTAGAGATGAGTATGAGCAGTTGAAGACTTCAGATGATATGGCAAAATGTTACATTATGGCCACTATCTCCGACGTGTTGCAACAGCAGCATGAAGGAATGGAGTCCGCTGCTGATATAATGATGTCTCTAGAGGAGATGTTTGCTATGAAGTCTAGGACGACTAAGAGAGAGGCAGTGACTGCTTTTATGAATCTTAGGATGAAACCTGGACAGGCTGTGAAAGATCACATGATGAAAGTCATAGCACATCTCAACATTGCCGAACTGCATGGCGCTGAGATAGATGGTGATACAAAGATTGATATGGTTGTCAATTCATTGTCAGATTCCTTTGATCAGTTCAAATTGGACTACACTTTGAACAAAAAGGAATACACCTTACAAGGTCTGATGCAAGATGTTCAAACTGCTGAAAAGATCCTTGTGAAAGGCAAAGGTCAAGAGATTCATATGGTTGGTAAAGTTGCTACCGTTAAGGCCCGTCAAATGGTCAAGAAACAACAGAAGAAAAAGCAATTTGGGCCTATCAAGAAGGAGACCAAGAAAGTAACCAAGATCAAAGGGAAATGCTTCCTTTGTGGTGAAAAGGGACATTGGAATAGAAATTGCCCAAAGTCCCAGAACAAGAAGGAAGAAGGTAATTTGAATTATCTAGAAACATGTTTTTTGGCTGATTCTACAGATTCTTGAATCATAGACTCAGGAGCCACTAATCATGTTTGTTATTCCTTGCAGGGGTTTCAAGAAAGGAGAAAGCTGAGTAAGAATGAAATCAATTTGCGCTTGGGCAACGGAACGTTAGGCGTCCGTGCGGCAAAGTGAGATATTGTAGTTATTTGGATTCTGTAAGGCATTTAGATTTAATAGACGTTTATTATGTACCTCAATTCAAGAGGAATTTAATTTCGCCTTCTTGTTTGAATAAATTTGGATATTCGGTTACTTTTAATAAAGTTTTTATTATTAGTAAGAATGACAAAATTATTTGCCAAGGTACATTGAAAAATACTATACTTTTTGCATAGAAATATCTCTCACTCGTTAGACACGTAAATAACGGAACCTAATCATGTTATAAAACTATCGTATGAAACCTACCTTTGGCATTTACGCTTAGGTCATATTAACCTTGGTCAGATTAAAAGATTGGTAAGTGACGGACCTTTAAGTGACTTAAAGGTTGATGATCTACCAACTTGTGAATCTTGTTTGGAGGGTAAAATGACCAAAAGGACGTTCTCTGCCAAAGGTGCAAGAGCCACCGAATGTTTAGGATTGATACACACTGATGTATGTGGACCTATGAGCATTCAAGCTAGAGGTGGATACGAGTACTTCATCACCTTCACGGATGATTACTCAAGATTTGGTTATGTGTATCTCATGAGACATAAGTCGGATGCTTTTGACATGTTCAAAGCATTCAAAGCTGAAGTGGAAAATCAGCTTGAGAAACACATAAAAATCTTGAGATCCGATCGTGATGGAGAATATCTATCTGGTGAGTTTCAACAATATCTTATTGATAATGGGATAGTTTCTCAGTTTTCTGCACCAGGTACACCTCAACAAAATGGGGTAGCAGAAAGGAGAAATAGAACTCTTTTGGACATGGTTAGGTCTATGTCGAGTTATTCAACGCTTCCTATTTCTTTTTGGGGATATGCTTTACAAACTGCTATATACATTCTAAACGATGTACCATCTAAGTCTGTTCCTAAAACACCGCATGAGTTGTGGACTGGGCGCAAGCCTAGTTTACAACACTTAAGGATATTTGGTTGTCCTGCGCATGTGTTAAAAGGAAAGACAGAAAAGATGGAGTCCCGTTCAGAAACATGTATATTTGTAGGGTATCCAAAAGAAACTAAAGGATATTATTTCTATAGTCCTTCAGATCTTAAAGTATTTGTTTCGACAAATGCTAAATTTCTGGAAAACGACTATATGAATGATTTTGTGCCTAGAAGTAGAATTGTCCTGAATGAGATGTCAGGAGATACAATTCCACGAGAGGTTGCACAACCTAACCCAATTGTAAGTTCCGATCCAACACAAGATCAACAACCTACCATTCCTCGTCGTAGTGGAGGGTTAGAACACAACCCGAAAGATACATCGGTCTGGGAGAATCAGTGGAGAATCTCCCGGACGACGATGATCCCTATACGTACAAGGAAGCTATGGAGGATGTTGATAGTCGCCATTGGCAAAAGGCAATGCAATCTGAGATTGAATCTATGTTCGATAACAAAGTCTGGTCCCTTGTAGACTTGCCTAAAGGGATAAAACCCATTGGGTGCAAGTGGGTATACAAGAGGAAAAGAGGTATGGATGGAAGGGTGGAAACCTTTAAAGCTAGATTGGTAGCTAAAGGGTATACACAGAAAGAAGATATCGATTACGAGGAAACCTTCTCTCCTGTGGCCATGCTTAAATCCATTAGGATACTCTTATCCATTGCAGCATCTTTAGATTTAGAGATTTGGCAAATGGACGTCAAGACAGCTTTCCTAAATGGAAGTCTTGACGAAAGCATCTACATGATGCAACCAGAGGGATTCATTGAAAAGGGCCAAGTGGATAAGGTATGCAAGTTGCAGAAATCCATATATGGATTAAAGAAAGCATCCAGATCCTGGAACATAAGGTTTGATCAAGCTGTCAAAGGTTTTGGATTTATTCAGAATCCTGACGAACCTTGTGTATACAAAAGGATTAAAGGTGACAAGTTGGTTTTCCCGATTCTTTATGTTGATGATATACTACTCATTGGAAACGATGTAGGTGTATTGACATCACTAAACGAATGGTTAGCAAAACAATTTGATATGAAAAACTTAAGAGAAGCAAGTTATATTCTTGGTATCCAAGTATTAAAGGATAGAAAGAATAGAACGATTGCATTATCCCAAGCTTCATACATAGACAAAATCTTATCTAGATTCTCCATGCAAGATTCCAAGAAAGGTATGTTACCTTTCAGACATGGAATCAAGCTTTCTAAGGAACAAGTTCCTAAGAATGAGCATGAAGAGCAATTCATGAGTAGAGTTCCATATGCCTCGGCAGTTGGAAGTCTCATGTATGCAATGCTCTATACTAGACCAGATATTTGTTTTGCTGTTGGCATAGTTAGCAGGTTTCAATCGAAACCTGGACCTGATCACTGGACGGCAGTCAAGCATATTTTCAAGTATCTTAAGAGAACGAGAGATAATATGCTTGTATACTCTGGAGGGGATTTGGTTCCCGTTGGGTACACAGATTCTGATTTCCAATCAGATTCTGACTCCAGAAAATCCACATCAGGGGCTGTTTACTATTGGAGGAGCAGCAGTTATATGGAGGAGTATCAAGCAATCTTGTATTGCTGATTCCACCATGGAAGCCGAGTATGTTGCTTCTTGCGAAGCTGCCAAAGAGGCTGTTTGGCTCCGCCAATTCTTGATTGACTTAGAAGTGGTTCCTAGTGCGAATAAGCAGATCACTATCTACCGTGACAACAGTGGAGCAATGGCTAATTCGAAAGAACCAAGAAGTCACAAGAGAGGTAAACACATTGAAAGAAAGTATCATCTTTTAAGGGAGATTGTTAAAAGAAGTGACGTGACGATTACCAAAATCGCGTCAGCAGAAAATCTAGCGGATCCCTTCACAAAGGCTCTACCTCAGAAGAGTTTCGATGGGCATCCAGAGAATATGGGCTTGAGAGATACGACACATTTGCTATAGCGCAAGTGGGAGATTGTTAGGATTATGCTCAATAGCAAGAGTGTAATGTTGTAATTAACAATCTTTTTCATATTAATAAAGTGATTTCTGGTTTAACAAATCATATAGCATTTATAGTTTGTATTATAATTGTCAAAGTAAATAATCATAAGGTCTAAAGACTATGGGAAAAGAAGAATTGTTCGTACATCTGGATATGTATGTGGTAGACACAATTCTTTAGTTAGTCTTGAATATTGTTCACAACTTAAGTTAAAGGTTGCGCACCTTTATCTTGTTAAAGTTGTAGAATTCTTTTGCTAGCATTTGAGTGGGATCAAATGAGATATGATGAGTCTAAAATCATCGGAGTGTCTTCGAGCAAAAGGATCTAGTGCACTGGGTGCATTGAACTGGATCACAATGAAAAGCTTTATCTAGTACCGTCAATAGATAATAGTCTTTTCATTATCAGGACAATCGGAGAGTCTATCTTAATCCCGAGATAAATGATGGACTTATGGTTGCAAGTGATATCATTTGAGTTATCAATGAGTACGATTATATCGCAAAGTATATCCTCGATAGTTTGGTGATATTCATTTGTTAATCGATAGAGGACTTCATTTATAGATATGGACATCGTGGCTCCATTTAATTAAATGAGAGTATAATATCATCATAAGGATGTTTTGAGGTAATTGGATATTAAATCTCAACGTTGAGTTTTCGATAGTGTCTATTGAAAACATGGCTTCTGGACAAGTCAAAATATCCAAGTTTAAAACGTGGTCATATGAGTAAATATGGTAACTTGGAGAGTTATAGGCGGTCTATGAACTCTTGGCGATTACTGATATTAATCACGAGGATACACTATCTTCAATATGATTGTCTAGGGTATGAATGAGGAGCATCTTCCTTTTCTATCTGTATTTAAGAGTTCAGTTTTAGCTCTTTAGTGGAATGAGTTAAAATTAATGGATCGGACCTAAGTGAATCATTTGTTGATTGTGATTAGGTTATGTCTATTGAAGCTTAAATTTAGATGGCCCGCCAAGATCCCCAATCCACACGGACTTGCATGGATCACTTGATATATTCTACCGGACCAATTTAAGGGTCCATCTAGAATTGCATTTAATATATTAAGAATATAATTTGCACATTATTTAAGTAATGGGTTGCTCAATTATATTAATATATTAATGAAAGACATGTGGGCTTGTTTCTTTTAGTAAGAATGGGTCTGGTTCACATGTGGGCTTTTTTTTTATTTATTTAAAGTCCAATGGATTAAATGAAATAGGAAAATAATATTAGGCCCATCTTATATATAAGTGGGGCGGCTAGGTTAAAGTTTTGACCTAAAAATATTATTTTGTTTCATTTGTTTTAATTAAATAAGAATTAATTGATTTATTGATTAATTGTTTAATTAAAGAAACAAATCTTTCCTAAAAGTAAAAGACTTGTTTGATAAGTAAATAAATAAATTAGTATTATTTATTTAATCAAATAAGGAGTCTTTTTTTTTATTTAGTCAAATAAAAGAATAAAAATAAAATAGTAAAAATAAAAGAGTTGGATTAGGGTTTGAAGTCTATAAAGTTAAAAAGAATTAGGGTTGAATTTCAGTCACCCTATATAAGTGACATGATGAAATTCGGCCAACCCTAATTAGATACTACATAGAATTCGGCAACCCTAAAGGAAAAAGAAGAAAAATTCGGCCAACCTATATATATGTTCTTATAGGGTGCGGCCACATAAATGAATTGGTGCTTGAGTTTTTATTTTCTTTCTTCTTCTTCTTAATTCTAAGAGAGTTTTTATTCTAGAGAGACAAAAAGGAGTGAAAAATTATTCTTTGATAGTATACAATTGCTTAAACATCAATAAGCTTGTGTATACGATATCGATCTAGGTTCACGCGAGTTTCGATCATAAGATTGTGAACTCAAAAGTGACCGGAATAATTTTGACATTCTTTTGATTGTTTTTTGTGACTAACAAAGAAAAGAAAGTATTTGTTTGGTCCATTCACAGGTTTGCAATTTAAAGGAAAGGAAGACCACGCTCCTAGGTGATCCACGTTCGTGCTCGGATTGAAGGTCTTGCGGATTACCATCGACGTAAGTCAATCGGATCACGCGACAAGAGGTAATTTACTTTTGTTGATATATATGCATGTTTATTGATTAAAAGGGTTTAAGGTTCATAAAGGAAAAATTTTAAAAGTCACTAAATCGTCTTTAGTATCGCTTCCGCTGCGTGTAACACTTTTATTTGTTTTTTTTTTCCCTACAATAATTGGAGTGGAAAATTCTTCTTTGGACCCCTGCCATTTTTGGCAGTTATCAGGTATGTTATTCATTATATTTCAAGACCGTTTGGATTGGTTATGATATCTCCAAAGTGACCACTAAAACAGGGCATCTCTACTATTTTCAAAATCTGACCTTTGGTCACTTAAATGACCATAACTCTTTCTATAGAAATTGAAATATCATTCCGTAAAAAGGAGTAGAAAGTAGACATCCATACCTTTCCAATAGTATATTATATGAAAGGTTTCGATGTGGTTTGGTCATGTTTTGGGGTGCTTGATTCTTTAGCTAGTGCACTGCCAATGCTTTACCGCTCCCTGTACCACCCCTTGTGCACATGCCTGGGAAACGGTCCCCCTTGCTCTAATTTCCAGTGCTTTTACCACTCCCTGTGCAACTCTTTGAACACTTGCTTGGGTAACGGTACATGTAGCGGTCCGACACGTTTTTGCAACCTGTTTTGGCAAAACGATGTCATTTCATCTAGGACAGCATATATATATTGATCTTATACCTCTCTTGGAAATTCAAGAACTTCAAAGATCATATTTTTAGAGAGAAGAAGAGCTCCCCTAGTGAGAGAAAGCAAAACTTGCTTCTTTAACTCTCCAAACCCAAAACCCATGTGCATCTAACATGTTTCATGCTTCAATCTTCTATAGGTCTTCATCATTCTTGACTTGGTAAGTAAGAACAAACATTTCATCTTTGTTTATTGTTCTTAAAGTACAAGAGTTCATTTTTATTGCATATGATTTGAAGAAATCTTTTATTGAATACATTTATTAATGAATGATGACATGATTGGGTTTGTATTATGATAGCTTAATTGATTAGGTTGTTTTGCCTAAATAGCTAAGCCTAGAATATTCTTGTGGAATTTATTGTTCATTAGGTTGATAGATTAATGTTTATTTATTTAGTCAAACTCTATTGAATGTTCATGTGCATTTAATTGACAATTATGCTATTAAAAAATTTCTACAACTAATTGAGTTCACATATATGACATGTTGACTTTGTTTTGTAGCTAGGATTGTTTTGTGATTGATAACATCTAGCTAAGTCTTTATGCTTTGCATTTAGACATTGATAACTTGGATCTATTGATTGTCTCATTAAATTCCTAGTTGACCATTTTGTGTGTGGTCTTACACATTATTACATTTGAGCATTACTGTCATATTTCAGTTAGACTTTTAATTCTCTTCATAAAGTCAAATGCTTGTGGCTTCTAGGTGAAGTTGCACAAGCATTGTACTAGCTCCTCTGTAAAAGGCATACGGGTAGATTAGGAGTTGCTCATGCCAAGAGTAGTGGATCGTGGAGATCACTTGAAGGTGTAACCGTCTCTTCATATAGAGGTTGTCTAGGGTTGGTCTATGTTAGTTATTAAAGGCATGCGGGTAGTAGTTGTGGGATAGTGACCGAGAATGGTTGAGGTCAACCTAGGTCGTAAACATTGTAAGTTCCTCAAGTTTGATTGGTTTATTTCGGTGACAATCCATTAGTGGGGTTTGTTTTGTAAGGGTAGCTTAGGCATTTGATGGTTGGTGCTTTGCACAACCAAGACCCTCTCAAGACCTCAAGAAATCAAGCACTTCAAAAGTAAATTTATAAGTGCTTACTTGCTTTAAAGAGATGTAGTTACACACACTCACAACACATGCATAATTCTTATTTTTGTATGTTGTGGTTCTTTATTATGTGTGCATTAATGTTCATTAATCTCTCTTCTTGCATGTTTAACTTGATTGCATCTTGTGTGTCAAATGTCTTGTTTGTGATGCATCATGTTTGTTTAGGGGTGCTGTCAAACCACCCTATAACCGCCCTACGTAAGGCAGTTGAAAGGTGGTTAGAGCAAATTGCTCTTGACCGCTCTACGACCGCCCTTCGTAGAGCAATGCCACTAGTGGATTTTTTGATCACCCACAAACCGCCCTACAACCGCCCTATGTAGAGCGGGTGTAAGGCGGTTCTCAAAATCCCAAGAGCAATTGCTCCCATTTCGCCTGAAAACCCCCCTACGCGTAGAGAGGTTATGAAGAACATGTTCTTCATTTCCCAGGTGAACCGCCTTACAACCGCCCTACGTAGATTGGGTGTAAGGTGGTCAAGGCATATTTTTTGAAAACTTATCAAAACGATGTCACTTCATTTTGACACCTTATATATATGCCTCTTTTGTTTTAAGTCAGTTCTAAGAGTTCCAAAAAGCATATTTTTCACTTAGAAAATATTTCAAGAGAAAAATTCACAAGAACTCACCTTTAAACACTCAAAGCTTTTCCATTATGCATCAAAGATCATCATGCATCATCTATGACCATATAGGATGCATCCATACATGGTTTAGCAACATAACATCTTGCTTGGTAAGGTTTTCACTATTATCTTACATAAATGGTGCCTTTCTTAACAAGCCATCTCTTTTATCATTTGTATGCTCTTAGAATATATTCTAGATACAAAATAAAGATTGATTGTGGTGCATTGATTGAGTGTTGTATTGTGATAGCTATCTAGGTTTTGCTTAATCTTAATTAGCTAAGCTATTTGACATGTCATCTAGCTCTTGATATTTAGGAATGAATTAATTGTCATATTCTCATTCTAGATAAGCATCTAAGGTTCCCTAGCCTTGTTTGTTGCTTGAATATTATCATATATTCACATAGGATGTTTTATCTCTTTGGAGAAAATAAGTCTTATGTGATTGACCGGGATTAGGTCGCTACACTGGGATTAGGTGGTCACTCAAGCAAATTGGACTAGGTCCACTTTTAAAGGCTTGTGGGTAGTGATAGCTAGATATTGGCCGGATTAGGCCGTCAAACCGGGATTAGGTTGTATATGCTATTGCAATTAGTGGATTCGAGATTCGTGTGTGGCGCACATAACAGCCCGTGGTTTTTCCCAATGGTAGGGTTTCCACGTATATTTCAATTGTTGTTTATATTTCCGCACCATATTACACTTGTTGTTTAATTTGACTAGTTAGGGTATTTTCGTGAATATTGATTAATCGCGAAAATTGGTAATAATCACTTAAAATCTATTCACCCCCCCCCCCCTCCTTCTCTAGATTAATGTTGAACACACCTTAAATTTGTTTCAATTGGTATCAAAGTGGGTTCCTAGATATACTTAGGTGATCCTAGCTCATTTTGGTGTGTGTTGCATTTTGTGTGATTTTTGATTTGTCATATATTTTGCATTCATCTCATTTGCATTCATCCAAACACTATAAGTGATTTTGGGATGAACGAAAAGGGAGCGTCGAGCGTGAGGCCACCATTACTCACCGGCATAAACTACTCCTCATGGAAGGGGAAGATGGAGGTGTACTTGTGCCAAATCCATGATAGGGCATAGATGGCGGTTGAAGATGGTTATGCGCCATTGAAGATGACTCATACGGATGGAGGAGAGGAGGTTCTCAAGCCTGAGGCAGAGTGGAGTCCTCAAGAGTTTATTGATTACATGTGGAACAATAAAGCCATACATGCCATACAGTGTGCAATGGACCAAAATCAGTATAAACTGATTCAAATTACTAGGATCGCCAAAGAGGCGTGGGACATCCTAGAGGCCGCACATGAAGGAACCGAGGTTGTCAAAGAATGCAAGCTCCAAGTCCTCCAAACTCAGTTTGAGACCATTAGGATGGAGGAAAGTGAGTAGTTCAATGACTTCCAAGTGAGGCTAATGGACATTGTGAACCAAAGTCACCAACTTGATGATCCTTACTTGGATAGAAGGATCAAGCAAAAGATCATGTGATCACTTCCCGAGAGGTTCGAGTCCAAAGTGACAGCTTTAGAAGAAAATAGCGAGTACAAAGATATGAAGCTGAGTGAAGTCATTGGAAGAATTCTTGCCTTTGAGTCAAGAAAGGAGACTACCACATCATCTCCTAAGAAAAAGAATAATATTGCTTTGAAGACTTCAAAATATGATAAGAAGGAGGTTGATGATGACTCGGTCGAAGACATGGCTTTGTTGCTAAAAGATTCAAGAAATTTGTCAAGTTCGAGAAGAAGGGTGTTGGATCAAATGGCCAAAACTTGAAGAAAAAGAGTCTCTTCAAGAAGTTTAAGCTTAGGCAAGATGAGTCTAAAAGAATAGAGGTCCAATGCTATGAATGTGGTGGCATAGGTCACTTCGCCCTCGAATATGGTAATCGCATGGACAAGAAAAAGGGAAAGGCGATGGCCGCCACTTGGAGTGGTAATAGTGATGACTCCGGTGAGGGAGATAAGTCTTCAAGTGACGAAGACCTTGCCATAAACTACACGGCATTTAGTGCCAATCAAGTAGAAGTTGAAGTTGATGGCAAGGATGACTTGACTAGTGATCCCATAAAAGAGATAGATGAAGAAGTAACTATAGAGGTGATTTGTGTAGCTACTCATTGGGATATGTCTCATACTTCATCAAGAGATAAATTTGATGATCTTGATGAAGAAGATGACTTCATAGGTGAGATGGAGAATATAAGAGATGACTCAAAAGTTGAGAATATGTCATCTAACTCAACAAATGGAAATGTGGAGAGTATGGATCATGAAGACTACTTGAGAAAGTTTGAAAGCTATAAGTTAAAGAATGAAAAGGAGATTCAAAATTTGAAGGAAGAAAACCTTAAGCTTTCAACACTAGTTGACCATTTGAGTGAAGAAGTGGTGAGATCCATGAAGGATGAAGATAAGCTAAAGGATGAGTTAGCTATATCTAAGAGGAATGAAGAAGGGTTGAAAAAGGAAATTGAAGATGCTAGAGTGTTGATGGCTAAGATGGCCTCTAGCACGGAAAAACTCAACCATATGTTGAGTGTTGGAAAAAGCCCTTGTGACAAGAGTGGTCTTGGCTTTAAAAATGACATGGAGATTCTCACTCCTAGCAAGACCATGTTTGTCAAGAGCTTGGGCATTAAAGAAGCTTCACCAGTGCACACTCCTAGGAAAAAGATTGATCTAGGACAATGTTCAAAAAATGCACAAGTGAAGGTAGCTCCAAGGAGACAACCTCAAGCTCAACCTACAAGAGTTCCTCACACTAACTTCCCTCAAACTTAAATCCATCAAAGGAAGAGACCAATCATGCAAGCTCAACTGAGGAAGCAACCAAGTCTTGGTCAACGACAAAGAAGGAGAGATCCTATACAACAACCAAGACAACCACAAAGACATGGGAAGGCTCATATGCATGCACAAGGATATGGTATGATTTCTAACTTCATCCCTACATGTCATTATTGTGGTATTGATGGTCACATTAGACCAAATTGCTTTCATTACATCAAAATGTGTAGAGCTAAAAGCATGATTAAAAAGAAAAGGGCTAGAGCTAGAATGCATGTTCATAGGAAGGATAAAATTCATTTAAATGATCCTATGATATCTAGAACTCTTGAACCTTTAACCACTAGGATTGAAATTTTGTCACCTAAGTGGAAAAGAAATAATGAACCCGCTTGCTATGAGTCTAACAAGTCTCACATTGGTTTAACTAAGTCCAATGGACTTGGAAGGTCATTAGGACCTCATGACTTTCATTGATGAAGGGTGGAGTTTGACCCCATATGGGGAACTTAAGCAAAGAGAGCTTGTTTGCATACTTGTCACATGCAAAAATTTGAAATATCTAATGCTTCTTTATTAATTGCTTGAGCATCATGGTTGCACATATGTATATATGTTTTTATCTTAATAAGTGTGAACCATGCTTTGAATGCAATCCATGTCCTATTTATGTTAAAACATGCATTTTTGGACTAGGAGATATATACATAGGAAGTATGATTTGAATGACCTATAGTTATCTCCATGACATGATGATTCTTAATTAACATGCTAAAAATGAATAGCATGAAATTCATATGACATGCTCACATGTAAATAGCATGAATTAATGATTGCATATTCTTAAATGCAAAACAATGTGTGAAAAAACAAATGAGACTCAAATGAAAATCAATTGTCTCTCTTTCTTTACTTGTTGAACATGGTTACTATCATACAGGAAATATTCCTGGAAAAATTGAATAGGGTGCAAAATCGCTCATGCCATGTTTAGCCTATAAAGTTGGATATAAGTTGCTCTCAAATTAAAATCAATGAAATCTCTATATCCTTGCTTCTCTCATGACAAATGGTGAAATTGGTTTGACTTTTATTGGAAACCTTTGTCATTTGCTTTGCCAAATACCATTGTATTTTGGACTTGAATGCTACATGTCTTGTATGCAAAACATTTTTTTAATTCACACATTTTCACAAAATAAATCTCCTTTTTTCTCTCCAATTGATTGAGTTGCATAAAGTGGCTTATATGATTATACAAATATCTTGTATGCTATTATCTCTCTTTGCCTTAAGTGACTCGGTTGAGGACTACTCCTTTGCCCATATCATGAAAAAAATGGGGAGTAAAATGAGGGTAAGGGGAGTTGCAAAATTGATTGTAGTAGCAATTGTGCATGTTGGGGAGAGTATAAAATGAAGGGGAGTAACCCATTGAGGGGGAGCATTTGCATTACACATACATTGTATGATGTTGTGCTTAAATTCTATTGCAAATGCTTGTTTTATCTCACTTGATTAATCTCACATATACTTGTATTGGAAAGTATAGAAACTTTGTTTTGAAGGATTGATTGTTCTATAAGAGATTGAAGACTTGAAGATCATAGCTTTAAATTATCTCTTTGTAATGTAGAAAATCCCTTTAGTTTCTATTTATGTTGTGAGGATTAATGTGACTGGTGGTTATGTCACGAAATAGCCAAAGGGGGAGATTGTAAGTTCCCCAAGTTTGATTGGCTTATTTCGGTGACAATCCACTAATGGGGTTTGTTTTGTAAGGGTAGCTTAGGCATTTGATGGTTGGTGCTTTGCACAACCAAGACCCTCTGTAGACCTCAAGAGATCAAGCACTTCAAAGGTAAATTTCTAAGTGCTTACTTGCTTTGAAGAGATGTAGTTGCACACACTCACAACACATGCATAATTCTTATTTTTGTATATTGTGGTTCTTTATTATGCGTGCATTAATGTTCATTAATCTCTCTTCTTGTATGTTTAACTTGATTGCGTCTTGTGTGTTAAATGTCATGTTTGTGATGCATCATGTTTGTTTAGGGGTGCTGTCAAACCGCCCTACAACCGCCCTATGTAAGGTGGTTAGAGCAAATTGCTCTTGACCGCTCTACGACCGCCCTTCGTAGAGCAGTGCCACTGGTGGATTTTTTGATCGCCCACAAACCGCCCTACGTAGAGTGGGTGTAAGGCGGTTCTCAAAATCCAGAGAGCAATCACCCCCATTTCACCTAAAAATCGCCCTACGCGTAGAGCTGTCATGAAGAACATATTCTTCATTTTCCAGGTGAACCGCCTTACAACAGCCCTACGTAGAGCGGGTGTAAGGTGATCAAGGCATATTTTTTGAAAACTTGTCAAAACGATTTCACTTCATTTTGACACCTCATATATATGCCTCCTTTGTTTTAGGTAAGTTCTAAGAGTTCCAAAAAGCATATTTTTCACTTAGAAAATATTTCAAGAGAAAAATTCACAAGAACTCACCTTTAAACACTCAAAGCTTTTCCTTTGTGCATCAAAGATCATCTTGCATCATCTATGACCATATAGGATGCATCCATACATGGTTTAGCAACATCACATCTTTCTTGGTAAGGTCTTCACTATTATCTTACATAATTAGTGCCTTTCTTAACAAGTCATCTCTTTTATCATTTGTATGCTCTTAGAATATATTCTAGATACAAAATAGAGATTGATTATGGTGTATTGATTGAGTGCTGTATTGTGATCGCTATCTAGGTTTTGCTTAATCTTGATTAGCTAAGCTATTTGACATGTCATCTAGCTCTTGATATCTAGGAATGAATTAATTGTCATATTCTCATTCTAGATAAGCATCTAAGGTTCCCTAGCCTTGTTTGTTGCTTAAATATTATCATATATTCACATAGGATGTTTTATCTCTTCGAAGAAAGTAAGTCTTGTGTGATTGACCGGGATTAGGTTGCTACACCGGGATAAGGTGGTCACTCAAGCAAATTGGACTAAGTCCACTTTTAAAGGCCTGCGGGTAATGATAGCTGGATATTGGCCGGGATTAGGCCGTCAAACTAGGATTAGGTTGTGTACGCTATTGAAATTAGTGGATTCGAGGTTCGTGTGTGGCGCACATAACAACCTGTGGTTTTTCCTAGTGGTTGGATTTCCACATATACTTCAAGTGTTGTTTATATTTCCGCACCATATTACACTTGTTGTTTAGTTTGACTAGTTGGGGTATTTTCGTGAATATTGACTAATCGCGAAAATTGGTATTAATCGCTTAAAATCTATTCACCCCCCCCCCCCCCCTAGATTAATATTGAACACACCTTAAATTTGTTTCAAACATTATTACAAGTAGTGGATTCGAGGATCAAGTGTGTCTAGTTGAATAGCTCGTGGTTTTTTCTTGTTGAAGGTTTCCATATAAAAATCAAGTGTTTTTTAATTTCCGCACTTTACACTTGATTTATTTTGTTGTGTATTTGGGTTTTTATTTGTTAACATTGACTAATCGAAAAATTGTTAATAATTGATTAATAACACATTCACTCTCCCTTTAGGTTGTTTTAGACACACCTTATATATATATATTCAAAATTGATCCTTGTAGGCGACTAAGGCTATTTTGGCACCCAAGCTTGAATAAGGTAAGTCATGGTACCCGGCATTCCTACACAAGGAATCCCGGTCCATAGGTGAACTAATCCTGGTAGGTAACTAAGGCCACTTTAGCACCAGGTCTTTATAAGGCGATTCAAGATACCAGGCATTCCTGCATAAGGAATCCTGGTTCTTAGGTGAACTGATCCTAATAGGAAATTAAGGCCACTTTAACACCAGGTCTTCATAAGGCGAATCATGATACCAAGCATTCCTACATGATGAATCCTAGTTAGTAAGCGAACTAATCCTGGTAGGAAACTAAGGCCACTTTAGCATGAGGTCTTCCTTAGAGAGATTGGATTATGTTCAAGGCTTTAGGAATGCTATATAAGATTTTCTAGTCTTGAGGATGCGACAGGCAACCAGGGCTACGAATCCAGATCCTTGGTCTGGTAGGCAACTAAGACCACTTTAGCACCAGACCCTTACTAGAGATATTGGGTTCTGTCCAGGGCACTAAGAGTGCCATGTGGCTCTTCTGGTCTTGAGGCGATCATAGGCCAAATTTCTTGGGTGATCACAAGAGAAACATGTAGGGGAAAAACTAACTTCTTTATTGATATTTTAGGCGATACAAAGCAAATTCAAGGTGATACAAACTTAAGATGATACCGGTTGAAAAACTACTTCTTTAGACTTCACAGGTAAAACCTTTTGAGGTGGTCCGCATTCCAGGTGTCGTCGATAGGGCAACCTTCATGTCTTCTAGTTTGTAGGCCCCATTGCAGACTACCATCTTAATCAAGTAAGGTCCTTCCCAGTTTGGGGCCAATACCCCGTCAGATATTTACTAGGTATTCTAGGTAACCTTCTTGAGGACCAAGTCCCTTTCTTTAAAGTTCTGACTTTTAACCCTTCTGTTAAAGTATTGGGTGATTATGATTTGAAAGATAGCGACATGTTAATAGACAGCAACCCGTTCAGCAGCCTCATCCTACTACTCCTCGAGAAGGTCCAGACTGGTTCTCGGTTTAGCTTCTTTGCTCTCTGGGTCAAAGTGTTGGATCTTCACAGATGTTAGTTTGTGCTCGATAGGTAGAACCGTTTCTGTTCCAAAAGCTAGTGAGAAAGAGGTCTCCCTAATAGCGATTCTCTTCGTAGTCCGGAAGGCCCACAGTACATTAGGAAGTTCTTCAACCCACTTTCCCATCTTCTGTTGAAGTTTTTTCTTCAAGAGCTTCTTAACGGTCTTGTTAATTGTTTTTACCAATCCATTGGTCTAAGGGTATGCTACTTATGCAAAATGGAGTTTGATACCCAGACCTTTACAAAAATCCTTAATCCTGGCATTGTCAAATTGCTTACCCAAATCAGTAATTATGGTCATGGGGGTCCCGAATCGGGAAACAATATTTTTCTGGATGAAGCTCGTGGTGTTTGCCTTGGTTATCCGAGTAAGGGATTTCGTTTCTACCCATCGGTTAAAATAGTCAATATCTATTATAGCATGCCTGGCTTGACCAGGCGCGGTTAGGAGCAATCCGATGAGGTATACTCCCTAGATGGCGAATGGATAAGGTTTGCTAATGGAGGAGAGCCACTCCGAGGGTAGTTGGTTGAGATTTGATGTCTTTTGGCAAGGTTCACAAGACCGTGCAAACTGCTTTGCATCCTGATGTAAAGTAGGCCAGAAGTAACACATTATGAGTATCTAGTAGGCCAAAGTCTCACCTGATACGTGGTTCCCGCAGTCCCTTGAGTGCACCTTCTTGAGTGCCCATCTTGCATCATCAGGATGTAAGCACATCAGTAGTGGAAAGGATTTTCCTTTATGGTAGAGTTACCTATTAACTAGGCAGTATCAAGTAGCAATCCTTCCTTTTGAGCTTGCGTGCATAACCTAGATCTTCTTTGAGATTTTCATTTTAGAGATAATTAGCTATATGGTCCATCTAGCAAGGAATTCGGTCAACCGGGTTTACCTATTCACCTCTGGTTATATTGGATCGGAGAATTAGTTAGAGTAGTACTCCCCTTGGTAATGCTTGTCCTCTAGTTGCAGCAAATTTGGCCAAGAGATCAACCCGATGGTTCTTCTCTCAGTGGATCTGCTCCATCTTCACGCCCTTGAACTTTGCCATAGCTTCCTGGACCTTCCCGAGGTATGCCACCATGTTCTCAACATTTGCCTTGTACTGCCCGGATACCTAGTTGACAACCAGCAATGAATTAATTCTAATCAAGAGGAAATCTACGCCCAATTCTTCGGGTACCTTCATCCCTGCTAGCAAGGCTTCATACACTGCCTCGTTGTTAGTGGTGCTAAGCTCAAATCGGAAACAATGGAAACATTCGATCCCTTCAGGATCGGTTAAGATGATCCCTACACCGTAGCCCACTTGGTTTGATGCTTCATCCGTGTATAGTATTTAGGCTTTGCAATCACGGGGCCACTCCGTGGATTCTTTTTCAGGGACCGGGTCTAGGACTACGGTGACACTCGGACTAGATGTCATGCTGAATTCTGCCATGAAATCTTCCAAGGCTTGGGCTTTGATTATTGTTCTTGCCTTGTACTTAATGTCGTATTGGGTGAGATCCAGAGCTCACAAAACCAATCTGTTCGATACATATGGTCTTTGGAGGAACTATCTCAAAGGCTGGTATGTAGTTACCACGATCGTGTGTGCTTGAAACTAAAGCCAGAGCTTTCGGACAATGGTCACAAGTGCATAGGCGTGCTTCTCCAAGAGGGTGTAGTTCTTTTTGGATTTGGTCAAGGCATGGCTCATGTAATAGACAGGCCTCTAGACCCCATCCCAACAATCTTTTACCAAAACCCCGTTATTAACGGTTTCTGATACGGCCAAGTAAAGTTGCAGCTCCTCCCCTAGTATAGGTTTCACTAGCAGTGGTAGGATAGCTAGGTACCTTTTCAAAGATTGGAAAGTCTACTCGCTTTCCTCATCCCACTTAATATTTTTTCCCTCCTTAATAATTTTAAAGAAAGGAATGCACTTAACTGTAGACCGGGGTATGAAGCAATTGAAAGCTGCCACCCTACCAGTTAGTCATTATGCCTGTTTGAGAGTGGTAGAAGGTTCGAGGTCTAAGCTGGCCTTTATTTTCTCGAGGTTGGCCTCAATCCCTCCTTCATGTACCATGAACCTAAGGAATTATCCCGCTACTACTCCGAAGGAGCATTTAGCAGGGTTCAATCGCATCTGGATATCTCTTACCACCTGAAAAATCTGGCACAAGTCATTAAGATGTTGGCTCGTTATTTGAGATTTGGTGATCATGTCATCTACGTACATTTACATGGATCATCCTATTAGTTCCTTGAACAACTTGTTCACCAGCTATTGGTAAGTGGCACCTATATTTTTAAGACCAAACGGCATTACCTTGTTGCAGTAGAGGACTTTCCCGGTGATGAAACCGATCTGGTCTTGTCTTGGTCGGCGAGGTGCATAATGATCTGATTGTATCCTAAGAAGGCATCCATGAAACTTAGGAGCTTCTTCCCAGCTATGGAGTCAATTAATTGATCTATCTTAGACAAGGAGAAGCTATCCTTCAGGTAGGCCCGGTTGAGGTTAGTATAGTCCACACATACGCCATTTCCCATTGGGTTTCATTACCATGAACATGTTAGCTACTCATTCGGGGCATTAGGATTCTCTGATGAACTTGGCCTTTAAGAGCTTTTCTACTTATTCCTACACGGCAACATTCCATTTGGTATTGAAGTGTCTCTGTTTTTGCTTGACCGGTTTGGTTGCATCCACTGCCAACTTGTGGGTGGCTAAGGTGATGGGGACACTGATCGTGCCAAATATGTCGTATATTTAGGCCCTCAATTCTATATCCTTTGTCTAGTTCTCGTATGTTTTTCTGTATATTTTCTGTCTAATAGGCTCGTTTAAGCTAATTGTAAGCAATAGACGTAATTCAGGTGTTGTAGACGAAAAGCAGTAAATTCAGATGTGAAACAGCCAGAGTCAGCACAAAGTGCGGGTACCAACCGCACTCCACCAACACTCTTGCCAAAATCTGGGACTGATATCTGCAGAGTTGATAAAGTGCGTGTCAAGTGCGGGTCATCTAACCACACTCCACCCGCACTCTACACTTTTTAGCGTTGGAGTGTGGGTGAGTGTGGGTCCTTGAACCGCACTCCACCAGCACTTTATGAGAAATCCAAGAGCTGAAATTGTGAAAATATGATAAAGTGCGGGTGAGTGCAGGTCCTTGAACCGTACTTTAACCGCACTCCACCCCCACTCTGCGCGCGACAGCTTCTGTTTTTTAGCATTTTGAACCTAATTTTATGTCCTCTATAAATATTAAAGGATGGGGATCCTCCATACATCCTCCCACACATATATTTTCATATTTTCTTGTAACTTAGCTCTAGAAACACTTCTCCCTCTCATCCAAACCATCTCTACTCAACTAAAGGCAACTTGGAGGATTGGAATCAAGCTTCAAGGAAGGAGACACTCTTCGGTTTTCTCTCAATCTCTTCTCTTAGTTTTTATTTGTTGTAAAGAACATGAGTAGCTAAAATACCCCACTGTGGGGTTGATGTTATTTGTTTGATGGATATTGGGCTTTCTAAATAAACTCTATGTTTTATATACATATCTATCTCTATGTTTTGTTCTTTGCTTCGAATGATTTCATTATTGATTTGTTGGGATACACCCTCTTAGCATGTTAATTTGGAATCTTTATTGCTTATTGAATGGATGGGATTTCCGAAATCCCAGCTCAACATCATCGTTCTTCTAACCACGAATGGGTGACCGGCACTATACACCCTAGGTCGGCACTTGTGAGAGGATTAGAAACCTTCTCTATACACCTTAGGTTGGCTACTTTAGTGATTTTGCAAGAATTAACATTCGCGTAAAATCCAGTTGAATAACATCATGCTTCATCCAATCTCAAATGGGTGGCCTCCGCTATACACCCTAGGGTGGCCACTTGTGAAGGAATTGGAAGTCATCGCTATACACCCTAAGATGGCTACATTAGAAATAGGTCAAGCCATAGTTAGATAGATGAGCTTTATGGTTAGAATCCTAATTGAGCAACTAGCCAATGTTGGTTGTTTAAGAGGAATTAATCTCTAGCAGGGGGTTTTCGCTATACACCCTAGGTTGACCCCTTGCTAGTGGTACATAGCCAACACTATACACCCTAGGTTGGTTACATTTGTCATAATATGCTTAGTTGAGAGTTTGTTGCAATTGCCCCAATATTCACTTATGAGTCCATCAACTCCGTAGTTCCATCTTCATATATTCATCACTCCATTCACATCCCATTTAATTGCATTCATAGTTTAGTTTATATTATATTTTCACCTACCATATATTTTACTTTTATGCTCACTAATTCTATTAATCCTAATCTTATCACCGCTACCCCAATCTCAGTGGACGACACCCGTGCTTACCGCTTTACTCGTATTTATACTTGTGAACGCATCGTATAGGTTTTATAAATTGTTTTGATGGACGGTTTTCTAACGGCGAAAATCTTCCCATCAGATACCAGGAATCTCATCATGAATCCAGAAAAGTATGTTGTTATATTCTCTGAGGAGCCCTACCATGTTCTTCTTAACCTTGCTTTCGAACGCTACTCCTATCTTCACCACCTTGGTAGGATCATCTTTCCTGACGAGTATCTATTCCAACTCTTCTAGTAGGTGTCCATTGATCCATCCCCGATCTTCTTCCTCTGGCTCTTCCTCAATCATGTCTGGTACCTTCACTTCTTCCAAGATATCGTGGTCCTCCTCTGGTACCTCTCCACTTGGTCCATTGGTTACATTCGTGCATTGCTTGGCTAGCACAATAGTGTTGGTGGATGATCGTGCCATAAAAGTACCACTTTTATGCCCCTATTTTTCTATTACTTTGTGCTTATTTCTCCGGTAAATCTAGGTATTTAATGGCTTAAATAAGTGTTTCAGGTAAATAGGGAAGTTCAGGGGCATTGTTGTCATTTTGGACATTTCAGGAGCTAAAGTGCAAATTCAGGACATTTATTGAAGATTCTGTGAATAGGAGAGAAGTCAGGGGTGCAAATTGATATTTGCCAGCCAATTGCACAGCAGCTACCACATCATTATTTAAACGATGCGTTTTTGGCTGCTTTTGCGCATGTCATGCTGACGTCAGCATCTTCAAGCTTCAGCGGGTCGACCCAACGACCCACGTGACACGGTTTGACATGTCTTCAACCCCGTCGTGACCCAACGTTATCCAGCCCGTTTTCAACAAATTTTTTTGGCTCCGTTCCGTCCAGATCGATGGCCACCATTCCTCCGACCACAATTGACTCACTTTCAGGCCTTCATGCACGTGATTTCTATCTCCTCTAAGTCCTCCAAACTCCATGGGAAAACCAACCTTCAAGCTCACTTCCAACGGCCTCTTACCAACTCAAATGCATCCAAACCCACTAAAAGCTCATGGTTTCATGCTGTTGGAACAATCCTGCGAAGCAGAACATACAAACTTACGGCCAATTGCCATTTCCAACCCGCGAGCCAGGTGATCCAAACCCGCAAGCTCGACCGACTTGGAGGATATTTTCATCTAAAGTTTGCCCAATCCTTCCCTAATACAAATATACATCTTTTGCCAACCTAAAACACACTCTCTAATATCCCAAATTACACTAATTAGCTTAGAATAGTTTAGACAACCCAAACACACACTACATAGTTCATGTGAAATTCCTAGCTTGGAAGAATAAGGTTTTGTGCTCAATTGAAGAACAAGAAGCTTACCAACTTGTGGTTACTTCTTACTCTCTTACTTCTCTTCCATTTATTTGTTGTTCATGAATATGTATGTGTAAAATACCCTTAATGTTGAGGGATGGATTTTATATGACTTTATCTTGTAATTAATTAATCTTACCTTCACTATATCCATCTTGAGCTATTAATTGTTGATTGGAGTTTGATTGTATTGATACACGTTATTTATTGATCATTGGTAACATGTAACCTTGTTTTACAACATTGATTAGCTCTAATGGAGAGGATTGGGGTAGTAATTGTATGTCTATGCTTATTAACTAATTCTTATGTTCTAGGTGGTAAGCCCTCTATTATTGTCATTTTATAACCATAGTTGATAATAGTTAGAGTGGTAGTGATTTAATTGAATATGCTATAGAACAAGTGTGCTTAATTGTTTTGCAAGAGTTTTAGTTAAGTTAAGTTAGCTAACGATAATTTAGTTAGTTGTAGTTGATTTAGTGTAAGTGATTTAGTTGTTAATTTACTTACTTACTTAGCTGCCAACTTAGTTAGTTTAGATTAATTATATTTGTCTTGTGTTCATGCCCCTTTAGGTGTAGTTGTAGTATAGAGATTGCATATCCTTTACCATAGGACTCGCTTAGCTTTTATTCTCCGCATTAGTGTAATTTAATCATATTTACATTTCATGCATTCTACTTTAGTGAATTAGGTAGCTAATTGCTTGCAACCAATCTCCATACTTTACTTTTAATGCACTTGTAATTAGTGTATGTAGTGTAAATAATATAAGACTTAGAACTAACTTAAGTGTACCATACTTCCTCATAGGAACGAACCGTACTTGTAGCGTGGGCTGCTTACTGATCTCCTTGAACTTCTCCCTCCCCGGTTCTTATCGAAAATTTCAAGACATTGTGATAGATGGGCAACACTCCCTTAAATCTTAATAGAAAGGGCCTTCCCAGGATAACATTATAGGCGGACAGGGTATCAATCATAACAAAGTCTATCATTATGTTATGTTGGAGAGGAGTTTCTCCGATTATTACTGGTAGAATCTTTAATCCAACGGGCATCGGTAAGTCACATGTGAACCCGTATAGCGATATGGTGCAGCTATTGTAGAAGGAGTTCTTTAGGTTGAACTTTCCAAGTGATCCTTTAAACAAAATATCGACGCTACTCCCGATGTCGATCAAAACACGATGAACCTAGCAATTGGCTATCTGTACTGTGATTACCATCAGGTCATCATGTGGTTACACCGTTTTATAGACATTTTCTTCTATGAATATGATCTGACTCGCACAAGAGGGCTCTTAGGATCCCCTAATGACCCTGAGTACATCGTGACCTGTAGTGAGTCAGGGGATTTTTCTAGCGTGGTTCTTTCTTGAGTTATTGGAGGTTCTTGCTATTGTGGGGCCTCTGCTAATGGTATGAATGATTTGGATTTGCCGCATTAAATCATTTTATTTGCCTCTTTTCCATTTTTTTGCTTCTTGAATTTTTCCCTGCACCTCCTTCCTTATCTTGATGATATCTCTTACCTGTTGCAAAAATTAAATTAAAAGACCGCCCCTTACCAGCCCTTCGATCTGGTTGCGGAGACTGTAGAATTCTGATGTGTTATATCCCACATCCTCATAGAAGTCACAGTACTTGTAGCGGTTCCTCTTATCTGCTAGGACCTTCATAGGACTAGGCTTCCTAAGCAAACCATTGTCATGGATACTAAGGTATATGGTTTCCTGGGACGGGTTGAGAAAGCTATAATGGTTATATCCATCCTCCTCTCCTGCTATCCATACTACTTCCCTTGGCGGGGGTGTTGTTCTATGAGGGGTCGTTCTTGTTGGGTACCGTTAAGTAGATCGGTTTAGGGGTTGATTATGGAACTTATTGATTGGTCTCGGTTTTAGAACTTCTTTCTTTGGCGTTTAGCAAATCGGATTCATCATTCTCAACCTTGATTCAGAGTTGCTCACCTATCTTCATCTGCTCCAAAGCCCTGTCGTAGGCTTCCTAGTATGTTTCAGGTGGGTGTTTTGCAAATGAACGGAATAACCTACTAGCCAATAGGGATCACCTCTTTGTGAAATTTCCCCATATAGGACCTCAACGTTTCACCACATTCTTGCATCACATATTGGAGCAGGATGGGGTCTTTAGGACTGGGATTGATTCCTTGAAACTGAGCCTTGGTGAGTTGTATGAAAGAGTCTACACTGCTTGGTAGCAGTTTCCCATACCAAGTCTTAGCATAATCGGTCAGGGTTGAGGGGAACATCCTACATATCGTCGATCGGGTAGCGCTTTGAATCTATATCTGATGTACAAAGCTTTCTAAATGGCTCAAAGGGTCTTCTGATCCAAAATACTTCTCGGTTGGCATTTTGAATTTGGGGGGTAACTCTGCCTCCCTAATCCTTCTTGAGAATGGTGCATTCATCTCTCCTATGGGGTCCGTCCACGTTCCCCGATGCTTCTCCTTTCTCAACTCCTAAGTCTCTTTAGCCATTCTGGTCATCTGGTCTTGAAGGTGCCTAGGTCTGTCGTTTCTAGACCGGGCTTCTAAGCCTTCATTGTCCAAAGTTTCTAACACAACGGTAGCCTCCTTACGTCCTTCTTTTTTAGGATAATTCCTCGGGGGCTCCTTCTTGGTCTGGTACTTCCACCAGCATCGAGCTGCGGAACCCTCCCCTTTGCTGCGAGTCTTATTGTTGGCTGGTTCCTTCTGGGAGGGATATCAACTATTGATTTTACCTGTCAGGGTCTAAATTCCGCGGGATGGATCGAAGCTAGGAATAGTGGTCTGAGCCTATCGAAGACCAGTACTCAGGTACCCGGTCCAGCCCCTCCCGTGGTCCTGGGTACTTCTAAGGGTATTCCCTAGGTGATCATCCAAAGGTGAATACTTTATACAAAAGACGCGATCTACTGTTCCAAGGTATCTCGATTGGTTTCCTGGACAGCTAGGTCCTAGGGTGGAGCAGGTGTTTGGTGGAGGGATCGGTGTTGGGTTGTGGTTCCTTAATTCCCTTCCATGCTTTTGGACTCTATGGGTAGAGGTGAGGGATTGGGGCCCTGATGGGTCGGGCTATCCTTAAGAGGATCGGAGCCTTATCTTCATGCTATTCTAGGTATAGCTTAGGTAGTTTCTTTGGAAGTAAATGGGAGGATAGTTCTCACAGACGGCGTTAAAAAGTGTTAACGGGAAAATATCAGATGGGTGAATTTCCAATTAACACGGTATATGTATCATGAAGACAGAGGAATAGTTATTTTTTTATTGATAAATAACATACAGTTTGAATGATACATTGATGATTTATAGGGGTTTAGGTATGGTGTCTTGATAGAATAGACGATGGCGTACTCGTGTTAGTCGATAAGTGGAAAAACTCAAATCCGCTCTCTTTCGAGAGTTTTGTAATATTTATAGGTCCTTTTTCTTGCCATTCAATTCGTTAATTCAGTCAATCAATTTCACAATCAAAAGGAAATTGATGGTGGCTTTGTTTAGGCACGGGAATAATCTAGAAAATCAAGTGATTTGTTTCCCTTCTTGGCAAGACTGGTAGAGTTGACTATTCCCATTTTAAATGGAGTTCACAAATGGCGGGAAAGAGTTAACTTTCCTTATATTCAGATGTTATTGATTGCTGCTCTTCTGGTAACATGGTCCTGATCCCTTGGTATACTGGTCCTTCCTTCCCTAATAGCCTTCTCGGTGTACCTCTCTTGTTACTAGAATCCCTTCTGTTTGGCAGACCGATCCTAGGAAGGAATCATGATACGGGGGTATCATGCATTATTGAACTGCAGTACAAGTACTCTTTAGGTATTAGGGAACTAGGATGGTGTGATAGCGGGATCCTTTGGATCTTGACTTTAATGTTTCCTAGTACCCAGGGATTGGAATGACCCCAATCCCGGTCCAGATTCCTCCTAAAGTATCCGGATGTTCCTTGTATTGTTCCTCTACTCCATGATGTCTTGGTAAGGATAGATGTAAGATCCTTGATTTGTATTGGCTTGATTTCATTGCAAAACACTCTTTATTTGTAATGGTTAGTTGCTTAGGTGATTCTTGGTAAAAAGAAGTTTCAAAGAAGACAAGCAACTTCTCATGCAAATATCGTCTTCAAGAAGAAAAGCGCTTACTTGGATGTTAAGGTATCAAGATACTTCTTTCTCTTGCAAGGCGTAAACGCACAAACACACAATTCATTCATGTGTGTCCCTACATCATTGTGCTACATTTGGTATAACACATTCACACACTTATTGAAATATGCATATGCATTAGTTTCAAATTGACAAATATTGTGAAATTGCATGTTCTAGGATTATCTCTAGGAAATGGTATATTTGTGTGATTTTGTGTTTATTTGTTTGTGTGTATGTGTTTTGGACTTGAATATGTACTCAAATGATTCCTTGTTGAATTTCGGTAATTTCGGTTACTCACTTATTTGTTTTCGAGTTCCGAGTTGGAAGTTATAAAACTTTTCATACATTTATCATATATGGTTTTCATCTTTTCGATTTTTATATTTTTTTTCATGAAATTTTTGTTGATGTCCATGTCCGTGAGGGAGTTACGCTTCGTAATCCGAAAACGGATTTGAATTCGGAGTTCGGAGTTCAGAAATCGGAAAACGGTCAAAGAATGTGAGAGGTGCGCGAAAAGGTGAAAAGGGGGAAAATATAGCAAATCGCCATTTGTCTCCTTAGCCATCGAGGGCACGTGTGGCTCACGCCAAAACAAGCCCTCTGTCCCCGTGTAGCACACGGCAATCAAAAGCTAATTGAAAGTTTTTGAATTCTAATGGGTTTTTATTGAGTACATTACATATACATAAACTTTGGTGTGCATTGTCAATCAAAAGCATGTGGTGTCTTTGGTCTTACTTCCTATTGGTCATATGATGTGTTACTCACGTGGGCTTACCTCACCTGATCACACTCTCACTCAATATATTCCTCTCTCACGGCAATTAAAAGTAAGAATGAAAATAAAAATTTGTTTTGTGCAAAAAATTTTCTCACAATTTTTCCATTCTTAGTTTCATCATATCTCTCTCATTTCAACTCCGAATCACTTTATTCAAAATCCAAAAATGTTGGTCTTGATGAGAGGAACAAACCCCCAGAATTTGTCGAGTCAAAGGATTTTGTGATGTTTCGCATCAAGCAGATTTCAGTCCGAGATTCTACTTTTGTAAGTGAAACATTTTCTTATCACTTTCTCTTTTGATCATCTCATTTAATCTTTCTATTTGATAAATGAAATGTGTTAAGAATGATGTTAATTCACATTCTAGGTTTGTTTGATTGATAGATTGTTGAGTTTTCTCTTTGTGATCATTTTGAATATATTCTAGCTAAACTTGATTCACATGAAATTGATTTTAGAAATGTTTTATATGATGTGCTTCATGATAATTTCTAAGTTTAATTTCATGATCTAAGAACTATAATTTTTTGTGTGATATATTGAATATTCTAATCTTGTTCTTATTGACTCACATGCTTTGATTTCTAGATAGATTTGTGATTGTGTGTTAAAAGCATATTCTAGATCATCATTAAGCATGTACATATAGCTTGATTGTTCATCTTGCTTTAATTGACTTATGTTTGCATCATTTGCATCACTTAGATCATTGCCTTATGGAAAGGTTGAAGTCTCTTGTTAAGGTGAGCGAAGCCTTAATTTGAGCAAGAAGTATTGACTAGGACATGTAGTCCGGATAGTCATGCAAAAGTCTTAGCTAGGAGTGTGATACTCCGGATGGTTGAGCTAGGGAAGCTTGACTAGGATCTTTGTGATCTAGATAGCTAAGCAAGGAAATCTTCCTAGAGGTTTGAGAGTCTTGGATAGGGAGTTGCTCTCTAGAGGTGTAGGACACATCTTTAGGGAGTAGGCTAGGTGAGTAGGTGGTTCACTAGACCCAAGGGTAGACTAGGAGTTGATAGCTTAGGGTGGATATCATGTGTTGATAGCCTTGAGTGTGTAAGTCCTTTTCATTATAGTGAATTGCTTTAACTGTGGTTGTGGTATCAACCCGTGGACGGTTCCTTTTAGGAGGTTTTACCACATAAAAACAAATGTGTCAATATTTTGTTTTTATGTTTCATTATCTTCCATATGTTGTATTGATTGTATCACTTGTATATTGATATTCCGCATGTGTTGACTATAATAATTCATTTGTTTAGACACATCAAGTGTGTATTTCATTCTTGATTCCGTAAAATTTGAATTTGGAAGAAATTGGGCTTATACCTATTCACCCTCCCTCTAGGTATAATATACACTATATTGCTTAAGGGAATATCATTTGGTATCATAGCGGGTATCTAGAAGTAATTAGATAGATCATTTTATAGTGTTTGTGTTGTGTTTTGTAAAAAATACATTTTTGTTACTATGGGTGATTTTATGTTGGAAGGTGCTTTTAGTGCTAGACCTCCACTCTTGAAAAGTGGTAACTACTCATTTTGGAAACTCAAGATGAAAACGTGCATTAGATCCATCAATGAAAAAGCATGGATGAGTGTTGAGGAAGGGTATGAGATACCTACCAAAAGGACTGAAGATGACAATATGATTTCGAAGCCTAGAGCCGAATGGACGACCATTGATATTGATAATGCTAAGTGGCATCATTGGGTGATGAATGTTATTTTTTGAGGTGTAGATAGTACTCAATTTATCTACATCCAAAACCTTGAATCGGCAAAGGAAGCATGGGATACTTTGCAAATTACCAATGAGAGTACATTAGCGGTTCGAAGGTCTAAAGTACAAATGCTTACTTCTCAATTTGAAAGTCTTGTTATGGATAAGGATGAGAAGATAGTAGACTTCCAAACTAGACTCTTGAATATCACCAACTAAAGTCAAACTTTAGGAGAGATATATCCACAAGAAAGAATTAATTGGAAGATCTTGAGATCCTTGCCTAAGAGATTTAATGCAAAGGTAGCTGCAATTGAAGAAAGCAAGAATGTTGATCTTATAAGGGTTGATAAGCTTTTTAGGTCTCTACAAACATATGAGCTTGGATTCAAGCCGTAGATTGAGGGTAAGGGAATAGCACTCAAGGTAACCAATGAGAAAAGTGAAGATGATGTGGCTAGTATTGTGAGAACTTTCAAAAGATTTCTAAAGAACATATGTTCTAAGAGAGAGGAAGTCAATAAGAAGAACACTCCAAAATAGGTGGTAGATTGTAAGGATAAATCTAAGAAAAAGCTAATTCGATGCCATGAATGCAAAGGGATTGGATTTATCTCTACCAAACGTGCTATTGAGAAGAAAGAGTTTAAGGAAGGCTTAGCAATGTCAGCTACTTAGAGTGATGAGAGTGTGAGTGATGTAGAAAAGGAAGAGGAGTCCTTAAAGGGACAGATTTTGTAACAAATAAAGCATGAAAATGGATTGAAATAGGATACATACCTTTTGCAGTTGATTCTTGAAGAGCTGTGCAAGAAATCGTGCAGAGATTGAAACAAGTTTCAAAGACAAATTTGAAAATTTGATTTGAGGGATTACTTCACAGCTGATCGTCATGCCGCCGCTCGCCTGTCATTGGTTAGGGTCAGGGAACAGACCCAATACGCCTCTCATCGGTATCTTCTTCACACCGCGCATGCCTCCATACAAACCAGATCTCGGTCTTTCTCTATCTCTTTTCTTTCTCAAATTCCTGTTTTTAATTTCCCTTTTCTTTTGTTTTATTAATTTCTTTTAGTTTTTTAATTCTCTTCACTGAAGGTCAATTTTGTCCCAAAAGTGGATATTTTGATAAAAACAATAAAAATGATAATTTTAGATAAAAACAGTAATGCCACTAATTTTTTAATTAGTTATAAAGTTCTCCTTATATTCCATATTTATATATATATATATGAAAATGAAAAGACATTGTGAGTCGGTTATACTGTGAAACTGACTTGAAAAAAGTGATGACTAGGGAGTAGTGTCACACATATATGATGTGGACACCAATTTTAATGATTCGATTCTCTTAGTTGGATTTGACCAAATAAAAGCAAAGAAAGTGAACTTTTGTGTTGAGTTTTCATGATAAATGTGCTTATTTTCAAGAAATATATCATAATTGTTTTTTTGAAAGGATATATCCTCTATCATGATTATCAAAAGAGTTAGATTATTATTTAGACTTAATGGTACATTGGTACTGATGCCCATGAATTGTTTGTGAATTGTTGATGTGTCCCTGAAATTCTTAAAATGGTCACTAAACTCTCTGAACTCTTCTTTTTTATGTAGCAGAGGTCCAAATCCTAACGTCGCCCATTTTTCGGTCATGGCAAATTACAATAAGTTCCCCTAATTATATAAATAATTGTATTAAACCAGAAACAATATAATAATATGACCTCAATACCCCTCTAACCAAATTTTAAGAATAAAATTTAGAAATTTAAAATTAAAATAATAGTTAAATAATAATAACATTCTGAATTTAAGTTTCTTAATAATTAAATTATCTTTTTATTTAAATATCCCTAAATATTTAATAACAATAATAATAATAGAATTAAAGTTAAAATAATAATAATAAAATAAAATAAAAATAAATAAAAATAATAATAATAAATAATAATAATAATAATAACAAAAAAAGTGATAATAATAATAAATAAATATTTGAAAGCCATGGTTATTAATGGATGGTGGAGATCCAATCTGAAAATTTTGAAAATTTATTTTGTTTTTTGTTTTTTGTTTTTTAAGTTTCCGCATCTCTTCGAATTTGGAAATTTCCATATTTAAATAAATTGGTGATTAATTTATGTCATGAACCTTTGCCATATGTGTTACGTTATAAACTACAACCCCAAAACACAAGTACTGACTAATGGGATGGAATTGGAATTGGAATTGGAGTAGTTATGACTTAATAACTATGACTTTCAAATATTTATTATTATTATTATTACATATTTTTATTTTAATTGTTTTTTTTTATTATTATTAAATATTTAGGGATAATTAAATAAAAAAGATAATTTAATTATTCGGAAAATTAAATTTAGAATTTTATTATTATTTAACCATTATTTCAATTTTAAATTTCCAAAAATTTAAAATTTGGTCAGAGGGGTATTTGATGGTGAAATAAAATTTGGTCAGAGAGGTATTTATTCGTGCCAAAATTGTTGTATATTTTGGTTCTCATTTCCTTATCCTTGGTCTCATTCTCTTACGTTTTAGCGTCTCTTATGGGCTATTTATTCGTAATTGCAGGCATTCGTACATTTCTAGTGTTAGAAGCGAAATTTGGGACTTTCGAGAGAAAAGAAACCAAAAGATGTAAAAAGAAGGATAAAAGCGATCAATAGTTCCAAAAGTGCGGGTATAGTGCGGGTCATCCAACCGCACTACACTCGCACTACTAATAAAACCCGGGAGCTGATATTTGAGGAGAAGATAAAGTGTGGGTACAATGTGGGTCAGCCAATCGCACTCAACCTGCATTGTTGATAAAACTCGGAAGTTGAAATCTTCAAGAAAAGATAAAGTGTGGGTATAGTGCGAGGTCAGCCAACCGCACTTGACCCGCACTTTGACAAAACACGAGAGCTGAAATCTCGAAGAAAATATAAAGTGCGAGTACAGTGTGGGTCATCCAACTGCACTCCACCCACATTATTTGGAAAACCCAAGAGTTGGAAACTTGAAGAGTCTATAAAGTACGGGTCCCTGACCCACACTCCATGCCCACCAGATTTCGACTTTAAAGCATTTCAGACCTATTTTTTGTAATCCATATAAATAGAAACTGATATTGGATCGAAAAATAAGTGACACTCACGTTTCCTTTCCCATACATCATCTAGATCTAGGAATATTCTCCCAATCATCTAAACACATTTCACACCCATACTTCACATTTCTACACAGTATTTCCACCACTCTCACTTACAATCCATCTTTACTTAAGGAAGAACACTAGGAGATTGTAATCCAAGCTTCAAGAAGAAGGTCTCACCATGGGTCTTCTCTATCTCTCTTCTCTTAGTTCATATTGTGTATTTATTATGAGTGCTAAATCCCCATTAAGGGGTTGATGTGATTAATTTGATGGATATTAGGCATGTGTAATTAAACTCTATTATTCTTTAAATCTATCATTTATGTTCTATTCATTGTTATCATTGCTTTTGAATGTTGGTTTATCTTGGATACATCCTTTTAGCAAATTGATTTATGAAGTACTTAAGGAGACAACTAGGTATACATCCTATTTGGTTGTCTCAAGCTCTTTTGAATGGAAGGATTCCACAATAATACATCCTTCAAGTGGAATCCGACTTCACCAACCAAATCTTCATCTAATCTTGAATAGGAGGTTTTTCCTATACATCCTAGGTTGACCTTTTATGAAAGATTGAGAGCCATAACTATACATCTTAGGAGTAGCTATCTTTGGATTCCAAAAGAATACCTTCTTCGAGTGGAATCTAGTTTAATAACCTCTATCTTAATCTAATCTTAAGTAGGAGGGCTTTACAATACATCATAGATTGACCTCTTATGTGAGATTAAGTGTCATCACTATACATCCTATGATGACTACTTTATTAAAAAGTTAAACCCTTAAATTGATAGATAATCTTCATGGCAAAAAGTCCTAAATAAGCAACTAATATTATACATCATAGGTTGGTTGATTAGGAGGGATAGTCCTAAGTAGGAGGCTTTCACTATACATCTTAGGTTGGCTTCTTTCGAAGGATACATAGCCAACACTATACATCCTAAGTTGGTTATATTAGATCACATGTGCTTAATTGTGAGTTTTTACATGCCCATTGTTCGCTTACGAGTCCATCAATTCCTTAGTCTCCATATCATATATATCACTCCATTCGCATTCCATTTTTAGTCATTGCATTTATTAGTTTTCTTTAGTTAATTCATTATTCAAAACACCGATTATTCACTCTTACTTTTATTTCATAACTATTGCTAGAGTACCGATTAGTCATTGCTAGTTTTGATCCTTGTGGACAATACCCCACTTGCCGCCATACTTGAGTTTTCAAACCCATTTAAGGCATTTTTGAGGTTCTTATAAATATTGTTTGACAAGTGAATTTACATACGCAAACGGCAATTTAGGTCCTATTATTATATTGTTTCTGGTTTAATACAATTATCTATATAATCAGGGAAACTTATTGCAATTTGCCATGACTGAAAAATAGACGACGTTAGGATTTGGGCCTCTGCTGCAAAGAAAATGAGAGTTTAGGTGATTTAGTTTTAAGAATTCAAGGGGTGTATCAGCAATTCGTGAATAATTCAGGGGGCATCCGTACCATTCAGCCTATTATTTATTAAAAAAAAAAAATTTTAATTTAATAAAAAAAAAAAAAAAAACCTCAAATTTTTAGTTGGTAATGATATAAAGAGTATGATTGTAAAATGAATGTTATGATAATTATAAATTAGTTGTCACATTATTTATGATAAATAATTTGTAATTATTCGTAAATATTACTAAATGGTCTACAATTTAGTAGACCTGGCAAGGTTCTGATTCCAACCGTGGAACCGGACTAGAACTGAAACCGGAAAAATCGAAACCGAAAAAACCGAAACTGGAAACGATTTTTCGGTAACGATTTTTCGGTTCCGGTTTTAAGGTTTGATGAACCGATCGGTTCGAACCGTCCTGGAACCGACGGTTCCGGTTCAGTTCAAACCGACCGGTTCTTCTGTTTTTTTTTTTTTTAATTTTTTTTGTGTGACCGTTGAGGCCCAACGGCATGCTGACAATTGACGTCAGCATGCCGTTAGGCCCAACGTCATGCTAACATCAGCATGTCGTTGGGCCTCAATGGCCACCCCTTTAATTTAATTTTTTTTTCTTTTTGTTATCTATAAATACCCCCCTCCCCTTTCATTTTTTCTCACACCAATTTCTTATTTTCCTCTCATTCTCTCAATTCTCTCTATTCTCAATTCTCTAAATCTCTAATTCTAAATTTCTAATTTGTCTTTCAAGTTTCATTATCTCAACTCTCAAGTCTCCAACACTCTCCAACTCTCCAAGACTCTAAGTTTCCAAGGTTTTTATTATTTATTTAATTTTGCAATTTTTTTTATTTGCAATTAATTTTATTTTCAAATTTCCAATATATTTTATTCCAAAAATTCCAATATATTTTATTTGCAATTAATTTTATTTCCAATTAATTTTATTTACAATTTATCTTATTTCTAATTTATTTAATTTCCGAATAACCAATTACTATTTAGTATTTACTAAATACTAAGTTTCCAATTTCATTTATTTACAATTTATTTTATTTGCAATTTATCTTATTTCTAATTACTACTTACTATAATAGTACTTACTACTAACTTACTATTATAGTATTATAGTATTATAGATTTATAGTATTATTCTTCTAAGTTCTAAGTTTTCAATTATCTATTTCAGTATTTCTCTCCCAAATTTATTCCGTCCAATCCAATGGCAAATGGTGAAAATGAAAGGGGTCACGGCTGTGACAATTTTAGCGTTCGATTTCGATAAAAGGTAAGGGTCAAATGATCGATAATCTCGGTCATAACGACACTACCTTTCACTATTATCTGCAACGACGGGCCTATGCTGAAGACCTAGGCCTAAACATTCCTACTCCCCCTTTAACAATTTCAGAACCCGATCATAATGCCACCCCCGACCCTAATTTGATAAGCTAGTCAGAAAATATGCCTAATATCGATACACCTCCGGATTATGATTTTGATCCACTGGAAGCAGATGAGGACGAACCGGATCCGAGGCAGAGCAAATCTGATATATTCGTCAAACATATGAAGAAAGTTAGGTAAGAAGATGGAAGCAATATAATGGCTTGCAATTATTAAAAAAAAGTATATAAGTGGTACAAATCCGGAGGATATGACACTTATTGGAAACATATTCAAACCAAACATCCAGAAGCAGAGACCGGATCGAGGTCACAAACACAAATTCCCAGGTACGCTACTCTTAACAAACAATTATTTCATTATACTGATGAACAAAATAGGAAAGAATTAGCTAGAATGGTAGCAGTAGAACACTTATCGTTTGGTTTTGGTGAAAGGGTTGGTTTTATTAATTATTATCGACGAGCATTAAACCCTGCTGCATGTCATGTTCCTATATCCACTCTTGTATATACACTTGGAAAGATTTATGTAAAAGATACAGATTTGTATGGATGATTTGACAAAGACTCAATATAGACAACAAGAAATCGAACATGAGATAACATACAATTTGTTCAAAGATGACAAACATGAAAATGAAGCAACAAGTACAACGGACTCGGTATAGAAGATGTGGATCACGTATTCACATCATCACAAATACATGTCATCAACAAATCTGCAATAAAAGATAAGAGAACTACGTAGCCTTTGATTCCTCTAAACCCCCTAAGAGGATACGTAGACAATTTAATTATAGTGAAAATTAAGTGCAAAACTAATAACTTTATATTTTTTTTTGTTTTAATTTAATTTAATTTTGTAATTTATCATTTATTTATTTTATGTTATTTTCGAATTTCGGGTGACCTAATTCCCAAATATCCAATGAAATATAATTTGTAATTTGACATTTTGTTTATTTTATTTTAATTTCCTTTTGTAATTTATATTTTGTCATTTGTTTATTTTTGGGTGACCCCACACGGCCACAGTGCCACACCCAAAGGTCCCAAACCCAATGCAATCACCTAACTTGTAAACTCCTTGTCCCAATTCCCATCCCAATGAATTTTATTTTATTTTGTAATTTATCATTTATATATTTTATTTTATTTTATTATTTAAAATTACATTATTACAAGTTTACAACTTAGAAGTCTTTTTTTTTTAAATTTAAAAAAAAAAAAAAAAACCGGTTTAGATTCGTCGGTTCTGTAAAACCGGAACCGGCACCCAAATCGGGAACCAGAATCGCCGGTTCGGAACCGAACTGGAACCTTGCCACCTCTACAATTTAGTAATGTATATTAAAAAGTTCATTTTTTTTTTTTTTAATAAACAATGCGATTGTGATTTGATTAGTAAATAATGATACAATTTTTTTTTTCTTTTAATGAGATTATACAATGTATTTAAAATATGAAATATGTGATTATCTTAGAACATAGGATATAAATATATTGAAATCGTTAAAGAGTAAGTATGCATTAATTTATTCAAAATAAACTCTTAAAATTGAACTAATAAAATGACAAAACTGTTCATAATTATTAAAATTTTAAAATAAAGTTAGTATAAATAATTTAAAATTTAGAAAAAAATTTTATTAAATTTTAAATTTAAAAAGAGTAAAAAAAAATTATATTTAAAAAGGAAGATAATTTTAAAACAGTTTTTTTTAAAATTTTTTTATTTTATTTTTTTATTTCTACTTTAAAATTATTTTTTAATTTATATTCCATTGAAAAAATTATCTTCAATTAATTTATCTTAATTATTTTTTAATAAAAAATTATCTTCATTTTTTAATTATTTTTAAACTGTTCATAATTATTAAAATTTTAAAATAAAGTTAGTATAAATAATTTATAATTTATAATTTTTTATTAAATTTTAAATTTAAAAGCAGTAAAAAAAATGAAATTTAAAAAGGAAGATAATTTTAAACAGTTTTTTTTTTTTTTTTTTTTTTATATTTCTACTTTAAAATTATTTTTTTAATTTATATTCCTTTGAAAATATTATCTTCAATTAATTTATCTTAATTATTTTTTAATAAAAAATTATCTTTATTTTTAAACTTCGATAAAATAATAATAATAATAATAATAATAATAAAACGAAAGTGATTTTATTTCGAATTTTGGAGAAATGAAAACAAAAATAGATAAATAAAGGAAATGAAGAAGGAACAAATGGTTGCCTTTGGCAATGTATTTCTATCCACAAATGGCGGTTTTAAAGAACACTATAAACACACATGTTGAGTCGTTTCAGACAAACCATCTTCAGTTCTCTGTCCAAATCCATCTCTCTATCTATCCTCGTTTCTCACGCTCATCCAATAAACGCTACATCAAGTGGGGGTCTTGTGAATTGGATTCCAATTTCTGCATTTCTTTGCTTCAATGGCTTCCAGACTTGCAGATTCTGCTTTCCTTTTCATGGTGAGCTCAACCCCATCTCTTTTTGTTAGCTTTAAAATGTTTTTTTTTTTTATTTTTCATTGGTTGTTTATTGTAAAGGTTTACAACTTTATGGCGGTTTTTGTTTGTTGTTAGGGCCCCCATCAAAGCCCTTTTGGGAGTCAGAAAATTGCATCCTTGCATTCTCCAGGTATGTAAATTCTCTCTCTCTCTCTCTCTCTCTCTCTCTCTCTCTCTCTCTCTCTCTCTCTCTCTCATTTGAATTATCTCTCAATTTGTCTTATTTTTGTAAGGTGTTTTGCTTTTGCTTCAGCTTCAGCTTCAGTTGGAGTTCTTTATTGTGAATTTGGGTGTTAGTTTAAATTCTCTCTCTCTCTCTCTCTCTCTCTCTCTCATTTGAATTATCTCTCAATTTGTCTTATTTTTGTAAGGTGTTTTGCTTTTGCTTCAGCTTCAGCTTCAGTTGGAGTTCTTTATTGTGAATTTGGGTGTTAGTTTAGCATAATAGTTGGATTCTAGTGATTGCAATTGTGGAGCTTTTGGTTGGTAGTGATAAAAACCAACTTCTTCAGGCTTTGCATTAAAAGTTTTAGTGAATTGGATTCCGGGTAACTTGTGAAAATTTCAAAACAAATTATGGAGAAAATGAACTTGCTGGCTTTTAACATTTTCTAAGTAGAATGACCGTGCTTAATAAACTATGGGTTATGGAATTGGACTACAATCTTGACGCATTTGCTATCTATACCTTGACATATAAATCATTTAGGTTGCAATCATTGAAAAGAAAACAATTTGCTGCCATCAGTTTGCATTTACATGAAAGATTTAGCAACGGTATGTCCAACTGACTCTTTAAAGCACTTGACTGTGACTATCTAATTGCCATTACTGAATGGGTTCTATATGTGATGTATTTGGTGAATTGCCAAATTACACTGGAAGCTTGTGAATGAGCAGGCAGCACATGAAAAAAAATTAAATTTGGGTGTTCATGAATCATGAGTTATGCTAATTAAAGATTAAGAGTAAAAATACTAGTAATATTTTTTTTTTTATAAGAGTAATTGGAACTTAATTAATGATCGATAATCTGGCTCATAGTGACCACTATCACCATGTACATTTTGGTTCACTAAAAATGGGTCGTTTAAGGTATACTTTATTTTTAGCTGCAATTTTCTTAACCCTTGGAAGGTTGGGCTTACCTGTGAGTAGAACTTAATTTTTTGAAATTGTATTAGCAGATTTTGATTACAAGTGAAATTATGATTTATGATGACTTTTTATTTTTATTGGACAGGCATTTGTCAGTTGAAGTGGGGTGGCCTTCAACTGAAGGGAATTAAGCAGAGCAGATGTTCTGTTCCCACAAAAAGGAATAACTTTATTCAAGCTGTAGCCATTCCGGTTGCACCATCTTCACCGGACAGTGCTGAGTACAGAAAACAACTAGCAGAAAGCTACGGTTTCAAGCAAATTGGAGAACCACTTCCTGAAAATGTTATATTGAGGGATGTCATTGAGTCTCTCCCGAAAAAGGTTCTATATATTAGAGTTGTGTCAAGTACTGTCATTATTTTTTGTTGTTCTCTGTAAAATGTTTTTCTATGTTCTACTGGGTATAAGGGAATTTTTTTTTTTCTTTTTTTGAAATATTACACTATTACATAAATTCAGGGTTTTTTTGGTAGGGGGGAGGATTCAAACCCGCAATCTCGTGGTGCGGGTGTGAGGGGGTATAAGGGAATTTCTGATTAAACATTGGTTTATTACGGTAATGAAGATTTTTCAGTTACACATTATTCCTTTGTTGGAGATGCATATATTGAGATTAAATATCTTAGTATGATTAGATCTATTGCAGTAAAGGAAGGGTGGTTGTTGCTGGGGTATTGATGATGCTTCACTCTGTCAGTCTGTCTTACATTAGTTTTTACTTTTCTCAAATTTGGATCATAATTTATTTCATACCAGGAATAGCTTTGCAAGTTTTCTTTTGGTTTTTTTACAGGCTAGCCTGAATAGTTGAATGCATTAATATAAATGTTGATAGAATTTTGTTTCTCTTCCACTTTGTATTATAAACAATGTTTGTTTTAAAAGGCTTTCAGAGGCTAGCCTTGAGGCTAAATTGTTAAAATCGCATTGAGGCTTAAGCCTCAATGCCCGTTAGTGAGGCTTCTGCCTCAAAATACACCTTGTTACACCTCACAACTACGCCTTAGAGGCGTAATGAGGCTATATGCCTCAAAAGTGTTATTTTCTATTGGATTTTCATATTTTTGATGGCCCAAATGCCCAATTTGACAATGGCCCATTGAAAGTTCTAAAATGATGATTTTTAAATTGTATTTAAAGCCCAATTAGAGGCCCATCAGTCCAAAAAAGAAAAGAAAAAAGAAACCCATTGTGTTAGGGTTTGTTAATTTACTATTGTTATTTCTTGGTGTTCAACACCTTAGTGATTCGTCACTTGATCATTCTAGTGATGAATGATGATGTTGAGTGATGATTGATGAAGTGCCTTTACTTTGTGAACTCTTTTTTATTTTCATTATGCTATGAACTTGTTTATTTTTATCATGTTATGAATTATGAACTTATGGGTTGTTTTAAGAATTATGAATTTTTTGTGCTTTATTGCTTTATATATATATATATATATTTATGTATTTTTACTCTCCCTAGTGAGACTTACGCCTCGTTACACGTTGAGGCTTACGCCTCACTTCAGTAGAGAAAAATGCCTCAATATTGAAAACGCCTTTTAAAACATTGATTATAAGGTCTTTGAGATCGATGATGTGAAAGCATGGAGATCAGTTTTAATATCGGCCACTTCCTACGCATTGGGGCTCTTCATGATCTCGAAGGCTCCATGGTATTTACTTCCTTTAGCATGGGCATGGACAGGGACTGCAGTCACAGGGGTTAGTTCTTTATAAATATTATCTTTTTGTTACTTGTTATACTTGGTTCCATTTTCTTTTATTATATATCAGATATACATCTTTGCCAACTTCTTTTTATTTTGTTTTTTTTCCTTCCACTTTTAGTTCTTTGTTATAGGCCACGATTGTGCTCACAAGTCATTTTCGAAGAACAAGTTAGTGGAAGACATTGTGGGAACTCTGGCCTTTCTGCCACTGATATACCCATATGAACCATGGAGGTTTAAGCACGACAAGCATCATGCAAAAACGAACATGTCTGTATGATTTCCTTATTAAATTATTTTGTTTCTGTGGAAGTAAATCTGTGTTGTTCTTTGTAGTATTCTTCTTCTTTAGCATCATATCACCTTATATTGTGGAGAAATGTTTTTTTTATTGAGATGCTAGCATTTTTATGCTACTCCATAATGCAGGAATTGGTCAGTTGTCACCCGAGAGTCCACCTCCGTGGTAATTTAAACTGACTTGATTAGATGAGGAAGGAATTTTCCCTGTTAATTGATTTGGAATATCTACACTTGACATTTTGTTGTTCACACACCCCACTATGTCATAGATGAGGTTACACATAGGGATGCACATTATATGTTATATACATATATGTGATACATGTAATGAATGCTCACCAGATTGCTATGTTGGAAATCATCCAACTTTGATGTGTCATAACCGAAGCTTGGATGCAACGATTTTATTTTAATTGCTTGGTAGTTAGGTCATTTCCTGCTTGCTTGAAATTATTATTCTTAACTTCGTAGTCTCACTCCTGTTCATCTTTTATCTGTAGGTTGGCTGAAGATACAGCTTGGCATCCTGTTTGGAAAGGGGAGTTTGATGAAGTTCCCCTTTTGCGAAAGGCATTAATATTTGCATATGGCCCATTTCGGCCTTGGATGTCCATAGGTCACTGGTATATGTAACCAATAATTGAAGAATCATATAATCTCTGAACTTAATCCGTTTTAACTTTCACACCGCTGATTGAGCAAGTCTTGTTTGTTTCTAATTGACATACATGTGTCTCAACATTATTACCTTTCTAATAGGTATCTCTGGCACTTCGATTTGAACAAGTTCAGACCAAATGAAGTCAAAAGGGTGAAGATCAGTTTGGCTTGTGTTTTTGCATTTATGGCAATTGGATGGCCACTGATTATATTTAAAACCGGGGTCATGGGATGGATAAAGTACTGGTTAATGCCATGGTTGGGCTATCACTTCTGGGTAAGCGACTTACCTGGTATCTTATGGTTACGTTTTGATGCATAATTAATCAAGTTGAACCAGTCAGTATCCTTTAATGGTATTTTACATTCAGGACACCGATGGTTTATGCTGGGTGAATTTTATATAATGCTTATGTTATATGGATAAAGACATGAATTTTTTTCATTTCTCTCAATTAAAGTGTTCAAGTTTCTTTGACAGTTCTTGATCAACTAATTTTCTATGTTGCATATATTGTAGTCTTACAGATTTACTACATTCTAAAAATTCCAGGGCCTTTGATAACTTTGTAATTTTAAATGTTTTATTGTTAATTAATGAACCCATTTGACTTACTGATGGTTTCCCTGCATTTATGATTTATTGATTCGTACAAGATTTGTCAATCACTTCTATCTGAAACTTTTGTGTATTTGGTATATTTAGATGAGTACTTTCACAATGGTGCATCATACAGCTCCTCACATACCTTTCAAACCTTCGGATAAGTGGAATGCAGCTCAAGCCCAGCTTAATGGAACAGTTCATTGTGATTACCCTCGTTGGTAATGAATATTTTCTGCTCTGATAATCCCTTGTTTATGTTGTTCCTTGCCCTTGGTTTCGACATAAGAACAGAAAATATGATAGAATCCAACACTTATATCATGTCTGAAATTGCTTGAAAGCAATGGAACCTCAGACTCCCCGAAAATTTTCTTTATTTTCAATTGCTGACCAGGAAACTCATGCTTATTATCCATGAAAACAAGCAAGGAAATTTTCTAATTTTACATTCAACAGGATTGAGATCCTCTGCCATGATATCAATGTCCACATCCCTCATCATGTTTCTACGAGGATACCAAGCTATAATTTAAAGGCAGCTCATGAGTCTCTCCAACAGAATTGGGGAAAGGTACGACTGGTTATTATTCCTCTATGTTCAATAAATATACTGTTACACTTTCATTTTAGAATCAAATTATAATCTCAAGTCAAGTGAAAAAAACTCATTATTCTTTATGTATCTTGTTAACAGTATATGAACGAGGCTAAATGGAACTGGCGATTAATGAAAACAATAATGACAGTATGTCATGTCTACGATGAGACAAAAAATTACATTTCTTTTGAGGAAGTTGCCCCAGAAGAATCTCAACCGATTAAATTCCTCAAACAATTGATGCCTGGTTATGCTTGAATGTTTCCCCACCCGAGATTAGTTGCCATTTCATTCCGTGATATATGTTAGCCTTCACATATTGGGCCTAATTAGGTACATCTGTTCCCATTTCTTACATGTTATTGCTTATGTTAAGCAATTATTATCTAACATTTTTAATTGATTAGAAAAAAAATCAAAAGGAATCTTCCTGGAAATTCATTATTGCTTTTGGTTATTGTTAGATTGCTTTTTGGAGATAATAAATGGTTGGTTGTTAGATTACTATGATTCTTTATTAATTTCAACTAGATGGTTCATGAATTGCAATAATCATGATCAGGGACAACAGCAAGTAGATAAGTAAAATAATGAATAAACAATCTAAAGATTAGAGTAGCAAGTAGGTAGCCTTCTTTACATTTTTCTTTTGGTAACAGTGATGTGTATGTCTTTCCTGTGATTTTAAAGATCTTGTGACATGTCAATATTATTATTAATCTGTGTGTGTTGCAGTTTATAAAACTGGTATGAACCTTTATTTATTAACTACCAATTACAAGTTGTGTTGATACTAAATGAAGAAAGTATTGCCATATTGAGAAAGATTTGTGATTGATGATGAGCTGAGAAACCAGATTCAAGGTTCATGATAATTACCAGATTTGTCTGCAGAAATTGTTTTGTTTTCATTAACAGGAAATCAAGTTAAAGAATTTGTCAGCTTATGAGCAGTTGCAACTGCTCACATGCATTTCAGACAGAAGCAGAGAGAATCTGAAATCTTTGCCAATTATCACTACTAGAGAGATAAGTTTACTTTGTTAAAGCATAAGTCAAAAAAGAGTAAAAGAGAAAGCAGTTGTGTCTTAAAGAATTTACATCCGTTATTCTTTGTTCTCAAGTCTCGTCCGAGTATTCCTTAAAAACTGTAGTTGGTAGAAAGGGTACCAAAATTTCATCATTTGGTAGTTCAGCAATCTGTTTCATTTCTGCTTCCTTAAAGCTTTTCTTGGTATATATCAAATGGTAGTTGGGCAATCAAATTCATCTCTTTGTAGCATATCAAACTTTCTTAACATAAATACACACAAACTCTAAATAATCTGTCTAAGCTTTTTGTTTCTCTTTAATCCTATTTATGTTTAATCAGCTAAAACCTATCAAAAATGAAATGAAAATCAAACACAACTGTAAAATTCACAAATGCAAAACCATCATAATCTGAATCATATAACGGGCGGAGGTGGAGTCTCCCATATATCGAAAATGTTTTCTTCGCTATGAAGGGCGAAAAGCCTATCACCTCCGATGGAAAAATCACAAATGGAACCTCCATAACTTCTTCGAAGCCTTGACGTTAACACCCAATCGGGTCCACAAAACACCGAAATGGAATCATTCATCGACGAGAACAGCTGCCCATCGTGTAGAGCTAGTTTCGGATAACAGGGCTCATCGGGCATGTTCCCTTTCATCAACCTACTTCTCGAGCTCCACCTCACACTCCCTCCTGAGATCCTCAGATCAATGAACCCCAAATCCTCATACTCATTCACCACACAAACGGAGTTACTATCCTCCATAGCTATGGCATCCCTCACCCTCTTCTCGTCCACCGTTAAAGGAGCCCCGATATCTGACCAAGACCAAACCATGTTCTTCTCTCTGAAGTCCAGCAAACTAATGTAACAGTTGTCCTTCCTTGGAAACAAAGTTGCAACCAACAAACAGTTGCTTCCATGTAACCATTGAAGCTTATCAGCATCACCAAGTGACCAACCGGGACTCTCGTAGAAGAAATCGATCTGCTTCCCTGTCACTTGGTCCCAAACCCCAATTCCATACTCATTGCTCCTTCCTTTACAGCTTGAAAATATCTTGAAATCACCACTGAAACTCAAAGCACCAGCTGTGTAACTCTTCACTTGATTGTCATGACTGACCTGAAACTTGTACCTCAACTCACCGGACGAAGCATTGAACAACCCCATACCACCATCTCTGCTACCTAGCCTCTCACAAGCACTGATCACAACGCTCTCCGAATCAACCCAACCCATGTCATTGACTCTCTGGTAATCAAGATTCATCGGCGGATGCTCCTCCAACATCCAATTGTATACGTGCACTATGCTACCGTGTGCCACGCAGCAGCCACCATCCGGACCAGCACGAATGGCGGTCCCATCACCAGGGGCCTGACCCGTCAGGGACCGGCCTAGTCTCAACCGGTTTCCATCAAAGGGACCCCATTTGGCTGATCGAACATGGTCTAAAAGACCATAAAACGAAGCCTCTCTATAGAGAAGCCGCTCGGTGACAACGTTTGGAGGGATGTTGAGGTCTCCGGTCCGGAGAAGATCAAGGAGGATTGAGAAGCAATCCGGGTTCCGATCAATGAAGAGATCTTCGCTGGAATTGGTATTGAATTGTGAATTCAAGTCCCAGTTTTCGTCAAACAATACACCAAAAAACGAGTTCCTGCCTGCATTTGCCAGAGTTGTGGATGTTGTTTCGAAAACCCTGCCTCCTACATTGAATTTGATTCGATCTTTTTGAATTCCCATGATTGAAAAATCTTGACTTTTGAGAAAATTCGAAGAATTTACATGAAGAACAGACAAAACAAGTTGCTTCGGGTATCAGAAAAAAGAGGTTTTTGAGACTCAAAAAAAAAAAAAAAAAAGTCAAAAATTGAACAAAACAGAGGATTTTTTGGACAGAGGTAATCGAGTGATGACTTCCTGGGAAGTTGGGAGACAATCACGGAGCTTTGTTTTGATATATTTCAAAGTCCAAAAAAAGAAGAGAAAAAAAAATAAAAAAAATATAAAAAACAGGTTGTGTATTATATAAATACTATGTATCAAAACAACAATTTTGATTATACAAACGCCACGTAAATGATCAGAACAGAATCAGAAACACAGAGAGTAAATGGAAAACAATAGAGATAATTCTTTGAAAAAACATGAAGAGAACCTGAAATTTCGACAGGGGATGAGGTTGTCGTAATAACAAAAATGTATTCGTAACAGAGAGGAAACACAACAACAACAAAAACAACAAAAATGGATCAAATTGAGGGAAAACAAGATCTGGGTATTGAAGAGAGAAGAATTTTGGAGGTGGGATTTCGATTTGGTGGGATTTGATGGAAGAAATACTGGTGAATTTTTTTTGGAGCTGTTTGAATCCAAAAACTAAAAGAAATTCAAACAAATTGGCTCTTTTTATGTTTTCTTCGGTTTTGTTTTGGGTTTGGACATGACATGGTTGAGGAGCTTTATACATATCAAGAAGTCATCGGGTAGGCTCCATCTTAAACACTTTTGTAGCAGTCTCTTTTGTGTGTTTTCTCACCATTTGATGGAGTGCTTCCTACCACTCAAATCATTATGATGATTTTAGGTTTGATCAACGGTGGAGATTTCATGGTGAAGCATTTGTTTAGGTGAGAATAGAAAGGAAGGTGGGCTTTTTACGGCCTTAAAAGCTCTATATATCGCTATTTGAGTTTTTTTTAGAATCGTTTGATTAAACATTTGAGATTATCTATTTTAAACTTAAGTGACGATAATGATATATCTTAAAAATTGTATATACATCCATTTCATAATCATGTTCATCAAAATTTTAAAAAATTTTATAGTTCGTAAATAAACCCAACTTAATGCCAAAAATATCATTTATTTAATTATATTGTATTGTATTTTTATAAGTACATACCATCCTACATATATTATTATTATTTAAAATTTTGTTATTATCTTTAATTTTTTTTAATTCTATCACTGTTATTTAAAAATAAAAAGAAGATTATATCATTGTTCTTTAAAAAAAAAATCTATCACTGTTATTTCTCTTCCTTTAACTTCGGATAATGGTAAACATCCAACACTCTTATCCATCATTTACATCCAACTTGATATGGTAGCTGGTATGACAATTTCTTATTAGCTACCACATCATCACCACATCAAATGAGTTGAATTAAAAAAAATAATAATAATTTGCATTCCTTAAATCTAGTACTTTAATATAAAAAAATAATAATAAAAATAAAGTGTGATGATGTGGTGAAGTCGGATAATATCAAAATCAAACCATTAAAAGGAAACTTTTTTTTTTTTTTCACAAAATATTAAAATTGGAAACTAATTAATAATTGTTTGTGGGTGTACTTACAAATAATTTAATCTTATTGGTAATTTTACTAAAGGGTATTACTGGATTTTCAAAAATATGCTAATTTGGGGTGTACATACATTTTTTTAGAGGTGCAAATATCGCCACTCTTTAAATTTAGCAGAGGCTAGTATAGTTTAAACCTTTACTAGGTAAAAGCTTATGGTGATGAGCTTCCCCAAATAGACCTTTTTTTTTTTTTTTTTTTTTTTCAAAGAACTATAATTTTTTTTTTCTTTCAAAAGTTCTATTTTTAATAGATCTACTATAAGTAGATATTTTTCAAAAGCCCAATCAAATAAGCTCAAGTAAATTCGTAGATTCTTAATTTTTTTTTTTTGGGAGTTCACATATTTATAAATGGGTGCAAATTGCCAAATTTTGTAAGAATTATCATCGGCATTTTAAAATGAAAGAATTTTTTCTTTTTTTTTAAAAAAAAACCCAATATAGTATTTTTTTTTTTCTTTTTCTTTTTAATGGATGCAAATTGTCAAATTTTGTAAGAATAAAATCAAAATGTTAAATGAAAGGAAAAAAAAAAAAAAACCATATAGCTTTTTTTTTTTTTTAATGGATGCAAATTGCCAAATTTTGTAAGAATATCATCAACATTTTAAAATGTAAGAAATTTTTTTTTAAAAAAAATACCCCCTATAGTTTTTCTTAAAAAAATAAATTCAGACACCAAACGGATCAGGAGTTTGTTGTGCTAGGCAAGATACTCCAATATTTACTTCGATATCTCCTTTCACTCATGAGGAGTTGAGACTTGAACATGGAGGATAAATGCACATCATATAACCAAAATAAAAATGCTTTGTGTCAGGGTTATCACAGATATAATACACAATATGGGGGTTTTTATATAAAGAGTTATTTTTGTATTTTGTTTAAGTTTTATAGAAGTTTTTGAAAATTTTCTATTTAAATTGTATTTACAAACTTTTATTGGGATATTTTTAAATTTTGAAGAGCCAATTCATGACCATGAAGAAGTCACCTCAACTTAGAATTCTCAGTGTGTTTCCCACCGTTTAATCCAAACCAAGATGAATTTAGGGTTTAATCAAACGGTGGGATGTCATGGTAGAGGTACTCTTGAGATGGATAGTAATAAAATGTGTGCTATAATAAATAATTTTTGAACAAAGTTGTTGCCCCAAAGTTCTGACCACGAAGAAGTCAGCTCTTGACTTGAAGAGAGCGTGTGTTATGGGGTGTCTTTATGGTTTTTTTATTTCATTATTATTTAATTTAATTTAATAAATTTTTTTGTGTGTGTATTTTATTTTGAGCCTCATATTGGGATAAGCATATCACAAAAATTGAGATTTTGAGACAAAATCATGCCTTAATTAAGGGTTTATTTTTATTTAATTTTTAATTTTTTTTTTGTCTTTTAGTATTGTTATTATTAATGCATTAATTAGGGGTTTACCTGAAATAAATTGTGAGAGATTCCCAAGAATCACTTGAGTTTGGTATTATTTCAAAAACAACCCTTTAGTTTTGATTTATATGTAAATTCCTAATAGGGGTTTTTGGGTACACAATCGGGAGGTTTTTTTTTAACTAAATTTTGAAATTATTAGGTGGTTTTTGGTACATTATATAGTAAGAGCGTTTTCACCTTAATTTGAAAGGAAAAAAAAAAGGAGAAAAAACAAAGTCATGGGAAGTGAAAGATAGAGAAATTAGGATTATGTTTTGTTAAGACTTCAAATCATGTCACTAATTAGGGTTCTTGTCAATATCATCATATTTAATTATATCATAATTAAAGGCATAATCACAAAAATTGAGATAGAACTAATATCAAGAATAACAAGAGAGATGTGCATGATTTAAAAATATTTATATTTTTTTACATTATAAAATATTACATTTTATTTATAAAAAAATAAAACGTTATAAAGGACATTGTAAAGTATTGAGCCTGACCCATAACCCTTGTCTAAGTATATATATATATATATATATAATTTTTCATATGAGGATACCCTGATAGAATTATATAAGGACATTGAATGTGAGCCATTTATTTTACATACTTTGACTTGGTATGTATGCACTTGTCAAATCACTTTTATAAATGAGTGGTTCACATTCAATATCCTGATAAAGTTATATAAGGATGTCCTGATAGGAACATGACCGTATATATATATATATATATATATATATAAAAGTCAATTAGTTCATGATCTTCATTTGGAAATGCACACTTTGTTTCCATCACATATCAATTATTAAATTGCAAACTTCTTATATAAGGAATTCATATAAATAAAACAAAAAATTAAAATGTGAAAATCTACATCTAAAATTTGAATCACCATTCTATTATGTTTGTGTATATATCAATATTGTTAATCATAAGTGGTTACACAAAACAAACCCAAATATATTGTAAAATTTACAATTGAAGTAATAATGTTTGATTGGCTTTGTGGTCCACCACAACACTTTTGTTTATTAATTGCGGGTCATGAACGGCATGTTTAATAATGAGAGAGAGAGAGTGGGTGTGGTGTGAATGTGTGATTGTTTGTAGAACTAGAAATCTAAGAAGTAACATGCTTTCATTTATAATTTTACAGCTTTTTTGAATTTTTGAAATCCATTCTTTTAAGTCACTCTCTCTTTGCATTTATTAAGCCATTCTCTACATTATTGGCTTTTTTTTTTGGGTAGTGCTAAGGCTAGAAAAGAAGCTATATTTTTTTAGAAAAATATTTTTATTGCACTTCATTACAGGTTTGGTGAAAAACTGAAAAATAATGAGGTCTAAATTTTTTAAAATTTCTTAGAGTTAATGTACAAATCATATATATATATATATATTTTGAACTATTATAATAAATTCAGTATTTGGGATGAGGATATGATTCAAACCTATAAACTTATAAATGTAAATATGAGATACATACCACTTTTATTTTTTATTTTTTTTATTTTTTTATTTTTATTTTATTTTATTTTTAACAAAAGAGACGTACCATTAGCACAGTTACTCATCGTAAAATCTATTTCATTTCGATATAAATATAATAAGAGTAACTACATGCTTTATGAATGACTTTTAGATTGATTTCAAAACACCCAAGTGAAATATATGTTGGAATAGATGAATTTTTTAAGAAGTTAGAATTAATCCATATCACTAAATTTATCAAACTCAGACAATTAATTAGATTAGATTGATCAAATGAAGTGGGTTGACTTGGGTTTCGATAAAACTACATTTACATGATACATCTTATCTTTATAAACTTTCTATTATCAGATCGTCCTAACAATAAATATATCAGGATAAAGAATGTTGACCATTAAATTTACTTACTTTGATTCAAAGAGTATGTACTTGTCAAAATTTCTCCATAATCTATGGTCAACATTCTTCGTCCTGATATATTTATTGTCAGAACGAACTGACAATAAAAAGACCGCTTATCTTTAATAGACTGACTTAAATCTACAATAACTATTCATAAGTCCAACATATAAATTAAGATAGAATTTTTACACCATATGTAAATCCTGATATATTTATTGTCAGGACGAACTGACAATAGAAAGACCGTTTATCTCTAATAGACTGACTGATATCTACAATAACTATTCATAAGTCCAACATATAAATTAAGATTGAATTTTTACATCACATGTAAATCAAACTTAAGATTTAGCAATTTGTCACACATTCACTTTTTCTCTTCTTGGTTTTACTATCATTATTTAACATCGATACTTCATCATTTTTTCCTCAAATAAATGAAAAAAAAAAATTAAGAGGTACCACACTTCAGTTCATTACCTACAATAGCTAAATATATATTAATCTACGGTCATTCTTTGGTGTGGATGTCCACGTCTTTTTTCCTCCGATTCTTTAATTTTAGTTTCATAAAAAGGACCAAAAATAAAAAGTTTCATCTTAAGGAAACACAAACCAACCATAGAAAACAAAAAATTATATATTCTAACTAGTGGATTAGTTATAAACTATGATTAACATTTGAACAGATCTTAATTTGAACCTTCTAGCAAAGACAAACTCATTATTACTTCTTGAGCTTCTTGATAAACATCATTAGAGATGTTATCTTAAACTTAAAGGGATATTAAATAAAAATAATCGAATGATTGATGTCTCACTTTGTCTTGTGTCCCATTTAGTTTAGTATTCCATTAATAATTCTTTCTTTTAGAGTTTTAGTTGCTTTGTCTGTCTCCTTCTCTTTGTAGTAATTGGAAGTCAAATATGAATATTACAACTTGTCATGTTGCCTTTTTGAAGGATTAGGTGAAAACATAAGCGTCAACGTGGCATGACAATTTGGACTAATTCAAAACATTTACGTACACAGTATATATTCTCTACTTGCAAATATTCGGATTTTAATATTCGTATATATAAACATTTAATATTCAACTGAACGACAAAATTCAGTTGTTTAATTCAGGCAATGACTAAAATTGAATGTAAAAGAAGGGTTAAGTATATAAATAAGTATATAAATCTGAACAATATGTTGAAATTAAAGTAGATCTCAATATGTTGAAATTAAAGTAGATCTCAATATATGAAATACTTTATTAGTGATTTTTTTTATAAAAAAAATTAAACAATGCATAATGTTTGCAAATATATATATATATATATATATATTGTTATCCTGAAAATCGGGTGTAACCTTTGGGAGTATGGGTGTTCCTTGGTAGGTTCGGATTGGGTAAGAGGTTTACTTGGTTCCCTCGAGGATGGAGGGTACCGGGACTTCCTTACTCCGATTATTTGGGACCGACGCTGTGTTCCAGGACCGGTCCTAGTGATGGTAAGAGACAGTAAAAATAGGAGGAAATGTGATCTGCTGTGAAATGCCTTTATTAATTGTGCATCTAAAGGTACATAATACATTGCCCGTAGGCTTAGAACTTTCTAGGTCACTAAGGAAGTGTCGCGGAAAATGTTAGGAGTGAAGGAGAGTGTCACCCCGGTAGGGTGGTCAATATTGGGGCGTTGGTAGGAGGGTAGTAGCCAAGTAAAATAACCAATAAGGAGGTGTTTGTAAGAGGGTAGTAGCCAAGTATAATAACCGATATGGAGGTGTTTGTAGGAGGGTAGTAGCCAAGTAGAACTCTTTTTTAGGTGTTGGAGATCGTGATCTCTTTTCTCCTCTTGAGTTGGGAAATTTATAGGGTCATCTAGTGGTGGTAGGTGAGGGGCATCCTTTAAGGCGGGAAAGGTCCAACCTAATCCACACTGTCCCTTTGAATTGGGTGTTCAGGTGGCGTACTTTGGAGGGTCCATATTAAACCACATGGGACCTCTTTCGTGATTAGGCGTTTTGGTGTATAGGTGAGGATTTTGGTTTTTTGGGTTGAAGGGCCTACAACAAATCCTCACCGCCTCCAATTGGATTGGGTCCATGGGTGGCACACGCCCTGGAGGGTCGTGGTTGATCCACTTATGCCCTACGGTGCTTTAGCCTTAGTGGCATCATCGTGGCACTTCGATGGTGGTTTGCGTTGCTCCGATTGGCTTAAGTTGCTTCTAGCTGGTGAGACCTGTCGCTTTCACTATTCTGTCCAGCAAGGGACAATGCCAGCGCCTGTCGTGCTGTGTTTGTCAAGCACCCTTATCCAAGCTTTCCTTCCCGGGTTTAGAGACCTTCTGCATCCCTTTTGCTCAGAAAACACAGCTTCCCTCTTGGTGAATGGTGTAATTGACATTAGGTAGGGCTTAGGTGGGAAAAGATCTGGCCATTGGTGAGGCGTGGCTGAGAATGGACTTCTTCCGTCGATCTCCTACATTTCCTTCTTCATGTCTGCTGTCTAACATTAATTGCTCAACCACCCTTTGATTGCTGTTCCGGTTTCCACTTCATTCACATGGCCTCGCTTTAGGGCTAACATCAACCTTAATTGAGACCCGATGCTTGATAATTGAGGTTGAACTCTTCTAAAAATTTCTCTGGGGACTTGAGGGTCTGACTGAGGTTTTAAGCACTAGCTGATGCTGGTCGGGGAGTTCTATAATGCACAACCCCGCTCGTTGGTGGCGGATCCTTATCATGGGGATCACATGTCAGGTTTTAGATTTGTATTGGCTTGATTCCATTGTAAAACTCTCTTTATTTGTAATGGTTAGTTACTTAGGTGTTTCTTGGGTAAAAAGAGCTTTAAAGGAGAAAAGAAAATTATCATGCAAATATCGTCTTCAAGAGGAAAAACGCTTACTTGGATGCTAAGGTATGAAGATACTTCTTCCTCTTGCAAGGCGTAAGCGTACACACACACAATTCATACATGTGTGTCCCTGCATCATTGAGCAAAACACACACCCATACATTGCATTCATATGTTTCATTGCATTGTTGTTCTCATTTGGTAATAACACATTCACACACTTATTGAAGTATGCACATGCATTGGTCTCAATTTGGCAAACTTTGTAGAGTTGCATGTTCTAAGACTATCTCTAGAAATGACATACTTGTGTGATCTTGTATTTATTTATTTGGGTTTTGTTGTTTTTGAAATTTTATATGTACTCATATGATTCCTTGTTGAGTTCTGATCGTTTCGGTTACTCACTCATTAGATTTCGAGTTCAAACAAGGAAGTTACGCTATTTTACGTTCTCTTAAAATGTATTGTCTTCGTCGTCATGTATTGAGTTAAATTCATAACCTTTGGTCAAAGTTTTATAGTTTTCCTCGTGCATAATTGAGTTACAGTTCGTAATCCTAAAATTGAGTTACATTAAATTCATAATGTGCTGATGTCTAAGCACACCCCAATATTGTCTAGAAACCAAGCCCGTATGCACCCCGGCCTGCTGCCAAGTGCACCCCCCTTCATCTTCAACCTTCAGCTCTTCCTCATGCCATTAACGACCAGCCAAGCCTAGCTCGCTGACCTTTACGTAGCATCTGCCATCGCTTCGTCTTCTCATTGGGACGCCACCGCACAAGCGCCGTGACTAGATCAGCGTCCAGTTCAGCTGATCGTGGTCTTGCCGGCGTCGCCTTCTTGTCCATCATCGGGTTTCTTCAATAGCGAACAAAAGGGCAATTGAATGTCGCGATTCAACTCTTCGGTGTCGCCACAACAACCCCATGGCGACAGAGATAATTTTTGCTCTTGATTGCGTCACCAATTGCATTGCCAAATATGTCGCCATTGAAGCAAACAACGATCTCCTCTCTGTTCATCTATAAATGGTGGGAAAAATTACAAGAAGGCCTCCTAGAGGGGCTAAAATGGCAATTTGACAAGTACATGAGCAGTTTTGGTAATTGACCATCCGAGACCTGATTTGAAAACACTATAAATTCGTCCTATTTTTCCTTTGAAAATACACTTGTTCAATCAAGAAAATCCCTTCTCCACCATTTCTAATCCCATCATTTCTCCTCTCCAATCTCTCAACAAACTACTAGACTACCTCACTTAAATCATTCCTCTCTTCCTATTCTCTACATCCCATTACCTTTGTCACTCACCATTAGACACCCACCTATCTAGACACATCCTCTTCTCTCACTCTTTGCATTAGGATCATCAAAGGAAAGGAAGGAGCAAGTATTAAAGAAGGAGGCCCAAGGGTGATTTCCTTACCTATTGCTTGTTTTCTATTTGTTTGTAACTATGTGTAATTAAACCTCTAATATAGGGGATATATGTGATGAGCCTTTGATTGTGGGTATTTGCTTAAGCTTTTGTATTGAATCTCTATTTGTGTTCTATTTATTTTATCATTAGATTCTATTCACTATGTGATTGACTTGTATACCAACTTGTTAATTATAATCTTGTTTAGAATAATATATTATGCAATCATCCTTAGATTGACACCCTTGTGTGATTAAGAATCAAATGAATAAGATAGATTAATGGAGGGTATACCAACCACATTAATCTAAACCTATATTTGTAACCAACCAATCCCACCTTGACCCCCTTTCCTTGATCGGTTAGGTATTTTGGTGGGAAGATGTTTAGGGTTCATAGTTATGACCTAAACACATCCTAGAAAATAAATGGTTAACATATAGAGATTGGTCCATTAAAGTGGCTTAGAAAGCATTACCCATACCCATGTGCAATTTCATCAATTCCCTAGTATCTATATTAATTGTTTAAACTCATTCTCCTATCTAGTATTGTTGATATTAGACTCCTATCCATTCAACTTCACTTTATATTATTGTCATTTACTTTACTTGCATGTTTGGTGGTTTATCAAACCATACACTATCCACCTATTATGATTTACTTAATTGCATTTGTTGATGGAAAATTATCACTGGGGTGAATCTCCAAATAACAACTTTAAGGACTAAGATCGAGATAGATCTCGGTCGGAGGGGTATCACGTAGTTCAATACCAACAAGATTTATGTCAAACAAAACTAAAACTCATCCAAGAAAAGATTAACAAGTACGATTTTATTAATAAAAACATGGATATAACTGATGAAATTTGGGTTATGGTGATATGTGGCGGTATTCAAGGTTTCTGTTAGGTGATGGAGATGGCATGCTCGTGCCTATCTATAAGTAGAACTGAAGACGAGTGTAGGGTTTGGGGAGGCAAATTTTCGATCCCCCTTTTGGTGAATATAATGTTGTATATATAGGTTCGTTGCTTGCCATGCACTTCTACAATTTCGGTCTAGGGTTTTGGCAGTCATAAAACTTTCTTTCCTTCTAGGAGATAATTTTGTAGGAGTTTTAATTATCCGAATCAAGCGATTCCTTTTTGAGAGGATTCTGGTACTAGTAGACTCCTTATTCAAATGGAATTCTTAAGAGGTGGGAAGGAGTTTACCTTTTCATTGGGAGATGAACGACTGTGTTTCATTCCCCTAACCTTGGAGCTTCAAGACATGTCTGTCTAAACATATGGATACATAATTATGTGAGTATTTCTTTTGGTTATCAAGCGAGAGGATCTTAGGAGGTATTTGGGTTTATCTGGGTTCTCGTGTACCCCGCATTTTGCTAGTTTGATGCTTTCCTAGTTAGGTGCTTGGTCAAAGGGGTATCCAGATATCGGTTGTTCTTCGCAGCGGGGTATCCGGTTGGATGTAGAAGCGGGATATTTCAGCTGAAGTTGTATCTGGATGCCCGTATGATATGACAGTGGGGTACCCTGCTGAAGCAGTAGCGGGGTATCCTGTTGATCTAGTAATGGGATACTTGTTCGGTGCAGTAGTGAGGTACCCCATTGAGCTCCGTGATAGGATTCTGAATTGAACTCCACGTTGGAACGTTTTAAGGGTCATCTGGATTGCTAGGCTTTGTTGGGGTTACTCCGAGGGAGGGGGTAGGTACCTAGATTTGATCCAGTATTCTTCTTTTTAGGAGTACCTAGATGGTATCTCGGCCTGTGCTTCTTCCTTGTATCTGGGTGGAAGATTCTTCTTTGGTCCTTTGCCAATTTTGGTGGTTAACAGAAGTCCCCTCTGACTTGAACACCATTGTCTTGTCGAGGTTGGAGTCAGGATTCCATTTTTGCTTGAAGGATTTTCTACCTTGTCTGTCAGCTATCCGGTTAGGTATTATAGCCGGGAAGGAAATCCCACCTAGATACGTTGGTAATCATTTTGTTTTAGCTACTTGTCAAATGGTGATAGGCTTGCAGATTTCAAAAACGAGACGTTTTGGTGCGATTAATGCCGAACCGCCATTGGCACATCTTCCAAGCACGTTGCCGGTCATCCACTCCCTATCAATTCTGGTTTTTTAGCACTTTACCGGTTACGAACTCCTCATCAATTCCGGTTTACTTGTGCATGACCGACTGTCTCTGTCTATAAGTAACCCAGAATTCCAGCTACCTTCCTCATTACTTTCAAATTCACAAGCAGGAAAGAAAAAACCCTAGCCTTTTTCTTTCTTTCTTTTTCTTACCAGCAATCTTTCAGGCTTTCCTCTTTCTTTTCTAATGGCCTCTCCTTCAAAACTTCCAGTTCCTTCCCCAGGTCTTCATCCCACTTCCTCTGAACCTCATCCCGATTTTCCCCCTTCACCCGACAGTCTCGATGATCTTCTTGAGGGGGGATCCGAGACGGGTTCTCTGATACCGCGGGGAAAAAAAAGAGTTTGAAACGAAGTGGACGAGTCTAGTGACGAACAGACGCCGTTACACCGTCGTTCTACAAGGAACCCAAGAATCAGGTCGGGTTTCCACAATATGCCAGAGGACCCGATTCACCTTACTGACAAAGAAGATACCAGGGTTAGTGGCGAGGTAGGGGAGACTGGTGATGTGCCGGTCGTTACATTGTTCGGGGTGCATACCGGTTCTTTCACCTCCTTTCACGATGGGCGTATCATTCCTAATTCTGTGTGTACGATGGAGACCCTGGCTAAGCTGTGGGAGGAGTATCGAATCCCGGATGACATCGATCTCTCCCTTTCTTATCAGGGATATGGCATCTACACCCCGCCGCGAGATGTCCTCCTCATCCATAAAACAGCTTTGGAATGCGGAGTCTGACTCCCTCTTCATCCGACCTTTCGCCGGGCTTTGGTCGCTCTAGAATTGGCACCTCTCTAGATATCGCCGGGTTTCTAGAAGCATTTGACAGGCTTTTTAGTGCTTTGGAGGGAGTAGTGTGCGAGGGATAACATAGACAGGGAGCCGGGCTTTGACGAGCTGCGTTACTTATTTTAGATAGCAAACTTAGTACCACGGGGTCAATTCTATTCGAGGGCCTCCAACGAGATGAAGTTCATCATTCCTGGTGTGAATGTTAAATATGCTCCGCCATGGAAGGGAGAGTGGTTCGTTGTCAAAGGCGAATGGGGGAATATGGCCTATATCGGGAGATTCGAGTACTCCGTCCTAACCCAATTCACAATTAAAGACAAATGGGCGAAGAGGGTGCTTTCTCCAGAATCCTAGGATATTCTGGGAAAGATCTTAAAAAGGGGGTACATCAATGTGTAATATCCTACTTTGGATCTCTTTGAAGGAGCCCGACTATAGAAGTCTTTGAGGATCTCCTACGCGCTTCCAAGTATAGAAACTTCATCTGTTTTCTTTGTTCATGTATGTACATAATTTACTCTCCCTTCCTTACTAAGCTATCTTCTTTTTAACAGTCTCTGTTACCCCGCTAGTGACCGGTTCTCCTACTTCATCTAGGATATGGACAAGAGGTGTGGATTTGCCTCCTTCTACCTTTCCTGTCCCATCTCTTCCTCCTTCTCCCTCCAGTACTGCCCAGGTCACAACTACTCAGCCTGACGCAGTCCTTATTCCTCCTTCTGTCTTGGCTAAACCTCCAGCCAAGGTCCCTTCGCCTCTTTCTGCTTCTACGGGATTACTCGTCAAGACTCTTAGTCGCCCCTCTATTCGTACCCCGGGATGCCAATCCATAGGTCAATACTAGCTCAAGCTGCCAAGGCCCGAGGCTTCTCAGAACAACCCCAAAAGAAAACCAGAAAGGTTGCTGCTCTTCCTGCTGTGGTCACTTCTCCTAATCCTCCTCTAACAGTATTGCCTTCTAGGGAGCAGCCTGGAATTACAGAGAAGGAAGCTACTCACACCTCCTATCTCACCGTTGATGTTCCTTCGGGATCGGGGTCAAGAGGTGCTTCCCACGACAAGGTGGTATCCCGGTTCATAGCATCCTACCTTGGAGGGAGCTTAATGAACATGGCGAAACTTCATACAAAAATTCTAACGGCCAAAAGGGCTTCTATATTTGCTGAGATAGCATTTTACTTCTCCCCTTGTTATTCTCCTCTCTTTTCTATAGGTACTAACTCTTCTTCTTCTTGCAGGGTTTTTAATTTGCTTTGGCCATGAAGAAACAGCTGCTGACTATGAAGGAAGCCTACATAGGGCTTCAGGCCAAGCTAGAGGATACCTAGCAGGAGTTGGCTCAAGCCCAGCAGAGCGTGGCCCCTCTACTCTAGGTAGCTAAAGCATCTGAAGATGGTAGACAGGCTGCCATGGTGGAGGCACAACGCTACCTACGTTACCTGGATACCGAAACAGTCCAATCCCTGCGTCGGCGTGAGGAGAGGGAATGTCTAGAAATTGAGAAAAAGCTGTTGCAGGATGAAAACCGTCTTTTAAGGGAGACAGTGCAAAACTTGAAGGCCTAGGAAGGTCCTTCCTTTGAAGATGGGTATTTCACTGCCTGCTATGAGGTGGCCACGGTTTTGCCTCCTCTATTTGATCTTCAAGCGACTTTGAACTGGGACCGAGGATAGATGATGGCGAAGGCTGCCCAACTTGTGGGTGAGGATCGGGCTCAGGAAGATTCTTCATATGACGATGCCCATCCAGGCCGAAGGTCTATCCTTTCTACTCAGACTGACCCTCCCTCTACTCAGGAAGGACAAACACAGGACCCCGTGCCTACTTTAGAAGTTATTCTAGTGGAGGAGGAAGAAGAAGATGCAGATGGAACCGTGGTTCTAGAAGTTGAGGTAGACAAGAGTAGTTTGGCAATCGAGGGAGAAAAAAATGCTTTAGCTGGATCTATGGTTCTTGCAATCGAGGAGACCCAGCCTGATACTGCAGTTGAGGTGTCCAGGAAAGGAATAGCTAGTCAGGGAGAGAACTTCGAGGAGAAGGAGGACGCTTGATTTGTCTTTCATATATATATATATATATTTTGTAGACTTTAAGAGGGAGTTAGCTATCCAATAAAAGATTTTTATTTGTTGAAACAAATTATATCTTGCTTGCTCTTTTGATTTAGAAGGAAATTGACTTAGAAAAATATAGACTTTAGGAAAATTCTTGACTTATGAGAGATCCTGCTTTAAGGTAGATCCCGCAGCTTCCATACTTGTAAACGAATGGACCTAACGTTGGAGACTTGCTTCCTGATCGGGATACTTGAGCCATATAACGATCCTGTAACTTGTCGTTGTAAACATCAACGGGATCTAGCAGGTTGACATATCCCTTTCTTTAGTTGGTTTTTAATGAGTATGCAGCAGTTTGAGGTTCTGGATATCCCGATTGATAATCAAGCCTGCTTCAGCTATAAGTATCTTCAGAAGAAGCAAGTCATCAGGTATCTCGGCTAGGTATCCTGATTCTATCCTGATAGGTAATTTTAGATTCTTTTAGCATCAAGCCTCTCGGAAGTGGGTATACCCTGATTAAGGTAGTTTGAATACCCTAATGTCATTCTTTCCTGGAGATACGGAGGAGTAAGGAGCTGAGTATCCTAAAAAGGTGTCCCGATCCTTCTGATGGTTTGTCCTGCTAGGAAACTTAGGCCACTATAGCACCAGGCTTCCTAGCGGAGGGTATACCCCGGCCAAGGCAGTAGGAGCGCCTTGAGGCTATTTCTTAGTCTTGAGGATGCAGTGGGCAACTAAGGCCGCAAGTTCAGATCCTTAGTCTGGTGTATTAGATCCTTCTTGAAGGAGGGTATGCCCCGACCAAGGCAGCAGGAGCACCCTAAGTCTATTTTCTGGTCTTGAGGATGTGGCGGGCAACTATGGCCACGAGTCCGGGTCCTTAGTCTGATATATCAGAATCTTCTTGGAGGAGGGTATTCCCTGACCAAGGCAGTATGAGCACCATAAGGCTATTTCCTGGTCTTAAGGTGAGTCAGTATTGGCGAAAATTATTAGTCCTGGTAGGCAACTTAGGCCACTTTAGCACCAGGCTTCTCAGAAGAGGGTATACCCCGACCAAGGCGGCAAGGAGAATTATGTAAGGGATCTTGCAGAGTGATCATTGGAGAATCATGTAGGAGAGATAACTGACTTTATTGAATTTTTTTCATATAGTACAATGTAAAATCGGGGTGTGTATTCCAGCTGATGTAAATTGAATTTCTAAGGGTAGAATTTCCTAAGGTGATCAGCATTCCACGTGTGATCCACCGGGTATCCCTCCATGTCCTCCATCTTGTAGGCACCACCCCAGAGCATTAATTTAATCAGGTAGGGGCCTTCCTAGTTATGAGCAAGGACCCCGTCAGATATTTTTCGTGTGTTCTGGGTTACCTTCCTAAGAACCAAGTCTCCCTCTTTGAAGTTACAGATCCTCACTCTCTTGTTGAAGTGTCGGGCTATCTTATTCTGGTATACTGTTACCCTTTTAGTGATCTTGCTTTGTTTCTCCTCGAGTAGGTCCAAATTAGCTCTTAACTTAGCCTCGTTATCTTCTGGTTTATAGTTTTGAATCCGGAAAGATATAAGCGTGTGTTCGATGGGTAAGACTGCTTCAGTTCTGAATACTAATGATTAAAGGGTTTCCCCTGTTGCAGTTCTCCTGGTTGTCCTGTACGCCCATAGCACATTGGGCAATTCTTCAACCCATAACCCCTTCTTCTGTTGGAGCTTTTTCTTTAGGAGCTTCTTTATTGTCTTATTGGTAGCTTCTACCAACCTATTGGTTTGAGGGTGTGCCGCTGATGCAAATCGGAGATTAATGTTTCGATCTTCGCAGAATTCTCTGAATTTGGCGTTATCAAATTGCTTTCCCAGATCAGTTATAATGGCCATTGGGGTACCGAAGCGGCAAACGATACTTTCTTTAACAAAACTGGTGGTCTTTTCTTCAGTTATCCTGACAAGTGCCTTAGCTTCCACCCATCGTGTGAAGTAGTCTATTGCTACCATTGCATATTTGGCCTGGCTGGGTGCAGTAGGAAGCGGGCCGATTAGATCTAGTCCCTAGATTGCAAAGAGGTAGGGTGTACTGATCGAGGAGAGCCTTTCCAGGGGGAGGTGATGGAGGTTTGCTGTTTTTTGGCAACCTTCGCAGGATTGTGCGAATTGTTTTGCATCTTGATGTATAGTCGGCCATAAGTAGCCCATTCTAAGTATTTGGTAGGCTAGTGTCTCGCCTGCTGCATGATTACCACAGTCCCTCGAATGTACCTCGTTAAGTGCCCAGGTAGTATCATCTGGGTGAAGGCATCTAATTAGAGGGAGGGATTTCCCTTTGCGGTAAAGGTATCCGTCCACAAGGCAGTATCGGGTAGCGATTCTCTTCAGTTTGCATGCTTGGTCTGGATCTACAGGTAGAGTGTTACTTCGAAGGTAGTCCGCTATAGGATCCATCCAACAAGGGAATTGGTTGACTGGTATGATCTCTACCCCTTAGTTATGTTGGAACAGGGTATTAGTTGGAGAGGTACCCCCTTGGTACGGTATGCCCCTAACCTGCTGTGATCTTGGCTAGAACATCTGCCCGGTGATTTTTCTCTCGGGGTATCTGTTCCATCACACATTTAAATCTTGGATTACTTCTCGGACTTTAGCAAGATATGCTACCATATTGTCTCATTTTGCCTGGTACAACCCCAACTGGGAATCACTCTTAACTAGGAGGAATTGGACCCCTAAGGCTTCTGCTACTCCCATTCCCGCTTGTAAGGCTTCATATTTTGCTTCGTTATTAATAGCTTTGAACTCGAACCTAAAGCAGTGGCTGCATTCGATTCCCTCCAGGTCTATCACAACTGTTCCAGCTCCGCATCCTGATTGACTTGATGACCCATCTGTGTATAGAATCAAGGTCTTGTTATCTTCAGGCCAGTTCAGATCGGTCTGATTCGGACTAGGGTCAGGCTTGGTAACTGGGTCCGGATTCACGATGAGCTCCACTACAAAATGTTGGGAAAAATACCAAAGAAGTGCACGCAGCGGAAGCGATACTAAAAATTAGATTTAGTGACTTTTAAAAAATTTTCCTTTATGAACCTTAAACCCTTTAATTAATTAAACATACATATACAATAACAAAAAGTAGAATACCTTTTGTCGCGTGATCCGATTGACTTACGTCGATGGTGATCCGCAAGATCTTCAATCCTAGCACGAACGTGGATCACCTAGGAGCGTGGTCTCCCTTGTCTTTGAATTGCAAACCTGTGAATAGACAAAACAAACTTTTCTTTTCTTTGTTAGTCACAAAAACAATCAAAAGAATGAGTAAGATTATTCCGGTCACTTTTGAGTTCTCAATCTAATGATCGAAACTCGCGTGAACCTAGATCGATATCGTATACACAAGCTTATTGATGAATAAGCAAATAGTATACTATCAAAGAATAATCTAACACTCCTTTTATTTTAGTAGAATAAAAAGCTTTCTATGAATTGAGAAGAAGAAGAAATTTGTATCATGAACCCATATCATCTTTTTTTTTTTTTTTTTTTTTTTTTTTTTTTTTTTTTGTGGCCGAATTCTATACTTGTCAATATATAGGTGGCCTAAGTTTGCTTCTTCTTTTCTATTATTATTAGGGTTGCCGAAATCCCAACCTAGAAATAACTAGGGTTGCCGAAATCGCATGCCCACCATAGGCTTATGTTGCACCCTAATTTCCATCTAGTTTTTAAGACATCAAACCCTAATCCAACTCATAGATCTTTTATTCTTTTATTTTGACTAAATAAAAAAGACTTCTTATTTGATTAAATAAATAAAACTAATTATTTATTTCCTTATCAAACAAGTCTTTTAATTTTACTTTTAGGAAATATATTTCCTGATTAGAAAAGATTTGTTTCTTTAATTAAACAATTAATTAATAAATTAATTAATTCTTATTTAATTAAAACAATGAAACAAAATAATATATTAGGTTAAACTAACCCTTGCTGCCCCACTTAGAGTAAATGGGCCAAAATATTATTTTCTTATTTCATTTAATCCATTGGACTTTAAATAAAAAGCTCACATGTGAACCAGACCCATTCTTACTAAAAGAAACAAGCCCACATGTCTTTCATTAATATATTAATATAATTGAGCAGCCCATTACTAAAATAATGTGCAAATTATATTCTTAATATATTAAATGCAATTCTAGATGGACCCTTAAATTGGTCCGGTAGAATATATCAAGTGATCCATGCAAGTCCGTGTGGATTGGGGATCTTGGCGGGCCATCTAAATTTAAGCTTCAATAGACATAACCTAATCACAATCAACAAATGATTCACTTAGGTCCGATCCATTAATTTTAACTCATTCAACTAAAGAGCTAAAACTGAACTCTTAAATAAAGATAGAAAAGGAAGATGCTCCTCATTCATACCCTAGACAATCATATTGGAGATAGTGTATCCTTGTGATTAATATCAGCAATCGCCAAGAGTTCATAGACCGCCTGTAACTCTCCAAGTTACCATATTTACTCATATGACCACGTTTTGAACTTGGATATTTTGACTTGTCCAGAAGCCATGTTTTCAAAAGACACTATCGAAAACTCAACGTTGAGATTTAATATCCAATTACCTCAAAACATCCATATGATGATATTATACTCTCATTTAATTAAATGGAGCCACGATGTCCATATCTATAAACGAAGTCCTCTATCGATTAACAAATGAATATCACCAAACTATCGAGGATAGACTATGCGATATAATCGTACTCATCGATAACTCAAATGATATCACTTGCAACCATAAGTCCATCATTTATCTCAGGATTAAGATAAACCCTCCGATTGTCCTAATAATGAAAAGACTATTATCTATTGACGGTTCTAGATAAAGTGATTTCATCGTGATCCAGTTCAATGCATCCAGTGCACTAGATCCTTTTGCTCGAAGACACTCCGATGATTTTAGACTCATCATATCTCATTTGATCCCACTCAAATGCTATCAAAAGAATTCTACAACTTTAACAAGATAAAGGTGCCCAACCTTTAACTTAAGTTGTGAACATTATTCAAGACTAACTAAAGAATTGTGTCTACCACATACATATCCAGATGTACGATCAATTCTTCTTTTCCCATAGTCTTTAGACCTTATGATTATTTACTTTGACAATTATAATATTAAATTATAAATGCTATACGATTTGTTAAAACAGAAATTACTTTATTAATATGAAAAAGATTGTTAATTACAACATTACACTCTTGCTAGTGAGCAATCGTGGACCTTGGCTTGTATTTGATGTCAAATTGGGTGAGCTCTAGGGCCCATAGAACCAGCCTGCTTGACACATCCGGCCTCTGGATGAATTGTTGTAAGGGCTGATCAGTGACTAACACGATAGTGTGTGCCTGAAAATAGGGTCAGAGTTTTCTGGCTGCTGTCACCAAGGCATAGACGAGTTTTTCCAGGAGGGTATAATTTTTTTCAGATTTGGTGAAATCGCCGCTCACATAGTACACCGGTCTCTGTATTTCGTCACTGCATTCCTTCACTAAGGCCCCACTAGTGGAAGCTTCTGAGATGGCTAGGTAAAGTTGGAGCTCCTCTCCCGTGAGGGGCTCGACTAGTAGAAGGGGACTGGCCAAGTATTCTTTCAAGGCATGGAAAGCCAACTTGCTTTGTTTATCCCACTTTAGCTTCTTTCCCTGCTTGATAATCTTGAAGAACATGAGGCACTTATCGATGGAAAAGGATATGAATCGGTTTAATGCTGTTATTCAGCCTGTCAATCCCTATGCCTGCTTGAGTGTTGTGGGAGACTTGAGGTCTAGTATGGCCTTGATCTTCTTGGGATTAGCCTCAATTCTCTTTTCATGTACCATGAACCACATGAACTTTCCTGCTGCTACCTCGAAAGCACACTTTGTGGGGTTCAGTCTCATCTGGTTCTTTCTAATTACCTGAAAAGTTTGGCGTAAATCTTCTGGGTGTTGCCTGGCCTCCAAAGATTTTGTAATCATGTCGTCTATGTATACCTCCATGGATCTTCCTATCTGCTGCTTGAACAATTTATTCACCATACACTGGTATGTAGCACCTGCATTCTTAAGTCCGAATGGCATTACCTTATAGCAGTAGAGGCCTTGCCTTGTAATGAAGCTGGTCTTGTTTTGATCTGAGGGATGCATCATGATCTGATTGTATTCCGAGAAGGCATCCATGAAGCTTAGAAGCTTAGAAGCTTGTTTCCCGTGGTAGAGTCGATGAGCTGGTCAATCTTAGGCAGCGGGAAGCTATCTTTAGGGCAGACCTGATTGAGATCTGTGTAGTCCACACACATATGCCATTTTCCGTTATATTTGGTTACCATGACCACATTGGTGATCCATTCGGGATATCGGGATTCCCTTATGAACCTGGCTTTTGGGAGTTTCTCCACTTTTTCCTGGACTTCGGCGTTGAAGTGTCTTCATTTCTGTTTCACTGGTTTGACGGTTGCGTTTATTGCAAGCCTGTGAGTGGCCAAGCTAAGTGGAATGCCGGGCATTTCCTCATGGGTCCAAGCAAAAATATCAAGTCTTCTCTGAGGAGCTTTATCAAGTCTTCTTTGACATCAGGATCCAACCTCCCTCTAACTTTCACTACCTTAGTGAGATCTTTTCCCCTGATGGGTATTTCTTCTAATTGATCCACATGATGACCATTGGTCTAACCCCGCTCTTCATCATTCTGTTCTTTTATGTTTATGTCTAGTACCTCTTATTCTTCCATGTCACAATGACATTGTTCCGGCGTATCCGGGTTTACTTCACTGGCCATGTGTGCGCATTGTCTGGCTAGCGCGGCGGGATTTGTGGATACCGCATAGTAATTGTGCACTGCCTATTGATCCCCTCTCACTTCTCCCACTTCTCCCACTTCTGTTCCCACTGGAAATTTTAGGACGTTGTGATAAACGGATAGTACCCCCTAATCCTTAAGAGGAAGGGCCTACCTAGAATGGCATTGTAAGCAGACGGGGTATCCACCACGATGAACTCTGTCATTATGTTCTGCTGAAGTGGAGCTTCTCCGACTATCACCGGTAGGATTTTTGATCCCATGGGCATTACAGAGTCCCCTGTGAAACCATACAAAAGCGAAGTGCAACTGTTGTAGCAAGAATTCTTCAAGTTAAGTTGCTCATGAGCTTCCTTAAATAGGATGTCGACGCTGCTTCCTGTATCGATCAAGACACGGTGAACCCGGCAATTAGCTATCTGTACCGAGATTACCATGGGATCGTCATGTGGTTGGACTGTATTGTAGACATCTTCCTCTGTGAAGACAATCTTAGTAGTGCGGGATGGATCTCGGGACCCACTACTGACCTTGAATATCTCATGACCTGCGTTGAGTCTGGGAATCTTTCTTGCGTGGTTCTTCCTAGAATTGTTGGAAGTTCCAGCCAAGGTCGAACAACCACTAATGGTATGAATCACCTGGATTTGTTGCATCAGATCCTTCTCCCCATCCCTCCTTCTATCTACCGCCTCATGTATCCCGCTTTGTACCCGTTTCCCCTCTTTGATGCTATCCCGTACCTATTGTAGAAATTTTCTCAGCAGGCCTCCCCTTACCAATCCTTCGATCTGATTGCAGAGGTTGTAGCATTCTGAGGTGTTGTGCCTGACATCCTCGTGGAAATCGCAATACTTGTACTAGTTCCTCCTATCAGCTGGGACTTTCATGGGACCCGGCTTCCTGAGTAGGCCTTTGTCCCGGATGGCGAGGTAAATGGTTTCGGGGTTGGCTGCATGATTTATACATCTTCCTCCCTTGTCACCCTATGAGGTGATCTCCTAAGAGGGGATCTCCTAGTCGGGTACCTTTCCTGGTATGAGGGAATAGGAGGCGGCCTATAGGTTGACCTATTTGGGGGCTGATTTTGGAATCTCTTGATGGGTACGGGCTTTGGAGCCTCCTTCTTAAGACGCGGGGCAAGCTAGGCTTCATCATGCTCCACCTTGATCTGGAGTTGCTCTTCTATGTCCATCTGTTCTAAAGCTCGATTGTAGGCTTCTTGGTAAGTTTCTGGTGGATGCTTATCAAAAGAGTGGAATAATCTGCCCGCTCACAAGTTTCCTCAGAAATTTGCCAAGGTTTCTTTTTTGTCGAATACTCTCTAGATCACTTCCTTATGGAATTTCTCCACATAAGACCTCAATGTTTCACCCCGCTCGTGGATCACATATTGAAGCAAGATAGGGTCCTTGGGACAAGGCTTGATTCCCTGAAACTGTGCACAGAAAGCTGTGGTAAGCTTAGAGAAAGAATCAACACTACCTGGTGGCAATTTCCTAAACCACGTTTTAGCATAGTCTGTCAAGGTCGAGTTGCATTCTGGACTTCCATCTAGTGGACAAAGCTTTCCAGGTGACTGATAGGATCCTCTGTTCCGGAGTACTTTTCAAAGGGCATTTTGAATTTAGGGGGGAGCCCCGCCTCCCTGATTCTTTTAGAGAATGGTGCATTCATCTCACCTAGGGGGTTCTTCTGGATTCCTTAGTTCTTTTCCTTCTTTAATTCCTCCAACTCCTTAGCCATTTTGGCTATCCGATTCTCTAGGCGCTGGGATTTAGTGTTTCCGGATCGGGCCACTAAGCCTTATTCATCCGAGGTTTCTGAATCAAAAACCACTTCTTTCCGCTTGGCTTTTTAGTGCCTACTTCTAGAGCTTTTTTGGGATCTGGCGCTTCCTTTTGAGTCTGCTTGTGGATCTTTATTCTCTCCCCTTGGCCTTGCAGGGGGGTTGGACCCTCCTTGGTGGAATCTCAATCGCGGACTTTACCAGTTGGGGTCTGAGATTAACTTGGCGGACTGGGTTTGGTGGAGATGGTCCTAATCGGTCAAATACTAGTACTCGAATACTTGGGCCAATGTCTCCTGCAATCCCAGCTGCTTCAAAGGGGATTCCTTGAGCTATCATTCTGAGTCGGATGGCTTCTACGTAGGCAGCGGCTTGTTGCTCTAGAATATCCCGATCGATCTCCTGCCCAATCGGATCTCGGGGCAAAGGGCCTACGGTAATGACTAGAGGAGGTATTAGTGCCGGATTGTCATTCCTGGATCCTCTACCTCGTCTTTGAGCTTTTTCGGTGGCAGTGAGTGACAAGGGTCCCGATGAAGCCGAATGGGCCTAAGAAGATCGTAATCTCATCTTTCTGCTTCGCCGGATAGAGATAAGACAGCTTTTCTATAAATGTTGGGAAAACACCTTCCCACAGACGGTGCCAAAAGTGTTGATGGAAAATTATCACTTAGGTGAATCTCCAAATAACAACTTTAAGGACCAAGATCGAGATAGATCCTGGTCGGAGGGGTATTATGTAGTTCGATACCAATAAGATTTCTGTCAAACAAAACTAAAACTCATCCTAGAAAAGATTAACAGGTACGGTTTTAATGATAAAAACATGGATACAACTGATGAAATTCGGGCTATGGCGATATGTGGCGGTATTCAAGGTTTCTGTTAGGTGATGGAGATGGCATGTTCGTGCCTGTCGATAAGTAGAACTGAAGACGAGTGTAGGGTTTGGGGAGGCAAATTTTCAATCCCCTTCTTGGTGAATATAGTTTCGTATATATAGGTTCATTGCTTGCCATGCACTTCTACAATTTCGGTCTAAGGTTTTGGCAATTCTAAGACTTTCTTTCCTTCTAGGAGACAATTTTGTAGGAGCTTTAATTATCCGAATCAAGCGATTCCTTTTTGAGAGGATTCTGGTACTAGTGGACTCCTTATTCAAATGGAATTCTTGAGAGGCAGGAAGGAGTCTACCTTTTCATTGGGAGATGAACGACCGCGTTTCATTCCCCTAACCTTGGGGCTTCAAGACCTGTCTGTCTGAACATATGGATGCATAATTCTGTGAGTATTTCTTATGGTTATCTGGCGAGAGGATCCCATGAGGTATTTGGGTTCATCTGGGTTCTCGTGTACCCTGCCTTTTGCTAGTTTGATGCTTTCCTAGTTAGGTGCTTGGTCAAAGGGGTATCTTGTTATCGGTTGTTCTCGCAGCGGGGTACCCGGTTGGATGTAGAAGCGGGATATTTCAGCTGAAGTTGTATCTGGATGCCCGTATGATGTGACAGAGGGGTAGCCTGCTGAAGCAGTAGCAGAGTATCCTGTTGATCTAGTAACTGGATACCTGTCCGGTGCAGTAGCGCGGTACCCCATTGAGCTCCGTGATAGGATTCTGAGTTGAACTCCGCGTTGGAACGTTTTAGGGGTCATCGGGATTGCTAGGCTTTGTTGGGGTTATTCCGAGGGAGGAGGTAGGTACCCAAATTCGATCTAGTATTCTTCTTTTTAGGAGTACCTAGATGGTATCTCGGCCTGTGCTTCTCCCTTGTATCCGTGTGGAAAATTCTTTTTTGTTTTTTGCCAATTTTGGTGGTTAACAACATTTATGGCTAGTTAATTATTCAACATATTGCTCTAACTCCCTGTGGAACGAATTCTACTTACCATTTTACTAATTTTATATCTTAAGTAGTGGTTAAACAAGGTTATCAAAACGAACACATAAAACGTATTTTGTTGAGTACAAAAACGACCTCATCAAAATTGACTGCGCTGTTGGGGAATTGGTAGCAATTTGTTAAATCAATTAAATTTTCTTTGTATTAGTTAGTTTAGTTTTAATAATTTTTAGTTTCCTATTTGTTTTTTTTTTTTAGTCTCTTTGGTTCCTTTTTATTGCTTTGGTAGTTTTTGTTTCTTTGTGTTTCAGACTCTATGGATTTCTTCATGCAAAACTTGAGGCCGAGGTACCCGCCAATGAGCATGTCATCGGAAGATAGGATGAGGGAGCTCATGCAAGATGATATAGCAATAGAGTCCACATTTGAAGGAAATTTCAACAAATCCTTCAAGGCCACAACTCAAAACTACAAAAAAGACTCGTATCAATCGGAAGAAGAAGATCTATTCAAGATCATGCTAGAAATGAACAAGAAGCTTATGAGTATGAGTGAAGAGCTAAGAATGGCAATGGATGAGTTGAGAAAAGAAAATGATCTATTTCAAGGAAAAATGATGAAAACTTCCTAACAACAAGAAGAAATGAGGAAGGATTACGAAGGAAAGGTACAACTCTTGAATAGGAAGTTAGAAAGCAAAGAAGCCTTGGAAACGATAAAGGAGAATAAGCTTCAAGAGTTGAACATGAAACTCATACTTGAAGTAAAGATGCTCAGAGCCAAAAATGGTACTCTTAAGAAGCATAATGGCAAAGTCTCATACAAGAACAAAGAATTCGATGAACAAATTGAAAGACTTGAAGCCGAAAAGAGTAGAACATTGAAGGAGTTTGAAGAGATCAATGAGGATTTTGCAAAGAAGATGCGGCTAATGCATGCCGAAATTCAAACACGAAACAAGGCTTTGGAGTTAACGAAAAAGAAGGAAATTGACCACCTTATGGAACTTGCAAGGTCTAAGCAAGAAATTGAGGGAATGATCAAGGAAGTGTTTCCATTCTCAAAAGAAGAAATGCCCGACTTGAGTCAAGCCTCTTCAAGTGCCAAGGTCAAAGAGCCGAATCCTAGCAAAGCAATGGGGAGGAAGGCAAACAGAAGGAATAAGAATCCTCCACCTCCACCTCTAACAAAGAACCACCAACAAGGTATCATTCCTAACCTCATCACCACGTGCCACCATTGCCATAAGATGGGTAACATTAGACCAATAAGCCAAGAATATAAGAGGCATGGCACATGAGGGAATTTTGTACAATGAGAGAAGTATAGGCATGTGAGGAAGGTATGGGTTGAGAAGCTTAGGAATAGGAAGAGTCCACCTAGGATAAAGCAAATTTGGGTAAGGAACACCTAATGAACTAAACGAGAAAAAAGAGCAAGGAAACCATAGGGAAGTCATCTACATTTGTTTGGATGGTAAAGAATAATGAATTTCCCAACTTGGTCAAACCACCCTTAGTTAATCCTAACCCCACCCCAAATGCACAACGTTGAAAATGTTAGTGCATTTTATTTTTATGCTTTTTGTTTAGTTTGTTTAATTTGTTTCTTTGAATAATTGGTGTTTCAAGGTCTTGTTGGCAATTGCATATATATATCGAGTAGACTTTTATTTGCTGGAACTTTCTAATATGATTTGTGAGTGTGTAGATTTTCTATTGCTTCTTGAGGAAGCAAGATTTTTGTTGCTTGTGCGATAAAGTAAGATTTCTTTATCTTTTGGGATGAAACAAAGACAACTTGTGAGTCTTAGAGGGACGAGCGAGCCAAGAGTGCTCATAAAAAAGGCGAGAGCCTTATTCCAAGGAAAGCAACAATTTAGAAGTTGAAGTACGGGAGCACCATGCCACGTCTTGCCTAGACATTAAATCGAGTGCTTTGTGGGAGGCAACCCACTTTGGTACATTTATTTCAGAGTTTAAAATTTTGTTTTTAATTAGTTGTATCATTTTTGAATTCTTTTATCCTTATTTCGTTTTTGCTTAGAATAAGGGTGTGAGATGAATTTTGGTAGTGGATTTAGGTGGAATGTGCTTAATTGATGATTTTTGAATGATAGGAATATTGAGGAATATTCCATTCATGATTGAACATCCTTTTGGATGATTTTGTGCATGTTAGGATGAGAGGACACTTTGACAAAATTTTGAAAATGCATTGATTATTTGTGGACATATATGCATCATTTGCTTTGGATTTGTTGGGTTGCACCTTTTTACAAATTTTGCCTCCTATGAACATTGAGGACAATGTCCAATTTAGGTTTGGTGGTACATTTGTGCAACACCACTTTGCTTACATTGTTTGGTTTTAAAATGTGAGCCGAAACTTTCAAATTTTTGCGATAATGTCATATTTAAGCATACTTTGCTTGTTGATATTGTGATTTACATGAGTAGCGAGGAATTGTGCATCTTTGCCATTGTTTGGTTTAGATTAACATCATGCCATTTAGAGTGTCATTGAACAAAGCGCGTTAATCTTTTTCTCATAATGTTAGGGTGAATTATCAATTTTGCTTTGAGGCTAGGAATTAAAAGTGGAAATTTCCGCGAGGATCACAAACACGACCTTAAAAAGCGTAGTTTGAATTGTCAAATATTCACTCTTTAAACACTCTCAAAGACTCATTCAAGCATGTATAGGTCTCATTTGCATTTAAATATTGCATGTCATAGAATATTATGGACTGCTTGTGGATGCTTTGATTTGCTTATGGACAAACCTTTAGAAACAACTTTAGGCAATGCATGTGAAAAATCGTAAATTGGCCAAAATACTTCCATACACTCTAATGTGTGTGCTCCCAAGCCCTTTTTGAAGCCAAAACACATCTTAAACTATTCATTTTTAAACCACATCCAAACAAACCATATAGCCTACATAATTGACTTACCTTGACCAAATGATTTTCTAAGGTTTATGATATGGATGTAAGCTCTTTTAAGAGAAAATGTTGATACATGTACCTAGGCATGTAAATTTATGTAAAAGAGTATTGAAATTGCAAGAGTGGATGAAAAGGAAAAGAAAAGCAAAGAAAAAGAAAAGCAAAAAGAAAAGGAAAAGATTGAAATAAAAAGATGTATGCAAAAGAAAAGAAAAGAAAGGGCAAAGCCAAGAAAAAAAATGAAAAAAAATAAAAAGAACTATGAATTGGGCACAACTTGCCTAAATAGAGGGTTAAGAATTGAAAGGGCAACTCAATAAAAAGTTTGAGTAGATAATGTGCAATTGAAGTAATATTGCAGGCAATGGATACCAAGGGTGTGAACAAATGCGAGAAAGGAATTGGAACTCATAATTAGAATGTATGTCTTAGGTAAATCATTGGGTTCCTTGTTATCTATTGCCTATGTTTTCGATTCACCATTCACCTAATGCCCCATTACAACCAAAGAAAGACCTTCATGATCTTTAGGGATGTCCACTTGTGAATTTAGGTTGATGCATGTTCTTTTTAATTCATAGCTTGCAATTCCATTCATGAGACTTAATTTCCAGAAATTGTATTTTAAAAATGATCATGTGCAATCAATTAGATATCCATGACATGAATTCATATTGCATATATATTTTGAGCAAAACCTAGGAATCAATGAGAAGAAAAGAGAGAATTCAATCTGGTAAGAAGTGGAGGCCTTATGCTAGAAGCACCCTTGTTGCCACCACCATTTCCATCATTTCCACTCATAGTGTATATGAATGAATGAAATGAATGCAAATGTATGAATGACCAAACAACACACAAAATGCAAAACACACCAAAATGAGCAAAGGATCACCTATGTATATCTAGGGACCCACTCTGATACCAATTGAAACTAATAGTACATGATGTGTATAAAATTATCTAGAGGGGAGTGAATAGATTTTATTCGATTTTACCCAATTTTCATTATAAGTCAATATTCCGAAAATACCCCTATTTAGTCAATATAAATTATCAAGTGTAATAAGTGCGAAATTATAAATGACACAAGATATTTACATGGAAACTCTCATGGGAAAAACCACGGGTTGTTATGTGCGCCACACATGAACCTCAAATCCATTAATGGCAATGGAGATTACAACCTAATCCCGGTATGTAACTCACCACCACTACCTAATCCTGGTATAAGTGAATCTAGTTCAATTGCTTATGATTTAAGTTACCTAATCCTGGAAGCTACACAAGTCTTACTTCTTAATGAAGAGATAAAATGTCCTATGTGAATATATGATGATATTCAAAAAGCAAACAAAGCTAGGGAACCTTAGATGATTATCTAGAATGATAATATGATAATTAATTCATTCCTAGATATCAATAGCTAAATGACATGTCATAAAGCTTATCTAAACATAGATTATGAAAACCTAGAAAGCTATCACAATACAACACTTAATCAATACACCACATACAATCTATATCTTATAACTAGAATAATATTCTAAGAGCATACAAGTAATAAAAGAGATGGCTTGCTAAGAAAGACACTAAAATTAGATGAAGTTAGTGAAAAACTTACCAAGCAAGATGTGATGATGCAAAACCATGCGTGGATGCATCCTATATGGTCATAGATGATGCTATATGAACTTTGATGCACAAAGGAATGACTTTGAGTGCTTAAAGGTGAGTTCTTGTGAATTTTTCTCTTGAAATGTGTTCTACGGGAAAAAATATGCTTTTTGAACTCTTAAAAATGACCTAAGAACAAAGAGGCATATATATAGGTTGTCAAAATGAAGTGACATCGTTTTGAAAAAAACGACCCTCATTTTCTTCTATGTCGCCACTTTGTTGCTATGGCGACACAAATGGCGACGATTGATGACACCATATTTTCTTCTTCGTCGCCACTTTTTCGCTATGGCGACACAAAGTGGCGACGCCTAACGACACCAAATTTTCTTCTATGTCGCTACTTTGTTGCTATGGCGACACTTCATGGCGACACCATACTTGATTGATTTTCAGGAATAAATTTCTCTGTCGCTACATAGTCGTCACAGCGACAATGTCAAAGGGCGACAATGCCCTGTTTTTCACTATGACTAGTGAAACCAAAGGAGAAGCCAATGGCATTCTTCGAAGGTGATCTTCACGCAAGACAAGTACACCAACGTGCAAGTGCAAACGTTTTTGAACAATCTTGGGGAAACGAATTACACGACACATAAACACACAATAATATACAACAACAAAGTGCAAGTGTGAAATGTGACATGTGAAGAGAATGCAACTAAATCTCTTCAAAGAAAATTAAACAATAGAGATATACCTTTGGAGTGTTTGTCACCTTGAGGTCTTGAAAGGGCCTTTGAGCTTGATCCTCAGTCACCTAAACTACCTTTACAATTTAAACCTCAAAATATGGTTTGTTCACGAAATAAGCCAATCAATAAATGAGGACCTTACAAGATGAATGCACCCTTCTCAAGAAGGATTAGGGAAGCAGAGCTATCTCCAAATGCCATCTGAAAAATATTCCAAATTGGAGGATCCCATGAGCCATATGAAGAGCTTTGTACACCAAATGGAGATACAGAACACTACCTGGCCAGTAATGTGCAGGATGTTCCTTTCAACCCTAACAAATTGTGCCAAGACTTGGTTTAGAAAATTACCCCCAGGTAGTTTGGATTCTTTTATACAGCTTACCAAAGATTTCTGTGCTTAGTTTCAGGGAATTAAGCCTCGTCCCAAAGACCTCCTCCTTCTCCAATACGTGATCCAAGAGCAGGGTGGGATGCTGGGTCCTATATGGAGAAATTCTATAAGGAGGTAATCCAAATGGGAGTGTTCACCGAGAAGGAGACCTTGGCCATTTTCTGAAGGAATTTATGGGTTGGCAGGCTATTCCGGTCGTTTGCCAAACATCTACTTGAAACTTACTAGGAGGCATATGACAGGACATTGGAGTAGGTGGAGATATACGAGCAGCTATGGATCAAGGTCGAGCATGATGAAGCCCGATCATCCAAGAGCCAAAAGAAAGAGGCTCCAAAGCCTGCACCAATAAAGAAGTTCCAGAATCAACCTCTAAACCGGTCTACCTACCGACCACCTTTTTTCCCCCAACATTGGGAGAGGTACCTCGCACGAAGAACCCTTCCTAGAACAACACTTCGACCAATAGAGGTAGCCCGGATAATGAATGAGGAGGATGGGTACAACCATTACACCCTTCTCAACGCATCCCAAGAGACCATATACCTCGCTATCCGTGACAAGGGTTTTCTTAGAAAGCTATAAAGATCTCGGTTGACTAGAGGAATCGCTACAAGTACTGTGACTTCCTTAAGTATGTGGAATATAGCACATCAAAATGCTACAGCCTTCATAACCAGATCGAAGGATTGGTAAGGGGAGGGCTCTTGATTGAATTTTTGCAACAGGTACGGGATAACATCAAGATGGGGAATGAGGTACAGGGAGAGATGCAGGAAGCAGAAGAGAGAAAGAGGGATAAAGGGAAGGATATGATGTAGCAGATCCAGATCATTCACACCATCAGTCGAGGCCCTACCCTAGCAGAAACCTTTAACAACTTAAGAAAGAACCATGCTAGGGAGGTACCATTGGAGAATCACGATACCTTAGAGGGAGGAGAGGTACCGGACGTGATTGAAGAAGAACCAGAGGAAGGAGATCGGGGATAGGCTAGTGGGCACCCCGTAGAAGAGTTGGAGGAGATACCTGTCAGGGAAGACGATCCTACCAAGGTGGTAAAGATAGAAGGAGCGTTGGAAAGCAGGGGCAGGTAGAGCCTGGTGGGATTCCTTAAGGAGTACAACAACATCTTTGCCTGGAGTCATGACGAAAAGCCATGTATTCCCCTCACTTTAGCCACCCACAGTTTGACAGTGCTAGGATTATACTCAATAGCACGAGTGTAATAGTGTTATTGACAATCTTTTCATATTAATAAAGTAATTTCTGGTTTAACTAATCTTATAGCATTTATAGTTTAAATATTATGATTGTCAAAAGTAAATAATCATAAGGTCAAAAGACTATTATAAATAAAGAATTGTTTATACATCTGGATATGTAGGAGGTAGACACAATTCTTTAGTTAGTCTTGAATAGTGTTCACAATTAAGATAAAGGTTGGGCACCTTTACCTTGTTAAAGTTGTAGATTCTTTTACTAGCATTTGAGTGGGATCATATGTGATATGATGAGTCTAAAATCATCAAAGTGTCTTTGAGTAAAAGAATCTAGTGCACTAGGTGCATTGAATATGATCACAATGAACTATTTTATCTAGAACCATAAGTGGATAAAAGTTTTCATTATGAGGGCAATCGAAGAGTCTATCTTAATCCTGAGATAAAGGATGAACTTATGGTTATAAGTGTTATCATTTGAGCTATCAATGAGTACGATTATATAACATAGTCTATCCTCGATAGTTTGGTGGTATTCATTTGCTAATCGATAGAGGACTTTAATGAGAGTATAATATTATCATATAGATATTTTGAGGTATTGGATATTAAATCATAACGCTAAGTTTTCGATAGCGTCTATTGAAACATGGCTTATGGACAAGTCAGAATATCCAAGTTCAAAATGTGGTAATATGAGTAAATATGGTAACTAGGAGAGCTATAGGTGGTATATGAGCTTTTGGTGACTACTAATATTATTCACGAGGATACACTATCTCCAATAAGATTGTCTAGGGTATGAATGAGAAACATTTACTTATTCTATCTTTATTTAAGAGTACAATTTTAGCTCTTTAGTGGTATGGGCTAAAATTAATAGATCAAACCCAAGTGAATCATTTGTTGATTGTGATTGGGTTATGTTTATTAAAACTTAAATTTAGATAACCCACCAAGATCCTCAATCCACACGGACTTGCATGGATCACTTGATATATTCTACCGGACTAATTTATGAGTTCATCTAGAATTGTCATTAATACATTAAGAATATAATTTGCACATTATTTATTTAATGAGCTGTTAAATTATATTAATGTATTAATGAAAGACATGTGGACTTGTTTGTTATTTTATTTTTTATAGTAAGAATGAGTCTAGTTCACACATGGACTTTTTATTAAAGTCCAATGAATTTATAATGCACATGTATAGGCATGGGCGGCAAGGCTAAGTCATTAGCCTTAAATATTGTTCTATTTTATTATTTAATTAAATGGAAGTTAATTAATTTATTATTTAATTATTTAATTATTTAATTAAAAATCAAAAACTTTTTCTAGCTAGGAAATATGTTTCTTAGAATTATACTATTGTTAGTAGTATAATGAATATTAAAGACTTTATTTGGAATGTAGATAAATAAAAAGGTATTTATTTATCTAGTCAAATTAGAAATTTTTGATATAGTCACTGTTGGGAAAAATACCAAAGAAGTACACGCAGCGGAAGCGATACTAAAAATTAGATTTAGTGACTTTTAAAAAATTTACCTTTATGAACCTTAAACCCTTTAATTAATTAAACATACATATACAATAACAAAAAGTAGAATACCTTTTGTCGCGTGATCCGATTGACTTACGTCGATGGTAATCCGCAAAATCTTCAATCCTAGCACGAACGTGGATCACCTAGGAGCGTGGTCTCCCTTTTCTTTGAATTGTAAACTTGTGAATGGACAAAACAAACTTTTCTTTTCTTTTCTTTGTTAGTCACAAAAACAATCAAAAGAATGACTAAGATTATTCCGGTCACTTTTGAGTTCTCAATCTAATGATCGAAACTCGCGTGAACCTAGATCGATATCGTATACACAAGCTTATTGATGAATAAGCAAATAGTATACTATCAAAGAATAATCTAACACTCCTTTTTTGTTTTAGTAGAATAAAAAGCTTTCTATGAATTGAGAAGAAGAAGAAATTTGTATCAAGAACCATATCCTCGTGGCCGAATTCTATACTTGTCAATATATAGGTGGCCTAAGTTTGCTTCTTCTTTTCTTTTATTATTAGGGTTGCCGAAATCCTAACCTAGAGATAACTAGGGTTGCCGAAATCACATGCCCACCATAGGCTTATGTTGCACCCTAATTTCCATCTAGTTTTTAAGACATCAAACCCTAATCCAACTCATAGATCTTTTATTCTTTTATTTTGACTAAATAAAAAAAAAAAACTACTTATTTGATTAAATAAATAAAACTAATTATTTATTTCCTTATCAAACAAGTCTTTTAATTTTACTTTTAGGAAATATATTTCCTGATCAGAAAAGATTTGTTTCTTTAATTATACAATTAATTAATAAATTAATTAATTCTTATTTAATTAAAACAATGAAACAAAATAATATATTAGGTTAAACTAACCCTTGCCGCCCCACTTAGAGTAAATGGGCAAACATATTATTTTCTTATTTCATTAAATCCATTGGACTTTAAATAAAAAGCCCACATGTGAACCAGACCTATTCTTACTATAAGAAATTAGCCCACATGTCTTTCATTAATATATTAATATAATTGAGCAGCCCATTACTTAAATAATGTGCAAATTATATTCTTAATATATTAAATGCAATTCTAGATGGACCCTTAAATTGGTCCGGTATAATATATCAAGTGATCCATGCAAGTCCGTGTGGATCGGGGATCTTGGCGGGCCATCTAAATTTAAGCTTCAATAGACATAACCTAATCACAATCAACAAATGATTCACTTAGGTCCGATCCATTAATTTTAACTCATTCCACTAAAGAGCTAAAACTGAACTCTTAAATAAAGATAGAAAAGGAAGATGCTCCTCATTTATACCTAGACAATCATATTGGAGATAGTGTATCCTTGTGATTAATATCAGTAATCGCCAAGAGTTCATATACCGCCTATAACTCTCCAAGATACCATACTTACTCATATGACCACGTTTTGAACTTGGATATTTTGACTTGTCCAGAAGCCATGTTTTCAATAGACACTATTGAAAACTCAACGTTGAGATTTAATATCCAATTACCTCAAAACATCCATATGATGATATTATACTCTCATTTAATTAAATGGAGCCACGATGTCCATATCTATAAATGAAGTCCTCTATCGATTAACAAATGAATATCACCAAACTATCGAGGATAGACTATGCGATATAATCGTACTCATTGATAACTCAAATGATATCACTTGCAACCATAAGTCCATCATTTATCTCAGGATTAAGATAGACTCTCCGATTGTCCTGATAATGAAAAGACTTTTATCTACTGACGGTTATAGATAAAGTATTTCATTGTGATCCAGTTCAATGCACCCAGTGCACTAGATCCTTTTGCTCGAAGACACTCCGATGATTTTAGACTCATCATATCTCATTTGATCCCACTCAAATGCTATCAAAAGAATTCTACAACTTTAACAAGATAAAGGTGCCCAACCTTTAACTTAAGTTGTGAACATTATTCAAGACTAACTAAAGAATTGTGTCTACCACATACATATCCAGATGTACGATCAATTCTTCTTTTCCCATAGTCTTTAGACATTATGATTATTTACTTTGACAATTATAATATTAAACTATAAATGCTATACGATTTCTTAAACCAGAAATCACTTTATTAATATGAAAAAGATTGTCAATTACAACATTACACTCTGCTATTGAGCATAATCCTAACAATCTCCCACTTGCGCTATAGAAAATGTGTCATATCTCTCAAGCCCACGTTCTCTAGATGCGCATCGAAACTCTTTTGAGGTAGAGCCTTTGTGAAGGGATCCGCTAGATTTTCTGCTGACGCGATTTTGGTAATCGTCACGTCACCTCTTTGAACAATCTTCCTTAAAAGATGATACTTTCTTTCAATGTGTTTACCTCTCTTGTGACTTCTTGGTTCTTTCGAATTAGCCACTGCTCCACTGTTGTCACAGTAGATAGTGATTATTCTCACCAGGAACCACTTCCAAGTCAATCAAGAATTGGCGGAGCCAAACAGCCTCTTTGGCAGCCTCGCATGCAGCAACATACTCAGCTTCGATGGTGGAATCAGCAATACAAGATTGCTTGATACTCCTCCATATAACTGTTTCTTCTTCAATAGTAAACACAGCCCCTGATATGGATTTTCTGGAGTCAGAATCTGATTGGAAATCAGAATCTGTATACCCAACGGGGACCAAATCCCCTCCAGAGTATACAAGCATATTATCTCTCGTTCTCTTGAGATACTTGAAAATATGCTTGACTGTCGTCCAGTGATCAGGACCAGGTTTCGATTGAAACCTACTAACTATGCCAACAGCAAAACAAATATCTGGTCTGGTACAGAGCATTGCATACATGAGACTTCCAACTGCCGAGGCATATGGAACTTTACTCATGAATTGCTCTTCATGCTCATTCTTAGGAACTTGTTCCTTAGAAAGCTTGATTCCATGTCTGAAAGGTAACATACCTTTCGTGGAATCATGCATGGAAAACCTAGACAAGATCTTGTCTATGTATGAAGCTTGGGATAATGCAATCATTCTATTCTTTCTATCCCTTATTACTTGGATACCTAGAATAAAACTTGCTTCTCCTAAGTCCTTCATATCAAATTGTTTTGTTAACCATTCTTTTACTGATGTCAATACACCTACATCGTTTCCAATGAGTAGTATATCATCAACATAAAGAATCAGGAAAACGAACTTGTCGCCTTTAATCCTTTTGTATACACAAGGTTCGTTAGGATTCTGAATAAATCCAAAACCTTTGACAGCTTGATCAAACCTTATGTTCCAGGATCTGGATGCTTGCTTTAATCCATATATGGATTTCTGCAACTTGCATACCTTATCCACTTGGCCCTTTTCAATGAATCCCTCTGGTTGCATCATGTAGATGCTTTCGTCAAGACTTCCATTTAGGAAAGCAGTCTTGACGTCCATTTGCCAAATCTCTAGATCTAAAGATGCTGCAATGGATAAGAGTATCCTAATGGATTTAATCTCGGATTGCATTGCCTTTTTCCAATGGCGACTATCAACATCCTCCATAGCTTCATTGTACGTATAGGGATCATCGTCGTCCGGGAGATTCTCCACTGATTCTCCCAGACCGATGTATCTTTCGGGTTGTGTTCTAACCCTCCCACTACGACGAGGAATGGTAGGTTGTTGATCTTGTGTTGGATCGGAACTTACAATTGGGTTAGGTTGTGCAACCTCTCGTGGAATTGTATCTCCTGACATCTCATTCAGGACAATTCTACTTCTAGGCACAAAATCATTCATATAGTCCTTTTCCAGAAATTTAGCATTTGTCGAAACAAATACTTTAAGATCTGAAGGACTATAGAAATGATATCCTTTAGTTTCTTTTGGATACCCTACAAATATACATGTTTCTGAACGGGACTCCATCTTTTCTGTCTTTCCTTTTAACACATGCGCAGGACAACCAAATATACATCTTTTCTGAACGCCCAGTCCACAACTCATGCGGTGTTTTAGGAACAGACATAGATGGTACATCGTTTAGAATGTATATAGCAGTTTGTAAAGCATATCCCCAAAAAGAAATAGGAAGTGTTGAATAACTCAACATAGACCTAACCATTTCTAAAAGAGTTCTATTTCTCCTTTCTGCTACCCCATTCTGTTGAGGTGTACCTGGTGCAGAAAACTGAGAAACTATCCCATTATCAATAAGATATTGCTGAAACTCACCAGATAGATATTCTCCACCACGATCAGATCTCAAGATTTTTATGTGTTTCTCAAGCTGATTTTCCACTTCAGCTTTGAATGCTTTGAACATGTCAAAAGCATTCGACTTATGCCGCATGAGATACACATAACCAAATCTCGAGTAATCATCCGTGAAGGTGATAAAGTACTCATATCCACCTCTAGCTTGAATGCTCATAGGTCCACATACATCGGTATGTATCAATCCTAAACATTCAGTGGCTCTTGCACCTTTGGCAGAGAACGTCTTTTTGGTCATTTTACCTTTCAAACAAGATTCACAAGTTGGTAGATCATCAACCTTTAAGTCACTCAAAGGTCCGTCACATACCAATCTTTTAATCCTATTAAGGTTAATATGACCTAAGCGTAAATGCCAAAGGTAGGTTTCATCTGTTGATAATTTTACTCTTTTATGATTAGGTTCCGTTATTTCTGTGTCTAACGAGTGAGAGATATTTCTATGCAAAAAGTATAGACCGTTTTCCAATGTACCTTGTTAAATAATTTTGTCATTCTTACTAATAATAAAAGCTTTATTAAAAGTAACCGAATATCCAAATTTATTCAAACAAGAAACTAAAATTAAATTCCTCTTGAATTGAGGTACATAATAAACATCTATCAAATCTAAATGCCTTCTAGAATCCAAATAAACTCTAATATCTCCCACTGCACTTGCAAACACTAACGTTCCGTTGCCCAAGTGCAAATTGATTTCATTCTTACTCAGCTTTCTCCTTTCTTGGAACCCCTGCAAGGAATAACAAACATGATTAGTGGCTCATGAGTCTATGATCCAAGAATCTGTAGAATCAGCCAAAAAACATGTTTCAAGATAATTCACATTACCTTCTTCCTTCTTATTCTGGGACTTTGGGCAATTTCTCTTCCAATGTCCCTTTTCACCACAAAGGAAGCATTTCCCTTTGATCTTGGTTACTTTCTTGGTCTCCTTCTTGATAGGCTCAAGTTGCTTTTTCTTCTGTTGTTTCTTGACCTTTTGACTGGCCTTAACAGTAGTAACTTTACCAACCATATGAATCTCTTGACCTTTGCCTTTCACAAGGATCTTTTCAGCACTTTGAACATCTTGCATCAGGCCTTGTAAGATGTATTCCTTTTTGTTCAAAGTGTAGTCCAATTTGAACTGATCAAAGGAATCTGACAATGAATTGACAACCATATCAATCTTTGTCTCACCATCTATCTCAGCGCCATGCAGTTCAGCAATGTTGAGATGTGCTATGACTTTCATCATGTGATCCTTCACAGCCTGTCCAGGTTTCATCGTAAGATTCATAAATGCAGTCACTGCCTCTCTCTTAGTTGTCCTAGACTTCATAGCAAACATCTCCTCTAGAGACATCATTATATCAGCAGTGGACTCCATTCCTTCATGCTGCTGTTGCAACACGTCGGAGATAGTGGCCATAATGTAACATTTTGCCATATCATCTGAAGTCTTCCATTGCTCATACTCATCTCTACATATTATGCTAGATTCATTATTAGGAGCAGGTGGTTTAGGAGTAGTTAGAACAAATTTATGTTTTTCACTTTGCAGCAACAACCCAATTTTCCTTTTCCATGTCACATAATTATTTCCAGTTAAAGTGTTGTCTTTCAAGATGTTTATAAGTGATGGGGTCATGATTTCTGAATAAAACAAAACATATATAAGTAAATAATCATGATAAAGCACTTTTAAATATTTATCTTGAATTAAATAAATAACTCAATCATAAAATTCAACGGTGATCTAACACCCATAAATGTTACGCCTCCTTTGGGAGTTCGCACCATTTACTAGTTAGACAAGGTCCCACCTAATTGTTAACATAACAACCAACGTTTTCAATTTTAGACTTGCAATTTTATTGACAAGAACTCTTGGGAGGATATCAATAAAATTACATTGAGTGTGTTATCAAGATATCGACCCTCAATTTTCTCTCATGAAAATCCCTCCTTGGGGAGTAGATCTCGTTTGAGTCCATTGTCTAGTCTATCCTTGTAAGGAAGTATGTTGCTAAATTCCATTCATGGACGCCCCTTGGGGGGATTACCAATAAATAATAAAGCTCAACTAACCTTGGAGGCCATAGGTGTTATAAAAACACCTTCTCCCACTCAATTATTTAAGGCGTGTGATTAAATCCCATATAATGATTTACCGAGTTATCTAGATGCCAATTTAGATACCTAAATCATTCAATGCATGTTTATACCAAAAGAGATATATGTGTGGCACTCCTATTCTATATGTCATGTTATCATACAATAACAAATATTGTAATATTTAAGCATAAATTAAATAGCAACAATTTTGGCCCATCCTAGAAAAACAAGTAAAATTACAATTGTTTAGGAATACAAGTTCTTCAAGTGGCCCATCAACCATACGCTTATCCTTCGACCCAACCCACGGATGTGCACAACTCACAACCCCACTAAGGGGCTGCCGTGCGCAGCCCATGAAGACTCCAGGGCTGCCGTGCGCAGCCCACCAAGCTTGGGCTTGCCATGCGCAGCCCAATCCACTCCTAGGGTGAACAAGGTGCTCGTTCTCGGTTCCGGTTGCTTCATTTTTCATCATGTCTTCGAATCTTCAAGACCTAAATATATTACGGCAGTATTTAAATAAATCAAATATTGTAGTTTTTTTTTTTTTTTTAATCACTGCAGTACCTTTTTACATACAAAATACTGCACATAATAAAAATTAAAAAAAACTACTGTAGTATAAAAAAATACTGCACCTATATATAAAAAAAAAAATAAAAAACTAGCAATCTACCAAGAAGGAATTATGGCGATGATAGACCACACTTCTTGTTACAATTCCATAACAAAATTTACATTGAAAATCTAGGACCAAAATCGAGCAATAACAATCCACACAAACATATATAAATCCATACATCCACATGTAATTATATATTTGAATACCTAGAGTGCCATCTCTTTCTAAACATGCATAATCACAGTAAAAAGAAATAGATCCACGTATATATACGTTAATTAATTAAAAGGGTTCAACCTAGGCTCTGATACCAATTGTTGGGAAAAAATACCAAAGAAGTACACGCAGCGGAAGCGATACTAAAAATTAGATTTAGTGACTTTTAAAAAATTTTCCTTTATGAACCTTAAACCCTTTAATTAATTAAACATACATATACAATAACAAAAAGTAGAATACCTTTTGTCGCGTGATCCGATTGAGTTACGTCGATGGTAATCCGCAAGATCTTCAATCCTAGCACGAACGTGGATCACCTAGGAGCGTGGTCTCCCTTTTCTTTGAATTGCAAACCTATGAATGGACAAAACAAACTTTTCTTTTCTTTGTTAGTCACAAAAACAATCAAAAGAATGACTAAGATTATTCCGGTCACTTTTGAGTTCTCAATCTAATGATCGAAACTCGCGTGAACCTAGATCGATATCGTATACACAAGCTTATTGATGAATAAGCAAATAGTATACTATCAAAGAATAATCTAACACTCCTTTTTGTTTTAGTAGAATAAAAAGCTTTCTATGAATTGAGAAGAAGAAGAAATTTGTATCAAGAACCATATCCTCGTGGCCGAATTCTATACTTGTCAATATATAGGTGGCCTAAGTTTGCTTCTTCTTGTCTTTTATTATTAGGGTTGTCGAAATCCTAACCTAGAAATAACTAGGGTTCCCGAAATCACATGCCCACCATAGGCTTATGTTGCACCCTAATTTCCATCTAGTTTTTAAGACATCAAACCCTAATCCAACTCATAGATCTTTTATTCTTTTATTTTGACTAAATTAAAAAAAAAAAAACTTCTTATTTGATTAAATAAATAAAACTAATTATTTATTTCCTTATCAAACAAGTCTTTTAATTTTACTTTTAGGAAATATATTTCCTGATTAGAAAAGATTTGTTTCTTTAATTAAACAATTAATTAATAAATTAATTAATTCTTATTTAATTAAAACAATGGAACAAAATAATATATTAGGTTAAACTAACCCTTGCCGCCCCACTTAGAGTAAATGGGCCAAAATATTATTTTCTTATTTCATTTAATCCATTGGACTTTAAATAAAAAGCCCACATGTGAACCAGACCCATTCTTACTAAAAGAAACAAGCCCACATGTCTTTCATTAATATATTAATATAATTGAGCAGCCCATTACTAAAATAATGTGCAAATTATATTCTTAATATATTAAATGCAATTCTAGATGGACCCTTAAATTGGTTCGGTAGAATATATCAAGTGATCCATGCAAGTCCGTGTGGATTGGGGATCTTGGCGGGCCATCTAAATTTAAGCTTTAATAGACATAACCTAATCACAATCAACAAATGATTCACTTAGGTCCGATCCATTAATTTTAATTCATTCCACTAAAGAGCTAAAACTAAACTCTTAAATAAAGATAGAAAAGGAAGATGCTCCTCATTCATACCTAGACAATCTTATTGGAGATAGTGTATCCTTGTGATTAATATCAGTAATCGCCAAGAGTTCATAGACCGCCTATAACTCTCCAAGATACCATATTTACTCATATGACCACGTTTTGAACTTGGATATTTTGACTTGTCCAGAAGCCATGTTTTCAATAGACACTATCGAAAACTCAACGTTGAGATTTAATATCCAATTACCTCAAAACATCCATATGGTGATATTATACTCTCATTTAATTAAATGGAGCCACGATGTCCATATCTATAAATGAAGTCCTGTATCGATTAACAAATGAATATCACCAAACTATCGAGGATAGACTATGCGATATAATCGTACTCATTGATAACTCAAATGATATCACTTGCAACCATAAGTCCATCATTTATCTTAGGATTAAGGTAGACTCTCCGATTGTCCTGGTAATGAAAAGACTTTTATCTACTAACGGTTATAGATAAAGTATTTCATTGTGATCCAGTTCAATGCACCCAGTGCACTAGATCCTTTTGCTCGAAGACACTCCGATGATTTTAGACTCATCATATCTCATTTGATCCCACTCAAATGCTAGCAAAAGAATTCTACAACTTTAACAAGATAAAGGTGCCCAACCTTTAACTCAAGTTGTGAACATTATTCAAGACTAACTAAAGAATTGTGTCTACCACATACATATCCAGATGTACGATCAATTCTTCTTTTCCCATAGTCTTTAGACCTTATGATTATTTACTTTGACAATTATAATATTAAACTATAAATGCTATACGATTTGTTAAACCAGAAATCACTTTATTAATATGAAAAAGATTGTCAATTACAACATTACACTCTTGCTATTGAGCATAATCCTAACAGTCACAAATACACTAAAGATTTGGATTATGGTTTGGAATTCTAAGGAAATCTACATAGAGTTATGATTTATGTCAAAAGGCATAAATCCTATTTGGTAGAGGAATTTGGCCAACCCTAAATAATTTAAAGAGGGAATTCGGTCACCCTATATATACAAGGGTATAGATTTCGGCCACCCTAATAGCTTTTAGAGAGAATTATTTCTTTTGCTCAAAAATAGAATTCCAACTCTAAGACATAGTGTGATTTTCAACCAAGAGGAAATAGGTGAAGAAAAGTTTTATTTTCGATAGTGCACTACTAACTTTTATATCAAAAGGCTTTGTGCACAACTTCGATTAAGGTTCACGCGAGTTTCGATCAAAAGATTGAGAATTCAAAAGTGACCGAACGTTCTTCATTTTGTCTTGAAAGTTTATTGTGACTAACAAAAAAAAAAAAAAGGTATTTTGTTATCCATCCTTTGGTACATAATTCAAAGAAAGGCAGCCCACACTCCTAGGTGATTAACGTTCATGATTGGATTGGAAGGTCTTGCGGATTACTATCGACGTAACGTCAACCATCACATGGAAAAAGGCACGATACCCTTTTGTTATATATTAATTAATTAAGGGTTAAGGCTTATCTTGAAAAAGGAAATTTGTTTTTTTTTTTCGTAATATACAATCAAACTTTTCGCTTCCGTTGAGTGTTTTTTTCCTTACAGACAGTGGATGTAACCTTCAAAGACACTTCAACACCGAGAGGAATGCTGCGTTATAGGAAGAGGTAGACAAGCTCCTGAAGGCCAATTTCATTAGGGAATCTCGATACCCTGAATGGATAGCTAATGTGGTCATGGTGGTCAAATCCAATGGGAAGTGGTGGATATGCGTGGATTACACAAACCTCAACTGGGCCTCCCCAAAAGATAGTTTCCCTCTACCAAAGATAGCCCAGTTGGTTGACTCCACAGTCGGAAACAAACTCCTAAGCTTCTTGGATGCTTCCTCGGGGTACAACCAGATCATGATGTACCTTGCCGACTAAGACAAGACCGGTTTCATCACCGGGCAAGGCCTCTTCTACTACAAGGTAATGTCGTTTGATCTTAAGAATGCAGGTGCCACTTACCCACGTTTGGTGAACAAGTTGTTCAAGAAATAGATAGGAAGGTCCATGGAAGTGTACGCGGACGACATGATCACCAAGTCCCATATGGCAGATCAATATCCAGAGGACTTGCACCAAACTTTTCAAGTGATAAGAGAAAACCAGATGAGATTAAACCCCGCTAAGTTTGCTTTCGGGGTAGCAGTAGGAAAGTTCCTTGGATTAATGGTACATGAAAGGGGGATTTAGGCCAATCCCAAGAAAATCAAGGCCATCATGGACATCGAGTCTTTAACTACCCTCAAGTAGGCACAAGGTCTGACTGGCAGGATAGCAGCACTCAACCGTTTCATATCCTGATCTACAGATAAGTGTCTTCCCTTCTTCAAAATTATTAAGCAAGGAAAGAAGATGAAATGGGATCAAGAAAGTGAGCACGCTTTCCAGTCTTTGAAGAAGTACCTAGCTAGCCCACCTCTGCTGGTGAAACCTATACTAGAAGAAGAGCTACAACTTTACTTGGTCATGTTAGAGACCGCTACAGGCGGGGCCTTAGTGAAAGAATGTGGTGAAAGGGTCTAGAGGCATGTTTATTACATGAGCTGTGCCTTGACCAAGTCTGAGAAAAATTACACCCTCCTGGAGAAGCTCGCCTATGCATTTGTGACCACAACCAGAAAGCTCCGTCTTTGTTTTTAAGCATATACAATCATAGTGGTTACAAACTAGCTATTGAGGCAATTCCTCTAAAGACCAGATGTATCAAGCAAGCTAGTCCTATGGGCTCTAGAGATCACCCAGTATGACATCAAGTACAAGGCGAAGATAACAATCAAGGCCCAAGCCTTGACTGACTTCATGGTTGAATTAAGGGTGACCTCCAATCCAGATGTTGGACCCAGTTCCTGAAAAAGAATCCACGGAGTGGCCCGTTGATTGCAACGCCTGGATACTATACAAAAATAGAGCGTCAAACCAGGCAGGCTATGGAGCAGGGATCATCCTAACCGATTCCGAAGGAATTGAATACAATCACTGTTTCAGGTTTGAGTTCAATGCCACCAACAATGAGGCAGGGATGAAGCTAGTTGAAAAGCTTAGTGTAAATTTCTTCCTGGTTAGGAGTGATTCACAGTTGGTAATCAACCAAGTATCCGGATAGTACTAGGCAAGGGGGGAGAACATGGTGGTTTACCTCGAAAAGGTCTGGGAAGCAATGACTAGGTTCAAAGGAGTGAAGATAGAGCAGATTCCCCAATATAAGAACCATCAGGCTAATGTTTTGGCCAAGATTGCTGCGACTAGAGGACAAGCATTACCAAGAGGGGTACCACTCTAGCTAATTCCCCTATACAGCATAGCCAGATGAGGAGAAGTGAACCTGGTCGACCAACTTCCTTGTTGGATGGAACCAATAGCCGACTATCTCCAAAATGGAAGTCTCCTAGAGTATCCGGATCAAGCTTGCAAGATCAAGAGGATGACCACCCGATACTGCTTAGTCGATGGATACCTCTACCACAAAGGAAAGTCCATTCCACTATTAAGGTGTTTACATCCAGATGATGCAGAATGGGCACTCAGAAGTGCATTCAGGGGACTATGACAATCTCGTATCAAGTGAGACCTTAGCTTACCAAGTAATCAATGAAAACCATTAAAGAACAAGAATAGAACATTGAAAGGTAGATATGAATATATATAGAACCAAGTTTATGAACAAGCCCAATATTTAACTAACTACTCCATCAACCCCTTAGAGGGGATTTAGCTACTTATTACAACTAAGAAAACAAGAGAAAGGAAAGAAGAAGAACCCTTAGAGATCATCTTCTTCCTTGAAGTTGCTTCAATCTTCTATCTTTCATGAAGTTGAGTAGATAATGTATGTGAGAGTGTGATAGAGTGTTTCTAGATCTAGGTTATCTTTAGAACTAAGTAAAAGCTACTTAAAATGAATCTATAACATTATATTTATACTACATACAAAAATAGGTCACTTAAACTTTAAAATGAGATCTAGCGCACGTGGAGTGTGGGTGGAGTGCAGGTGAATTACCCGCACTTTACCTGCACTATAATGATCAGGTGCAGATTCAACTCTCTAGATTGTGCTATAGTGCTGGTTGAGTGCGGTTGAATGACCCGCACTTGACCCGCACTTTAACGTCAGGTGTGATTTCCACTTCTCAGTTTCAGCTTAGAGTGCGGTTGAATCACCTGCACTTGACCCGTACTTTAACGTCAGGTGTGATTTCCTCTTCTCGGTTTCAGCTTAGAGTGCGGGTGGAGTGCGGTTGAATCACCCGCACTTGACCCGCACTTTAATGTCAGGTATGAAATCAACTTCTCTGGATTTGCTTGTAATGCGGGTGGAGTGCGGTTGGATGACCCGCACTTTACCTGAACTTTAATGTTAGGTGCAAAACAGCTTCTCTGGAATTGGCAACAGTGCGGGTGTAGTGCGGTTGGATGATCCGCACTGTACCCGCACTGTACCCGCACTTTAGCTCTTCTTTAAGCATCAGGTCCCGGTTGTGGTAAAAGTGTGGTTGCGACCCGCACTGTACCCGTACTATAAGTCTGTTGATGATCCTTTGCCTTTCCTTTTTCCTTTTTTTTGCCGGAATCACTGTAACACGCTTCCAAACCCATCATTGCATAATTTCCTACAATTATGCACATAACAACCATTAGAGACGCCAAAACGCACGAAAACGGAACAAAGGATAGGGAAATGAGGGCCTACATATACGACATATTCGGCATGATCAAACACCCCCAAACCAAACCTTTGCTCGTCCTCGAGCAAACATAATATAAAAAGGTAAGACGCCAACTAAAATAAATCCTAGACACCTTAACAATAATTCAAAAATGCCGCGAGCCCAAAAAGTGATATGATACATACAGGTGTGATAGAGAGAAGAAAAACATATGCGCGAGATCTAGAGCACTTGTAGGTACTAAATGGAGGCTTGTATGAACACGAATCCCACACTTAAGGCACTCATGCATTAGGGACTACTCGCTCCCATACCTCGAGCATAATTCGCTTCAATACTAAAGCTCGCATGAATTCTCTTTTTCTTTCCTCACAGAATCCTAAGTTCCAAACAACAATTTATGCAAAGATGGATTCTGCACAACATTTTTAGCAAAGAACTATCCTAGGAAAGACTCACAATGCCATGTACGTGAAAGATTATGTATCAACCAACATTCTCGAACTAGACTCATTTTAGATCAAAAAGGACTTTCATTCGGTTATAGCGTGGCTATAGGGTTTAATGAGGTGAAACAAAAAATATGGAAATTTGGATTTCAAAATCACCAATCATGTTAGAATACGACCACACATACTATACAATGCTTTTTTTCTTCATTGATCACTCACACTTTAGTGTTTAAGCACTTGGTTTACCCATATTTTTCTTTAATATTGTACTACATATTGTGAGTACTTAGCATCAATTAATTTGAACATTTTTTGCTTTTCTCCTTTTTTTTTTTTTTTTTTAGTTGCCCATATTTCTTTTCTTTTAAAATTCATGGCTCACAAGTACAAATTTGGGTACCTTTATATTTTTAGCCATTTGCTCACATATTCAACATTTTTCCTTTGTACACTTGGTTTGACCATTTGAGTTTAACTACTCTCATCACCACATTTACATATCCTAACATGATTAGTCATAAAGGTAGGCATGTGTTTAAGCTATGGTATATGGTTGTATTGGTACAAAATGAAAGAGTACGTGTTTGGTCTCAAGTTTGGCTTTGGAGCACACAATATGGATAGGAGTGTGTTTAGGCTATCATGGGTAGTTAAATTCACACACATTGCCTAATATCATATCCACAATTCATCTACCAAGGGAGTGAACACATCCATCACGCAATCACAATATAATATGTAAGTCCTATGGCATGTGACATATATGATGGGATAAGTGTTTAAGAATAGACAATAACAACACTAAAAATACGCACTTTGAACACTTGTGTTTGTGATCTCACGGGGATCTCCACCATTAGAACTAGGCATGGAAACACTAAGTCCCTTCAACTTAACACCAATGGATGAGATAAACCCATGGAGGTGTAAACAAATCCCTAAAATAGCACCAAGCTGCATCACAAGTTCACAACACATACCAAGAACTCACCAAAAGCACATGCTAGAGGCATCACACCCAAACTTACTGAAAGTCTGAAATTTGGACAAGCGGCATAAATGAAAAATTGGACCCTAAAAAGACCACAAGGATGACTCTACAAGGTGTACCATACCCTCAAACCAAAACTCAACAATGTCCCCATTGTTGGTAACCACAAGGCACGGCCTAGCGGGGGGTGGGGGGGAAATGCCGCCAAAGACTCAAAATAATAGAACATGCATAAAGCGCAAAATATCAACGGACAGAGGGTACAACGACCCCCAAACCGGATCTAAACATAAGCTCAAAAACTTTAATCACTATATGCATAACCATGCTCAACTATATTAACATAACATGCTCCAATCACATTCCACAAATATGAAAAACAATTAAGTACAAAAATTGAAAAGTAGAAACTCCCTTAAAAGGAAGATAGGTCCATTGTCCAAGCATGTTGTCATGTGATTCCCAAAAGATCAAGAACCTAGCACAAAACACACAACACTTCTACCAAATAGAATGTCGAATGCAATTTCAAAACATAAGTCCCATCGTCCATAAAAAACCCTAAATAAAACTAACTAAAAATTCAAATACAAAAAGGAAATACTAATACGAAACATAAAGGAAACGGTTGGTCAATCCTCGTCTGATAACTCTAGTGTTGCTCCACTGGTTACCCCCTTTCTCTTAGGGTCACGCTCTGCTCTCATCCTCTCCTCATGCTCTGTCCTGGATATCTCCATTACAGCCTGGAGTTCTGGATCAATGATTGGGCCTCATGATGGTGGTGAAGAGGTGGCAGGCCTCTTTTTCTTCCTTGGATAAGTTGGGAGATTTAGTGCCTCCTTCATGTCTGTGAGATTCCCCCATATGTCAACATAGAACCCATTGGACTCTGCCCTGCTATCAGCAGTTTGCATTCTGTTTTCTAGGACTTCAGTCTTGAGAGCGCTCAAACCCGCTAGCAAAGTTTTCCAAGGAATCTCCTCAGAAGTCTCATGCGGAGGTACGTGCATGTGACTATACTCCATATACTCCACAAGGCCCTGTTCAGTCCCTGTGGGGTCTGGAATCTCCTCTACTTGCCTACTTGTACCTGCTCCCTGTGCGGCTTCCTTCCTCCCAGTTCAAACTTTGACACCAGAGGGGTTCCGCTTTCTCAATTGATCATTCCATGTGAATCTCCCAACAGGACCTAGACCACTATCAAAGGAGTCAGACCCGAAATCCACCATTGTCTCTCTGCAAAATGCGGTGATCAAGCTAGGAAAAATGAGTGGCTGCTTGTCAACTCTAACTCCACCCAGTTTGAGTATCTCTCTCTTGATCAGGAATCCAATGTCAACCAATTGATTCTGAAGGATGCAGTAAAGGACCATAGCCGCATTGAAGTTAACTGACGTCTGGTGCTTCTTGGGGATCAGGGAGTTGAAGATAAAAACATGCCAAAAACCCATTTCCAATCTCAAGTTTGTGTGCTTTATGCGGTAATCAGGGGCCACCTAGAAATCCATTGGTGGTATCACCAACTGGTTGGCAAACTCTACATTCTGTGTGACAAACATATTATTCCAAGTCACCCCATTACTTAGTCTCCCAACCGCCTCCTGATCATCTGGGAGCTCGGTCCGATAATACTTGTTGATGTTAATGATCGTCATTCGGAGAGTGCGGGTGAAATGCGGGTGAGTGATCCGCACTGGACCCGCACTTTAACTTGTTTCCATATTCTGTTGTGTGCAGAATCACAAGAATGCACACCAACAATATACACAATACATCATCGAACCAACTCACAAAAACAGGGCTTTAACCCATATATAGAAATTCCAATCCATCATATAAACCCTAAATTCGAAGTTTGAACATGCATGTGCAGTTGGATAGTTAAATCATCATCAAACACTTCACATTCATAGATAAACAACAACTCATCATTCAATCATCATAGATATTCAATAAAAAATTTAACATCTTGAATTCGAACATGAAATTATGTGAGAAAAACAAATGACACAATCAAAACTGAATTTCAACAATCATTGCGATTAAATCAACTCACAATCATCAAAATAAGCATGGCAAAAGGCATGAATTCATGGCTCAATCTTGAACTATGAAGTTTATGCTAAATGGGCAAAAGAAATTGAAGAAAAGGATGGGAATCATGATTAGAGAGGCAAGTGAACGAAATCAAAGCAAGAAAATCATACCTTGGTTGCCTAAAATTGGAAACGTGGAGCATACGGAATACCTGTCGGTTGAGCGAGGGAAAACAAAACTTGTTAAGTATGTTCTTTTGGTTTTTGAAAGTGGTGGAGCCCTAGAAAATGACATGGCATATATATAATACGCACAGAGTGTGAGTGAAGTGCGGGTGAGCGACCCGGACTTAACCCTCACTTTATTAATTGATGCTCTCAGTCTGTCTAAGTGCGGTTGGAATACGGGTGATTTACCCGCACTGTTTCCCTGCTCCATTTTTTAGATTCTGCACTGAATCTATTCCTGCACAAACACCACCAACAACACATAAAAAAGTCCTATAGTCATAAATTATTTGAAGTAGAACTAGCCATTCGAAATGCAAAAACATTAACACGGACTCAAAAATGGGAACAAAGCACTCAAAGTTTGGCACGGTCAACTAATGAAGGTTTGACCGGAATGAGGAATACACTCAACTTGTCCACCCACACTAGTGCCAATGGTTTGCCTATGGTATCTCTCCCAACCTTGCGCAATTGACCAACTTGGTCTTTTCTAATCCATACTTGCTTAACCCTTGGTGGATTCATTCTAGACCTAACTTGACTTGCTTTAAATCTTTGGAACCTAAAGCAATAAGCCTTAATGTGCCCCTTTCTTGCACAAAAATAACAAGGTAAAGGATGGTTAGGAAAACTCTCTTATTTGTTGTTGATGTGGGCCCCTTTGTGTTGACCGTATTGGAGAGATTTGACCTCATTTTTTGCCCCGTCAAGCTGTATAATCAAATCACACTCCTTAACTTTGGTTCGCTTCAATTCATCCTCTTTTCTATTCAACCTTTCTTGCAAATCCAACATAGCCTTAGTTGATGTCTCAACACTCAATAACATTTTTCTTGACCTTCTCCCATTTTCCTCCTCAAATTCTGTCGAGAGTCTTGCCAATTCCTCTAGGTTCTTGGAGCCTAACTCCTCCTTTTTGGAAAGCTCCACCAATTGCTCTTCAAGACTCTTGTTCAATGTTGAGAAGTTATGTACATTTGTCTTCAACATTCCATTCTCGGTTTTAAGCAAATAAACTTCTAGCTTGAGCTTTGTGTTTTCTCTCTAGCTTACCTATCTCCTTAAAAATCGCTACCTCCTCTTCGAGATCACATTCTTGTCTTTCCTTCAAACAATCTTGGCTGCCCATTTCCATCTCATTCACACCCTCAAAGGCTTGTACAAGAGTGAAAACTCAGCTTCTTTGCTTCCTTGACTTAGGTGCCTCTAAGACCAAGCAATCCTCCACTTCACTAATCTTAGGGGAATCAACCATGAAGTTCTCACTCTTTCCTCCACAACTGAAGGAAATGTTCCTAGAATGGATATCCACAACCATTCCGGCTGTGGCCATGAATGACCTCCCCAAAAGCAATTTCCAGTCCCTACCACTGGTTTCTCCTTTCTTGCACTTTAGCACCACAAATTCAACCAGCACCATCAAACCGTGCATGTTCAAATAGACTTCCTCCACTTTACCAACTAGGGTGGTGGAAGAATTGTCCGCCATGATGAGCGTCTGAGAAGTAGGCTTGATTGACTGAATCTTCAACTGTTTATATACCTCTAAGGGCATCATATTGATGCTAGCTCTTATATCAAGCACTGCTCCCATCTTAGGTGAGTTTACAATTCCCACCTCTATTACGAAACTTTCGGGATTCGAAAGTTTAACGGGGAAGTCTATGCCACTTCTCCCATTTTCATGATGTGCATCCTCCACCTCCCTCATTAGATTCATTTCACCAGAGGTGTCTAGAATCTTTTCTTTGGTTGGGATGGTTCTTTATTCTATCACCTCCTCAGCTCCTAACTCGGCTACCTCTAGCACGTTAATGTGCTCATCAGTGCTTGATGCCTTACCCTTGTTCTTGACAATTGCATCAAAAATCTATGCAAACTGAGTTTCCATCTTTTTCAATGACGCTCCATGGCTATTCACCCTTTGATCATTTGACTGCATGTAAACGGTCATCCGTTGCTCGGATGCATGTAAGGTATTCTTGAGAGCTTCGGACCTTATCCCAACCATTTTTACAACTGTGCTCACTATCTCCTCAAGGGATTTGTCCTTTGGTTGGTTGGTTGGTTGGTTGGTTAGTTGGTGGTACTTGGGAATTAAGGTGGTTTGGTGGGTTGTTACTTGAACTACCCCATTGGTTGTTGTTGCTCGAATCTCTCTAGTTAAACCTATTGTATCCGCGGTTTTGGTACCCCTGATTGAAATTCCCACCTTGGTAATTTGTGTTGCCACCTTGGTAATTGGTGTTACCACCTTGGTAATTTGTTGCCCCTAGGTGGTTGTTGTTTGACCAAGACAAGTTGGGATGGTTCCTCAACCCCGGATTGTATGTATTCGAATATGGGTCGTTCCGTTGCCTTTGAAATTCCCCAAGGGCTTGGGCTTGGGCTTGGGCTTGGGCTTGGGCTTGGGCTTGGGCTTGGGCTTGCTCTTCTTGACCAAATTGCCCCTCTCCCCTTCTATCTCTTCCGTTACTTGACTAACTCCATGAGAAGGTCCTGGCTTTCCAGTGTTAAGCTCCTTGATAGATTAGAGCTCATTGTTCATTCTGGATATCTGAATTTGAACCTGGGTGTCCTGCCCCAAATCTATCCTTCCACCCCTTCTCACATGGGATGTTCTCTGTTGTGAATTCTGAGCTATCTTTTCCAAGATGTCATATGCTTCGACTGCCCTCTGATCAGCTATTGTACCCCCGCATGCGTTGTCCACCATCATTTGTGTGATAGGTGAAAGTCCACTATAGAAGGAATTTACTTTCAGTTCTGGATGGTATGTGTGCGGCGGCATCTGAGCTAACAGTAGATTGAACCTCTCCCATGCTTTGTGGGAAGGTTCTCTATCTTCTTTAACAAATGATGCTATTTTTAATCTTAGGTCCTTCGCCTTTTGTGACGGAAAGTACTTGTTGAAGAAGACCTTGCATACTTGGCTCTATGTCACCAATGACCCTAGCCTCAAGTTCATATACCAAGTCATAGCAGCATTTTTCAAACAATACTGGAAACACCTAAGGTGAAGTTATTCACTTGTCAATACTGCTTGACGAGCCATTACCAGAAAGGTCTCTAATGTTGCTCCATATTGCTTCATAAACTGGAGGCAATCTTTGGTAACTTTCCCACTAAAAGATGGTAGGAGGCCAATGTGTATATTCTTCAGTTTATACTGCCTTGCCATATCATCTAGCACTATAGCGGTGGGCACATTTCCTACAAATGGGAGTGTATACTGGCCCATAGTGAGGCCCAACCATTCCTCCCCATGTACACTGCCCGCATGCTCGTGAACCTGTTGCTCAGTCAGATTTGGAGCATCCCTATCACCCATATTCTGCTTGGGTTGATTCTGAGGATCCCCTTCTGCCATGTTCTCTTCTAACTGATCGACTCTCCTACCCAACTAATTGATATTATCGGCATTGGGTAACACTGTTCCTCTAAGTGATTTTCTTTCGTGCATATACATAGAATTCTGAAATTTCAACATAAATACCACACGACGTAAAAAGACACAAAAACAAAATAAAATGCAAATATGTAAATAACTATAAACATTAATTAAGCAAAACTAATCCTACTAAACTCACCGTGTCCCCGGCAACGATGCCATTTGACAGATGACGATTCACACCATCGATAAACCGTCCATTAAAACTATTTGTAAAACCCTCACAAGCCCTACTTGGCTTTTAAAACACAAGTGTAGTGGTAAGTGGGGTGTCGTCCATAGGGACACGGGACTAGCAAAAACTAGCTAATGCTAGAGTAGCATTCATGTAATTAATAATAAGTAAATGAGGATGTTGTAAAATGTGACTTAACACAATAATAAATCTAAACAAACAATACAACCTAGATAAAGGGGAAATGGAGTGAAGGATATATAGATGATGGAAACTAAGGAGTTAACGGATTCAAAAGTAAATACTAGGCAATGCAACAAACTCGTAAATAAGCACGTCTATTCAAAGGTAACCGACCTAGGATGTATAGAGTCGGTTATTTATCCCCATCAAGTGACCAACCTAGGATGTATAGTGAGGACCACCTATTAGGGCCTAATCCGTTGTGAACCACCAACCTAAGATGTATAGTGTTGGTTGTTCGTACGGAGTCTGGAAATGAAGTCCATCTACCTATTAGAGATTCAACCGATTACAGATTAGCCAACCTAAGATGTATAGTGTTGACTTCTAATTCTCTCACGAGTGCCGACCTAGGATGTATAGTGCCGAAAACCCGTTAGAGGTTAGATTAAGATTGCGGTTTAAGAATCGGAGTTCATTACATTCCGTTTATTCATTTGAGCATGGTACAACTAAACATCATGTATATCTAGATGCAATACTCATACATAAACCAAGGAGAACTTGCCAAGATCATTTATCTCAACAAATAATCAATGAAAACCATTAAAGAACAAGAATAGAATAATGAAAGGTAGATATGAATATATATGGAACCAAGTTTATGTACAAGCCCAATATTTAACTAACTGGTCCATCAACCCCTTAGAGGGGATTTAGCTACTCATTACAACCAAGAAAAAAAGAGAAAGGAAAGAGGAAGAACCCTTGGAGATCATCTCCTTCCTTGAAGTTGCTTCAATCTCCTATCTTCCTTGAAGTTGAGAACAGAATGTATGTGATAGTGTGAGAGAGTGTTTCTAGATCTAGGTTATCTTCAGAACTAAGTAAAAGCTACTTAAAACGAATTTATACATTATATTTATACTACATACAAAAATAGGTCACTTAAACTTTATAATGAGATCTGGCATGCGTGGAGTGCGAGTGGAGTGCAGGTGAATTACTCGTACTATAATGATCAGGAGCAGATTCAGCTCTCTGGATTATGCCGTAGTGTAGGTGGAGTGTGGTTGAATGACCCGCACTTTAACGTCAGGTTTGATTTCCACTTCTCGGTTTTAGCTCAGAGTGTGGGTGGAGTGCAGTTGAATCACCCGCACTTTAATGTCAGGTATGAAATCAGCTTTTCTGGATTTACTTGTAGTGCGGGTGGAGTACGGTTGGATGGCCCGCACTTTACCCGTACTTTAATGTCAAGTGCAAAACAGCTTCTTTGGAATTGGCAACAGTGCGGGTGTAGTGTGGTTGGATGACCCGCTTTGTACCCGCACTTTAGCTCTTCTTCAATCATCAGGTCCCGGTTGTGGTAGAAGTGTGGTTGGAGTGCGGTTGTAACCCGCACTAGACCCGCACTATAAGGCTGTTGATGATCCTTTACCTTTCCTTTTTCCATTTTTCTGTTGGAATCACCGTAACACTCTTCCAAACCCATCATTGCACCATTTCCTACAATTACGCACATAACAACCATTAGAGACGCCAAAACGTATGAAAACGGAACAAAGGATAAGGAAATGAAGGCCTACATATACGACATATTTGGCAAGATCAGTTGCTAATTCCAGATAAGCTATTTTTTGCACTTGACATTAAAGTGCGGGTAAAGTGCTGGTCATCCAACCGCACTCCACCCGTACTACAAGCAAATCCAGAGAAGCTAATTTCATACCTAACATTAAAGTGCGAGTGGTTTAACCGCACTCCACTCACATTCTGAGCTGAAACCGAGAAGTGGAAATCACACCTGATGTTAAAGTGCAGGTCATTCAACCGCACTCCACCCGCACTATAGCACAATCCAGAGAGCTGAATCTGCTCCTGATCATTATAGTGCGGGTAATTCACCCGTACTCCACCCGCACTCCACGCGTGTCAGATCTCATTTTGAAGTTTAAGTGACCTATTTTTGTATGTAGTATAAATATAATGTTATGGATTCATTTTACATAGCTTTTACTTAGTTCTAAAGATTACCTAGATCTAGAAACACTCTTTCACACTCTCACTTACATTCTCTACTCAACTTCAAGAAAGATAGGAGATTGAAGCTACTTCAAGGAAGGAGATGATCTCTAAGGATTCTTCCTCTTTCCTTTCTCTTGTTTTCTTGGTTGGAATGAGTAGCTAAATCCCCTTTAAGGGGTTAATGGACTAGTTAGATAAATATTAGGCTTGTACATAAACTTGGTTCTATATATATTCATATCTACCTTTCATTTTTCTATTCTTGTTCTTTAATGGTCTTCATTGATTATTTGTTGAGATACATGATCTTGGCAAGTTCTCCTTGGTTTATGTATGAGTATTGCATCTAGATATACATGATGTTTAGTTGTACCATGCTCAAATGAATAGATGGAATGTCATGAACTTCGATTCTTAAACCGCGGTCTTAATCTAACCTCGAACGGGTTTTCGGCACTATACATCCTAGGTCGGCACTCGTGAGAGAATTAGAAGTCAACACTATACATCCTAGGTTCGCTAATCTGTAATCGGTTTAATCTCTAATAGGTAGATGGACTTCATTTCCAGACTCCGTATGAACAACCAACACTATACATCCTAGGTTAGTGGTTCACAACGGATTAGTCACTAATAGGTGGTCCTCACTATACATCCTAGGTTGGTCACTTGATGGGGATAAATAACCGACTCTATACATCCTAGGTTGGTTACCTTTGAATAGACGTGCTTATCTACGAGTTTGTTGCATTGCCCGGTATTTACTTTCGAATCCGTTAACTCCTTAGTTTCCATCATTTATATATCCTTCACTCCATTTCCCCTTTATCTAGGTTGCATTGTTAGTTTAGATTTATTATTGTGTTAAGTCACATTTCACAACATCCTTATTTACTTATTATTAATTACATGAATGCTACTCTAGCAATAGCTAGTTTTTGCTAGTCCCGTGTCCTTATGGACGACACCCCATTTACCATTACACTTGTGTTTTAAAAAGCCAATTAGGGCTTGTGAGGGTTTACAAATAGTTTTGATGGACGGTTTTCTGACGGCGTGAATCGTCATCTATTAAATGGCGCCGTTGCCTAGGACACGGCGAGTTTAGTAGGACTAGTTTTTCTTGATTAGTGTATATAGTTATTTATATTTCTGTATTTTATTTTGTTTTTGTGTTTTTTTTTACGTCGTGGGTAGTTTTTGTCTCTAGATATTTCAGGTGTCATGGACGACCTTCGGAACAACTCGGGATCCAGTTATGAGCGAGAGAGTGACCTATTTAGTCAGGAATGGGGAAACAATCAGGATTTCTAGGAAGGTCGCAATGTGGTAGCTCTGCTTAGAGACTACTTAGAAGGGAATAAAGAGACACCATTGGTTGAACAACAAACAGGGGAATTTGTACAAGCGTCACAGACTTTAGAAAAGAGTTATTCAAGTAGCCTTGAGTGCATTAATTCAGTTCAGCCAAATATGGGAGAACTTGACGAATGAATTGGGGAACTCATGCAATCAGACAATCAGGATACACAAGTGGTCCAGCTGCTGCAGCAAGCATATGTAGAGAATTAGGAAATGTACATATGGAAGAATGATAGGCATGTCAGGATTATGCTCAATAGCAAGAGTGTAATGTTGTAATTAACAATCTTTTTCATATTAATAAAGTGATTTCTGGTTTAACAAATCGTATAGCATTTATAGTTTGTATTATAATTGTCAAAGTAAATAATCATAAGGTCTAAAGACTATGGGAAAAGAAGAATTGTTCGTACATCTGGATATGTATGTGGTAGACACAATTCTTTAGTTAGTCTTGAATATTGTTCACAACTTAAGTTAAAGGTTGGGCACCTTTATCTTGTTAAAGTTGTAGAATTCTTTTTCTAGCATTTGAGTGGGATCAAATGAGATATGATGAGTCTAAAATCATCGGAGTGTCTTCGAGCAAAAGGATCCAGTGCACTGGGTGCATTGAACTGGATCACAATGAAAAGCTTTATCTAGAACCGTCAATAGATAATAGTCTTTTCATTATCAGGACAATCGGAGAGTCTATCTTAATCCTGAGATAAATGATGGACTTATGGTTGCAAGTGATATCATTTGAGTTATCAATGAGTACGATTATATCGCATAGTCTATCCTCGATAGTTTGGTGATATTCATTTGTTAATCGATAGAGGACTTCATTTATAGATATGGACATCGTGGCTCCATTTAATTAAATGAGAGTATAATATCATCATATGGATGTTTTGAGGTAATTGGATATTAAATCTCAACGTTGAGTTTTCGATAGTGTCTATTGAAAAACATGGCTTCTGGACAAGTCAAAATATCCAAGTTCAAAACGTGGTCATATGAGTAAATATGGTAACTTGGAGAGTTATAGGCGGTCTATGAACTCTTGGCGATTACTGATATTAATCACGAGGATACACTATCTCCAATATGATTGTCTAGGGTATGAATGAGGAGCATCTTCCTTTTCTATCTTTATTTAAGAGTTCAGTTTTAGCTCTTTAGTGGAATGAGTTAAAATTAACGGATCGGACCTAAGTGAATCATTTGTTGATTGTGATTAGGTTATGTCTATTGAAGCTTAAATTTAGATGGCCCGCCAAGATCCCCAATCCACACGGACTTGCATGGATCACTTGATATATTCTACCTGACCAATTTAAGGGTCCATCTAGAATTGCATTTAATATATTAAGAATATAATTTGCACATTATTTAAGTAACGGGCTGCTCAATTATATTAATATATTAATGAAAGACATGTGGGCTTGTTTCTTTTAGTAAGAATGGGTCTGGTTCACATGTGGGCTTTTTTATTTAAAGTCCAATGGATTAAATGAAATAGGAAAATAATATTAGGTCCATCTTATATATAAGTGGGGCGGCTAGGTTAAGGTTTTGACCTAAAAATATTATTTTGTTTCATTTGTTTTAATTAAATAAGAATTAATTGATTTATTGATTAATTGTTTAATTAAAGAAACAAATCTTTCCTAAAAGTAAAAGACTTGTTTGATAAGTAAATAAATAAATTAGTATTATTTATTTAATCAAATAAGGAGTTTTTTTTTTTTTAGTCAAATAAAAGAATAAAAAATAAAAGAGTTGGATTAGGGTTTGAAGTCTATAAAGTTAAAAGAATTAGGGTTGAATTTAAGTCACCATATATAAGTGACATGATGAAATTCGGCCAACCCTAATTAGATACTACATAGAATTCGGTAACCCTAAAGGAAAAAGAAGAAAAATTCGGCCAACCTATATATATGTTCTTATAGGGTTCGGCCAAATCAATTTTTTTAATTGGTGCTTGAGTTTTTATTTTCTTACTTCTTCTTCTTAATTCTAAGAGAGTTTTTATTCTAGAGAGACAAAAAGAAGTGAAAAATTATTCTTTGATAGTATACAATTGCTTAAACATCAATAAGCTTGTGTATACGATATCGATCTAAGTTCACGCGAGTTTCGATCATAAGATTGTGAACTCAAAAGTGACCGGAATAATTTTGACATTCTTTTGATTGTTTTGTGACTAACAAAGAAAAGAAAGTATTTGTTTGGTCCATTCACAGGTTTGCAATTCAAAGGAAAGGGAGACCACGCTCCTAGGTGATCCACGTTCGTGCTCGCATTGAAGGTCTTGCGGATTACCATCGACATAAGTCAATCGGATCACGCGACAAGAGGTAATTTACTTTTGTTGATATATATGCATGTTTATTGATTAAAAGGGTTTAAGGTTCATAAAGGAAACATTTTAAAAGTCACTAAATCGTCTTTAGTATCGCTTCCGTTGCGTGTAACACTTTTATTTGTTTATTTTTCCCTACAATTGGTATCAGAGCCTAGGTTGAACCCTTTTAATTAATTAACGTATATATACGTGGATCTATTTCTTTTTATTGTGATTATGCATGTTTAGAAAGAGATGGCACTCTAGGTATTCAAATATATAATTACATGTGATGTATGGATTTATATATATTTTATGTGGTTTGTTATTGCTCGATTTTGGCCCTAGATTTTCAATGTAATTTTTGTTTCGGAATTTTAACAAGAAGGGTGGTCTATTATCGCCATAATTCTTTCTTGGTAGATTGCTAGGTTTTTTTTTTTTTTTATATATGTGCAGTATTTTTTTAGGGTTACTGCAGTTTTTTTTTTATTTATTTTTAGTATGTGCAGTTTTTGGTTTGTAAAAATACTGCAGTAAATAAAAAAAAAAAAAATTAATACTGCAGTATTTATTATATATATACTGCCGTAATATATTTAGGTCTTGGAGATTCGAAGACACGAAGCAAAACGAAGCAACCGGGAACCAAGTACGAGCACCGTGCGCACCCTAGGAGTGGATTGGGCTGCACACGACAAGCCCAAACTTTGGTGGGCTGCGCATGGCAGCCTTGTGTGGGCTTATGGGCTGCGCAAGGCAGCCCCTTTGTGGGGTTGTGGGCTGCGCACGCCCATGGGAGAAGGCCGAAGGATGAGCGTATAGTTGATGGGCCACCTGAAGATCTTGTATTCTTGACAAATTGTAATTTACTTGTTTTTCTAGGATGGGCCAAAATTGTTGCTATTTAATTTATGCTTAAATATTACAATATTTGTTATTGTATGATAACATGACATATAGAATAGGAGTGCCACGCATATATCTCTTTTGGTATGAACATGCATTGAATGATTTAGGTATCTAAATTGGCATCTAGATAACTCAGTAAATCATTCTATGGGATTTAATCACACGCCTTAAATAATTGAGTGGGAGAAGGTGTTTTGGTAACACCTATGGCCTCCAAGGTTAGTTGAGCTTTATTATTTATTGGTAATCCCCCCAATGGGCATCCATGAATGGAATTTAGCAACATACTTCCTTATAAGGATAGACTAGACAATGGACTCAAACGAGATCTACTCCTCAAGGAGGGATTTTCGTGAGAGAAAATTGAGGGTCGATATCTTGGTAACACACTCAATGTAATTTTATTGATATCCTCCCAAGAGTTCTTGTTAATAAAATTGCAAGGCTAAAATTGAAAACGCTGGTTGTTATGTTAACAATTAGGTGGGACTTAGTCTAACTAGTAAATGGTGCGAACTCCCAAAGGAGGCGTAACATTTATGGGTGTTAGATCACCGTTGAATTTTATGATTGAGTTATTTATTTAATTCAAGATAAATATTTAAAAGTGCTTTATCATGATTATTTACTTATATATGTTTTGTTTTATTCAGAAATCATGACCCCATCACTTATGAACATCCTGAAAGATAACACTTTAACTGGAGATAATTATGTCACATGGAAAAGGAAAATTGGGTTGTTACTGCAAAGTGAAAAACATAAGTTTGTTCTAACTACTCCTAAACCACCTGCTCCTAATAATGAATCTAGCATAACGTGTAGAGATGAGTATGAGCAGTGGAAGACTTCAGATGATATGGCAAAATGTTACATTATGGCCACTATCTCCGACGTGTTGCAACAGCAGCATGAAGGAATGGAGTCCGCTGCTGATATAATGATGTCTCTAGAGGAGATGTTTGCTATGAAGTCTAGGACGACGAAGAGAGAGGCAGTGACTGCTTTTATGAATCTTAGGATGAAACCTGGACAGGCTGTGAAAGATCACATGATGAAAGTCATAGCACATCTCAACATTGCCGAACTGCATGGCGCTGAGATAGATGGTGATACAAAGATTGATATGGTTGTCAATTCATTGTCAGATTCCTTTGATCATTTCAAATTGGACTACACTTTGAACAAAAAGGAATACACCTTACAAGGCCTGATGCAAGATGTTCAAAGTGCTGAAAAGATCCTTGTGAAAGGCAAAGGTCAAGAGATTCATATGGTTGGTAAAGTTGCTACTGTTAAGGCCCGTCAAAAGGTCAAGAAACAACAGAAGAAAAAGCAACTTGGGCCTATCAAGAAGGAGACCAAGAAAGTAACCAAGATCAAAGGGAAATGCTTCATTTGTGGTGAAAAGGGACATTGGAAGAGAAATTGCCCAAAGTCCCAGAACAAGAAGGAAGAAGGTAATTTGAATTATCTAGAAACATGTTTTTTTATTGATTCTACACATTCTTGGATCATAGACTGTGAGCCACCAATCATGTTTGCTATTCCCGTGCGGGCCTTCAAGAAAGGAGAAAGCCGAGTAAGAATGAAATCAATTTGCGCTTGGGCAACGGAACGTTAGTGTCTGCAAGTGCAGTGGGAGATATTAGAGTTTATTTGGATTCTAGAAGGCATTTAGATTTAATAGACGTTTATTATGTATCTCAATTCAAGAGAATTTAATTTCAGTTTCTTGTTTGAATAAATTTGGATATTCGGTTACTTTTAATAAAGTTTTTATTATTAGTAAGAATGACAAAATTATTTGCCAAGGTACATTGAAAAACGGTCTATACTTTTTGCATAGAAATATCTCTCACTCGTTAGACACAGAAATAACGGAACCTAATCATAAAAGAGTAAAATTATCAACAGATGAAACCTACCTTTGGCATTTACGCTTAGGTCATATTAACCTTAATAGGATTAAAAGATTGGTATGTGACGGACCTTTGAGTGACTTAAAGGTTGATGATCTACCAACTTGTGAATCTTGTTTGAAAGGTAAAATGACCAAAAAGACGTTCTCTGCCAAAGGTGCAAGAGCCACTGAATGTTTAGGATTGATACACACCGATGTATGTGGACCTATGAGCATTCAAGCTAGAGGTGGATATGAGTACTTCATCACCTTCACGGATGATTACTCAAGATTTGGTTATGTGTATCTCATGAGACATAAGTCGGATGCTTTTGACATGTTCAAAGCATTCAAAGCTGAAGTGGAAAATCAGCTTGAGAAACACATAAAAATCTTGAGATCTGATCGTGGTGGAGAATATCTATCTGGTGAGTTTCAGCAATATCTTATTGATAATGGGATAGTTTCTCAGTTTTCTGCACCAGGTACACCTCAACAGAATGGGGTAGCAGAAAGGAGAAATAGAACTCTTTTGGATATGGTTAGGTCTATGTTGAGTTATTCAACGCTTCCTATTTCTATTTGGGGATATGCTTTACAAACTGCTATATACATTCTAAACGATGTACCATCTAAGTCTGTTCCTAAAACACCGCATGAGTTGTGGACTGGGCGCAAGCCTAGTTTACAACACTTAAGGATATTTGGTTGTCCTGCGCATGTGTTAAAAGGAAAGACAAAGAAGATGGAGTCCCATTCAGAAACATGTATATTTGTAGGGTATCCAAAAGAAACTAAAGGATATTATTTCTATAGTCCTTCAGACCTTAAAGTATTTGTTTTGACAAATGCTAAATTTCTGGAAAAGGACTATATGAATGATTTTGTGCCTAGAAGTAGAATTGTCTTGAATGAGATGTCAGGAGATACAATTCCACGAGAGGTTGCACAACCTAACCCAATTGTAAGTTTCGATCCAACACAAGATCAACAACCTACCATTCCTCGTCGTAGTGGGAGGGTTAGAACACAACCCGAAAGATACATCGGTCTGGGAGAATCAGTGGAGAATCTCCCGGACGACTATGATCCCTATACGTACAAGGAAGCTATAGAGGATGTTGATAGTCGCCATTGGCAAAAGGCAATGCAATCCGAGATTGAATCTATGTTCGATAACAAAGTCTGGTCCCTTGTAGACTTGCCTAAAGGGATAAAACCCATTGGGTGCAAGTGGGTATACAAGAGGAAAAGAGGTATGGATGGAAAGGTGGAAACCTTTAAAGCTAGATTGGTAGCTAAAGGGTATACACAGAAAGAAGGTATCGATTACGAGGAAACCTTCTCTCCTGTGGCCATGCTTAAATCCATTAGGATACTCTTATCCATTGCAGCATCTTTAGATTTTGAGATTTGGCAAATGGACGTCAACAAATGGATGTCAAGACAACTTTCCTTAATGGAAGTCTTCACGAAAGCATCTACATGATGCAACCAGAAGGATTCATTGAAAAAGGCCAAGAGGAAAGGGTATGCAAGTTGCAAAAGTCCATATATGGACTAAAGCAAGCATCCATATCTTGGAACATAAGGTTCGATCAAGCTATAAAAGGTTTTGGATTTATTCAAAACCTTGACGAAACCTATGTATACAAGAGGATAAAAGCGATGCTTCGGTTTTCCGATCTTTATGTTGATGATATACTACTCATTGGAAACGATGTAGGTGTATTAACACGTAAAAGAATGTTCGGACATGGAATCAAGCTTTCTAAGGAACAAGTTCCTAAGAATGAGCATGAAGAGCAATTCATGAGTAGAGTTCCATATGCCTCGGCAGTTGGAAGTCTCATGTATGCAATGCTCTGTACTAGACCAGATATTTGTTTTGCTGTTGGCATAGTTAGCAGGTTTCAATCGAAACCTGGACCTGATCACTGGACGGCAGTCAAGCATATTTTCAAGTATCTTAAGAGAACGAGAGATAATATGCTTGTATACTCTGGAGGGGATTTGGTTCCCGTTGGGTATACAGATTCTGATTTCCAATCAGATTCTGACTCCAGAAAATCCACATCAGGGGCTGTGTTTACTATTGGAGGAGGAGCAGTTATATGGAGGAGTATCAAGCAATCTTGTATTGCTGATTCCACCATGGAAGCTGAGTATGTTGCTGCATGCGAAGCTGCCAAAGAGGCTGTTTAGCTCCGCCAATTCTTGATTGACTTAGAAGTGGTTCCTAGTGCGAATAAGCAGATCACTATCTACTGTGACAACAGTGGAGCAGTGGCTAATTCGAAAGAACCAAGAAGTCACAAGAGAGGTAAACACATTGAAAGAAAGTATCATCTTTTAAGGGAGATTGTTCAAAGAGGTGACGTGACGATTACCAAAATCGCGTCAGCAGAAAATCTAGCGGATCCCTTCACAAAGGCTTTACCTCAGAAGAGTTTCGATGGGCATCTCGAGAATATGGGCTTGAGAGATATGACACATTTGCTATAGCGCAAGTGGGAGATTGTTAGGATTATGCTCGATAGCAAGAGTGTAATGTTGTAATTAACAATCTTTTTCATATTAATAAAGTGATTTCTGGTTTAACAAATCGTATAGCATTTATAGTTTGTATTATAATTGTCAAAGTAAATAATCATAAGGTCTAAAGACTATGGGAAAAGAAGAATTGTTCGTACATCTGCATATGTATGTGGTAGACACAATTCTTTAGTTAGTCTTGAATAATGTTCACAACTTAAGTTAAAGGTTGGGCACCTCTGTTTAACAAATCGTATAGCATTTATAGTTTAATATTATAATTGTCAAAGTAAATAATCATAAGGTCTAAAGACTATGGGAAAAGAAGAATTGTTCGTACATCTGGATATGTATGTGGTAGACACAATTCTTTAGTTAGTCTTGAACATTGTTCACAACTTAAGTTAAAGGTTGGGCACCTTTATCTTGTTAAAGTTGTAGAATTCTTTTGCTAGCATTTGAGTGGGATCAAATGAGATATGATGAGTCTAAAATCATCGGAGTGTCTTCGAGCAAAAAGATCTAGTGCACTGGGTGCATTGAACTGGATCACAATGAAAAGCTTTATCTAGAACCGTCAATAGATAATAGTCTTTTCATTATCAGGACAATCGGAGGGTGTATCTTAATCCTGAGATAAATGATGGACTTATGGTTGCAAGTGATATCATTCGAGTTATCAATGAGTACGATTATATCGCATAGTCTATCCTCGATAGTTTGGTGATATTCATTTGTTAATCGATAAAGGACTTCATTTATAGATATGGACATCGTGGTTCCATTTAATTAAATGAGAGTATAATATCATCATATGAATGTTTTGAGGTAATTGGATATTAAATCTCAACGTTGAGTTTTCAATAGTGTCTATTGAAAACATGGTTTCTGGACAAGTCAAAATATCCAAGTTCAAAACGTGGTCATATGAGTAAATATGGTAACTTGGAGAGTTATAGGCGGTCTATGAACTCTTGGCGATTACTGATATTAATCACGAGGATACACTATCTCCAATATGATTGTCTAGTGTATGAATGAGGAGCATCTTCCTTTTCTATCTTTATTTAAGAGTTCAGCTTTAGCTCTTTAGTGGAATGAGTTAAAATTAATGGATCGGACCTAAGTGAATCATTTGTTGATTGTGATTAGGTTATGTCTATTGAAGCTTAAATTTAGATGGCCCGCCAAGATCCCCAATCCACACGGACTTGCATGGATCACTTGATATATTCTACCGGACCAATTTAAGCGTCCATCTAGAATTGCATTTAATATATTAAGAATATAATTTGCACATTATTTAAGTAATGGGCTGCTCAATTATATTAATATATTAATAAAAGACATGTGGGCTTGTTTCTTTTAGTAAGAATGGGTCCGGTTCACATGTGGGCTTTTTTATTTAAAGTCCAATGGATTAAATGAAATAGGAAAATAATATTAGGCCCATCTTATATGTAAGTGGGGCGGCTAGGTTAAGGTTTTGACCTAAAAATATTATTTTGTTTCATTTGTTTTAATTAAATAAGAATTAATTGATTTATTGATTAATTGTTTAATTAAAGAAACAAATCTTCCCTAAAAGTAAAAGACTTGTTTGATAAGTAAATAAATAAATTAGTATTATTTATTTAATCAAATAAGGAGTCTTTTTTTTTTATTTAGTCAAATAAAAGAATAAAAATAAAAGAGTTGGATTAGTGTTTGAAGTCTATAAAGTTAAAAAGAATTAGGGTTGAATTTCAGTCACCCCATATAAGTGACATGATGAAATTCGGCCAACCCTAATTAGATACTACATAGAATTCGGCAACCCTAAAGGAAAAAGAAGAAAAATTCGGCCAACCTATATATATGTTCTTATAGGGTTCGGCCACATCAATTAATTGGTGCTTGAGTTTTTATTTTCTTACTTCTTCTTCTTAATTCTAAGAGAGTTTTTATTCTAGAGAGACAAAAAGGAGTGAAAAATTATTCTTTGATAGTATACAATTGCTTAAACATCAATAAGCATGTGTATACGATATCGATCTAGGTTCACGCGAGTTTCGATCATAAGATTGTGAACTCAAAAGTGACCGGAATAATTTTGACATTCTTTTGATTGTTTTGTGACTAACAAAGAAAAGAAAGTATTTGTTTGGTCCATTCACAGGTTTGCAATTCAAAGGAAAGGGAGACCACGCTCCTAGGTGATCCACGTTCGTGCTCGGATTGAAGGTCTTGCGGATTACCATCGACGTAAGTCAATCGGATCACGCGACAAGAGGTAATTTACTTTTGTTGATATATATGCATGTTTATTGATTAAAAGGGTTTAAGGTTCATAAAGGAAAAATTTTAAAAGTCATTAAATCGTCTTTAGTATCGCTTCCGCTGCGTGTAACACTTTTATTTGTTTATTTTTCCCTACAAGGCAAGCAAATGAGATGGATGCATCTATTCACAGGATTGACTTTCAAATAGGTCAGTCGATTAAATTGTTGTAAGAAAGAGAGAAAGGGAAGTTCTCGAGCCAACTGGAACAAGCTAGTGCTAAGACAGTCCTCCGAAGCGGAAGGGTTTTGAAGGATAATATTAGGAAGACCTCCACATAAAAGGATGAAGTAGTGCATGCAGAAGAAGAGAGTGAGAAGGTGTTAGAAAAGGAAGACGAGATTCAGTTACCAGATCAAGAACCGAGACCTTAACTCCATAAGTTATCGAACCCCTATGTGCCGCCTATACCATTTCTAGAAAGGTTGAAGAACTTTAAAATGGAGAAATCGAATCAGGACATTTATGATCTCCTTTCTAAGGTAACCATAAATTTACCACTTTTAGATGTTATTCAGAAAATACCGGCTTATAGGAAATTCTTTAAAGAGTTGAGTAAGGATAAGGAAAGATTTAGGCCGAAACAACAAGAGCGTCTGAACAAGAATGTCAGTGCAGTAATTCAGCAAAAATTGCCCTAGAAAATGAAAGAACCAATGAATTTTGTAATTGACATAACAATTGGTGGTTCACATCGTGAAAGAGCAATGTTGGATTCGAGAGCAAGCATTAACTTAATGCCGTTCTCAGTCTACAAGAAGCATGGTTTGAATGACCTCAGAAAAACCAACATGTCTCTCGTTTTAGCGGATGCTTCTGCAAGAAGTCCTAAGGGAATTATCGAAGATTTGTTAATTCAGGTAGAGAAGTTATTTATACCTGCTGACTTCGTGGTGATTAACGTGGATGAAGGAAGAGACGAGAGAGATGTGAAGCTACTTTTGGGTAGGCCTTTCATGGAAATAGCTAGGGTTGTGATTGATATGTATGCTGGAAAACTTACCATGAAAGTGTTAGATGAAGTAGTGGAATTCAACATTTTTGACTCATTATCATATCCAGTTGGTTCCTACGATTGTAACACTGTGGATTTCTTAGAGGAAGAGTTAGATGTCACTATTGAAGAGGAATTCGAAGGGGTGGAAAATGAAGATGACTTTGTGCCAATAGAAAAGCTTCCTCCAAGGGTTGAATTGAAAGCACTTCCATCGAACCTGAAGTATGTATTCCTAGACGAAGAAAAGAGGAACCCAATTATCATTGCCATAAATTTTCAAGGAAGTCAAGAAGATTCTTCTAGAAGATGATGCCAAACCAATAAGTGAGGCACAAAGGAGACTAAATCCGATTATGCAAGAGGTGCTGAAAAAAGAGATACTGAGGTTTCTATATGCAGGAATTATCTACCCAATATCGAATAGTAGGTGGGTTAGTCCCATTCATGTAGCTCCAAAAACATCCGGGGTTACAGTAGTAAAGAATGATAAGAGTGAGTTGGTGGCACAAAGACTCCAGACATGGTGGCGTGTTTGCGTAGATTACCACAAGTTGAATGCGGTAACTTAGAAGGATCAATTTCCATTGCCTTTCATTGATAAAGTCCTAGAACGGTTGGTAGGGCATCAGTTCTACTATTTTCTGGACTGGTATTCTGGGTATAATCAGATAGTTATAGCACCAGAAGACCAGGAGAAAACCACATTTACATGTCCATATGGAACTTATGCCTTCCGTAGGATGCCCTTTGGCCTTTGTAACTGTAGGGAAAAATAATAAATAAAAGTGGTAAACGCAGCGGAAGCGATACTAAAAACGATTTAGTGACTTTTAAAATTTTTCCTTTATGAACCTTAAACCCTTTTAATCAATAAACATGCATATATGTTAACAAAAGTAAATTACCTTTTGTCGCGTGATCCAATTGACTTACGTCGATGGTAATCCACAAGACCTTCAATCCGAGCACGAACGTGGATCATCTAGGAGCGTGGTCTCCCTTTTCTTTGAATTGCAAAACTGTGAATGGACCAAACAAAAAACTTTCTTTTCTTTGTTAGTCACAAAAACAATCAAAAGAATGTCAAAAATTATTCCGGTCACTTTTGAGTTCTCAATCTAATGATCGAAACTCGCGTGAACCTAGATCGATATCGTATACACAAGCTTATTGATGATTAAGCAATAGTATACTATCAAAGAATAATTTCACACTCTCTTTTGTCTTTTTAGAATAAAAACTCTCTCTTGGAATTAAGAAGAAGAAGAAAGAAATAAAAAACTCAAGCCCCATGGATTGTGGTGGCCGAACCCTATAAGAACACATATATAGGTTGCCGAATTTTTTCTTCTTTTTCCTTTAGGGTTGCCGAATTCTATATAGTCTAAGATTAGGGTTGGCCGAATTCTATAATGTCACTTATATAGGGTGACTTAAATTCAACCCTAATTTTTTTCAACTTAATAGACTTCAAACCCTAATCGAACTCCTTGATTTTTATTCTTTTATTTTGACTAAATAAAAAGACTCCTTATTTGATTAAATAAATAAAACTAATTTATTTATTTCCTTGTCAAACAAGTCTTTTACTTTTAGGAAAGATTTGTTTCTTTAATTAAACAATTAATCAATAAATTAATTAATTCTTATTTAATTAAAACAAATGAAACAAAATAATATTTTAGGTTAAAATTTTAACCTTGCCGCCCAACTTGATTAAGATTGGGCCTAACATTATTTTTCTTATTTCATTTAATCCATTGGACTTTAAATAAAAAGCCCACATGTGAACCAGACCCATTCTTACTAAAAGAAACAAGGCCATATGTCTTTCATTAATATATTAATATAATTGAGCAGCTCATTACTTAAATAATGTGTAAATTATATTCTTAATATATTAAATGCAATTCTAGATGGACCCTTAAATTGGTCCGGTAGAATATATCAAGTGATCCATGCAAGTCCGTGTGGATTGGGGATCTTGGCGGGCCATCTAAATTTAAGCTTCAATAGATATAACCTAATCACAATCAACAAATGATTCACTTAGGTCCGATCCATTAATTTTAACTCATTCCACTAAAGAGCTAAAACCGAACTCTTAAATAAAGATAGAAAAGAAAGATGCTCCTCATTCATACCCTAGACAATCATATTGGAGATAGTGTATCCTCGTGATTAATATCAGTAATCGCCAAGAGTTCATAGACCGCCTATAACTCTCCAAGTTACCATATTTACTCATATGACCATGTTTTGAACTTGGATATTTTGACTTGTCCAGAAGCCATGTTTTCAATAGACACTATCGAAAACTCAACGTTGAGATTTAATATCCAATTACCTCAAAACATCCATATTATGATATTATACTCTCATTTAATTAAATGGAGCCACGATGTCCATATCTATAAATGAAGTCCTCTATCGATTAACAAATGAATATCACCAAACTATCGAGGAGAGACTATGCGATATAATCGTACTCATTGATAACTCAAATGATATCACTTGCAACCATAAGTCCATCATTTATCTCAGGATTAAGATAGACCCTCCGATTGTCCTGATAATGAAAAGACTATTATCTATTGACGGTTCTAGATAAAGCTTTTCATTGTGATCCAGTTCAATGCACCCAGTGCACTAGATCCTTTTGCTTGAAGACACTCCGATGATTTTAGACTCATCATATCTCATTTGATCCCACTCAAATGCTAGCAAAAGAATTCTACAACTTTAACAAGATAAAAAGGTGCCCAACCTTTAACTTAAGTTGTGAACATTATTCAAGACTAAAAAAAGAATTGTGTCTACCACATACATATCCAGATGTACAAACAATTCTTCTTTTCCCATAGTCTTTAGACCTTATGATTATTTACTTTGACAATTATAATATAAACTATAAATGCTATACGATTTGTTAAACCAGAAATCTCTTTATTAATATGAAAAAGATTGTTAATTACAACATTACACTCTTGCTATTGAGCATAATCCTAACAGTAACACCCTAGTTACTTTTCAAAGGTGTATGGTTTCGTTGTTCTTGTATATGGTGGGAGAGATTATTGAAGTCTTTATGGATGATTTCTCAGTATTTGGGGACTCGTTCAAGTTGTGTCTTGGGAACTTATCTTTATGCTACAAAGATACTTGAGAAACAACTTAGTGTTAAATTGGGAAAAGTGCCATTTCATGGTGCCACATGGGATTGTCTTAGGCCATATAATATCTAGAAAAGGGATCGAGGTGGACAGGGCAAAAGTTGAAGTGATTAAGAGTTTGCCACCTCCGCAAAATGTGAAGGACATTCGGTCTTTCCTTGTACATGCAGGTTTTTATAGGAGATTCATTAGGGATTTTTCAAAGATCTCTAGACCACTCTGCTTACTGCTACAAAAGAACAAGGATTTTGTGCTTAGTGCTGAATGTTTGGCAGCATTTGAAACCTTGAAGGGGGCTTTGACCTCATCCCCGGTAATTAAACCACTGGTGTGGGATTTTCCATTTGAAATAATGTGCGATGTATCCAATTATGCCATAGGTGCAGTTTTGGGCCAGAAGATAGACAAAGACTCGCACGTTATATATTACTCATCTTGGATTTCGAATGATGCACAGTTGAACTATTCAACAACGGAGAAGGAATTGCTTGCAGTCATTTTTGCTCTTAAGAAGTTCAGACAATACTTGGTAGGTTCCAAGGTAGTAGTATATTCAGACCACGTGGCTTTGCGAAATTTACTCCAAAAGAAAGATGCAAAGGTGGGTATTACTGCTACAAGAGTTTGATTTAGAAATCTGGGACAAGAAGGGTTACGAGAATGTGGTAGCTGACCACCTCAGCAGGTTAGTTCGAGAAAGCCAATTAGATGGGGATGAGATTCCCTTGAGAGAGAGTTTCCCAGATGAACATTTGTGGGAAGTACAAGATAAGGAACCTTGGTATGCAGATCTAGCAAATTTTCTGACACATAGGGTGTTCCCCCATGGTTTGGATTGGCAGGGTAAGAAGAGGTTTGCTAGGAGATGAAGGGAATACTTCTAGGATGAGCCTTATCTTTTCAAACACGGGGTCGACCAGGTAATTAGGAGGTGTGTTCTAGAAGCAGAGCAGTATGATGTGCTGAGATTTTGTCATGAATTATAATGTGGGGGGCATTTCAGCGCACGTAAGACAGCACTTAATGTGTTGCGGTCAGGTTTCTTCTGTGTAGCTTGTGATAGGTGTCAGCGCACGGGGAACATTTGTAAGTAGAATGAAATTCCACAAACAGGGATTCTGGCTGTCAAAATATTTGACACTTGGGGTCTTGATTTTATGGGAACATTCTCACCATCCGGTGGAAACAGCTACATTTTTGTGGGGATTGACTATGTTTCCAAATGGGTTGAGGCAATTGCCACAAAGACTAATGACAGTAATGTGGTGGTCAAATTTGTAAAGGAAAACATTCTGACCCGATTTGGGATTCCAAGTGTGATAATTAGTTATGGCAGGAGCCACTTCTGTAACAAAATCTTGGGAAACCTTCTGAAGAATTATGGAGTCCGTCACAAGTTTGCCACACCATACCACCCGTAGACGTCAGGACAGGTTGAGGTGAGTAATAGGCACATTAAGTAGATTTTAGAGAACATGGTCTCCTCCACTAGGAAGGATTGGGCAATGAAACTATTCGACGCTTTATGGGCATACTGGATGGCATTCAAAACTCCCATTGGGATGAGCCCTTATAGGTTAGTTTTTGGTAAAGGTTGCCACCTTTCGGTAGAACTAGAACATAGAGCTTGGTGGGCAATCAAGAAATTGAATTGGGAGTATGAGAAAGCGGGTGAAAAAAGGAGCAATCAGTTGAATGAGCTAGATGCATTTCGTTTGGAAGCCTACGATAAGCGATTGGTAAGGAAAGAGCTCCAACCTGGCATGCTTGTGTTACTTTATGAATCTCGTTTGAAGCTGTTCCCAGGGAAGTTGAAATCAAGATGGTCAGGGCCACACCGTGTTATCAACGTCTCACCTAATGGTGCAGTGGACATTCAGAATCTTAGAAACAATGGAATATTTACGGTAAATGGGATCGGAAACATGCTGCAAAGATGTCGGTGCCATGTAACTTACTGAACCAGAGATCTCCTATCACGTCTCACCTAGACGTTAAATAGGCATTTGTGGGAGGCAGCCCACCAAGGTCCTGTTATTTAACTTTTAGCTTTCTTAGTTTTATTTCCGTTTATTTGTGGTTTTTTATGGATGTTGGGACCTATGTTTTGAAATTTCATTTGATATTTGATTTGGTAGAAGTTTTGTGTGTTTTGTGCTAGGTTCTTGATCTTTTGGGAATCATATGACAGCATTCTTGGACAATGGACCTATCTTCCTTTTAAGGGAGTTTCTACTTTTCGATTTTTGTACTTAATTGTTTTTCATATTTGTGGAATGTGATTGGTGCATGTTATGTTAATATGGTTGAGCATGGTTATGCGTATAGTGATTAAAGTTTTTGAGCTTATGTTTAGATCCGGTTTGGGGGTCGTTGTGCCCTCTGTCCGTTGATATTTTGCGCTTTATGGATGTTCTATTATTTTGAGTCTTCACCCCCCCCCCCCCCGCTAGGTCGTGCCTTGTGGTTACCAACAATAGGGACATTGTTGAGTTTTGGTTTGGGGGTGTGGTACGCCTTGTAGAGTCGTCCTTGTGTTTGAATTTTAGGGTCCGATTTTTCATTTATGCCGCTTGCCCTAATTTCAGACTTTGAGTAAGTTTGGGTGCGATGCCTCTAGCACGTGCTTTTGGCGAGTTTTGGTATGTGTTGTGAACTTGTGATGCAGCTTGGTGCTACTTTAGGGATTCGCTTGCACCTCCATAGGTTTATCCCATCCGTTGGTGTTAAGTTGAGGGGACTCAGTGTTTCCATGCCTAGTTTTAATCGTGGATATCCCTGTGAGATCACAAACACAAGTGTTCAAAGTGCGTATTTTGAGTGTTGTTATTATCTATTCTTAAACACTTATCTCATCATATATGTCACATGCCATAGGACTTACAGATTATATTGTGATTGTGTGTTGGATGCGTTCATTCCCTTGGTAGATGAATTGTGGATGTGATATTAGGCAATGTGTGTGAATTTAACTACCTATGATAGCCTAAACACATTCCTATCCATATTGTGTGCTCTAAAGCCAAACTTGAGGCCAAACACGTACTCTTTCATTTTGTACCAATACAACCATATACCATCACTTAAACACATTCCTAACTTTCTGACTAATCATGTTAGGATGTGTAAATGTTGTGATGAAAGTAGTTAAACTCAAATGGTCAAACCAAGTGTACAAAGGAAAAATGTTGAATATGTGAGCAAATGGCTAAAAATATAAAAGTACCCAAATTGGTACTTGTGAGCTATGAATTTTAAAAGAAAAGAAATGTGGGCAACTAAAAAAGAAAAGGAAAAAAGAAAAGCAAAAAAAATGTTCAAATTAATTGATGCTAAGTACTCACAATGTGGAGTACAACATTGAAAGCAAAATATGGTTAAAACAAATGCTTAAACACTAGAGTGTGAGTGATCAATGAAGAAAAAGAGCATTGTATAGTGTGTGTGGTCGTATTTTAACATGATTGATGATTTTTGAAATCCAAATTTCCATATTCTTTGTTTCACCTTATTAAACCCCATAGCCACGTTATAACCGAATAAAAAGTCTTTTTTGATCCAAAATGAGTCTAGCTCGGGAATGTTGGTTGATACATGATCTTTCACGTCCATGACATTGTGAGTCTTTCCTAGGATAGTTCTTTGCTAAAAATGTTGTGCAGAATCCATCTTTGCATAAATTGTTGTGTGGAACTTAGGATTTTGTGAGGAAAGAAAGAGAGAATTCATGTGAGCTTTAGTATCGAAGCGAATTATGCTCGAGGTATGGGAGCGAGTAGTCTCTAATGTATGAGTGCCTTAGGTGTGGGATTCGTGTTCCAGCAAGCCTCCCTTTAGTACCTCCAAGTGCTCTAGATCTCGTGCATATGTTTTTCTTCTCTCTATCACACCTGTATGTATCATATCACTTTTTGGGCTTGCGGCTTTTTTGAATTATTGCTTAAGTGTCTAGGATTTATTTTACTTGGCGTCTTACCATTTTATAGTATGTTTGCTCGAGGACAAGCAATGGTTTGGTTTGGGGGTGTTTGATCGTGCTAAATATGTTGTATATGTAGGCCCTCATTTCCCTATCCTTTGTTCCGTTTTCGTGCGTTTCAGCGCCTCTAATGGTTGTTATGTGTGTAATTGTAGGAAATGGTGCAATGATGGGTTTGGAAGCATGTTACAGTGATTCCAGCAGAAAAGTGGCAAAAGGAAAGGCAAAGAATCATCAGTTGCCTTATAGTGTGGGTCTAGTGTGGGTTGCAACCGCACTCTAACCGCACATCTATCACAACTGGGACCTGATGCTTGAAGATGAGTTAAAGTTAAGGTACAGTGCGGGTCATCCAACCGCACTCCACCCGCACTGTTGCCAATTCCAGAGAAGCTATTTTTTGCATTTGACATTAAACTACGGGTAAAGTGCGGGTCATCCAACCGCACTACACCCGCACTACATGCAAATCCAGAGAAGCTAATTTCATACCTGACCTTAAAGTGCGGGTCAAGTGTGGGTGATTCAACTGCACTCCACTCGCACTATGAGCTGAAATCGAGAAGTGGAAATCACACATGATGTGAAAGTGCGGGTCAAGTGCGGATCATTCAACCGCACTCCACCCGCACTGTAGCACAATCCAGAGAGCTAAATCTGCACCTGATCATTACAGTGCGGGTAAAGTGCGGGTAATTCACCAATCATTAAAGTGCGGGTAAAGTATGTGGTGTACTCGTGAGAGAATTAGAAGTCAACAGTATACATCCTAGGTTGACTAATCTGTAATCGATTGAATCTTTGATACGTAGATGGACTTCATTTCCAGACTCCGTATGAACAACCAACACTATACATTCTAGGTTGGTGGTTAACAACGGATTAGTCTCTAATAGGTGGTCCTCACTATACATCCCAGGTTAATCACTTGATAGGGATAAATAATCGACTTTATACATCCTAGGTCGGTTACATTTGAATAGACATGCTTATCTACGAGTTTGTTGCATTGCCCAGTATTTACTTTTGAATTCGTTAACTCCTTAGTTTCCATCATCTATATATCCTTCACTCCATTTCCCCTTTATCTAGGTTGCATTGTTAGTTTAGTATTATTGTGTTAAGTCACATTTCACAACATCCTCATTTACTTAATATTAATTACATGAATGCTACTCTAGCAATAGCTAGTTTTTACTAGTCCCGTGTCCCTGTGGACGACACCCCACTTACCACTACACTTGTGTTTTAAAAAGACAATTAGGGTTGTGAGGGTTTTACAAATAGTTTTGCTGGACGGTTTTTTGACGGCGTGAATCGTCATCTGTCATTCAACAAATCTAGATCATCCACACCATCAGTGGATGTCCTACTTTAGTAGGAACTTCCAATAATTCAAGAAAGAACCATGCTAGGAAGATCTCGAGGATTACCGCCAATCAAGACGTGTTAGGGGTCACTCGGGGATCCCAAGTATACCCTTGCTCTACCTAGATCATTTTCACAATGGAGGACGTCTACAATACAGTTCAGCCACTTGAGGATCCCATGGTAATCACAGTGCATATAGCTAATTGCAAGGTCAACTGCGTTTCGATTGATATCGGGAGCAGTGCGGACATCCTTTTTAAAAGGGCTCATGATAAGCTCAACTTGAAGAACCATTTTACAACAAATGTACCACGCCTCTGTATGGATTTACAGGGGACTCATTGATGCCTGTTAGGTCTCATAGGCTACCGGTGATAATTGAAGAAGACTCTCTCCAGCAGAACAAAATGACAGAATTCGTTGTGGTAGATACCCCATCCGCCTACAATGCCATCCTGGAAGACCCTTCCTATCAGGAATTAGGGGAGTGTTGTCTATCTACCACAATTTCTTGAAGTTTTCCGTTAGGACCAGGGTAGGAGAAGTTCGAGGAGATCAACAAGTGGCTCGCAGCTGTTATGCCGTGTCTACCGATCCTACCGCGCTAGCCAAGTAGTGCACGCATGTGACCTATGAACCAAACCAGGAAATACCAGGATTGGTTCAATGCATCATGGAAGAAGAAGAAGAAGAAATACTAGACATATTCATAAAAGATCCAAAGGAAGAAGAAGAACGGGGATGGACTAGTGGGCACCCCGCAGAACAGTTGGAGGAGATACCAATACGAGAAAATGATCTTTCCAAAGTGGTAAATATAGGAGAAGCGTTAAATACCAGGGTTAGAGAGAGCTTGGTGGGACTTCTTAGAGAATACAATGACATCTTTGCTTGGATCCACGACGAAATGCCAGGTATCCTTCTCACCCTAGCTACCCACAGGTTGGTAGTAGATGCAACCTTTTAACCAGTCAAACAGAAACGGAGGCATTTCAACATTGAGCGAAATGCCGCGGTCTAAGAAGAGGTAGACAAGCTCATGAAAGCCAAATTCGTCAGGGAATCCCGGTAACTTGAGTGGATTGCCAACGTAGTCATGGTTACCAAATCCAATAGGAAATGGCGTATGTGTATGGATTACACCAACCTTAACCGATCTCGCCTAAATGACAGCTTCCCTTTGCCCAAGACCGATCATCATATTGACTCAACTGCAGGGAACAAGCTTCTCGGCTTCATGGACATTTTCTTGGGGTACAACCAGATCATGATGCACCCCCGTCGATCAAAACAAGACAAGTTTTATCACTAGGCAAGGTCTCTACTGCTACAAGTTAATGCTCTTTGGGCTCAAAAATGCTGGCCCTACTTATCATCATCTGGTGAACAAACTATTCAAAGAGCAAATAGGAAGATCTATTGAGGTGTATATAGATGACATGATCACCAAATCTCGGTAGATAGAGCAGCATTCAGTGGATTTATAGCTGACTTTTCAAGTGATTAGGAAGAACCAAATTAGGTTGAACCCCGCCAAGTGCGCCTTTGGAGTAGCTGCAGGAAAGTTCCTAGGGTTCATGGTTCACAAGAGGGGGATCGAAGCTAACCTGTAGAAAATTAAGGCCATTTTGGACCTTGAATCCCCCACTACCCTCAAACAGGTGCAAGGACTGTCTAGTAGGATAACAGCATTAAACCGCTTCATATCTCGATCTACAGATAAGTGTCTTCCTTTCTTTAAAATTATCAAACAGGGTTAGAAGATGAAGTGGATCAAGAAAGTGAAAGGGCCTTCCATTCTTTGAAAGAATATCTGGCCAGCCAGCCCTCCCTTACTAGTAAAGTCTGTCCTAGGAGAAGAGCTGCAACTATACTTGGCAGTATCAAAGACCGCTACAAGCGGGGCTTTGGTTAAAGAGTGTAATGATGGGGTCCAGAGACCAGTCTATTACGCGAGTCGTGCTCTGACCAAGTCAGAGAAGAATTATTTTCTCCTAGATAAATTCGCTTATGCATTAGTGACTGCAGCCAGAAAACTTCGACCGTATTTTCAAGATCATACCATTGCGGTGGTCACTGATCAGTCACTAAGACAATTCCTCTAGAGGCCTGATGTATCCGATAGATTAATCCTGTGGGCTTTGGAGCTCACCCAGTACGACATCAAGTATAAGCCAATGACCACAATTAAAGCTCAGGCTTTAGCAGATTTCATAGCAGAATTTAGCATGACTATAAATTCGGATACAAATGTAACCCCGGACCTGGTTCCAGAGAACCCAGAATGGTCCGATAATTGCAAGACCTGGGTATTGTACATGGATGGGGCATCGAACCAATTGGGCTATGGGGTAGGGATTATCCTAACCGACCCAAAGAGGGTCGAGTGCAGCCGTTGTTTTAGATTTGAGTTCAGAGCCACCGATAATGAAGCAGAGTATGAAGCCTTACTAGTAGGGATGAAAGTAGCAGAAGAGCTAGGAGTAGATTTTCTCTTGGTTAAGAGCGATTCTTAGTTGGTAACCAACCAAGTATTGGGATCATATCAAGCCAAATGTGATAACATGGTAGCATATCTGGCCAGGGTCCGGGAAGTTATAACAAGGTTCAAAAGAGTGAAGATGGAGCAGATTCCACGAGAGAAGAACCACCGAGCAGATATCTTAGCCAAAATTGCTGCTGGTGGAGGGCAAGCATTGCCAAGAGGAGTACTAATTCAATTGATACCCCGATCAAGCATAACTATACCTACTGATCCTGACCAAGCAGGTAAACTTAAGAGGACCGCCACTCGATACTATTTAGTAGATGGTTTTCTCTATCGCAAAGGAAAGTCACTTCCATTATTAAGATGCCTACATCCGGATGATGCACATTGGGCACTCAACGAGGTACACTCAGGAGAATGTGGCAACCATGTATCAGGCGAGACTCTTGCTTACCAGGTACTTATAATAGGTTATTTCTAGCCTACTTTCCACCAAGATGCGAAGTAATTCATACAATCTTTTGAACTGTGCCAGAGGATAGCAAATCTCCACTATCTTTCTCTAGAGAGGCTCTCCTCAATCAGTACATCGTACCCATTCGCCATTTGGGGACATGACCTAATCGGGCCACTTCCAACTGCTCTTGGTTATGCCAAACATACCATGGTAGCAATATACTACTTTACCTGGTGGGTGGAGGTAGAATCACTTACCCGATAACAGAGGCAAACACCACCAACTTCGTTACAGAAAACATTGTTTTCCGGTTCGGTACCCCAATGGCCATAATAACTGATCTGTGCAAACAGTTCGACAATGCCAAATTTCGACAGTTTTGCGAGGAAAGGAAAATCAACCTCCAATTTGCATCAGTAGCCCATCCTTAGACCAATGGATTGGTGTAGGCCACCAACAAGACCGTTAAGAAACTCTTGAAGAAAAATCTCCAATATAAGAAATGGAAGTGGGCTAAGGAACTTCCTAATGTGTTATGGGCGTACCGGACAACCAAAAGGATTACAACTGGGGAAACACCTTACTCCCTAGCTTTTGGGACAGAAGCAGTCCTACCTATCGAGCACAAACTGATATCTTTTAGGGTCCACCACTATGAACCTGAAGATAATGAGATGAAGTTAAGGGCTAACTTGGACCTCCTCGGGGAGAAGCAAGACAGAGTGGCACAGAGGGTGGCGGCCTACCTAATCAAGATAGCCCGATTCTGTATCAAAAAAGTAAGGGCTCGAAAATTCAAAGAGGAAGACCTGGTTCTCAAAAAAGTAACCTAGAACACCCGAAAAAGGTCAGACAGGGTATTGGCTCCCAACTGGGAGGGCTGAGATGGTCCTTACTTAATCAAGATAATAGTCCGGCTTACAAGTTGGAAGACATGGATGGTTACCTTGTTGATCACACCTGGAACGCTGATCACCTCAAGAGGTTTTACCCCTAACCTCGATCTTTTCTTTGTATGAATTTGAAAGTTCAATAAAAGAAGTTAGTTTCTTCTCCTACTTGATTCTTTGACTTTCATCTTGAACATTTCGCCACAAATAAATCGCCTCAAGACTAGGAGAGCAATACAACACGTTTGATGCCCTAGACAAGGTCAACCCCTTTAGGAGGATCACCATAACTAAATCACCTCAAGACCAAGAAAGTTTATGCGACATTCTCGAAGCCTAGGTCGGGGAATACCTTCTGCCGGGATATACTTATCAAAGGACCAAAATCCCTTAGCAGGATATCTGGCACCTTGATTCGCCATGTGAAGAACTAGGTCGGGGAATACCCTATACCGGGATATATTTATCAAAGGACTAGAATCCCTTTACAGGATATCTGGCACCTTGATTGGCCACATGAAGAACCAGGTCAGGGAATACCCTCCATCGGGATATACTTATCAAAGGACCAGAATCCCTTAGCAGGATATTTGACACCTTGATTCGCCATGTGAAGAACCAGGTCGGGGAATACTCTTCTCTGGGATATATTTATCAAAAGACCAAAATCCTTTAGTAGGATATCTGGCACCTTGATTCGCCATATAAAGAACCAAGTCGGGGAATACCCTCAATCAAGATAGATTCAATTAAAGAGCTAGGGTCCCTTAGTTGGACGACTGACATCTTATTTCACCATATGAAGACCTAATATTGAAAAGGCCTTAATGGTCTTCCAAAATGGATTTCTAAGGAATTGGGATCCCAGAACGGGATACCTGGGTTCTCTATACAGGAGGTACCCAAATTTTTTTGTAATATCTTAAGACTAGGTACCACTAATTTGAAGTCCTTTACAAAATTTTCACCAAGTCTTGCAAGGGGACTACCGACCAAGTTATCTTCAGAGAAAGTGGGGGTCTATTTTACTACATAGCCAAATAAATAAAATGAGTTTTTCAATGTCCCAAACTGATCTTGTATCATTATTCAGACACTACCAGGTATACTAGAAGCAAGCACATACAAAGAATCACCAATATTCTAAGTAAGTTATAATCTAGATTGTTATTATGAAAGATCCTACCACGACCTAGCAAAATAAGAAAACAATACATTTGCAAGAAAAAAGCATCTAATTGATCAATCCGGGTGCCTAAACCCCGCAATCAGGCTACAAGATGTGAATAAACGAAAACAACAACAATAAAAGGAAGAACAAGAGAAATTTTGCTCCCTTATTCTTTACAGCCTCCTAGATTCGGACCGGCTGCATCATATTATCTAATTCTATTGGAATGATATCAATGAAGATCTCGCTTGTGGGAATCTTGCCTTTGCTTCAGCCTTGAGTTTATCACGTTTCTTCTTCAACATCAAGCCCTTAGTGAATCTTGAAGGTTGAACCTGCTCCGCTCATTCATGGATCTTGGTCCTAATGATTTGATCACCAACCTGTTTGTTGACTTCGACATCGATAGTGCACTTGGAGATATCCCAAACATGATTGCTGTGACTTTGGGTACCCTTGTGAATGGCACCGTTAACCATGATGACCGCAGATTCCTCGACCTAAAAAACCTTCAAATAATTAAGGAAGGGGAAGCATACCGGCTCCATCTGGCAACCCAGGGTGAGGCTCCCGGTCCTATCGCGGAAGCCTATCTCACTACAAAGTTCCCTACTAGAACGACAAGACTGGGTCGAGATAGAGCTTAACCTGGAATCGTGGTTGACGTTTTATTTCCTCCTTACGTTTGACTGAGGATCACCAACCTTTTCCATATCTAAAGAAGCACCAAGATTGATAGCTGGAATGGATGGATCCGCCATCAAAGGAAAACACTCGGGATGGCTCTGTTTCACTCTTTATGAATTTTTCATAGTGAAAGAAAAAGAAGAAAGATAGGCTATTTATAGAAAAAAATAAAGCGGGTACCAGTACAAAGCAATAATAACAGGTGAAAATTTCAAGGATACACGCAAAAAATGACCCATTTGCATAAGTTGATTGGTCTTAACTCAATGCACGAATCTGTGTATTAAAGACAGATGTACCAAGAGGAACGTCCTTCTATAAAGTTGGAACCACCTAAGCAAAGATTTGTGGAACAAAAGGCACTAGGTATCTCAATTTGCTAATCATGGGGGTTAGTTACCAGGATTCCTAATTCGGGATATCTAAGCACACCAACTCCATTGGAAATGAAGCCAAATCCCGACAACTTACCAAGACCACTCAAGGCCCCTTATAAAGAAGTTCCTATCAGGTTTCAAAAGTTAAATGCCACCCAGACCACTACTAAGAGTGAGGAGCATCAAGCATTGCCTAGTCTAAAAATGAATACGTACCCGGATATTAATTATCACCAATAATTTTTATATAGGCTACAAGCAAACCAGTAAGCGAATCTTTCAACCAAGTTATATCAAGTACAGGTAACACAAAGTATAAGCAAGATAATACAAAGGTCACAAACAAAGGAATTTTTATTTTATTTTAATGATCAAACAGGGCTTCTAACCCCCGTTTACGGGGTACAAAGTATTCTTGATTAAAGTAATTAAAAGATCATACATCACCCTGCTTCTCCCCTGCCTCTTCCTCCTGATTGTCTGTAGCTACACCACTAGCTACCTCAAGGGAGGATCTAGAATGATGGTGGGGCTAGCTGGAGCAGGGTTGTCGTCTGAAAATTAAGCAGCTTTTGCTAGAATCTAATCCTGATCCCTTCCAATCATGCTTAGGATATCGGAGTCAACAGGAAGAGCTCGCACCACTTCATAGGAAGCAGTTAAATATCCCAGCTCAAAAGATTAATCCACTTAAGCTTTTAGGGCCAGCACTGCATCCCGCAGGAGGGGGTTTTCCTCTATAAGCATGGTTTTCTCCCTGGTCAACTCTTCCCGCTGAGCTCGAAGGCAGGCAGACTTCATAGTCTCTATTTCTAGAGCACGCTTAAACCTCTCCAGATCCACTATGGCCTCCTGCCTACCCAGTTCAGACTCAGCAGTAAAAGAGATCAAGGTATCAGCAGCCTCTTTGGACCCGGCTAGGTCCCTCCTAGCCTCCTCCAACTCAGCCCGGGCTGCAATGTTGGCCTCTTTCAAAGTCTTTAGTTGATACCCTATGGCCATACTGAATATAAAAGCCTACAATAAGAAAAAAGAAATGAGAAACCTCACTAGAAGTCAGCCAAGTAAGAAAAGAGGTCCAGAAAGATACCTTAGCAAGCCAATAAGCTCCTCTGGAGAAAAGAAGATCCCTTGGCATAATGACTATAGCATCCAGGCTAACCCCAGAGCAAGCAACAGTAAAACAGGATAGCAGCTCCCGCTGGCTGCTATCCATCAATCCTGACCCAGAGGGCTGGCTCATAGGGAACACCTCGACAACAAGTCTCTTCCCCCTCTCCACTTTAGGTCATTTTTGGGTCGAATCAAGTGCATGAGGGGGAATAAAAGGGGAGACCACTGAAAGAGACTTAGCGCCAAAAGCAGTTGAAACCTGCTTCTTTATCTAGACAGGTGATCCTTGAGCCTTAGTAGCTCGTGATAGCATGGCCCTTATGGAAGGGTGCACAGGAACCAGATCAGAAAGGGGGATAGGTGGACGCAGAGGTGACCCCGTTAGAGCAAAAGATAGGGTAGCAGTTGGCAAGTCAGGTGATGGTGCCAAATGTATAGTATATTTAGGCTCTCAAATCCTTATCCTGTATTTTGTTTTCATGCGTTTTGGCGTCTTTAATGGTTGTTATGTGCGTAATTGTAGGAAATGGTGCAATGATGGGTTTGGAAGTGTGTTACGGTGATTCTGACAGAAAAGTGGAAAAAGGAAGGCAAATGATCATGAGTAGCTCTACAGTGCGGGTCGCAACCGCACTTCTACCACAGCCGGGACCTGATGCCTGAAGAAGAGTTAAAGTGCAGCTATAATGCTGGTCATCCAACCGCACTCCACCTGCACTGCAACCAAATCCAAAGAAGCTGATTTTGCACCTGACATTAAAGTGCGGGTCATCCAACCGCACTCCACCCGCAATACAAGAAAATCTAGAGAAGCTGATTTCACACCTGACATTCAAGTGCGGTTAATTCAACCGCACTCCACCCACACTCCGAGCTGAAACTGAGAAGTGGATTTCACACCTGACATTAAAGTGCGGGTAAAGTACAGGTCATCCAACCGCACTCTACCCGCACTATAGCTGAATCCAGAAAGCTGAATCTTCACTTGATCGTTATAGTGCATATAAAGTGCGGGTAATCCAACCGCAGTCCACCCGCACTCCACGCGATCCAGATCTCATTTTGAAGTTAAGTGACCTATTTTTGTATGTAATATAAATAGAATGTTATAGAATTCGTTTTAGAAAGCTTTTACTTAGTTTCTTTTACACAACCTAGATCTAGAATCTCTCTTTCACTCTCACTTACATTCTCTACTCAACTTTATGGAAAGTAGGAGGTTGAAGCAAGTTCAAGGAAGGAGATGTTCTCCAAGGGTTCTTCCTCTTTCCTTTCTCTTATTTTACTAGTTGTAATGAGTAGCTAAATACCCTCTAAGGGGTTGACGAAGTAGTTAGTTGGATATTGGGTTTGTACATAAACTTGGTTATATATATATATTCATGTCTATCTTTAATTGTTCTATTCTTGTTGTGAATAGTTATCTTTGATTTCTTGTTTAGATACATCCTCTTAGCAAGATCTCTTTGGAATATGTATGAGTATTGCATCTAGATATACATCCTATTTAGTTGATCCATGCTCGAATTAATAGACGGAATGTCATGAACTCCAATTCTTAAACCGCGGTCTTAATCTAACCTCGAATAGGTTTCCGTTACTATACATCCTAGGTCTGTACTTGTGAGAGGATTAGACGTCAACACTATACATCCTAGGTTGGCTATTTTGTAATTGGTTGAGTCTTTGGTAGGTAGATGAGCTTCATTTCTAGAATCCGTAAGAATAACAACACTATATATCCTAGGTTGGTGGTTTACAATGGATTAGTCCCTAATAGGTGGTCCTCACTATACATCCTAGGTTGATCACTTGATAGGGATAAATAACCGGCTCTATACATCCTAAGCCAGTTACCTTTGAATAGACGTGCTTAATTACTAGTTTGTTGCATTGCCCATTATTCACTTACAAATCCGTTAAATCCTTAGTTTCCATCATATCTATATCTCCCATACCATTTATCACCATCTAGGTTGTTTGTTTGTTTGTTTGTTTAGATATATTATTGTGTTAAGTCACATTTTACAACATCTTCATTTTCGTATTATTAATTACATGAATGCTATTCTAGCAATAGCTAGTTTTTACTAGCCTCATTTCCCTGTGGACGACACCCCACTTACCATTACACTTGTGTTTTAAAAACTAATTAGGACTTGTGAGGTTTTATAAATTATTTTGACGGACGGTTTTCTAACGGTGAAAAATCTTTCCCATCAAATGGCACCGCTGCTGTGGAAACAGAAAGTTTAGTTCGATTAGTTTTGCTTGAATAGTATTTATTATTTACATTTCTGCTAGTATTTTGTTTGTTTCTTTTTACGTCATGCAGTATTTGTTTTGGAATTTCAGGATTCTAAGTATATGCACGGAAGAAGATCACTTAGAGGAATAGTGTTACCTATTACGGCAATGTCAATCAGTTGGGTAGAAGAATCTGTCAGTTAGAAGAGAATATGACAGACGGGGATCTTCAGAATCAACCCGAGCAAAATATGGATGATAGGAATGCTCCAAATCAGAATGAGCAACATGCTCACAAGAATGAGGGCAGTGTATATGGGGAGGAACAGTTGGGTCTCACCATGAGCGAGTATACACTCCTGTTTGTAGGAAATGTGCCCTCCGTTATAGTACTAGATGATGTGGTAAGGCAGTAAGAACTGAAGAACATGCACATTGGCCTCCTACCATATTTTAGTGGGAGAGTTACCAAAGATTGCCTCCAGTTTATGAAGCAATATGGAGCCACCTTAGAGACCTTTTTGGTAATGGCTCGTCAAGTAGTACTAACAAGAGAACAACTTCACCTTAGGTGTTTCCAGTATTGTTTGAAAGATACAGCCATGACTTGGTATATGAGCTTGAGGCTAGGGTCACTAGTGACATGGAGCCAAGTATGCAAAGTCTTTTTCAACAAGTACTTTTTGTCACAAAAGGCGAAGGACCTCAGGTTAAAAATTTGCTGTGGTTGTGAATTGTGTTGATCATTTGTGATTTTGCATGCGATAGAATCTAGAAAAGGGTTAAAGTGCGGGTCCAGTACATGTCACTCACCCGCACTTCACCCGCACTCTATCAGTCTGACAGGAAATTGTTGTCCTTCATTTTTCTACATGATTGCCTCATGGCTCCTTGATAAGAGTGTTCCCTTAACTGTTTAAATTTCTTATGCAGATGTCTAGTAAGACCAGACAATCTGCTAAACAAGGGAGTCAAGTTTCTGAGCGATGTACAAGGAGAAGACCTCAGGTTCCACCACCGTGTGTCAAGCACACAGATTTTGAGGACCGCTTGGAGTATTTTAAGGAGTGGGATATTGTGGTTCAACGAGGCATAGCATTAGAAGAGCTAGCGGACACCCAAATTCCTCAAGTAGTGGAGGCGAGGGGATGGGAGACTTTTGTTAGCGCCCTGCCTATGTATTATAGAAGTGTGGTGGAAGAATTCTATACGGGGATGGTGTTAGAGGATTTTTAGCGAACATCCGCTGTTTTAGTCCGTGAGGTGCAAGTCCGAATGACGATCACTAACATCAACAAGTATTATCGGACCGAGCTCCTAAATGATCAGGAGGCGATTGGAAGACTACCCAATGGGGTGACTTGGAATGTGATATTTTTGTCACATAGAATGTAAAGTTCGCCAACCAGTTGGTGATCCGACCAATGGATTTCTGGGTGGCCCCTGATTACCGGATGAAGCACACTAACTTGAGATTAGAGTTGGGATTTTGTCATGTCTTCATCTCCCACTCCCTGATCCCTAGAAAATACGGGACGTCAGTTAACTTCAATGCGGCCATGGTTCTTTACTGCATCTTTCAGAATCAATTGGTTGACATTGGCTTCCTGATCAAGAGAGAGATACTCGAACTGGGTGGTGTCAGAGTTGACAAGCAACCACTCATTTTTCCTAGCTTGATCACCGCATTTTGCAAAGAAGTAGGGGTTGATTTCAGATCCGACTCCTTTGATAGTGGTTTAGGTCCTATTAGGAGATTCACGTGGAATGATCAATTGAGAGAGCGGGACCCCTCTGGTGTCAGATTTCGAACTAGGAGGAAGAAATCTATGTATGGAGCATGTACAAGTAGGTAGGCAGAGGAGATTCCAGACCCCCCGGGGACTGACCATGGCCTTTTGGAGTACATGGAGTACATGGAGTATAGTCACATGCCCCTACCTCTGTTGGAGACTTCTGAGGAGATCCCTTGGCAGACTTTGCTGGCGGGTTTGAGCGATCTTAAGATTGAAGTCCTTAAGAACAGACAACAAAATGCTGATAGTAGAGCAAAATCCAGTGGGCTCTATGCTGACATATGGGGGAATCTCACAGACATGAGGGAGGCATTCAATCTCCTAGCTTATCCAAGGAAGAAAAAGAGGTCTACCACCTCTTCACCACCATCAGGAGGCCTAGTCATTGATCTAGAGATTTAGGTTGCAAAGGAGATATCTAGGAAAAAGCATGAAGAGAAGATTAGAGCAGATCTTGACCCCAAAGGAAAGGGGGTAACCAGAGGAGCAGAGACATAGTTGTTAGACGAGGATTGACCATCCATTTCCTTTATGTTTCTTATTAGTATTTCCTTTATGTATTTGAACTTTTAGTTAGTTTTGTTTATGGTTTTTATGGATGATGTGAACTATGTTTTTAATTGCATTTGACCTTCGATTTGGTAGAAGTGTTGTGTGTTTTGTGCTAGGTTCTTGATCTTTTGGGAATTACATGACAACATGCTTGGACAATGGACCTATCTTCCTTTTAAGGGAGTTTCTACTTTTCGATTTTGTACTTAATTATTTTTCATATTTGTGGAATGTGATTTGTGCATGTTTTGTTGACATGTTTGAGCATGGTTATGCGCATAGTGATTAAATTTTTGGGCTTATATTTTAGATTTGGTTTGGGGGTCGTTGTGCCCTCCGTCCATTGATATTTTGCGCTTTATGTATGTGCTGTCATTTTGAGTCTTGGACGGCGATTCCCACCCCCCCCGGTAAGCCGTACCTTGTGGTTTCCAACAATAAGGACATTGTTGAGTTTTGTTTTGAGGGTGTGGTATGCCTTGTAGAGTCATCCTTCTGGTCTTTTTAGTGTCCAATTTTTCAATTATGCCGTTTGTCCAAATTTCAAACTTCGAGTAAGTTTGGGTGTGATGCCTCTAGCGTGTGCTTGGTATGTGTTGTGAACTTCTGATGTAGCTTGGTGCTACTTTAGGGATTCGCTTACACCTCCATAGGTTTATCCCATCCGTTGGTGTTAAGTTGAAGGGACTCGGTGTTTCCATACCTAGTTCTAATAGTGGAGATTCTCGTGAGATCACAAACACAAGTGTTCAAAGTGCGTATTTTGAGTGTTGTTATTGACTATTCTTAAAGACTTATCTCATCATATATGTCACAAGCCATAGGACTTGTAGATTATATTGTGAATTGATTGATGGATGCGTTCATTCCCTTGGTACATGGTTGTGGAAATGATACTAGGTAACGTGTGTGCACTTATTACCTATATTAGCCTAAACACGTTTCTACCATATTGTGTGCTTCAAAGCCAAACTTGAGGCTAAACACGTACTCTTTCATTTTGTACCATGTACAACCATATACCTTATAGCCTAAACACATGCCTACCTTTGTACTGATCATGTTAGGATGAGTAAGGTGGTAATGAAAGTAGTTAAGCTATAAATGGTCAAATATCGTGTACAAAGAAACAATTGTTGAAAATGTGTTAAGGAAGGGGCTAGAAATGTAAAAGTACCAAAAATCGTACTTGTGAGCCTTAATTGCCAAAGAAAAAGAATTTGCGTAACTCTAGGGAAAAGAAAATGAGATAAAGAAAAATTTGCTTGGATTGTATTATGCTAAATACTCACAATGTGGTGTATATCATTGGAAGCATAAATGTGGGTAAAACAAATACCTAGACATTAGCGTGTGAGTGATCAATGAAGAAAAAGAACATTGTATAGTGTGTGTGGTCGTATTCTAACATGATTGGTGATTTTGAACTCCAAATTTCCACATTCTTTGTTTCACCTAATTAAACCCCATAACCACGCTATAACCAATTGAAAAGCCTTTTTTGATCCATAATGAGTCTAGTTCGGGAATGTTGGTTGATACACGATCTTTCACGTCCATGGCATTGTGAATCTTTCCTAGGATAGTTCTTTGCTAAAATTGTTGTGCAGAATCCATCTTTGCATAAATTGTTGTGTGGAACTTAGGACTCTGTGAGGAAAGAAAGAGAGAATTCATGTGAGCTTTAGTATCGAAGCGAATTATGCTCGAGGTATGGGAGCTAGTAGTCCCTAATGCATGAGTGCCTTAGGTGTAGGATTCGTGTTCATGTGAGCCTCCCTTTAGTACCTCAAAGTGCTCTAGATCTTACGCATTTTTTTTTCTTCATTTTATCACACTTGTATGTATCATATCACTTTTTGGGCTTGTGGCATTTTTAAATTATTGCTTAGGTGTTTAAGACATATTTCAGTTGCTGTCTTAGTGTTTTAGATTGTTTTTGCTCGAGGACGAGCAAAGGTTTGGTTTGGGGGTGTTTGATCGTGCCAAATGTGTAGTATATTTAGGCCCTCAAATCTGTATCTTGTGTTCTATTTTCGTGCGTTTTGGCGTCTCTAATGGTTGTTATGTGCGTAATTGTAGAAAATGGTGCAATGATGGGTTTGGAAGCGTGTTACGGTGATTCCGGCAGAAAAGTGGAAAAACGAAAGGCAAATGATCATGAACAGCTCTACAGTGCGGGTCCAGTACGGGTCGCAACCGCACTTCTACCACAGCCGGGACCTAATGCCTGAAGAAGAGTTAAAGTGCGGGTCATCCAACCGCACTCCACCCGCACTACAACCAAATCCAGAGAAGTTGATTTTGCACCTGAAATTAAAGTGCGGGTAAAGTGCGGGTCATCCAACCGCACTCCACCTGCACAACAAGCAAATCCAGCGAAGCTGATTTCACACCTGACATTAAAGTGCGGGTCAAGTGCGGGTAATTCAACCGCACTCTCTCACTCTCACTTACATTCTCTACTCAACTTCATGGAAAGTAGGAGATTGAAGCAACTTCAAGGAAGGAGATGTTCTCCAAGGGTTCTTCCTTTTTCCTTTCTCTTATTTTCCTAGTTGTAATGAGTAGCTAAATCCTCTCTAAGGGGTTGATGGAGTAGTTAGTTGGATATTGGGCTTGTACATAAACTTGGTTATATATATATATATATATATATATATTCATGTTTATCTTTCATTGTTCTATTCTTGTTGTGAATGGTTATCATCGATCTCTTGTTTAGATACATCCTCTTAGCAAGATCTCCTTGGAATATGTATGAGTATTATGATCGTGCCTAAATTGTTGTATATTTCGGCCCTCATTTCCTACTCCTTTGTCTCTTTCTTGTGTGTATTTTATGTATATTTTATGTCTAATAGGCTCGCTTGTGCTAATTGTAGGAAATAGACGTAATTTAGGTGATGTAGATGAAAAGCGATAAATTTAGATGTGAAACAACCAGAATCAGCAACTCTAAGAGTGCGGGTCCCAACCGCACTCCACCCACACTTTCACCCACAGCCGGGACCTGATTCATGAGGAAGAGTTAAAGTGCAGGGCATCCAACCGTACTCCACCCGTACTCCAAGCTGGAACAGAAAAGTGAAGTGCACCTGACATTAAAGTGCGGGTCAAGTGTGGGTAATCCAACTGCACTCCACCTGCACTCTAAGCTGGAATAGAGAAGTGGAATTTGCACCTGACGTTAAAGTGCGGGTCAAGTGCCGGTAATCCAACTGCACTCCACCCATACTCCAAGCTGGAATAGAGAAGTAGAATTTGTACCTGAAGTTAAAGAGCGGGTCAAGTGTGGGTCATTCAACCGCACTCCACCCGCACTCTGCGCGCGACAGCTCCTATTTTTCAGCATTTTGAACCTAATTTTGTGTCCTCTATAAATAGAAAAGGATGGGAACTAACCAAAAGATCTCTATACATCTTCCACACATATATATTTCATATTTTCCTGTAACTTAGCTCTAGAAACACTTCTCCCTCTCATCCAAATCATCTCCACTCAACTCAAAAGCAACTAGGAGACTTGGATCAAAGCTTCAAGGAAGGAGAGCTCTTCAAGGGTTTCTTCTCAATCTCTCTCTTAGTTTTGTATTTGTTGTAAGGAACACGAGTAGCTAAAATACCCCACTATGGGGTTGATGTTATTTGTTTGATGGATTTTGAGCATTTGTAAATAAACTTTATGTTTTATATACATATCTATCTCTATGTTTTGTTATTTGCTTTGAATGATTTCATTATTTATTTGTTGGGATACACCCTTTTAGCATGTTAATTTGGAATATTTATTGCTTATTGAATGGATGGGATTTCCGGAATCCCAGCTCAACAACCGCGTTCTTAATCTAACCTCGAACGGGTGATCGACAGTATACACCCAAGGTCAGCATTTGAGAGAGGATTAGAAGCCTTCACTGTACACCCTAGGTTGGCTACTCCAGCGATTTTACGAGAACTGACCTTCAAGTAAAAGCCGATTGAATAACCTCGAGCTTCATCCAATCTTAAACGTGTGGCCTCCGCTATACACTCTAGGGCGGCCACTTGTGAGGGAATTGGAAGTCATCGCTATACACCCTAAGATGGCTACATTAGAAATAGGTCAAGCCATAGTTAGATAGATGAGCTTCATGGTTAGAATCCCAATTGAGCAACTAGCCACTGTTGGTTGTTTATGAGAGATTAATCGCTTGTAAGGAGTTTTCACTATACACCTTAAGTTGACCCCTTGCTAGTGGTACATAGCTAACACTATACACCCTAGGTTGGTTACATTTGTCATAATATGCTTAGTTGAGAGTTTGTTGCAATTGCCCCAATATTCACTTACGAGTCCATCAACTCCGTAGTTCCATCTTCATATATTCATCACTCCATTACCATTCCATTTAGATTGCATTCTTAGTTTAGTTTATATTATATTTTCACCTACCGTATACTTTACTTTTATGCTTACTGGTTTTATTAATCCGAATCTAGTCACCGCTACTTTGATCTCAGTGGACGACCCCCGTGCTTACCGCTTTACTTGTATTTATACTTGTGAAAGCATCATATAAGTTTTATAAATTATTTTGACGGACGGTTTTCTAACAACGAAAATCCTTTTCAACAAATGGCGCCGCTACTGGGGATCGGTGTGCATAGTAGTGATTAGATTAGTTTTAATACTATTAGCTCTTAGTTGTTTTTAGTTTTGATTGTTTCTTTTTTATTACTTTGGTAGTTTTTGTTTTTGTTGATTTCAGGACTCTATGGATTCCTTTTGGCAAAATTCAGGACCAAGCTATGAGCTTAACGAGAATACCTACAACATGGATTGGAGGACCAACCAAGGCTCTTAACATAAGACGTTAGCTTCTTAACATAAGACGTAAGTTAAGAAATTTCATGGAGAATCATATGTGGGAAACTGAGTAGATGTTAGCTTCTTAACATAAGACGTAATCCTTCATAGAAGAGAAAACAACCCAAATGCTCGAATCAGCCCAATAATCCACCCCGGTAAATTAGCTTTGCTTCCAAGTTAAAGCAACCAAACTGGTGGAATCCTCTAAGTTCTCAAAAGAAGACATGTATAAACTCCGGATAGAATTTGAAGTAGAGTGAAGCAAGAGAATGGATGAGATGGATAAGATGATCAAGATGAACCAGGAGCTTATGAAAGTGAGTACATAGCTTGTGTTGGAAAGAGGTGTGTTGAAGGAAGAGAATGAAGCATTTCAAGTGAGAGTAGAAGAAGCCTCTCGAGAGAAAGAACAATTGAGGGGAGACTACAAAAAGAGTATACAACTCTTGAAGAAGGAGCTAGAAGGAAAGGAAGCCTTAGAAATAGAAAAGGTGAATAACCTTCAAGAGCTAAACAAGAAACTCATACTTGAAGTGAAGTTGCTCAGAGTTGAGAATGGTACTCTCAAGAAAAAGAATGGCAAAGTCTCTAATACGAACAAAGAATTAGAAGAGCAAATTGAGAGACTTGAAGCCGAAAAGAGTACAACATTGAAGGAGTTAGAGAACTTGGCGAAGGTATCAAGGGAATTTAAAGATGATATAGTTCACAAGTCGAGAACAATGCAAGTTGATGTTGTACAAAATGTCAATGCTCTTGAGGAAGCAAAATGAGCACTTAGCAAAAAGGAGAATGATGTTAAGGCGTTACAAGTGAAGCAAATCCAACGGCCTCAAAGTCACACATCAAAGGTGAGTTCCTCTAACTCTAAACTCTTTTGCTATGCATGTTCTAGGATCGAGCATTTTAAGGCTAAAAATTACAAGCCAAATCAACATAGGAAAACTAAAGGTCCTAGGAATAGGTGGAGTCCACCAAGGGTTAAACAAGTTTGGGAAAGGACACACCAAATACACTTATTTAGAAGCATGGGAAAAGAAAAGATAAAAAAGACACCTAAATTTGTTTAGGTTGTGAAAAATAGAGAATTTCCTAATTTTGTTAAACCGCCCTTAGTTAATCCTGGTCCCACCCCGAATGCATCTTATTGAATAATTTTGATGCATGTAGTTAGTTTTATGTTTTATGCTGTTTAAATTCAATAAATTGTGTTGTTGGGATTTTTTTATTCGAATGATTATTTTTGTGGATAATTGCACTTTGATTATATTGATTATCTTTATGGATGAATGAGCTTGAGGCTCATGTGCAAGTATGTATGCATGCGTTAAATGATTATGAGCCGGAGGCTCTATTGCATGACTGTGATTATATAGGTTTGTGCTTATTGTTTAATTTGGTTTGGGGGTTGTTCATGCCCCCATTCCGTGAATTTTGATAAAATGCTTGACGAAAAATTTGTGTGCTTGTGCTTCAATGATATATTGCATGAATTGCCTTTATTTGTTGAGCCTATTTTGAGTCATTTTTATTTTGTTGGGCATTGATTGTGGATGATTAGTACCTATGTTTTTTTTTTTTGAGTTGTGTTAGGTGTGCACCGCTAGGCCAGACTCTCGTGTCTTCAACATTGAGGACAATGTTGGGTTTTGGTTTGGGGGTGTAGATGACTTTTTGAGTCGTCTTTTGTATCTTGTGTCGTTTTAGTGTTTTAGTGTTAGTTTTTTAAATTTGTCGCTTGGCCAAAAATTTCAAGCTTTAATTAGTTTGGATGTGATGCCTTTAGTGTGTGCTTTTGGCGAGTTCTTTTTATGCGTTTTAATCTTTTGATGTAGTTTGGTGCTACCTTAGGGTCATGCTTGCACTTTCAAGGGTTTGTCCCATCATTTGGTGTTAAGTTGAGGGGAATTAGTGTTTCTATGCTTAGTTCTAATTGTGGAGATTCCTGTGAGATCACAAACACAAGTGTTTGCATATTTTGAGTGTTATTATTGATCATTCTTAAACACTTTTCTTGTCATATATGTCATATGCCATAGGACTTGCATATCATATTGTGAAGTGCGTGACGAAACTTTCATTCCCTTTTTATATGGTTGTGAAAATGATATTAGGCAATGTGTGTGCACTTAAATACTTACAATAGCCTCAACACGTTCCAACCGTAATGTGTGCTCCAAAGCCAAAATTGAGGCCAAACACTACTCTTTCATTTGGTACCACGTACAACCATATACCTTAGAGCCTAAACACATGCCTACCTTTGTACTAATCATGTTAGGATGTGTAATGGTGGTAATGAAAGTAGTTAAGCTTTAAATGGTCAAATAGCGTGTACAAAGAAACAATTGTTGAAAATGTGTTAAGGAAGGGGCTAGAAATGTAAAAGTACTAAAAATCGTACTTGTGAGCCCTAATTGCCAAAGAAAAGGGGAATTGTGCAACTCAAATGAAAAGAAAATGATAAAAAGAAAAATATGCTTGAATTGTGTTATGCTAAATACTCACAATCTGTTGTGTAGCATTGGAAGCATAAATATGGGTAAAACAAATACCTAGACGCTAGCGTGTGAGTGATCAATGAAGAAAAAGAACATTGTATGGGTGTATAGATATATTCTAGCATGATTGGTGATTTTGAACTCCAAATTTCCATATTCCTTGTCTCACCTCATTAAACCCCATAACCACGCTATAACAAATGAAAAAGCCCTATTTCATCCGTAATGAGTCTAGATTGGGAATGTTTGTTGAAGCAAAATCTTCCACGTCCAAGGCATTTGATTCCGTTCTTAGGCTAGTTCACAAAATATTAGCGGTTTTTTCAATGATATATTGTATGCAATGCATTAGACTCTTATGCATCAACTCTATCTTTGCATACCTAGCATGTGTGAACTTAGGACTCCGAGCGGAAAGAAAAGAGAGAATCCACGTGAGCTTTAGAATTGAATCGAATTACGCTCAAGGTGTTGAAGCGAGTGGTCTTTGATGCATGAGTACCTTTAGGTGTGGGATTCGTGTTCGTGCGAGTTTCCTTTTGGTATCTCCAAGTTGCTTTAGATCATGTGCATATGTTTACTCCTCTCAATCACACATTTTTGTATCACATCACTAGTTTGACTTACGGCCATTTTGAAATATTTGTTTAGGTGTGTAGGACGTTTTTCAGTCCAGTCAGTTTGTCAATGCGTCTTATTTATTTTGTTTTTAGTTTGTATAAGAACAAGCAAAGGTTTGGTTTGGGGGTGTTTGATCGTGCCTAAATTTTTGTATATTTCGGCCCTCATTTTCTATTCCTTTGTCTCTTTCTTGTGTGTATTTTATGTGTATTTTATGTCTAATAGGCTCGTTTGTGCTAATTGCAGGCAATTGACGTAATTCAGGTGTTATAGATGAAAAGCGATAAATTCAGATGTGAAACAGCCAGAATCAGCAACTCTAAGAGTGCGGGTCAAGTACGGATCCCAACCGTACTCCACCCGCACTCCTACACACAGCCGGGACCTGATTCATGAGGAAGAGTTAAAGTGCGGGTCATCCAACCGCACTCCACCCGCAGTCCAAGCTGGAACATAGAAGTGAAGTGCACCTAACATAAAAGTGCGGGTAATCCAACCGCACTCCACCCGCACTCCAAGCTGGAACAGAGAAGTGGAATTTGCACCTAACGTTATAGTGTAGGTCAAGTGCCGGTAATCCAATCGCACACCACCCGCACACCACCCGCACTCCAAGTTGGAACAGAGAAGTGGAATTTGCACCTAACGTTAAAGTTCGGGTCAAGTGCGGGTCATTCAACCGCACTCTGTGCGCGACAGCTTATGTTTTTCAGCATTTTGAACCTAATTTTGTGTCCTCTATAAATATAAAAGGATGGGAACGAACCAAAAGATCTCAATACATCCCCCCCACATATATTTTCATATTTTCTTGTAACTTAGCTCTAGAAATTCCCTCTCATCCAAATCATCTCTACTCAACTCAAAGGAAACTAGGAGACTTGGATCAAAACTTCAAGGATGGAGAGCTCTTCAAGGGTTTCCTCTCAATCTCTCTCTTAGTTTTGTATTTATTGTAAAGAACATGAGTAGCTAAAATACCCCACTATGGGGTTGATGTTATTTGTTTAATGGATTTTGGGCATTTGTAAATAAATTCCATGTTTTATATACATATCTATCTTTATGTTTTGTTCTTTGCTTTGAATGATTTCATTATTGATTTGTTGGGATACAACCTCTTAGCATGTTAATTTGGAATCTTAGCATGTTAATCAGTCAGGGTGCCCAACCCCCATTTTCAGGCGACAAATAAATGTAATAAATAAAGGTAAAGGGATCATATTCAGTCTCCTTTACTCATACAGCCTCTAGAATAACCTGAATCTCTCCAGCCACTAGTGTCCCGGGTTCAATAGAAGCTTTCATTTCCTTCATCAATCCCAGCGCAACATCAACAAGGACCTCTGTATCCTCCATCTTGTCATCTTGGAGGGCAGGGTGATCGTGAAGCACACTATTAGATGTTACTGTAGGGTTAGTAACAAGCAGGTTAGGGACTTGGGGCAAAATAGGATCCAGGGTAGCAGCAGATTCAGCCTAGGCTGGATCAGCACCTGAAAATTGGGTAGCTTTCGCCATGATTGTTCCCGTTTCCATCTGAAGGTGGCCTACAAATCAAAGCCAGCAGGAAGTGCTTGGGCAACCTCCTAAGTAGCAGTGAAATACCTAAGCTCGATGGAATCATCCACCTTCGCATTTAGAGCCTGCACCGTATCCTACAGGATATGATTTTCATCTAGGAGCAGAGTTTTTTCCCTTGCAAAATCTTCCCTCTAGGCACGCCGTCGTGTACACATGATGGTCTCTGTATCCAAGAAGAGCTTCGTTCGCTCCAATTCCACCAAGGCTTCCTGCCTGCCTCGTTCAGACACTACCAAAGATCTTACCAAATCATCTACAGCCTCCCTAGAGCAAGCTAGGTCCCTTTTTGCCTCTTGAAGAGATTTCATCTGCTGCCCCATAGCCATGTTAAACTTAAAAGCCTACAAAGTAAAAAGAGCAAGTAAGTACTTTCTTTGAAAAACCTAAGTCAAGCATAGAAATTGTTAACCGCCAAAATTGTTGAAGGACCAAAGAAGAATTTTCCACCCAGATACATGGAAGAGACATGCCAAGATATCATATAGCTACTCCTTGAAAGAAGAATTCTAGATCAAATCTGGATACCTACTCCTCCTTCAGATCAAGCCAACAAGCCCAACAATCTCGATAACCCCTAAGTATCCCGACGCAGAGTTCTACTCAAAATCTTGTCACAAAGCTTAGTGGGGTATCCCGTTACTGCATCAGATAGGTATCCCGCTACTATATCAACCGGATACCCTGCTCCTACATCAGTAGGGTACCCCGCTGGCACATCAAACATGCATCCTGATACTACATCAGCTAAGTATCCCGCTTCTACACCCAGTTAGTTACCCCGTTGTAAGAACAGCTGATATTAGGATACACTATGGACCAAGCCCCTAACAAGGAAAGCATAAAACTAGCAAGAGGCAGGGTACGAGAGAACCCAAATACCTCTTGGGATCCTCTCACCAGATAACCATAAGAAACACTCACATAATTACAAATCCATATGTTTAGACAGACATGTCTTGAAGCTCCAAAGCAAGGGAGTTGAAACGTCGTCGTTCAAGTCTCGATAAAAAGGTAGACTCCTTCCCGCCACTTAAGAATTCCATTCAAATAAGGAATCCACTTTTATTAGAATCCTATCCAAAAGGAATCACTTTATTCGGATAATTAAAGCTCCTTCAAGATCGCCACTTAGAAGGAAATAAAGTCCTGTGATCGCCAAAACCCTCGACCGAAAGTATAGGAGTGCATGGCAAGCAACACTATATATACAACACTACATTCACCAAGAAGGGGATCGGAAATTGGCCTCCCCAAACCCGACACTCATTTTCAGCTCTACTTATCAACAAGCACGAGCATGCCATCTCCATCACCTAACAGAAACCTAGAATACCGTCATATATCGCCACTGCCCTAATTTCATCAGTTGTATGCATATTTTCATCAATAAAATTGCACCAGTTAATCTTTTCTTGTATCAGTTTTATTTTGCTTTGACAGAAATCTTGTTGGTATCGAACTACACGATACCCCTCCGACTGGGATCTATCTCAATCTTAGTCCTTAAAGTTGTTATTTGGAGATTTACCCTAGTGATAATTTTCCATTAACACTTTTAGGACCGTCTGTAGGAAATATCTTCCTAACATTTATATAAAAGCTGTTTTAGTTCTACCTGGCGAAGCAAAAAGATGAGATTACGATCCTCTTAGGCCCATCCGGCTCCATCGGGACCCTTGTCACTCACTTCCACCGAAAGAGCTCAAAGACAGGGTAGAAGATCCAGGAATGACAATCCGGCACCAATACCTCCTCAAGTCACAGCCGCAAGACCCTTGCCTCGAGATCCGATTGGGTAGGAGATCAATCGGGATATTCTAGAGCAACAAGCTGCTACCTACATAGAAGCCATTAGACTAAAAATGATAGCTCAAAGAATCCCCTTTGAAGCAACCGGGATCGTAGGAGAAATTAGCCTAAGTATCCAGGTACCAGTTTTTGACCAACTAGGTCAATCTCTACCGACCCCGGTTCGTCAAGTTAATCTCAAACCATGACTAGTGAAATCTGCGATTGAGATTCCACCGAGGAGAGTCCAACCCCCGGCAAGGCCAAGGAGAGAGAAGAAAGATCCACAGCTAGACTTAGAAGAAAGCGCCAGATTCTAAAAAAGCCCCAAAAGTAGGCACCAGAAAGCCAAGCAAAAGGAAGTGGTTGTTGATTCAGAGACCTCGGATGAAGAAGGCTCGGTGGCCCGATCTGAAAACACTAAATCTCAGCTCCTGAAAGATCAGATGGCCAAAATGGCTAAAGAGTCTGAGGAGTTAAAGAAGGGAAAGCATCAGGGAATCCGGAAGAACCCCCTGGTGAGATGAATGCACCATTCTCCAAAAGAATCAGAGAGGTGGGGCTACCCCCCAAATTCAAGATGCCCTCCAAAAAGTATTCCGGAACAGAGGATCCCATCAGTCACCTGGAAAACTTTGTCCACCAGATGGAAGTCCTGAATGCAACACGGTCAGCCATGTGCAGGATGTTCCTCTCGACCTTGACTGACTGTGCCAAAACATGGTTCAGGAAATTGCCACTAGGTAGTGTTGATTCTTTTTCTAAACTTACCACAGCTTTCTGTGCACAGTTTCAGGGAATTAAGCCTCGTCCTAAGGACCCTATCTTGATTCAGTATGTGATCTAGGAGTGGGGTGAAATATTGAGGTCTTATGTGGAGAAATTCCATGAGGAAGTGATCCAGATGGGAGTATTCGACGAAAAAGAAACCTTGGCTAATTTTCGAAGAAACCTGTGGGCGAGCAGACTATTCTGCTCTTTTGCTAAGCATCCACCAGAAAATTACCAGGAATCCTACAATCAAGCTTTAGAACAAGTAGACATAGAAGAGCAACTCCGGATCAAGGTTGAACATGATGTAGCCTAACTGGCCCCGCGTCCTAAAAAGGAGGCTCCAAAGCCCGTACCAGTCAAAAGATTCCAGAATCAGCCCCCAAACAGGTCAACCTACATGCCGACTCCTATTCCTTTATACCAGGAAAGGTTCCCGACTAGAAGATCCCTTCTCAGGAGATCACCTGTCATGGCAACCTTTTTGAAAGAAGTTGTCGGGATAGTAAGGGAGGAAGATGGATATAATCACTACACCCCCTACAACGCTTCAAGAGAAACCATCTACCTTGCCATCCGGGACAAAGGCCTACTCAGGAAGCCGAGTCTTATGAAAGTCCCAACCGATGGGAGGAACTAGTACAAGTATTGCAATTTCCACGATGATGTTGGACACAACACTTCAGAATGCTACAGCCTCCGTAATCAGATCGAAGGATTGGTAAAAGGAGGCCTGCTGATGGAATTTCTACAGCAGGTACAAGATAGTATTATGGAAGGGAAACAGGTACAAAGCAAGATGCGGGAGGTGACAGAAAGAATGAGGGATGTAGAGAAGGATATGATGCAGCAAATCCAGATGATTCATACCATTAGTGGAGGCCCCACCTTGGTTGGAACTTCTAACAATTTGAGGTAGAACCACGGAAGAAAGATTCATAGGCTCAACGTAGGTCATGAGATATTCAAGGTCAGCAATGGATCCTGAGATCCATCCTACTCTTCCAAGATTATCTTCACAGAGGAAGATGTATACAATACAGTCCAACCACATACCGATCCCATGGTAATCTCGGTACAGATTGCAAACTACCGGATTCACCGTGTCTTGATCGATACTGGAAGCAGTGTTGACATCCTATTCAAGGAAGCTTATGAGCAATTTAACTTGAAGAATTCCTGCTACAACAGTTGCACCTCGCTTTTGTATGGATTCATAGGGGAATTTGTAATGTCCATAGGATCCAATGCCCATATGGGACTTTGTAATGCCAGTGATAGTCGGAGAAGCTCCACTTCAGCAAAACGTGGTGACGGAGTTCATCATGGTGGATACCCCGTCTGCCTACAATGCCATTCTAGGTAGGCCCTTCCTCTCGAGGATTAGGTGGGTACTATCCATCTACCACAACGTCCTAAAGTTTCTAGTGGGAACAGAAGTAGGAGAAGTCAAAGAGGATCAACAGGCAGCGTGCAATTGATATGCGGTATCTACCAATCCCGTCGCGCTTGTAAGATAAGGTGCGCATATGGCCAATGAAGTAAACCCAGGTACGTCGGAACAATGCCATTATGACATGGAGGAAGGTAACCCAGAACACACGAAAAAGGTTCGACGGGGTGCTAGCCCCTAACTGGGAAGGCCCCTATCTTATTAAAGCAATGCTCCGGGGTGGCGCCTATAAGCTGGAAGACATTGAGGGATACCCGGCAGAACATACATGGAATGTTGATCACCTTAGGAAGTTCTACCATTAGAAATTCAATTTATATCGATCGAAATACATACCCCGATTTTACAGTGTACTGCTTAGGAAATTCAATAAAATCAGTTATTTCTCCTACATGATTCTCCAATGTTCACTTTGCGAGCTCCCTTACATGATTCTTCTATCACTCATCATGTTGCCTTGGACGGGGTATACCCTCATCCAAGAAGCCTAGTGCTAAAGTGGCCTAAGTTGCCTACCAGGATAGATTAGTTTTCGCCATTACTGAATCACATTAAGACCAGGAAAGAGCCTTATGGCTCTCCTACTGCCTTAGTCCGGGGTATACCCTCCTCTAAGAAGATTCTGGATTATTAGATTAAGGATCCGGACTCGTGGCCTTAGTTGCCCGTCACATCCTCAAGACCAAGAAATAGCTTTAGGGCACTCCTGTTGCCTTGGTCGAGGTATACCCTCCGCTAGGAAGCTTGGTGCTAAACTGGCTTAAGTTGCCTACTAGGACAGACCATCAGAAGGATTGGGATACCTTTTCAGGATACTCGGTTCCTTACTTCTCTATCTCTCCAAAAAGAAACGACCTTAGGGCATTCCAGCTACCTTTGTCGGGGTATACCCACCTCTGAGAAGCCTAGTGCTAAAGTGGCCTAAGTTGCCTACCAGGGCAGACCATCAAAAGGATCGGGATACCTTTTCGAGATACCCGGTTCCTTACTTCTCCATCTCTCCAAGAAGAAATGACCTTAGGGCATTCCAGCTACCTTGGTAGAGGTATACCCACCTCCGAGAAGCCTGATGCTAAAGCAATCTAAATTGCCTATCAGGACAGAATATCAAAAGAAACAGGATACCTTACCAAGGTACCTGATGACTTGCCTCTTTAAAGAGCATTTATAGCTAAAGCGGACTTAATTATCAATCAGGGTATATAGAACCTCAAACTACTAGATGTTCATCAAAAGCCAGTTAAAGAAAGGGACCTGCTCACTTGCTGGATCATGTTGGTGTTTACAGTGAAAAGGTACAAGATTGTTATATGACTATCGAATATCCCGATCTAGGAACAGGTTTCCAAATATAGTTTGATTCATTCACAAGTATGCAAGCTACAAGATTTCCCCCAAGTCAAAGTTTTTTCTAAATCAATTTCCCTCAAAATCAGAAGAGCAAGTAAGATATAATTTATATCATCAAAGGAAGAAGTTTCATTGAATTGATGGGGCGCCTAACACCCCATTTTTAGGCTACAAAAATATAAAGGAAAAAAAATACACGAATGCCGATTTAGGTGTTCTCTTCCTCCTCCAGGTTATCACTTTGACCAACTGCTTCTTCCCTTGTCACCAGAGCTGCAGTATCAGGCTGGGTCTCTTCGATTGCTGGAACCTTAGATCCAGTTGGAGCACCTTCCTCTCCCTTAGCTGCCAAACCATTCTGAGTCGCCTCAATTGTTGAAACCCCGCTTCCAACTACATCATCCTCTTCCTTCTCCACTAGAATAACTTCTAAAGAAGGCACGGGGTCCTGTGTTTGTTCTTCCTTAGTAGAAAGAGGGTCAATTTGAGCTCCAGCATGGAGGCTAGACCTCTGAGCTGGATAGGCATCATCTTGTGGAGGATCCTCCTGAGCCTGATCCTCACTTGCAAGCTGGACAGTCTTCGCTGAAATTTGTTCTCGATCCCAGTTCAAGACTGCCTAAAGATCAAATGGATGAGGCAAAGCCGTGGCCACCTCATCGCAGGGTGTAAAGAACACAACCTCAAAGGAAGGACCTTCCTAGGCCTCCAAGTTCTACACAGTCTCCCTTAAAAGATGGTTCTCATCTTATAGTAGCCTCTTCTCCCTCCTCAAGCATTCTCTCTTCTCATACCGACGCAGTGACCAGACTATCTTGGTATCCAGGCAGCGTTAATAGCGCTGGGCCTCCACCATGGCAGCCTGCCTACCCTCTTCAGATACTTTAGCAGCCTAGAGTAAATGGGTCATGCTCTGCTGGGCTTGAGCCAGCTTCTGCTGGGTATCCTCCAACTTGGCCTGAAGCCCTATATAGGCTTCCTTCAGAGTTATCAGTTGTTTCTCCACGGCCAAAGAAAATTTAAAACTGTACAAGAAGAAGAAGAGTCATTATTCGTAGAAAAGAGAGGAGAATAACAAGAGAAAAAGTATAATGCTACCTCAGCCAAGATAGAAGCCCCCTTGACCATCAAATTTTAGTAGGAAGCTTCGCCATGCTCATTAAGCTCTCTCCAGGGCAGAATGCTTTGAACCGGGATACCACCTCTTCGTGGGTAGCACCTCCTGACCCCGATCCCGAATGAACATTAGCCGTAAGATAAGAGACAGGAGCAGCTTCCTTCTCTATAATTCCAGGCTGCTCTTTGGAAGGCATTATTGCTTGAGGAGGATTAGGTTGAGTGCCCACAGCAGGTGGAACAACAACTTTTCTGGTCTTCCTTTGAGATTGTTCTAATGAGCCCCGGGCTTTGGCAACTCGAGCTAACAGGTGAATGGATTTTAGCAGGAGACTTAGCTGAAATAGGAGAAGGGATAAGGATTGCGTCAGGTTGAGTAGACTCGGTTATAACCTGGGCAGTGTTGGAGGGAGAATGAGAGAGAGAAGAAATATGGGAAGTAGAAGAAGGTAAAGCCACACCTCATGTACCAGTGGAAGTGGGAGAACTAGTCACCAGCGGGGTAGTAGAGACTGTTAAGAAGAAGATAACATAGTAAGAAAAGGGAGAGTAGAAAATGCATATACATAAACAAAGAAGACAGATGAAGTTTTTTTACCTGGAAGAGCGAAGGGGATCCTCAAAGAACTCTCCAGTCAGGCTCCTTCGAAGGGATCCAGAGTAGGATATTGCATATTGATGTACTGATGTGTAAAATCGTGTTATAAAAACCTAACTCGCAAGTGCACGAATCGTGAGATAAGTACAGCGACAAGTAGGGATCGTTCCCACGAGGAAAAATGAATGAAATCTTCTTTGTCTCCAGATCTTCTCTATGTAAAGATGAATGAAAAGATTGAGTAAGGTTTTTCTCTGTTCCTCTCCCCAGTCGTCCTTTTAAAATATTCTCTCGTCGCCTTAAATAGGTTCCTTTTTAAAATAGGTCAGTCAGAGTCCTGAAAGAAACATGTTTGCGCACGACCACCCCTTGTACCGCTCCCTAGGCAAGGTGCATGAGCGGCGGCCCACAAATAACGTACGACTAGGAGCGAACGCCGGCAGGACCGCTTGGGAGGTATGTGCCTGACCGGCGGTCTGGCCAGCGAAAATTACCAATCCCTCCTCTGCTGCTGATCGCCTGCTGGACCGCTTAGAGGGCACTGGATTGCCGGCGGTCTAGCCTATGGTAAAAGACAATTTTTCCCTTTCTGACACTTTTTGACTCCAATTCATCCGTAAATGGATTCCTCAGTATTGCTAATGAAAACATCCTACATAGGCTTAACAAACACATCAAACCACCAAAAAAGACTCAAAGGACAGGCAAAATACATAGGACAAATGGCGAAATATAAGCATAAAATTAGACTGATCAAATACCCCCAAACCTATCTTTTACTCGTCCTCGAGCAAAACCTAAAAAAAAAACCTCAACTAAAAGAAAAACTAAATCCTAACTAAGCTATTTTTGTAGGGAACACGATAGCATTAAGCATATGCTATAAGTCTTTAAACCTCTAAGTGTCCCTAGTAGGAGGAGTTTTGTCTCCTGAGGGTTCTCAGCTATGACACCTACAAACATATCCCACAAAAACCAATCATTTGAGATGCAATCGATTCGTGCCCATACTGAAACAATGTATGCAAAAGCCAAAAAGTAAAGACTAACATTAAGTCGCAAAACTGACTGCATGGCTCAGTTTTTACTGAAAAGCCCAAACTCAAGATACTCAAGCATCAAAGACATATTCGCCAAATGCCATTAGATGTAATTCACCTCAACTCTAATTCTCACAAGATATCGCTCATATTTTCACACGGAACTTAGGCAAATTCGCTCATCAAGCATATGTGAAAGAAGTTATGCACAAGAAATTTCAAATTATAATCGCATATGAATATATCATTGAAAGAACACTTGATTTGTATGCAAAAGATCTCATGAAAAGAATCAAATATTATGAACAAGATAAACACAAGATGCATTTCTACTTTTGTAGCAAAGATAACCAGTGCAGATCAATTAGGCTTTCCATAAGGTTGTGATGGGGCTATTGGGCAAAGGTGAAGAAAGAACGGGCAATAGGAATTCAAAAACCTAGGATCATCCAATAAGAGTCTTCAATTACCTTTACGGCTTAGTACGAGCTCCTAAGTCTTCATTGACTTCCATTGTAAGTGGAATAATACCACTCACCATCTACTTTAGTCTCATAATTCTCCATCCTTTCTTGCCAACTCTTTTGAGAGTAGGTACAATAACTCAAAGTTATTGACTTACTGTAATCTTTAAAAACCTTTCTCTGATTCTCACTACTCACCCTTCATTTTGGTGGCAATATATATATTTTTTTGAACAATTAGTATCAGAGATTTACAACACTTTGCTAAATTCAGACAACATTTTTGGATTGAATGCAGCTCCTTATCGGTCTAAAATCAATTTCTACCCCCTTCTCGTGCAGAACTATTGTATTTCCTTCACATTCTTAAAGCATGATCCCAAGCTACATGGTATGGCAAAATTATAGGTTTACTTAGGTTACAGTTAATAAGGTGAAGAAAGAAAAAGGCTATACAGTGTTTGGCTTCAAATAGGGCTATGCAGCACACACAAAAGGTAGGAAATTTTTAAGGTCTTTTAGGTAGTTCAAACATACATAGTCTAACATCACTTCCACTGGCTCATCTTACTCAAGATCAAAAATTATCAAGTGCAATCTTTTATGATGTACGTTCTATAATGCTCAATTTTCAACCTATAGAGATCAAATCTGCTGTTAAGAACCTACATAATATGTCATTTATTCACGCTTTTTGGCTTAGTGAACTCACAAGGGCAGTTTCCACTATTAATCATTACTATCCCACTAAGCATCTTATCCATTATCACATCAAGAGCATGTCATAAATTTTGAAAATTGCAATGTAATACTCTAAGCAGCAAAATGCTAGTTTAAACCCAGTGATTAAAGCATATCATTTCTAAGGCATATACCAAAGCATCTCATCAAGGCCCAAGTAAGAACGACAGACTCTACAAACAACTAAAAACTTGACTCAAGATTCAAGACTCAAACGTCTCACCCCCAAACCTAAACTCGACATTGCCCTAAATGTTGACAATCAAGACAAGAAAAAAGGTGACAGACACACTAAAGAAAAATCAGAAATAAGACTGCAATAACAAGCAAACAACAAAAATATCTAACAAGAAAAGAAACAAAAGAAACTAAAAAGAAAAAAAGAAAAAAAAAATCATATCCTACTAATCTCCTCCGCCCTCGTCGGAAAGATGAAGTATCTCTGTGCCTTGGTCGGAGTCTATCTGGCTGTCCTGTATCGGCTCCTCATCATCAAAATTCATCAATGGAGTGCACGGATCAAATTCTCTTGGCTGGAAATCGAATCCACCGGCCTCATATTAAGGGTCAAGAAACGGAGCCTAGGATGGTGCACCACTACCACTAGCTATAGAAAACCTGCTAGCCATCAACGAGCGCAGCTCCTCTATGTTCGTCTTGACAGTGTCAAAACGAGTGTTCAACCGTCCTTCCAATTCTTCAAAACGTAAATCTATGTGATTCCGCATGGCCTGCAAAAGAGTACCAAAAGGGTCACCTCCTGGCTAGGCAGCACCTAGTGCCGCCTCCCCTATGGGCTGATCCTGAAGCCGTGCTGCTTGCTCTTCCCTGTGACGTCTTCTGGCCGTATATCTACCAAGGGTCTCCAAACCCTAAAGGACTAACTGCTGGTTCCATGTAGTCCGTTTACCATAGACGGCTCAACGGGCTCTAACCCAGCACTCACATCAATATCAGCCTGCTAACAAAAAGCCGTGATCAAATATGGAAATACCATGGACTGGTCATCATGCAAAACGGCATCAAGGATGGCATTAAAAATTATTCGACTAATGTTGATTGCGTTACCAGTCTTCAAGCGATGTAACACACGCGCTTGGTAAAAAAAAATCATTGAATGGTGCTGAGATGGCAGCAGTAAGTATGTCAGAAAAAGGTTCCAGAAAGCAACATCTACATGCGTATCTCGCTGGAATAGTATCACTACCATATCCCATTGGTCAAGTCCATCCGATCTGAGTACTGCAGCTAATCTCCCACTGTACTAGTGTTAGGATTATGCTCAATAGCAAGAGTGTAATGTTGTAATTAACAATCTTTTTCATATTAATAAAGTGATTTCTGGTTTAACAAATCGTATAGCATTTATAGTTTGTATTATAATTGTCAAAGTAAATAATCATAAGGTCTAATGCCATCTCCATCCCTACTTCTCAAATCCTTTCCCACCCCCCACCCCCCCATTTCTCCATCTGGGGAAAATAGGGGTGGGGGAGTTTTGGGGGAGGTCCCCCATCACCATCCTCATTTCTCAATTTTTTCCGTTTTCCCCCGTTATTCCCTGTTTACCCTATTCCCTTATTTCCCCATTTCCCATTTTGGTTGAAAATTATAATTAAACTAAAAAAAAAAACATTACATTACAAATGCAAAAGAAAATACATTACAAACTAATGTCAAATATATATATACACTACAAAAAGACTATGGGAAAAGAAGAATTGTTCGTACATCTGGATATGTATGTGGTAGACACAATTCTTTAGTTAGTCTTGAATATTGTTCACAACTTAAGTTAAAGGTTGGGCACCTTTATCTTGTTAAAGTTGTAGAATTCTTTTGCTAGCATTTGAGTGGGATCAAACGAGATATGATGAGTCTAAAATCATCGGAGTGTCTTCGAGCAAAAGGATCTAGTGCACTGGGTGCATTGAACTGGATCACAATGAAAAGCTTTATCTAGAACCGTCAATAGATAATAGTCTTTTCATTATCAGGACAATCGGAGAGTCTATCTTAATCCTGAGATAAATGATGGACTTATGGTTGCAAGTGATATCATTTGAGTTATCAATGAGTACGATTATATCGCATAGTCTATCCTCGATAGTTTGGTGATATTCATTTGTTAATCGATAGAGGACTTCATTTATAGATATGGACATCGTAGCTCCATTTAATTAAATGAGAGTATAATATCATCATATGGATGTTTTGAGGTAATTGGATATTAAATCTCAACGTTGAGTTTTCAATAGTGTCTATTGAAAACATGGCTTCTGGACAAGTCAAAATATCCAAGTTCAAAACGTGGTCATATGAGTAAATATGGTAACTTGGAGAGTTATAGGCGGTATGTGAACTCTTGGCGATTACTGATATTAATCACGAGGATACACTATCTCTAATATGATTGTCTAGGGTATGAATGAGGAGCATCTTCTTTTTTTATCTTTATTTAAGAGTTCAGTTTTAGCTCTTTAGTGGAATGAGTTAAAATTAATGGATCGGGCCTAAGTGAATCATTTGTTGATTGTGATTAGGTTATGTCTATTGAAGCTTAAATTTAGATGGCCCGCCAAGATCCCCAATCCACACGGACTTGCATGGATCGCTTGATATATTCTACCGGACCAATTTAAGGGTCCATCTAGAATTGCATTTAATATGTTAAGAATATAATTTGCACATTATTTAAGTAATGGGCTGCTCAATTATATTAATATATTAATGAAAGACATGTGGGCTTGTTTCTTTTAGTAAGAATGGGTCTGGTTCACATGTGGGCTTTTTTATTTAAAGTCCAATGGATTAAATGAAATAGGAAAATAATATTAGGCCCATCTTATATATAAGTGGGGCGGCTAGGTTAAGGTTTGACCTAAAAATATTATTTTGTTTCATTTGTTTTAATTAAATAAGAATTAATTGATTTATTGATTAATTGTTTAATTAAAGAAACAAATCTTTCCTAAAAGTAAAAGACTTGTTTGATAAGTAAATAAATAAATTAGTATTATTTATTTAATCAAATAAGGAGTATTTTTTTTAGTCAAATAAAAGAATAAAAATAAAAGAGTTGGATTAGGGTTTAAAGTCTATAAAGTTAAAAGAATTAGGGTTGAATTTCAGTCACCCTATATAAGTGACATGATGAAATTCGGCCAACCCTAATTAGATACTACATAGAATTCGGCAACCCTAAAGGAAAAAGAAGAAAAATTCGACCAACCTATATATATGTTCTTATAGGGTTCGGCCACATCAATTAATTGGTGCTTGAGTTTTTATTTTCTTTCTTCTTCTTCTTAATTCTAAGAGAGTTTTTATTCTAGAGAGACAAAAAGGAGTGAAAAATTATTCTTTGATAGTATACAATTGCTTAAACATCAATAAGCTTGTGTATACGATATCGATCTAGGTTCACGCGAGTTTCGATCATAAGATTGTGAACTCAAAAGTGACCGGAATAATTTTGACATTCTTTTGATTGTTTTGTGACTAACAAAGAAAAGAAAGTATTTGTTTGGTCCATTCACAGGTTTGCAATTCAAAGGAAAGGGAGACCACGCTCCTAGGTGATCCACGTTCGTGCTCGGATTGAAGGTCTTGCGGATTACCATCGACGTAAGTCAATCGGATCACGCGACAAGAGGTAATTTACTTTTGTTGATATATATGCATGTTTATTGATTAAAAGGGTTTAAGGTTCATAAAGGAAAAATTTTAAAAGTCACTAAATCGTCTTTAGTATCGCTTCCGCTGCGTATAACACTTTTATTTGTTTATTTTTCCCTACAACTAGTCAATCTCCTCAATGAACTCTATCCTAGCCTCACCATTAATCACAACCTCCGGAGCGTCAAAGAACTGGTTTATGGCCTCCGAGGTAATATGGACCTCAACACCTTGAACTAAAAATGGGCCCCTAGCTCGGAACCTATCTACTACGACACTGGCATACTATTCTGCCACAATACTTCTGTTTGGTCTTGGCAGCCGTGCGACATATCTACCCTAATGACGGTTTGCTACCACTGCTGGAATAGGTGTCTGTAGCAGGCTGTCAACATCAATGCCGTTTTCCACAATCCAAGGCCGTCCTAGAAACTTGCTGAAACGACCCTTGAAATCCTTGTGCCTGCCTTAGTGATACCTGTCTTTTTCCTTTATCGGCTGAACTAATCCGAGGACGCTTTCCTACATGAGTTTTCATTTATTCGCTCAAAGCCTCTTCTACTGTCGGCCAGACATTGTGCCTGAGAGGCGGTCTACCCGGCACTCAACTCCAGCTGATCATGTTTGGATTTACCGTCGGCCAGACACTATGCCTAAGAGGCGGTCTACCCGGCGCTCAACTCTAGCTGTGCAATTCTCTATTTATCGTCGGCCAGACATTATGCCTAGAGGGCGGTCTGGGTGGCGCAAATTAAATTTTTTTTTCTTTAGTCAGACCTGAACCTGCATAAATTCAACAAGCACACATAAAACACATCTGCACCCACCCTATCATAATAACATATTCATGCACCCCCAAACCTGAACTGAATAACACTTTTCAATAAGCTCAAATTCAACAAAAATAAAATTCAGTTAGGTCCGAAAGTGCTCGAGACTCACACTAATTAACAACTCGACACGAAACAAAGGAGAACAGAAAATAATACCTTGTTGGGTTGCCTCCCACCAAGCGCTGTATTTAACGACTAGGCAAGACGCACAGGAGCCTTATGGCTCACAGAAAACGGATCCACTTCACATCCACTTCACAGAAGATTCCGTAGAAAAACCTCCAAGATAAGGCTTTAGTCTATGTCCATTCACTTTAAAAACTCACCCGCTAGCTTGATTTGTAATTTCTATTACACCATGCGAAAAACCCTGCGGTACTTCTTATGGACCAGTCCATTTTGACTTTAACTTCCCAGGAAATAATTTCAACCAGGATTGGTATAACAACACAAGCATCCCACGATAAAAATATTTGAAACAAATATTTTTGTCATGCAATTTCTTCGGCCTTTCCTTGTATATTTTTTGCATTCTCATAAGCCTTATTCTGAAGCTCCTCAAGCTCACTCAATTGCAAACTTCTTTCCTCGCCTGCTTTGTCTTAGTTGAAATTCAACTTTTTCAGAGCCCAATAAGCATTGTGTTCCAACTCTACTGGCAGATGACATGCTTTGCCAAAAACTATCTTATAGGAGCTCATGCCTATCATGGTCTTGTATGCAGTTCTGTATGCCCATAATGCATCATTAAGCTTTGTAGACCAATCCTTTCGATTTGGTTGCACAGTCTTCTCCAGTATCTACTTAATCTGTCTATTACTTACTTCAACCTGTCCAGACGTTTGAGGATGATACGGGGTTGCCACTTTGTGTTTGACATTATAATTGTTCATTAACGAGGCAAAAACCTTGTTACAAAAATGGCTTCCACCGTCACTGATGATTGCACGAGGCGTTCCGAAGCTGGTGAAAATGTTCTCTTTTACAAACTTCACCACCACTTGGCTGTCATTTGTCTTGGTTGTGATTGCTTTAATCCATTTTGAAACACAGTCCAATGCAACCAAGATGTAGTTGAACCCATATGAGGATGGGAAGGGTCCCATGAAATCTATTCCCCATACAACAAATATCTTCACTATCAATTGGCTAGAAAGAGGCATCTTATCTTTCTTACCTATGTTCCCAGTCCTCTGACACCTGTTACAAGAAGTACAGAAGGTATAAGCATCTTTAAATAAAGAGGTCCAAAAGAAACCTGATTGAAGAACTTTCATAGCAGTCTTCTTAGCACTAAAGTGCCCTTCACAACTAAGGTTGTAGCAGGATTTTAGCACATCTTACTGTTCTTTTTCAGGGACGCATCTTCGAATAATCTGATCAGCACCATATTTGAACAGGTATGGCTCGTCTTAAAAGTATTGCCTAGTGATAGAGATGAATCTTCTTTTTGCTTGTGAGTTCAAGTCAACTAGTATGATACCATTTGCGAGATAATTCATAATGTCTGCATACCATGGATCTTTGTCTCTCACAGCCATCAATTGTTCATCAGGAAAATTCTCATTGATTGGCAGAAACTTAGTACTCTCTTCCACGTTCTTATTCTCCACTAATCGAGAAAGGTGATCAGCTACCACAGTCTCGGTGCCCTTCTTATCCCTGATCTCCAAATCAAACTCTTGCAACAAAAGGATCCACCAGAGTAATCTCGATTTCGCTTCCTTCTTTGTTAGTAAATATTTCAATGCAACATGATCAGAATAAACGATGACCTTGGACCCTATTAAATATTGACGAAATTTTTCCAAGGCACTAACAACAGTAAGTAATTCTTTTTTTGTAGTGGAGTAATTCAATTGTGCATCATTCAAAGTGCGACTAGTGTAGTAAATAACATGTGGAACTTTTTCTACTCGCTATCCTAAAACAGCGCCTACAGCATAGTCTGATGCATCACACATTAATTCAAATGGAAGAGACCAATCAGGAGGCATGATTATAGGCTTAGATGTCAGTATATCTTTTAAAGATTCAAAAGCATGCAAACATTCATTATTAAAAACAAATGTAGAATCCTTAGTCAAAAGGTTACATAGGGGACGACTGATTTTCGAGAAATCTTTTATAAAGCGCCTATAAAAACCTGCATGACCAAGAAAACTTCTTACACCTTTCACCGAAGTGGGAGGTGGAAGTTTAGCAATTACTTCAATTTTAGCTCTATCTACTTCTATGCCTTTATCAGATATCACATGTCCTATCACTATTCTAGATTTCACCATAAAGTGGTTTTGCTCCCACCTAAGAGTCAAATTAGTCTCAGTGCATCTTTTCAAAACATTAGTTAAGTTATCAAGGCAGTGGTCAAAAGAATTACCAAAAACAAAAAAATCATCCATAAATACCTCAATATACCGCTCTAACATGTCTGAGAAGATTGACATCATACCTCTCTGGAAAGTGGCAGGTGCATTGCATAGCCCAAAAGGAGTTCTTCGGTAAGCAAAGGTTCTGAAAGGGCATATGAACGTCGTCTTCTCTTAGTCCTCTGCAGCTATGGCAATTTGATTGTATATTGAAAATCCATCCAGGGAACAATAATAAGCATGTCTTGCCAAACGCTCGAGCATCTGATCAATGAATAGCAAAGGAAAGTGATCCTTTTTGGTTGTAGTGTTAAGCTTGCAATAATCTATGCATACTCTCAATTCCGTTGTCTTCCTTGTAGGAATCAACTAATTGTTTTCATTAGCTACCACTGTGATTCCAGACTTCTTTGGTACAACATGGACCGGTCTCACCCATTTACTGTCAAATATAGGGTATATGATACCCACCTTAAGTAGCTTTAGGACCTCTACCTTTACGACCTCTTTCAAGTTCAGGTTAAGTCTTCGTTAAGACTCTCTTGATGGCTTCATGCCTTCTTCTAGAAGAATTATTTGGGAAAGTACATTTGAATAACCCATAATTTATCTCTATGACATGAGGATTTTTATGACATACTTAAAATGATATGCATGAAATATTTTTTGATTGCTTGTATGCAAAATATGTGTGAAAAGCAATAGACAAAAATAAAATCAATAAGGATCTTGTATCCATTCAATCAATAAGGATGTCTCATCCAATTTAGTCTTGTCTATCTTCTTAATGGCTTAGCATAATTCATCCGGAAAAATCAAATAGGATCTTTGTAATCCATGTCTTGGTTTGCCTTTAAGATTTGATATAGTTACTTATTTATGATAAAAGGGCCCAAATTGGTTTGAATTCTCTTGGAAACCCATTTGATGTTTGCTTTGCCAAATACGATTGCTTGATTCTTAATGCTACATGTCTTGTAGGCAAAGCAACAATTTCACACATTTTCTTTAAAATAAAACTCCTTGAATCTCTCTCAATTACTTGAGTTGCATAAAGTTCGTTCATATGATTATGCAAATGTCTTTTGTGCTAATAGCTCTCTTTGCTAAAGCAACCTGACATGGGGAGCTCCTTTGCCTTTCTCATGAGAAAAAGGGGGAGAAGTCTTGAGAAAAATAATTGGAGTATTTTTATACTTTGGGGGAGAAGTTTGAGAGAGAATAACCATTTAGGGGGAGCATTGCACATTCATCACTTTGTATTGCTTTATTGTTTTTGAGTGCAAATGCTTTTATGTTTGTTCACCTCACATGCACTTGTTCTTGGAAAGTGCTTTCTTACTATTGTGTGTAGGCTTGATGATCTACAAAGAGATTGAAGACCTTGAAGACTTAGATTCTTAGGTGTTTCTCATTGTAACGTAAAATATACATTTGTTGACCAATAGCTTTATTTTTTGTTTTGTGAGGATTATTTTGTGAGTGGCTATTTTGTCATGAGATAACCAAAGGGGGAGATTATAAGTTCCTCAATTTTGATTGGCTTATTTCATGAAAAACCACATTTGGGGATGAGCTTGTAATGGGTAGCTTAGGTCCTCGATGGCAAGCCTCCAAGCATCCCAATGTGTTTCAAGAGCAAGAGCAAAAGGAAAATCACTTGACTTACCCCTTGAAGAGATTAAGTTCCTCAATGTGTTCAAAACGCCGTCACTTCGATTAGGGCTTGATATATATATTCCTTGTTCCCTACTTGGCCGAATTAGAGTTCACATTTCACATTGTTAGAGAGAGAGAGAGCTCCCAAGAACTCAAATTTACTCAACAAAACACTTTCCCATAAGAGTCTAGCTTCATCCTAGCATCATCCAAGCATGGGTTCTCTTGTTTGCATTGACTAGGTAATTTCTACATGTCCTAGAACCTCTTATTTCATTATTATGACATGTTTGGCTACATTTACATTTATTTGTTAATTAAATGCATGTCTCCTTGCTTAATGTTTTTCCTAACAAGTTTGAGAATTTGAATGTTGGTTTATTGTGGTTTTCGTTGATAGGTAGCCTTTAAGACCATTTTGGCCTCTAGCTAAGTCTCCATGCTTTGCATTTAGACATTGTAAATTAGGACTCATTGATTGTTTAAGATCCTAGATTTGTGTTAGCTTGATTCCATTTCAAAACTCTCTTTATTTATATTCGTTAGTTGCTTAGGTGATTCTTGGTGAAAAGAAGCTTCAAAGGAGAATAGCAACCTCTCATGCAAATATCGTATTCAAAAGGAAAAATGCTTACTTGGATTCTAAGGTATCAAGATACTTCTTCCTCTTGCAAGGCATAAGTGAACACACACACAATTCATACATGTGTGTCCCTGCATAGTTGTGTCATATTAGTATAACACATTCACATGTTTTAGCATGCTCATGCATTGATCTCATATTGCCATACATTATAGAAATGCATGTATTAGGACTATTTCTAGGAAATTGCATACTAGTGTGAGCTTGTGTTTATCTGTTTGTATGTATGTGTTTTGGACATGAATATGTTCTCAAATGATTCTTTGTTGAGTTCAGATCGTTTCGGCTACTCGCTCATTTGTTTGCGAGTTCCGAGTTGGAAATTACGAAACTTTCCATACATTTATCGTACATGGGTTTTGTCTTTTCAATTTCCATATTCTTTTTCATCAAAGTTTTGTTAATGTCCATGTCCGTGAGGGTGTTACGGTTCGAAATCTAAAAATGAATTCAAATTCGGAGTTCAGAGATCGAAGAACGATCAAAGAACATGAGAGGTGCATAAAAGGGTGTAAAAGGGAAAAAGATGGTAAATTGCAATTTGCCCCCTTGCCATTAGAAGGCGCCAGTCAGGCTTGATGCTCGCGCTAAAATATGTTCTCTGTCCCTGTGACGCTCTCGCCAAAGAAGAGCTGAATTCATATTTTGAGTTTTAAAGGGTTTTTATTATGTACATTGCATGTACATGAGCTTTGGTGTGAATGGTCAATTAAATGCATGAGGTGTCTTAGGTGTGATCTCCTATTGGTCATATGATAGGTTTCTCAAGTGAGCTTACCTCACCAGATCACACTCTATCTCATTATATTTCCCTCTCTCACGGCAAATCAAAGTAATGTAAAAGAAGAACAAAATTTGTATGTCAAGAGTTGCAGAATTTTTTCTCACAATTTTTCAAATCTTAATTTCACCATATCTCTCTCATTTCAACTTCGAATCATTTAATTCAAAAGCTAAAAATGTTGGTCTTGATGAGATAAACAAACCCCAATCATTTTCAAAACTAAATAATGTTTTGATTTTTCGTAGTGAGCAGATTTCAGTCCGAGACTCATCATTTGTAGGTGAAACATTTTCTTATCACTTTCTCTTTTGATCATCTCATTTAATCTTCCTATTTGATAGATAAAATATGTTAAGAATGATGTTAATTCACATTCTAGGTTTGTTTGATTGATTAAATGTTGAGTTTTAGCTTTGTGACCACTTTTGAATATCTTTTAGTTAAACTTGATTTACTTGAAATTGATTCTAGAAATGACTTGTATGATGTGCTTCATGATAATTTCTAGGTTTAATTTCATGATCTAAAAGCCAGGATTTTTGTGTGTGATTTTGAATATCCTAATCTAGTTCTTATTGATTCACATGCTTTGATTTCTAGATAATTTTGTGATTGAGTGTTAATAGCATATTCTAGGTATCACTTACATGTTCATAGAGTTTGTGTGATCATATTTCTCTATTTGATTGTGTTTACATCATTTGCATCGCTTAGATCATTTTGTCTTGCAAAAGGTGGAAGTTTTTTCAAAGTGAATGAAGCTTTGATTAGAGCAAGAAGACTTGACTAGGACATGTGGTCCGGATAGTCAAGCAAAAGTCTTAGCTAGAGGTGTGGTACTTCGGATGGTTGAGCTAAGGAAGCTTGATTAGGATCTTTGTGATCCAAATAGCTAAGCATAAAATCTTCCTAAAGGCTTGAGAGTCGTGGATAGGAAGTTACTTCTTAGAGGTGCAAGACACATCTCGGATAGGAAATAGGCTAGGAGATTCACTAGGCCCAAGGGTAGACTAAGAGTTGATAGCTTAAGGTAGATATCATGAGTTGATTGCTTTGAGTGTGTAAGTCATTTTCGTCATAGTGGATTGTTTTGCCAGTGGTTGTAGTATTAACCCATGGATGTTTCCTCTTAGGAGGTTTTACCACATAAAAATACTTGTGTAAAGTTTTGTTTTACTTTTCACCATCATCCAAATCTTGTACTAATTGCATCACTTGTGTATTGATTTTTTCTTATGTTGATTAAAACAATTCATTTGTTAGACAAACCAAGTGTGCATATCATTGTTGTGTTTGAGAAATAGAAATTTGGAAGAATTTTGGTCTATACATATTCACCCTATCCCCCCCCCCCCCCCCTCTCCCCCTCTTCAATTGGTATCAGAGTGGGAGTCTATAAGTAATTAGATAGATCTTTTTTATAGTATTTGTGTTGTGTTTTGAGTAAAATCCATTTTTGTTACTATGGGTGATTCGATGCCGGAAAGTGCTTCTAGTGGTAGACCTCCACTATTTAATAGTGGTAACTACTCCTTTTGGAAAATTAGGATGAGGGCCTACATTAGATCCATTAATGAAAAAGCATGGATGAGTGTTGAGGAAGGTTATTAGTTACCTATAAAAAGGATTGAAGATGGCACAAGGATTGCGAAGCCTAAAGCCGAATGGAGAGATTTAATGCAAAGGTGACTGCAATTGAAGAAAGCAATAATGTCAATCTTATGAGGGTTGATGAGCTTCTTGGGTCTCTACAGACTTACGAGCTTAGGTTCAAGCCAAAAATTGAAGGTAAAGAAATAGAACTCAAGATAACCAATGAGAAAAGTGAAGATGATGTGGCTAGTATGGTGAGAACTTTCAAGAAATTTCTAAAGAGAGTTTGTTCTAAGAGAGAGGAAGTCAAGAAGAAGGTCACTCCAAAAGAAGTTGTGGATTGCAAGGATAAATCTAAGAAGAAGCTATTTCGATGCTATGAATGCAAAGGGATTGGTTTATCTCTACCAAACATTCTAATAAGAAGAAAGAGTCTAAGAGAGGCTTAGCAATGACGGCTTCTTGAAGTGATGTGAGTGTGAGTGATGTAGAAGAGGAAGGAGTGTCCTCGGATGAACGAGAATATACTAGCAATTACATTGCTCACCCAGCTATATATGAAGGAAGATTTGAGGATAGTAGTGAATGCTCCTCAAGTAATGAGGAAAGTGAATACTCTTCAAGTAGTAAATGTAGTGAAGTCTCCTCCAATTACGAAGAGTTCGAAGCTTCCTCCAATTATGATTATATAAGCTTCAATGACAAGATCCTTCAACAAAAGAATGAAGAGAACAACAAGTTGAAGTTGATCAATACCGATTTGGTGGGGATAATTAAATATCTTGATAATGAAAAGATAATGTCTTTAAAGAAGATGAGCAATCAAAGTGAAGTCATCAAGGAGCATGAAAAACCATTGAAGAGTATTTTTCAAAGGTGAAAAAAAGTGCTCAAGAGCTAGATGATCTAAAAAAAGACTTTACTATGAAGTTGTTTGCCATGGAAGGAGAGATTAAGCAAAATGATAACTCTTTGACTATCGTGATGATAAAGGAGTGTTAGCTTAAAGATGAAGTCAAAGCTTTTAAAGAGTCTATAAATGGCATGAAAATTGGAGCCATTAAGCTTGATGAAGTCATAAAACTTGGAAAACATCATGGAGATAAAAGTGGCTTGGGTTTTATAGAAGAAGTTAAGAAGACTCCTGCAACCAAGAACAAGTCAAGAAAGTCAAAGATGAAGAAAGACTTAACTACTATTCCTTCCAAAGTCAAAGACAAATACAAGAAGAGCTATGGAACTTCTCAACCAGAGCATGCACACCCAAAAGGTAACTTTTCTAAATTCATTCCAGTTTGTCATTATTGTAATGTGATTGGTCACATTAGGCCTAGTTGTTATGAATATATTAGGCAATGCAAACTAGGAAATGTGGAACATGCTAAAAATGTGAAAAAGTTACCTATTCATTCTCCTAAGCATGAGTTTAAGTCTAGAGCTAAACATAACATCTCTAAGTTTATCCCGGTTTGATATGCCCTACAACATTGCAAAAATGACATGTGAAGAAACCTACTAAGAAGATTTGGATTGAAAAGAATGACATGCATGTTAATGATAATCATGTTAAGAAAAATGTTAAGAAAAAGATGGTTAAGAAGAGTGTTAACCATGATCATTTAAAGAGTCTTGATGAAATATTTGTGTGTGGCAACAATGATGAGGTTAATATGAGTGATTTTTTCATGAAGAAGATAGTTGATGATTTATCTTCTAGATTTCATATTGCCATGCGTAATGATCATGATGTTGTTTGTGTTAGTTCTCCTAAGACCAATATGGTCAAAGGTGAGTGCTCTCATACTTGATTGAGTAACACATATGAGAATATTTTTGTTCTTGTTTGATAAGAGTTCTAAGTTTGATGCTTGACTATTTGTAATATGCTAGGTCTAGTATTCAAACTTGGTGTCTCTAATCAATTCATGAACGTAATATTCTCATACTCATTATGATAGTCAAAATTTATTGATTAACTTTAAAGAAGTTGAATTTTGGAATCTATTTGGTATTATTTTTATTAAGACTTTTAGAGAAAGTCATTTTCATATGATTGTTTGAGTTGAAAGTGTTTGGTCTTTATTCTCTTGGGATGACACACCAACAACTTGTTGTCATGAGCAAAAACAAGCCAAGAGAGCTTATAAAAAGAGCGAAGACTTTACATTGGTGAAAAAGCTTTCCAAGGTATTTCTCTATTCTAAAAGCTTGCTTTCTATTTCATCATTTTAACTCTTTATGTGCGTGGCACCAAGCAGATAGTCATTAGGCATCATTTCATTAGAGAACTAGTTGAGCATTCTATTGTTTCTCTAGAGTATATGCCCACTAAAAATCAACTTGAGGATTTGTTCACTAAGACCTTGGACATAAGAGGTTTAAAACTCTTCGAAGATCCATTGGCATGATTTGTGTTGATTATTGTCTATGTGTGATTGTGAGTGGCTTGAAAAGTAAAACTTTATTTCAATTAATATTAATATCTTTGAGAGCTACTCACTTGAGAAGTAATAATCTTAAACAAATATCTTTTATTGTTTTTAGATCATGCACTTGAGCTTGAAAATCTTATTTTTTAAAAGTGCACAAATGCTTCTCTTATATGTTTATGTTTGAGTAGTTGAGTTTGAAAATATGTAGATTATGGATGCATCTAGATGCCTATTGCTTAGTACATGATAGATGATCTATGGTTAGTATCCATTTTGCTTTGGCAACTACATAGAACTTAACGAGCACCTTCATGGAAAGGGCTACACACCTTGGTTGTGCGGTCGCCCAATGTAGGAAATGGCTACACCATTGTGATGAGTGAAAGCTCCCATAAAGCGTATATGTTTATGTTAGAAAAATCAAAGAAGTGTTGAAAAAAAATCATTAAAAAAATTATTTGATTCAAAGCCTAAAAGAAATGAAAAATAAAAGGCTTAATAGAGTATAGTTGAAGGTTATGAAATGCTCGGATTGTCAACTAGAAATGAGTAAATGAGCCACATGCACATACATGCTCATATGTTGAAATCTATTCTCTTTAAAGCGAAAACCCAAATGATAATCGGTATGACCTAGATTTGAAATGCTTTAGTTGGACAGATGTTGATATAGTTTGCATGTTGATATCACAATTGCTCCATTTGTATATGCTAGAAGCATTATCTCTCACACACACACATTTTGCTTATAGTGTTTTGATTCATTAGCAATGTGAGAATATTTTTGAGAGATTAATGAAAATCTATGATTCTCTCTTGGACTTTGAAAAGTGACAAAATATTTTCTCTTATTGCTTGAATGTGTGATTGTGTGATTCCCTTGTGAACAAGTCTGCTTGGTGATCATAATGTGGAGCATATGTTAAGAGGGAGCTTAATTTATTCAACTTCGCTCTCTATACGACTTGTTTGCTTAATATCTCGTTCTTTATCTCAGGTGTCCTTTGTCTATTCCTTGACAAAAAGGGGGAGAAATATACACCTCATCATATGTGGAGAAATGTTTCAAATGTGTGAAAAGTGTACCTCTTTGTGCTTTAATGGAGACTCTGTCTTTAGGGGGAGAATTCTTGTCTTAAGGGGAAGAAAAGAATTCTTGCTTACAAGGTTGAGAGACTTAGGGAGTACTTTAAAGTGAAAACATTTATTTTCTTGAGATAATGCATATTGTTTGAGATAAGGGAGTTTTTATTTGTTCATGAGAAAATATCTCACCATTCTTCTTTCGAGAAGATTTCTTGTTTGGTTTGCTATTTTTCTCATAGGTACGTTGATGATCAAAAATTGATTCTTAAAAACTCATGAAGACTTGAAGACCTTTTAGTCTAGGGATCTCTTTGTAATGTGAGTATGAGAGTATGCAATCAATTAAGAGTTTATTGGAGTGAACATTGTATGGTGAGGATGAGGTTTTGCCATGGAATAGCCAAAGGGGGAGATTGTAAGATCCTAGATTTGTGTTGGCTTGATTCCATTGCAAAACTCTCTTTATTTGTATTGGTTGGTTGCTTAGGTGATACTTGGTGAAAAGAAGCTTCAAAGGAGAATAGCAACTTCTTATACAAATATCGTCTTCAAGAGGAAAATCTTTTACTTGGATGCTAAGGTATCAAGATACTTCTTCCTCTTGCAAGGCATAAGCAGACACACACAATTCATACATGTGTATCCCTGCATAGTTGTGCCATATTAGTATAACTCATTCACATGTTTTAGTATGTTCATGCATTGATCTCATATTGCCATACATTGTAGAAATGCATGTACTAGGACCATTTCTAGGAAATTGCATACTAGTGTGATCTTGTGTTTATTTATTTGTATGCATGTGTTTTGGACTTGAATATGTTCTCAGCTGATTCTTTGTTGAGTTTTGGTCGTTTTTGTTACTCATTCATTTGTTTTCAAGTTCCGACTTAGAAGTTACAAAACTTTCCTTACATTTATCGTACGTTTTTCGTCTTTTCGATTTCTATATTTTTTTCATGAAATTTTTTTTTCGAATTCAAAGTTCGGAGATCGAAGAACGGTTAAAGAATGTGAGAGGTGCGCGAAAGAGTGTAAAAGGGAAAAAGATGGCAAATTTCGATTTACCACCTTGGCCTTGGAGGGCGCGTGAGTCAGGCGTGATGCTCACGCCCAAATATGTTCTTTGTCCCTGTGAAGCTCTCGCCAAAGAAGAGCTGAATTCATATTTTGAGTTTCAAAGGATATTTATTATGTACATTGCATGTACATGACCTTTTGTGTGTAGGGAAAAATAAACAAATAAAAGTGTTACACGCAGAGGAAGCGATACTAAAGACAATTTAGTGACTTTTAAAATTTTTCCTTTATGAACCTTAAACCCTTTTAATCAATAAACATGCATATATATCAACAAAAGTAAATTACCTCTTGTCGCGTGATCCGATTGACTTACGTCGATGGTAATCCGCAAGACCTTCAATCCGAGCACGAACGTGGATCACCTAGGAGCGTGGTCTCCCTTTCCTTTGAATTGCAAACCTGTGAATGGACCAAACAAATACTTTCTTTTCTTTGTTAGTCACAAAACAATCAAAAGAATGTCAAAATTATTCCGGTCACTTTTGAGTTCACAATCTTATGATCGAAACTCGCGTGAACCTAGATCGATATCGTATACACAAGCTTATTGATGTTTAAGCAATTGTATACTATCAAAGAATAATTTTTCACTCCTTTTTGTCTCTCTAGAATAAAAACTCTCTTAGAATTAAGAAGAAGAAGAAAGAAAATAAAAACTCAAGCACCACTTAATTGATGTGGCCGAACCCTATAAGAACATATATATAGGTTGGCCGAATTTTTCTTCTTTTTCCTTTAGGGTTGCCGAATTCTATGTAGTATCTAATTAGGGTTGGCCGAATTTCATCATGTCACTTATATAGGGTGACTGAAATTCAACCCTAATTCTTTTTAACTTTATAGACTTCAAACCCTAATCCAACTCTTTTATTTTTATTCTTTTATTTGACTAAATAAAAAAAAGACTCCTTATTTGATTAAATAAATAATACTAATTTATTTATTTACTTATCAAACAAGTCTTTTACTTTTAGGAAAGATTTGTTTCTTTAATTAAACAATTAATCAATAAATCAATTAATTCTTATTTAATTAAAACAAATGAAACAAAATAATATTTTTAGGTCAAAACCTTAACCTAGCCGCCCCACTTATATATAAGATGGGCCTAATATTATTTTCCTATTTCATTTAATCCATTGGACTTTAAATAAAAAAGCCCACATGTGAACCAGACCCATTCTTACTAAAAGAAACAAGCCCACATGTCTTTCATTAATATATTAATATAATTGAGCAGCCCATTACTTAAATAATGTGCAAATTATATTCTTAATATATTAAATGCAATTCTAGATGGACCCTTAAATTGGTCCGGTAGAATATATCAAGTGATCCATGCAAGTCCGTGTGGATTGGGGATCTTGGCGGGCCATCTAAATTTAAGCTTCAATAGACATAACCTAATCACAATCAACAAATGATTCACTTAGGTCCGATCCATTAATTTTAACTCATTCCACTAAAGAGCTAAAACTGAACTCTTAAATAAAGATAGAAAAGGAAGATGCTCCTCATTCATACCCTAGACAATCATATTGGAGATAGTGTATCCTCGTGATTAATATCAGTAATCGCCAAGAGTTCATAGACCGCCTATAACTCTCCAAGTTACCATATTTACTCATATGACCACGTTTTGAACTTGGATATTTTGACTTGTCCAGAAGCCATGTTTTCAATAGACACTATCGAAAACTCAACGTTGAGATTTAATATCCAATTACCTCAAAACATCCATATGATGATATTATACTCTCATTTAATTAAATGGAGCCACGATGTCCATATCTATAAATGAAGTCCTCTATCGATTAACAAATGAATATCACCAAACTATCGAGGATAGACTATGCGATATAATCGTACTCATTGATAACTCAAATGATATCACTTGCAACCATAAGTCCATCATTTATCTCAGGATTAAGATAGACTCTCCGATTGTCCTGATAATGAAAAGACTATTATCTATTGACGGTTCTAGATAAAGCTTTTCATTGTGATCCAGTTCAATGCACCCAGTGCACTAGATCCTTTTGCTCGAAGACACTCCGATGATTTTAGACTCATCATATCTCATTTGATCCCACTCAAATGCTAGCAAAAGAATTCTACAACTTTAACAAGATAAAGGTGCCCAACCTTTAACTTAAGTTGTGAACAATATTCAAGACTAACTAAAGAATTGTGTCTACCACATACATATCCAGATGTACGAACAATTCTTCTTTTCCCATAGTCTTTAGACCTTATGATTATTTACTTTGACAATTATAATACAAACTATAAATGCTATACGATTTGTTAAACCAGAAATCACTTTATTAATATGAAAAAGATTGTTAATTACAACATTACACTCTTGCTATTGAGCATAATCCTAACATTGTGTGCATGGTCAATTAAATACATGAGGTGTCTTAGGTGTGATCTCCTATTGGTCATATGATAGGTTTCTCACGTGAGCTTGCCTCACCGGATCACACTCTATCTCATTATATTTCCCTCTCACGGTATATGCACTTTCTTTTATTGTCCCACCTCTTGTTTAGGTGCCCTCTACCCTTGTGGGAGTCGTTGTCCGGGCTATGCTAGTGGAGTCCAATTCTCGCAGGGTACTGATAGTTGTTGTACATTCAAAAAAAAAAAAAAGGTAATGTAAAAGAAAAACAGAATTTGTGTGTGTAGAATTGTTTTCTTACAATTTTTCAAATCTTAATTTCACCATATCTCTCTCATTTCAACTTCGAATCACTTTATTCAAATGCCAAAAATGTTGTTCTTGATGAGAGGAACAAACCCCAAGTATTTTCAGAACCAAATGATGTCGTGATTTTTCACAGTGAGCAGATTTCAGTCTGAGACTCATCATTTGTAGGTAAAACATTTTCTTATCACTTTCTCTTTTGATCATCTCATTTAATCTTCATATTTGATAGATGAAATCTGTTAAGAATGATGTTAATTCACATTCTAGGTTTGTTTGATTGATTAACTGTTGAGTTTTAGCTTTGTGATCACTTTTGAATATCTTTTAGCTAAACTTGATTTACTTGAAATTGATTTTAGAAATGACTTGTATGATGTGCTTCATGATAATTTATAAGTTTGATTTCATGATCTAAGAACTATGATTTTTGTGTGTGATTTTGAATATTCTTATCTAGTTCTTATTGATTCACATGCTTTGATTTCTAATAATTTTGTGACCAAGTGTTGATAGCATATTCTAGGTATCACTTGCATGTTCATAGAGAGATACTAGGAAAATGATGGATTTGCAGATGGATTATAGGCAATGCTTTTTAAGCTACCTTAATGAACCAATCTCATACAATACAAGAAAAGTGAATTTTGTTGACAGTTAGTTTTTGACAGTTTTTAAAAACTGTCAAATAGTATTAATTTTTTTGACAGTTATAAAAACTGTCAGGACTATTTTTTTTAAAAAAAACTATCAATGTTTCTCAAATTTTAAATTGCCTCCGTTATTTTCAAATATTTCAATTCTCACAAAAATTAAAAGAACAATCTCAGCTTTCAATTCTTTCTATAAAACCACGTTCTCAGCTTTCGAATTTTCTCTATAGAATAAATTGAGAAAATCTCAGCTTTTGAATTTTCCATCTCTCTCTAAAAAAATCTCAGCTTTCAAATTTTCTCTATAAAACCACATTCTCATTTTCTCTGTCTATCCCTCTTTGTGCAAACAAAATTCTCGTTCTTGTGGGCTGTGAATCTTTGTTGTGCTCGATGTTTTCAAAAAACCAAAATGGAGGACGTAAGACTCCTCGACTCCTATGAAGATCGGATCGAGGACAGTTTGCTCAGAATCGAATAAGGTATGAAGAGAATTCAGGTGAGAATCACGGGAATCACAGGAATGACTTGCGCGGCATGTTCGACCTTCTTTAAGGGAGCTTTGATGGTCGTCAATGGCGTCGCCAAATCCTCTGTCGCGTTGTGTCAGGATTGAAGAAATTGGAAGAAAGAAGAAGAAGGAATTTTGGCATTTAGTGTATCGAAGGATTTGATTTAGGTTTTGAAGGATTTTATTTAGGGATTTTTCAAAGACAAGTTGTGCTAAGGTGTCTGAACGAGAAGAGAGAGGCATCATTTGCAACTCAAATGATGGCGTTTGGTGATTAGTCAATTGAGTTGTGAAACGGCAGCGTTTCACTTAGTGTATAAGTCTTTCATGCTTTCAATTAAAATGGCCGCGTGTTGGGAAGCTACTGAGAGTCTTTATTAAGTATGATGTGTAGGCGCTATAGGGGATCACTTTGTTAGTCCTTATTAGGAAAGGAAATCGTAAGAATTCAGGTAACAAATCTCACTTCTCTCTCTCTTCCCTCTAAAATTTTCGATCTAATTTTTCTCTCTCTTATCGGTTCTTCATCTTCAACCTTCAATTCCAGACATTCAAACCTGCAAAAATACACTAAAACATATCAAAATCCAATTAAATTGTCTAAGGTATGACACGTTGTTCCAGAACAAAGCTGATGTCATTTTTTTATCCCAATTCTGTCAAGGTGAGTCCTTTTTTTTCAATTTATTTTATTTTATTTTTATAATTTTTGGGATATGTTATTGTTTGAATTTGTGAGCTCTTTTTTAGTAAAGTAGTTTTTTGTTGAGCTATTTAATTTAATTTTTGTTGGATTGTTAATTTTGTGGAGGTTTTGGATAATGAGTTGGTATTAGTTTTATAAAATCTAGAGTTTTATATGTTGGTAAAGATCAGTCTTAGTTTTGCTATTTTATTTTTTTTAATTTAGGTGGGTCTACTAGATTTTTGATTGGTTTGATTGTGGATTTTTGGTGCTTTTAGATGATGGGTTGTTGCAAGTTCTTGAAATAAAAAAAGAGCATTATGTGTTATTTTGGTTTTTTGGATCTATGTTTGAGTAAAGGTTTATCTTGATTATGCACCATAATTAAAAATTGAATTTATAATATATGGATTTTCAAATAAAAATAAACAATTGGGTTAATGTGCTTAACTCTAAACAGTTGGTCGATATGAAGTTTGTTGGATTTACTTACAGAAATTAAAGCTTTATGAGACATTTATCGATTTTGTCAAGTTTTGGAAGATAACATTTTTAAATAGTTTAATTTTTGCAGTATGCGTTTAATTTGTTCTCGCACAATGCACCTATTGTCTCAAATGGGTACAATGAAGAGGAAATGAAATTGGTAAAAGAGACAAGGAAAATCTGGGTAAGTATTGCAAGTGTTCACCTATAATATAATATCTTATCGGACGGATTGAGAATTTTAGAGTTTCTACTTTGGCTGGATAATGGGTTGCAAATCTCTTTTAGTCTTTATATAATATGGTTTTTGTATTCTTTGTGTTACAAAATGATAAGGATGTTAGAGTGTCTGTGACTTGCATACGAGTTCCAGTTATGCGTGCACATACTGAGAGTGTGAATCTTCAATTTGAGAATCCCCTTGATGAGGTAAAGCATGGCTTGGGCACATTTAAAAGCAGTCTCAATGGTGGAGTTCACATTGTAAAGGCTAACCATGTTGAAGATTTAACTGGTAAAACCTTCTTTTCCTTTTATCTTTTCAGGGAATGTCATTTTTTTGAGGTTTATTTACTATATATCTGATAATTAGAAGATAGAATTATTTTTGTTGCTAGTTGGGCTATAATAGGACGATATCTCTTGCTTGGTTGATGTGATTTTTAGCATTATGTTGTGTGTGGCTGTCAAAGTCAATTGATTGTTTCATTGTTATTATGTAACTAAGTAGTTTGTTCGAATGCCGAGTGTAATGCATTGGTTAGTCCATACTGAAAATACTTACAGTTTTTTGGGATTATTATGTTATATAGTTTGGCTAAATCGATGTTGGCAATTTAAAACTGATGGACTCTATCTTGGATATTAGGGAGTTTTTGCACAATTTTGGGTTGTAGGTGTTGGTTCAGTATGTGCCTAGGAGTGGGAATGTTTCAGCTGATCTTCTGGCCAAGTTGGGTGCTTTGAGTGGGCTGGTTCAGGAAGCGTGGGTTTGATTTGCTATGGTGGTGTCTTTTGTTGTGTTGTTGCTGCTGTCTATCTACTGCGACCTCTTTTTTCTTTTTTTCTTTTTTCTGTCTCTAGGGTCCTTGGTTTTGCTTTTCTGTTTTATGGGTGCTTTCTGTGGGGTTCTGCGCTACTATGGTTATTCTGGCTGCTGTTTCTAGTTTTGTTCAATAAAGCTTGCCTTTTCTAAAAAAAATGTAGTAGTTGGCTAAAAATAATTCTTCTTAATTTTGTGCAGGTCAGCTAGAATGTAAAATTTGCTAGAGTTGAATGGAGAGATTGCAACTACAGGTACTATGTTATGAATTTGTTGACTTTTTAGCTTGATGATCTGGTGAAATCAATTTAGATTTGTACAATGACCTTGAGAATGATGGTTTAAGTTAGTTTTTTATTTTATTATTATTGTAGTTTGATGTTGGATTATTGCATAATGTAATGAAATGTTGAATTGTTGGATTTTGAATAAAGCTTTTAATGGTGTGTATATGATTTATATTACTGATTTTGATTATTTGATTTATTGTAAGATATTAATTATATATAGAGAATTTTAATAAGATTTTTGACAAATTTTACTTTGTATTGTTGACAGTTTTCAAATATTGACAGTTAAAAACTGTCAAAAGTTGCTTGACAGTTTTTTCACTGTTCAGACCTTTCTTGACACAGCGTTCCTTGACAGTTTGAAAACTGTCAATTAAGGGGTTTATTGACAGTTTTTAACTATCAAGAAAATTTATTTTTCTAATAGTGATATTTGTTAACCATTTGTAATCTCAGATGTGTTTAGACCATCGTTATGAACCATAAACAACTTCCCATCAAAATGCCTAACCGATTAAGGAGAGGGGGTCAATGTGGGATCGGTTTGTTACAAATCAAGGCTTAGATTATTGTGGTTGATATACCCTCCAATAATCTATCATTTTCACTATGTTCTTAATCACACAAGGGTGTCAATCCAAGTTTGATTGCATAACAAATTATCCTAAACAATAATATAATTAACTAGTGGGTATATAATGCCAATTATATAATGAATAAGATCTAGTTATCAAATGAATAGAACACAAATAGAGATTCAAATATATTATAGCTTAAGCAAAACCCAAATCCAAATGTTCCTCACATATATCCCCTAGAAAACGATTTAGTTACACATTGTTACAATCAAAAGGTAAGAAAGTAATAGATAAGGAAATCACCCTTATGCCTCCTTCTTAATGATTGCTCCTTCCTTTCCTTAGATGCTTCTAGTGCAATGAGTGGTAGATGAGGATGTGTCTAGATGGGTTGATATCTAATCACTACAAGAAAAACTGTCTTTCTTGACAGTTTTTGAGAACTGTCAAGAAAGACAGTTTTTTTTGACATTTTTTTCAAATTTTTTATTTATCTTTAATAATTTTTTAAAACTTTTACTTTCTATTTTCAACACCAAACAAATTCCCGATATAGATTTATTTTACAGTAAGATCTCGGTTTTTGGGCAAACCGATATTAGATAAGTAAAATTTTAATTTATAAATTTACATTTATATCATTTACTTTTTAAAAAATTCAAAAAGGTAATTTTAAAAAAATTCTTTATTTATTTTGCACCATCTTGTTTAATACTAAGAGACACGTTAATAATTCAGTTACCTATAAAAATTAATAATCTGAGTCTTACATTTGTTCATTAAATTACAAGATGAATGTTGAGAAATATCTCCTTTGTAGTGAGAGTTGTATTCCAATTCAGGCTTATTACAATTGATGTCACAAGTCTCCTATAGGTCATGTTTGGTAAGATGAAATGGAATAAAAAGAAAGTCATTCCATTCGTTTGATTTGTTAAAATGCAGTGGAATGGGGATTCCACCATTTTGGTGGTATGGGCATTCCATCCAAAAACTAATGGAATGTCCGTTCCATTCCAAACTAAAATTTATATTCATAAATACCTTCATATGCCTCAACTCCATTCCAAAAATACCGTCCTTTCTAAAAATAATATATTATTATTATTATATATTATATTAATGATATATAAATAAATATTATATATATATATATTATATTATTATATATATTATATATTAATATATTAAATAATATATATTATATATTTATATAATATAATATATATATATTATTATATATTATATTTATTATTATTATATATCATATATATTTATATTTATATATATATGTAATATAAATATATTATTATATCATGTTGTTATGAATGTTTTATAATTAGGGGTATTTTGGTCAAAATACAATTAACTCCATTCTATTCTGTTGTTAACAAAACAAAACAATATTGATTCAGAGACTAATTCTAAAGTTCCAACCAAACAAAAAACTTAGTTTTTCTTTCCTTTCCATTATCATTCTCATTCCCATTATCATTTATATTATCATTCCACCATATAACCAAACGTGACCATAGAGTATAGACCAATAACTCGACTATATATATTTTTTAAAAATATAATTTTATCCAAAGTTTCAATAAATATTTTTTTAATATATATATATGTCATAGAAATTAGAATTTTGATTAGTTGAATAAATTTAAATTTATCTAACAAGTTTTTTTAAAAAAAAAATTAAAAAATTTCTAACTCATATAGGTTATATATAAATATTGTTTAAATATTAACAAATCAAATGTTGTAGTCAAGTGGTAAATGCTTACAACTTTTGACTTGAGGTATTAAGTTCAATCCTTAATAATGACAATAATTGTTATTATTATTAGAAGTGGGCCGGGCCGGGCCGACGAAGGGTAGCGGCCGCCGGCGGTGGTTGCCAAACGGCAGCGGCGGCGGTGTATAAATATAAAAACTATCAATGATTTATGACAATTAATCCTTGACAGTTTTTAACTGTCAAGAAAAAAAAAAGTTGTTGACAGTTTTTTTCTGTCAACAAATGTAATAATTTCTTGTAGTGAATGGTAAGTGACAAAGGTATTGGAATGTAGAGAATGGGAAGAGAGAAATGGTTGGGTGTAGTAATCAAGATTAATTTCTTGTAGTGAATGGTAAGTGACAAAGGTATTGGAATGTAGAGAATGGGAAGAGAGAAATGGTTGGGTGTAGTAATCAAGATTAATGATAACTCGTCTTTTTGTGTCATTACCAAATTGCGAATTATCAAAAGATGTTTATAATGAAATTCCTACGCAATATGCTCTATGTTTTGAAAACAAGTAAAGCGGTAAGCAAATGATTCGTTCCATAGTAATTAGGTTAGATTAATCGATTTACGAACTAATCTAAGTTAGTCTAATCTAGGTGCATAAAACATAAATCATATTTTTGGTTTTTGATTGGTTTAGAGATGATAAACTAGAAAAGTAAGTAACAATAATATAAAAAGAAGTTGAATGGAGAGGAGTCCAATATCAACAATACTAGATAGGAGAATGAGTTTAAACAATTAATATAGATACTAGGGAATTGATGGAATTGCGCATGGGTATGGGTAATGCTTTCTAAGCCACTTTAATGGACCAATCTCCATATGTTAACCATTTGATTTCTAGGATATGTTTAGGTCATAAATATGAACCCTAAACATCTTCCCACCAAAATGCCTAACCGATTAAGGAAAGAGGGTCAAGGTGGAATTGGTTGGTTAGATTAATATGGTTGATATACCCTCCATTAATCTATCATATTCATTGGATTCTTAATTACACAAGGGTCTCAACTTAATGATGATTGCATAATATATTATTCTAAACAAAATTATAATTAACAAGTTGGTATCCAAGTCAATCACATAGTGAATAGAATATAATGATAAAATAAATAGAACACAAATAGAGATTCAATACAAAAGCTTAAGCAAATACCCACAATCAAATGCTCCTTACATCTATCCCCTAAATTAGGGGTTTAATTACACATAGTTACAAACAAATAGAAAACAAGTAATAGATAAGGAAATCACTCATGGGTCTCTTTCTTTAATGCTTGCTCTTTCTTTTCCTTTCCTTTGATGATCCTAATGCAAAGAGTGAGAGAAGAGGATGTGTCTAGATAGGTGGGTGTCTAAAGGTGAGTGACAAAGGTAATGGGATGTAGAGAATGGGAAGAGAGGAATGATTTAAGTGAGGTAGTCTAGTAGTTTGTTAAGAGATTGGAGAGGAGAAACGGTGGGATTAGTAATGGTGAAGAAAGGAATTTCTTAGATGAACAAGTGTCCTTTCAAAAGAGAAAATGTGATGTATTTATAGGTTTGGAAAGCTAGGGTAAGAAATGGGCCTGAAAGGACAAGAATACCCCACTTGAATGGCTGACATTCCAAGGCTGGACGTTTTTCTCTTTGTCGTCATGGCGACACAAAGTGACGACATCACACCTAATTGTGTCGCCAATGCTGGAACTCCTACGTTGTCACCACTTGTGCCTTCATGTCGCCAGTGGCGACCACATCCTCACCAAAGTGGCGACAATGCCCTATTTTGCCAACTTGTGCTCCTTTTTGCACCAAAGCCCTCACCTTTTTCACAAATACCCTTGAGGCCTAAGTAAACCTGAAACACTTGATTTAACAACATTAAATACGGGGAAATGCCCGAGAATCAAGCATAAAAAGACAAGAATGAGGGTCAAAATCATACCAATTTTGGCTTGATCAATTAAATATTGAGGTTTGGATGGAAAATGTAGTACAAGATTAGAGAATGGAGGAGATTAAATGTGGGAAAAATGGAAGAGAATGCTATGCTAAAACTTAGAGAATTTTGTGTTTGGAAATATGTTTGGATTCTCATTCAAGTTGGAAGAGAAGAATATTTATAGTGGTCTTGAAATCGTATTGATAACTGCTTGAAAAGCTGATGTGGCAGGGTGTCACCCTTATTGTCGCCATGGCGACATCATGGCGGCAAGCGGTTACGCAATCTGAGATTCAATTGTCGCCGCCATTCTCATCTTTTTCGTTGTGATGAAAACAGCGACACTAAGGATTTTGAGTGTTGTCGCCATTTATTCTTTTATGCCACCATTTGTTCTCGTGGCGAAACCATACCTGATTGATTTCCATGAATTAAATCTCTCTATCACCCTTTGGTCTCGGTGCGACACTTCATGGCAACACCTTTTGTTCTTTTATGTCGCCTTTTGTTCCAGAGCGACATCTTGTGGGGATGCCATACCTAATTGATTTTCAGTGATTCATCTCTCTATTGCCCTGTGCTAATATGCGACACCTTCAAAGGGCGAAAATGCCTTGTTTCCCCACTTTGTGCACATGTTGCACCAACTTCTACTTCTTCTTCACAGATGCCCTTGTGGCATGAATAATCATGAAACACTTGATTAATGACGTTAAAACACGGGAAATGCTAGAGAAGCAAGCATAAAGGCAAGGAAATGAGGCACAAAATCATACCATATTTGGTTCGATCAAATACCCCGAAGCCTATCTTTTTCTAGTCCTTGAGCAAAACAATCACAAATCAACCCCAAAGACATGCATTAAGATATTTCAAAGGTTGTCAATAAAGATCTAACTCATCCGAGCAAGGTTTTACTTATCATGATCAATATGCGAAACTAAAACGAAGAGATTAAAACAATGATGCACTAGTGAGGACTTATACATGTAAGTGAATGTGAATCAAAGATTAATAGCATGCCACTCTAGATATGATTATACACAATAAGACCTTACATTCAAAATGCCCATGCTTTAAAGCAAATGTGTTATTCGGTTTGAATGTAATTCACCTCGATATCTAATCCTCACCAGATTCTCTTATTTCTTCTCTTACATTCCTAGGTTTCACTCAAAATACATGTGAAATAAAAGTTCATGTCATAAATTCAAATGGATTGCACATGATGTCTTTTAAAATGCAATTTCTGAAAATTAAGTCCTATGAATAGAATTGCAAGCCATGAATCGGAAAAAACATGTATCAACCAAAATTTACGAAATGGACATTCCTAAAGATCATAAAGGTCTTTCTTTTGGTTGAAATGGGGTCTTAGGTGAATGGTAAGACAAAGAATAAGACAATGGATAACAAAGAACCCAATGATTCCACTAAGGCATACATTCTAATTATGAGTTCAATTGCTTCACACATATAATTCACACTTAAGGCATCCAGGCTTACACTTTCAATTTACTTGAGCTAAGTATCTCATACCACTTTCAATTCTCTCTCTAGGTCAATTATGCCTAATTCTTGGTTCTCTTTTCCTTCTTTTTCATTTATTTCCTTTTTCTTTGTTTTTCGTTTTCTTTGCTCTTCTTTTTCTTTTCAAACCTGCTTTTTCTTTGCTTCTCTTTTTCTTTTTAAGACTTTCAAGCTTGCAAACTTTTGCACATATTTACTTGCCTAGGCACATGCCTCTACAATTTCAAGTATACGAGCTTACATTCATACCCTAAGCCTTAGCAAATCATTTGGTCAATGTAAGTTAATCATGTAGGCTATATGGTTAACGTAGATGTGGTTCATGAATGAAAAGCTTAAATCGTGTTTGGCCTCAAAGAGGCTTGGGAGTACACACATTAGATGGGTTGGAAGTATTTAGGCCAATTTAGTGGTTTTTCACATGCATTGCCTAAAATCATTTCTAAAGGTTTGTCCACTAAGCAAATTAAAGCATCCATAAGCAATCCATAATATTATATGACAAGTAACATTTAAGTGCAAATGAGACATATACATGCTTGAATGAGTGTTTGAGAGTGAGTGTTTTAAAGAGTGAAAATTTGACAACTCAAAAAACGCTTTTTAAGGCCGTGTTTGTGATCCTCACAGGAATCTCTACTATTAATTCCTAGCCTTCAAACAAATTTGATAATTCACCCTAACATTTATGATAAAAAGATTAACGCATTTTGTTCAATGACATCCTAAATGGCATGATGTTAATATAAACCAAACACTGTCAAAGATGTATAATTCCTCACTACTCATGTAAAGCACAATCTCAATAAGTAAAGTAAGCTCAAATATGGCATTATCGGAAGAATTTGAAAAATTCGGTCCAAATTTAAAAACCAAGCAAAACAAGTAAAATAGTGTTGCGCAAATGTACCTCTAAACCTAAATTAGACATTGTCCTCAATTTTCATGGGTGGGAGTGGGTGGGGGGGGGGGGGGGGGGGGGGGGTCAAAATTGGTCAAATGGTGCAACCCAACAAATCCAAAGCAAATAATGTATGTATTTTCAAAAATTCGACAAAGTGCCCTTTCATTCTAATATGACCAAAATCATCTAAAAAGATGCATAATCATAAATAGCATATTCTCAATCATTCCTATTATCCAAAAATCATCAATAAAGCACAAATATCCTAAGTCCACTACCAAAATCCTTCACCGACCTTATTCTAAGCAAAAACAAAAACAAGAGCAAAAATAAGAAACAAGAGATATGAAATAATGATAAGAATGAAATGACAAAGAAATATCCAATAATGAAAACTGAAAATAAAACTAAAGTGCTCAAAAATATCAAAGTAAACATATGATGCACATGTGATGGTCAAAAATCTCTAAATGATGGTGTTGGTGGCAACTACTCTAACTTCTCCTCAGCCTGCTCAGACTCTATCCTACCCTTCTTTTTCGGGTCTTTCAACTCTCTCTCTCTAGCTTCGGCCTCTTTCTTTGAGCCTACTACTCAGTTAGTCTCCTTTGAGCTACAGCCTCATCTATAGAAGGACCTCCCATAGAGCGAACTTTTTGATCGGTGAGGAAATGGGCTAAGGCTAACTCCAACTGAGTTGCCTCCTTAATTGCAAACTGAGCAGTCTGTAGGATAGGGTCAGGTGCAATCACTGGGGCATCTAAGACACTAGGCCCTACCACTGTGGATGGAACATGTGGAATCTCTATGGCAGCACTGACACTAGGTATGGTGGCTGGATCGGTAGTCTTCCTCGGCTTCCTAACATATGGAGTGAGTCTTAACTCCTAACGGAGATCTATAAAGCCTTAGACCATACTCTCAATCAAATCCCTAATCAAACCCTCCAAAGTACTCTGCCTTGTCAAGATCTCTTTTTGCCTCTTTTCTATGGATTTTTGCCTATTGGCCAAATCATTCCCATCTGAATGCAACACTTCAAAATCATCACCCTAGGCACCAAAAATGTGATATACACCATCTAAAATCCATCGGCTTATGGGCTGAATCTCATCATACACAAGGATATGCGGCTCATCATCCTTACCAACTTGCTCTCTCTGCTCGTCATCCTTAATATCTCTATCAAACTCTACCTCAACACTCATGTCGGCCTCTGTTCTGCTTACTCTCTTCCGTTTCCTAGCGGGTGGCCTCTCTTGATCTCCGGGCATCCTCAACCCATGTTTGCTTAGCAAGTGATGCCATGTAGACAAATCCAAATCAGGTGGAGGGGATTTTAAAGAATCACTAGATATGTCCACTCCAACCAATCTACACATCTCGGTAATCAGGCACGAAAAGGGAAGGATATCTAAATCTTACTCATTATATCTAATCTTATGAATCTCCATCTTCACTAAAACACCCACATCAATGGGCTGCCCCTCCATAATACAATGCAAGATCCAGGCCACCTCAAATGGGACTAAAAATCTGTGGGAAACCGGCCTGAGCGAGGACGTGATGAAGATGTGACAAAATGCTGACTCAATCTTCAAATTGGATTACTTGATAGGGTGTCCCCTAGCAATCCAAAACACATCGGGGTGATTGTCAAAGTGTTGGCAAAGTCTACTGAACATCTCACATACAACGGGTTCGAGATGATCCCCTCTATCATGTGCTCCCGTATCTCTTTATACTCCAAAAGTGTGTAACCAAAATAAATGTTTATGTCCATGGCGTTCATGTGACCAGAAACCCCTCTAACTAAAACTAAATCGCTTCTCATGAACTCCCTAGGGTTCATCCCCACATAAAACTCCCTCATGAGCCTCTCCTTGTACATATGAGGTGTAGCTACTAATCCTCCCTACCCTCTATCATTTACTATCGCTGGGATGGAGGTGTTCTCCAACTCTTTCAAATTCACCCCCCTTTCTACCCAAATTTTCTTCTTACTGTATGTCTTTATTCAGTCATTAAAGTCTCTGTTCAAAGTACACTCTAGACACTTCTTCTTCTGAGTCGCTTGGCTTGTCTTCTTCGAAGTGGGGGCCTTACCACCTTTGCCTTCCTTACTCTACAATTTCATTTTCGGCTGCATTATGTAACCAAATTTGGATACCCAATGTCAAATAAAAATTCAGCAGCAAAACAACAGTTCACCAACAATACCACAAATCCAAAACACTCCTCAAACAACCATAAACACTCCACAAATACTCAAACACTCCAATATACACAATATATCCACAATATCCAATCCTAGGCACTAATCACTTCAAATCAATCTCAAAACCACCCCTAGGATATCTAGATGCAATGTAGGGCAAATGTGAATGGAAAAATTGAAGAACTAAAGTGTTGGCTTACTAATTTGACGGTTTCGTGAGGGCCACGGCTTGAGAACTTGAGAAAATTTTAAGAGGAATTGCAATTTTGTGAGTATGGTTGTTCGTTGTTTTGGAACGACTGTTATATCGCTTTTTGCCCTAGGTCACTATTTAGAATGTCGACTTTTGCCATGGCAATAGCCCAAAATGTTTTTGTTTGGTTAAGTGATGCACGTTGTCGCTGGCTGTCATTTGGCGACAAATGTATTTCTCATGGTGAAGAGTATTAGGTGTGTTGTCGCCCTGTGATGTCACACTTTGTCAAGACGACACAGTTTTCAAATCAATTAGCTACTGCCCTTTTTAATGTCACTGTTTGGTTAGTGACCAAACCGCGACAAACACTTACTGGTCACATCCTAAGCAATTTTTGGGCCAGTTCTTGCACCAACATCACCAAACTCAACATAAGCTTAAAATGAAACTTAAAAAGACATAAGAGCACTTATTTGAAAACAAAACAAACAAAAAACTCGCAATAAGAATTTAAACAACACAAACAATTTTTATTCAAAGCATAAAAATGTAAAGGTGCAAGTCCACACTATCACATCCTATCATGCAAATTAGGACCATGATGCTCATCACAAGGGCCAACCAACCTATCATTTTTATTTTTCTTGACTACCCAAATTGGTTCCCTATATTTAATCCAGACTTGGTCCACAAATCCTTCCTAACCTATATTTTCTTGACATGATTAGGTCTCATCCTAGGCCTAGCTTGTTCATTATTAGCATGCTTCAAAAATTCAAAACACCTAGCTTTTATATGACACTTCTTATGACAAAAATAACATGATAGAGAGGAAAGGAATTCTCCTTTTTTGCATTAGAGCTTGAGGCTTGGAGTGACCATCCTTGGTGAGTGTCTTGATGGCTTGTTCCATCCGGTTTATTCCCACCAAATAGTCGCACTCCTTTACTTTGGCAATCTTCAATGCCACCTCTTTCTTACTCATCTCTTCTTTAACCTCCTCTATTGCCTTGTTCTTGGCTTCAACACTCATGAGGGTCTTTTGTCATCTTCTTTGAGGCTTCCTCCTTAAATTCTTCTGTGAGCTTAACTAAGTCCTCAAGCTCTTATACTGTAGACTCATTCTCCATTTCAAAAGTCTTGTTAATCTTTTTCAACTTGTTATTCTTCTTGGATAGGTCTTCAACCTTCTTTTCAAGAGCATACGTTTCCACTTTGAGTACCTCTACTTCAAGCATAAGCTCTTGATTGGTACTTTTGAGCCCTTCAATCTCCGAATCTTTTGGCTACATTTTTCATACATTTGAACCAAGTTGTTCACATTTCCATCCTTACTCTTTAGTGGTTGTACATCCACCACATAGCAACTCCTAATGCTTTTTAGATCATTATTGCATGTGATAGTATCAATCTCAAGCTCTCTTTCAAATGAGTGCATCACAACTTTCTTTTTGCACACATCAATCCTTATTTGAGGGGTAGCCATGGAATGCCTATCAAGTAGAACTTGCCACTTCCTAATGTCATTTGATTTTTCTTCAATGTCTAACATCACGAAATCGATCGGGATCACTATTCCATCCACTAAAATAGTTATATCTTTTATCTCCCCATGTGGTGCTTGAGAAGTTTGATCCGCCAACACAAGCTTCTTCCCGGTTAGTTTCAAACCTACAAATCCTAACTTCTCTTATAATGCCAAGGGCATTATGTTGATGCTTGCACCCAAGTCAAGCACTCCCTTTAGCATTTCACTCTCTCTGACCGATATGGGGATCACAAAACTCCCCGGATCATCAACCTTGGTTGGGAAAGCCTCATCATACATCATTGCTTCATCTCTAGATCCATCCATATTGAAAAAATTCACCTTCTTTGCTTGCTCCATATGGCTTGGAAACTTCGTTTTTTCTTGCTTTTGGAGGGCTTCAACAATTTGCCCCATTTAAGTCTCCAATTTTCCAAACGAAGAATCTAAGTTGCCAAACCTTTGGCCACTAGCTTGCATAAAGTTTGTCAATGTTTGCTCGGCCCTTTGGAAGCCTTGCATCATCTCATTTCTTCATCGACATTACGGCAAGGTTGATAGGTACTAGATTGAGCATTGTTGTTGTTGTTGTTCCATTGGTTTCCTCCTCAATTGTTTCCTCCTTGTGGGTATCTACCTTGTTAATATCCACATTGATTGTATCCACCTTGTTGCTCTCTTTGACGGTATTCACCTTGTTGGTTTCCACCTTGATTGTTTCCTCCTTGTTGTTGGTATCCTCCTTATTAGTTCCAAAGTTGTGGGTTCAATGTGTTGTTGTTATTGGACCAAGAGAGGTTAGGGTGGTTCCTCCATGTCAGGTTGTAAGTGTTTGAGTAGGGGTTATTCCCTTGCCCTTGGAAACCCATAGCTTGGACTTCCTCTTTCCCTTGTCCATCATTCATGTCATAGAAACCTCTACTATTATTAGGTTGATCACTAGAGCTTGGCTCTTGTCTTCCCAACATCTTCACCCCGGCCTTAGGAAATCCCATACTTTCAATGTAAGATGTTAAGGATTCCATTTTCTTATTCATCCTAGAGATCTCGATAGCAGTTTTCATGTTATCACTCACAACGAACCTTCCACCTCTAATGCTATTTGCATTTCTTTGTTGAGAGTTTTGTGCTAATATCTCATAGATTTCATAAATCTCAGTGGCGGTCTTTGTGTCAAAAGAACCTCCATAAGCATTATCCACCAACAGTTGAGAGAAACGTGTGAGGCCACCTTGGAAGCAAGAAACCTTGTATTCTTCCGTGAACATGTGAGGAAGGCATTGGGCCAAGAGAAGTTGATACCTCTCCCATGACTCATGAAATAGCTCCCCTTCACTCTCATTAAAGTCTGCTATCTTCACCTTAAGCTCCTTCGCCTTCCGAGCGGGGAAAAATCTATTGAAAAACACACCACAAATTTGGCCTTAACTTGTCAAAGATCCCGACCTTAGTCCCATCAACCACTTCATTGCCAAATCCTTTAGGCAATATTGGAAACAGCTCATATGAAGTTGCTCTCTAGAGAGTTGCATGATCGGAAATGTCTCAATGATAGCAGTATACTCCTTCATGAATTGCAAGCAATCCTTATTCAACTTCCCATAGAAGGAAGGTAGAAGGTTGATCTGCATACTTCTAAGCTTATACCTCTTTGCAGCCGAATCTAAGACAATTAGTGAAGGTTGATTCCCAATTGCTGGCATTGAGTACTCCCCCATAGTCATCCTTTAACCTTGGTTAGTAGGAGTCTCTTTAGTCTCTTCAGTCACTTTTTCCCTAGGAGGAGCTTCATCCTCCCTCCTTGGTTCTTATCCTTCCATATTCAGGGCTTGCTTGGAATTTTTTCAAATTCCCTCACAATCCTTCCAACACGGCTAGATTCTTCCAATGGTTGGTGTAATCCTCTTCCTAAGGATCTCCTACCGTGTATACACTTAAACTCCTGAAAATGGAATTGATAAAGAAAACAAAAGAAAAAGGTAAAAAGAACTACGAAAATCTACAAACAAGTAATACTAACAATAATTATGTACAATTAAAAGTTAAGGAGCTATTAAAATAGATTGTAAATTACGAAGAAAAGTCAATCAATTTAACAATCGCTATCGAGTCCTAAATAGCAACGCCATTTTTGATAAGGTCTATTTATACTCTTCAAAATAATATCTATGTTATCATTTGAAAACCATGTTTTAACAACTTAGAATTCTCTAAGGATGTAATTTATTAGCAAATGGCAAGCAAAGATTCGTTCCACAGGTAATGGAGTAATACGTTAGATTGATTGACTAATCTAATAAGCAATAAAATAAATCATTGTAAATGGATAGTTGTGTGATTTGATAAACCACCAAACATGCAAGCAAAATAAACATACAAAAAGTGATAGGACAAATAGAATGCTCAACAATCTTGATAAGAGAAATGGATGTAAACAATTAAGATAGATGCTAGGGAATTGATGGAGTTGTAAATGGGTATGGGCAATGCTTTCTAAGCCACTTTAATGAACCAATCTCTTATAAGTTAACCATTTGTTTTCTTAAGTGTGTTTAGGTCACAACTATGAACCCTAAACATCTTCCCACCAAAATGCCTAACCAATTAAGGAAAAAGGGTCAAGGTGGGATTGGTTGGTTACAAATTTAGGTTTAGATTAATGTGATTGATATACCCTTCACTAATCTATCATATTCACTAAGTTCATAACCAATCAAGGGTGTCAATCCAAGATTGGTTTCACAACAATTTATCCCGCACAAGAGTATGATTTATTAGTGATATACAATGTGAATCATATAATGAATTAGATCTAGATATTAAGTGAATAAAACACCAATAAGGATTCAAATACAATAGCTTAAGCAAATACCCACAACCAAATGTTCCTCACATCTATCCCCAAATTAGTGGTTTAGCTATACGTAGTTACAATCAAATAGAGAGAAAGTGATAGATAAGGAAATCACCCTTGGGTCTTCTCCTTTGGTGTTTGATCCTTCATCTCTTTATAAGCTCCTAGTGCAAAGAGTGGTAAAAGAGGATGTGTCTAGATAGGTAGGTGTCTAATGGTGAGTGACAAAGGTATTGGAATGTAGAGAATGGGAATAGAGGAATGATTGAGTGTAGTAATCAAGATTAAGTGTTGAGGTTTGGATGGAAAAGGTAGTACAAGATTAGAGATTGAAGGAGGTTAAGTGTGGGAAAAATGGAAAATAATGCTATGCTAAAACTTAGAGAATTTCGTGCTTGGGAATATGCTTGGATTCTCATTCAAGTTGGAAGAGAAGAATATTTATAGTGGTCTTGGAATCGTACTGATAACTACTTGAAAAACTGATGATGTAGGGTGTCGCCATTGTTGTCACCGTGGCGACAGGCGGTTACGCAATCTGAGATTCAATTGTTGCTGTCATTCTTATCTTTTTCGTTGTGGTGAAAACAGCGACACTAAGGATTTTGAGTGTTGTCACCATTTATTCTTCTATTTCGCCATTTGTTCTCGGGGCGACATCTCGTGACGACGCCATACCTGATTGATTTCCAGGAATTAAATCTCTATATTGCCATTTGGTCTCTGGGCGACACTTCATGGCGACACCTCATGGCGACACCTTTTGTTCTTCTATGTTGCCCTTTGTTCTGGAGCGACATCTTGTGGCAACGCCATACCTGATTGATTTTCAGTGATTCATCTCTTTGTCGCCCCGTGCCAATATGTGACATCTTCAAAGGGCGAAAATGCCCTGTTTCCCCACTTTGTGCACATGTTGCACTAACTTCTACTTCTTCTTCACAAATGCCCTTGTGGCACGAATAATCCTGAAACACTTGATTAACGACACTAAAACACGGGGAAATGCCTGATAAGCAAGCATAAAGAAGAGGAAATGAGGGACAAAATCATACCATATTTGGTTCGATCAATTTGCTTAGCACATATTCAACATTTTGTCTTAGTACACGCTATTTGACAAATTAGAGCTTAACTTTTTCATTACCACAATTACCATCCTAGCATGATTAGTAACAAAGGTAGGCATGTGTTTAGGCTATGGGGTATATGGTTGTATGTGGTACCAAATGAAGGAGTATATGTTTGGCCTCAAGTTTTGCTAGGAATGTGTTTAGGCTATTTTAAGTAGTTAAATGCACACACATTGCCTAATATCATTTCCACAATCCATCTATCAAGGGAATGAACGCATTCATCAAGCAATCCACTATATGATATGCATGTCCTATGACATGTGACAAATATGATGAGAGAAGTGGTTAAGAATAATCAATAATAACACTCAATGCGTTATTTAAAGGCTTGTGTTTGTGATCTCACGAAAATCTCCACTATTAGAACAAAATGCGAGAGCATCGAGTCCTTTCAACTTAACTCTAAAAGGATGGGACAAGCCCATGAAGGTGCAAGTGAAACCCTAAAGTGACAACAAGCTACACTATAAGTTCAAAACGTATATGAAAACTTGCCAAAAGCGCACGCTAAAGGCATCGCACCCAAACTAATTAAAGGTTGAAGTTTTGGACACTAAAAAGAATTAAGACTCTTAAAAAGACGACTCAACAAGGCATTTACACCCCTAAACCAAAACTCAACAATGTCCCTAATGTTGGAAACAAACGAGCCAGGCCTAGCAATGCACACCTTACAACACACAAATAACCCTAGGCACTAATCACGCACAATCAATGCCCAAAAATCAAAAAGACTGAACATATGCTCTATAAATAAAAGTAAACGTCATAAAAGCAATTCTCAAATGGGCAGAATTGGGCACACAACTCCCAAACTAGATCAAACATAATCTCAAAACTTATACAAGTATGTATGCAATCAAAAAACCCCAAACCAAATTGGGCTATATATGCAAATAATCCTATATAAACTCATGCAATATTCATGAGCATTCGGCCCATCTCATCATCCAAAAATGAATAAATGTGAAATTCAAACAATATGATTAATATGCAAAAATGTATTCATTCATATCAACAAATTATTTCCAATCTACAATTATCAACAAATCATCAATTAGGCACAGGATCTAGAGGTAGAAACTCCATTAAACGGAAGATAGGCGTTTTGCTCTTTTTATGAGTACTCTTGGCTTGCTTGTCCATTTGAGACATGCAAGTTGTCATGTTTCTTCATAAGAGATGAAAAACCTAGCTTTAAGCACAAAACTCTACCAAAAGATAATCAATCACAATCAAAAATATTCAATAACATTGCAATGATCTAAACATCCTCAAGAGTATCCATCATCCACAAAAGCTACAATAAAAAGCATCCTCGCTAAAAGTACAAAAAAAATTAAATGAGTTCAAAAAGAATTGCAAGAAAAATGTAAATGATGATGGATCAATCCCCGTCTGATGACTCGACCTCCTCTTCAAAAGATGTCCCCTTTCCTTAGGTACCTCCAACATTAGGCAACTATCTTCTTGACTCTCATTGGGTCGGTTAACCTTGAACTTTACACTCTTGCCTCTACAACTAAAATATATGTCTATGGAAAGTACATTAACCATCATCCCTACTGTAGCCATAAATGACCTCCCAAGTAGCAACTTTCAATCCCTTTCATAGGATTCATTCTCCTTAACATCTAACATAACAAACTCAACCGGAACTTTCAAACCATGCACATCAAAGTAAACACTTTCAATCACACCAACTGGAGTTTGGGGAGAGTTTTCTACCATTATTAGAGTCATAACGGTAGGCTTGATTGAATGGACCTTCAAATGTTGGCTTAACTTCAATGGTATCATGTTGATGCTAGCCTCTATATCAAGCATCGCTCCCATCTTTGGTGAGTCTCATATGTTGACATCTATTATGAAACTTCCTGGATCCATCAGTTTGATGGGGAAACTCTCCCCCTTTTTCTATTCATCTCCTTATGTGGTTTTTACCAAACTCTCCAAATCTACCTTACTAGAATCTTCTAGAGCTCTCACTGTATTCAATGTAACTTCTTCCTCCACCACCTTCTCAAACTCTTCCTCTAGCACATTAATGTGCTCATTGGTACTGATAGACTTCCATTTATCTTGCTTAAGCACTACAACCAAAAGTTGAGCCAATTGGGTCTCCAATTTCTTCATTGAAGCATCCATACTATTGGATCGTTGATCGTTGTCTTGCAAGTAGGCTGTCAGCTTTTAATCAGTTAAATTCAGTGAGTACTTGATGGCTGCGAAACCCAGACTCGCTGACTTCATGATTTCACTGACTATCTCCTTTATCGACTTGGTTTTTTATTGATTCAAGGTTGTTTGAGAGTTGAAATTGGTTTGTTGGTTATTACTTGAACTACCCCACTAGTTGTTATTGTTGTTGCTTGAGCCTCCTTGGTTGTTGTTGTACCTATTATATCCCCGGTTTTGGTACCATTTGTTATTGTTTGTACCTTAGTTGTTGTTGTTATTGTTGTTGTTCGACCAAGATAAGTCAGGGTGATTCCTCCACCCAAGATTATATGTGTTGGAAAAAAGGTTATTCATTTGCTCTGGAATTCACCAAGGACCTAGGCCTCTTCTTATTGCTCAAACTGCCCTTCTTCTCCATCTATCTCTTCTCCCATGATTTGGTTTACTCCATGATAATGGCCTTGGCTTTGCCATTATCTGCTCCCTTAGAGATTGAATCTCTTTCATTATCAAGGACATCTCAATTGCCATACCCGTATCTACGCCAATATCTAGCCTTCCGCCTTTCCTCACATTTGAAGTCCTTTGTTATGAGTTTTCGGTGAGCTTCTCCAAGATGTCGTAGGCTTCGGCTACTCTCTTATCTTCGATTGTACCTCCACAAGCATTATCTACTATCATCTAAGAGATAGCAGAAAGTCCACTATAGAAAGATTTCACCTTCAACTCTTACGAGTATGTATGAGGTGGCATCTGAGCGAGCAATAGGTGAAACCTCTCTCATGCCTCACAGAAAGGTTCGTCATCCTCTTCGTAAAATGAGGCTATCTTCATTCGTAACTCATTTTCCTTTTGCGAAGGGAAGAATTTGTAGAAGAAAACCTTGCATACTTGGGCCCAAGTTACCAAAGATCATGGCCTCAAGTTCATGCACCATGTCTTGGCCCTATCTTTCAAATAGTACTGGAAGCATCTAAGGTAAAGTTTCTCTCTTGTCAGCACCTCTTGGCTAGCCATCATTGGAAAAGTTTCTAAGGTAGTGACATACTCCTTTATAAACTGAAGGTAGTCTTCAGTAGCTTTCCCACAGAAAGATGGAAGGAGGCTAATGTGCATACTCTTCAGTTCATATTGCCTCGCCACATCATTAAGTATGATGGATGTGGGAACATTTCCTACAGAGGGGAGTGTGTAGTCGCCCATGGTAAGGCCCAATTGCTCTTCCCCATGCTCGCTATCCTCGTGGTCATGAGCCTCTTGCTCATGATGGTACGGTCGAATTCTGTCATCCATGTTCTCCTCTAATTGACTAACTCTTCTTCCAATTCAATCGATATTATTGTTGATCGGTAAAATTGTTCCTCTTAACGATCTTTTACCATGCATAAACCTAGAATCCTAAAATTCCACAACAAGTACCGCACAACCTAAAAGACACCAAACAAAATAAAACAAAAATGTAACTAAACACAACTACTACTAAAGCAAAACTAATCAGAACTAAACTCGTCGATCCCCGACAACGACGCCATTTTGACAAAGGTCATTAGTGTATGTAAATTCACTTGTCAAAAGATATTTATAAGAACCTCAACAATGCCTTAAATGGTTTTGAAAACACAAGTATGGTAGCAAATGGGGTGTCGTCCATAAGGATCGGGGCTAGCTATGACTAATCGGTACTTTAGCAATAGTAATGAATTAAAAGTAAAAATGAATGATTGATGTGTTGAATTATCAAATAAACTAAAACTAGAAATGCAAGACTAAATGTAATGTGAATGGAGTCAAATATATGATATGAAGACTAAGGAGTTGATGGGTCATAAGTGAACACTAGGCATGTAACAAACTCACAATTAAGAACATTTGATCTAATGTAACCAACCTAGGGTGTATAGTGTTAGTTATATATCCCTTGCAAGAAGTCAACCTAAGGTGTATAGTAAAAACCTCTAACTAGAGATTAATCCCTCTTAAGCAACCAACCTAGGGAGTATAGTGCTAGTTGCTCAATTAAGACTTTTGCCATGAATGCTCATCTATCTCTTAAGGGGTCAACCTCTTAAAAATGTAGTCATCCTAGGATGTATAGTGATGACATTTAATCTCTTATAAGAGGCTAACATAGGGTGTATAGTGAAGGCCTCCTACTTGAGATTAAATTAAGATAGAGGTTATTTAACTGGATTTCACTTGAGGGGTGTATTCCTGCGAAATCACTAATGTAGCCATCCTAGGGTGTATAATGAAGGCCACCCATTTGGGATTAGATTAAGATTATGGTTATTAAGCTGGATTTCACTTGAAAGAAGTATTCTTGTGAAATCCTTCCATTTAATAGAGCATAAGACAACCAAATAGGGTGTATACCTAGTTGTCTACTCAAATAGATTCCAAATTAACTTGCTAAGAGGGTGTATCCAAGACAAATCAATATTAGAAAGCAATTAATACAAGAGGATAAAGCATAAAAGATATATTGAATGTGGAATAATGGAGTTTAATTACAAATGCCCAACATCCATCAAACTAATCACATCAACCCCTTTGTGGGGATTTAGTTACTCATGCTTACAGCAACAATAAAATTAAGAGAAAGGGTAGAGAGTAAACCTATGAAGATCATCTCCTTCCTTGAAGTTTCCTTTAATCTCATTGATCCCTTTTGATTGAGTAGGAAAAAGGATAAGAATGGTTTGGATGAGTGACAGAATATTCCTAGATTTAGATGATGACATAGCTTTTGAGGGAGTGATAAGATCTAAGTCTGAAGAGGTGTCTAGTGGGGTGGCAAATTTTTTTGAGAAGCATTTCAAGAACGTGCAGTGGTGTCGGCCTAAAGTTAAGGGTGTACCTCTCAAGAAGTTATCAAATTTAGATAGTGTGTCCTTGGAGGCGAAGTTTAGTATTGAAGAGGTGAGGGTGGCGCTTGATAATTGTGATGGAAATAAAGCGCCAGGCCCTAATGGCTTCAATTAAAATTTTATCAAGGAAAATTGGTCTGTTATTAGTGGTGATTTCATGAATTTTTTGGGGGAGTTTCATAGGTATGGGATGGTTGTTAAGGAGTTAAATAGGTCTTTCGTTACGCTTATCCCAAAACGTGTTAAACTTAAGACTTTGAAAGATTTCAGACCAATTAGTTTGGTGGGATCTCTATACAAAATTCTAGCTAAGGTTTTAGCCAATTGTTTGAAGAAGGTAATTGAGACTATTATGTGTGAAACGCAAATGGCTTTTATCAGGAATCACAACATTCTGGATGGTTTCGTCATAGGTGAAGAAATTATCCATCATTAGAAAAAGAGCAAAGAGGGGGACTTAATGGTAAAGCTTGATTTTGAGAAGGTATATGATAGTGTCGATCACTTATTTTTGGATGATATTTTAGGTGATATGGGCTTCGGAAGGAAATGGAAACAATGGATGAGTTATTGTATTTCCTCCCCTTGGATCTCCGTGTTGGTTAATGGAAGCCCTATGAGGGAATTTGGGTTGGAGAAGGGTCTTAGGCAGGGTGATCCTCTTTCCCCCTTTCTTTTTAATTTGGTGGTTGAGGGTTTGAGTGCGCTTTTCAAAAAGGTGGAGAGTATGGATATGATGAAATGTGTTTCTTTTGGAAGGGAGGAAGTGCATATGTCTCATTAGCAATTTGTAGATGACAATTCTTTTTCTCCAACCTAGAGTGGATTATCTTATAAATGTTAGGAGAATTTTGAGATGTTTTGAGGTGGCTTCTGGGTTACGCATTAATTTCAGGAAGTCTTGTGTGGTGTAGATTGGTAAAGATGTGGAGAGGGAGACCAACTGGGCGAAGCTGTTTAAATGTGCTAAAGGTATGCTGCCGATAAAGTTTTGGGGCTCCCGCTTAGGGGACGTCCTGGTTGTAAATTGTTTTGGAAAGACTTAGTGTATTGAGACGCAGATGGCTCCTTGGAAGAAACTGTTTCTAAATAAAGGTGGAAGAATGGTGCTTATTAAGTATATAATGTCCAGTATTCCGATTTATTTTATGTCTGTGTTCAAAGTCCCAGTTGTTGTGGCTTAAAGTATTGAAAGATTGCAGAGGAGTTTCTTTTGGGGTTGTAAGATCCTTGATTTATATTGGCTTGATTCTATTGCAAAACTCTTTATATTTTTAATAAGTGTTGCTTAGGTGGTTCTTGGTGAAAAGAAGCTTCAAAGGTAAAAAGCAACGTCTTATGCAAATATCGTCTTTAAGGGGAATATCGCACACTTGGTTGCTAAGGTATCAATTTCTTCTTCCTCTTGCAAGGCGTAAGTGCACACACACAAAATTCATTCATATATGTCCCTACATCGTTGTGTAGGAACCAAGGGTTACAGATTGCACAGCGGAAAGGTTTTAAAATTTTTATGCAATCATAAACTAACCCATTTGTACAGTAATAATCAAATACAATAAGGAGTTGAAATTAATTCATACCAACATTTAAAGGCTCCTTCTCTTTAATATATGATCTGCTCCTGATTTGAACCACTTGATCTTCCTAGTTATGACCCGGAATTAGTAACGGCGTGTGGGCGCGTCACGATACTCAGGAACTTGTATGGAGGAAGAAGAAACAACACAAAACAACTCTTACTATGTGTATGGAGAATTTGGCCAACCTTTGAATGAAAATAAAATAGACAAAAGCTTTTTTTTATTTTTTTATTTTTTATTCTTTTTCTTTCACTTTGGCCGCACCACTCTCTGCACTGCTTTTTCTTCTTTTCTATTTGCGTGTTCATTCTGTGTTCATCAATCAATCCTTTTCTTAAAAAAACATATATCATATATATATTTTTATAAAATCAACTAATCAATTTTTATTAAAACCTTTTTAAAAAATATCTGATATCTTTTAATAGATATTAATAAAGTTTGAATTTAAACTTTTTAAATTCAAATTCAATATTTAATTAAAAAATAAAATAATCACATTATCTTATCTTTCAAAATTAAATATCAAAGAACACCCTCCAATAATGACTAATTACATAATTAAATAATCTAATTATTTAATTATCATAATTATCATTTTCCGTTAATTAAATAATCTCATTATTCAACTAATTCTCGATTAAACACGTGCCACTTTCGTAACACAATTAATTGGACAATCCAATTAATTAACCGTGACCCTTGTTACCTAAATCAATCGGGCTAGCAAGGGGACCTAATGGACCGACAGTATTTTGAGCTCCAATAATCCTTAGAAATATTTAATTAAACTCTTTAATTAATATTTCATGATTATTAACTTCAGTGTTATTCAACTAAAAACTTGAAGCTGCACTCTCTTAACTGTAGACGTTTTTACATAAACCAATAACTCTTGGTGTCTATCGATATAGCTATTATATATGGTATGATCCTCCACAAGTAGTTCATAATTAGAGCTAGGTCATAATGTCCATTACCCCTCTAATTACATCTTTTCATTAAGTACCATTGATTCTCTAATGAACAATAAATCCTACATTCCTTACAGAATTAGGAGAGCACTTATATTGTTCAAGCCCCGAATCAACCTTTAAAGGAACTACTATCTACTTCTCTCAAGAAGGAGTGGATTCCTCTATTATGTACAAACCTTCCCAGCCACAAGCCAAATTGTGATTCCAACATACGAAGTTATTGACCGAGAATGCAACCCCGATCTCACCTATGGCATATCAAAAACCACGATCTAACTTGAAGGAGTTGATAAGACACTCAGGATTAAGATCACCCATATATAGCCATCGTTTGTTGATGTACATGAATCTCATATTGTAACAGAACTTGGTGAGAGATTCATATAAATCATGGCCCAGTCCTATATGATCACATCATATAAGGTGCCTCCATTCTCATATCACCATATGAATAGTCTAGGTTAAGACCATCATACATTACGGAATGGAACGCAGCTATAGATTAACCACAAATAAAGTACCCAACTCTATTTGCTATCTATGGACTCTTTAGATTACTCATCTCAAGCTGAATACCTCTGTATATGACACTCATATACTCAATTAGAGATTACATCTGGCAATCTTGGATGTTAAATACACATGTTATATATAAATGTATTAAACAATTTGAATGAATAAACTATTTCTTTTATTTATGTTCAATTCACATTTACAAAATACAAGCTTTAGGGCAAAAACCCCAACACTTTGTGCAAACATTTGGTATAACACATTCACACACATTTAAGTATGCTCATGCATTGGTCTCATATAGACAAACATTGTAGAATTGCATGTTTTATCACTATCGCTTAGATATAACATACTTATGTGACATTATGTTTATTTATTTATGTTTATTGTATTTTGGACTTGAACATGATCTCATATGATTTCTTATTAAGTCCCGGTCATTTCGGTTACTCATTCATTAGGTTTCGAGGCCAAACGATGTAGCTACTCTACTTTGCGTTCTCATTCTTTGAGTTTTCTTCGCCGATATTTTTCGAAATGAATTCTCAACATTTTTGCAAAGTTTTGTAGTCTTCATTGTGTGTGAGGGAGTCAAGATTCGTAATTCTAAAACTGGTCAAAATCTGAAAAACGGATTCGAAATTGGAGTTTGGAGCCTGAATACGGCTGAAGAACGTGAGAGGTACACGAGAGGAGCGAGATTGGCCAAAGGCCAACCTTTGTGTGCCATATGTGCCACACGGCCAGGCAGCCTCTCTGCCCACATGTGGCACACGTGCCCCACACGTGGAGGTGACATGGCAACCCGCGATTTGTTTGTTTTTCCCTCCCTTGAATTCTTTCAAAAGCTCTCCTCCTTCCCTCCAAATATTAAGTGTAGAAAATTTGAAAAAGATGAAATCATAAATTTTCTCTCAATTTTAGTTTTCTTATTTTGATCATAACCCTCTCATACAAACTCGAAATCAAGTTATCCAAAAACTAAAATTTTTATTCTTAAAGAGAGCTACAAACCCCAAGCATTTTCAGAGTCAAATGAATTCGTGATTGTTCGCAGCAAACTGTTCTTCAGTCCAAGTTTCAACTCTGTATGTGAAACTTTTTCTTTGATCATCTTTTTTAATCTTCTTATTTGATAGATGATTTATGGTAAGAATGATGTTAGATCATATCATATGGGTGTTTGATAATTTGTTAATTGAGTTTTAGCTTTGTGATTTCTCTTGAACATATATGTGCTAAACTTGATTTAACTTGAAATTGATTCTAGAAATGTTATATATGATGTGCTTCATGATAATTTCTAGGTTTAGTTTCATGATCTAAGAACTAAGGTTTTTGTGATATATTAAATATTCTCATCTTGTTCTTATTGATATACATGTCTTGATTTCTAAGTACATTTGTGATTGTTTGATGAAAGCATATCATAGAATATATCTAAGCATCTTCATAGAGTTTGATTGATCATCTTGCTTTATTTATCTTGTGTTTACGTCATTTGCATCACTTAGATCATTGCCTTGTAGAAAGGTTGAAGTCTCGTTTTAAGGTGAGTGAAGCATTGATTTGAGTAAGAAGACTTGGCTAGGAAAGTTTTCCGGATAGCCAAGCACGAAGACTTAGTTAGGATCAAGAGGATCTGAATAACTAAGCAAAAGTCTTAGCTAGGAGTTTGGTACTCTAGATGGTTGAGCTAGGGAAGCTTGACTAGGATCATTTGTGACTAGATTGCTAAGCAAGGAAATCTTCCTAGAGGCTTGAGAGCCTTGGATAGGGAGTTGCTCTCTAGAGGTGTAGGACACATATTGGATAGAGAGTAGGCTAGGTGGTTCACTAGGCCTTGAGGGTAGATTAGGAGTTGATAGCTTATGGTGGATATCACTTGTTGATAGCCTTAAGTGTGTAAGTCTTTTTCATATAGTGGATTGCTTTACTGGTGGCTGTGGTTATTCAACCCATGGATGTTTCCTCTTTGAGGTTTACTACGTAAAAATACTTGTGTTCATTTTCGCTTTACTTTTTATTATCTTCCATATCATATATTAATTGTATCTCTGGTATATTGGTTTTTACATGTATTGACTCATACTATACAATTGTTAAATCATATCAAGTGTACATTTCAATCTTGTAATCCGTAAATTTTGAAGTTAGAAGAAATTGGGACTATACTTATTCACCCCCTCTAGGTATAATATACACTACATCTCTCTAGGGAATTTTAGGGGTGACGGTAATGAGAGGAGGAAATTGCATGCCATCAAGTGGGCTATTTTATGTAAAAGTAAGGAAAATGGGGGGCTTGGCATTGGGTCAATTCTAGATAAAAATAAGGGTCTATTGGCTAAATGGGTGTGGAGGTTTGGGAAGGAAGAGTCGTCGTTGTGGAAAAGAGTTATTTGTGCGAAGTATAAAGTTCCCATGAATGCTATTTGGTGGAATTGGAATGGTGGCCCAGCTAGTTCTTTCTTTATTAAAGCGATAGGTGGGCTCTTTGAACAAGGTTCGAAGGTGGCAAAGGTAATGGAGGATAGTCTTCAAGTGATCGTGGGTAGGGGTGATAGAGTTAGATTTTAGGAAGACATAAGGTTGGAAGGAGTGTGTCTTAAGGAAGCTTTTCCTAGAATTTTTTTCTCTTGCATCTAATAAGTTTGGTTGTGTAAAGGAGTTTGGCTGTTAGAGTGGTAGTAGTTGGAACTGGATCATTAATTTAAGGAGACATTGTTTTAATTGGGAGCAAGAGAAATGGGTCTCTTTTAGGGGTTACATTGATAATATAGTTATTCGTGATGCAATTCTGGATACCATTGGTTGGACCTTATGTTCGACAGGACAGTTTTAAGTTAAATCGGTGTGGAAAAGCTTGGAGCAGAATTTTTTGGGGGATTTGGTAGTGATCAATAGGGTTTGGAAGAGTATTTGTCCTCCAAAAATTGAAAATTTTGTTTGGCATTTTTTACATGGTAAAGTTCTAGTTAGGGAGGTGTTAAATCGGTTTGGTTTGCTTTCGGATAATAATTTTGAATGTCCGATGTGTGGTACTGTTGAAGAGTCTATTGATCATCCCTTCCTTCAATATAAGTGGGCGTGGAATCTTTAGGGCTACTGCATGTCTTGGTGGAAAATCGGTAGTTGTTCCATGGAATCTCTTCTAGCTTAGTGGTCAAATTCGCCTAGTCTTTGCCCAAATAGAAATGCTGAAAGAGCATGGAGTTCCTTGTTTTTTGCCTTAACTTGGACTATTTGGGAATCTAGAAATGAGGAGGTGTTCAAGGATGTGATAATTCCTTTTGAAAAGGTTGTGGATATGGTGAAATTTCATGTTGAATGGTGGTTTAAATATATTGGTAAGGGTTCTAAGGATCCTATCACGTTGATTTTGTTAAGCATTGCGAAGAGATGTACTGATGTTAAAAATGCTAAACTTCCTAATCCTAAAAAGTGGATTCCGCCGAAGCTGGAATCGTTGAAGTTTAATGTCGATGGCTCTACTAGGGGAGTGTCGGGTCATGCGGGTATGAGGGGTGTGCTACGGGATAGCAGATGCAACAGGTTGTGTGTTTTTTTGAAGATGTTGGTGTCCAAGACAGTATTTCGACTGAGATTTTTGCTATAGCTAAAACTTGTTTTCTTTATAGGTCTAAGCAAGAGCTGATTGGGAAAAAAATTGTGATTGTGAGTGATTGTAAGTAGGTTGTGGCATGGATTAACAGTAGTAAGGTAGGGGAGTGGAAGCTCTTGCAACTAATCCTGGATATTAGAAGTCAGTTGTGCAGTTTGGGTCATGCTTCGGTGGAATTTGAGTCAATGGGCACTAATCTTTATACGGATGCTTTAGCTAAAAAAGAAGTAGGAGGTGAAGAGCTGTTGAATTGGAGCTTGGCTTGAAAGGGGGTTTTTGGTGGTGTGGTGAGACTTTAGACTTTGGTGTTGCAATGTTCCTTGTTTCATTCTTGGTGGATGCTTCTTTGGTCAATATTGTGACAATTCTCCTAGGCTCTTCCTTTATTCTCTGTTTTGTGTAGGGAAAAATAAACAAATAAAAGTGTTACACGCAGCGGAAGCGATACTAAAGACGATTTAGTGACTTTTAAAATTTTTCCTTTATGAACCTTAAACCCTTTTAATCAATAAACATGCATATATATCAACAAAAGTAAATTACCTCTTGTCGCGTGATCCGATTGACTTACGTCGATGGTAATCCGTAAGACCTTCAATCCGAGCACGAACGTGGATCACCTAGGAGCGTGGTCTTCCTTTCCTTTGAATTGCAAACCTGTGAATGGACCAAACAAATACTTTCTTTTCTTTGTTAGTCACAAAACAATCAAAAGAATGTCAAAATTATTCCGGTCACTTTTGAGTTCACAATCTTATGATCGAAACTCGCGTGAACCTAGATCGATATCGTATACACAAGCTTATTGATGTTTAAGCAATTGTATACTATCAAAGAATAATTTTTCACTCCTTTTTGTCTCTCTAGAATAAAAACTCTCTTAGAATTAAGAAGAAGAAGAAAGAAAATAAAAACTCAAGCACCAATTAATTGATGTGGCCGAACCCTATAAGAACATATATATAGGTTGGCCGAATTTTTCTTCTTTTTCCTTTAGGGTTGCCGAATTCTATGTAGTATCTAATTAGGGTTGGCCGAATTTCATCATGTCACTTATATAGGGTGACTGAAATTCAACCCTAATTCTTTTTAACTTTATAGACTTCAAACCCTAATCCAACTCTTTTATTTTTATTCTTTTATTTGACTAAATAAAAAAAAAGACTCTTTATTTGATTAAATAAATAATACTAATTTATTTATTTACTTATCAAACAAGTCTTTTACTTTTAGGAAAGATTTGTTTCTTTAATTAAACAATTAATCAATAAATCAATTAATTCTTATTTAATTAAAACAAATGAAACAAAATAATATTTTTAGGTCAAAACCTTAACCTAGCCGCCCCACTTATATATAAGATGGGCCTAATATTATTTTCCTATTTCATTTAATCCATTGGACTTTAAATAAAAAAGCCCACATGTGAACCAGACCCATTCTTACTAAAAGAAACAAGCCCACATGTCTTTCATTAATATATTAATATAATTGAGCAGCCCATTACTTAAATAATGTGCAAATTATATTCTTAATATATTAAATGCAATTCTAGATGGACCCTTAAATTGGTCCGGTAGAATATATCAAGTGATCCATGCAAGTCCGTGTGGATTGGGGATCTTGGCGGGCCATCTAAATTTAAGCTTCAATAGACATAACCTAATCACAATCAACAAATGATTCACTTAGGTCCGATCCATTAATTTTAACTCATTCCACTAAAGAGCTAAAACTGAACTCTTAAATAAAGATAGAAAAGGAAGATGCTCCTCATTCATACCCTAGACAATCATATTGGAGATAGTGTATCCTCGTGATTAATATCAGTAATCGCCAAGAGTTCATAGACCGCCTATAACTCTCCAAGTTACCATATTTACTCATATGACCACGTTTTGAACTTGGATATTTTGACTTGTCCAGAAGCCATGTTTTCAATAGACACTATCGAAAACTCAACGTTGAGATTTAATATCCAATTACCTCAAAACATCCATATGATGATATTATACTCTCATTTAATTAAATGGAGCCACGATGTCCATATCTATAAATGAAGTCCTCTATCGATTAACAAATGAATATCACCAAACTATCGAGGATAGACTATGCGATATAATCGTACCCATTTATAACTCAAATGATATCACTTGCAACCATAAGTCCATCATTTATCTCAGGATTAAGATAGACTCTCCGATTGTCCTGATAATGAAAAGACTATTATCTATTGACGGTTCTAGATAAAGCTTTTCATTGTGATCCAGTTCAATGCACCCAGTGCACTAGATCCTTTTGCTCGAAGACACTCCGATGATTTTAGACTCATCATATCTCATTTGATCTCACTCAAATGCTAGCAAAAGAATTCTACAACTTTAACAAGATAAAGGTACCCAACCTTTAACTTAAGTTGTGAACAATATTCAAGACTAACTAAAGAATTGTGTCTACCACATACATATCCAGATGTACGAACAATTCTTCTTTTCCCATAGTCTTTAGACCTTATGATTATTTACTTTGACAATTATAATACAAACTATAAATGCTATACGATTTGTTAAACCAGAAATCACTTTATTAATATGAAAAAGATTGTTAATTACAACATTACACTCTTGCTATTGAGCATAATCCTGACATTTTGCTCGGAGGGTTTCTCGCTACTTCTTTTCTTGGTTGTTTCATTGTTACTACTTCGTTTCTTTTTTTTTTTCTCTCTTTTGCATTTTTGCTTTCTTTGTGGTGGGTTGCCCTATCAAAGTTCAACGACAGGGGTTCTGGGTTCTGTCACCATTGTCGCAGTCCTTTTGATGCTATTAGGTTGGAGCCTTTTGCTTCCTTGTTGTTTGTTCGGTGTGGTCTTTCAACCTCTAGAGTATAATTGTTTTTCAAAAAATATATATATAACAAAATCTAAGTGTAAAAACGTGTGTTTCGATCAGACACGAGTTTCTATTTATATGGATTATAAAAATAGGTCAGAAATGCTTAAATGTCGAAATCTAGCGGGTGTGGAGTGTGGGTAAAGGACCCGTGCTTTATTGATTCTTCAAGTTATCAGCTCCCAAGTTTCGTATTAGTGAGGGTGAAGTGCAGTTCACTAACCCACACTCTGTTTATTTTCCATCTGAATAGCTCCTAGGTTTCCAAATTAGTAAGGTTGGAGTGCGGTTGGATGACCTGCACTGTATCCACACTTTATTTTCTCTTCAAATATCAGCTCTCGGGTTTCCAAATTAGTGCAGGTGGAGTGCGGTTGGATAACCCGTATTGTTCCTGCATTTTATCTTCTCTTCAAATATCAGCTTTCAGGTTTTATCATTAGTGCGGGTGGAGTGCGGTTTGATGACCCGCACTCTTGGAGCTTCTGATTGTTTTTGTCCTTTTTTTTTGCATCATTTGATTCATTTTTGCCTGAAAATCCTGAATTCTACTTCTAACACCAAAAATGTACAAATGCATGCAATTATGTATAAAGAGCCCATAAGAGACACTAAAATACACAAAAACGAGATAAAGGAAAAAGAAATGAGGGCCAAAATATACAACATTTTTGGCACGATCAATGATACACACTCTAGTCTCTCTCTCGCAAGATGTTCACACACCTTTACAATGTCTTTTACAGGTGTATTTATACATGGTTTTGCTAAGGTTTTGAACCGCGCCGTACAAGTAAAAGATTACAGAGTTGGGTTTAGGATTCTTTTCCTATTTGGTGTCATCGCATGTTAAATGCAGTTGATTCCGAATCTATATAAGACTCTAATATATCAGAGAATATCTATTTGTTTCCTTGTTGAACTCCTTCCGGTGGATGTATATCAGTTGATTTATGATTGCCTATTACGGTTGTATTGCCTTGTGTACGGAGGAAACCCTAATATGGGTTTTTCCTATTCGTACCGAGTAGAGCCGACCAGTCAAGGTTTTTCTATTGGGAATTACTTGGTATTGCTAGTCTCGTCTGGCATTAAGGCTTTGTTTGTGACAGGTGGAGGCTGTCGTCGTGCTTTCGGTAGATCTCTTGACTTTTGCTTATATGGCATGATTGGTCCCATGCTATCTAAGTGACGTGTCATTCCGGTAAATATTATGTACAACACCTACATCAAAGCAAATACCATATATTGGTAGAAAAGGGTTTCCTACCCAAAATGTGATGGTAGTATATGATGAAGGCCTTGCGAAGAGAAAATTTGCATATTCCTCATCCACCTATAGGTAAGTAATTTTTTTTTAAAAAAATATTTATCTTAATTTCATAATTCTACATTTTAAATTATATATTTGTTTGTCAATGTAGGTAAGTATTATCTTGTAGATGACAGATACCCTCATATGAAGGGGTATTTACAGCCTTACAAGGGAGAATGCTATCATCTTCCAGATCATCGACGTGGAAGTCAACCAAGAGGGGAAAATGAAATATTTAATTATGCACACTCATCTTTGAGATGTACTATCAAGAGACCATTTGGTGTATGGAAAAATAGATGGACGATTTTACACCAAATGCCTAACTTCCCTTTTAGCAAGCAAGTGAAGAATGTAATTGCTTCGATGACTCTTCATAATTTCATAAGAATTCATTCTACCAAAGATCAAGAGTTCATGCCATATGATGATAATGATGATCTACTCTCAGAAGGAGAAAATGAAAGAGAAATAGTTGACGAAGAACAAGGCACAAATTCATTACATGAACGTGAGATGGATGAAGAACACGGTTGAATTGTAGTTCTTCTAATGCACTAAGAGTAATTAGTTTAGGTTATTTATTTTGATTTTGATTTTATGTTATTGAAATATTTTATTATTGTTATGTTTTGAATTTTTAGTAATTTATTTCAAACTTGTATTCTTATACTCCTTTATAATATTTTGCAATGAGCAAACGAAACAATATATTCACTTGTTGAAATCCACCCTCTCAGCAACAGAGATGACCATTTGCTGTATCCCAAAACAGTAAGATGGTTTTGACTATTGAGGTACTAGCTGCCGAAACCAAAAGGAAGAAATCCAAGGTTTTAACAGAAGGAAGAGGTTGCCTGCTAATTTAGTCCAAGCTCAAAGAGATTACTTTGGAGCTCATACCTATTAGCAGATTGACGTACCAGGCGATGTGATCTGAACTGTGTTGGTAGTGATGTGTGCATGAACAATGTTTTTAAACCCATTTGTGTTATGTGGTAGAGATATTGAACCTGATAAATTTACTTTTCTTTGGTTTTAAAAAATAAATTGTGCTATAAATAAAAAACTAAAATTTTATATTCATCAACTCTTATGTATCTTTTACTATTTAGAGTTTCAATTGAACTTTTATTGTTTATAAAATAAAAAAAAAAAAAACATAAAAAAAATGATATGTTCTCATAATCTTATATTTGTTTGTTTAAGTATTAAATTATTTTATATATCCATTTTAGTAATTCTATCATTTAAAAGAGCTTTTAAATTTTATTTTACCAAACGATCTACGGTTTAAAAGAGCTATACTCCCTGAAAGCTCTACTTGTGGAAGCTCTATTTTGAAAAGGTCTACTACAAAATGATCTACTTAAAAGTGTCCGTTTGAGAGAGCTTCTCTACTGGTTAATATAGTTTTTTTTTTTTAATTAAAAAAACTCTTTTCAATATTTTTTTTTATCGTTTGATTATCAATCAGTAGATCTTTTAGATGATTAAAAAAGTTGTTTTGCGTCTATTTGGAGAAGCCTAAATTTAAAGCTTTTTCAAATAAATCTTTTGGAGTATTTTTAATAAAACTAAAATTTCCAATATAACCTTACAATTTAATATTCGCTAGAGTATTTTGGCCATTTTATCATTAAAAAAATTCTCTTTTAATTAACAACCAAACGATCAACGAATTACTTGAGAAGCTCTCCTAAACGTACACTAAAAGATCTACTCCAAAATCTCTTTTTTGAAAGCCTTCTCAAACACACCCTGAATTATTATCCAAACTAGGCCCCCCAAACAATCCGGTGTATCGCACCCCCGTCGTAGTCAAACAAATAAAAGGTCAAAGAAAAGTGAAAAAGACAGAAATGGGTCTGAGTAGGGTTTAATAGTGTGTTTTCTCACTCGTCTTTGTCCTTCTCTTTCGCAGAAGCCGAAATAGCGCTCTGCTTTTAACAACCACCACACACACACATCCCCAGCTGGGTTACATTGATTTTTCAATTATAATTCCCAAAAGCCGAATTTTTTTTATCGATTTCTTGTTTTTCAAAGGAGAAATTTTGACGAAAAAGAGATGGAGAATTTGATGACCCAAGTAAAAATCGAAGCTGGTGGAGGAGGGTATTCTGATTCTGGGGTCGGATCGTTTTCGTCGTTTCAGAGGAGGATCGAGTTCCACCCTGCTAGAAAACCCTTTTCCGGGCTTAGTAGTGGCGGCGGTGGCGGTGGAGATTTCAAGCTGGAGACACTAAACCCTGGCACTTCGGATCCTGCGCGAACCGGGTCGATCACAGGTCAGTCGGGGAAGAAAGCTGACGGGTCGGAGCTTTGGGACAGTGGGTTGGATCCTGAACTCAGTTTTGGAATCACATTTCGTAGAATTGTGAGTTTACTAGGTGGCTTTTGCTATTTGTTTGTGTTTTGATTCTGTCAAGCTTTGTATTTTCATGATATTTAGTGTGTGTTTGCAAAAAAATCAATTTGATATATATATATATTTTTTATTCTTTTCAGTCTGGTTAAGTATTTTTGTTGGAGGGTTTATTTATTTATTTATTTATGTTGTTTTGAATAGAATAGCTAGTAATTTGGATTATCTCAGCTGGTACGAATAGTAAAATATGTTCTTTATTCTATCTTTGTCCTCATTTAGTGAATTTTGTGCTTTTTTGAGAGATAGGAATGGTGTGAGTTTTGTATCTTTCTTCAGAACTGAATGTAGAAATATATATATATGTTAAGAGTAGAATTATATGTGCTTGATGTCATCGACTAACAACTTTGTGTGTTATTGTCTTATGGATTTATTTTTGAAATTCATATGCTGGCTAGTTCGTCTACACACTAATTGTCATCTATTATTTGCATTGAGCTTTTAGTGAAGTTTATTTGATGTCATCAATCAAATGGAATGTGTTTGTTGGCTTTATATGCTTATTGATGTTCCATTTTATTTTGTTCAGCTTTGCTGAAGTTTGATTTTGGCTCAAAGTTATTAGGTGAACAGTGAACTGGTGATGGTCTTAAATCAGTATTTAGTTCCTTTTAAAAAAAATACTATTTACGTGGAAGCTTTCCAATTACTTGGTCTCAGTGGCCCTGCCAAATGTATAATTTCCTCTGGGTTATAGACTTATAGGCTTACGCAATTTTGAGTTGGGCTGAGCTTATACATAAGTTGACTATGAGGACGTCTTTATTTGATTTCCAGGGTGCTGGTTTGGAAAATCTTGGAAACACTTGTTTTCTGAATTCAGTATTGCAGTGTCTGACATATACAGAGCCTTTAGCAGCATATTTACAGAGTGGCAAGCATCAAAATTCATGTGAGTAGCTTCCTCCTCCTTCTAAGCTGCCTTTTCTTCTGCTCTTCTTCCTATGAAACGCAGTTAAATTATGTAGGCACGTCGCTTTTTGCATGTATGTGTATTGGTATATGTCATATTATCTGACTTTTATTTAGAGTTCTTATTGATGGTTAGCATCTTCCTTGTTGAGACTAATCTTCAGAGAGTTGGATGATCATTTGAGAGGTTTGATGGTTTATATAACGTCACTAGTATCTGAGATTTTAGTTAATGGAGAAGTAATTTGGCTTATATGAGGTTGAGATGAGGATGTTGGAAAGGTGGCACTCTCATTGGAGGTTTTGAGGTTGTGTCAGATCCATTCTTGTAATTCAAATAGGATGATCCATAAGTACTATACAATTTGTTGGGTGCAAGTTTTGTAAGGATCTCAGAGAATGTTTTGGGTGCTAAGTTCTTATGTAAAATGTTTAAAAGAGTCTTATGCTTTTTGCAATAACTTTTTGTGCCTGTACTAATTTCCTTGTAAGTATGCATGACATTTATTTTTAAAATAACATAATTTATGACTATTTCTCTCGCCTATCGCAAAAAAGAGGGTATCTTGGAAGGCAATGAACTTGAATAAAGCACATTCATTTGCCAGCCATTTATAATAGGAAAGGATCTATTTTGGTTTTAGGTCATGCGCCACTACATAGGTCAAGTAAGGTTTCTATCAAATTGAATTCCAGGGATTCAAGGAAGACAAAAAAATTTAAAATTTTAAAAGGTGAGCTATCTAACAAACCATACAGGTTCTCTATAGTAGCAGAATCCTTGGTTTTAATGTTTCCGTTTCTTGTGTATTTTCTTTTTCCTTTATTTATTTGGTGAGCGTGTATCATAATTTTTTAGGTTCTTCTGCTTCGGTTTCTGAGTACTTGGTCTGTGTAAATTAATTTGATTGCGTTTTTATTTCTTTGCCATGCATTGTAAATGATATTGTTATGTCTCGTCTCTGATTGTCTTCCATTGATTTATGAAGGCCATATCGCTGGGTTCTGTGCCTTATGTGCCATCCAGAAACATGTTAGCCGTGCTCTACAAGCGACTGGGAGAATAGTAGCACCAAAGGATCTTGTCTTAAACTTGCGATGTATCCTTGCATGAGCGTAGTTTTTTTTCCGGGATGTCTTGTAGAAAATGGCCTTATTTTTTGCTGCTTTTTTTAGCCAAATATGTTGAATATTTTCCTAATCCCCTATGATTAAAGAGGAGATCAATGTTAAATCCTAAATGCACATGAGACATTTTTTATTACAGCTTTGGTCATCTACAATTGATTTTCCTGCATCTGTTCAGTGGTGATGCTAATGAGAAAGTTTGTTGTTTTATAATGAGGTTAAATGCACATTTCTAGCGACTCAAATATTGGGCAAAAATATTTTAATTTGCTGTCTCATAAAGCATGTCCCAGGGGTCTACAGTCTTCTAGGCTCAAGATCAATGATTGATTCATTTTTACAAAAGCCAGTTTTTTTTTTTTTTTTTTGGCACATCCTCGAATCTGGAATTCTTGACCAATAATTAGGCATATCTCGAAACTTCAGAAGTTCTAGACAAGAGGATGCTCACGAGTACATGGTGAACCTGCTTGAATCAATGCATAAATGTTGCTTACCTTCAGGAGTGCCAAGTGAATCACCTGGTGCTTATGAGAAGAGTTTGGTACACAAGATCTTTGGTGGTCGTTTACGTAGTCAGGTAATTTTTTTCTCTTGCTTATCAGTGGTGTTATTATTGTGTGAAATTGGCTATGAGGAGTGACAGGAAAGGTTTAAGAGTACAAAATCCTCTTGCTGTTAATTTTACAATTGTTGGTGAGGAGTTGGGAGAAGTTATAGAATTTGTGTTTAAATTGCTATTTAATATCTCAATACTTTATGGTCCTATCACATTCTGAATGGTTTGTTGTTACTTACGCAGGTGAAATGCATGCAATGCTCTTACTGCTCCAACAAATTTGATCCCTTTTTAGATTTAAGTCTTGAAATAATTAAGGCGGAGTCTGTGTATAAAGCCCTTACAAACTTCACTGCTGCTGAAATGTTAGATGGAGGGGAGAAGCAGTACCAGTGCCAACGATGCAAGCAGAAAGTTAGGGCTCTCAAGCAGCTGACAGTTCACAAGGCACCTTATGTGCTTACCATCCATCTAAAGCGGTTCCGTGCACATGATCCTGGACAAAAGATAGACAAGAAAGTTCAGTTTGGTGCTACATTAGACATGAAACCTTTTGTCTCTGGTTCCTATGTGAGTAACACTTTTTACTGTGTTATCTATAATTATAATATTTCAAATTGCAGGTTTTTAATTCAATGAGTATTTAAGATGTTATGGCATATGAGTCCTATGACTTATTATTATTATTTATCTTTTGGTTTATGGTCTTCATGTTCTTTCATCTTCTCTGATTTACACCTTGTCAATGGAGAATCATGTTATAGGCATTTGGAAAATCGTATAGAATATTTAAAATTAAAACCAACCACAGAAAAATAGTGAAAAATTTAATTATGGACACTGAGAAGAATTTGTTGAAAACATTATGTGAAGTTGGTAGCTAATGGAAAAAGAAAGTGTTTTAATTTATTGAAGACTTCATCGCAGATGTATTTCACACATCCCTTACGTAAAATAAAATTCTTATTTTATTCCTATGTAAGGTCAAAATTACTGTTCAGACTGGAATGTATATCTGAAGCCGGTTTTATTGCATATTCTGGCACTTGCTATTTTTGTGACTTTGTAGCCAGTAGATGGAATTATATGTGTGCTTCATGGCATCATGCCAGTCTGTTGTTATTTCTGATGGCCGACTTGAAACTATGTACCAGTTGAAAAACTTTCTTTAACTAGTTATATTATTTAATATTATGTAGTTGGACCCATTCCAGTAGAAACTCTGTGGTGATGTGTAAGGAGACATTAGTCCTTCATGTGTGAATCATGCTTCACAGATCACCCAAATGTCACCCTTGTAAGTTGGAATTTCGAGTGCATGATTCATACACTGCATTCTATTGTTTCCACTGTAATACTTGGTATATGAAAAATAATTTTCACATCATGTGTACATATTATTTTCTCTTTAGTTGTTGATTTCCCCCTATTTTTGGTGCTTGTAGGAAGGAGATTTGAAGTATACTCTTTATGGTGTTCTGGTTCATCATGGTTGGAGCACCCATTCTGGCCACTATTACTGTTTTGTTCGTACATCAAGTGGCATGTGGTACTCCCTAGATGACAATCGGGTACTGGCAATACCTTCCTCTTTCATTTATGTTTCTTGGAATGCTGGTAGGGTTTTGTTATTCAGAGTGTCATTCTGTTTTGATTAGAATGCCCCCTCCCTGCCCCTTCAAGGTCTCAGTCTTGGTTATAGTTGAAAGAGAATTAAATGCTCTTTGAAAAGTTTTGAAGACTGGGACTGTTACTTAAGCTGTAGATGTAATACCACATCCCCTATGATTTGTTGTAATGCTACTTTTTGCTTATTCCTATAGCTTGTAGCGTATGAAACAGAGGCAAAGTTATAACAGAAAGTTGAGGATACCATACTATCTTTGATAAATATTGAGACTAAAATTTGAGGGACACTTGAAGTTTATGTACAATATCAATGATGGGTTGTTATCTTTTCATTTCTGTTCATTTTAGCCTTTTAGGTGTTGATGACTCCCCAATGAAATGACTAAGATCTTTTTAAACAGGCAAAAACTCTATAAAACCTCTTATTACATGTGGGACCCCTTATTATTGCTTTTGGGGAATGAAATTTCTAATTGGCTTCCTTGATTTCATGTTACAGGTTGTCCAAGTAAATGAGAGGTCTGTTTTGGAACAGAAGGCTTACATGTTGTTTTATGTCCGTGATAGAAAAAATATTGCTCCAAAAAAACCCATTGATGTTGTTCACAAAGAAAACTTGAAGGCAAATGTTATTGGGAACAATACATCTTCCATTTTGAGCCAACAATCAAAGGGACACCCACAAAGTTGCCCGACTGAGAAAAGACTAAATGGTGCTAACTTATCTGCTACCTTGAGACAAAAAGGTGCTGTAAATTCTGCGTTGTCGAAGGAGACTCCTGTGAAGGAAGCATTCTCTCAGCCAACAAATGAGCGGATCTTAGTAGAGCGCTCTGTATCAAAGAAAGACCCTCTCATAGGACTATCTTCAATTACATCTGTACTAAAAGTCCCATCAGAAACTCTTTCTGTTCCGAACCCAGATCAAGGAGAAAGCTTAAGGCCATTAGCTCCGTCGATGAACAGCAAAGGTGACACTCTCAATATTGGAAATACCACTACTACCGCTGCCAGCATCAGCCAATCCAATGGGATTGGAAGTTCTAAGAATAATTCGGAAGTCTCACCTCCCATATTGTCCCACTGCAATGGTTCCCAAAACTCTTCTACTAATAAGCTTGTTACAAAAGATATCTCACAGAAGGTAACTGGATGTTTCATTCTCAGGAGGACCGTTGTCAATCCATTTCTCCAATTGTGAGGAATTTAACCTTATTTCTAATCTGTAAATCAATTTATGCATCCAGATTAATCCTGTTTCATATGGAGCATCAAGTGTTACTCTGCCCCAAGATATCGGTGATACGACACTGGAGGGAGTTTCCATAACTGCTCCATCTGGGGAATCTAGTGATAAAATGTCAGAGAGCATGCACTCCATGAAATCACCAAATCAGCCAAGCTGTGTAAACATTCAGGTAATTTTATTTATGGTTATTTCATGGGTTACTATAGATAAATTATACATGTTTGGTGTTGAATTGTTTTTTGTTTCAATTCCAGGTTGGAGATAATTCTAATAATTATGTCAGTGGCAATTCCCCAAATGAGAAGGCTGGTGATAACAGTCAAAAAATGTGGCCTGAATCGGTAGAACGATCAATTCCCTTGATGATGACGAATAAGTCTCTACATATCAAAGATCCTGATTGCACAGGCCAAAGGAAATTGAAGAAGAAACTTCATAAGTGTCAGATAAGAAACATGTATATTGGCTTAAAAATTTTCAAGGCTTCCATAGTCCTGCGCAAGAAGAAGAAACACAAAAAGAGTAAACTCTGCACATTAGACCCGCAGAATCTCATAGCAGAACTATTGTTGGATAAAGATAGTATTTCATCAGATCACAGGCCATCTAAATCTGAAAATTACAGTTCAATTTCTTTAAGTTCTTCTCATTCAAGGAAAAAAGCAGCTAAAGGTGTTGCCCGTAAGACAGTCAAAATTTGTAATGGTAATTCCTTGATGAATGGTATAAATGGAGAACTGAGAGAAAGAGTATATCAGAATGGTGCTGTGCTTGCGACAGAAAACCGACAGGAAACAGTGGAACCTAGTTGTTCAAATGATTGCAAAAAAGATGTTCTACAGGAAGGAATGAACAAGCTTACCCGAGGCCTAGAAGATACAACCAGTGAGTACAATTGCACCAGATCTTAGTTGATCATTTATAATACATACACATGTTTAGTGCTTCATACGTGTTCTAAATAAGCTAATATATGTTGTTATGTCATAGTAAACTTAACCAAAAAATGATCATATGTATTGATTTTGTTTTTTTAGAATAGTCCTTGTACTTGCACCTTTTGGCTTTGGCCCACAACTTTTGCTGTCTTGTGTCCACTGAAATTTTGATGATTTTTGTAACCCAGGGCTTGATGTTCATGCATGTCTGCCGTAGCTGTACAATACAACCTATTGTTTAGACATACTTTCCCCTAGGCCCTTATGACAGAGCTGAACTTTTGTTCTATCAACTTTATTTTAAGATAATCTCTTTATAATAAGTGTTAGCAGCATCGAAATTTGTGTATATATATATATTTCTTTTGAAAATAAAATTCGTATAGCGTTTACTTGAGGAGTACGTAATTTTTATATGAACTCCAATTCAGCTTATAGACCTGGTTGACATGTGTAGGTTTGGTCTTCGTTAATATGTCTAATCTTTGTTTGACTCTGCAAACTGAATATTATATTCTTTGGCCTTTGCTTAATGTTGCAGTTGCACGTTGGGATGGGATTGAATTGCATCCTCAGAGTTTAGCATTGGATGGTACCGCAAGTTTCAGCATTGGTTATGTTCCAGATGAGTGGTGAGTTATGGAATGTCCCGTGTTTTGTTCTTTTTATTTTTCTTAGGTACAGAATTTTCTTACTTTTTTCAGAGATGAACTAGGGGAATGACCTATTTGGGCCCTGTATAGTTACGCTGAGTGGTCAAAGGTTGTGAATAAATTGGACTGGTAAATGATATTAAATTTAGGGTTCAATAGTAGCTTCCAGTTTAGCGGTCGGTAAACAAATAGAGTAGAGAATTTCTGAGTATCATTAATAAATTTTGAACAAACAAATGAAGTTGTAATTGTCATTTTCCTTTAAAAAGTTTATTCTTCTATTAAATTCTTAGGGATGAAGAATATGACCGCGGTAAGAGGAAGAAGCTAAGGGAAAATAAGCACAGCTTTGGTGGGTCAAATCCTTTCCAAGAAATTGCAGCCAAGAAAACACAATTAAAGAAGGCAAAGTTGGAGCATACCATTTCCGGAAACCGACCCTTCAGGATATGAATATGATGAAGAAAATCGATCCTCATGTCCGGTACGGATTAATTTTTGACCTGTAAGCCTGACGTTTTATGAATGTGTAGTAATGGTGATTGCTAAAGTGTTTGTGTTTAGCAAAATCAGTAACCCGGAGAGAGACTAAAAATACAAAAATTTCATATTTTTTCATGGTTTTTTTTTTTTTTTTTGGGGGGGAATATGTTTGTTCACTTGGGGAACAGATCTTGGGGCTATGTTTTTTTTTTCCTAATCTGATTTCTATGTCACTCTTTTTTCTGGGTTTTGTTTTTTTGGTGGGAATTGTATAAGCAAACAGATAATATATATCTGTTTAATTGTTTATCAGGAACACTCAATATTATTAAATATTAATACCCTTTATATTTATATATATATATATATATATATATTTTAATGTGTTCTTTGTTTTTGTTTTTAAATTTTTGGAAATATCTTTTTGGCAATACAGAAAACTTTTAATGGCAAAGGAAAAAAAATGCTGAGCGATGGAATGTGCAGTTATATAATCTCTCAAGTCTTTGTTCTTTCAATGATAACTCAGAAATCTTTTTAACCTGTACAGTGAACCCGGGTTCGAAACTAGGGCTTATGATAGAGGTGGCCATGGTTTCGGTTAAACCGACGGTTTTGTCCGCGGTTTAACCGAAACCGTACTTCCAAAAATCGTCCCAAAACCGAAACCGAAACCGAAACCGGCGGTTTCAAAACCGGTCGGAAACCGGTTGAACCGGTTACGGTTTCGGTTTGGGTACTTCCAAAAACCGTCAAAAACCGGTGGTTTTAACCGTGGTTAAACCGCCGGTTTTTTTATAAAAAATAAAAATAAAAAAAATCGACTAATCAGAAGCTGACATGTGATATTTTTTTTGAATTTTTTTTTGAAAAACCGAAACCGAACCCAAAACCGTCGGTTTTTAAACCAAAACCGAAACCGTAAAATCGCCGGTTAGAAACCGTGTACCAAACCGGTTTTCCAGTTACGGTTTCGGTTTTGAGTGGCCACGAAACCGAAACCGAAACCGTCGGTTTCAAACCGAAACCGAACCGTGGCCACCACTAACTTACGATGAACCTTTTTTTGGGAAACTATAAAATTATGGTCTTTGACCATATAGGTACACGAAGGAATTCTAACCTTAGACGTTGTGGTGAGTAAAGGAGGTGTTTGTTTTTGGGGTCTTGTCTGAAATGTCTTTTAAGACATCATGTTTGTTTTTTACAAGACATCTGAAGTCTGAAATAACATTAGAAAACGTCTGAAGTTAAGAAGTCGCAAATCTCAGCTGAAGTCTGAACTCTGAAGTGAATTTGGTATGAAATCATTTTAAAATTTCATACCCATATTACCCTCTCACAAATCTCATTATTTCAATTTTACCACCCCATAAAGCAATCTGACAATGCTTTATTTGCTTCCACTGCTCCGTCAACATATTATATATAGAAAAATAAATCATTTTAACGTCCTTAATTTACGAGACTACACAGCCCTCCAATATATATATATATATATTTTTTTTTTCTTTCAATTTAGGTTTTTTGTTTTTTGTTTTCTTTTTTGTTTACAGGTGATCGACCACCTTCTTTTTCACATCACATTTTAAATTATTCTCTCAAAATCGTAGGTTTTTTCTTCATTTTCTCCCGAAATTCAATTTCGTATCTGAATTCCATTTTATCTCACTATATTGATTTTATTTATTTCTCATCATCTACAATAAAATGATTTAATATATTTAGACACTCATTTTTATTAAATTAAAAAAATTAAATATTTTTTTATTTAATGATTATAAAAAATATTTTAATTAAATACTGTAAAAAATAAATTAAATTATAATTTTAAATTGATAATTAATAGTGTAATGCATATAAACATTGATAGTGTAAGAACCTAAATGTCAAATTACATGTTTTCATGAAAAAATGGTGGAAATTGCCAAAAATGACCACATTCATTATGGGAAATTCGTTTCTAACCACAAACGAAATTTTAATAGTTAATAACCACTTTTTTGAGAAATTACTAGAAAGCCCTAATATAAAAACCACTCGCAAACACACTCTCTCTTTTCCTCTCTCTCTCTCTCTCTCTCTCTCTCTCTCTCTCTCCGATCTCTCTCTTTTTTCCATGGAAGTCGTCGCGCCATCGTCGTCAAACACCGTCAGAAGTCGTCCCACCATTGCCGAATGTCATCACCAAGCTCCATGAACCAGCGGTGCCGTGGTTCGTCAAGTACGGCGCTGTTGGTTCTTGAAGCTCGACGACGATGTCCGGCGTAGCCCAGGCACTCGGCGACTACATTCGGCAATGGCAGACGACTAGGCAACGACGTCCGGCTGTCGTGCTTCCCATTCGCCGGCTGTGATCTGCATAAAAAAGAAAAAACCTAAAAAAAAAACTAATTTGGAGATTTGGGGAAAGAGTAGAATGGAAATTGTGCTTGATTTCAAGTTTCACATATTTCATTTTAGTCATGATTTTAAGTTTCACATTTCATTTTAGTCATGATTTTAAGTTTTAACATTCCAGTTTTTAGCCATGATTTCAAGTTTGAAGTTTTTTTTTTAAAAAACTAATTTCAAGGGTACTCTTGTAATTTACGGACATACACTGAAGTTTTTATAGAAAAGTGGTTATTAACAATTAAAGTTTCAAAAGTGGTTACTAACAAAAGTTTAATATTTCCAATGGTTAATTTTGGTTTTCTCTCCAACATTTTTTGAAAAAACAAACAATTTAACTTTTTAATTAAGATTTCAGATACAAAAAACAAATATATTGTCTGGACTTCAGAAAAAAAAAAAACAAACAATTTAACTTTTTAATTAAGATTTCAGATACAAAAAACAAATATATTGTCTGGACTTCAGATTTCAGACCTATTCATATTTCAATATAGTTCATACATGTTTAGATTTCAGAGGAAAAAAAAAAACAAACAAACAAACACCACCTAAATAATATCTTAAATGTTAATTATTGAATAATTTTGTATAATTTAATGGGTTGTGAGCAACATGCTTTTGCCTTTCAAGCATTTGAATGTCAAGATTGTATGGATTCTCCTTTAAATCTGGAATTTATTTTTTTATAAAAAAAATCATATAATTCTTTAATGAGATGAATATAGTGAGTTTTGACACTTATGACATTCGTCATTGGTTTTGTTTTGTTAAAATATTCAAAACAAGCACTTTTAAGTATTTTCACTTGTCTTAAATATTACTTCTATTTGTTATATTGGTCTTCTTTTTTACTGTCACTGATTAACCACAAGTTGAGAAACTTTTTGTAGACCGGTTCTTGTGAAGAGACTGAATTGGTTCGGATCGCTTGGGATCGTTGTTGTAGGCCTTACTTTCAGGCTGATCTTGATCTAAAAGATCTTGGATTACTGAATGACTCACTGTTGCGGAAATTCGCTTGGAAGTTTATGACCTCTGATGGTTTTGCTTTCTCATTTCTTTGGGAGAGGTATCTCAAGCAGTTGTAGAAGCCTCATGGAGGGTATGTCACTTCCTTGATTTGGTCTTCTTTTTGGACAAATTATAGTTCCCTTCTTAAGAAAGGTATCTGGCTTATTGGTGAGAACTCTCAATGAGACTTTTAGCGTGACAATTGATTGAGGGTTCCCATTTGTGAGCTTTTAGGGATTCCGGATTATTTATCTAACCCGCTACAGGCAAGGGTCTCAAATTTTATTTATGAGGGTAGATAGGTGCTGGACGATTGTTTCCGAGTGTGCATCTCAGACCTGTGTTTTCTAATTGATCGGATTTCAATTTCTACTATTGTGTATTCTTTGGTTTGGGCTAATTCTTGGGATGGTCGTGTTTCTTGTAAGGCTGCTTATTCCCATTTTCTCTGTGATATTCCTTAAGTTGTTTGGTGGAGAGATTTTTGGTCTCGTTTTATTCCCCCCTCTCGCTTAGCTTTGACCCAGTGTCTTATGTTGAACAAGCTTTCTACTGAGGATTGCCTTTGCAAGTTTGGGTTCCAGTTGACTTCTCGTTGCAGTATTTGTAGGGTTAGTAGTGAATCTGCAGATCATCTTTTCCTTCATTGTCCCTTTACGGTTGCTCTTTATGAGGTTGTTTTCTCGGCTTTCCAGCGATGTGTCTCTACCAAAACTTGGCAATCCTTCTTCTTACAGGCCATGTCAATTTCCTTTAGTGAGCATGTTAGGATTTTAGGGAAGGCGGTTATCCATGTAGTGATTTTAGGGGTGTGGACTGCCCGTAATCAGTGGATCTTTGAAGGGGAGTCAGTGGATTTTAGATTCGTCATTTCTTTGGTTTTCCATGCGATTTCAGAGGTTAATCGCCTAGAGATTGGTTGTATATGTAATTGTATGGACGACCTTTTGATTCTTCGTCGATCTGGTCTTCAGGGTTGCCCTTCTAAAGCCCCGATGATCAAGAGTATGGTTCGGTCGTCTCCGACTCTTAGTTGGAACAAAGTGAATACAAATGGTGCTGCTATGGGCAATTCGATGATTGGTGGTTGTGGTGGTATCTTTCGGAACTGTAAAACCTTTGTGAAAGGTTGCTTTACTATTTCTCTTGGTCAGGTTTTCGAGTTTGAGGCAGAGCTTCTGGCGCCCTCTTTGGCCATTGATTTTGCTTAGAAGTATGGGTGGCATCAAATCTGGCTTCAGAGCAATTCTTCTTATGTTGTTCAACTTCTTTCTTCTCGTTCTGAGATGGTTCCTTGGAGGATTCGTCAAGCATGAAAGCGCTGCATCTTCCAAATCTCGCAAATGAATTTTTAGGTTTTCCATATTTTTAGGGACGAGAATCAAGTTGCAGATGTGCTTTCTAAGTATGCTTTGTAGCTTCAGGTTAATTCTTGGTGGTTCTCTACCCTGCCGTTCTGTGTTTTTTTAATTGAAAATGACTGCATGGGCACGTAGTCTTTTCGTTTTTCTTGATGTTTTCTTTTTCTTTTTGGTATGGTCTGTGTACCTATTTTTGTTTGAGGTTTTTTCCCTCTGGTTCTTTATGCTTTGCTACTTTTTGTCACTATTTACTTTAATTTATTTTTTATTTTTTATTTTTTCTATATATGGATACTGTTTAGGGGTTTTTCAGCATATGATCGCTTGTGATACTTTTTCCCATTAGGTCAGTCCAATTTTGAACGATTCTTCTTATGTTGTTCCACTTCTTTCTTTTTGTTCTAAGATGGTTCCTTGGAGGGTTCGTTAGGCGTGGCAGCACTGCATCTTCAAGATCTCGTAGATGGATTTTAATGTTTCCCATATTTTTAGGGAAGGGAATCAAGTTGCAAATACGCTTTCTAAGCATGATTTGTATCTTTAGACTGATTCTTGGTGGTTCTCTGCCCCACCGTTCTATGGTTCTTTAGTTGGCAATGACTGCATAGGTCGAGAGACTTTTTGTTTGTTTGTTTGTTTTCCCTTTCTTTTTTTTTTCTTTTTTTTTTTTTAATATATTTTTTTATTGTTTTCTTTTTCTTTTTGGTATGGCTTGCATGCCTCTTTTTGTTTAAGGTTTTTCTCCCCTGGTTCTTTGTGCTTTATTGTTTTTTGTCACTATTTACTTTTCTTTTATCTTTTCTATATATGGATACTGTCTATGAGTTTTTCAGTATACGATCGCTTAAGATGTTTTTTCCCCTTAGGTCAGTCTAATTTTATTAAAAAAAAAAAGCTTCTATTTGTTTTATTTAATTATTATTATTTACTTAAAAGTATCTTTGTTATATCAAAAGGACTTTTAAGTCGAAAAATTTCTTCTCCATTGCTAAAGTCCGTTTGAAAGAGCTTCTCTATTGGCCAAAATAAGTTTTTTAATATTATTTTTTTTGTATCGTTTGGTGTCACTTAGCAGTGCTTTTGAATGATTAAAAAAAACTCAAATTTTAGGTATTTTAAAGTAGATCTTTTTGAGTATTTTTAATAACACTAAAATATCTAATATAAAAAAATAGTTTTTTGAATATTTTAGTAATCTTACCATTTAAAATTTTTTTTCTAATTGACAATCAAACGATTAACAACTTCTAATTAAAAAATATACTCCTAAAAGATCTACATTAAAAAATATACTCCTAAAAGATCTATTTGAAGAAGCTCTTCCAAACGGAGACTTCATTGTGCAAATCTTGTTGTCACTAATTAAATAGAAGAATATGTAGAAATCGTTATTTTTTTTACGGCAATTTGAACTTGTAAATGGCAATTTGGAGTTTTAAATGGTGACTAGTTTTAGGTAGCCAAACAATCAACTACCAATCATCTCTATAAAGCAAAAATTACTCGTCAATATTGGTTTTTCACCTTTTTTGTCCTTCCAATTTCTTCTTTTTATTACTCTTATTTTATTTGGAATAATTACCCCGATAGCCATCGAATTGATGACACACTATTAAAATAGCCACTAGATTGGAAAGTTGTTCAAAAATAGCTATTTTGATAAACTTTGTGACACTAATGATCATTCCATAAAACCCCATTAACTTTACTGTTAAATAGATGTGCATTTTAGTAACTTTATCTATAATTACAAATATAAAATATAATACAACACTAAACACTGGTCTTCATCTTCCCATTAAATTACTATTTTGACTTTTTCCATATCTCAAAATCTTAATTTTTTTTTGGGACAAACTCCAAATTTCAGCTTGGTCGTGGTGATTAATTTAATATAAAATTAATTAAAAAAAATGAGGTGAACAGCTTGGTTGTGGTGATTAATTTAATATAAAATTAATTAAAAAAAAGAATATGAGTGAAAATCTCTTATATTGATTATTAATTAGGATGAAAAACTTTGGATTATAGTTTAAATATGAGAATGACCATTTTAATACCAAGTGAACAAGAAGTTAACGGTATTATAATGGAGTTTGATAGAAAGTTAACGGAGTTTGATTAAATGACCATTAATGTTACAAAGTTCGTTAAAAATTGTAATTTTTGAACAATTTTTCAATTTAGTGGTCATTTTGATAGTATGTCATCAATTCAATGGTCATCAGGATAATGATCCCTTTTATTTATGAGTGGTGCTATTGATACACCCCCTACCTGTCTATTTATGCCCCACCTTTTTAATTATGTAGTATTTTTTTTTCCTTTATCAAAATTACTTAAAGGGACATACAATTTAAGGAAAAAAATCTTTTACAAAGTAAACCTATTAAAACCCCACATTCCTTTTCAAAAAAAAAAAATGTTCTTTTAAACCTTTTATTTTATTTTATTTTTATTTTTTTTTTCTTAACTCTTAAACCCTAAATTTTGCTTCTTACACACATACAAAATATTATGAAATTGTCTTTGAAAGATATCAAGCATATGGAAGAATCGTTCTTTAGAATGATATTAAGCTATCATTGTGTTGAAACAACCCTGTTATATATATTTTTTTCTCTTCCACCATGAAATAAGAAGAAAAAAAACTCAAAATAAAATAAAATAATAAGAAGAAAAAATAAATCATTTAATGGAGATGAGAGAAAGATGTATACAGAGATCAAAGATGGAGTGTATTAAGTTTGAAAAATAAGTAAATTGGGTAGTTTTGGAAATAAATCAAAACAATTAATAAAAACATTTTATTTTATTTTATTAAGTCAAAATTTTAAAAAGTGGGACATATATAGATTGGTAAGGGGTGTGCCAATAGTACTACTCTTTATTTATTTATTTTTATTAATAAATAGATATTCATACTGTCATATAGGTTTAGTAGTAATGTCCAATTCGATTGAAATCTAATGGTTAGAAGAAGACAAAAAAATATAAAATATAAAGTAAAATATTTAGTAAATTTGGACTTATTCAACAAAACCAGTCACGGGAATGCACAATGACCTAACTTAATTGAATTTAATGAGAGTAAGAACTCAGAGAAGCAAGAAATATATGGCAAAACAAAATAAAAATGGAAGTAAAAAATTAAATATATTATTATATGATTAAAAAAGATAACGAGAAGAAGAAAATCAAAGAAAATCATTAACTAGTCTCAAACTAGATGATATAGTAGGGCACAAGTCTCGAACTCAATTCAAAACAATTTAAAGAATCTGATCCCAGTTCAAGACAAACATTCAAGATATTATTTTTTATTTTATATATTTCTGAAATTGTTTATCCCAATAAATTAAGTATATAATTAATTGGGGTTTAAATGTAATTAAGAACTTATTAGAGCCAAGCAATCAAATTAATGATTTGTTTTCTACTGTTATAATGATGACCATAAACTCATTTTTTTCTGAATTATTAAATAATATATTTTTATAGAAAATATAAATAGAAAATATATCATTAATCTCTCTTTATTTTTTATTTTTAAAAATAAATAAACAAATTTGAAACCCTAATCCGAAACGAATTAAAACGGGTAAATTCTGTGATCATAAAATGTATGATATATGCAAATTCTACTCGACGTAACATTTTTATTTTTATTTCTAAATATTACATAAATTTAGGTTTTTTTTAGAATGGGGGACTCAAATCCATAATCTCATGGTGTAGGTGTGAAGGGTATACCACCGGACTAACTCATCTGGTTGTCTACTCAACGCAACATACTAATCTCATTTATAAATATATATTAATAAATACTTAATATGAAATTTTTTTTGATATTTTTTATACATATATTATTGGATTCAGATTTTCTGCTGAGCTGATATTTTTCTTGATCTAAACTACTTAAGATAATATTCCGTATTTAAATATAATGAAAATTAAATAAATAAAAGAAATAAATCTCAGTCATTGATTACATATGTCACCAGATCCAGTTAAATCAAGACAAATATTAGTTTAGCAGATGATTCAAATTCTATATTGTTATGTTTTGCTACATTTAAGATTATAAAGTTATTTAAAATATTTTTCAAAAAATAACTTGATTAATAATTTTTATTAAAAAATTATTTTTAAATATGGTACAAAGAAGACTTCATTTTATTACTTAAAAATAATTAATATTCATTTTATTACCTTATAACACCATTTGATTAGATCTTGCAGCATCCAGTTACCATATCCAACCAACAAGTATATTTTAACAAAAGGAACAACTTTTCTAAATTTGGAAAACTATACAAAAATAAAATAACTAAATAAAAATTGAATATATATTTATATATACATACGGAAATTTTTCTATGAGGATGCCTTGATAGAATTATATAAGGACATTGAATGTGAGTCACTCGTTTTACATATTTTAACTTGGTATGTATGAACTTGTCAAATCACTTTTATAAATTAGTGGCTCACATTCAATATCCTAATAGAGTTATATAAGGATGTTCTGATAGGAACGAGACCGTATATATATATATATATATATATATCAGTTTTTCTATTGTCAGCTCGAACTGATATAAAATATATCAGTTCGAAGTGACAATAGAAAAACTATATATATATATATATAGAGAGAGAGAGGGTTGTGATTTGTTACTTTTTTTCACTATTTACTTTTCTCTTATCTTTTCTATATATGGATACTGTTTAGGGGTTTTTCAATATATGATCGCTTATGATACTTTTTCCCCTTTGGTCAGTTCAATTTTGAGCGATTCTTCTTATATTGTTCAACTTCTTTTTTCTCGTTCTAAGATGGTTTCTTGGAGGGTTTGTCAGACGTGGCAGCATTGCATCTTCTAGATCTCGTAGATGGATTTTTAGGTTTCCCATATTTTTAGGGAAGAGAGTCAGGTTGCAAATGCGCTTTCTAAGCATGCTTGGTTCTCTACTCCGCCGTTCTATGATTCTTTAGTTGGCAATGACTGCATGAGTTGGGAGTGATGTAGAAAGACATTGGTTATTTTACATACTTTACATTGGCTTTTCAAGATTTTGTAACCGATATAGATTTGAGTGATATAGAATTTTAAAACACATCGGTTGTATATAATACCGACAACGTATAACTGATGTATTACGAAAATTAATCCAGTTGTCCAACCACCTATGGCCCACCCCACTTCTGATAATAATGACAATTAATTGTCATTATAAGTAATTGAACTTGAAACATCAAGTCAAAGTGGTAAACCTTTACCGCTTGACTACAAGATTTGATTTATTAACAATTGTACAATATTTATATATAACCTATATGAATGTTAGAAATTAAAAAAAAAAATTAATTTTTTTTAAATATTTAAAAATTAAATTTTTTTTAAATATTTAAAAAATAATCAAAATTTATTCACATCCGCAATTTAAATTTATTACTAATCAAAATTCTAATTTCTACGACAGACATATATTAAAAAATATTTATTGGAACATTTAATAAAATTATATTTTTTAAAACATATACAGTCGAGTTATGGTTCTATACTTTATAGGAGACTATCGACATCAATTGTAATAATCATGATTTGAAATGCAACTCTCACTACAGGGGAAATATTTCTCTGCATCTTGCAATTTAATGAACAAATGTAAGATTTAGATTACTAATTTATATGGTAATTAAATTATTAACATGTCTCTTAGTATGAAATAAGAGGGTGCAAAAATAAATACACAAAATTTTTAAATTTTTTTTTAAATTTTTTTTTAAACTAAATGATTTAAAGATAAATTTATTAAATTAAAAATTTTAATTATCCACTTTTTTTTTTAATAATATAATTACTGGTAATTAAATTTATTATTTTAAAATTAATGATATTTGACAATGTAAAGACACTGGTTATTTAAAAAATATATAAAAAATTAAAAACTTATACATGTCGGTTTATCTTTAACTGATATGGTAATTTTTAATTTATTTAAGAGATGAGTTTTAAGGGAAACCGATATTTTATTATAAAATAAATCTATATCGGTTTGCCCAAAAACCGTTGTCCTTTCAAATCGATGTCAAAAGGTTTTTTTTTTTTTTTTTTTTTTTTTTTTAATATCGGTTTACCTAAAAACTATTGTCTTTTTAAATTGCAATATTTAAGACATCATTTTTGTATGAACTGATGTCTAAACGTTTTTTTTTTAAAACACCGGTTACCTAAAAACCGATGTTATGCGTTGATGTCTTTTAACATTTTTGTAGTAGTGTTAATAAATGCATAGAAATCCTAAAATAACCTACTAAGCAAGTCACTTCCCGCATACTAAATAACTTAACCGCTTGTTCTTCACTGCTCCCAATAGTTTCCGTTTTCTTTCTCTTTCTTCCAATATATTTTACTTCCAGCCATAAAACTCTTTATTTCTTTCCTTTTTTCTTCTCTTCTTCCTCTATTCCTCTATATTTCTTCATATACTTAGAATACATAACCCACTTCATATAGATTTCTTCCATCAGGTTAAGTGTCTCTTTCTTCGTTTCTAGGTAGATTTGATGCAAGCGATCAAAAGCATCCTTACACAAAGGATATGGAGTGGGGCTGCCGGCCATCAACTTCTGTATAAAGATACTAGAGGGTTTGGGGGATTTACTTGATTTCTTTTCCTATGTTTTTAATTGCTTGTTTTTATCCCTTATGAGTCAGACGTGAAACAAATTAAGGTGTGCTTAATATTAATCTAGAGGTAGGGGGATGAATAGATTTTATTCAATTTTACCAAATTTTCGTTATTAATCAAATTGACAAAAATACCCTTAACTAGTCACAATAATATATCAAGTGTATAAAGTGCGGAATTGTAAATGACACAAGATATTTATGTGGAAACCCTCACAGGAAAAGCCACGGGCAAGTAAGTGCGCCACTCTCGAACCTCGAATCCACTAAATGTGATAATGATTACAACCTAATCTCAGTCAATAATCACACACCTACCTAATCCCGGTATAAGTGAACCTAGTCTAATTGCTTATGATTTAAGCTATCTAATCCTGGAAGCAACACAAGACTTACTTCTCAATGAAGAGATAATAAAACCTAAGTGAATATATGATGATATCCAAAGTGCAAATAAAGCTAGGTAACTTTAGATGCTTATTTAGGATGATGAAATAACAATTAATGCAATCTTAGATATCAATAGCTAAATGACATGTCCAAAAGCTTAGCTAATCATAGATTATGAAAACCTAGATAGCTATCACAGTAAAACACTCAATCAATTCATCACAAACAATCTCTATCTTGTATTAAGTATTTGATCTAAAAATATAGAAGTGAATAAAGAGATGACTTGTTAAGAAAGATATTAAAATCATATGAAGTTAGTGAGAATCTTACCAGGCAAGTTGTGATGATGCAAAATCATGCATGGATGCATCCTATGTGGTCATAAATGATGCAATATGAAGTTTGATGCAAAAAATGATTAGCTTTGAGTGTTTAAAGGTGAGTTCTTTAGTATTTTTCTTGCTTTGAAAAATATCCTAAGTATGAAATTTGATTATAAACTCTCTTATGTGACCTAAAGTCATAAAGGCATATATATAGGGTGTTAAAGTCAAAGTGCTGTGTTTTGATAAGTGACACAATTTTTGCCTTGGACGCTGTACAAGTCGATGTATATAGAGCGACTTGTACAGCTCCTACCTAGGAATCATGAAGAACATGAAGAACAGTCTTCATGGGTGCTGTTTGAACAGCGCCATTGTAGGGCGCCTAAATAGCCCTACAGCTCTGTTACCTCTCGGGAAAAATATAGGTGCTGTACGTAGAACGCTATTGAACAATGACTGTACATCGCCTTAAATTAAATGTATTAGGTTTGATACATGCAAAACCCATTTCCACTAGGTCTAAGATGGGCACTGTACGTAGAGCGTCTTGTAGAGCGACAGTACAGTGCCTACGTCAATTTTGCATTCTAAATGCCTAAATGACAAGGAATTCTAATCCTAAGATGCAATCAATAAAAATATGCATGAAGAGATATGAATGAACATGAAAGAACATATATATATAAACACACACAACATTCAAGAATAAGAATTATGCATGAGTTGTGAGTGTGTACAACTAATCTCTTCAATTGCAAGTAAGCACATAGAAATTTACCTTTGGAGTGCTTGTCACCTTGAGGTCTTGAAACAGGCCTTTGAGCTTGATCCTTAATCACCTAAACTACCCTTACAATTCAAACCCCAATTGTGGTTTGTCCACGAAATATGCCAATCAATGAATGGGAACCTTACAATCTCCCCACGCCAATCCTCAATCACCTAAACTATCCTTACAATTCAAACCCCAATTGTGGTTTGTCCACGAAATAAGCCAATCAATGAATGGGAACCTTACAATCTCCCTAGACCAATCAATGAATGGGAACCTTACAAGATGAATAAGAGGCAGGTGCGACCCATTCTTTGCTTCTTCATCAGGTTTGTCTCTACCACAATTGTTTAATTTGGATTACTTGGATGCACACTCTTTCATCTTTCAAATATCGTTTTTATATTTTATATCTATACTTAATAGTCTACATTGTTATTGATTCATTTTATCGATAGTGTTTTAATGTCTGTTGTATTCGTCATTCTATAGTTTTTAGATTTAAATGGAAAATAACATCACCTTACTTTGATTAAAAAACCGGTTGTTTCAATTACAATACTTTAATGGAAATCACATAGAAAACATAGCGATTAGTTACAAATACATTCGACACCATTATAATTATTCGGTCACACATACAATCTTACAATCAACTTTACTTTACCGCAAATACTGTTATTATAAAATAATCTTGACGTAAGTATTGTAATTATTGGTTTCCATGTCGTGATAATCATATGTTGGTAGTTTTTTTTTATTTGTTTTTATTTGTGTAGTAACGGAAACGCCTGGAGGGGAAAGTTCGGTTGACACCTGAAATTTCCTTAAGTAATATAGTGTATATTATACCTAGAAGGGGGGGTGGGGGGGGGGGGGGGGGGGGGTGGTGTGTGAATATGTATAGTCCCAATTTCTTCCAAATACAAATTTTGCGAAATATAAGAATGAAATGTACACTTGATGTGTCTTAACAATTGTATTGTACAAGTCAACACATGTGGAAATCAATATACAAGGGATATATTCTATACATGATATGGAAGATAAAGAAACATGAAAACTAAAATTGACACAATAGTTTTTACGTGGTAAACCTCCAAAGAGGAAACGTCCATAGGTTGATACCACAACCACCGGAAAAGCAATCCACTATATGAAAATGACTTACACACTCAAAGCTATCAACACATGATATCTACTTCAAGCTATCAAATCCTAATCTACCCTCAAGGCCTAGCGAACCACCTAGCCTACTCCCTATCCAAGGCTCTCAAGCCTATAGGAAGATTTCCTTGCTTAGCTATCTAGATCACTAGGATCCTAGTCAAGCTTCCCTAGCTTAACCATTCGAAGTACCACACTCCTAGCTAAGACTTTTGCATGACTATCTAGACCACATATCCTAGTCAAGTCTTCTTGCTCTAATCAAAGCTTCACTCACTTTGAAAGAGACTTCAACCTTTCCACAAAGCAATGATCTAAGTGATGCAAATGATGCAAACACAAATCAAATAAAGCAAGATGATTAATCAAACTCTATGAACATGTTCAATGATAATCTAGAATATGCTTTAAAAAAATCACAAATGTATCTAGAAATCAAGACATGTGAATCAATAATAACAAGATATGAATATTCAATATATCACACAAAAATCTTAGTTCTTAGATGATGAAATTTAACAAAAGTTGAATCACGGACTGAAATCAGCTCACTACGAAAAATAAAGAACTCAAATGACTCTGAAAATGCTTAGAGTTTGTAGCTCTCTTCATGACCAACAATTTTGGCTTTTAGATCACTCAATTTCGAGTTTGTATGAGAGAGTTATGATCAAAATAAGAAACCTAAAATCATGAAGAAATTCCGCACTCTTTCTTTTTCAATTTTTCTTCTATTTTGAAATGGAGGGAATTGAAAGCATTTAAAAGATTTCAAGAGAGGGAAAAAGCAACCAATCAAAACATGTCACATCACTAGCCACGTGTGGACCTTGTGTGGCACACATGGGCAGAAAGGTGTGCTGGACGTGTGGCACACGTGGCCCACACGTGGACTCCAAGCTTGGCCTTAGGCCACGCTTGCTCCTCTCACGCTCCGCTCGCATTCTTCAACCGTATTCGGGCATCCGAACTTCAAATTCGAATCTGTTTTTGGACTACGAACCATGACTCCCTCACGCACAACGAAGACTATAAAAAATTTACAAAAAGATTGAGAATTCATCTCGAAAAATGACGATGAAGACAACTCAATGAATAAGAATGCAAAGTAGCGTAACTACATCGTTTGGACTCGAAACCTAATGAATGTGTTAATTGAAAATTTGCTCTGGGTGAGGACTTTCAATTAACACCCTTAACTGTTACCTGGTAGGCTGCAACGGGGTAGGTACTGTTAGGATTATGCTCAATACAAGAGTGTAATATTGTAATTGACAATCTTTTTCATATTAATAAAGTGATTTCTGGTTTAACAAATCGTATAGCATTTATAGTTTAATATTATAATTGTCAAAGTAAATAATCATAAGGTCTAAAGACTATGGGAAAAGAAGAATTGTTCATACATCTGGATATGTATGTGGTAGACACAATTCTTTAGTTAGTCTTGAATAATGTTCACAACTTAAGTTAAAGGTTGGGCACCTTTATCTTGTTAAAGTTGTAGAATTCTTTTGCTAGCATTTGAGTGGGATCAAATGAGATATGATGAGTCTAAAATCATCGGAGTGTCTTCGAACAAAAAGATCTAGTGCATTGGGTGCATTGAACTAGATCACAATGAAATACTTTATCTATAACCGTCAGTAGATAAAAGTCTTTTCATTATCAAGACAATCGGAGAGTCTATCTTAATCCTGAGATAAATGATGGACTTATGGTTGCAAGTGATATCATTTGAGTTATCAATGAGTACGATTATATCGCATAGTCTATCCTCGATAGTTTGGTGATATTCATTTGTTAATCGATAGAGGACTTCATTTATAGATATGGACATCGTGGCTCCATTTAATTAAATGAGAGTATAATATCATCATATGGATGTTTTGAGGTAATTGGATATTAAATCTCAACGTTGAGTTTTCGATAGTGTCTATTAAAAACATGGCTTCTGGACAAGTCAAAATATCCAAGTTCAAAACATGGTCATATGAGTAAATATGGTAACTTGGAGAGTTATAGGCGGTCTATGAACTCTTGGCGATTACTGATATTAATCACGAGGATACACTATCTCCAATATGATTGTCTAGGGTATGAATGAGGAGCATCTTCCTTTTCTATCTTTATTTAAGAGTTCGGTTTTAGCTCTTTAGTGGAATGAGTTAAAATTAATTGATCGGACCTAAGTGAATCATTTGTTGATTGTGATTAGGTTATGTCTATTGAAGCTTAAATTTAGATGGCCCGCCAAGATCCCCAATCCACACGGACTTGCATGGATCACTTGATATATTCTACCGGACCAATTTAAGGGTCCATCTAGAATTGCATTTAATATATTAAGAATATAATTTGCACATTATTTAAGTAATGGGCTGCTCAATTATATTAATATATTAATGAAAGACATGTGAGCTTGTTTCTTTTAGTAAGAATGGGTCTGGTTCACATGTGGGCTTTTTATTTAAAGTCCAATGGATTAAATGAAATAAGAAAATAATATTTTGGCCCATTTACTCTAAGTGGGGCGGCAAGGGTTAGTTTAACCTAATATATTATTTTGTTTCATTGTTTTAATTAAATAAGAATTAATTAATTTATTAATTAATTGTTTAATTAAAGAAACAAATCTTTTCTAATCAGGAAATATATTTCCTAAAAGTAAAATTAAAAGACTTGTTTGATAAGGAAATAAATAATTAGTTTTATTTATTTAATCAAATAAGTCTTTTTATTTAGTCAAAATAAAAGAATAAAAGATCTATGAGTTGGATTAGGGTTTGATGTCTTAAAAACTAGATGGAAATTAGGGTGCAACATAAGCCTATGGTGGGCATGTGATTTCGGCAACCCTAGTTATTTCTAGGTTAGGATTTCGGCAACCCTAATAATAAAAGAAAAGAAGAAGCAAACTTAGGCCACCTATATATTGACAAGTATAGAATTCGGCCACAAGTATATGGGTTCATGATACAAATTTCTTCTTCTTCTCAATTCATAGAAAGCTTTTTATTCTACTAAAACAAAAAGGAGTGTTAGATTATTCTTTGATAGTATACTATTTGCTTATTCATCAATAAGCTTGTGTATACGATATCGATCTAGGTTCACGCGAGTTTCGATCATTAGATTGAGAACTCAAAAGTGACCGGAATAATCTTAGTCATTCTTTTGATTGTTTTTGTGACTAACAAAGAAAAGAAAAGTTTGTTTTGTCCATTCACAGGTTTGCAATTCAAAGAAAAGGGAGACCACGCTCCTAGGTGATCCACGTTCGTGCTAGGATTGAAGATCTTGCGGATTACCATTGACGTAAGTCAATCGGATCACGCGACAAAAGGTATTCTACTTTTTGTTATTGTATATGTATGTTTAATTAATTAAAGGGTTTAAGGTTCATAAAGGAAAATTTTTTAAAAGTCACTAAATCTAATTTTTAGTATCGCTTCCGCTGCGTGTACTTCTTTGGTATTTTTCCCAACAGGTACCTCTAGGTACCATCGTTTTGTATGAGTATAAAGTTTGGAGTAAGGTGCAGTAGGTAGGATAAAAATCACCTAGCCCTTCGGGGTGATTTAAGCATGTGGTATGATGCTTGAGGTTCCTTTGCTGGTGTGAGGGGCTTTGACCCTAGTACCTCATATCTGGTACCCTGTATCACATATCTGGTACTTTTTTCTAGATCTTCTCTGTAGTTCCCCAACCCAGATAGTAAGCAAGTAGGAGGAGGGATAAGGGTTCTTAAATGATGTAGATGTGGTCATGAAAGACGAGACCACCTCGGTTCTTCTAGCTAATCTGAAAGTTCTTCCCCCTTCTTTATTTGTGGCATATCATGCAAATAGGTTGCTAAGAAAGTTAGGACTAGTGGGGTCAGAAGCTAACTCACATATAATAAAATAGATAGACAGGGAGAGAATGACAAGTCTTTTGATAGAAGGTGAACTGGCCTAGGGGGAAAAAACATCACGTATAATCACATGCTGAAAAACCCTAGGTAGTATCCCATGGAGAAAGTGATCATCCTTATATTATTTATGAATAATGCGTGCTCCAAGTAGCTCACAAAAGTAGTAAAGTGATACAACATAAATGCTCCAGAGAGCTTACAATAATAGGCGGGGTATAACCTTTTGTTGGAAAGCCAGTCGAAAGATCATCTCTTGTTATAGAAGAAGAAAAAGGCACAGATACCCATTTAAGAGAGAGCTTTGTTATATTTATAGGTTTTGAACCTTGCTGCCCACTCCTTGAATTAAGTCAATCAATCCATAATTATTGGAACACTGATTAGGCATTAATTGAGTTGAATATTTCCTCATTAATTGAGTTGTGAATGGCCATTAAAGAGTTGACTAATCTCTCTTTAATGGCGTTGTGAATGGCCATTTAAAGAGTTGATTACCTTTATTAATACGGTTGATTGTCTCCATTAATGGTGTTATGAATGGCTGGAGAGGCAACTTTCCTTGTATTCGAACATTACTGCATATTGTCCTTTTTGTAGCATGGTTCTTTTCTTCCTAGGGAATCTGACAGATGGTGTATTAAGACCTCCCTTGTTGACACCTTCTATGTTAGGTGGTCGGGAGGTGCTTGGAGGATTGGTACGGGATACGAGGTGCTGGGGTACCGGGTACGGGGTATAGGGTAGTAGCGGGGTACTAGGATCATATAGTAGCGGGGTACTTAGAACCTTGGCTTCTGTGTCTCCTGGTACTTTGGTATCCATGCGTTCTTAATCTTGACCTGTTTTGCTAGATGGCATATATTGACATACAATGGCGGGGTACCATGATGTTTTTCTATGATGTCTTCCTACTTCAAATATGGATGGAAAATTCTTCTTCGGACCTCTGCCATTTTTGGCGGTTAACAGAATGAGTAACCGAAATGACCGGGATTCAATAAGGAATCAAATAAGATCATGTTCAAGTCCAAAATACAAGAAACACAAACAAATAAACACAATTTCACACAAGTATCCCATATATAAGCGATAATCATAAAACATGCAAATCTACAATGTTTGTCAATACGAGACCAATGCATGTGCATACTTAAATGTGTGTGAATGTGTTATACCAAATGTTTGTACACCGATGTAAGGACACACATGAATGAATTGTGTATGTGTGCACTTAATCCTTGCAAGAGGAAGAAGAAACTTGATACCTTAGCATCCAAGTATACGATGTTCCCCTTGAAGATGATATTTGCACAAGATGTTGTTTCTTCACCTTTGAAGCTTCTTTTCACCAAGAATCACCTAAGCAACAACTATTACAAATATAAAGAGTTTTGCAATGGAATCAAGCCAACACAAATCTAAGATCTTACAATCTCCCCCTTTAGCTATTCCATGGCAAAACCTCATCCTCACCATACAATTTTCACTCCAATAAACTCAAGGTTGATAGCATTCTCTCATCCTCACATTACAAAGAGATCCCTAGCCTAAAAGGTCTTCAAGTCTTCTTGAGTCTTCAAGAATCCCTTCTTTAAATTTCAAAGTACCTATGAGAGAAGAAGTAAACCAATAAGATATCTTCTTCCAAAAAAGAATGGTGAGATATTATCACATAAGCAAATAAGAACTCCCTTATCCTAAACCAAAATGCATTATCTCAAGCAAATGAATGTTTTCACATTAAAACTCTCCCTAAAATCCTTAACACAATTAGGTAAGAATTCTTTTCTCCCCCTAAAGACAAAGTCTCCATTAAAGCACAAAGATGTACAAAACTCACTCATTTGGAACATATATCCACACATGATGAGGTATACATTTTTCCTCCCATATATCAAACATGGATTCCCTCATATCAAACATGGTGAGGTATAAAATTTCTTCCCCTTTTTGTCAAGGAATAGATAAAGGACACAAGAGATAAAGAATGAGATATTAAGCAAACAAATCGTATATAAAGCGAAGTTGAATGAACTAAAGCTCCCCCTTAACATATGCTCCACATATTATCATCAAGTAGATTTGTTTACAAGGGACTCACACATTCACACATTCAAGCAATAAGAGAAAATATTTCATCACTTTTCAAAGTTCAAGAGAGAATCATAGACTTTCATTAATCTCTCAAAAATATTCTCACATTGCTAATGAATCAAGCATATAAACAAAATATATGTGTGTGTGAATGCTTCTCACATATATAGTAGGAGTAATTGTGATTTCAACATGCAAACAATTTCCACACCTATCCAACTAAAGCGTTTCCAAAAATAGGTCAAATCGATATTCATCTTGGTTTTTTGTTTTAAAAGAATAGATTTCAACATGTGAGCGTGTGTGTGCATGTGGCTCGTTTACTCATTTCCATTTGACAACTCGAGTATTTCACAATTCTCAACTATACACCAATAAGCCTTTTATTTTTCCATTTCTTTTAGGCTTAGAATCAAAGAATTTTGTTTTTTAATAATTCTTTTCAACACTTCTTTGATTTTTCTAACGTAAACTATACACCTCATGTCGGCTTTCACTCATCACAATGGCATAGCCCTTTCCTACATTAGGCAGCTACACAACCAAGGTGTGTAGCCCTTTCCATGAGGGTGCTCGTTGAATACTATGTAGTGCCGAAGCAAAATGGATACATATCATAGGTCATCTATCATGTACTAAGCAATAGGCTTCTAGATGCATCCATAATCTACATACTTGCAACCACATATACTCAAAACTAAAACATATAAGAGAAGCATTAGTGCACTTTTCAAAAAATAAGATTTTCAAGCTTAAGTGCATGATCTAAAAATAATAAAAGATACTTGTTTAAGATCATTTACTTCTCAAGTGAGAGGCTCTCAAAGATGTTGATATTACAATTAAGTTTTGATCATCAAGCCACTCATCAATCACATAAGCACATCAATCAACACAAATCATGCCAATTGACATTTTAAGAGTTTTAAACCTCTCTTTGTCCAAGGGCTTTGTGAACAAGTCCGTAAGTTGATTTTTAGTCGACATATGCTCTAGAGTAACAATTGAATGTTCAACTACGTCTCTAATAAAATGATGCTTAATATCTATGTGCTTTGTGCGTGACATGCTTATCACAACACACATCATGATTAAGATCAATGTGAACAATTATCACCAAAAGATCTTAAAAGAGCAAATGTCAATGAGTACCATTAGAACACTATAATAGTTCTCTAATATGACATGCTTTATGAAGTAGTGCAAACATGAGTTGAGAGATGAAAAATCAAGTAAGCAAGCAATGTGATATAGAGATACCTTTGCAAGCTATTTTCATCAAATGCAAGGTCTTCACCCTTTTTATGAGTTCTCTTGGGTTGTTTGTCCACATGAAAACAAGTTATAGGCGTGTCGATTCCAAGAGACTAAAGACTATGCATTTCAACTCAAACAACAAAAAATTGACTTTCTCCAAAAGTCTTAACATGATTGTCACCATATAAATTTCATAAAAATAACTTCTCAAAAGTTAATTAATGGATTTCGACTATCATAGTGAGTATGAGAATACTAAGTTCATGTATTGACTAGAGACACCAAGTTTGCATACTAGACTTAGCACATTACAAATAGCTTAGTCAAACATAAAACTTAGAATTCTTATCAAACAAGATCAAAAATATTATTATATGTGCTACTCAATCAAGTATGAGAGCACTCACCTTTGACCACATTAGTCTTAGGTGAACGAACACATAAACCATCATGATTATTTCTCATGGCAATAGTGTATCTAGAAGATAAATAATCAACTATCTTCTTTATAAAGATATAATTCATGTTAAACACATCATTATTGCCACACACAAATATTTCATCAAGACTATGAGTATGATCATGTGAAACACTCTTTTTCAACCAAATATTCTTGACATTCTTCTTCACATGATTATCAATATCATGCACAACATTCAAAGAGTTATCATTAAAAACATGTTTAGAAGAATGACTAGGAGCGTTTTTCACATCATGCTTTTTAATCCAAGCTTTCCTAGTATGTTCCTTTACAAGATTATTGGCACTTATAGCATATTGTGTAACTAGACATTTAGATGTGTCTTTTCTAACCCATACACTTTTCATAATAATCCTCTCACTCTTACCACTTTCATGCTTTGACTCAATGTTAAACTTCTTAACATGCACCATGACCTTACTTGTCTCATCTTCACATATATCAAACAAAGCATTGTCAATTTTCTTACGCATGGTAGAATGAGGCACAACACAAGATTTAACAAGCAAGTCATCAACAAATTTCTTCTTAACATGCTTTTCCAAGGTCTTTCTAGGTTTAGTTCTATATCCATACATGGATAATTGCCTAGGACTATTCAAAGACATACATGTAAAGCATTATTAAATTTGCATTTTCAAATGTATGCAAAGCACTTAGGTCGAATATGTCCTACCTGTTAGGATTATGCTCAATAGCAAGAGTGTAATGTTGTAATTAACAATCTTTTTCATATTAATAAAGTGATTTCTGGTTTAACAAATCGTATAGCATTTATAGTTTGTATTATAATTGTCAAAGTAAATAATCATAAGGTCTAAAGACTATGGGAAAAGGAGAATTGTTCGTACATCTGGATATGTATGTGGTAGACACAATTCTTTAGTTAGTCTTGAATATTGTTCACAACTTAAGTTAAAGGTTGGGCACCTTTATCTTGTTAAAGTTGTAGAATTCTTTTGCTAGCATTTGAGTGGGATCAAATGAGATATGATGAGTCTAAAATCATCGGAGTGTCTTCGAGCAAAAGGATCTAGTGCACTGGGTGCATTGAACTGGATCACAATGAAAAGCTTTATCTAGAACCGTCAATAGATAATAGTCTTTTCATTATCAGGACAATCGGAGAGTCTATCTTAATCCCGAGATAAATGATGGACTTATGGTTGCAAGTGATATCATTTGAGTTATCAATGAGTACGATTATATCGCATTGTCTATCCTCGATAGTTTGGTGATATTCATTTGTTAATCGATAGAGGACTTCATTTATAGATATGGACATCGTGGCTCCATTTAATTAAATGAGAGTATAATATCATCATATGGATGTTTCGAGGTAATTGGATATTAAATCTCAACGTTGAGTTTTCAATAGTGTCTATTGAAAACATGGCTTCGGGACAAGTCAAAATATCCAAGTTCAAAACGTGGTCATATGAGTAAATATGGTAACTTGGAGAGTTATAGGCGGTCTATGAACTCTTGGCGATTACCGATATTAATCACGAGGATACACTATCTCCAATATGATTGTCTAGGGTATGAATGAGGAGCATCTTCCTTTTCTATCTTTATTTAAGAGTTCAGCTTTAGCTCTTTAGTGGAATGAGTTAAAATTAATGGATCGGACCTAAGTGAATCATTTGTTGATTGTGATTAGGTTACGTCTATTGAAGCTTAAATTTAGATGGCCCGCCAAGATCCCCAATCCACACGGACTTGCATGGATCACTTGATATATTCTACCGACCAATTTAAGGGTCCATCTAGAATTGCATTTAATATATTAAGAATATAATTTGCACATTATTTTAGTAATGAGCTGCTCAATTATATTAATATATTAATGAAAGACATGTGGGCTTGTTTCTTTTAGTAAGTAAGAATGGGTCTGTTTCACATGTGGGCTTTTTTATTTAAAGTCCAATGGATTAAATGAAATAGGAAAATAATATTAGGCCCGTCTTATATATAAGTGGGGCGGCTAGGTTAAGGTTTTGACCTAAAAATATTATTTTGTTTCATTTGTTTTAATTAAATAAGAATTAATTGATTTATTGATTAATTGTTTAATTAAAGAAACAAATCTTTCCTAAAAGTAAAAGACTTGTTTGATAAGTAAATAAATAAATTAGTACTATTTATTTAATCAAATAAGGAGTCTTTTTTTATTTAGTCAAATAAAAAAATAAAAATAAAAGAGTTGGATTAGGGTTTGAAGTCTATAAAGTTAAAAAGAATTAGGGTTGAATTTCAGTCACCCTATATAAGTGACATGATGAAATTCGGCCAACCTAAATTAGATACTACATAGAATTCGGCAACCCTAAAGGAAAAAGAAGAAAAATTCGGCCAACCTATATATATGTTCTTATAGGGTTCGGCCACATCAATTAATTGGTGCTTGAGTTTTATTTTCTTTCTTCTTCTTCTTAATTCTAAGAGAGTTTTTATTCTAGAGAGACAAAAAGGAGTGAAAATTATTTCTTTGATAGTATACAATTGCTTAAACATCAATAAGCTTGTGTATACGATATCGATCTAGGTTCACGCGAGTTTCGATCATAAGATTGTGAACTCAAAAGTGACTGGAATAATTTTGACATTCTTTTGATTGTTTTGTGACTAACAAAGAAAAGAAAGTATTTGTTTGGTCCATTCACAGGTTTGCAATTCAAAAGAAAGGGAGACCACGCTCCTAGGTGATCCACGTTCGTGCTCGGATTGAAGGTCTTGCGGATTACCATCGACGTAAGTCAATCGGATCACGCGACAAGAGGTAATTTACTTTTGTTGATATATATGCATGTTTATTGATTAAAAGGGTTTAAGGTTCATAAAGGAAAAATTTTAAAAGTCACTAAATCGTCTTTAGTATCGCTTCCGCTGCGTGTAACACTTTTATTTGTTTATTTTTCCCTACACTACCATGTTACAATAGTGACATATAGGTATGAATTTGAGAATTTTACCATTTGCATGTGCTTCCAAGGCATTTGGTCTTCTCACATTTTTACCTCTTTGAAGTGCAACCATTGATGCTTCACCTCTTGCATTTGAGGTTGATGCTCTTTGACTTTGATCTTGTTGAGATCTTCCATTTGAGTTCCTTGTTGATATAGAGGAACCTCCGGTAGCTTTCATTGCTATACCTTGAGAGAGAGTACCTACATGTGTTGCAACACTTGCTTTGACAAAAATAGATTTGTTAGATGAAGGAGTTTCCTTCTCATTGATATAACCCAAACCTCTTTTGTCACATGGATGCTTACCACTTCTAATGAGGGTTTCTACCTTGTTCGAACTATATGACATCTTGTTAATCATCCTACTAGCCTCATCAAGTTTATCACTTTACACCTTATTCTTAATGACATATTTCTCTAAGATATCATCATTTTTCCTAACATCTTCATGAGATTTACTAAGCCATTGCTCATACTTTTTCTCTTGATTCAAGTGCTCACTAAGTTTGGCTTTAAGCACATTCTCTAACCTCCTAACACAATCAAGACGACTATCCCTTTGCTTAATTTCTTGCTTCAAGATGCTAAGTCTATCATTGCTATCTTTTAAGTTCATTTCTAGACTTAGGATCTTGTCTTTAAGTTCATTTAATTCTTTTAAGCCTAGACCATCATTCTCAAGCTTCTTATTGACAAGAGCTTTAATTATCACTAATAAATTGGAATTGATAAACTTTAACTTGTTGTTCTCTTCATTCTTCTTGACACTTTCACTAGTGGGTTGAAAGATCTTGTCATTCAAGCATATATAATCTTGATTTGAGGATGTAAGTTCCTCAAGGTTGATTGGCTTATTTCGGTGACAAACCATAAGTGGGGTTTGTTGTAAGGGTAGCTTAGGCATTTGATGTTTGGTGCTTTGCACAACCAAGACCCTCTCAAGACCTCAAGAGATCAAACACTTCAAAGGTAAATTTCTAAGTGCTTACTTGCTTTGAAGAAATGTAGTTGCATACACTCATATCACATGCATAAGTCTTATATATGTATGTTTTATGTCTTAATATATGTCTTAATATTGTGTGCTTTAATGTTCATTAATCTCTCTTCTTGCATGTTTAATTTGATTGCATCTTATGTGTTAAATGTCATGTTTTTGATGCATCATGTTTGTTTAGGGGTGTTGTCAAACTGCCCTACAACCGCCCTACGTAAGGCGGTTGAACAGTGGTTAGAGCAAATTGCTCTTGACTGCTCTACGACTGCCCTTCATAGAGCGGTGCCACTGGTGGATTTTTTGATCTCCCACAAACCGCCCTACAACCGCTCTACGTAGAGCGGTCATGAAGAACATGTTCTTCATTTCTCAGGTGAACCGCCCCGCCTTACAACCGCCCTACGTAGGGCTGGTGTAAGGCAGTCAAGGAAATTTTTTTGAAAACTTTACAAAACGACATAGCATCAACTTGTCACCCTATATATATGTTACTTTGACTTTATGTCAGTTTCAAGAGAGTCCAAATCATATTTTGTAGGGCGGTTGTAAGGCGGTCAAGGAAATTTTTTTGAAAACTTTACAAAACGACGTAGCATCAATTTGTCACCCTATATATATGCTACTTTGACTTTATATCAGTTTCAAAAGAGTCCAAATCATATTTTGACTTAGCATTTTTCCAAACATAAAAAATCACTGAAGAACTCTCCTTTGTTTACTCAAACACATATCCAAGTGCATCAAATCATCATCTAGCATCATCCATGATCATCTAGGTGTCATCTATGCTTGGTTTTTATTCAACACTTTAACTTGGTAAGTTGGTCACTAATATCACATATATTTTGTGTCTTTCTTTACAAGCAATCTCATTTATTACTTGTATACTTATAGAACATATTCTATTGACAAGATTGGGATAATTGTGTTGATTGTTTGAGAGTTGCATTTTGATAGCTATTTTTAGGATTGCTTAATCTTTGATAGCTAAGCTTTATGACATGTCATATAGCAAAGATTGATATATATCATTGTGATTATTGTCATCTTTCATCCTAGATAGGCATTTAGTGTAACCTAGCATTACTTGCTCTTTGAATATCATATTATTCACATTAGGTTGTTAATTCTTTTCATTGAGAAGTAAGTCTTGTGACTACCGGTGAGTGGTGCAAGCAAATTGGACTAGGTCCACTTTTATAGGCCTGCGGGTAGTAGTGACAGATTATAGACCGTGAGAGGTTGAGGTCAACCTAGGTTGTAAACGTCATTGCAATTAGTGGATTCAAGGTTCGTGTGTAGTGCATATAACAGCCCGTGGTTTTTCCTTGTTGAAGGTTTTCATGTAAATATCAAGTGTCTTTTATATATCCGCACATATTACACTTGCTATATAAATTGACTAGTTAGGGGCATTTTCGTAAACTTGACTAATCACGAAAATTGGGTAAAATTGATTAAAATCTATTCACCCCCCATCTAGATTAATATTGAACACAGTATAATTTGTTTCAGAGGAGGCTTCTAACTCTTCGTCAAAGGAGGAGATTCCACTATCTTCACTACTTGAAGAGTTTTCACATTCCGCATTACTTGAGGAGTATTCACTATTATCCTCAAATTTTCCTTCATATATAGCCACATGAGCAAGATGATTGCTAGTAGATTCTAGATCATCCAAGGACTCCTCTTCCTATACAACATCACTTATACTCATCCACAATTTATCATTGATGTTTCTAATGTAGGCTTTCATTGTATTTCTCTAAAAAGTGCAGTTACTACTATCCAAGAGTGGATGTCTAGCACTAAAGGCACCTTCCGAAATCAAAGCACCCATGTCTCAAAAATACAACAAAACAAAAAAAAAACACAAACACTATAAGATGGATCTATCTAAGTACTTTTAGACACCAGCTTTGATACCAAATGAAATTCACTTAAGTAATATAGTGTATATTATACCTAAAAGGGGGGGGGGGGGGTGGAATAGGTATAGTCTTAATTTCTTCCAAATACAAATTTTGCGGAATATAAGAATGACATGTAAACTTGATATGTCTTAACAATTGTATTGTATAAGTCAGCACATGCGGAAATCAATATACAAGGGATACATTCTATGCATGATATGGAAGATAAAGAAACATAAAAACTAAAATTGACACAATAGTTTTTACGTGGTAAACCTCCAAAGAGAAAACGTCCATGGGTTGATACCACAACCACCAGCAAAGCAATCCAATATATGAAAAGGACTTACACACTCAAAGCTATCAAATCCTAATCTACCCTCAAGGCCCAGTGAACCACCTAGCCTACTCCCTATCCAAGGTGTGTCCTACACCTTGAGAGAGCAACTCCCTATCCAAGGCTTTCAAGCCTGTAGGAAGATTTCCTTGCTTAGCTATCTAGATCACTAGGATCCTAGTCAAACTTCCCTAGCTCAACCATCCGGAGTACCACACTCCTAGCTAAGACTTTTGCATGACCATCCAGACCACATGCCCTAGTCAAGTCTTCTTGCTCTAATCAAAGCGTCACTCACTTTGTAAGAGACTTCAACCTTTCCACAAGGCAATGATCTAAGTGATGCAAATGATGCAAAAAGAAGTCAAATAAAGCAAGTTGATCAATCAAGCTCTATGAACATGTTCAATGATAATCTAGAATATGCTTTCAACAAAAAATCACAAAAGTATCTAGAATCCAAGACATGTGAATCAATAATAACAAGATATGAATATTCAATATATCAAACAAAAATCTTAGTGCTTAGATGATGAAATTGAACCTAGAAAATAACATGAGACACATCATATACAACATTTCTAGAATCAATTTCAAGATTAGTCAAGTTTAGCTAAATATGTTCAATTAAGATCACAAAGCTAAAACTCAACAATCAATAGATCAACCACCCCTAGAATATGATCTAACAACATTTTAAACACATATCATTGATCAGTCTAATTCTATGCTTATATTTTGCCTTTTTTACCTATGTATTATGCTAGTCTTTTGAGTCATTTTGGTGGTTTGATGTGTTTGTTGAGCCTATGTAGGATATTTTCCTTAGGAGTGCGAAGGAATCTATTTGCGGATGAAATGAAATTGTGTTGAAAAGGGGCAAAACTATCTTTTGCCGTGGTTTAGGCCGTTGCTTAGACAAATGCATCTCAAGCGGTTCAGCCAACGGTCATCAGCAGAAGAATGGTCCAGACAGCAATCAATAGTGTATTTTGAAAGCAGAGGTAGTAGAACTCATTCGAGAGGGCTTGGTGGTCTTAAGAATGGTTCGGGTGGAGGGGGAGTCCCTTTGGTTTACCTATCTCAATAAAGTGAGCTTTGTTTGATCTCCCAGAAGCGGAAGCTGAATCAGTTGCAGGCTATAATGAAGAATATGCGAGGAATGCGATCCTTAATAGTCCATTGTTTGCGGAAGCCAATGTCCCGGGGTCCCGGGGACTCATTCTGATTGAAACAAGGGGTGGGTCTTTATCAACTTAAAACTTGCTTACTTGTTAAGGAAATTCTTTCTTATTCTTAATATAGAGATTTCGTTATGCGCATCAAGCTGACATTCTAGAAGCGGTAGCTTCCCGCCTCCTTCATTTTTACTGCCTCCTTCGGTGAGAAGTTCCCTTCCCTTTTCTAAAAGGCCAGATTGGACTGCCTCAGAAAATGTACAAAGTGGACTACGGTTTGGCTAACCCTTTTCTTCCCATTCGGGTTGGGTTGACCCAAAAGTCAAGTAAGAAGGAATAGAACCACCGGAGAGTCGTCTGTAGTTCACACTTGGGCAAAGACGACTGCTTTAAGCGGGGAGAGTGAATTTCATTTAAAAAAATGGTAATTTTTTTTCGGAGAAGAAAGAAAGGCTTGACGGTCCCTACCTGTGAATAGTCCCACAGCTTAGTTCCCGCTAGCTTTGATCGCTGCTTGTACTCTTTGGGTATTTTGGTAAAGGGCATAAGAAGCCCATTTCTAGGACGAATTCTGAAACCCGCCTTGAAGCCCATTTCCATCCATTGACTTCTGAAGTGCAGCTTAAATAAACCATTCCAAAACTTGTCTGTAATGTAAATGTCTCACCTGGAATGAAGATATTTTTATTAATTCCAAAACTTTCCGTAAACCCCTTTGAGAATGCCTGTCTCTGTCTACGGCCACGAAGGATCTTGCCTTCGGGAAGTCAGTCTGCCCAATTCTTTTGCCCTAGGCTTAGTCTAATCGGGGATTGATTATCCAAAATATCTTTCTTTTGATGCCCTCTCAAATGAGAGCTTTTTTTCAATCAAAGAGAAAAGATCCGATTAGTCCCAGCATTCTATTTTGAAAATACTAATAAACTAGGGTTCAAAACCTTAGCTCGACTAAATAGGCTCAATGATCTCTTTCTTCGATAGACCAGTCCGGCGCTCCGTGTGGTTATATTCATACATATTCCGACTCGCCGATCATTATGAATCTAGTGGCATGGCGAGGCAAATGGGGGGCAACTATGAAGCTTTGTAGTTTATGACCAGCCGCCAGCACGCCTCTGTCTTGTTCGTTGCGATTTTGAATGTCAAAAGCATGACATTTGATTCTTTTAGTCAATTTCTCTTGTCTATTCCTTTTTCCACTCATACTGTAGATGGATCCCCTATGACAGTTAATCAAATCGGATCCATCACTACTGGCTGTCTTTCGGTCCTTAATGTTTTTCATGTTCCTCGTCTATCACTTAAAAACTTTCTTTTAGTCATATTAAAGATTCAAGCTCGGGTAAATGATGGGCTCTTAATGGGTAATCCCCTATTCTCTTTGCTGTTGCTTGAGAATCCGTAGAAGGGCTTAGACGAGACCTAGCATCTCTCAGCTCAGATTCGGACGGAAAGCAAGCATGAATTAATGGAAATGTCAAGGCTACCTTGCATGAATTAAAGCAAGTAGAATTAATGAATTAATAAAGAAGCAAGCATGAGACGACTAGCAGCCAGCTAGAATAGCTGCATCTGCCCCTGACGGTACGGAACAAGCAACAAAGGCTTTCGCCTCCACCACTTTCAATGGTTTGGAACCCCCTTCCCTTATAGAGGAGTCTCGCTTATCGTAGTATGCTCGCTCATCCCAAACTTCAGTTTCATTACGTGTGCCCCTTGGGTCCAGGGAGCCTCATATCTTCATTATATGTATCTAGACATAAGACGCCCCAGTTTCACACTCCCTTCGTTTTACGAACCCTTGTAGATTCTGAACTTCGTTCGCGAAGGAACCGGACTTTTGACGGACCAACCCTTTTTTATACGCCGCTTTACCCTGAAAGGAAAATGAGCTTTGCTCCTCTGGGCGCTAGGTGCTCCTGTGGTTTGCGAGAAGGAAAAAAGGATGACTTATGGGCCCCATCAGTCTGAGGATTGAGGTACAATCAGCATATTCGCATCAGCAACACAACCACGATGTATGGAAAGTGCCAAACATTGGGAACTACCCGGGGAGGAGTTAGGAACAGGAAGAAGGAGAAGTGAGAACCACTTAAATGGAGGAATCGATTGTATTTCGTCCTTTGCTCCCCCTAGCAACTACGGATCAAAAAGCACCAAATTTGATAACTTATAGAAGGAAAGACGAAGTAAGAGCATGCTATTGAAGACGTTGCAACATATGTCAGGGGGCCTCCGTTGATTGTGTACTAACAAAATACGAGTCCAAAGGCAGGGTAAGAAAGGGTTTAGTTTATGGAGATATTAACTCTTCCGGGAACCAATAACGCATAAATCATGTCAAACCAAGACCGATCAATATCAAAATGGCTCTTGGCCTAGGCAACGCCCTAGGTGTAGAGGAGATCAGAGCAACAGGGAACGCCTAGACGACTTTTCCTGGGCTGTTGTAAGTAGATCGAGAGGTCGTTCTGCCCCTTGTCCCCGAAGATGGGTAATATGTTCTCAAAAAATCTTGCTCCAATCTGACCTAGCTGGCGAGCGATCCCAGTTCGCGGCAGAGAACAAGACAGCAAGCTCCCGAAGCAGCTATTAAAGGTCAAGCTATCGCTGATTTCTTGGTCTCCTTTCCGGTTGACGATGAGAAACTCAACGCCACTATTCTTGAACAACTTGGAACCGGGCCTTACTTTCGCACTATTACGGATACGAAATGAATGGAATGGGAAAAATTGCTTGAAACCTCTATTTTACACCTATTAGGTATCCTCTCAAACCCAAGCTTTTAAAAGCAAGAAAGTGGCAATACGGCGAAAGTTGTACGTTTGGTATGGGTTGCTCCCGCCCACTAACACTCTACCATCTGGCAAGAGCGCTGCTGTGGAGTGGTACATTATGGGAATCTGTCTCGGGTTGAGCACCACGAATCCCTCGGTCAGATCCTCGTCGGGTAGGTAAAGAACCGGGTTGTAAGCCGAGTTTCTTGCCTTGTCCCAACCCGTGCTTCCATAGGTGGCACCCTAACCAACAGAACAAGTTCCTTCCCTACCAAAACCCTTACTCGGGCCTCGATAGGACCACGAATAATAGTCTTCGGGTTGGATAGGCAGTAGAGATAGGAGTTCGTCCCATACCCCAACCTTTGCGGGACTGCTCGCTTTGGCAATAGGGGCTCAGGAACTAGTATAAGGTATTCTTCGGCCTCCTGATCCGAGAGGGACACGACGCGAGATGATGATGGGTCGACCGCGACTGGCGCTGCTGGTTGAACTGCAGCTTCCGCTAGGTGAATAGAATAAGCCCTCAAATTGTTCTAAACTGATTCGAGGACAACAAGACTGGGTTTTCATAATAATAAGGCAACTAAGCGATTATAACTACTTCTCTAGCTGAGTGCATAGTTCTCAATAGGCTAAGCATAAAGGGGAGAAGAGAAGGGAAGGTATGAGTTTGTTCTTAAAATAGTTTAGTCGGTAAGGCCACCCCCTGACCCCTTCAAGGGGGAGGTAAGGGAAAGAGTTAGTTAATCAGCTGAAAGCGAAGCGAATTGCTAACAAAGCTAACAACCAGAGTTAGGTTCTACATTTTTTCTTTCAATATTATAGAGTCCCATCCTTGTAGCTAGGTCAAGAAAAAACCTTTTCTACAACCATGAAAAAGGGCTTTCTAGATTTTGCATCTAATGGAATTATGGGAATATGATAATCTCTTTCATGAATTATTATAACCCAACTCGTTGGACTTATACTTTACCAGATCTTCAGTCTCTAGTCTGAAGCTAGTAATGGAAAGAAACCCTCAAACATGGTCTTACGACTTTGCGGAGACACCCGAGGTCATGAACCCATACGCTGATCAAGGGGATGTTTAAGGGCGATGTCTGCGAGGCTGGAGACCCAATCTCTGAACTTTGACAACTTTTTGAAAAGCATAAAGAGAAGTCCAGCATCACTTCCGACGACTTCGAATCTTTGAATCTAGGGTCCCGCCAACTGGCGACCATCCAAACGGTAATCGGAAAAATAAAAGTTCGGTTCTGCACTAAGTGTACCAAAAAAGTTAGTATTGTGTCAGCAAGATTGTTCATACCTTTTTAAATAAAAGTCGCTCTATTACGACCATCGTGCCATTAGCGCTTTGCTCTCCTCTTATTCTTCATTGGACGGTTTGGATGGACTTTGCCGTTCTTTCCCAACTAAAATGGAAAAGGCTGTCTCACATCGAGATGTTGATTCGTTTTGCCACCCCCAATGAGATAGGAGATTTGTAACCCCCTATTTATACTTTTTTGCCCTTCATCCGAGGCCCGGCTTTTTCTAGAAATATGGACAAATTGAGGTTTAGCCCAACAAGTAGAGGAAAAGCCATTAATTTTAACTGACCAGGTACATGCCTCCCAAACGGTCTATCCAGTGTTCAAGTCTAGAGATACACAACTTATAAGGACCGATGCACATGCAACTTACCCAAGCAACGGTTCAAGGGGCAGTTGTGCGCAAACCGAGTTCTCTCGAGACTGCAAGTGACCTATTTTTAAGAGACCTATATAAAGGAGTTGTTGTTTTATTTTCAAAAGGGGGGACGGAAGGTAGACTTAGACAAATTCTTACGTTATTTCCATTCATTGATTCATCCATCCATGGAGAATCTTGGAAGCAAGGAGAAGGAGATCGCCAGACGAAGAAGTTATCGTGACCAACATGAGTTTTCTCTACATCTCTTCTATGTTTTCATTCTCTCCATTGATGTGTAACTAAACCTTATTCTAGGGGATTGATGTAACTGATTTTGGATAACTCTATGTGAACAATTAGTCTATCTTTGTTAATCAATTGAGTGTTAGTCTTATCTATTCGAATTAATTGCTCTATTTTACTTGCACGTATTATTTTGATGGCCTTCAATTGATATGGGTTTATGATTTAGTTTATACATGAGATTAGGGTTTAGATGTGAATGGCCTTTTCCATTTAAATCATAATCATCAGCTTAGTAGATTTGAAAGTTAATGTTTGCATGCCCTTGTTGCATTGATTTGGCTTAGAGTTTTGTTCTATAGGATTTCTTATCGTTACTTGACACATGACCTTTGTGCAAGTGATGGGAAGGAGATTCTTTCTTAATTGTTAATAATTAAAACAAGCCCTAAACTTTATTGAAGTGTTTATTGAGATTAATTGTGAGCATTGAGTGTCTAATAAAGGTGCATCGATTCCCTAGTATTTTCTCAATATATTCCTCCCTTGTGTGACCTTTGATTTGATTTTAGTTTCTTAGTCCAAGTATTCATAATTTAAGTTAATCTTAGAATTCACCAACTTCCAAAGCAAAGCATTATGCTATTTAATTTTTTTTCTCTCTTTTAGTAAAACCTTTCTAGATTAATTGGTTTTTGACCAATAGAATCACCGATCCCAGTGAACAAACTTTCTTAATAAATTGAACACAGATTTTACTGCATCAATTTTAGCACTGCTACCGGGGATTTGTATAGATTCCATTAGTTGCATCTAGTTAAAATTAGTTAGGTAGTGTGTGTCATTAGATTTTTCTTAGTTTTTAGTTTTTAGTTTCTCTTTTGTGTCATCTTACTTCGTGGTAGTTGTGTTTTTAGTGTTTCAGGTTTTGCAGGTGCATGAATGTAAGTCGTTCGCTTGGAGGAATTCTGATCCCTACTAAGAACAATATTGACCAGTTTGCTATACAGTTTGCACAATTAAATCCTTTTGCTGAAGACATGGACGATCAAGGCAATCAACGTGATAGAGTTATTTAGGATGAGAGAGAGGTTCAAGATGACCAAGGTGTTTGAAAGAATCAACCTGGTTCTCCGAGACATGGATTAGAGGATAATATTGGAATAATGAGAGAGTCCGGGCAGCCTATGCTGGGAAACCAACCACAACCAATTGTGTTAGATGCTGCGACAAGGAGCTATGAGTTGAAGAGTATGCATATAAATATGTTGCCATCTTTTCACGGCCTGTCAATGGAAGACTGCCTCCGGTTTATGAAAGACTATCAATCTGTTATGGAGTCATTCCCAATAGGTCGACTGACAGAAGAGCAGTTACAGATAAGGTGTTTCAGGTATTGCCTGAAGGACAAGGGGAAGCAGTGGTACAATTCCTTAAAAGCAGGATCTTTGGCAACATTGGACGATGTGGGCCAAGCATTTTTAGGTAGATTCTTCCCTTCTTCACGTGCAAAAGAAATCTGGATCGAAATTGCAAGTTTCGGTGAGGAAGAGGGTGAGTCTTTCCATGAAGGTTGGAGCAGATACAAAGGATATTTATAGCAACTCCCTCCTCACATGATTACAGGAGAGTACGAGGTCTGTAACTTTTATGATGGATAACACCTTTTACCCAAGCCATTTTGACAACGGTTGTAGAGGTGTCATTACAAAGAAGTCTGCTTTGGAGATCACTGAGATTTATGAAACATTGGCCCTTAACTCCCAACACAGAAGTTCGACAGTCAAGAAGGGATGAAATTTTGAGGTTAATCAGATGACAAGAATACAGATTGAAATGGAAAATCTCACCAAGCAGGTACATGCTGTATTGGCTTAGAAAAGTGTGAACTCAGTGCAAGATAGAGACGGAATACCATTTGAAACAGATGAAGTTCAAGCCTTCAATTACCAAAAAGGGAGGAATGATCCTTACTCAAACACCTACAATCCTGGATGGCGTAACCACCCTAACCTCTCTTATTCCGACCCAAACACTACTTTGAATGGTTTTTAGCAAGTTTAACAGAACACTCAGGGAACCAATCAAGGAGGGTACAACAGAGGTAATTACCAAGGTCAAGGGTCCAACAGTCAGCCTCAACAATGGAACAATGCTACAAACAGAGAAAATATCACTTATCAGCCGAGAAAGCAATCCTTAGAGGATATTGTGTCATCCCTTGTTGAGAATCAACAGCGTTTTACGCAGCGAACAGAACAAACTTTGCAGCATACAGAACAAACTTTGAATAGCTATTTACAAGAAAACGGTCAGAGAGTTAACAATGTGGAGGCATCTATAAAAAAATTGGAAACACAGATAGAGCAGATGGCGGAGACAGTTCATAGGAATGAACCAGGAAGGTTTCCTAGTCAATCAGAGCAAGCAAAGGCATTGACTGTGTTGAGAAGTGGGAGAGTGCTTGATACTGAAGTTATAGGTGAGCCGAAACAAGAGGAAACAGGGGATCAGAAGATGTGAGTGAGAAGGAGGATATGATAGAAGAAGAAGAGGTAGTGGTTGATTTAACACCCAAAAAGACCTCAACCTTACACAAATCACCAAACCCATACATTCCACCTCCTCCATACGTTCCACCAGTTCCATTCCATAGGAGGCTTAAAAGAGACAAGCTGGGCAAGGCATTCAAGGATATTTTTGATGTTCTTTCCAAGGTACATGTGAACCTACCCCTACTTGAGATGATAGAAAAGATGTCTACGTATGCTAAATTTTTCAAGAGTCATCACACCAACAGGGAGAAGTTTGGGTCAGTTTCTGCATAAACATCACAGTCGGAGGTACATAACAGGCAGTGCTAGTGCTAGTGCATAACAGTCATGCTAGTGCATTGTTACAAAAGAAACTCCCCCTTAAATTGAAAGATCCGGTCAGTTTCTGCATAAACATCACAGTCGGAGGTACCCAGCTCGAAAGGGCAATGCTAGATTTAGGTGCCAGTATTAATTTGATACCTTATTCCATCTACAAACAGCTAGGGTTGAATGAGTTGAAGCCTATAACTATGTCACTTCTATTAGCAGATGGGTCGGTAAGATATCCAAGAGGGAATGTTGAAGACGTGCTGGTCCAAGTGGGAAAACTTATTATTCTAGCAAATTTGGTTTTATTAGACATGGAGGATATGAGTAAAGAGTCTAACATGAGACCTGTTCTTCTTGGTAGACCATTCATGGCAACAGTAAAAACATTCATTGAGGTTCAGAATGGAAAGCTTTCAATGACGGTGTTAGATAAGACAGTAGAGTTCAAGCTTTTCAAAGCTTTATCATATCCTGCAGGAGCCGATGATTGTTCCTTCATCGAGGTTTTAGACCCTGTACTTGATGGTACATTCAGAGATGAGGAGTTGGTAGATTGGGATTGGGGAGATCAAATTGAAAAAATCAAAGATGGTTCCAAATTAGTTAAAGAGGAGATTGAAGATTTTCAAGTTTAGATGGTTAGTATTCCTAAAGACCCACAACCAAAGCTAGAACTCAAGGAGTTGCCAATCACCTTGAAGTACGTGTATCTAGGTGAGAATGAGACAAACTCGGTTATTGTTGCTTTAGAATTAAAGAATAATGAGGAAGAAAGACTTATAAAGGTACTAAAGAAACACAAGTCTGCTATAGGATGGTCAATTGAAGATATCAGAGGAATCATTCCAACAATTTGTATGCACAAGATATTTCTAAAAGATGAGTCTAGACCATTAAGAGAGCACCAAAGGCATTTAAATCCAATCATGAAAGAGGTCATGAAACTTTTACAAGTAGGGATTATCTATCCCATTTTCGACAGTAAATAGGACAGTCTGATTCATATAGTCCCTAAAAAGTCAGGTATAACCGTGGTCTGTAATGAACATAATGAGTTAGTTCCTCAATGGCTTCAAACAAGATGGAAAGTGTGTATCGACTATAGGAAGTTGAACACTACTACTAGAAAAGACCATTTTCAACTCCCGTTCGTCGATCAGATGCTAGAGCCTTTGGCAGGACACATTCATTATTGATTCCTCGACAAATACTCAGGATACAATCAGATTGTCATAGCTCCGGAAGATCAAGAGAAAACTACATTCACCTATCCATTTGGGACATTCACATATAGAAGAATGCCGTTTGGACTCTGCAATGCTCCGAGAACCTTTCAGAGGTGCATGATGTCAATATTCTTAGATATGTTGGAAGAGATCATTGAGGTGTTTATGAATGACTTCTCCGTATTTGGGGATTCTTTTGATTTATGTTTGAAAAATCTTACCTTGGTACTTAGAAGATGCGAAGAGAACAACTTAGTACTGAACTGGGAAAAGTGTCACTTTATGGTGCAACAGGGGATTTTTCTCGGGCATGTGATTTCAAAGAGAGGAATTGAAGTGGACAAAGCAAAGTGGAGGTAATTAGTAGTTTGCAGCCACCAAAGATTGTGAAAGATGTGAGATCATTTCTTGGACACGTGGGTTTTTACCGAAGATTTATCAAGGACTTTTCGAAGATAACAAGAACCTTGTGTTTACTCCTACAAAAAGAAACTGATTTTGAGGTAAGTGATAAGTGCACGGTAGCTTTTAACACCTTGAAGAGTGCATTGACAACCGCACCAGTGATAATTCCACCCAACTGGGATCTGCCCTTTGAATTAATGTGCGATGCTTCGGATTATGCTATCGGAGCAGTTTTGGGGCAATGGGTAGATAAAGTTCCGCACATGATATACTATGCCTCTCGAACCTTAAATGATGCACAATTAAATTACTCAACAACTAAGAATGAGCTTCTGGTAGTAGTGTTTCCATTAGAGTAATTCTAGACATATTTGGTGGGCGCCAAAGTCATTGTGTATTCAGACCATGCAGCCTTTCAATATCTTCTTCAAAAAAAGGATGCCAAGCCTAGATTGATTCAGTGGATCTTCCTATTACAAGAATTTGACTTAGAGATACGAGACAAGAAGGGTAGTGAGAACGTGGTTGCTGATCATCTGAACAGGTTAGTACAGGAAAATCCGGATGAAGTAGACCAATTGCCATTACTAGAGAAGTTTCCAGACGAGCAATTGTTGGCTGTACAAGATAGTGAACCATGGTATGCTGACGTGGTTAACTACTTGGTAAGTGGAGTAGTTCCAAAGGAATTGAATTCACAGGGAAGGAAAAGGTTCATATCAAAAGTGAAGAAATACTTTTGGGATGACCTTCATTTGTACACTTATGGCCCTGATTCTATTATAAGAAGATACGTTCTGGAGTCAGAACAGAGAGACGTTCAGAAATATTGTCACGAACTTCAATGTAGGTGCAAGAAAGATAGCTTTGAAAGTATTGCAATCTAGGTTCTTCTGGGAATCATTGCATAAGGACACAGTCCGGTTTTGTTTGGCATGTGATAGATGCCAACGCACGAGGAACATAAGCAAACAGAATGAGATGCCTTTATCTAGGGATTTGATAATAGAATTTTATGATGTTTGGGGCATCGATTTCACCCTTCCCACCGTCGTGAGGTTTTAGTTACATTTTGGTAGCAGTCGATTATGTGTCAAAATGGGTGGAGGCAAAAGCCACAAGGAATGACGATGGTCATACTGTGGTAAAATTTGTGAAGAAGACGATATTTGCAAGATTTGGTACTCCAAGAGCTATCATTAGCGATGGGGGAACAGACTTCTACAACGGATCCTTTACCGCACTTTTGAAGAAATATGGTGTGAAGCATAGAGTTGCTACGCCATACCATCCACAAACTTCAAGACAAGTCGAGGTCAACAACAGGCAGATAAAAAGTATCCTAGGGAAGACTGTAAATTCAACTCGGCAGGATTGGGCTTTGAAGTTAGATGATGCACTGTGGGCGTATAGGACAGCTTTCAAAACGCTTGTTGGGATGAGTCCATATAGGTTGGTTTTTGGAAAGGCGTGCCACCTCCCAGTAGAACTTGAGCACAGAGCCTTGTGGGCAGTCAGGAAGTTAAACTTTGACTATGATAAGGCCAGTGAGGAAAGGAAGCTTCAACTCTGTGAACTCAAAGAATTTCGCTTGGATGCGTATGAGAGTTCGGAACTATACAAGGAAAAAACTAAGTTGATACATGACAAGATGATAGTGCAAAAAAACCTTTGTCCTGGTATGCAAGTGCTAGTTTTCAACTCCCAGCTGAAGTTGTTTCCTAAGAAATTGAGGTCAATATGGTTTGGACCATTCAGAGTAACAGAAGTGTTTCCCCACGAAGCTATAGAAGTGCAAAATTAGAAGAATGGTAACAAGTTCAAGGTAAATGGGCATAGGGTAAAATCATACATCATGGAGCTTGGAAAAATCATTCGTTTGGAAGACTCCATGCTTTCACAACCGTAGTGCTCTAACACGTCTTGCCTGGACGTTAAATATAGCGCTTTACCCACCTAGGTATTATTTTCTTTACTTTTCTCCTTTGTTTCATTTTTGAGTCGATAATTAGTGTGAGTCTCGAGCACTCTCGGACCTAATTGAATATCATTTATGTTAGACTAACCTTATTGAAAAGTGTTATTCAATTCAGGTTTGGGGGGTGCATGAATATGTTATTATTTTAGGTTAGGTGCAGATGTGTTTTATGTGTGCTTGTTGAAATTGAGTAGGGTCAGGTCTGGACTAAAAAATTTGAATTACCGCCGGGTAGACCGCTTCCCAGGCAAGTGCTTGGCCAGCGGCAAATGGAGTTTGACACGGCTGGAGTTAAGCACCATGGATACCACCCCATAGACACATGTCTGGGCGGCGGTAAATAAAGACATGACCCACTAGAGTTGAACGCCGAGTAGACCACTTCCTAGGCGAGTGCTTGGCAGCGGTAAATGGAGACTGACACGGCTGGAGTTGAGCGCCATGGAGACTGCTGCCCAGGCATGTGTCTGGCAGGTGGTAATTGAGACATTGAGCAAATAAATGAAACGGTGCGTTTCAGCCAAAGGTATGCACTATTGTGAATTACCGCTGCCCAAATCGCCTCCTAGGCATAGTGTCTGGCCGACGGTAGGGCAAAATTCAGCACCCTATTTAAGGACATGTTACGTAGCGGTGGGACTCAATTGTCCAAACTGTTGCTGCATCCCTTCTCCTCTTTTCCTATTTCTTCTCCTTAAACTCCATTGTTAACCATCATTCTCATCCAAGATCAAGGTATGTCTCTTTTCTCACTTCCTTCTTGATTTTAATACTTTATTTAATCAAGTTATGCTTAATATGATTTACATTGGAAAGTTAGAATGATTTAGAGAAATTTAGTGCTCCAAATTCGGATTCCATGCTTTATTAATGATTGGGTTTCATTTTAATTGAATTAGTTGGTATGTTAAGTACTTTTGGTTGGATTTTTGACTTGGTATATGTGGAATTCGAATTCAATTGCTAAATGAGAAAATGGATGTTTTGCTTGGATAAATTGATGCCATGAACTATTGGGAATGCTAAGTTATACATAAGAAAGTAAGATGAACTATGAAATTCATTTAACTTAGTTGTGCTTGGGAATTTGTGGCATATATGGCATGGATTGTGTGATGTTGGAGTGAATTTCTGAAATAAAGTGCTGTTGGATTTTTGCAAAAAATTTTAGTGAGTTTATTATGATTTGTCTTTGTGCAGATGGCGAAAAATCATGTAGGAAAGCGTCCTCGGGTTAGTTCAGCTGATACAGGAAAAAGACAGTTAGCACTGAGGCAGGCGAAACACAAGGATTTCAAGGGTCGTTTCAACAGGTTCCTAGGATGGCCCTAGATTGTGGAGAGAGGCATTGATGTCTCCAGCCTGCTACAGACACCTATTCCAACAGTGGTAGCAAACCATTGTTGGGGAAGGTACGTCGTACAGACACCAAGACCAAACAGGAGTATTGTGGTAGAATATTATGCCAGTGCCGTAACAGATAGGTTTCGAGCTGGGGGCTCAGTTTTTGTTCCAGGTGTTGAAATCCATATTACCCCGGAGGCCATAAACTAGTTCTTTGACGGTCCGAAGTTTGTTATCAATGGCAGGGCTGGAATAGAGGGAGATTAGCTGCAGTCCTTAGATCGAATGGGCTAGGCCAGTGAAATAATGTAGTGAGGCTATTTCAACGAGATACGTATGTAAATGTTGCCTTCCGGAACCTTTTCCTGACGTACTTACTACTGCCATCTCAGCACCATTCAGATATTTTTTTTACCAAGCATGTATGTTAAATAGCTTGAAGACAAGTGACGCGATCAACATTGGTCGCGTAGTTTTCAATGCCATCCTTAAGGCCGTTTTGCACAATGACCAATCCATGGTATTTCTGTGTTTGATCATGACATTCTGTCGACAGGCCAGTATCGATGTGAGTGCTGGATTAGAGCCCGTTGAGCCGTCTATGGTAAACAAGACTACATGGAACCAACAATTAGTTCTTTAGGGTTTGGAGCCCCTTGGTATATATCCTGCCAGAAGACTTCACCGGGAGGAGCGAGAAGCCCAGGAGGCTGAGGAGGCGACACTAGATACTGCTCAGCCAGATGCTACCCAGCCAGAAGGTGACCCATTTGGCACTCTTTTGCAGGTTATGCAGAATCACATGAATTTACATTTTGGAGAGTTAGAGGGACGGTTAAACACTCGTTTTGACACTATCGAGACAAACATAGAGGAGATGCGCTCGTTAATAGGTAACCGGTTTTCTGTGGCTAGCAGCAGTGGTGCACCATTCCAGGCCTCCTTTCCTGAGCCGTACTATGAGGCTGGTGGATCCGAATTTCAGCAGAGGGAGTTCGATCAATGCACTCTATTGATGAACTTTGATGATGAGACCCAGATGCAAGAGGACCAGAGGGACTCCGACCAGAACTTAAAGATTCTTCATCTTTCCGATGAGGGCGGAGGAGATTAGCAGGATATGATTTTCTTTTTCTTTTTTTGAACTTTTATTTTCTTTTGTTTTCTTTTCTTGTCCGATATCTCTGTTATTTCTTTGATTATTGCAGATTTATTTCCAGTTTTTCTTTAGTGTGTCTCTTATTCCTTTCTTTTCTTGATTGTCAACATTGAGGGCAATGTCAAGTTTAGGTTTGAAGGTGAGACGTTTGAGTCTTGAGTCAAGTTTTTAGGTTGTTTTTAGTGTCTGACGTTCTTACATGGACCTTGATGAGATGCTTTGATATGTGCCTTAGAAATGATATGCTTTAATCATTGGGTTTAAACTAGCGTTTTGCCGCTTAGAGTATTGCATTGCAGTTTTCAAAATTTATCACATGCTCTTGATGTGACAGTGGATAGGATGCTTAGTTGGATAGTCATGATTAATAGTGGAAACTACCCTTGTGAGTTCACTAAGCTAGAAAAAAGCGTACATAAATGACATATAATGAGGGAAATATTGTTTCTACTTCTTAAACACTCAATAGGTTCTTAGCATTAGATTTGATATCTATAGGTTGCACATTGAGCATTATAGAACACACATCATAAAATATTGCACTTGATAATTTTGATCTTGAGTAAGATAGACCAGTGGAAGTGATTTTAGACTATGTGTGCTTGAACTACTTAAAAAGCCTTAAATATTTCCTACCTTATGTGTGTGCTCCATAGCTCTGTTTGAAGCCAAACACGATAAGCCTTTTTCATTCTTCACCACATTAACTGTAACCCATGTAAGCCTATGTATAGCCATACCTTATAGCTTGGGATCATGCCTTGAGTTTGTGAAGGAAATACAATAGTTCTGCACGTGAAGGGAGTAAAAATTGATCTGAGACAGATATGAAGGAGCTGCATTCAATCCAAAAATAAAGAAAAAAAAATTAACAAGTGTTGTAAATCTCTGATTCTCAAATTGTTAAAAAAAAAAAATTGCCACCAAAATGAATGGTGAGTTGTGAGAATCAGAGAAAGGATTTTTAAAGAATACAAGAAGTCAATGACTTTGATTTGTTGTACCTGCTCTTGAAAGAGTTAGCAAGAAAGGATGGAGAATTATGAGCCTTGCACATATAGTGTGTGGCATTATTCCACTTACAATAGAAGTCAATGAAGACCTAAGAGTTTATGCAAAGCCGTAAAGGGAATTGAAGACTCTCATTGGATGATCCTAGGTTTTTGAATTCATATTACCCGTTCTTTCTTACGCCTACACCCAATAGTCCCATTACAACCTTATGAAAAGTCTAATTGATCTGCTGGTTATCATTGCTAGGAAAGTAGAAATGCATCATGTGTTTATCTTGTTCATAATGTTCGGTTCTTTTTCGTGAGATCTCTTGGCTTACAAATCAAGCGTTCTTCAATGATACATTCATATGCGATTATTATTTGAAATTTTTGTGCAAAACGTCTTCGCATATGCTTGATGAGTGATTTACCTAGGTTCTGAGTGACTAATGAGCGTATCTTGAGAGGATTAGAGTCGAGGCAAATTACATTTATGGCGTCGGCGACCGTGTTTTTGATGCTTGAGTATCTTGGGTTTGGGCTTTTCAATAAAAATTAAGCAATGCATTCAATTTTGTGGCTTAATGTTAGTCTTTACTTATTGGCTTTTGCATGCATTGTTTCAGTATGGGCATGAATCGATTGCATCTTGAATGATTGGTTTTTGTGAGATATGTTTGTGGGTGTCATAGCTGAGAACCCTCAGGAGACAAAACTCCTCCTACTAGGGACACCTAGAGGTTTAAAAGCTTGTAGCATGCGCTCAATGCTATTGCGTTCCCTGTAAAAGTGGCTTAGTTAGGATTTTAATTTTCTTTTTTATAGTTAGGTTTTAAGGTTTTGCTCGAGGACGAGCAAAAGATAGGTTTGGGAGTAATTGATTAGTCTAATTCTATGCTTATATTTTGCCCTTTTTTCCTATGTATTATGCTAGTCTTTTAAGTCCTTTTGGTGGTTTGATGTGTTTGTTGAGCCTATGTAGGATGTTTTCCTTAGCAGTGCGGAGGAATCTGTTTACGGATGAAATGAAGAAAAAAGTGTTGAAAAAAGGCAAAACTATCTTTTGTCGTGGTCTAGGCAGCTGCCTAGACAAATGCATCCTAAGCGGTTCAGCCAACGGTCGTCAGCAGAAGAATTACCACCGGCCATGCACTGCCTCCCAAACGGTCCAGACAGCTGTCAATAGCAGAGGAAAACCATTAATTTTCGTCGGCCAGACCGCCGACCAGGCACATGCCTCCCAAACGGTCTAGCCAGTGTTCAAGTCCAGAGATACTCAGCATATAAGGACCGATGCACATGCAACTTACCCAAGCAGTGGTCCAAGAGGCAGTTGTGATCAAACCGAGTTCTCTCGAGACTGCAAGTGACCTATTTTTAAGAGACCTATATAAAGGAGTTGTTGTTTTATTTTCAAAAGGGGGGACGGAAGGTAGACTTAGACAAATTCTTACATTCTTTCCATTCATTGATTCATCCATCCATGGAGAATATTGGAAGCAAGGAGAAGGAGATCGCCAGACGAAGAAGCTATCGTGACCAACATGGGTTTTCTCTACATCTCTTCTATGTTTTCATTCTCTCCATTGATGTGTAACTAAACCTTATTCTAGGGGATTGATGTAACCGATTTTGGATAACTCTATATGAACAATTAATCTATCTTTGTTAATCAATTGAGTGTTAGTCTTATCTATTCGAATTAATTGCTCTATTTTACTTGCGCGTATTATTTTGATGGCCTTCAATTGATATGGATTTATGATTTAGTTTATCCATGAGATTAGGGTTTAGATGTGAATGGCCTTTTCCATTTAAATCATTATCATCAGCTTAGTAGATTTGAAAGTTAATGTTTGCATGACCTTGTTGCATTGATTTGGCTAGAGTTTTGTTCTAAAGGATTTCTTACCGTTACTTAACACATGGCCTTTGTGCAAGTGATGGGAAGGAGATTCGTTCTTAATTGTTAATAATCAAAACAAGCCCTAAACTTTATTGAAGTGTTTATTGAGATTAATTGTGAGCATTGAGTGTCTAATAAAGGTGCATTGATTCCTTAGTATTTCTCTCTATATATTCATCCCTTGTGTGACCTTTGATTTGATTTTAGTTACATAGTCCAAGTATTCACAATTTAGGTTAATCTTAGAATTCACCAATTTCCAAAGCAAAGCATTATGCCATTTATTTATTTTTTTTCACACTTTGAGTAAAACCTTTCTAGATTAATTGGTTTTCGACCGATAGAATCACCAATCCCAGTGAACAAACTTTCTTAATAAATTGAACACAGATTTCACTGCATCAATCATCTATCAATTAGGAATATTAAAAGAGATGATCAAAAGATGAAGTGAGAAGATGAAGTGAGAAGAAGAAGTTTCACATAAAAAAGTTGAGTCACGGACTGAAATTAGCTCACTGCAAAATATCACGAACTCAAATGACTCTGAAAAAGCTTGGAGTTTGTAGCTCTCTTCAAGACCAACAATTTTTGGCTTTTGGATCACTCGATTTCGAGTTCGTATGAGAGAGTTATGATCAAAATAATAAACCTAAAATCGTGAAGAAATTCTACACTCTTTCTTTTTCAATTTTTCTTCTTTTTTGAAATGGGAGGGAATGGGGAGCATTTAAAAGATTTCAAGAGAGGGAAAAAGCAACCAATCAAAACATGACACTTCACTAGACACATGTGAATGGCGTGTGGCACACGTGGGCAGAAAGGTGTGCTGGACGTGTGGCACACATGGACTCCAAGCATGGCTTTTGGCCACGCTTGCTCTTCTAGCGCTCCGCTCGCGTTCTTCAGCCATATTTGGGCATCCGAACTCCGAATTCGAATCCGTTTTCGGATTACAAACCATGAATCCCTCATGCACAATGAAGACTACAAAAATTTGCAAAGAGGTTGAGAATTCATCTTGGAAAACGATGACGAAGACAGTTCAAAGAATGAGAACGCAAAGTAGCGTAACTACATTGATTGGACTCGAAACCTAATGAATGAGTAACCGAAATGACCAGGACTCAATAAGGAATCAAATAATATCATGTTTAAGTCTAAAATATAAGAAACAAAAATAAATAAACACAATTTCACACAAGTATGCCATATCTAAGCGATAGTCATAAAACATACAAATCTACAATGTTTGTCAATACGAGACCAATGCATGTGCAAACTTAAATGTGTGTGAATGTGTTATACCAAATGTTTGCACAACGATGCAAGGACACACATGAATGAATTGTGTATGTGTGAGCTTACGCTTTGCAAGAGGAAGAAGAAACTTGATACCTTAGCATCCAAGTATACGATGTTCCCCTTGAAGACGATATTTGCACAAGATGTTGCTTCTTCACCTTTAAAGCTTCTTTTCACCAAGAATCACCTAAGCAACAACTATTACAAATATAGATAGTTTTGCAATAGAATCAAGTCAACACAAATCTAAGATCTTACAACACCAATGACGAATTGAATAAATTTGAAGTGTCCTCAAATATGGACTCTTATGTTGTTGAAGGGTTATGGTGTATGCATATTTGTTTGTGTTAAACACTATTGAACCAACCTTAATAGGTTTATGTATCATTTGTGTTCATTGAAAATGTTATTTTGTATGTATTTTTGTGATGATTTATGGTTTATGTATATTTGTTTGTGTTTGTGTTGATGGTTGCTGAACCAAAACAGGTTTAGGATTATTGGCTACTCATATTGATGTTGATATTGGTTGGGGCTACTGTTATTGATCTTGAAAACAGAAGATAAGTTAAACCCAGGAGGAATTTCCATTGATACCCCTTCATCGTTGGACAGTGCCGATCCTTGATATTATTGTGGGGCCCCTATAATTTTGTCTACGGAGGAAAACTGTAAGGCCTAGGAAATTCCTAGGCCCAAAATAATTTGATCCTAGGCCTAAAAAATCTTTCCTAGGCTTAAGCGTTATTGGTCACCACCGTTGGTTTGTGACACGTATCACGAAGGATCCCACATATTTACTCACCACGTCATCAATTGGTAGTGGATTACAGATGGATCCCAACAAATCTTCTTCTTCTCATTACAGTCTAGATCCCACTGGCTCTAATCCTTCATCTTCTTCCCTAGTCAAACATGCAAACTCATCTTCTTCATTTGTTCCAAAACAAGCAAACTTAGGCTTTTTCGTATTTTTTTCGCTTTGTATACCAGTTGAAAACATCATTCATCTTCTTCCATAGTCAAACACGACATAAACCCATCTTCTTCTTCTTCTTCACGTGTTCAAAAACAAGCAAGCTTAGGCTTTTTCATCTTTTTCGCTTTGTATACCAGTTGAAGGCAAACCTTTCCTTCCTCATTTTTTTTTTAATTTTTCGCTTAGGTTTTGGCTGATTTCCTTCCTCACCTTTTTTTCGATTTTTTCAATTTTTTCGATTTATAGATATCTGTAAAGTGTGAGAAGTGAGAACACCAATGGGGAAGAATTATGTTTATATGGTTTTCAAAGGAAGGAAAACATGTGTGTTTAGTTCTTGGCCTGAATGTCATGAACATGTATATGGTTTTCCAGGAGCATCTTACAAGAAGTTTAACTCAACTAATGAAGCATATAAAGCAATAAGTAGTTATTCCTTACATTCAAGTCATTCTTGGCCTCAATCTTCTATGAATGTTGTAGAGAAGGTATCTAATAAGAGTGAAAGCACTAGTGTGATGTTGTTTTTATTTGTATTCGTGTTTATTTTGGGAGTTATAGTAGGCAAGATTGTTTGAAAGATCTTGTTTGTTCTGTTCTGCTGGTATGAGTAATGAAGGAGCATTTTATTTATTTTATTTGTTTTGTTCTGCTGGTATAAGTAATGAAAGAATATAATGATAGCATGTGAAACGATTAATACAACATATGAAAACAAACAAAACCAATTACTTCCATTAACTTGTTAGACGGTACAACATATGAAAAAAAAAACAAAAAAAAAAAACAAAACAAAACATAATATTGAAATGTGTTTTTGTTCAGGCTGATGGTGGAATGTTGAAGTTCATTAATTTCTTCTGCATTTGTTCAATAAGTTAGTAGAGTCTATCGAGTTCGTTGTCCCTTGCTTCAATCTAAACATTTAAGTTGATGATTTTAGCTTCCATATTCTAAATTTTTCCTATCAAAACAGTATAATCATCACGTAGCCGTTTTGCATTTTCATGCTCTTTGATAATGGTCTCCTCAGCGATTGCAATCCTTTCATGCATACATTCAAAAATGGCATTTATTTCCACTTGTAAAAATGAAGTGATGAAACAAACAAATAACTAAGGAAGATTGAAGACTTTTGTGACCAATATGTTACTAATATGTGGTTTTTATAGTGGAACAAGATGACCCATATCAGTGAAAACTGAATAGTCTCCTTTACATTCATTTCATTAAAGAATGAACCATTGTAACCTTTACATTTGAAATGAACCATTGTGCCTTCAATGAACATATATTTTGTTATTGTAAACTGAACGGTGGGTACACTAACCACTGTAACTTCAGTTAAAGAGACATCATTGTACAACTCTAAGGTCTAGGAGAAGTGTTCCCAGGCCTAGGAGTTTTATATGCTATGTTCTCTTGATATGGGGTATATATATATATTTATATTTATATATATATTTATATATATATGCATCTAAGGCCTAAGAGTATTGTTCCCAGGCCTAGGAGAATTGTTCCCAAACCTAGGAGTTTTATATGCTATGTTCTCCTGATATGGGGTATATATATGCATCTAAGGCCTAGGAGTATTGTTCCCAGGCGTAGGAGAATTGTTCCCAGGACTAGGAGTTTTATATGTTATGTTCTCCTGATATGGGATATATATATATATATATATATATGCATCTAAGGCCTAGGAGTATTGTTCCCAGGCGTAGGAGATTTGTTCCCAGGCCTAGAAGTTTTATATGCTATGTTATCCTGATATGGATATATATATATATGCATAATCATCTAAGGCCTAGGAGTATTGTTCTCAGGTCTAGGAGAATTGTTCTCAGCTCTAGGAGTTTTATATGATATGTTCTCCTGATATGAGGTATATATATATGCATCTAAGGCCTAGGAGTATTGTTCCCAGGCCTAGGACAATTGTTCACAAGCCTAGGAGTTTTATATGCTATGTTCTCCTGATATGGGGTATATATATATGCATCTAAGGTCTAGGAGTATTGTTCCCATGCCTAGGAGAATTGTTCCGAAACCTAGGAGTTTTATATGCTATGTTCTCCTGATATGGAGTATATATATATATGCATCTAAGGCCTAGAAGTATTGTTCCCAGGCCTAGGAGTTTTATATGCTATGTTCTCCTGATATGGGTTATATATATATGCATCTAATGTAAATTTGTCTTTCATTATATTCAAAATCAATTTCAATATTGCTTTTTAAGGGTTATTGGATATATACATCAAGTAACAAAGATGGTGATTGGGACCATTGTTGATGACTACAAGTCTTCTAGGCACAAAATACATCATAAACATTCCCAGCAAATTTGAAGTGCACAAAACATTCTTAGCCTAAATACATGATTCCTAAGCTGTATATGATTTCCAAGCTGTACAAGTCTACTCTACGGGGAATTATGAAGTTGACCATTGGTGTAAATGTCAATTGCAATGGCCTTAGGAATGTTTTTGATATCCTTTTGTCCGAAAATTGATTTCCATGGAGTTGGTACTACAGCTAGAATCAGCTCAGCATACTTCCTTAAAAAGACACCACAACTTTTTCTGTAAAATGGTAGTATATATCAAACATAAGTATCTTTAGGAAAGTAAATAAAGTAAATAAAAAGTAAATAAATATGTCAAACATACCCATCATCTTGTTGATGAATAAAATTAGTGCGCATGCTTTCAACTGTGAATGGGGGGGGTGTGAGGATCCATCTTCATGTGTTAGTAGTAACCGGCATGCTTCAATATATATGGTAATAGGTAAAGCAGGGCATGAATGTCCTTTAGCCGATCACTAAGTCCACTCCTTCATTCATTCATTGAGTCATCTAACGGTAATTTCCCTTCCTTGAGAAGTACTTGGCATAAGACCCAATGGCTGGGAAGGTGGCACGGAATGAGTACCTGTATATACAATAGATATAAATTATTTAAGGAAATAGATAACAACAATGCAACTTCATTTCAAAAAACTTACCGAATCCATTTGCCACCAAGGTAGAGGGTACAACAAGTCATGCCTGTTAACATGTCTGAGGACGTTGGGAGTTGGCTAGTAATCTAACGGAACGAATTCTGGGTAGTCTTCCCAGACATTGACAGCTTTAGGAGAAGGATCGCTAATCTTCTTTCCCATTTTTTTTTTTTTTTTGCTATCTTTTTTCTATTGAGAAGAAGGAGGAGAACTAGTTTCTTTCGGTTGAAGTCTTTCCTCACCATCCTTCTCAAATTTTACAATCTTTCTCAAGCTCTCCATCAATTTCATTTCATTTCCCCACTTAATGTTTATGCTTATCTATCATCCATTCCCATTTTTATATCAATCAATCAATCATAGGTTCAAAAGCACACATGCATTCAGATGATTCCTAGGCTCATGACATCATGTCCTAGGCTTATATAAATCAATCATAGGCTCACAAAAAACATGCACTAATTCCCATTAGATGATTCCTAGGCTCATGGCATCCAGTCCTAGGCTTATATAAATCAATCATAGGCTCAAAAGAATACATACATTAATTCCTATCAAATGATTCCTAGGCTCATGGCATCCAGTCCTAAGCTTATATAAATCAACCATAGGCTCAAAAGAATACATGCATTATAGCACATTTTCATAAACATGCATAAACACATTTTCAGAAAAACGCATAAAACCAACATTTTCAAATACCATATCATATAACTAGGGAGATACTTACGAAAAAAGATGTGTTAACCAATCCAATAGTTTGGCAGTAGTTAAGGTCCCTGCTCGATCGCCTCCACCATAGGATATCAAAGTAAGTATGAATGTGCTATGTAAATGCAGTGATGTACATTACGAAATAAGTAACAAAAAGCCTTAATAACCAGGGAGAAATAGATAGTTAATTATGTTACCATATCTGATATCTACTTCTCGACGTTGACCGAGTCTAGAAAATGCTGACGCGTCATGGGAAGGATTTGACCAGTATAAAAACTATTCAAAAATGAATACATTACATTAGGAAAAATATTCAACAATGAATGCATTAAAAATCATGGCAATATAATAGATTATAGTAATGGAATATTACCTAACTTGGTCATCGCCCTTCAAGAAAGACGTGAACTCAACTAAGATATTTATTCCTCGTTTGATTTTGTTTTCTTTTTATTTTTTAGCATGAGGTCTGTCCACAGGCTTTCAAGATACCCTGATCGCTTTCAACCCCTCTGTTTGTCGATGTCTCTATATTCAACATTAGGGTCGGCCCAATCAAGCGCTTCCACACTAGTAGGGAAATGAAGCACACGAATGGGGATGAATATTCTTCCAAGTCAAGGATAGATTTTTTCCTTGAGTTCTACGTAAAATTAAATATGTAGTAAAGTAGAAAACATTGATATATTCATATACATGACAAAAACATTATTATAGAATTGTTCCCAGACCTAAAAAATTGTTGTTCACAGGCCTAAAAGAATTGTTGTTCCCCAGCCTAATAGAATTGTTCCCAGACCTAGGAGAATTGTTCCTAGGCCGAAGAGAATTGTTCCCAGACCTCGATCATATATATGACATAAACACTATTATATTATAGATATATATAACAAAAACACTATTATAGAATGTAGAATATACCTCAACCATTTTATCAACCTCAATTGCAGTAGACCCAACGGCCACACCATCACTGCCAACACCTTGCTCAGAACCCTTACCAATTTCACCAACAACATCCTCTTGCTGAACACCCTTCCTAACACCCTCAGCAACATCCTCTTGCTCAACACCCTTAACAACCTCACCAACAGCCTCTTGCTCAACACCCTTAACACCCTAAAAAGTAGCATTCACATCAACAAAAACATCATCTTTCTCACCACCCTTACCAACAGCCACATCCTTCTTAACAAAAGCATCATCTTCAACATTTACATCAACAAAAGCATCATCCTCCTTAACATCAGCATCATTTTCAGCAACATCGGCCTTACCAACAGCAACATCCTTACCAGTCTTAGGCTGGTCACCCTGTTTTTCAACATCCTCTTCAACAACAGTATAAAGGGCAGTAGCCTTATCACCAAAAGCCTCGTCTTCTTGATCAACACCCTTCTAACACATCAACATCAATAAATTAGTGGGAATTATTAAGGACTAAACTATTATATATAAGTAACAATATAATTTTCAACAACTTTATATCAAACCTTCATCTCCTTTCTAATCTTTGAAAATTCTTTTCAACAGAAAGCAATGATACGTTGCTCGCTATCAAGCATAGCATCATATAGTTTTGGGATTGTGGAAGGCACCTGAATACTAAAATAGTTAATACAATGCATTCAAGAATAGCATACGAAAACTCTAAAACCAAATATTCTAGTTGAAATCATACATTGGCATTTTCATCGGAGAATAGACGTTTCTTAGAAGGGGGGAATATTCCCCAGAAAATGTGCTTCTAGTTCTCCCAACAGAACCTTTTATCTCCTTCTAAATAGAAGCTTCAATCCCATCACTGTCATTGCCTCTCTGATTATTGACAGCGCACGGGATAGTTCTATAAACTATCATAAATGATATGACGTGCGTGTGTTTTTCCGCAAGTGCACGGATCGTTACGATCGCATAGCAACAAGTACGGTTCGTTCCCACAAGGAGTGAGGTACCTTAAATTAACTCTACTCTTATATAACCTATACTATATATACACTAATTACATGTGCATGAAAAGTAAATGGAGGATGATTGCAAGTCATTTAACTAGCTAATGGCTAAGATTATGCTAAGAGGGCAATTATCTAAATTACACTAAGTTACACTAAGAATGCATTAATTAGACGTGTTTGGGTGAGAATAAAGCCGCTGGAAGTGAGCTTGCAAGCTTGCTTGGCCATGGTGTTGGAGATCTTCGAGGAGAGGACAAACGCATGCATAGGATGCCCAAAATGGGTCCATAGTGACTGAAGGGAGGAGTGCTACCGATTTGGCCGAAGCGGCACCGAAAAAGTGGTCAAAAAATGGTCGAAATCAACTTGGTCAAACGTCGAGTCAAACGTCCTGTTCAAGTCAGGTCAGAGGCAGAGGCAGGTCGGTTTGGCTCAAGGTTGATGACTATCTGACGTCATCTTTGCATCAGCGTGACTCGTGCAGCCCAAAACGGCATCGTTCTGCTTTGTTGACGTGGCACTAATGCGCTGCTTGGCTGACATTTTACACTATGAACTTCTAATCTCTTCTCTATTCACAAAATCTTCAATATATGCCCAAATCTTGCACTTTTGCCCCTAAAATGTCAAAAATGACAACAATGCCCCTGAACTTCTCTATTTGCCTGAAACACTTATTTAATCCATTAAATACAAGGTTTTACCTAAGAAACAAGCACAAAGTAATAGGAAATAGGGGCATAAAATAAGTACTTTTATACCCCGATCAAGCCCCTAAACCTAGCTTTTGCTAGTCCTTGAGCAAAACAAATAAACAAACAATAAAGCATAAATAAACATAAACTAATTAGTCCACTGTCGTGGGAGAAACGATGGCACTTAGCACGTGCCACAAACCTTTCAAACCTCTAGGTGTCCCTAGTAGGAGGAGTGTAGTCTCTTGAGTGTTTACTGCTACGATACCCACAAACGTAAAGCTAACAATTAAAAACTAAAATTTAAAACAAAGTTTGCAAAAGCCATACAAAATGAGATATCAACAAAGTTGTGCATATGAGGAGCTACACATGTCAGAACCGCTGAGTGAATGATAACCTAAAGTCATTCAAAGTGAATGAAACAAATAATGCAAATCCCACACTCTAAATGGCATAGCATCAAATACAACACACCCAAATGCTTCAGATGTAATTCACCTCGACTCTAATCTCATTGGATTTCATGATAATTTTCTTTCAGAGTCTTAGGCACACTCTTTATCAAACACATGTGATTTGGAAGTTATGTAAATGGCAATCAAATATGTAACGCATATGAGTATTCGATATAAAGCACATTTTCTGTAAATTGATCTCATGAAGGAATTGAATGCCATGAATGTGGAAAGAACATGCTTTGACTCGCATTCCCGAGCTAGACTTCTTAAAAGATCAACTAGGGCTTTATTTTGGTTGTATTAGGGCCAAGGGTAATATGGGGTGAATGGAAGGAATTTAGTGGAATTCTAGAGTTATTGATCATACTAAACAATTTAACTACTAACTCATCACGTAAATGTCTGTAAGCGTCTAGGCGAAGATTCACCTTTTGAGAATTGTGCTAATTGGTACTCAGATTCGAGCACTTTTCAATTAGGTAATGTGGCTTAAGCATTTTATTTTTAACACTTTACAATTAGCCTATAAATTGCACAATCTTCTATCATTGCCTGAGTACACGCTATTTACAAATTTGAGTTAAATATTTGCATATATAACTTATGCATAATCTATGATCAACAAAAGAAGAATTCCGTGTGTTCAATGTATATGGATTATGTGGGTGATGAAATGAATGGTTTGTGTTTGGCCTCAAATTAACAATTGGAGCACACATACGAGGACAGTGTTTGGGCAAAATATGGTAGTTAAGCATACACATGCCTAGAATCATATCTGAAAGTCTATCTCACAAGGGAATACAAGTCTAGCAAGCAGTCCACATTATTTTCATGTTCTATGGCAATCAATGAATTATAATGCAAATGAGATCATAATTAAAGCACAACTGTTTCGAAGAGTGTTTAAGAATAGAAACATATTTACCCTCAGAAATAAATGCTAAGGCACAAAATTCAGGGGTAGTCTCCACTATTAATCCTAACAATCGAGTACGGAGTCTCGTCCACTTAGACACTTAGAGAAAGGGACTAGATTCACATTATGTCCAAAAAATTCCTAGACTGACAAGAAGTTAGCCAAGACTCAGCTACTAACACATGCAAAAGACTCCTCAACGGCACAACTCAATACATCTCATTCAAACAATTTGTTCAAAGATGGATCATTCGTAAAACTTTCAAAATTTCGACAAAAACACAAAAATTACAATATTCATAAAAACAAAAACGACACATATGTGTCCACGTGTCCACACCCCCAAACCTAAACTTGGCATTGTCTTCAATGCTAAAAAATTGAAGCACATGGACAAAGAGTTCATTGGTTTGAAAATCCAGGCACAAACATATAAACACTTATATACAACTAAACACACATTTTAAAAACAAAATAACAAAAATACCATGTGAAAGCTGCCTCTAAACATAGAGGACAACATTTCAAGAAAAACTGTCAACTTTAGAACTCGCACAAAATCTGCTCTTCAATGCATATTTTCAAAGATACTCCATACAACTTGCTAAAATTTTGACACAAGAATATAGACATGCAAATAAACACTTTTCATAAATTAAATATTTCAAAATTCAAATCAAAAAAGTGTGAAAACAGACGTTGAAACCAGGTCACGTGCAGAATTTTTAAAACAGGGCACGTTCATGACCTTCGGTCGAAGAAATACTGATAACTTTTAAATCGCCGCCCAGAACTTTATGTTCTTTATACAGTTGGAATCGTATCGAAAAAAAAAATGAATGAAATGTGGGCAAAAAAATTTATTTCTTCACCGATTTGTACATTTTTTAAGAAACATTTCACCTCAAAATTTCAAAACAGGGCATCTTCACAAGATTTGAAATAAAACACCAAATTCAAAAACAAAAATACAACAATAACATATATATACAATCCTAATATCTACAACTAACATGTAAACATATATATACAATCCTTAATATCCACTACTAATCACATCACACAACCAATCCTAGTCACTACGCATAATCAATCTCAATTCATACTCTTAAGCTAAGCAAGAGATATAAACATGAAGTAAAAGCTTAAAAGTGGAAGATTAGACCTAAGATTTAGCATTCCTAGGTTGGTGCAGCTTCGTGGTTTGGTGTGTTCCTACGGACTTGAAGTCGCGGAGGTGTGCAGGCCTTGCTCCTTTGTTCCCACGGATCTATTCTCGTGGATTTGAAGTCACGATCTTTTCCTCTTGAGAATGCTACGGGATCTTGTCTTCTGTCTGGTGGGCACTTTCCCACTGGTATGAAGTCGCGCACAATCCTTGAGCTTCACGCGAGTTCATGCATGCAGCAGCGCAGGTTATTTCCCACGAATGTGAGGCCGCGGTGAATTCCGTGGGTTCCTTCATTCTAGCACGATGGCTTTTTCCCACGGACATGTCCCTCGCATGGTTAAAGAGAACCCCGCGTCTTTGATTCGTGGGCTTGTTCCCGCGGTAGGCATTCCTAGCCTATTAGCTCTTCTCTTGATTCCATGGCTTGCACACACAAAAATAACACCAAAAACAACACAAGCATATGCTATGCAAGTATATAAGTAAGGAGCCTACACCCCCCAAACCTATCAATTTCCATGCATCTTATCATGATAAGTGGACAAATGAGAGACACAAGACTCTAAAAGCAAAAATAATCCTAAAAATAACAATAGACCTAAAATGAGCGTCCTCTAGAAGCTATAGCATATTCACATGCAAGCATACTTCAAAAATGTTCATACGTGTAATGAAACATGTAATTCACTCGAAAAGTGATCATGCAATTTATGGAAGCTCGAAGGCAAATCTAATGTAGCATGACATTCATCGTGGTTCTTCACTACCCACACCTTATTAATAGGTGTGTCATTCCTAGCAACAAAAAGTGTTCGTTTTAATTGGTCTCGTTTGTCCTTACTGATCCAAACTTCCCTAACTTTTCTCACTTTCCTCTTAAGCATGTTTATATTTTTGCACAATTCAACATATTTAGCACATTGGGCCATTTTGTGACCCCTAATATGGCAAAAATAACATGTAGGAGAGAAGTTAGAAATACTACCTTTGTTGACTTTTGCCATTGCTTTGGCTTGCTTGTGGGCAACCTTCAGAAGGCTTGCTCCACCTTGGGTAGTAAGAGGCTTCTTTGTTGATCTTGCCCCCTTCTTTTCCAAAGCCTTGATTGGAAGTTTGGTTTTTTCTAACTCCAAGATGTAGTCACATACCACTACTTGTGCTACCTTCAAGGCATGGTCATTGTTGATGAGTTCTTCTTTCAAACCCTTCAAGGCCTTGTCCTTCTTCTCCACTTCTGATTGCATTCCTCTCATCTTCCAAGAGAATTCTTCCTCTTGTTCTACCCCCAATACAGAGAGCTCTTGTGCTTTCTTCATTGCCAAGTTTATCTCCTTTTCAAGCAAATTGATCTTCAACACTAAGTCGTTGTTTTGACTTATCAATTCCTTGCTTTGTAAGGCAACCTCTACTCTCGTTTCTTCCTTACCTCTTAAATCAACCTTGAAATCCTCATCCTCATCCAATATGAGCAAAAGCTTATCTAGGTAATCATCTACACTCCTTGAGGATTCCACCGGTTTATCACCATCTTTGCTCTCTCTTTCCACCCTTAGCTCTTCTTGAACCCTTAGCAAAACATCACCAAGGTCGCATTCCGAGCTACTTGAGGAATCCACCCGCTCGATTCCTCTTACAGTTAGGCAAAAGAACGGATTGGTTGATTTATGGAGTTGTTGAGGATCTTCCACCTCTTTCTGCTATAGGAAACTGTCCAAATATTCTGCCATCCGACCTCCCAACCATTCTATGTGTTTTTCAAAGAGAAGCAACCATTGGTTAATGTGTTATCGGTAGGCTTGCTCTTGGTCATGGGTTTCCTTGGCTTGCTCTTGGGAGTTTTCCACACATTGTCCCAACCAAATTGCACACCCTTCTACTCGTTTTTCTAGGTCTAGCAATCATTGGTCAATAGAATGTTAGTATGCCTCTACATCAAAATTGCCTCATTGGTGGTCTTGTCTCTCTTGATCATATCTAGCTTGGTGGTTGTGGTTTTGGTATGGATACATGGATGGTATTTCTTCTGGCATTCTCGGCCATGGCTCTCCTTACGGAACTAAATCTGTATGTCCATTCCACCCCAAAGATGGAAAAACTGTAGCCGGTGGCTACCTAAAGTGAGACACAAAAGTCGGCACTTTCCCATTCAAGTCGACCAATTGAGTGATCAGTGCCGAATTACCACTTTCCATGTTGACCTGGAATCTGAAACAACCAACAAACACATGATCAAATCGAACAAGACAAATTATGAACAATAAAAATAACACTAAATACACGAAAATAAAGATAAAACTAAAACTAATCAAAAGATACGATGCTCCCCGGCAGCGGGGCCAAAAACTTGACAATGCACGTGATAGTTCTATAAACTATCGTAAATGATATGACGTGCTTGTGTTTTTCCGCAAGTGCACGGATCGTTACGATCACATAGCAACTAGTATGGTTCATTCCCGTAGGGAGTGAGGTACCTTAAATTAACTCTAGTCTTATATAATATATACAATACATACACTAATTACATGTGCATGAAAAGTAAAGGAAGGATGATTGTAAGGCATTTAACTAGCTAATGGCTAAGATTATGCTAAGAGGGCAATTATCTAAATTACACTAAGTTACACTAAGAATGCTTTAATTAACTAAATTAATACTAACTAACTAAATTAACTAACTCATGCATGGTCATGCAAGAGTGAGGATTGGATATGAATATGCTAGGAAAATGATGTTCATGCAATTAATCCAATTCCTAGTTGATGGCAAAAATATGCTTACAAGATTGGTTTTCACCAATTTACACTAGGACAAAGACATATACATAAATGGTCATCCATGCATGATATTGAGGTCTCAACTAGTCTAAATCCATTACATATTAACTAATTGATCAATCAATTAACATGCATATATTAAGCTCAAGCACATAAACACATCAACCAAATATTGAACTTTATTACAATCTCACAAAAATCCATACATAAACATATAGTTACAACAACAAGCACAGTAAGAAAAGGAGATAAAGAAGACAACAAACACTTGGTGAAGTCCTCAAGCTAGCTCAACTTCTCCTTGTCTTTCCCAAGTTTGGAAACAATGATGGCTTAGTGAGCTTCTAAGTATTCTAAGATAATCTAGGTAGTTTTCTAGGTTTTGTTGGACATTAGGGATTGTGTTTTTGAAGGCAAAAGAGAAGTATTTATACATTGAATGATTTGGGTAAGGTTTGGGAGTGAAAAGACCACAAAATCCCTCTGAAAATGCCATGCTCACGTGTTTGGCACCCAGGCTCGCGAGTTCTTTCTCTCCGGACGAACTAGCGGTGGAAATGTGGAAGTTGGCCGCAAGTTCACCGTCTCTAGTCCGCGAGAACTTTCCCTTGGCATGAAACCGTTGATTTCCAGCGGGTTTGGATGCGTTTGGACGAGAAGAAAGCCGCTAGAAGTGAGCTTGCAAGCTTGCTTGGCCATGGTGTTGGAGGTCTTGGTGGAGAGGACAAACGCATGCATGAGATGCCCAAAATGGGTCCATAGTGACTGGAGGGAGGAGTGCTACCGATCTGGGCAGAGCGGCACCGGAAAAGTGGTCGAAAAACGGTCAAAATCGACCAGGTCAAACGTCGGGTCACATTCGGTTCAGGTCGGGTCCTAGGCAGGTCGAGTCGGTTTGGCTTAAGGTTGATGAAGATCTGACGTCAGCGTGACGCGTGCAGCCCAAAACGATGATGTTCTACTTCGCTGACATGGCACTGATGTGCTACTTTAGTGGAATTTTACAATATGCACCCCTGATGTCTTCTCCATTCACAAAATCTTCAATATTTGCCCAAATCTTACGCTTTTGCCCCTAAATTGTCCAAAATGACAACAATGTCCCTGAACTTCCCTATTTTCCTGAAACACTTATTTAATACGTTAAATACCCAGTTTTACCCGAGAAATAAGCACAAAGTAATAGGAAATAGGGGCATAGAATAGGTACTTTTATACCCCGATCAATTATCATCACCTTCATCTTCATAATCAAGATCTTATTCCTTTTGACTTGAATGTAGAGCCAGAGCCAACTTCTCCCTCTTCTTTTCAATTAATGGCTCACACATTTATTTCAGGTTCAATGACTTGAAGTAATTTATACTTTTTCCAAAAGTTTCAACTTCCCAAGGAAATAAAGCCATCTGCATATCGGGAACAAATAATTGTTAACGAATTTCTACAAATAATTATCCCTATATAACTAAAAAGAAAGGGTCATTAAGTACACACCAATGAATTGAATTTTGATTCAATATTTGTAATCCTTGCACTAATTCCCATCTAGTGAATCGTGGATACCCCGTACCAATTTTGATTCAGTATTTTCAAAATGAATTATCCTCTCCATGACCCATACCTATACAATTTCAACTAACTAATATCAATCATTGTTTTTCACTTCAATGAACTTTGAAACAGGAAACACAATAACAATTTTGCTATGTTGAAAACATGCTAAATTATAATAAAACCACCAGAAGTGCTAAAGGGAACCCGGACAATTGTAGGTATAATACTTTGATTTCTTTTCCTTCTTCTCTTCATCACCCTTCTGTTAGGATTATGCTCAATAGCAAGAGTGTAATGTTGTAATTAACAATCTTTTTCATATTAATAAAGTGATTTCTGGTTTAACAAATCGTATAGCATTTATAGTTTGTATTATAATTGTCAAAGTAAATAATCATAAGGTCTAAAGACTATGGGAAAAGAAGAATTGTTCGTACATCTGGATATGTATGTGGTAGACACAATTCTTTAGTTAATCTTGAATATTGTTCACAACTTAAGTTAAAGGTTGGGCACCTTTATCTTGTTAAAGTTGTAGAATTCTTTTGCTAGCATTTGAGTGGGATCAAATGAGATATGATGAGTCTAAAATCATCGGAGTGTCTTCGAGCAAAAGGATCTAGTGCACTGGGTGCATTGAACTGGATCACAATGAAAAGCTTTATCTAGAACCGTCAATAGATAATAATCTTTTCATTATCAGGACAATCGGAGAGTCTATCTTAATCCTGAGATAAATGATGGACTTATGGTTGCAAGTGATATCATTTGAGTTATCAATGAGTACGATTATATCGCATAGTCTATCCTCGATAGTTTGGTGATATTCATTTGTTAATCGATAGAGGACTTCATTTATAGATATGGACATCGTGGCTCCATTTAATTAAATGAGAGTATAATATCATCATATGGATGTTTTGAGGTAATTGGATATTAAATCTCAACGTTGAGTTTTCAATAGTGTCTATTGAAAACATGGCTTCTGGACAAGTCAAAATATCCAAGTTCAAAACGTGGTCATATGAGTAAATATGGTAACTTGGAGAGTTATAGGCGGTCTATGAACTCTTGGCGATTACTGATATTAATCACGAGGATACACTATCTCCAATATGATTGTCTAGGGTATGAATGAGGAGCATCTTCCTTTTCTATCTTTATTTAAGAGTTCAGTTTTAGCTCTTTAGTGGAATGAGTTAAAATTAATGGATCGGACCTAAGTGAATCATTTGTTGATTGTGATTAGGTTATGTCTATTGAAGCTTAAATTTAGATGGCCCGCCAAGATCCCCAATCCACACGGACTTGCATGGATCACTTGATATATTCTACCGGACCAATTTAAGGGTCCATCTAGAATTGCATTTAATATATTAAGAATATAATTTGCACATTATTTAAGTAATGGGCTGCTCAATTATATTAATATATTAATGAAAGACATGTGGGCTTGTTTCTTTTAGTAAGAATGGGTCTGGTTCACATGTGGGCTTTTTTATTTAAAGTCCAATGGATTAAATGAAATAGGAAAATAATATTAGGCCCATCTTATATATAAGTGGGGCGGCTAGGTTAAAGTTTTGACCTAAAAATATTATTTTGTTTCATTTGTTTTAATTAAATAAGAATTAATTGATTTATTGATTAATTGTTTAATTAAAGAAACAAATCTTTCCTAAAAGTAAAAGACTTGTTTGATAAGTAAATAAATAAATTAGTATTATTTATTTAATCAAATAAGGAGTCTTTTTTTTTTTTTTTAGTCAAATAAAAGAATAAAAATAAAAGAGTTGGATTAGGGTTTGAAGTCTATAAAGTTAAAAAGAATTAGGGTTGAATTTCAGTCACCCTATATAAGTGACATGATGAAATTCGGCCAACCCAAATTAGATACTACATAGAATTCGGCAACCCTAAAGGAAAAAGAAGAAAAATTCGGCCAACCTATATATATGTTCTTATAGGGTTCGGCCATATCAAAGAATTGGTGCTTGAGTTTTTATTTTCTTTCTTCTTCTTCTTAATTCTAAGAGAGTTTTTATTCTAGAGAGACAAAAAGGAGTGAAAAATTATTCTTTGATAGTATACAATTGCTTAAACATCAATAAGCTTGTGTATACGATATCGATCTAGGTTCACACGAGTTTCGATCATAAGATTGTGAACTCAAAAGTGACCGGAATAATTTTGACATTCTTTTGATTGTTTTGTGACTAACAAAGAAAAGAAAGTATTTGTTTGGTCCATTCACAGGTTTGCAATTCAAAGGAAAGGGAGACCACGCTCCTAGGTGATCCACGTTCGTGCTCGGATTGAAGGTCTTGCGGATTACCATCGACGTAAGTCAATCGGATCACGCGACAAGAGGTAATTTACTTTTGTTGATATATATGCATGTTTATTGATTAAAAGGGTTTAAGGTTCATAAAGGAAAAATTTTAAAAGTCACTAAATTGTCTTTAGTATCGCTTCCGCTGCGTGTAACACTTTTATTTGTTTATTTTTCCCTACACCTTCAACTTCCCTTTCCCTTTCACTTTCCCTTTCACTTTCCCTTTCCCTTTCCCTTTCCCTTTCCCTTTCCCTTTCACTTATTCTTCTTCTACTAACTTCTTGTTCTTCTTTTTCTTCTTCTTCTTTTTCTGAGTCTTCTTCTTCTACTATATTCTTATTCTTCTTCATCTTCCCCTTCTTATCTTCCTTCTCCGTTTCACCTCTCAGTTTGTGGAGGCATTTGTTAAGTACATCCTTCAGAAAATATAGTGTAAAACTGAAGATGTATGAACCTCATGGAAATTTTTTAAATTCTTCTTCTTTTTTAGCTAATGAAAACAGCCACCCTGAGATGGCTGTGGTCCATCCATCATCCATGCCAAAGAATTGGCTCACCATATATATATTCAATATCTTGTACGAATCGTTACTCTGTTCGGATGACATTTTCCTCAAAGTGGCATACAATACCTCTGCAGTTGGCCGTTTTCCTTTGAAAATTCTTTAAAGCATCGAATCCTCTCATACTTCATTATTGTTAGCAAAACCTTCGGGCAGCTGTCCCATATTGAACCCGCTGCATACACAAAATTCTTCTTGGCCTAAACGGGCTTTCGACTTCCCCAACCCAAACCACATCTCATCTTCTCTTTGTCCTTTAAGGTGAATGATCTCTCTTTTAAAAATATTATGAATAGGCTACTGTAAAGTGTCAACGGTTCTTTCAAATCCAAATATTTACCGAAAGGGACCTCCTTGAATTTTTCCTCCAACCCAAATTTCTGTAGGACCAACTTCAAGTCTATAATCAAAAATTGTTGACTTCCATTGTTTGCTCTCACGGGAATCCAATTCTCTTGGTCTAGGAACTTCCACAAGTTTTCATTCAAATTTTTCAGCATCTAAACAATGAAAACAAAAAGAAAACATCAGTCCCAAGCTTATGAAAATAAGTCTTAGGCTCAACATTATGCATGTATCATCAATCCAGGCTCAACATTAGTACTAGGCTTATGAAAATCATTCATAGCCTCATAGGCTAAAAATACACATTCAACATCAGTCTTAGGCTTAAAATAATACATGCATCATCTATCCATCGGCACTAGGCTTATGACAATCATTCCAAGGCTCAACATATACATTCACCATTAAGCATAGGCTTTACATGCAAAATAAGTCATTTCCAGTGTAGTTATTCCCTCCCAATCATTCCTGCAAACGTTTTTCTTCCCTCCCAAAAAACCACATTTCCAGTGTAGTTCACAGCAATCAATCAATCAATAAATGCTTGCCCTTCAAACATAACATACACCCTCCGAATACACATACACACCCTCCAAATACACATACAAACACGTCAAAAACACAAACTTCTAGTGTAGTTCATAGCAATCAATCAATAAATGCTTGCCCTTCAAACATAAAATACACCCTCCAAATACACATACAAACACGTCAAAAACACAAACAAGAGAACAATCTGCCATCCCAAAACACAAACAAGAATAAACTCCAATAATAAAAACAAATTTGAACAAATTAAAGTAGTTTGAACAAATTAGTACCTTGAAATTGTCTCACTCTCTTTGCATTTCGTCTAGGGTTTGAGGTGCTTCGTTCAATGACAACGGTGACGGCGACGAGGACGACGACGACCTTGCTTCTCCTTCCTCTCTCTGCGTCACTATATTTATGGGTTCTTGTTGTTTGGGTTTGAGTTTTGAGTATTGTTCCTCGTTTGGGCTTGTGCGTCACTGTATTGATGGCCTATCTTTACGTCAACAACAACGACGATGGCGACGATGACTTCCTCTCTCTATTTTTGGGTTCTTGTTGTTAAGGTTTGCGATTTGCACACACAGCAAAGCAACGACTTCCTTTTTTTTAATTTTATTTTGAATTGTGTTGTTAATTGTGAGTTTTGTGGGAAATAGATTGGGGAGGGTAATTTAGTAAACTCACACAAGTTTTATTGAATAAAAATCGAAGGAGGGTATTTAGGGAATTTCCAGGTGAGGCGTTTTAAAGGGCAAAGTCATAAATGGGGTTGGCAAAACGACTATATATGTAATTTTTATCCTAATGGGCTATTTCCTAGAAAGTGAATGTTGGGAAAGATTATTTCCTTCAATTTTCACTAAAAAATAATATTTATCGAGATAAGGTTAATCCAGTGATATACCTCTCACGCATATAACAAGAGGTTGTAGGTTCGAGTCATTTCCCTCTCTAAACTCCGAAAAAAAAAATAATAATGTTTAGCCCGGTCTAAACAAATTTCCTAACTACACCACTATATATATATATATATATATATATTGATTGGAATCAAGTTATTTTTATGAGCTATGACCTTGCTTGGTTATCTCTTGCTGATTAATCAAGCTTAATCATGAGTCATGACTCATGAGTTCAATTAATGATCTTAATTATACTTGATCACGCTGCCATTCTTATTATATCCAAACTAACATTATTAATTAATTGCACGTTTAGTGGTTTTGTATTTCTCTTTGTATTCTTTTTAGATAAATATTAGAATCACTCTCTCAATTCACTCACTTAACATACTCTCTCTTTATGTAATGACATGTGGACAATATTAACTCTTGCATATTAAACATTGAACTTTTATAAATGGTCTCATTTGTCATTTTATTTACGATGCAAACCAAAAAACACACTTTCAAGATTTCCCTTCTTTAACTTTAATGAATTGTAATTTAATATCATTTAAATATTAAAAAAGAGCAGGTCTACAACTCCACCCAGCTGCCCTACACTTGGCAGCCCTGGCCTCCATCACACTCTACGATTGCCTAATCTAAAATTAAGCTTATGATTATGTAAATGATATATTGATCGATATCATAATAAAATGAGCAAATATAAATAATAATATTCTTATAATTTGAAAAAAAAAAATTGTTAAATATGTTTTTTATTTTTTTATTTTATTTTTTTTTGGCTAAATATTCTCAATGATTAATACCATATAAATTGTGGTGAAATCACATCATCAAAATCTGTATTTAACTATTATCTGATAACCAAACAAACTTCGTGCGGCGTGCCCACATGTTAAACTTAGAACTAATATTTTTTTGTTTTTTTAAAAAAAGATTTAATATAAAATGACAATTTATTAAAAGCGATAATATTAACAATCCACTTAATATCTCTTCACACTCCATTTTAAATGATTTTAAATGACAAATTTATCCTTAATTATAATTACTAAAAATGATAAAAGAAAATTTTAGATTCCAACATTGCTTTTTCTTTTATTTCTTTTGCATTTTATAAACCCTAAAACATTTTTTTTCTCCAATAATCGTATTATAACTCATAAGAGCTTGAAGAAGGTAATAGTTGATTAACAGGAAGAAAGTTGGCTTAAGGAATTAGACTTCATATTCTATTTATAATTTCTGTATGACATCGATTAATATGTGTATACGTTGTTCCTCTGTATTCTCCCTCCCTCTCTTGTATATTTGCATTGTTGACATGCAATTAATCAGCATTTTTTTTGGATTGAATATTAACTTCTAAAATAAAATAAAAAATAAAAATAAAATAAACCTATATTCATAATAGCCACTGTTAATGAAGAAATCGATTCATAATAGCAACTTTAATATTAACTTCTTTTGGTGATGGAGGTTTAATTTTGAAGTCCTAACTCCACTGTTAATGCAGAATTAGAGAATTGCAATCGATTATGATATGAAAAATCTATGTTTGTATTAGAGCTTTAGGAGTTGATTCAATTCAGTGATGATTGATTTGCCTAAAAGCAAAGAAGAAAAGGAAATTAAAAAATAAAAAGGATAATTTTAGAAATAATAATGTTTAAAAAATTTTATGTTTAAAATTTTAGAATGGAGTGTAGTTAAAAAATGAGTGTGAAAAGATAAAAATAGATTGTAAGTGAAAAGTCTATTTGTTAAAGTTAAAGAAGAAGGACAATCTTAGAAGTTAATTGTTGATTTGCATTATATATAAAACGATAAATGAAACCATAATGGTTTCAATGTTTAATGTGTAAAAATTAATACTATCCGCATGCCATTGTGATTCTGGCATCTCTCTCTTTTTAGATATATAACAGAGTTCAAATATCATTTTATTCATAAAAACATTGTGTAGAGAAACCCTTTGTTTATATTATGAGAGTAATGAGTCGTTTGTTTTTTTGCACTTTAAACTTAACGGATTTGAAGTGAAATTATTGACTTGTTTTGTTTTTTATAGTGGTTAAACAACTCAAAAAAAATATTAAAAAATAACTTAAAATAAAAAATTGAAAATTTCGATTTTTAATTTAATTTAATTCCAAATCACGTACTAGATTGCATTTACTATATTTTCTTCCAAAATTATCCTCCAAATGATAACATATTTATAATTCTATCATAATTTTATATTATACAAATTTATTTCTTTTAACCTATTACAGCTTCAAAAAAAAAAAAAAAAAAAAGACATTAATCACATTGTTACTTCCAATACAATCATTGGACATTCAATTATATATATATATATATATATATACTGTAAAATCAAAACAATTTCTAAATCATTATTTATTATATTTTTTTCTTAAAAAAATAATTATTTATCATATCTTAATCATGGATAATATCTTATCATTATTACATAAAAATTGTTTAAGATTTGTTAAATTATTTTTATTTGTTTGTTTGTATTATATAAAATGTAAAGACATATCAATTAATAGTAACAGAGGTGTAATGTCAAATTAATTGCTTTTAAACCATTTTATTTAAAATAAATAAAATAAAAAAAAAAACAAGTTTAGCGTGCGGTTTTAGAGGCTAATCGCCTGGAGATTGATTGTATGTGTAATTGTATGGACGACCTTTTGATTCTTTGTCGATTTGGTCTACAAGGTCTCCCTTCTAAAGCCTCGGTGATCAAGAGTATGGTTTAGTCGCTCCTAGTTATATCAAAATGAATACATATAGTGCTGTTATGGGCTCTCCGGGGTGGGTGGGTAGGTGGTTGTGCGGTTGTGGTGGTATCCTTCGGAACTGTAGAGTCTTTATGAAGGGTTGCTTTGCTATTCCTCTTGGTCAGGTTTTCACATTTGAGGTCGAGCTTCTAGCGGCCTTATTGGCATTAATTTTGCTTGAAAGTATGGGTGGCATCAGATCTGGCTTGAGAGCAATTCTTCTTATGTGGTTTAGCTTCTTTCTTCTCTTTCTGAGATGGTTCCTTGGAGGATTCGTCAAGCATGACAGCTTTGCATCTTCCAGATCTCGCAGATGGATTTTTCAAGTTTCCCATATTTTCAAAGAGGGGAATCAGGTTCCAGGTAGAGATGCACATTTTTTCCCGATGCCCCAATTCCCCACGTCCCTATCCCCATTTGGGGATTTTTTTTTTTTCGGAAAAATTGGGGGGGGGGGGGGGGGGGGGATGGGGGATGGGGGATGAAAATCATCCCCAAATTGAAATGAGGATAGGGATGAGGGGGAACCCTCCCCATCCCCATTTCTCCATTTTTCCCACAATTATATTGAAATGGGGATAGGGATGGGGGGGGAGGTCCCCCATCCCCATTTCCTCATTTCCCCTAAAAATATATAAATATAATTATAATATATATTTTCAATTTTTTTTTTATTCTTTGAAAACCCTAACTCTCTAAACATATATACACATTTTATATAAAATGTACTAATGAATTTTATTTTGTATTTGTAATGGAATGCTTGTTTTTTTAGTTTAATTAGTAAATTTTTGTCAAATGGGGAAATGAGGGATCGGGGGAAAGGGGGAAATGGGAAAATGGGAAAAAACGGGGAAAAACGGGGAAAATAGGGAATTGGGGATGTGGATGGATATAGGTCCCCCCAAAATTCCCCATCCCCATTTTCCCCAAATGGGAAAATGGGGAGGGATGGGGGAAGGGTCTAAGAAATGGGGATGAGGATGGGGAGACCTATATCCATCCTCATTCCCCAAATGTGCATCTCTAGTTCCATGTATGCTTTGGAGCTTCAAGCTGATTCTTGATGGTTCTTCACTCCGCCCTTCTATTCTTCTTTAGCTGGCAATGACTGCATATGTTGGCAGTCTTTTCATTTTTCTTGATGCTTTCTTTTTCTTTTCAGTGTGGCATGCATGCCTTTTTTTGTTTAGGGTTGTTTTCCCCCTAGTTCTTTGTGATTTGTTGCTTTTTATCACTCTTTACTTTTCTTTTATCTTATATATATACGGAAATTTTCCTATAAGGATGCCCTGATAGAATTATATAAGAATATTAAATATGAGCCACTCGTTTTACATACTTTGACTTGGTATGTATACATTTGTCAAATCACTTTTATAAATGAGTGGTTCACATTCAATATCCTGATAAAGTTATATAAGAATACTCTGATAGGAACGGAACCGTATATATATATATACTGTCTAGAGATGTTTTTTCCCTTTAGGTCAGTCCAATTTTATAAAAAAACAAACAAACAAACAAACAAACAAGTTGATATCTATTCAGAGATGATAAAAATAAAAACAAACATGTCACAATCACTATTCAATTTTCAGCAAAATTCAGGACTGTTTAGGGGCTGTCCGGTAGCTTCAAAAACAGCCGTATTCATTTTTTGTTTTTCGAAAACGATTTTGAATTTGTGTTCGTTAACCGTTTTTCATTTTGTTGTTTAAAAACAAAATTAAAAAAACATGGAAAACACATTACACATTTTTTTTTTTTTTGTTTTTTTGTTTTTTTTTGGTTTTCCAAATAAAAACACAAACAACCGAACAAATTCTTTTTCTTTTTTTCTTTCTTCTTCCTCATTTTTATACTTCTTTTGTCTTCTGTATGCGTCTTCATTTTTCTCTTCTTATTATTGTTCTTCTTTCTTTTTCTTCATCTTCATCTTCATCTTCTCTTCTTCTTCTTAGCCATGAAAGCCAGATCAGCGTTGCTGAAGGAGGATCTCACCTCCTCCAGCCTTGGAGCCACTGATCTGCTTTTCGAAGAGTAGATCGACAGTTCCTTTATTTATTTATTTTTTCTTTTTTGTTTCTTTTGAATTATTTTAATTTTTACTTTAAATTTTTTTTTCATGTAATTATATTTACTAAGAAATTAAAATTTATTTTTAAATTATGAATTAGTTGATAATTATTTGTGATGAATCATTGATCCACTTTTTATTCAAATTAAAAAAATTATAATAGAAAAAATAATTGGAAAATTACAATTTTTTTATATTTTTTGTTAATCCACCGGACGTGTTTTTACCTTTTTTATTTTCAGAATACAGCTTTCAGCGTATACCATTAGACACGATTTCAAATTTTGAAATTAAAATAAAAAACATTATTTTTGTTTTTATTTTTCTTTTCGAAAAACAGTAAATGAAAAACAATTACAGGACACGCCCTTTGTCTTCAGTTAAAAAACCAAACCGCCCCTAACTATCAGAACATATTCCAACATTACATAGTTAGCCGAATGTATATAAACCGAGTCTGGCATGAGTAAGACCCAAAAATTAAAGGAAAAAAAAAAAAAAAAAGAAGAAGAATAAAAGATGTCAGTTGATTAAATGCTACTCTTCTTCCACAATCAATGCAAATCATCCAACAACATTGCTTCTTCCTCCCAACTTTTTTTTGCTTGTCGTATCTTCCTATCCTCCCTCAACTCTCTCTCTCTCCACTTATTATCTTTGATGATGAGGATGCTATCCATGTGCATGGATTATGGACATGCATATTTTATTAAAGGATTTACAAAACACATATATCAATTGACAACATAGATTTTTATGATTAGAGAAGAGTCACATGATGACAATTACCTTGATATAATAATTTACCACCGACCAACGTGGTTTAGTGATAAAATAACTCATTCAACTTGACAATATCACATATTTGAGTCAACGTTATTGTGGTAAAGAATTTATTCAACTTGACAATGTCACATATTCGAATCCACACCACTTTATGTCGGTATTTCAAAAAAAAAAAAAAAAAAAACTTAGAATATCTTTAGTTTTATATATTAGCATACGACTTTACAAGTTACAAATTAAACTTGCATAGCAATTTGCAAAACTATACATAGAGTAAATAATGACTAGATATTGATATAATATTCAACTTTACAAATTTAACTTGGATATATTGATACAATATTCACAATTTACAAACTGTAATTTGGCACCTATTTTTTGATGGAAATTTTAAAAATTTTATTTTAATCTTAACTAGTTTCAGCCGTATGAAATTAGAGGAGTTGAGAGTAGTTGTCTAACTCCTCTAATTTCATACAAATGAAACTAGTAGGAAAAATAAATATCGATGTTCTGATTTCATTGTTGTTGGATCAGAACATCCCATCTATTACCATGAAAAAATATAAATAAAACCACCAATAAAATAAACATCCAAAAAAACCATGAAAAACATTTAAAAACATTAATAACATGGTTGTTATGCCTCATGTAGACAGTCAGTCCATGAACCATAAAACCATCAATAAAACATCCATCCATTCATCATGGGTGATGCCTCTGGACATTCTCACCATGATCAAAAAACATCCATGAACACATAAACATAAAAATGGAAAACATAACATAAGAAGACATATTCTTGAAAACTTTCTTTCCATTAAACCATAACCATACATCTCATGCCATTTCTCTAATGGCATATTATTTACAATGCCCCAATGGGGGTTTACATAGAAAATACATGAGTGTAGTACAGCTAAGAGATAGCTGTATAACAATGAGTATATCAGTATCCATACTTGACAGTGTTTATACACTGCTATAAGAAATATTTACATCTTAACTACACTAAATTACATCCATTTCATTATTTCATTACATAAACCATAGTTAATATATAACCATACCATAGTTAAATTATAACCGTAAGGAAAAATTTCACATTTCCAACATGTTTCTATAAAAAAATATCGGTATTATCTTTCATGAGATTGGAATTAATTCAACATTATACATATCATATAAATTCTAATAATTTCTCATTTTGTATTGATCAAATTAATAAATTTGAAGATACAATTCATTGTGTACTCATTTTAACTTTTTATCACCGAATCATTTGTCCAAATTTATTGAAGCTTCTTATATCTATCGAGGGTAATTAAAACTTTTCATGTGTAGTCCTTGTAATATAACTTGTTACGAAACTAAAAGAAACAAAAAGGGTGCCAAATTGACTTATCATATCATGATGTTTATTTAGAAAAAGTAAAAATAAAAAAACAATTCTGACACCGGTTGAATATGAGATCTATCGGGACAGGGGCGGAGGTATTTGTTAAGCCCAGGCTAACTTTTTTAAAAAAAAAATTAAAGTTTTTTTTTTATTTGTTTTTTTTTTTTTTTTGTACTTTTTTTTTTTTTTTTAATAAAAGAGTAAAAATATTTAAAATTACAAAATTAACAACGCTTGATAATTCATAAAAATTATTTAGTTTATAATTTAATTTAATTGAGATAATTAATTTCAATATATTCATTAGAGTGATATACTGAATATTTTATTTACATTTGAACATATTAAAGTTTCAATTTCCTCTCTATTCCTGTTTCATTCATAAATAAAATAAATAAATTTTGAAGTTCATAGGAGCAAAGATTATTATATCTTTATTATTTAGATACATATTTTTTAATTAGTAAAATTTTAAAAAGTATGTATCTAGGTTTAAGTTGCCGCATTGAAGGTGTAGACCAAAAAAAAAAATTAATTTAGCTCACCCGGACAAAAAGTCCTGGCTTCGCCTTTGTATTGGGACCTAGCGATTTAATGAGAAAAGATGGAACTCCAACCCTTATCACAAATGTAAAAGGGAGAGTGTGCGTAAGGCCAGCCCTAGGGGTAGCCCAGTGGAGCAGCTATCTAGGGCCCCCGATTCTAAAGGGTCCACAAGTTTCATTTTTTTTTTTTTTTTAATTTCAAAATAGCACATATACTATTTTAAATAAAGAGTGGTGATATTTGCATCCCTCAAAAATGTTATGTACATCCCAAGTTTAAAATTTCACTATTACCCTTTATTAAAATGATTAAAAAGACGAAATAGTTTATAAGTATACCCACAAGTTATTAATCATTTTCCTTTTTCTTTTGGAATTATACTAACTAGTTTCCTATTATTTGTTTGTCGTAAAACAATTTATGTTTTCCCAAACCCTAATTTCTCTTCTAAATACTAATTTCTAATATAAATTGAAATCGTCTAACTCCGGTTGGAAGACAATCATGAATTCGAAAAGTGTTCTAAAAAACCACAATATTCTCATAAAGAGGATAGAAAAATTCAATATTGATACAGACCTAAATATCTGTAACGAAATAAAAGACATGATATATAGGTTAATTCGAGGAAACCTTAAACCTCCCAAATATTGGTGTTTCGAGGAACCAATAACCTCCCAATTACAACACAAATGTTGCAGACAATAATTCTCTGGATACTTTTCATTAATGGATTGAAGCTATTTATATAAAATATCTCTCCTCACTCTCTCCTAAAGTTAAACAATTAACTAACCCACCACCCATAATTAAATGAGCAGTAAACTCACCCACTAAGCCACCACCCATACTTAAATGAGCAGTAAACCCACTAACTTAATAATTTAATTACTCAGTAAAACAAAATAAAACATAAAAATAACATTACAATAAATATCTAAATAAAATTAGCATGATTGTAACATTCCTTTCCTCTTCAAAACATCCTTGTCCTCAAAGATCTTTAAAACAGGATTAATTTGAAGTTGAATTCTTGGTGCTTTTCTTATGGAAAGTACGATTGCAACTTAAAGGTAGCAAGAAGTAAGCTTAAAATTTGATGCGGTAGAAAACTTAAAATTTGAGGCCTTTATTTGCAAGCTTCTTTTTTTTCTCCTTGTTTGCACCGTCAAAGTTACCATAGTATAATAGGAGATTTTTGGTGTGTAGACTATTGACTTATTTGTAAAATCGTCGAGATCCAATTCTGTATCATTTTTACTTGCACCTGCAACAACTACAATTTTGTTTTGCTGAGAAATATCTGCAACAATGTGTTCTCCATCAATATGAGAAGGTTGAATAGAATTTGTAGTAACTGCAACCCCATCAACTTGAGAATGTTGAATAGAATTTGTAGTAACTGCAACCTCATTTTCAACATGAAAATAGGTCCCAACCCCATAATTTTTCTTATCAACAGAAAGCTTAGAGATGGTTGACTATTTTGATCCCCAACTTGCACACTTATATTCTCAACGGTTTCTATCATTGTTTGTAAGATTTGTTGCTGACCAAACATGAAAAAACGCAGCTTCTGCTCAATCTTCTCTAAGCGTTGCTCCAGACCCGTTGCTATTGTCTGGCTCTGATACCAATTGATACAGACCTAAATATCTGTAACGAAATAAAAGACAGGATATATAGGTTAATTCGAGGAAATCTTAAACCTCAGAAATATTGGTGTTTCGAGAAACCAATAACCTTCCAATTACAACACAAATGTTGCAGACAATAATTCTCTGGATACTTTCATTAATGAATTGAAGCTATTTATACAAAATATCTCTCCTCACTCTCTCCTAAAGTTAAGCAATTAACTAACCCACCACCCATAATTAAATGAACAGTAAACCCACTAACTTAATAATTTAATTACTCATTAAAATAAAATAAAACATAAAAATAGCATTACAATAAATATCTAAATAAAATTAGCATGATCATAACAGATACATTTACCCCCTCTATTTTTGCTGTATCTGTGAAATACATATAGTCATATACTTCCAGCGCATACATAGCAAATTAGTGAATTACCAAAAACATTGATTTTTTTTTCTTGCTTTGATTCTATATATATGGAATTTTACACGGCACACTGTATATGTGTTTTCTGAGCATTCCCCTTTAGCAGCAAAGGCAATTTGATGTTTTTTTTTTAAATTTTTTTAATTTTTAATTTTTTAATTTTTTATTTTATTTTTATTTTTTAAATTTTAATTGAATTATCTTCTTTTTTGTTATTTTAAATAAAATTAGTTCAAAATCCAAATCATTTTGGTATAATTTATGTATATTTTTTTAAAGTATAATTTATGTATTTAAAAGTTAGAATTTTTTTTTGGAAAAACAAGAAATAAAATAACAAAATTTTAAATAATAATAAAATAGGTATAGGTGGGGTGTAAATTTATAATTATAAAAATACAATAAAATGGAAATAAATAAAGGGTATTTTTGCTAATAAGTGGGTTTTAATTACAAAATAAAGTATTAAATTTTTCTAATGGAGTGTGCTTACGAGAGGAGTTTACTAGAGATGCACATTTTTTTCCGGGGCCCCAATTCCCCATGTCCTCGTCCCCATCCCCATTTGAGGAATTTTTTTGAGGAAAAATAGGGAAATGGGAGGGGATGGGGATGAAAATCATCCCCAAATTGAAAGTGGGATGGGGATGGGGGAACCCCTCCCCATCTCCATTTCCCCATTTTCCCCACAATTATATTGAAATTGGGGATGGGGGGGGGGGGGGGGGGGGGGAGGTCCCCTATCCCATTTCCCCATTTCCCCTAAACATATATAAATATAATTATAATATATATATATTTTTTAATTCTTTGAAAACCCTAACTCCCTAAGTATATATACACATTTTATATAAAATGTAATAATGAATTTTATTTTGTATTTGTAATGGAATGTTTGTTTTTTTTAGTTTAATTTGTAAATTTTAGTCAAATGGGGAAATGGGGGAACGGGAAAAACGGGGAAATGGGGAAAAAGGAAAAAAAAAAAAAAAAACAGGAAAAATGGGGAATTGGGGATGAGGATGGTTATAGGTCCCCCCAAAATTCCTCATCCCCATTTTTTCCGAATGGGGGGGGGGAAGGGTCTTGGAATTGGGGATGGGGATGAGGATGAGGGGACCTATATCCATCCCCATCTCCATTCCCCAAATGTGCATCTCTAGGGTTTACATACAGTTTGAAAATGGTGCAAATATCATCACTCTTATACAAAATAGTTAAACAGGTCCATAAATGACTTTAAAAAATGGCCTACCTTACACATAATTTTTGTTTAAAAAGGCTCACCAATGGATATACATTTATCATTCTTACAACAACACTAGATCAAAAATTGCCTCTTATTAGACATAAGACATTCGAACAAAAATTGAATATCAAAATTAGGGTTCTTCAAAACTCTTTTAATACGAAAATTCAGATACCAAATCTTGACTTGAAGTTGTCGTTATTTCAAAGTTAAATTAAATAAATACACATCTTTCTTCTTCTTCTTCTTTTTTGGAAAAACCTCTTTTTGTTTTAATTTTTTATTTATTATAGTAACTTTTTATTTACTATTTTGTTAGAGTATAGTCTTGAATTTGAGTTATTATATTGATTTTTACAAGTACTTACTAGGAAAAAAAAAATATTTATGTAAACATATATTGAGTATCGGGGACCTCATTTTCTATTGTTCGTCTCGGGTCCCGAAAATCTCAAGACCGATCCTGAGTGCACTACCTCTTTGTTGAGAGTGAAAGTATATAATGATATTTTCTAATCTACATAAAAAAATAGGAAGACTAATCATTATGTGATATCTATGATAATGCATCCAGAAACATTTTGACAAGTATACAAGCAAGAATGCAACATTGATAAAAGAAGGATTGTGGGGTCCAAACCAACTCAATAATGATCAAATCCATTTTGCTATATAGATTAAGGTTAATTGCAATCAGATATACACTAATAATTAACTTTTCCTTAAATGCTAGAAAAGTACCTTGTCGTTGGTTTACCAGCCTTACCTAGTAAAATGTCCATATTGTCCCTAATTTAACTATTTTATCAATTTATTATAATATCATTTATTTAAATAAAAAACAAAAAAAAAAAAAAAAGATTCAAATTTCCATTTCCAACAAAGATCTGAAAATCTGAAGGAAAAAAAAAAAAAAAAACCAATATTCCATTATCTCTCCAAAATTGAAATTAATCTACAAAATATTTGCACAAATTCTAACAGGACCCAAACAAAACTCCAAAACGTTTACAGATGAAGTCAGAGTCCAAGACCCACTAAAACCCGGTTGTTCTTTGAATTATTAATTTTTTATGTTAAAAAAAAAAATAAAAAATTCAATCGATCAAGCCACGGAGGAGATCGCTCTGCAGAACTAGATAAGTTTGTGTGATTGTGTCTGTATTTTACAGAGTGGAGTTGTAAAGGAGAATGATGATGTTGGTATGATGGGTTACTGTTAAAACCATAACAAGATGGGAAAAAAATGTCGCTAGATATTTGGATAAATGAGAGAGCCTGAGAGTGATAAAATGACAACTTTGGTATGGTTTTTTATGTGTAAATTTGCAAAGATGATCTCCTTCATTTTGGAGATCTTGGATTGATATCATCTAAAGAAATCAATCTATTTCTAATTTTTTTTAATAATTATTTAATTAAGTAAATTTTATATATTATTTTGAGCAATTTACACTCAACCTCCCTGAGATTTGACCTCTTGTACACAGAACATCTATATCATTAATTGACATTCTCATTCCCTGTCCTTAGGTCAAATTTAACTGTTAACTAACTACTATCTTTAATAGACTAAATTACCCTTGATATCTAAATTAAATTAATAAAAAAAAAAAACAAAAACAAAAACAAAATTAGTTATAAAAAAAATGGATTTCCACCATCCATCTCAAACATGAATGGTGGAGATCAAATAAAATTTTAAATAATTGAAAATTGAATTGAATTAAAAAATATATAAATTATAAGAAAAATAGAAATTTAAAAAAAGAAAAACAATTTTAAAGAGAAAAATAAAAAATAAAATTGAAAAATTCATTGACTTTAACAATCACTTCACGCAACATCAAACCCTCAAAAACCCAGATCTCATTTGCTCAAGAACCCAAAAATCAACATCTCTACTTTCTCAATGTTTCCCACAAAACCCATTTCAAGATTCATCCCTCCCACCACCATAGTCATTGCATTTGATCTCGACCCTGATGAAGTAGATCTAGATTTTGAAAAATTACTTGCACCAGACAAGCAAGAAGACCAAGAACAAGGGTCTCAAGGAGATGGCAAAATCAGAGGCAAAGTTGTTGTTAAAGGCATAGAGAATTGTTTTTGAGTTGAACAATGATAATGTGAAGAGGGTCATTAATGGGGCAAAGTTTGTGTTGGTTCTTGGGTACGCACCTTGGTGTCCTAGAAGTGCTGAGCTCATGCCTAAAATTGCAGAGGTTGCAACTCTATTGAAGGAGTTGAAGATTCCTCTTTTGATGGCCAAGCTTGATGCTAATAAACATACAAAAGCTGCATCAAATCATTTATTTTCAATTTTATTTATTTTTCTCTTTAAAATTGTTTTGTTTTTAAAGTGTTCGAAATTTAAATGTCACCATTTGTGGTGTTTTTTGGGGAACAGGTATCAAGTTACTAATTTAAGTTTAAAAGACATCATTTTATGTGACCAGACAAAAATACCCATTTTTTGTCGCTTTATCTATTTTTGAAACGTTGAAAGAAAAGATCAAAGAGAGAAACCTTGACGGGGCAACAGTGCTTTAGCGGACCGAAATTTGACGGCGAATCACCGGCGACGGCGCTACAGTTTCAATGTCGAATAGAATTGAAGGGCGAACAAAAAAGAGACCGGTAAGTTTTTGTTTCTCACGCATTTTTGTTCTAGATGAGTTTTGTGTATTTTATGTAGATTATGTTTGATTTGATTTATTGTTCATTATGTTTGTTTGATGAGATTAGGTTAGTGTTTTAGTTTAAGAAAAAAATTTCTTTTGAAAACGATGAAGATTTGGGTTTATGAGTGTTTTTGAATCTTTATCGAGCCTTTTTGAAGTGATTTCGAGCATTTTTATACTGTTATCGTGCCTTTTTTAATTGTTATCGAGCCTTTTTGAAGTGATTTCGAGCCTTTTTTAACTGTTATCGAACCTTTTTGAAGTGATTTCGAGCCTTTTTCTATTGTTATCATGCCTTTTTGTACTATTATCGTGCATTTTTTTAACTGTTATCGAACCTTTTTGAAATGATTTCGAGCCTTTTTGAAGTGATTTCGAGTCTTTTTGTACTGTTGTCGTACCTTTTTTTAACTGTTATTGTGCCTTTTTAAACTGTTATCGTGCCTTTTTGAACTTGTTTTACGATGTTTTTGGAACCTTTACTTCGAGCCTTTTTGAACATTATTTCGAACATTTTAGAACTGTTATTGAGCCTTTTAGAAGTGTTATCGAGCCTTTTTCAACCTTTTATTTTGAGCCTTTTTGAACTGTAATCTAGCCTTTTTGAACTGTTATTCAAGCCTTTTTGTTCGAGCCTTTTCAAACATTACCCGAGCCTTTTAATAAAGTGTTCGTGCCTTTTCACAAACTACCCGAGCCTTTTGATACACTACTCGAGCCTTTTACTGAAGTGTTCGAGCCTTTTGATACACTACCCGAGCCCTTTACTAAAGTGTTCGAGCCTTTTGATACACTACCCGAGCCTTTTACTGAAATGTTCGAACCTTTTGATACACTACCTGAGCCTTTTACTGAAGTGTTCGAGCCTTTTGATACACTACACGAGCCTTTTACTAAAGTGTTCGAGCCTTTTGATACACTACCCGAGCTTTTTACTGAAGTGTTCGAGCCTTTTGATACACTACCCGAGCCTTTTCATACACTTCCCGAGCCTTTTTGTTCGAGCCTTTTCATGAACTTATATGTTTTTTTTCTGTAAATGCAGATGAGGAATCAGCTAAAGGAGTCGCTTGAAACCCCAGTGGCAGAATGGTTCAAGGGAAAAAATTATATGGCATGACCATTTCGATGACTTGGTTGATATCGACAACGCACTTAATAGTATACCTGAACATCTGAGGATCAAAGACCGACGTCGGTATACTGAGTCATGTTTTGGTCATTTCCTAAAGATGCATCGTGAGATTAATTTTTTAATTGGGATTGTCCATCGCCTGCTTTTGTGCGAGTTTGCATCACGATAGGTCAGAAGATGAGATGAGATTTTTGTTAGGTAAGCATCTGGTCCGGATCTTGAAGGTTGAATTCTGTCTAATCACCGATTTGAAGTTCAGAGTCATTCCCGACACGGCGAGGTATGATACGGTAGAGAATGACATACACGAGCGGTACTTCCAGGGTAGAGACATTGAGTTTGAAGAGTTTAGAGCAGTGCTGCTGATTGGTATTTTTGTGGAGTAGTACGATGCAGTAAAGCTATGCTTATTGTTTATGCTCAACTGGATACTGATGGGAATGAACGAGCGAGATAAAGTTCCAGTATGGCAGTGGAGGCTAGTAGAGGACTTGGACACTTTTGATGCGTTCCCGTGGGGCGCACACGTGTATAGGCGGTCTATTTTTTGTTTCAAGCATGCGTTGGATGGTTGACGGGAGCGGTTTGAACAACGATAGTAAGAAAGGGGTGCTGACGTACACATAACTAAGACATACAATATATATGGTCTACCGCACGCACAATCGGTGAGAGTTTAAAATTTGAATCCGTATTTTAATTATAATTTTTTTTTATATAACTAATGTATTTACTTCTTGTCGTACTTATATATTACATAGATATTTGCTTTTGAGGTTATCCCCAAGCTTGGGAATAAAAAATGTGAGACCCGTAGGGCAATCTCCGAGCTACCACTCCTACGTATTCTGAAATAGGAGTTGAGTCAATGACCGTGGGGGAGAAAACTGGATGACGTTTTCACTAAAAGGGTAAGTATTGTTGCTGTTAATTTTCATAGTTTTTAGTATGTATACAATTACAATGATCTAACTCCGATTTCAGATGTTTGCGTGGCGTGAATTGGTGCTGACGAGTGTTGAGACAGCTCAACGTTACTACGAAGGCATAGACCTGGGAGGTAGTCTATATGATGCCGATGTTGTTGATATACCTGGTCATGTCCCGGAGCATGAACGACGTAAGAGTGCCAGACCCAATAATACAGAAGGTGAGTATTTCAGACCTTATGATATAGAGGGTGCGTATTCCGGACCCAGTGATAGAGAGGGTCCTTATTCTGGACCCAGTGATATGGATGGTGCGTATTTCAAACCCAATGATACAGAGGGTTCAGACTAGGAGGGTAGGAGTCGGAGTCCCGTGAGGCGTCGGCCGGTACGATTCATTTTGCCCAAATAGCCTCGACCTGGGGGTGATTCAGATCCGGAGGGTCGCAGTGAGAGTCGTGAGAGACATAGGCGGGTACGATTCACTATGCCCAGACAGTCTTAACCTATAGGTGATTCCCGAGGAGGCGTTGGCGGGCATCCACAGGTACGTAGAAAAATATTATAACCACATTATTTAATTTCATTCGAATGAATAGTTTAAGTGCTGACAGAGTTTCTAATTGTTTCAAGGCTGGGACCGTAAATTCACTGAAGTGATGAATGCTATCCAATCTCTACTGGTTGATGTGATGAAGGCTGTTCGAGAGAGTGATGAGAAGCGAGATCAGCAGTGTTAGAAGTTGTTGGATATGATCCGAGTGCTTCAGGGTCAGGGTCAGGGTCAGACATCGTAGTCCCGTATGGATGGTCCACCATTCGATGACCATCATAGAAACTTTAGTCCCATAGGCAGGACAGGTACACATCAGCATGAGACAGACCCACAGACCATACATGAGCAAGCACCTACTACGGAGGCACATACTACGGATACAGTATCTGATCAGCAAGGTCATGTTATGACAGAACGAGCAGATGTACCCGGTGGTACAAATATAGCACTGTTAGAGCAGGTACCTCCTCTAGTTTTCCCTGACAGCAGTGCTGGTACAGAGACAGGACTTCTGGTATGGGAGCCACCTGGTGGATCTGTGCCACATGTTCTTTAACATGACCTGGCATAGGGTTCATTCTCACAGCGCACACCACCTCCGCTAGATCCCAACGCAGTGCGACCCTTGAAGCGATCCAAGAGCAACTCCCCCACTCATCAGCGTGAAACAGGGAAGGAGAGTGATGCACGGAGGGACAGCTCCTCTTCAGAGTGTAGCCTCCTCGGGGAGATACACGGCAGAAGAGATCCTCCTCACAGCGCAGCCCTCCTCATAGAGATACACGGCGGCAGAGATCTTCCTCACAGCGTAGCCTTTCTCACAACGATCCACGGAGGCAGAGATCCTCCTCACTGCGCATACCTTCGGTGGAGTCCAGTTCTGGAGCCTGTAGTCCGCCCCTGGTTCAGCGTCAGCTACGGGTTCGTAGGCCAGGTTGGCAGCTGATGACCCCATACACTGACCATTGTATGCTGAAGAAGCCAAGGACCAGGCCAGCGTCATCATTGCATGTATTCAAGCCCTATGATTTGTTAGATCCTAACCACGTTGCTGCGTACCAAGCCTACAAAAGGAACACCACGGGGTTATTTGATCATCTAACTTCTTCAGCAATTATACAGACGTGATGTGGATATACATATACCAGTTGGTGTCACTTGGTTCCAACGGTTCCAAACCAATTTTATGGATTTGGAAGATAGGTATGTTCCTTACTTTAACTGTCTGTATAAGTTTTTATCAGTAATGGTAGAATCCAAACAATATAAAATGTTTACATTGTCAGCACATCGATGCGTACTTGTTGATTTTGCAGAAGCGTCAGCAAGCATACCCACTGTCTACGCTCAGAGGGTCAATGTACCGGATTCACAGTTCTATGTAAGTTTTTGTACTGTACGGTTTTCATTTTTGCATTGATGTGTTTAATAGATCTATTACTTAACATTGTGGTTAATTTTCTATATACAGTCATGGTTAGATATTCAGTGGGAGCGGATGTTCGGCAGTGGGTGGCCGCACCTCCTAAAGAGTAGTCTATGCTAAAAAACAAGTGGCACGATGATGACATGAAAACGGTCCGAGGATTGGTCCCGTTAGGAAACCGGCCATGACACGAGGTTGATTGGGTGAGTGTTTAAATTACAAGGTTTCAATGTGTTTAATACTATGTTTAGATTTCAAACACATAACACTATGTTGAAACACTAACAGGTTATGATACCTTGCAACCTTGGATGCAACCATTAGGTACTGGCCAGCGTCGACCTCATAGAAGGGAAGATCTACCTGTTAGACCCGTTCAGACAGGAGGTTACATGGGAGTACAGGAATAAGCAGGTCGTGTGCCTACATTGGTTTATACCCTCGATGTTGCATCAAGTCGGGTTTCACTCCAATAGAACGAAGGATGATGTAACATACAGTTTGTTGAAGAAGGCCTTCCGGATGAGCATCATGGACGGATCCCGTGGGGTGCCCCAATAGCATCAAGAGTATGACTGTTTCAACCTTTTATTCTATCTCACTTGGTTTTAATTAAATTCCATTCTAATGGTTGTTCATATGGTGATTTGCAGTGGTAACTGTGGTGCCCATACTTTGAGATTGGTAGAGTACTTGTTGGCAAACAAGAAGGAGTTCGACTAGAAAGAAGAGGATATAGGCACCATCCGGGAGAAGATGGTTGTGGAGGTTTATTGCAACTCGCTTCACAACACTATTGTATAGATGATGTATATTATGGGTTGTTCCCTGAGTTGTAGTTGATGTACATAACAGATTCATTTATTATTTTCATTAATCAATTAATTTTTTTCAATTTCAACCTGCGTGTGAACAATTTGGTGCATTGCAACACGATTTAAAAAATACAATGAAAATGAATAACTAAAGCTAAATGATTTAAAAAACATAACTGTATTGAGCATGGTTCCCAAAGTCTGAACGATGTTGGAAGACATCAACTTGGAGATATGTTCCTTAAGGTGCTTCTGGTGGCAATTCGTCTTCCTCTTGTACTGCCTTATTATGTTTGATTGCCTTCCTTATCAAGGCACGTTTGTTTGTTGTGTCCAATTGAATGACAGATGTTGCACTTGCGACGGTATTCCTCAGAGACAATTCTACTAGAACCTTCATTAACCATAGGCGGGTTGGAACACCTCCTGCTATTATGTCCTGGTTGTCCACATCTTCTACATGACTGTGTGGTTGTCCTCTCCGAAGACGAGGCATGTCGACCCTTCATCAGATGACCTGATTGTCTCTTTGTCTTTAGATTTAAAACCACCCGCGCTGTGATGTCAGATGGCACTACCCATGAAGAAGGACAGCCAACAGGCATAATAGGAACCGAGTATGCATCAATAAGTGTCTCCCTCTTGTAGTAGTCCACACATAGAGATGTGAAATCCAAGTTTTGCTCCCTACAACAATGAAAATAGTGATATTCACATTTAGGTAATATAATGTGTGAACTGTAACTTGTCAAGTACCTTGCCGCTACAAGTGCATGTGAATATGGAAAAAAGTCCATTTGGAATTTGTTGCATGTGCAAGTCTTACGGGCTAAGTCAACCGTCCACTGTTTTTCCTTATGTCTGACAGAGAATATGTTCCAGTCAACTGGATTTACGGTCATATAACCGCACTTCTCGACCCGTTTCAGGATCATAAGATGTGTTGTGTTGGTCAATCGATGACGCATGTACCGTGCAGCTGCATGACGATTGTGACTTTTGTAGCATATTCCTAATGAACTCTGCCAGTGTCATCAATGGCAGAGTTTATGCACTCTGCAACATTTATGGTCATCACACTGTACCTTCTTTGGGGACAGTGTACACGGGACCATTTGTGAGGACCGGCATCAATGACATAATCGAATGCAGTCTTGTGCAGTCCACGTAACTCCTCCATGTGACAATTATACTTTAATTCACTGTACGACCTAGATGTGTCATTCATTATGTCAGCAACATCCTTTCTATGGAATCACTTCTTCATATTTTCACCAAAATGCCAGCAACATATGGTATGGGTTGTATAAAGGAACACTTTAGAAATCCCTGCTTCAATGCTTGCATGACGATCGGAAATGAAAACCAGATCATCTATATACCAAAGGCACCCCTCAAGCATTCCAAAAACCACTCTCATGAAAGGTTGTTTTATGAGTCACCGTACCTAAAAGCAATTGGATACACCCGTTTGTTTCCATCTTGTGCAGTTGCCACAAACATTGTACCCCCGAATCTTCCCTTCAAATGGGTACCATAAACTGTAATCACAAGACGTATACACCTCCTAAAACCTCTAATTGAGGACCTTAACGACGTGAAAAAGTAGAGGAATTTACCATCGTTAGTGCACTGTAAGTTGGTGATTGTGCTAGGATTTTACTGTTCCAGAACGTATGCAAAAGATGGCAAGAGTTGGAAAGCTTCTTCATGCGTTCCATAGGTCAATGACAATGCATATTGCAGGGCATCGTGTGCCTTACTATACATGATTTGTATGCCATACATTGTTTTCATACCGACGATGACGTCATTGGGTCGCATGAGACGACCATCATGTTGTTGAAGTCTAGATGCAATGACTTCTCCGATTATGACTGCATTAGCTTATCGGTGGCGACGGTGAATCTCCTCCAATGGACAACTGTGTTCGTTGACAAAACTTCTGACTTGAAAGTATGTCTCTTCGTCTCTCCTTACCACTATTAATTTCCATGTACAGTTGTCAATGATACAAACCAGATGTAAAGTTGTCTTATTAGACCTTTTCACCTTCCATTCAAAGTTCTGATGCATTGCAAAATGGCCAACTAGCATTTTCAAATCCTTTTTACTCGGAAAAAATTGACCTTTATAAATCATGGTTCTAGGTTCTTGCGCTGCCAAGGTGCTGCTTCTATCAATACCAAACGAGTATGAATCTGCTCCGGGAATGACCCACATTGTCACATTATTAAAATCAGATGCTGTTACATTATACCGGGCCTCGGAAGTCCTAAGCATATCAGGTGGAGTGCAATTAACTCCTTGTACATGTCTACCTCGTGTTTCAATTTGTGTAGGGTCTTCATCCACATTTTGTAGATCATCAACCTGATCATTAACCTGTTCATTATTTGCATCATTATCCACCTCATGGTTCGGGTAATTGTTCTGCGCATTGTACTGCTCATTTCGACAACCAAACACATCGCCAAATTGAGGTTCAACTAAATCTTCATGGTCGACCGCTACCGGTGGGACACCACACATGTTTCCCCTACCTTCGGTGGCACTTCTTTGGGTGAACACTTGGTTGCTACCGCTAAAGGATCCTAATTGTTGGGGATTTTCAGGAGGAGGAATATCATTCCCGATCATATCTCCAACTGTCCTCTCAGTTACAATGACACATACTTGAGGGATAACTCGATCTTCCCCTAGCATAAACTACATATCGTTGTCATTTCTTATAAATGTGCGACATGTACTTCTAGGAACGATTGATATTGATGACAGATCAACATTGAATTTGTTTACATCATAATTCACAATGGTATGCACGATCGCCACCAATTCTTCGTAAGTCATATCCTTTGACACATACATTCCCTTATTATTCGATCCAACAAACCTCTGACTTCCATCGGGTAATTGCTCCCATCGACCGTTGTAAGATATTACTATTCTAACCCGATGTATGATGCTATCAAATTAATCATCACAAAGCATTAATGAAAATCCAGGACTATAAACTTTTTTCAAATATTATATTTACAAAGGCTCTGGTGAGGATATTGAAAAGTCTCGGAGAAGACAAGAAAAGGCTCATAGAATTCTTTAAAAGGCTCGGGTAAATCACATCAATAGACTCGGACAAGTCTTCAAAAAGCTCAATTAAATCACATGAAAATGCTCAAAAAATTCTTCAAAAGGCTCAGGTAAATCACATGAAAAGGCTCAGGGAAGACATAAAAAGGCTCGAAAAATTCTTCAAAAGGTTCGGGTAAATCGCATGAAAAGGCTCGGGGAAGACATAAAAAGGCTCGAAAAATTCTTCAAAAGGTTCGGGTAAATAGCATGAAAATGCTCAGGGAAGACATAAAAAAGCTCAAAAAATTCTTCAAAAGGCTCGGATAGTGAATGAAAAGGCACGAGTAACACATGAAAAGGCTCGGATAGTGAAGACATGAAAAAGCACGGGTAACACATGAAAAGGCTCGGATAGTGAAGACATGAAAAAGCACGGGTAACACATGAAAAGGCTCGGATAGTGAAGACATAAAAAGGCACGGGTAACACATGAAAAGGCACGGGTAACACATGAAAAGGCACGGAAAACACATGAAAGGACTCGGATAGTGAAGAGATAAAAAAGCACAGGTACATGAAAAGGCTTGGGCATCACATGAAAAGGCTCGGAGATCTAAAAATTCTCACAATTGCTGGTTTATAAAATGTGAACAAATTAAAAGAAGAAAGTTCAAGAAATATTACCTTATTTTATAAATTGAAGATGAAACTCGAGGCAACGACAAATCTTGAACTTTTATATGTAGAGAGAGAGAGGGAGAGAGAAAAAGAAAAGATCAGAGAGAGAGATAGTCGTTTTTGTTGGAAGTGTGGAGAGAGAAAAGTACAAAGAGAATAACATAATTGATTATCTAAGGGCAATTTTGGTAGTTCACTATAATAGGTGCCTTTTAAACTTAACTTATTAAACCACTGACAATATCACCGAATGAGCCAAATAGCAGTTTCATTCAGCGTAAGGATAGCGTTCGGAGAATGCCTTTGGCTTCTCTTTTGGTTTCACCAATTTTGGTGAATCAACGGTTTGATCGGCAGCCATGACCGCCGAATGAAACTGCTATTTGGCTCAAAAGGTCTCTGGACTGGTTCTGCGGTTAAGTTCGGCTGTTTAGAAACCACCGAATGAAACCGTTGATGATCCCCTATTCTTTTGGGATTCAATTCGACTGTTTGATCGGCGGTTTTGAAACCGCCGAATGAAACCGCCGATCGTACGATTTCGAGGGCAAACTTGTATTTTCTCCTAGCCTTTTTATTGCTCTCCATAAATACACCAATATGTCACTTTCTTTCTACACACTCATTGATCATCAAGAACCCTGAAAGAGAAAGAGAGATATTTAAGAGGAAAAGCATAAAGATTGCTTCTTTAATTCTCTAAACTCATTTCCATATGCATCAATCATCATTTAAGCATCATCTAGGGTCATCTAGTATGTGCTAGTGCACGGGTCTTCTTCAACACACATATTATGGTAAGTTGTTCACTATTATCATACATAATTAGTGTTCTTACTTAGCAATTTATCCCATTCATTACTTGTATGTTCTTAGAGTAATTTCTACATACAAGATTGAGATTATGTTTTGAATGTTTGAGTGTTGTATTTTGATAGCTATATTTAAGATTGTCATATCTCACATAGCTATGCTTTATGCCATGTCATATAGCAATTAATATCTAGGATTGTTTTCATTGACTATTATTAATCCTAGATAAGCATCTAGTGTAACCTAGCATTATTTGCATTATTGGATATCTTTGAATATTCACTTAGGTTGTTTAATCTCTTCATTGAGAATTGAGACTTGTGGCTAAGGTTGCTTAGGCCATAAGCAAATTGGACTAGGTTCACTTTTATAGGCTTGCAGGTAGTAGTGACTGGTTATAGACCATGAGAAGTTGAGGTCAACCTAGGTTGTAAACGTCATTGCAATTCGTAGATTTGAGGAGCGCATATAACAGCCCGTGGTTTTTCCTTGTTGAAGGTTTCCACGTAAATATCAAGTGTCTTTTATATTTCTGCACATATTACACTTGCTATATAAATTGACTAGTTAGAGGCATTTTTCTAAACTTGACTAATCACGAAAATTGGGTAAAATTGATTAAAATCTATTCACCACCCTCTAGATTAATATTGAACACACCATAATTTGTTTCAATTGGTATCAGAGCTGGTTCCTAGATATACTAAGGTGATCATTTGCTCATTTTAGGTGTGTTTTGCATTTTGTGTGATTTTTGATCATTCATACATTTGTATTCATTTCATTCATTCATAAACACTATGAGTGGAAACATTGGAAATAGTAGTGGCAACGAGGGTGTTTCTAGCACGAGACCTCCCCTACTCACTAGGTTGAAGATGAAGTTGTATATTTGCCAAATCCATGATAGAGCTTGGATGGTGGTTGAAGACAGCTACACATCTCCCGTGATGACTTTTACGGGTGGAGGAGAGGATGTGCTCAAGCCTAAGGCGCAATGGAACGCGCAAAAGTTTGAGGCATCGAAATGGAATAGGAAGGCGATGCATGCCATCCTATGTGCAATGGACAAAAATCAATATAAATTGATTCAAAACACTAGGATAACTATGGAGGCATAAGACATCCTAGATGTTGCACATGAGGGAACCAAAGTTATTAAGGACTCGAAGCTTCAAGTTCTCCAAACGCAATTGAGTTGCTTAAGATGGATGAGAACGAATGCTTCAACGACTTTGAGATTAAGTTGATGGACATTGTTAACCAAAGTCATCAACTTAGTGACCTTTACTCGGATAGAAGGATCAAGCAAAAGATTATGAGATCGCTTCCCGAGAGGTTTGAGTCCAAGGTAACGGCCTTAGAGGAAAATAACACCTATGAAGCTGAGTTAGGTGATTAGGAGACTTCTAGCTTATGAGTCTAGGAAAGGTCCTATCTCCACACCTCCTAAAAAGCAAAAAGGAATTGCTTTGAAAGCCTCTAAAGTTGAGAACGATGAGGAGAAGGATGACTCGGATGAGGACATGGCCTTGTTGATGAGAAAGTTCAAGAGGTTGACCGAGAAGAAGGGATTTGGATCCAAGGGCCAAGACTTGAAGAAAAGGACTCCTTTCAAGAGGTTTGAGCCTAGAAAAAAGAAGAGTGAAAGGAAAGGGATCCAATGCTATGAGTGTGGTGGCATAGGACACATCGCTCCCGATTGTGGAAATTTGAAGAACAAGAAAGGAAGAGTGATGGCTGCCACTTGGAATGGAAGTGATGACTCCGATGAGAGAGATAAGTCTTCGGATGATGAAGAACTCATGGCTAATTTCATAGTCTTTGCCTCTTCCCATAATGGCAAAGGTGCTAGCGAAGAAGAGGAAATAAGTCAAGAGGAGAGTGACTCAAGTGATGATGGTTCTTCATCACAATCCACAAATGGAAATGTGGATAGGATGGATCTCTAAGACTACATAGTCAAGTTTGAGAGTTCTAGGTTAAAGAACAAGAGAGAAATTAGGAGATTGAAAAAAGAAAACCTAAATATCTCAACACAAGTTGATCACTTAAGTGAACAATTGATGAGATCCAAGAAGAATGAAGACAAGCTAAGAGATGAGCTAGCGTTGTCTATAAGGAATGAAGAAGGTTTGAAGAGGGAGCTTGAAGAAGCTAAAGGGTCAATGATTAAGATGGCCTCTGGCACAAAGAAGCTTGACCACATGCTTGGTGTAGGCAAAAGTCCTTGTGACAAGAGAGGTCTTGGGTTTAAAGATGGCAAGGAGACTTCCACTCCTAACAAGACCGTATTTGTCAAGAGCTTGAGCTACAAAGAAGCCTCACTGGTGCAAACTCCTAGGAAGAAGATTGATCTAGGACAATGTTCATATAGTGCACAAGTGAAGGTAGATCTAAGAAAACAACCTCAAGCTCAACCCTCAAGAGCTCATCAAGCTACCTTTCCTCAACAAATGGATCACAAAGGAAAGAGACCAATCATGCAACCTCAAGCTAGGAAGCAAGCTAGACTGTAGTATGGGATATTACTTAGAATATTTACAATAATGAAATCAAACCCGATTACAAAAGCCATTTTATGGGGCAGTAAAAAAAGGGAAGAAAGAGAAACGTATCAAGCATCTGTAGTATAGGATCCACTCACACTACCTTCCTCTTTGTCGTCACAAATCTCGTCATCCTCAAATGACCAATTCACCTCCTCATCTTCTTCAGGCATCTAGGGCCCATAATCACGACTAGAAATGAGGCCCAAGTCCAGCTCTTCACTAGTACTAGAAATGATGCTCTTTTTACCAGACTATTACATGTTGAAAGCACATTTGGTGGAAACTTCTAAGTACATGGGATGAGGCTCGACCCTTTAACGAAAATAGTGAGCTCGCCATAGTTTAATCTTATCTTTGATCATGTCAACCGCACCGTCTATGTAATGCTGAAGGGACTTGTCGAAGTGTTTCAAATCATCTTCGGTAGAGTGTCCCTTCACCGTGAAGAATTTCCTGGATTGTCTCATTCCGTGCTTAAACTCGCGGAGGATAAGGGCGTTGTATATCAGAGACCTTTGGAAACGATCTATTGCTTGAGCCTTCAGCTCGACCTTCATCTTCTCAAATGTGGCATCCTTAGAGGCTTGCTAGTTCCTTAAATCTCCCGACATTTGCTCGGCCTCCTACCTATCTTCCTTGGCTTGCTTCTCAGCTTTATAGCTAGCAACCATGGACTCCTGGCTAGTGAACAGGTGATCCTCCAACACTTGAAATTCTTCCTCGGCTGTTAGCAACTTCTCATTTGCAACTAGTTGGGTGGCTAAGAACTTGTCAACAAGCTCCATCGCCTAAGTAAGCTTCTGAGAGCATGATTCCTCTGTAGTGAATTTCTTGGCCACAAGACGAGAAACTTGTTCTTAAAGGCATTTACTCTCAGTAGCGAGAGTATTCTCACACTTGTAAGAGTCTGCCATCTCGAACATCATCTGGACGAAAGCAAGAATTACTTAGAACAAACAATGAAGTTGAGAAAAGAGATGGGAAGTGTAAAGACTTACCAAGGAATGGCAATTGAAGAAGAATTTCATCTTCTTGTTGCATGATTTGCCTTTGACATTCACCCAACCTTCTCCGATGCACACATCTTCATTAATCATATGCACTAAAATAGTGGAAGCTAAAGGACCTGAAGGAGAGCCCGAGCCAGAAGGTGCTTGAGTGGGTAGAATGGAACCACTAGGAACAAAAGGCCTCCAAATCTCTATAAAGGGGCCTTCACCCGAATTTCTCATTACATCACAGCATCAGTGTCCTTGCCAACATCTTCTGAGGCCATGGCAGTTGGGATGGAAGGATCTAATGGAATGACAAGAGTAGAGATGCCCTGTTCATTACCCCATTTCGAATGAACAGTCGGGTAATCAACAATGACTTCTTCAGTAGCAACTCCCTTTGTGACTACTTCTGCAACGGTAGTTTCCTTTTGTGATGCAATGGGCTAAACATGCTCAGATGACTTGTCCACATTCTCATTCACATCATCGACCTTATCATCTGAAGAAAAGACATATTGAACGTCTCTTGAAACTCGCTTGGCGGGCCGAGCGACGTAATCCACGACCTTTGGGGAGAAATCAGGTTTTTAGTATGTAAATTCCAGTATTCATAGTGATATTCTTCTCTACCGACTCTGGCAACTGTGGTTTTTCCTCTTTTTAGAGGTTTCCACATAAAATATGTGTCTTGTATGTTTTTCTTTAACTTTCGATATTATAAGTGTTCATATAATAATTGTTGGACACGTGGCCTTTTTCCTAATCCAAAAACCGCCGTCAACAGACTGGATGAAACATTTTCTACGTATAAAACTTAAAAATCAACAATATATAGCTCCCCACCTGCAATCTGCAATCTCATTGTATTTTTTTAATTAACAAATAGACAAAAATCGTTTGAGATAATATTAGTGAAAATAATTAAAGAGAAATGTTAAATATTTAAAAAATTTATCACAATATGTGTGTTAAATAATAGGGTTCAAAAATTAAAAAGCACATTTGGGGGAGGACTTATGCAAATAGCACCACATTAATAAGTCTTGTTTTAATAGCACCAAAAATGGAATTTGGACAAAAATACCCCCCAGCTTCTTTTCTTTTCTCTTATGAGTTCTTCACTTTCTTTCTTCTTCTTTTTTCAAAAACCTCCATTGATGGAGCTTCATTGGAGGTACCACCATCGACCGGCGAGTTGACCGGCAAAACGTTCGTCGAGTGCCAATCGTTGTAACTGAAGTGTTCGTTTACATTTTTGAGCTGTGTAAAGAGAGAAACGAAGCCAAACCTAAACCGTCATCGAATCTTCATCGTCCAATCTGTGATGATCCGTCGTGAATCTGACAAAACCGATGGCGCCAACGAACTCGACGTCGTTCAATCTTCCAGATCCAACTATCTCCGAAGTCAACCAACATCGTCGTCAGCTCATCACTTTCACCATTGATAGAGGTCGAACAGAATAAGTCTCAGAAGAACATGAATTAAGTCTTGAAACGAATTAATAAGTCTTGAAAACTCATGAATAAGTTTATGGTATTCATAAAATAAGTCTCGAAAATGGAGCAAATAAGTTTTCATAAATTAAGTCTCGAATAAGTGTAATAAATCTCGGATATTCATACATCAAGTCTCGAATAAGTGTAACAAGTCCCGAGTATTCATAAATAAGTCTCGAAATGGAACAATTAAGTCTCGAATAAAAGTAAAAAATCCCAACTTTGGCTACTATTCATCTTCTCCGATTTGACAAACCTAAACCCACCAATTCAAGATTCAAACAACCCCATTCAGATTCAATAAACTCATAATTCACATCAAAATCGACAACAAAATCACAATAAAAACTCTAAATAAATGAAAACGAAATTAATATTACAAAATCAACAAAAAAAATTTGTGTTCGTTCGTCGAATCGTCAACCAAAATTGCAAGTGTTCATCGAATCATCAACTAAGCCCCATCTAAGTGTTCGTTCTTTAGACAATGAGAGAGAGAGAGAGAGAGAGAGAGAGAGAGAGAGAGAGAGTTTGTGAGAATGGAGAGAAATTGTGAAAAATTTACAAATGGGGGCATTTTGGTCTCATTACTTACTTTTGTGCTAAAAAACATGAGTTATTAAAATGGTTGTAGTTACACAAATCCATTTTGAAAAAGTGCTGTATACCCCTATTTCCTCTAAATAATATGTAAATTTATGATTATAATGATATGTTTTGTATGTCATAGTTTATGAATGAATCATGATGTAATATGTGATGGATGAAGTTTTAATAATTACTAAAGAGAAATATATCATGTGGATAGTCATACATGTAATATAAAATTCATAGTAAACATTATAATTCTTATAAAGATGACCTTTTAATTACACCAACACAATCTAATAAGTTAGAATTGGAATATAACTTTTTTCTTTAATAAGTAATTAAATATTTAAATTTAGAAATATTTTACTTTCTTAACTTTTCTCTCTCAAGAATTTTCAATATTCTATGAATAGGATTTTAGAACGAAATTTTTTAGAAAATGAAGATGTAATAATTATTTTATATATATATATATATATATAGTTTAAATGCACTTCAACATGTAACTACAAAAGTTGCAAATCAATGTGGAATTGCAGATCTATCAAGAAAAAAATAAATTTAGATTGAATTTTTGTGAAAAATAAAAGAAGAAAAAAGAAGGAAAACTTTGCTCTTGCTATACAAAAAGGAGCACAAAAACAGTACTAAAACCATCGACATAAATTCTTTGACTTTTGAAAAAGACTTTTATGTATTTGTTTTTATTTTTTGTTGCCAAAAAAGCAAAATTTTGCTTTGTAATAGAAAAAGAACCCAATTCAACTTCTATTACTTAGGAGAGAAAAAGAAAAGAAAAAGAAAGTGATTAACTTTCTGAATGAAGAAGAATCATTGAATACCCACCAACAAGCACTGATAAATTCAACTACCCCAATTTGATATTTTGTATTCTATATTCACTCACTATCTTCTTCATTTAAGGAGCTCAACATCTGACCACTCCAAACTGTCATCTTGCCTTCCCAATATTACCCTCCTCCTCTGTGTGTGTGTCACACTTTCCAAAAACCCTTCTTAAAAAAAAAAAAAAAAAAAAAAAAAAAAAAGAAAAAAGAAAAAGTGGTAGTTTTCACGTTCTGTTGAGAAAACACAAAACTGCTTCTTTCTTCACCTAGTTTGTTTGTTTTGTTTTGTTTTTGTTTGGCTTTTATATAACTGCAAAGCCACACAAGTGCTGCTCACATTTTCTCTTTTGATCCACCAAAAAGCTTGCTACTTTGCTAGCCTTTCAAAGAAAAAACCCCATTTGTTATCTCAACTTTCTTGTCTTTTTTCTATAATCACCATTTTCCCTTGGTGTTGGCTGTTTTGGTCTTAATGGAGTTTTGAGAGGGTTTTTGGGTTAAAGTTTCATTTATTTCTTTGTTTTAGGCTTCTTCACAAATGGGTTTTGGTTTCTTTGGTTCTATATTGGTTCTTGCACTGTTCTTCAAGCCTCTAGCTTGCCAACAACCCAACACAGATGGGTACTTTGTTTCTGAGTTCTTCAAGAAGATGAGCTTAGCTTCTTCTTCTTCCTCACAAGCTTCCAACTTTTCTACCCCTGTCTGTTCATGGCAAGGTGTGTTTTGTGATGCCCAAAAAGAGCATGTAATTGGTTTCTCGGCTTCTGGTTTAGGCTTCTCTGGTTCTGTTCCTGATACCACCATTGGAAAACTCAGCAAGCTTCTATCTTTAGATCTTAGCAACAACAAAATCACTGCTTTGCCTTCTGATTTGTGGAGTTTGGGTTCACTCAAGACTCTCAATCTCTCCTCCAACAAGATTTCTGGTTATCTCCCAAGCAACATTGGCAATTTTGGTATGCTTGAAGCCTTTGATGTCTCCAACAACAATTTCTCTGGGGAGATTCCTGCAGCTATCAGCTCACTTGTCAGTCTAAGAGTCCTCAAACTTGATAGAAACATGTTTCAATGGAGCATTCCACCAGGAATATTGAATTGTCAGTCTTTGGTTTCACTTGATCTTTCAATCAACAGTCTAAATGGCTCCTTGCCTGATGGTTTTGGTGCTGCATTTCCCAAGCTCAAAACCTTGAACCTAGCAGGAAATGAGATTCATGGCAGGGACACAGATTTGACAGAGATGAAATCCATCACAAGCCTCAACATTTCAGGGAATTTGTTTCTTGGTTCATTGATGGGTGTGTTTCAGAAGCAACTTGAGGTGATTGATCTGAGCAGGAACCAGTTTCAAGGTCACATTTCTCAGGTACAATTCAACTCTAGTTATAATTGGTCTCATTTGGTTTATCTAGACTTGTCTGAGAATCAGCTAAGTGGAGAGATTTTCAATAACTTGAACCGAGCTCAGAATCTTAAACACCTTAATTTAGCTTACAATAGATTTAACAGACAGGAGTTCCCGCGAATCGAAACGTTTTTGGGTTTAGAGTATCTAAATTTGTCTAGTACTGGTCTCACTGGTCACATTTCCAGTGATATTTCACAACTGAGTAATTTGCATACACTTGATCTTTCCATGAACCATCTCACTGGCCAAATTCCAGTACTGAGTATCAAAAGCCTTGAAATTGTTGATGTTTCACACAACAATTTGAGTGGGGAGATTCCTGTATCTGTATTGGATAAGCTTCAATGGATGGAAAGATTTAACTTCTCTTACAACAACTTAACCCTTTGTGCTTCGGAGTTGTCCCCCGAAATCCTACAAAAAGCCTTCTTTGGTTCAACAAACAACTGTCCAATTGCTGCAAACCCTGTTCTCTTTAAAAGAAGAGCAAACAAACACAAGGGACTAAATCTTGCTCTGGCCTTAACCCTCTCAATGATCTGCTTGCTCGCCGGGTTGCTGTTCCTAGCCTTTGGTTGTCGAAGGAAACCTAAAATGTGGGCGGTCAAGCAAACCTCATACAAAGAAGAGCAAAACATTTCAGGTCCCTTTTCGTTCCAGACTGATTCGACAACATGGGTCGCTGATGTTAAGCATGCAAATTCAGTCCCTGTAGTAATCTTTGAGAAGCCATTGTTGAATATTACATTCGCAGACCTCTTGTCTGCGACTTCAAATTTTGATCGAGGCACTCTTTTGGCTGAAGGGAAATTCGGGCCTGTGTACAGAGGATTTCTACCTGGTGGAATTCATGTAGCTGTAAAAGTTTTGGTTCACGGATCAACATTGACTGACCAAGAAGCTGCAAGAGAGCTTGAGTATCTTGGTAGGATCAAACACCCCAATCTTGTTCCATTGACCGGTTATTGCTTAGCTGGTGATCAAAGGATTGCTATCTATGATTACATGGAGAATGGGAACTTGCAGAATTTGCTTTATGACTTGCCGCTTGGTGTTCAAACAACTGAAGATTGGAGCATGGATACTTGGGAAGAAGATGACAATAATGGAATCCAAAATGTAGGCTCTGAGGGGATATTAACAACTTGGAGATTCCGACATAAAATAGCTCTTGGCACTGCACGAGCACTAGCATTTCTTCACCACGGATGCTCACCTCCAATCATTCACAGAGATATTAAAGCTAGCAGTGTTTATCTTGATTACAATTTGGAGCCAAGAGTATCTGATTTTGGATTGGCCAAGGTATTTGGAAGTGGCTTAGATGATGAAATTGCACACGGATCACCTGGTTATGTCCCACCAGAGTTTTCTCAGCCTGAATGCGACTCTCCAACACCAAAATCCGATGTGTATTGCTATGGGGTGGTTCTGTTTGAGCTCATTACTGGGAAAAAACCAATAGAGGATGACTATCCCGAGGAGAAAGAAGTGAACTTGGTGAGTTGGGTTAGAGGTTTGGTGAGGAAGAACCAAGGATCGAGAGCTATTGATCCAAAAATTCTTCGTGACACAGGACCTGAAAGCCAAATGGAGGAAGCCCTGAAGATTGGATATCTTTGCACAGCTGACCTTCCTTCCAAGCGACCAAGCATGCAGCAGATAGTCGGCCTGCTTAAAGATATCGAACCAAAGGCTCATCAATGAAGAACAAAGTGAGAGGACTACACATAAGTTATTTCTCTGTACTTTTTTATTTTTTTTCTGCTACAAGTTTTTCCATTGCTGCCATGGAGAGGAATGTACAGTGGTCCTTGAGTTATGTTTTGGACTTTGATGAATTTCTTCGCTCGAAAATTTAATTTATATATACAAGAGTTTGATCCTTTGAAACTTGAAAGATAGATTCTCCTTACACATATCTTCCTCTTCACTTTGTATTCATATAATACTTGTAGAATGAATCGGTTCAATTAGTACCAGAATCAAACATATATGGTGATGTTGGATACGTGAGTCCACTTGACGCTTCTAACATAAGACTTGTGTAGTCTAAATATTGTTCTTGTGGGAATGCTCACACTCGCACACACACCAGGCCTACTCTTTTTTCCCTCTTAAGATTCGCAGCAAAAAGTCACTTTAGAAGCTCACATTGTTAGTTGTGGAGTTTGGTTTCTTCTTGGAGACATAAGAGGTTAGTTTGTGCTTTGAAAAGCAGCCCATATGCCATTTGTGTGTGTCTGTGTGTGTGTGCGCGTCTGGAGGAGTAATTTTGCCAGTCTTTAGTGAATTCATGGTCCACTGCTGGACCATTGGCAGATCAATGACGTTAATGGGGTCAGAGTTTTGCAGAATCTGGTGAGGTCGTGAGATCAACCCTTATAATCACGATCCAAAATACAATTTCCATTATAGGGGTGGGATACTGAACCCCAACAACCACTTTACTATAAGAGTGAATGTGGTTATCAATGTAGTGTGTTTGATTGCATGGAGGAATTAAAATTGTGACATTTGCTTGCCTTTTTAAGGATATGCTGTTCCAGGATGATTCTCTAGTGAAAACGTCTTGAATTTATAAATTAAGGACGTCAAACCACAGCCACACATTCATATTGGGTGTGGGTATTTGTTAATGTGGGACTGTGAACCCAAAATGAATGTGGGACTGTAGTTGGACGTCCTGAAATTATAAAGTTAGAACGGTCCCGATTAGAAAAGCATTATACTGCTCTATATGTGAAAAAAGTACTTGTATTTGCTTTGATAAAAAAAAGTGTTTTCAATTAAAAGAACTTGTATTTAGTCTCCTTAATACAAATTTAAGAATTTTTTTTTTTTCTTTTGACAATACTCATTTAAGAATTAAGACCAAGTAAGTTGATAGTTAAAACATGTTGTAATCTTTTAATTAAGGAATTAAAGCATTAATTAAGGTCAAATATAGAAAAAATATACTGATAATGATTGAGAGAGAGATATTCCTAGAACAATTAATAATTTAATAAATTAAGATTATGTGCATGTTCATGATGCTTTCAAATGGTGAGACAGAGTTTGTTTACAATCCAACCTCACTGAAAATACCATGAAGATGCATTATGCATATGCTTGCTTATCTCATCATTACCTGAGCAAGCTACGGTCGCACTCATTTTTATTTTTATTTTGGGGTCAAAATGGGTGGCTTAATTGATTTGCTGTCAAGCATGTTCTGTGTATCTGACTTATTACAATGTAGAAGATGGTGAAAATGAGGTTTACGTGCCTCTCTACTACAACAAAAGATTTTATCACCCTGTCTAACTAGTTCCAAATAAAAGGATTTTTACCAAGGTTTTAGACACTACCGTGTATATATATATATATATATATATATATAGAGGTCAGGCTCTATCAACTAGAATTTTTTATTCAATTTTTTTATTTCAATATCTCAAGTTTCAACCACCCATTTGTTCATGTGCTTTTTAATCTAATGGTTGACATATTAAAGTCAAAAAACTCGGTCAGAAATTTGTATATCTATATAAAGAGAGGAACTTTCAAGTGACGAATCTCTTACTTTAATTTCGATAAGAATTTTGATAAAATCACATCGATTTTTATGAATTTTGATCTAATTTTTTTTTTTTTTTTTTTTTTTTTTTTTTTTTTTTTTTAAATTACTAGTTCATTGAAATCTACCTATGAATAAAATTTGAGAATTTTCAAGTACTAGAATTTTTTATTTATTATTTTTTTTTTGAATTTTCTTATATTTCTTTCATTTTTCTGATACCTTCATATTTAATAAAATTGGAATTAATAGTTCTAGTGCTTAAAAGATTCTTAAATTTTATTCATAGGTAAATTTTATTAAACTTATTATCTATAAAAAAAATTCAGATAAAAATTAATAAAAATTAATATAATTTCATTAAAAATTTTACTGAAATTAAATTATGAGTTACATTTAATTAGTGTGGAAAACCTCGGCATGCAAAATTTCCACACACCTACTTACCTTCAAACATCATGACATGATCATCATACAAAAATGTGTTGAAATAATAATTTTGACCACTAACTTTATGCAGCAATTGGTGGGAATAATGATTGATTTTGTCATCTACAAACATCATGGTTGGTGAATACCCTTCAAAAGAAATTTATATGCCCAATAAAAGTTCTTTTCAAAAACATGTATTTTTTTTTGTTAAATTAATTTATTAATAATAATCCTATTCACTTTGAAAGCATTTCCACTTATTTTTAACTAAACGGTATAAATAGATTTTATTATTAATTTTTTTAAAAAGTTCAATGACATAAAAATATATTCAAACGCCCATTAAAGAACTTTGGGAGTTAATTTATTAGACTTGCAGGAAGAGTTTCCCATTATATAAAGCATTCTATAGATTATGTAAATCTTTCGGATTCATTTCTTAATACTTCTTTCGGTTAAGACTTAATAGTAAGGGGTCGTTTGTTTTTTCCACTTAAAACTTAATGGGTCTGAATCATAATTATTAAGTTGTTTTGTTTTTTTTTTTTTAAATGGTCAAACAACTTAAAAATACCAAAAAACAACTTAAAATAAAAAGTAAAAAATCATGATTTTTCACTTAATTGTAAATCACTGAATTGCATTAAATGCAATCCAAAATATTTTCTTCCAATATTATCTTCCATACATAATTTATCTCCAACTTCATCATAATTATATATCGTTTAGAAATCTTTATTTTAATATAATTCTTATTTTAAATAGATTTAAAAATAAAAAAGAACCCTAACCACTTCTTATATTGGTATTTAATATCAATACTTTATTATAATATTAGGGTGATGTATTTATATATTATTATTTTTATAGTGTTTTGTGTGAGTTTTCATGTTGCCCCTTTTATTTTTTGAAAAAAAAATTTCTTTTCTTAGTAAAAGTAAAGTTTGTTTGTAATCGAAGAAGAAGATCATGATCATATGTATTCACATAATAATTATTATTTTTGGATTGTTTTTATACTATATTATATGTATAATTGTTTAACATGGGTATAGATGTAAAATTACTTCTTTTCAAGCAATTTTATTTTTTAAAAAACAAACATGTTGACAGTATATTCAGATGTGAGAAAAAAAAAACAAACATGTCATTCAGATTCAAGTTTCAGTCATTATTCAGTCTTCAATAAAATACAGAACTATTCAGTCTTCAAACAAAAAAACAAACGGCCCCTAAGTTTTTGTAAGCATATCATACAACGACTAGTGCTGTACAAATTGAAAGATAGAGGCAATATTGGTGTTGAATTTCACACTGTTTTCATTGATCGGTATTTTTAATATATACTACATCAGATATAAGTGTTAAAAGAACTAAAACCCTCATAATGATAAGTTATACTTCTAAGATAACTATACAATATTAAATACAAATATACAACCTGAATATATCAACAATAGCAATGGTTTAGTATAGCTGAAACACTAGATACCCAATATGCCCCCTCAAGACAAGTCACAACAGGAGAGGCAAATCTTGTCTTCGAGTGACTGAAAGAGTGAACGAGATAACAACTTTGTGAGAGCATTCGCTAGCTGATCTTTGGAAGAGACATGCGCCACACGGAGATTTCTTGACTGAACTTGATCCCAAATAAAATGGAAATCAATGGCATCATGCTTCATTCTTGAGTGAAAAATCAAATTGGAACACAATTGGGTAGCTCCTACATTGTCACAATAGATAACAGGCGATGTGGGCAGTGTGAGTCCAAGATCAGTGAGGAGAAAGCTTACCCAATTAAGTTCAATAGTAGTGACAGCAATCGACTTATACTCAGCCTCTATGGAGGAACGAGCTATAGTTGTTTGCTTTTTTGAGCTCCACGAGATAGGATTCCGCCCAAGGTAGACAATGTAAGCACTTGTGGAGGAGAAATTATCTTTATTTCTAGCCCAATCTACATCGGAGAAGGTGTGAAGAGCAACCTAAGAGTTGCGATGGATAACAACACCCTCATTTAAGGTTCCACATAGGTACTGTAGTAGACGTTTCACAAGGTCCCAGTGGTCAGAAGTAGGCTGATGCATAAATTGTGACAGCTTGTTGACGGCATAGGAGATGTCCGGACAAGTAAGAGATAGATACTGAAGACTCCCAACTACCGTTCTGTATGTTGAGGGGTCACTGAGTTATGTGCCTGAGTAGAGACTGATCGGAGGACTTGTTGGCAAGGAGGAATGAACCAGCTTGGCACTAGACATTTTGGTACGAGTGAGAAGGTCAAGTATGTACCGCCGCTGTGATAGTAAGATACCATTTTTGTGTGGTACCACATCAACACCTAGGAAGTAGGAAAGAGGACCAAGATCCTTCAGAGAGAATCTGAGAGTGAGACTTGTAACAAACTGATCCACATATGCCGAATTATTACCTGTGAGAATAATATCATCAACATAGATTAGAAGATAAAGTATGTTACCACTAGTATTGAGGACAAATAGGGAGGTGTCAACATAAGAGTTCTTGAAACCAACTGTAAGCAAGAACTAACACAATTCATTGTACCAGGCTCGTGGAGCTTGCTTGAGGCCATATATATCCTTCTTGAGCTTGCATACATGTGTCGGGCTATCTAAGTCAGTGAAGCTAGGGGGTTGAGCCATAAAAACTTTCTCTACGAGCCGACCCTGAAGAAATGCACTGTTGATGTCTGGTTGACATAGGAACCAGTCATGACTGATAGCCATACTGAGGACAAGTAGCACAGTTGTAGGCTTAATCACTAGATTGAAAGTCTCGAAATAATCCACACATTGTCTTTGATTGAAGCCCTTGGCAACCAGGCATGCCTTAAACCTGTCAATTGAACCATCGGTTTTCCGTTTGATCCAAAAAATCCATTTGCACCCAACAATATTAGAAGCCACTTCCGGTGGAATAAGCTCCCAAGTACTATTATGAACAAGTGCATTACACTCCTCTGACATCGCCTGTCACCAATCTGAATCCTTTAATGCCCAAGTCACTGTTGTTGGTTCAAAGTCAGATAAAAGCTGTAATTGTGTGTGAAGATTTAGTTTATGAAGTGGTTTATGAATTTTGTTCTTGGCCCTTGTTGTCATGTGATGGTCGTTCAAAGGTTGGGACACTGTCACGGAGGGTGGAACCACTGATTCGGCAGCTGCATGGCAGGCGATGGAGCTGAAATTTGCTACTAGTGAGGCTGCTGCGTGTGAACCGAGATAAGGGGATCAGTTGTGGCAACCGGAGTGACCGATTTAGTGGTTGTCACGGCAGCTGGCAGAGGTGGAACTGGCGACCCCAATAATGCAGCAACAGCAGGTACAAACGGTGGAGCTAAATCCGCAACAACAGTGGCAATAGGCAATGTAAACTGTCGAGCTTCAACTTGTATCATGGAGGAGGAAGTTTCACATGGTAGCAGTCCTTGATAGACCACAACAGAGGATGGTGTTGCTGCTGGCCGACACATACTTGGAGAGGACATGTTAGGGACAGGCGGTACTTAAGAGGAAATAGTGGTGGAAGTTAGACGATCTAGAGACGTTTTTAGTGACCTGTAGGGAAAAACTGACTCCACAAATTGAACGTGATGAGAGACAAACATTTTGGAAGACGACGGATCAAAACAAAGATATGCAAGTTGAGATAACCAGTACCCAAGAAAAACACAAGAGGTGGAACGTTTATCAAGCTTATGAGAAGAATATGGCTGAAGCCACAGATAACATAAACACCCAAATATTTTCAGATTTGAATAATTAGGAGATATGCATAAAAAATTTTCATAGGGTGACGAAAGACCAAGGGTAGGGTTGGCATTCTGTTTATGAGGTAGACAGTTGTGGCAAACACATAAGACCAGAAGTGTAATAGAAGAGAAGCATGAGTGAGTAATGTAAGGCCCGTTTCAACAATGTGACGATGTCTTCTTTCCGAGTACCCATTATGTTCAGGTGTGTGAGGTGGTGTTGTGAGATGGGAAACACCATTTGTAGTAAAGTAATCTTTGAGTGGCATGTACTCACCGCCATTGTCAAAGTATAGATTGATGATTTTGTGTTTAAAGTAGTTTTCAACAATGGCCTTAAATCGAATGAAAGCATCTTTAACCTCTGATTTTCTTTTTAGTGGATAGAACCAAATGTACTTGGTGAAGTAGTCAACAAAAATAACATAGTATTTAAAACTGTCATGGGAGTTGACTGGAGGTGTCCACACATCAGAAAATATAAATTCAAGTGGTTGATACGAGACAAGCGATGAATGAGAAAATGGTAGTTTATGACTTTTATTGCAATAACAAGAATGACATAGAAAATTCTTTGACATAGAAGATGATAAATCTAAACTAAAATTGGAAACAATATGTTGTAGAATATGAAAAGCTGGGTGACCAAGCCTATGATGCCAGTTTGAGGACGAGGTTTTGACGCTTGAAAATGCTAGGACTGGTGACGACACAGACTTGGAAGTTAACCATTCATACACGTCATCCTTGGTTATGCCTCTCAGAAAGGATTTTCCCCTTACGAATATCCTTCACGTGAAAAGATGTTGATAAGAACTCAACAGAAACAGCATTAGTAGCACAAAATTGCGAAATAGAAATAAGATTCTTTTTCATATTAGGAATGCAGAGAACATCATTCAATGTAAAAGTGTTATCAGAAGTGCAAAGGGATGTTGAACCAGTATTTGTGATTGAGAGACCTATACCATCCCCAATCATTACATCATCGGAGCCACTGTAAGGTGCATGACAGGATAAATTGTTCAAGTCTGTTGTCACATGGTACGAAGCCCCACTATCAAGCAACCAGTTGGGATTGTTGAAAGAGGCGACGACAGCATAATGTGCTCTTGGCTTCCATGACACCTGAGGAGAGGCGTGAGATGAAGCAGAACTTGACCCCGATGACTGTATTGGCAACATTTAAAACGAAAGACACCGCTTGGCCGAATGTCCCTAAACACCATATATCTGATAACGACTAAGGTAAGGGCGTAGAGCCTGAGAATTGCCACGGGTAGGAGCCTTTGAGCTGTTGGACTATGGCTGATTGTTGGAAGAGGATGACTGACACCAGCCTATATTGAAGGGAGCGACTGGACACCAGTTGGTGGATTGCTGGTGCGGACGCTAATTTAAGCCAGACCGAGATGTGGGTGTAGGGAAAAATAAACAAATAAAAGTGTTACACGCAGCGGAAGCGATACTAAAGACAATTTAGTGACTTTTAAAAATTTTCCTTTATGAACCTTAAACCCTTTTAATCAATAAACATGCATATATATCAACAAAAGTAAATTACCTCTTGTCGCGTGATCCGATTGACTTACGTCGATGGTAATCCGCAAGACCTTCAATCCGAGCACGAACGTGGATCACCTAGGAGCGTGGTCTCCCTTTCCTTTGAATTGCAAACCTGTGAATGGACCAAACAAATACTTTCTTTTCTTTGTTAGTCACAAAACAATCAAAAGAATGTCAAAATTATTCCGGTCACTTTTGAGTTCACAATCTTATGATCGAAACTCGCGTGAACCTAGATCGATATCGTATACACAAGCTTATTGATGTTTAAGCAATTGTATACTATCAAAGAATAATTTTTCACTCCTTTTTGTCTCTCTAGAATAAAAACTCTCTTAGAATTAAGAAGAAGAAGAAAGAAAATAAAAACTCAAGCACCAATTCTTTGATGTGGCCGAACCCTATAAGAACATATATATAGGTTGGCCGAATTTTTCTTCTTTTTCCTTTAGGGTTGCCGAATTCTATGTAGTATCTAATTAGGGTTGGCCGAATTTCATCATGTCACTTATATAGGGTGACTGAAATTCAACCCTAATTCTTTTTAACTTTATAGACTTCAAACCCTAATCCAACTCTTTTATTTTTATTCTTTTATTTGACTAAATAAAAAAAAAAGACTCCTTATTTGATTAAATAAATAATACTAATTTATTTATTTACTTATCAAACAAGTCTTTTACTTTTAGGAAAGATTTGTTTCTTTAATTAAACAATTAATCAATAAATCAATTAATTCTTATTTAATTAAAACAAATGAAACAAAATAATATTTTTAGGTCAAAACCTTAACCTAGCCGCCCCACTTATATATAAGATGGGCCTAATATTATTTTCCTATTTCATTTAATCCATTGGACTTTAAATAAAAAAGCCCACATGTGAACCAGACCCATTCTTACTAAAAGAAACAAGCCCACATGTCTTTCATTAATATATTAATATAATTGAGCAGCCCATTACTTAAATAATGTGCAAATTATATTCTTAATATATTAAATGCAATTCTAGATGGACCCTTAAATTGGTCCGGTAGAATATATCAAGTGATCCATGCAAGTCCGTGTGGATTGGGGATCTTGGCGGGCCATCTAAATTTAAGCTTCAATAGACATAACCTAATCACAATCAACAAATGATTCACTTAGGTCCGATGCATTAATTTTAACTCATTCCACTAAAGAGCTAAAACTGAACTCTTAAATAAAGATAGAAAAGGAAGATGCTCCTCATTCATACCCTAGACAATCATATTGGAGATAGTGTATCCTCGTGATTAATATCAGTAATCGCCAAGAGTTCATAGACCGCCTATAACTCTCCAAGTTACCATATTTACTCATATGACCACGTTTTGAACTTGGATATTTTGACTTGTCCAGAAGCCATGTTTTCAATAGACACTATTGAAAACTCAACGTTGAGATTTAATATCCAATTACCTCAAAACATCCATATGATGATATTATACTCTCATTTAATTAAATGGAGCCACGATGTCCATATCTATAAATGAAGTCCTCTATCGATTAACAAATGAATATCACCAAACTATCGAGGATAGACTATGCGATATAATCGTACTCATTGATAACTCAAATGATATCACTTGCAACCATAAGTCCATCATTTATCTCAGGATTAAGATAGACCCTCCGATTGTCCTGATAATGAAAAGACTATTATCTATTGACGGTTCTAGATAAAGCTTTTCATTGTGATCCAGTTCAATGCACCCAGTGCACTAGATCCTTTTGCTCGAAGACACTCCGATGATTTTAGACTCATCATATCTCATTTGATCCCACTCAAATGCTAGCAAAAGAATTCTACAACTTTAACAAGATAAAGGTGCCCAACCTTTAACTTAAGTTGTGAACAATATTCAAGACTAACTAAAGAATTGTGTCTACCACATACATATCCAGATGTACGAACAATTCTTCTTTTCCCATAGTCTTTAGACCTTATGATTATTTACTTTGACAATTATAATACAAACTATAAATGCTATACGATTTGTTAAACCAGAAATCACTTTATTAATATGAAAAAGATTGTTAATTACAACATTACACTCTTGCTATTGAGCATAATCCTAACAGTGGGGTTTGTCGTGGCTAGAAAGGAAGGTGTCTCCTTTTTGGTGGTCTGAAGCGAGGCCTCAAAAGACAGCAGTTTTTCATAGAGCTCATCAAAAGATATAAGAGAATCCCGAGCTTGAACGGCATGAACCAATTCCTTGTAATCATCATCAAGTTCATCAAGGATCTGTTCAGTGAGACCTTCGTCATCCATTGGAGCGTCAAGTAACGCAATTTCATCTGCATGGGCTTTAACAGAGTGAAGAAAATCTGTGACGGACTGCGTACCTTTCGTGGAATTTTTGAGAAAATCCTTGACTTGCGTAATAAGGCCACGCGAAGGTTTGGCGTAGGTGTTGGCAAGGATTGAACATGCATCTATTGATGTGTTGGCTTTGGCAACAAAGGAGATAAGTGTTGGTGATAGAGAGCTAATAATTGCATTGAGAATGAGCTAGTCCTGATGAACCCAAAGGCGAGATGCTAGATTCATAATGGTGATGTCGTCCACAGTCAGAGTGGCTAGCGGAAAGGGCTTGGAACCATCGATGAAGCCAAGAAGATCATATCTTGTGAAGAGGGTCTGGAACTGTATTTTCCAAGACATATAATTGTTGGTGGTCAGTTTGAGCGGAGCCTAAGCAGAGATGTTGATGGTGATTAGGTGAAACTCATTTGAATGAAAAGCCGTTGAAGTCGCTGGAGTGATGTTGGCGATCGTGGGGTTAGCGGAAGAACTGTTGGCAAGGGAGGAACCTGAGTTTAACGTTGTCATTGGTTGATGTGGGAGAAGAGAAAAAAAAAATTAGGAGGAGATTGACAACTATGATACCATGAAAGATAGAGGCGATATTGGTGTTGAATTTCACACTGTTTTCATTTATCGATATTTTTAATATATACTACATCAGATAGAAGTGTTAAAAGAACTGAAACCCTCTGAATGATAAGTTATACTTCTAAGATAACTATACAATATTAAATACAAATATACAACCTGAATATATCAACAATAGCAGTGGTTTAGTATAGCTGAAACACTAGATACCCAATACATATATCATAAAGATTATAAAATATGAGGTTTTTACAATTTGGTCCCAACTTAATTGGGAAACATCACTTTTTTACTCATTAATTTAAATTTTATCAATTTGGTCCTTATATAATTGAAAATCAATCAAATTAGTCCTAACGTTAGTCAAAGTGACGGTTTTGACTAACAGCAGGACTAATTTAACCCTTTGACTAACGGTAGGACTAATTTGATTAATTTTCAATTATATAATGACCAAATTGATAAAATTTGAATTAAGGAGTAAAAAAGTGATGTTTTTCAGATATGCCTATATATATATATATATATATGTATTTTTTTTTTTCATATAACATAAAAATAGTTACTTTTGTTGTGGTCGCAACACATGGTATATAATAAACGATTCTATATTCTTAAGAATTTTTTTCATATTCTAATATATCTAATTATATAACATAACATATAATAGTAATAATATTTATTAAAAAAATATATAATAATAATCTTATATTTTCATTTTATGATATATATATATATAATTGTCTGAACTTCTGGAGTTCACAAAGTCATCAACATACCCATTAAATGATACTATTAATAATAATTATATATATAATAACAATCATATATATATATATATATTAAATTTCCCATATTCTAATAAATAATTATAATTATAATGGATTGTGGAGATTCAATCTGAAAATTTAGAAATATTTAAAAAAAATTTTTTTTTTTTAAATTTTCCAGATCTTCGAATTTGAAAATTTCCATATTTGAATAAATTGGTTATTAATATATGTTATGAACCTTCGCCATATGTGTTACGTTATAAACTATAATGCCAAAACACATGTATTGACTAATGTGATGGAATTGGAATAGTTGTGACTAAATAATCATGACTTTCAAATATTTATTATTACTAAATAAATGATATTATTTTTTTTTTCCATATAACATATAATAAAAATAATAATAATAATGAGTTTTTAAATTTGGTTCCAACTTAATTGGGAAACACTACCTTTTTTACTCCTTAATTCAAATTTATCAATTTGGTCCTTATATAATTGAAAATCAATTAAATTAGTCCTACCGTTAGTCAAAGTGATAGTTTTGACTAACAGTAAGATTGATTTGATTGATTTTTAATTATATAAGGACTAAATTAATGAAATTTGAATTAAGGAGTAAAAAAGTGATGTTTTCCAATTAAGTTGGGACCAATTTGTAAAAACCCATAAAAATATATGTATACATATATCTAGAACTTGACACGAGCTGTATTCGATCCCAATACCTTGTACAGAACAAGAAGAGATCTTAACGAGCTAAACTCATAGCTTACTATTTTCGATTTCACGGAAGAAACAAGAGAGCCTGGAAAATTCACAGGAAATTTTTCATAATATTTTTTTGGCAGTTTCTTTCTGTTAACAGTAAATAAAAATTGAGTTTGGTGGTCCTGGAATTGGTAGAGTTAGGCAGAGGAATGTTAAAGACAAAGGTCCAAGCTTTAAAGACAAAGTTGTGTAATTCATGGAGGATTATTGTGATCGCAACTCAGAAGAATGCAAGCATAGAATTTATTGGCCCCATATCTCAATGTGAGCATCCATATGTTTAAGAGGTGGTCCACGAGTCAAATATATACCTAGATAATATATATATATATATATATCAGTAAAATGAGTGGTGACAATGAGATGAACCGTAATTTAAACGGACAGATATAATCTGATCTTTAGGTTTGATACCGGATAAAAAAAAATCTCAACTGTCAAAAGTTATGGTAGACACATGTCACCATATCCTCTGAAATTTAGCAAAAACTCAACTCAGTAGAGAGTTTGAATCCCAATGAATCCCAACTTGACTGACAACCAAGTTAGAGGTCTATTGAGACCCGTAAAATGTAAACATTAGAATTTAGAAGCATGACTTGGATATTTATCATAAATTTGTTAAAAGAATCACTACAAACACAACAAGGTAGGAACTCATATAATATAAGGAGCGATCTTTACACATTTGTTCTTTCTTTTAAGTAAGATGAGATTGAATGTCCGTAGAGCATCTTTAACATAAATATGTACTTAAAGAAAATTGAATGGTAAATAAGATAAATAGATAAAAAGTTAAAAAAAAAAAAACTCTGTTTAATGCAATTATTTAACTTTAATATGGGGTTGATATGGCAAAAAAAGTTAGAAAATATGGAGTTGAGTTTCTAATTCTAGAAACTCTTCTAGAAATGCTGACTAAGATTTTTAACTCTTTCCATCAATAACATTAGAGCTCATTTAATTGTAAAATAAGATATGAGAGAGAGTGAAATAATTGTTTTATTATAATTAAGTATAAAATGGATGCATATTAGATTTTGGATAATTGCGCTGAAGATGTGAATATGTATTTCTCTAAAAATTTTTTTTTTCAAAAATGGGTCCATAATGAATAGAAATACTAATGTGACACTATTTAAAAACTCAAAAATACATATTTATATCGGAGATGCTCTAAGATATATAAAGGGGAAGTACACAATCAAACTATTCTTGACCTACATGGGTAACTTCTTTTGATCTACATGGGTAACTTCTTTTTTTTTTTTTTTTACTAGACATTTTGTGTCATTCGAATACCAAACCGATTGTCAAAAACTAAGGGTCGGTTTGGTATTGCTTTTGTGAAGTTAAAATCAACTAATTTAATAATTTTGATATAAAATTATGTTTGGTAAAACTTCCAAAAGTGATTAATTAATAATCTGCAAGTTTTGACAGTGATTTTAAGAAGTATGTGGGGGATTACTTTTTGGGACAAGGATCATCTCATCATCTCACCTCATTTAATCTTATAACACATAAGCATTACAACGAATGATTGGTTAAGATATGATTGCCACTTTATTAACAACCAATCACATGCTTTAAAAATGTGAGAAAAATGTGAGGTGAAGAGAGGATCATGGTCCTACTTTTTGAAAGTGATTATAGAATAATATATTTCAGTAATTAATAAATCTTTTAAAATATCATTACTATCCTTATGAAATCAAATTAAAATCATTTATATATCTTATTTTATCTTAAAATTAAATATTCTAATTAAATATTGATTTGATTTGATTTATAAAATCTTGTAAAAATATTTTTATTGTTCTTATGAAATTTTTTTCTAGTTTAAATATTCTAATTAAATATTGATTTAATATATATAATTAATGAAATAAGGTTTTAAAATCATGTCTATTTTAGTCATTGTAACTAATTTCAACACTTTTGAAATAAAATTACCAAACATATGTATACTGTTTTTGAGCTATACATTTGTTTTAAAAGTACAATTAACCAAACATCCGCTGATTAACTTCACAACTGATTATTCATTTAGCGCGACTAACAATGATTATTATAACAGTTTTTTTTTTTTTTTTAATGATTATTATAAAAGTTACAACAATACTAAACTATCCGTAATAATTTTGGTAATAGTTGAATAATAAAGGAATAGTTTTTTAATATTTAATGCATACATGACAGTAATTTATTAAATAAAAACGTATGAATATAGTACAGAAGCTAGGTCATATATAATATGATTTTTATAGCCATATGGCCCAACATGATGAAGTTGGTTGGCCCATGAGTTGGCCCAATTAACCAGATTTTTCTTAATTTTATTTCTCTAAATTTACAAACATAGATTTATAGGTTATAAATTAACAATGTATTAATAGATCTATTTTGTTATTTTGTTTCAAACTTTTAATAAAACAATATTAGTTTGATGTTCATTATTTTGTTATCAATTTGTCATTATTTTTTTTATATAAAACATATAGTGCGACAACTCAAACTTGAGATACTGATAGATTTACAATACTAGGGTTTAACCTTGGTGGGATTGGTCATCATTTTACTTAAAGCGTGTCTACTAGTTGGGAATGAAAGAAATCGTAATCAAGTACTACTGGAAAAGGAATGAAGAGGAATTATAAATCAGTTATTAAGTTTCATTCTAGTGTATACAAATTTTGAAGAATTAGAAATGAAATCAGAGTTGTACAAAGTTAATTACAAAAATACTCTTATATGTGTGTGTATATATATATGAGTATTATGAATAAATATATAAAGGAATAAAAAAAATAACATGACTTCATCGTGGAAGACATAAGTTTGTGTAACATTCAAGCCTCTATTCTTGTTCTTCTGTATAAGATCATCTGATCAGACACATACCATTTATAAGTACCCAGTTTTCAATAGCTCACAATTTATTTATTCACCGGCAATTCAGTTGTTTTTATCAAACTTTTTTTTCCTATTAAAATCGATATATATATATATTTACATATATAGAGTGATTCTTCCCTATATGATCCCTTATTTTAATTTCGATAAAAACCTTGATGAAATCATATCGATTTTTATGAATTTTTATCTAATTTTTTTTCTGGGTGATAAAAAAATTGAAATTTACCTAAAATAAAATTTGAGAATTTTTCAAATATTAGAACTATTTTTCTTGAATTTTCATATATTTCTTCCATTTTTTTTGATACCTTTATATTTAACAAAATAGAGATAAATAGTTATAGTGTTTGAAAAAATTTCAAATTTTATTCATAAGTAAATTTCATTGAATTTACTATCCATAAAAAGATTTAGATCAAAATTCATAAAAATCGATGTGATTTCATCAATATCCTTACTAATATATATATATATATATATATATATATATAAAGCCACGACTGTAAGAAGCCAATTTACAATAGTTCACAATTTCATTTTATTTTTTTGTCATAGTTCGGTTTTTTTTTTTTTTTTTTTTTTTTTTTTTTTATCAAACTTTTTTACTTTCCTAATAAAATTGTTTATATATATATATATATATATATATATAAATTTCAAAGCATTTGCATTTTATTTATATTTTATGTGTATATATATATGTACAACATAATTTCATATGAGATATTAATGAAAATATATATAGTTGTTTTTATTTTATTTTATGTGGGTATATTTTAGTAAAAATACATGAATTTTCTTTGTAATTAGGAAAGGGAACTTGATTCGTACACTATGTTTGTATTAATAGAATATAAATAAAAGGAAATGATAAGTTAAAGAGAAAATGAGAGGAAAAGATAGTGATTTTAGTGATAGTTGTTTGGATGGTTATGAATGGAATGGAATGGAAAGAAAAAGAAACAAATGTAGTATTAATAGGGTTAGTTTTGGAATATTGACAATTTTCATTAACTTATAATTCATTTCCCTCATTTTCCATCCAATTTTAGGGAGAAGATAAATTGGGTGAAACAAGAAGAAATTATTCCTCCATTTCTCACCTTTCCCTCCTTTTCCCTTCCGTCCCTCCTTTTCCCTTCCTTCCCTTCTCATTTAACAATCCAAACAAAAGACATGAAATCCTCCTATTTCCTTTCATTTCCTTTCCTTTCCTTTTCTTACTATTTCATCAAACCAAACATATTAGTAAAGTGCATAGGGGGAATCAAGAACTTAGGGGGTCTATTGAGTTGAGATTTTAATAGACAATTTTGGGTGTAAGGATTTTATAGATTTGTAAAACTATTAGGATTATTAGAATTGTTATGATTATACTTTTAGGATTATTAGGATTATATAGACTAGACTTTTAAGATTATTATGATTATATGGACTAGTCTTTTAGAATTCTGAAAGAGTCTTTGGATTTTATTTATAGACTATTAGGATGATCTAGACTTTATTTTAAGAATTTTTGGACTTTTAAAAATATAGACTTTGAAGAGTCGATTGTGGTATTCAATTTTCTCCCTAAGTTCTAGTGCTCTATAATCTTGTTGAGGGCAGTCACTAAACAACAAAGATTGAATGGGAAACATGTATAAGCTATGAGTTGATATACAGACTATGCATGCATTGGTTAAATTTGGAAGGTTGGGGCATAAGAAGAAATTTTTTAATATAAATGTAAATAACAAAAAAATTGATATATAAGAAAATAACTAGTGCTTGTTCTCGACAGATTTCGGCATACCCTTCCATTATTAGATTTCAAAAAAAAAAAAAAAGCATATATCTAAATTTTATAGAAGTATGGTTTTATGTGAGGCCTATATCTTTTTAACTCGCTCAGACAATAAATCAATAGAAATGATGATCATCTTATTTTATCTTTGAACTCAATCTACATAAAGAACGATATTATCAGTAGTTGACCAACTCTTTTTATTAGGTATTCATAACAATTCTAATAATCCTAATAGTTTTGCAAATCTATAAAATCCTTACACCCAAAATTGTCTATTAAAATCTCAACTCAATAGACACCCTAAGTTCTTGATTCCCCCTATGCACTTTACTAATATGTTTGGTTTGATGAAATAGTAAGAAAAGGAAATGAAAGGAAATGAAAGGAAATAGGAGGATTTCATGTCTTTTGTTTGGATTGTTAAATGAGAAGGGAAGGAAGGGAAAAGGAGGGACGGAAGGGAAAATGAGGGAAAGGTGAGAAATGGAGGAATAATTTCTTCTTGTTTCACTCAATTTATCTTCTCCCTAAATTTGGATGGAAAATGAGGGAAATGAATTATAAGTTAATGAAAATTGTCAATATTCCAAAACTAACCCTATTAATACTACATTTGTTTCTTTTTCTTTCCATTCCATTCATAACCATCCAAACAACCATCACTAAAATCACTATCTTTTCCTCTCATTTTCTCTTTAACTTATCATTTCCTTTTATTTCTATTCCATTAATACAAACATAGTGTACGAATCAAGTTCCCTTTCCTAATTACAAAGAAAATTCATGTATTCTTTCTCTCTTACTTTCTCTCTTACTTTCTCTCTCTTTCTCTTAACCCTATATATGTGGGTGAATTCATAAAGAGCCAAAAAATTTATTGGTTTATTGTTTTCAGCCACCAATATATTTTTGATTGTTTTCATACCTTTTGACCATTTTTGGACAAAAATACCCACAAATTTGAAATTTGAAAAAAAAAAAGGTTGAAGCGTTATGTTCTTTTTTTTTTTAGGGTTAAGAGAAAGAGAGAGAAAGTAAGAGAGAAAGAAAATCGAAAAACCGTCCAGTTCGTCGAACCTCGCCGTTGCTGCCGCTCTCGTCGAATCCGTCGAACCTTTCCCGGCCGCTGCACCTCACGCCTTCTCTGGACCTCTCGTCGAATCCATCACTGTCTGTCGTCGAATCCGCCAGACCTCTTGTCGAATCAGCTACTCTTGGTCGTCGACGCCGTCACCGTCACCGTCACCGTCACCCTCACTCGTCAATCTTCAAATCTGGTTAGTTGGGTTTTTGGGAAGATTTAATTTTTATTGTTCTGGGTTTTAGTTTGATTGTACTATGTTGTGTCTACGCTTGTTTGATTGCCGTGAAATGATTTTGTTTATCAAAATATTCAAATCAACCAGGTAATTATATAGTTGAGAGCTTGTTGATTTTATTTTTTGTTAATACTTTTATACAGTTTCTATTCACTGAAAATATATTTTCTTGAATGAAAGAAATTGTAAGCTTTTCTCTTCTGGAGTTGAAATGTGTGACACAACCTGTTTTTGTGATAGTGATGTAGTTTTGGTTTGTTTGTCTGTTTAAGTTTATTGGATATGAAAATTGATATTGATTTTGTTTATTTCACTAGATTCTGTGTAGGGATTTGACCTATTTGAGACGGGTATGGGTTTGGACGTTCCTGCTCCTTTGATCGACAAGGTCAATGATATTGCTGATGCATCTTTAGATGGGTTAGTGATGAACATCTTAAGTTTAGTTTTATTTTGTGTGTTTACGAATTGTTTTTAAATAATTGTGTCATTTTAAAACAAGGACATCAATTGTGAGTTTATGGATTGTTTTTGATTTGGTGTGTTTACGGATTGTTTTAGTTGCTTACTGGCATGTAACTTGAATGTACTGGCATGTAACTTGAATGTACTGACATGTAACTTGTTTATATTGACATGTATATTTTTTGTACGGCCATGTAACTTGTTTGTTGTACTGGCATGTAACTTAAATGTACTGGTATGTAACTTGTTTATATTGACATGTATATTTTTTGTAATGGCATGTAATTCATGTTAGATTATTCCAGGACAGGTCAATGATGTCGAGTTGTCGACAATTGCAACAATACTAATGTAACCGGGATCTCTTCCTTTAATCGCAACATATATCAACTGTTTGAATACCTCGCTGTTCTTACCATCGACCAAAGCAGACAGATTGCCAATGTTGTGTGAAAGATCTAGGATGCAAAGGTTTCGAAGATTGCACAGACATTGTAGGATGTTTCCGCTTAATAGGTTTTATTAAAGGCGTAGCATGAACAAAGAAGCTAATTTATTCTCTTCTACCCATGAGGGTAAAGTCCCAGAGAACTTATTTCCTCCTAGAAAATAGAAATGTAAATAAAACTGTTGATAGTAGGGAATAGTGACATTTGACTTGAACAACCGTAAATTTGTCATTTTTTGAAACTTAAAGTAGCCGAAAATGAGGTTTGTAGAAAATGCCTTGTAATATTTTTGCTACTATTTGTATCCATCAATAGATGCAATAAGAGAATCAGTTACAAATAATTATTCTTTTATTCATTTCTCTTTCTTGTAATTTATCTATTGAATCTCTTTCTTAATTTCTTTTCCTTTATTTGATATTTGTTTTTAATTAATTTCAAATACAGCTGACATCTAACTTCAAATACAACTACATATAACTTGGAACACGAAGGATATGTAACTAGAAACAAACTTGAAATGTAACTTAGAATGAAATTGATATATAAATTTGAATACAACTAACATGTAACTTGGAACGCAACAAGCATGTAACTTGAAAGGAATGTAACTTCGAATAGTTGGTACTTAACTCGCATGTAACTTAAAATTAAACTAGTATGTAACTTGAAAATCAATTAACATATATCTTGAAAATCAACTAGCATGTGACTTGAAAATCAATTAACGTGTGATTTGAAATCAACTAGCATGTGACTTGAAAATCAATTGACATGTGACTTGAAAATCAAGTAGCATGTAATTTGAAAATCAATTCGTATGTAACATATATATATATATATATATATATATTTAACTAATAAATGATGCTTTCTTCTTAGCTTGGACTTGAGTGACATGTGTGTAATTCAACTACATAAACTTCAACTACAAATGAAATGTAACATGAAATTACAAATTCTCCTTATGCTTGGTCTTCCAACCTGCAGGTCTCTTTTTTCTTGGTCTTCTAGCCTACGGTCGCCAAAGACCCATATTCAAATTCTCAATCTTTAACATATTCAACAAAGACCAATAATGGTAAAAAACAAAACAGCAGATAGACACCCTTAGAAACCCCAGAACACTACTACAAAAATGTTAAAAAACATCGCTAAAAGACATCGGTTTTTTGTAACCAATTTAAAAAAAAAAAACTTTTAGACATTGGTTTTTATAAAAACCGATGTCTTAAATATTGGATTTTCAAAAGACATCGGTTTTTAGGAAAACCGATATTTAAAAAAAAAATGTTTAGATATCGGTTTTTATAAAAACCGATGTCTGAAATATTGCGTTGAAAAGATAACCGTTTTTATAAAAACCGATATTTAAAAAAAGCGTTTAGACATCGGTTTTTATAAAAATCGATGTGGATTCAAAAGAAAATTTCTACAATGCTAATATGACCTATGTCCACATTCAAGTGCGTGTCTCTAAAAATACTCAACGTTATTTGCTCAAATTTTGACACAAGAAAGTCAACATGCAAACAAACACTTTTCAATAAAAAAATATTCCAAAAATTGGTTTGAAAAAGTGTGAAAATGAGTGATGAAAACAGCTTACTCGTGGATTTGCGAATAGCTTCTAACCTTTGACTGAATAATTGATCATAACTTTCAAAATACTGCCCAGAATTTTACGTTCTTTATACCATTGGATTTGTATCAAAAAATTAAAGAATCCTACATGGACAAAAAAAATTATTTTACTGCCAAAAAATACAGTTTTAAGGAAAACGTTTGCACAAAAATATCTCCGATCGCTTCTGATCGACCTTTGACTGAATAATTGATCATAACTTTCAAAATACCGACTAGAATTTTACGTTCTTTATACTGTTGGATTTGCATCAAAAAATTGAAGAATTCAGGATGGATAAAAAAATTTATTTCATTACCAAAAGATACAGTTTTAAGGAAAAATTTTGCACAAAAATATCTCCAATTGCTTCTGACCTTTGACTGAATAATTGATTATAACTTTCAAAATACCGCCCAGAATTTTACATTCTTTATACCGTTGGATTTGTATCAAAAAATCAAAGAACCCAACATGGACGAAAAAATTTATTTCCTTGCCAAAAGATACAGTTTTAAGAAAAAAGTTTGCACAAAAAATCTCCAATCGCTTGACCTTCGAGTACTCATGAATAATTGATCATAACTTTCAAATTACCGTCCAGAATTTTATGTTCTTTAGACCGTTGGATTCATATACAAAAATTAAAGAATCCAACGTGAACGAAAAAATTTATTTCGTTGCCAAAAAATGCAGTTTTAAGGAAAAAGTTTGCATAAAAATATCTCTAATCGCTTTTGACCTTTGACTTAATAATTGATCATAACTTTCAAAATAACACCTAGAATTTTACGTTCTTTATACCGTTGGATTCGTATCGAAAAATCGAAGAACCCCACGAAAACGAAAAAATTTATTTCCTTGCCAAAAGATACAGTTTTAAGGAAAAAATTTGTACAAAAATATCTCCAACAGAACACAAAACCACACAATAAAAAATGAAATGAAAATTAAACCCACCAATAAAATTTATTTAATATATATATATATGTTTGTAGTATAAATTAGAATTTTGATTAGTTGAGTTAATTCAAATTTATCAAACAAGTTTATTTTTTTTTATTTTTTATTTTTTAATTTCTAACAAATCATATAGGTTATATATAAATATTGTATAATTATTAACACATCTGATCTTGTAGTCAGGCGAAAAAGGCTTACCACTTGACTTTGAGGTTGCAAGTTCAATTTTTCATAATGACAATTAATTGTCATTATTATCAGAGGTGAGGTTGTCCGGTGACGGTGGAATTAATTTTTGTAATACATCAGGGTTTTTAAATCGATTTTATCTAAAACCAATGTCTTTTCTCTTGTTTTTACATCGTTTAAAAACCGATGTCTTTTGCTCAAAAAGGCATTGGTTTTAAAATTTTGAAAAACCCTTTTTTTTTTTTTTGGTAGTAGTAGTAGTAGTGGACCCAACACCCTGAAGCTTTAACCGTACAATATTTCCATCATTCTTAACATTCTCAGCAGTTAACGGCAATTCAACCGCTGAATTGGGTGTAGCCACAGCCTTTACAACTGTAACTAGTAAAAAACCGAAGAAATCCTTACAGATTCAGCAAAGCATCAACCAAAAACCAAATAAAAAAATACTAGTTAAGATCAAATATACATGTTAATTCTTACAATGAACAAATACTACACTCAACTAATTTTCTAAAATCAACAAATACTGCACTCAATTAACATTCTTCTAGATCTAATTTCATCAGTATTGACCACAAAATAACAAACAATTTGGGTATAACAATAGAGAAATGCACATGAATCGAACAAAATTAATCTTCAATAATTGTGAAAAACAAATATATAGAAATTTACCTTTGTAGATGGACTTGACGAGGGAGTTGATGTTCTCTTTTTAGAGATAAAAACGATTGTAGTTGAGGAATAAATGTAGAACTTCCTGTTTGGATACACAAAATGAATTAAGAAGTGAAGAGGATTCTGGCTTATTCAAACTAGAATCATAATGCTAGTTGCTTTTTTAATTTTAATTTGACATACGTGAAGGCCGATTTATGAAATCATTAGATTTCAATCATTTATCTTGATTGCAGGTATGTGGGCAATCATGGGCCAATATTATCCTCTATCCTCTTTGCACTTCTGTTGTAGCAGAGGACAATTATCGATATATAATTTTGAAAGCGAAAGAGGCAGGCCTTTCTCTAGAAAGGATTTGAGCTTGAATTCTGCGTAAAATTTTGGGATTTTTAGAAGATGAAAACGCAAATATTGAATGAGACTAATTAAACCAAAATAAAATGAAATAATAATAAAAACCTTAGATGTAGGATGAGAACAGGAAGGAGGGTCTAGGGTTTGTTGAAACCAACGAAAATGGAAAAAAAAAAGATTAAATCAAAGAACCGTGAAGTGAAATCACCTGTAAGCGTATGTTTCAAAATCTCAGGGGAGAGAGAGAGAGAGAGAGAGAGAGAGAGAGATACTCCATCAGAGATGGACGATGGTCGCCGAATAGAGAGAGAGAGAGATTTTTGATTTTGAAATGTTGGGAAGACAAATTGGTGGGTATCATGAACGGATAGAGAGGGGAATTTTGGGACATGTAAAACAAAATGGAGGGTAATTTTGGCAATTTAAGACCAAAGATGACAAGTATAATAAAAATCTAAAAACAATAAAGCAATAAATTTTTTGTTCATTTCTTGCAATTTCCTCATATATATAAAATAAATAAACTTCCTCTTTATCTTTACTTTTTGCCAAATCCAACTTTTATAGATGTAGATAACGCATTTGATCAATTTTTACTAATGGCCCTAAAGATTTTAGATGCCGGTGGTGATGGTGGGATCATGGAAATCTATCATAAAACTATTTTTAACTCACAAAGGCATTTTATCAGTCATTTGGTACTCGACTTTCAAGTGTAGTTTTATACTGTCTTTTTCATATTTGGCCGCTACATTTATTATATACCAATACACCCACCAAATATCTGAAGTCAAATAAAAATTCTGAAAAATCCATTTTGTTATGAAATCCTAAAAATCTCAATCTCAATATGAAAATATTATATAAGCGTAAGTCTAATACAACATAAATGGGGGTGAATATATTGTTAATCGATTATTACCAATTTTTTGATTAGTCAATGTTAACATATAAAAACCCAAACACACAACAAAAGAAATCAAGTGTAAAGTGCAGAAATTAAAGAACACTTGATTTTTACGTGAAAACCTTCGATAAGGAAAAACCACGGGCTATTATGCTAGCCACACACGATCCTTGAATCCACTACTTGTAATGATGTTTACAACCTAGATTGACCTCAATCATACTTGATCACTAACCCACCACTACTACCCGCATGCCTTTAATAGCGAATCTCTCTATATGAACAGAAGGTTATACCCTCAAGTGATCTCCACGATCAACTACACTTGGCGTGAGCATTTCTTAATCTACCCGTAGGCCTTTTACAAAGGAGCTAGTACAATGCTTGTGCAACTTCACCTAGAAGCCACAAGACTTTGACTCTATGAAGAGAATTAAAAGTCTAAATGAATAGACAATAATGATGCACAAATGCAAAGAGTGCTAGACTAAACATTAGATGCTTAATTAAATATTAAGATGACAATCTAACAACCTAATTATCAAACAAGCCTACATATACATACATGAGGTCTCAATTAGTTGTAGAGATTTCTAACAACCTAATTGTCAATTAAATGCACATGAACATTCACTAAAGTTTGACTAGATAAATAAACATTTGTCTGTCAACCTAATCAACAACCCATTCCACAAGAATATTCAAGACTTAGCTATTTAGGCAAAACAACATAATCAATTAAGCTGTCACAAATAAACCCAATCATGTTATCAAGACTCATTTTGCAATAAATAGAGTCTAGGTATTTAATCAAGCAATAAATACCTAATCTAGAGTAAGAAGAACATAAAATGATATTCAATGAAGTTCTAACTTACCTAGTCATGAAACCATGAAGACCCATGCTCAAATGATGTTGAATGATGCAAAATGGAGATGAGTTTTGGGTTTAGTGAGTTAAAGAAGCAAGCTTTGCTTTCTCTCACTAGGGGAGCTCTTCCTTTCTCTAAAATATGATCTTTCAAACTCTTCAATGGCCAAGAGAGGTAAGGGATCAATATATATGCTGCCCTAAATAAAATGACATAGTTTTGCCAAAACAGGTTGTAAAAATGCATCAGACCGCTACACGTAGTGCTACCTAGGCAAGTGCTCAAGGAGCTGCACAGGGAGCGGTAAAAGAACTGGAAATTAGTGCAAGGGGGACCGTTTCCCATGCACGTGCACCAGAGGTGGTATAGGTAGCGGTAAAGCCTCGATAGTGCACCGGCTCAAGATTCGAGCGCACCAAAATATGACCAAACGACATCGAAACCTTTCGTATAATATACCGTTGGAAAGGTATGGATGTCTACTTTCTACTCCTTTTATGGAATGATATTTAGATGTCTGTAGAAAAAATTACGGTCATTTGACTGACCAAAGGTCATATTTGGAAAACAGCAGAGATGCCCTGTTTTAGTGGTCACTTTGAATATATCAAAACCAATCCAAACGGCCATGAAATATTACGAATAATATACCGTTGGAAAGGTATGGGTGTCTAGTTTGTATAGAAATTTTCAAAACCCATTTTGAAGCTTTTTATAAAACGTTATGGTCACAAGACCATACAAAGGTTAGTTTTAAAAATCATTGAAATCCAATCTTTTGAAACTAGACACTTACTCCAAATAGCCATACCAAATCTAACAGTTATTCAAGAGAAGAATGAGACCTTCTTAAGTGGTCAACCATGGTGCTAAGACATGCACACCATCGTGCAAGCGCGAACATTTTCGATCACACAAATGGAAACGAATTACACCACACTTAAGACTAACATGAAGTGCAACTGCGGTTTTGAGAGGAATGCACACATAAATAATAAGGTAAAAAGGCATGTCAATTACAAATGCATGAAGTGTGTGTGTGTGTGTACCCTAATCTTTTCAAGAATCAAGTTCAAGTGTTATACCTTTTGAAGCTCTTGATCTTGAAGTAATGGAGATACTTGGAAGCTTGCCTTGATAATCAATAAGATGACCTAAGCTACCCATTACACAATCATCCTCAATGTGGTATGTCATGAAATAAGCCAATCACAAAATAGAGGTCCTTACAATCTCCCCATTTGACTATTTCATGACAAAAAACCACTCACAAAACAAAAGAAAACTATTGGTCAACAAATGTAAATTCTAAGTTACAATGAGAGAGCCCTAAGAATCTAAGTCTTCAAGGTCTTCAAGGTCTTCAATCTCTCCGTAGATCATTGTACATACACACAATAACAAGAAAGCACTTTCCAAGAACAAGTGCATGTGAGGTGAACAAACATAAAAAGCATTTGCACTCAAAAAAGCATATCAAATAAATGTATGTGCAATGCTCCCTCTAAAAGGTTACTCTCTCTCAAGGCTTCTCCCCTAAAGCATATATAATGCTACCCCTATATCTCTCAAGACTTCTCTCCCTTTTTGTCATGAGATAATGACTTGCCCGTGATAGTTCTATAAACTATGGTAAATGATAAGACGTGCAAGTGTTTTCACCCTTCGCAAGTGTACAAATCGTTCGACTCGTATAGTGATTACAAGTAAGGGTATCGTTCCCACAAGGAGGTGTGGTACCTTAAATCGGTTCTAGGTCTTAGATATATATACAATATATTTACACTAAATACAGGCAAGGAAAGTAAATGGAGATTGCCACAAGCAAATTAACTAACTAATTTACTAAGATTACAATAAGTCCAGCTACAACTAAGGGTTGTCATTGCCTTAGGCAATTAACTAACCTAATCAACTAAGCTTACCAACTACAATTAACTAAATTACACTAACTAGCTAAACTAATTACCAACTAATGCCATGGTCATGCACGAGTGATAATGAGATATGTTAGGGAAATTATTAATCATGCAAAATACCCAAATTACTAGTTGATAACAATCAAGCACTTCAATTATAGGTCAAACCAAATTAAGCAAGGTTTGCATTAATCAAGTAAATCCTATTTTGCAAGTTAACAATTGGATAATCAATTAACAAGCATATATCTATTAAAGCTCAAATCAATTGTTATGTCCAACTAGTCTCATAGATAATAATACATTAATCCACCAAATCCTTAACATAAATGTTTAGTTACACATCAACAACAAACTAAAGGAAATAAGAGAGACAAAAGAGACAATCCAATAATCTTGGTGTAGTCTTCAAGCTAACTCAACTCCTCTTGCTTTCCCAAGCTCAGAATCAAAGTGGGAATGATTTGGGCCGAGATTGGTGGCTGGAAAACCACCCTAAACTCTAGTTACAAGCTAAGTAAGGTTTGGATGTTCTTGGTGAGATTCAAGGTTATTCTAATTTACTGTGGATATTAGGGATTGTGTTTAAGGTGACCAAAGAGGTATATCTATAGAGGAAAAGGTTAGAACATGGTTTGTATGTTAATATCCTCTTGAGTTGGTCATCTCGCGGGTTTAAAACCCCTGTTTTGCGGGTTCTTTCTCTTAAGCGAAGGTCATGGCGAATTCTGAAAGTTTGGCCATGAGTTCAGTCTCCCTTGTCCGTGGGAATATTCCAGCAGCATGAAGTCATGGAGATTCTGTGGGTTTGAATGTTCTGGTTCACGGGCAAGCGGTCTCAACTGGTGAGCTTGAAGCTTGAATGTCAATGAAGATTTGGCTTCTTAGGGGAGAAAGAAAACTTTGCATGAAAGCCTGAAAATGGGTCCATTGCGACCGAAGGGATGTGGGACGTCAATCTGGGTGGAAATCCGTCGAAAAAACCATCGAAAAATGGCCGAAAATGATCGGGTAAATCGCCCTCAAGCAAAACAAAAAACAAAAAACAAATAAACAATACACTAAAGCATAAATAAATATAAACTAAGCTAGTTCACTTTCGTGGGAGAAACAATGGCACTTAGCACGTACTACAAGCCTTTTAAACCTCTAGATGTTCCCAGTAAGAGGAGTGTAGTCTCTTGAGGGTTTACCGATACGATACCCACAAACGCAAAGCTAAAAATTAGAAACTAAAATTAAAAATAATTTGCGAAAGCCATACAAAATTAGATATCAAAAGAGTTACGCATATGAGGAGTAACACATTTGTAAAACCGCTGAGTGGAGGGTAACAAAAAGTCATTCAATTGAATGAAACGCACAATGCAAATCCCACACTCAAAATGGCATAGCATTAAATACAACACACCCAAATGCTTCGGATGTAATTTGCCTCGACTCTAATCCTCACTGGATTTCACTCTATTTTTCTCTCAAATTCCTAGGCACACTCTCTATGAAACACATGCGACTTCGAAGTTGTGTAAATGGCAATCAAATATGTAACGCATGTGAGTATTTGAAATAAAGCACATTTTAAGTGAATTGATCTCATGAAGGAATTGAATTGCCATGAACGTGGTAGAGCATATTAAAAGCTCGTATTCCCGAAATAGACTTCCTAAAAGATCAATTAGATTCTTCCCTACTTGTGTTGACCAAGGTGATTTATGGTGAATGGTATATGGAAGGTATATGAAGATACTAATCATGCCAAGATGTTTCACATTACATTTTTCAAAGCAAAGCTCACTTTAGATTACTCATTTACACAAGCGTCTAGGCTACAATTTTGAACTTTGATTTGTGCTATCTAATTATCTCATTGGAGTAGTCACTGCTTTGAAGATTAAAGGCTTTAAGTGCTTAATTTTTAACACTTAATTTTTGAAAGCCTTTAATTAAGCACAAGTTACAAAATATGCCTCAATACACGCTATTATAGAATTTAGAGCTTAACGGTTAAATTCTCTACTTAGTAGAACTTGACAAGATTAGTAGTTATGTAAGATCAAGTGTATAAGTCTATAGGTTAGGGAGTTGTGTGATAGGTTTATGTATATATTTAGGTAAGTGTTTGGCCGTATTTTTATTGAATCATGCATAAAGGGAAGCGGAAGTGTTTATGCAATTTGGTCTTTGGTACTAACACAGTTGTAATATCATTTCTAGAAGTCCGTTTATCATGGGAATGCAAATTCAACATGTTATCCATATTTATGAATGTTCTATGGCAAACAATGCAAATGATGTAATGAGATCACAATGAAAAACATATTTGAAGAGTGTTTAAGATTAGAAACATAATTTAACCTCAGAAATGAACGCTAAAGCAAAAAATTCACGGGTAGTCTCCACTATTAATCTTAATAACCGAGTACGGAGTCTCGTCCACTTAGACACTAAGAGAAAGGGACTAAATTCACATTTTATGCAAAAAATTCCTAGATTGACAAGAAGTTAGCCATGACTCAGCTACTAACACATGTGAAAGACTCCTCAATGGATTATTGGCTTATTCGCAAAAATTTCAAAATTTTGACAAAAACATAAAAACATAATATTAACACACAAAAACAACACATATGTGTCCACAACCCCAAACCTAAACTCGACATTGTCCTCAATGTTGAAAAATTGAAGAACATGGACAAAGAGTTCATTGGTTTGAAAATCTGGGCACAAACATACAGACACTTATATACAACTAAACACACACATACAAAATATATAACAAAACAAAAATTTAACAAGATAACAAAAATACCATGTGAAAGAAACCTCTAAACATAGAGGAATACATTTCAAGAAAACTGTCAACTTTTGAATTCGAATAATGTCTGCTCTTCAATGCATATTTTCAAAGATTCTCAATAAATCTTGCTCAACGTTTGATACAAGAATATAGACATTTAAATGAACACTTTTCATGTACAAAATATTTCAAAATTCAAATTGGAAAAGTGTGAAAATAGACGTTGAAAACAGGTCACATGCAGAATTTTCAAAACAGGACAGGCCTATGACCTTCGGTCAAAGAAACACTCATAACTTTTAAAACACTACCCAGAATTTTATGTTCTTTTTATCATTAGAATCGTAATGAAAAATCGATGAATGAAGCATAGGCAAAATAATTTATTCCTTCACCGATTAGTACAGTTTTCTAGAAACATTTCATCCAAAAATTTCAAAACAAGGCATCTTCACAAGGTTTGAAATAAAACTACAACAATGACACCTATATACAATCCTAATATATACAACTAACATGTAAACACATATATACAATCCTAAATATCCACCACTAATCATATCACACAACCAATCCAAGTCACTAGACAAAAATAATCAATTAACACTTTTAAGCTAAACATGAGATATCAACTTGAAGTAAAAGCTCAAAAGTAAAAGATTGGACCTGAGATTTAACATTCATAGGATGGTGTGGCTTTTTGGTATGGTTTATGGTGCATGATGTGTGTCACGGCTTTATGGCGCGAGTTTATTCTCGCGGTCTCTTCTCATGGACAATTCTTAGGAATCCACGTGGGTTCACACTTTCTGTTTAGTGGGCTCTTTCCCGCGGATGTGAAGTCGCGCTGGAATCCGTGAGTTTCTTCCTTCTGGTCTTCTGGTTCTTTCTTGCAGATGAATCTCGTGAACAAATTCCAGAGAATTAGTGCGGGCTCATGCCTTCTGGCTGGCGTGTTCTTTCCCGTGGAAGCATCTCATGCAAGGTTTCAAGAGAACCTCGCGACTTTGTTGCATGGGCTTATTCCCGCAAACTCATCCCGTGGTAGGCATAGATTAGCCTATAGCCCTTCTCCTTGATTCATACCCTTGCACAAACAAAAATAACACCGAAACACCACAAGCATATGCTATGCAAGTATATAAGTAAGGAGTCTAAACCCCCAAACCTATCTCTTTCCATGCATCTCATCATTTTCGTTACGCACAGTTGTAACGTGATTGGTGGATAAATATAGACTCAAGACTCTTAACACTAAAACTAATCCTAAAAATAATAAAAATCCTAAAAATGAGCTTCCTCTAGATGCTATAGTACCTTCACATGCTAGCACACATTAAAAATGTTCAAACATGTAATGACGCTCAAAAACTGATCATACAAATCATAAGAGCCATAAGGTATATCTAATTTAGCTTGATTTTCATCGTGATTCTTCACTACCCACACCTTATCACAAGGTGTGTCATTTCTTGCAACAAAAGGAGTTAGTTTTAATTGGTCTAGTTTGTCCTAACGAATCCAAACTTCCTTAACTTTTCTCAAATTTCTCCTACACATGCTTTTTCTATTTTTGCAATATTCAACATATTTATAACATTGGGTCTTTTTGTGACTCCTAATAGAGCAAAAATAACATGTAGGAGCAAAGTTAGAAAGACTACCTTTGTTGTCTTTCTTCGTTGCTTAGATTTGCTACCGGGCAACCTTCGGAAGGCTTGCTCCACTTTGGGTAGTGCGGGGCTTTTTGGTTGATCTTCCTTTGGTCCCCTTCTTTTCCAAAGCCTTGATTAGACGTTCAGCTTTGTCTAACTCCACGATGTAGTCACATATCAAGACTTGTGCTACCTTCAAGGCATGGTCTTTATTGATGAGTTCCTCTTTTAAACCCTCCAATACGTTGTCCTTCTTCTCGACTTCCATTTGCATTTTTCTTGCTTTCCTAGCAAATTCTTCCACTTGTTCTTCCACCAATTTGGAGAGCTCTTGTGATATTTTCAATGCCAAGTCCCTTTTCTTTTCGAGCATGTCAACCTTCATCACTAAGTTTACACTTACTATGATGAAATCATTGCTCTCCTTGACAACCTCTTCTACCTTTTCTTCTTTAACCTCTCCATACTCATCCTCGAACACCTCCTCTAATATGCACATATGTTCATCTAAGCGGTCATATTTTCCTTTTGAGGATTTAAAAATAAACTCTGGTTTTTCGGTCTCTATTAGATTCAACTCACCGCTTTGAAGATCGGTTAGTACTTTTAAATGCTTAACGCGGGCTAGAGGCTCATCCCACTCTTTCGATTGGTAGTTTTCTGCCAACCTCCCCATTGGGACTGCATCATTCTCTATGGATTCTTCTAGGCCACTAATCCGTTGCTCGGTGAACGAGGGGTTGTCTTGGCTGCCCCATTGGTGGTTCTATTCATGATTATTGCTTGCTTGATGTTGGATTGTTGATACGGATACATTGCTTGTACTTCTCCTACTATCGGTTGTTGCCCAAAGTTTGCCCTGAGATCTTTCATTTCCCGTGATATGTTGACCAATTGCATTCTTTACTTTGCATTGCCCTTTTCCTCACGAGAATCATTTCTTTCTCTTCGTTGTTGGGAATTTTCACCCAACATCTCATATACTGCATACACCTCTTTGGCGGTCTTCTCCCTCATTATTCCCCCACAAGCAATATCAACCATGGCTTGTGTGAGTCTCATCAATCCGTCATAGAAACACTGTACTAGTAGGACGAATGGGAACATATGATGTGGGCACTGTGCAATGAGTAACTTATATCGGTCCTAAGTCTCATGGAAGGCTTCTCCTGGTTCTTCTTCGAAGGTTGCTATCTTACCTCGGATGTCTCGTGTCTTCCAAGAGGAAAAATATAATAAGAAAAACTGTAGGGAAAAATAATAAATAAAAGTGGTAAACGCAGCGGAAGCGATACTAAAAACGATTTAGTGACTTTTAAAATTTTTCCTTTATGAACCTTAAACCCTTTTAATCAATAAACATGCATATATGTTAACAAAAGTAAATTACCTTTTGTCGCGTGATCCGATTGACTTATGTCGATGGTAATCCGCAAGACCTTCAATCCGAGCACGAACGTGGATCACCTAGGAGCGTGGTCTCCCTTTTCTTTGAATTGCAAACCTGTGAATGGACCAAACAAAAAACTTTCTTTTCTTTGTTAGTCACAAAACAATCAAAAGAATGTCAAAAATTATTCCGGTCACTTTTGAGTTCTCAATCTAATGATCGAAACTCGCGTGAACCTAGATCGATATCGTATACACAAGCTTATTGATGATTAAGCAATAGTATACTATCAAAGAATAATTTCACACTCTCTTTTGTCTTTTTAGAATAAAAACTCTCTCTTGGAATTAAGAAGAAGAAGAAAGAAATAAAAAACTCAAGCACAATCGATTGTGGTGGCCGAACCCTATAAGAACACATATATAGGTTGGCCGAATTTTTTCTTCTTTTTCCTTTAGGGTTGCCGAATTCTATGTAGTCTAAGATTAGGGTTGGCCGAATTCTATAATGTCACTTATATAGGGTGACTTAAATTCAACCCTAATTCTTTTCAACTTAATAGACTTCAAACCCTAATCGAATTCCTTGATTTTTATTCTTTTATTTTTGACTAAATAAAAAGACTCCTTATTTGATTAAATAAATAAAACTAATTTATTTATTTCCTTGTCAAACAAGTCTTTTACTTTTAGGAAAGATTTGTTTCTTTAATTAACAAATTAATCAATAAATTAATTAATTCTTATTTAATTAAAACAAATGAAACAAAATAATATTTTAGGTTAAAATTTTAACCTTGCCGCCCCACTTGATTAAGATTGGGCCTAACATTATTTTCTTATTTCATTTAATCCATTGGACTTTAAATAAAAAGCCCACATGTGAACCAGACCCATTCTTACTAAAAGAAACAAGCCCACATGTCTTTCATTAATATATTAATATAATTGAGCAGCCCATTACTTAAATAATGTGCAAATTATATTCTTAATATATTAAATGCAATTCTAGATGGACCCTTAAATTGGTCCGGTAGAATATATCAAGTGATCCATGCAAGTCCGTGTGGATTGGGGATCTTGGCGGGCCATCTAAATTTAAGCTTCAATAGACATAACCTAATCACAATCAACAAATGATTCACTTAGGTCCGATCCATTAATTTTAACTCATTCCACTAAAGAGCTAAAACTGAACTCTTAAATAAAGATAGAAAAGGAAGATGCTCCTCATTCATACCCTAGACAATCATATTGGAGATAGTGTATCCTCGTGATTAATATCAGTAATCGCCAAGAGTTCATAGACCGCCTATAACTCTCAAAGTTACCATATTTACTCATATGACCACGTTTTGAACTTGGATATTTTGACTTGTCCAGAAGCCATGTTTTCAATAGACACTATTGAAAACTCAACGTTGAGATTTAATATCCAATTACCTCAAAACATCCATATGATGATATTATACTCTCATTTAATTAAATGGAGCCACGATGTCCATATCTATAAATGAAGTCCTCTATCGATTAACAAATGAATATCACCAAACTATCGAGGATAGACTATGCGATATAATCGTACTCATTGATAACTCAAATGATATCACTTGCAACCATAAGTCCATCATTTATCTCAGGATTAAGATAGACCCTCCGATTGTCTTGATAATGAAAAGACTATTATCTATTGACGGTTCTAGATAAAGCTTTTCATTGTGATCCAGTTCAATGCACCCAGTGCACTAGATCCTTTTGCTCGAAGACACTCCGATGATTTTAGACTCATCATATCTCATTTGATCCCACTCAAATGCTAGCAAAAGAATTCTACAACTTTAACAAGATAAAGGTGTCCAACCTTTAACTTAAGTTGTGAACAATATTCAAGACTAACTAAAGAATTGTGTCTACCACATACATATCCAGATGTACGAACAATTCTTCTTTTCCCATAGTCTTTAGACCTTATGATTATTTACTTTGACAATTATAATATAAACTATAAATGCTATACGATTTGTTAAACCAGAAATCTCTTTATTAATATGAAAAAGATTGTTAATTACAACATTACACTCTTGCTATTGAGCATAATCCTAACAATCTCCCACTTGCGCTATAGCAAATGTGTCATATCTCTCAAGCCCATATTCTCTAGATGCCCATCGAAACTCTTCTGAGGTAGAGCCTTTGTGAAGGGATCCGCTAGATTTTCTGCTGACGCGATTTTGGTAATCGCCACATCACCTCTTTGAACAATCTCCCTTAAAAGATGATACTTTCTTTCAATGTGTTTACCTCTCTTGTGACTTTTTGGTTCTTTCGAATTAGCCACTGCTCCACTGTTGTCACAGTAGATAGTGATCTGCTTATTCGCACTAGGAACCACTTCTAAGTCAATCAAGAATTGGCGGAGCCAAACAGCCTCTTTGGCAGCTTCGCATGCAGCAACATACTCAGCTTCCATGGTGGAATCAGCAATACAAGATTTCTTGATACTCCTCCATATAACTGCTCCTCCTCCAATAGTAAACACAGCCCCTGATGTGGATTTTTTAGAGTCAGAATCTGATTGGAAATCAGAATCTGTATACCCAACGGGAACCAAATCCCCTCCAGAGTATACAAGCATATTATCTCTCGTTCTCTTAAGATACTTGAAAATATGCTTGACTGCCGTCCAGTGATCAGGTCCAGGTTTCGATTGAAACCTGCTAACTATGCCAACAGCAAAACAAATATCTGGTCTAGTACAGAGCATTGCATACATGAGACTTCCAACTGCCGAGGCATATGGAACTCTACTCATGAATTGCTCTTCATGCTCATTCTTAGGAACTTGTTCCTTAGAAAGCTTGATTCCATGTCTGAAAGGTAACATAACTTTCTTGGAATCTTGCATGGAAAACCTAGACAAGATTTTGTCTATGTATGAAGCTTGGGATAATGCAATCATTCTATTCTTTCTATCCCTTATTACTTGGATACCTAGAATAAAACTTGCTTCTCCTAAGTCCTTCATATCAAATTGTTTTGCTAACCATTCTTACTGATGTCAATACACCTACATCGTTTCCAATGAGTAGTATATCATCAACATAAAGAATCAGGAAAACCAACTTGTCGCCTTTAATCCTTTTGTATACACAAGGTCCGTTAGGATTCTGAATTAATCCAAAACCTTTGACAGCTTGATCAAACCTTATGTTCCAGGATCTGGATGTTTGCTTTAATCCATATATGGATTTCTGCAACTTGCGTACCTTATCCACTTGGCCCTTTTCAATGAATCCCTCTGGTTGCATCATGTAAATGCTTTCGTCAAGACTTCCATTTAGGAAAGCTGTCTTGACGTCCATTTGCCAAATCTCTAGATCTAAAGATGCTGCAATGGATAAGAGTATCCTAATGGATTTAAGCATGGCCATAGGAGAGAAGGTTTCCTCGTAATCGATACCTTCTTTCTGTGTATACCCTTTAGCTACCAATCTAGCTTTAAAGGTTTCCACCTTTCCATCCATACCTCTTTTCCTCTTGTATACCCACTTGCACCCAATGGGTTTTATCCCTTTAGGCAAGTCTACAAGGGACCAGACTTTGTTATCAAACATAGATTCAATCTCGGATTGCATTGCCTTTTGCCAATGGCGACTATCAACATCCTCCATAGCTTCCTTGTACGTATAGGGATCATCGTCGTCCGGGAGATTCTCCACTGATTCTCCCAGACCGATGTATCTTTCGGGTTGTGTTCTAACCCTCCCACTACGACGAGGAATGGTAGGTTGTTGATCTTGTGTTGGATCGGAACTTACAATTGGGTTAGGTTGTATAACCTCTCGTGGAATTGTATCTCCTGATATCTCATTCAGGAAAATTCTACTTCTAGGCACAGAATCATTCATATAGTCCTTTTCCAGAAATTTAGCATTTGTCGAAACAAATACTTTAAGATCTGAAGGACTATAGAAATAATATCTTTTAGTTTCTTTTGGATACCTTACAAATATACATGTTTCTGAACGGGACTCTATCTTTTCTGTATTTCCTTTTAACACATGCGCAGGACAACCAAATATCCTTAAGTGTTGTAAACTAGGCTTGCGCCTAGTCCACAACTCATGCGGTGTTTTAGGAACAAACTTAGATGGTACATCGTTTAGAATGTATATAGCAGTTTGTAAAGCATATCCCCAAAAAGAAATAGGAAGCGTTGAATAACTCAACATAGACCTAACCATATCCAAAACAGTTCTATTTCTCCTTTCTGCTACCTCATTCTGTTGAGGTGTACCTGGTGCAAAAAACTGAGAAACTATCCCATTATCAATAAGATATTGCTGAAACACACCAGATAGATATTCTCCACCACGATCAGATCTCAAGATTTTTATGTGTTTCTCAAGCTGATTTTCCACTTCAGCTTTGAATGATTTGAACATGTCAAAAGCATCCGACTTATGTCTCATAAGATACACATAACCAAATCTCGAGTAATCATCTGTGAAGGTGATGAAGTACTCATATCCACCTCTAGCTTGAATGCTCATAGGTCCACATACATCAGTGTGTATCAATCCTAAACATTCAGTGGCTCTTGCACCTTTGGCAGAGAACGTCCTTTTGGTCATTTTACCTTCCAAACAAGACTCACAAGTTGGTAGATCATCAACCTTTAAGTCACTCAAAGGTCCGTCACATACCAATCTTTTAATCCTATTAAGGCTAATATGACCTAAGCGTAAATGCCAAAGGTAGGTTTCATCTGTTGATAATTTTACTCTTTTATGATTAGGTTCCGTTATTTCTGTGTCTAACGAGTGAGAGATATTTCTATGCAAAAAGTATAGACCGTTTTCTAATGTACCTTTGCAAATAATTTTGTCATTCTTACTAATAATAAAAACTTTATTAAAAGTAACCGAAAATCCAAATTTATTCAAACAAGAAACTGAAATTAAATTCCTCTTGAAATGAGGTACATAATAAACGTCTATTAAATCTAAATGCCTTCTAGAATCCAAATAAACTCTAATATCTCCCACTGCACTTGCAGACACTAACGTTCCGTTGCCCAAGCGCAAATTGATTTCATTCTTACTCAGCTTTCTCCTTTCTTGAAACCCCTGCAAGGAATAACAAACATGATTAGTGGCTCCTGAGTCTATGATCCAAGAATCTGTAGAATCAGCCAAAAAACATGTTTCTAGATAATTCAAATTACCTTTTTCCTTCTTGTTCTGGGACTTTGGGCAATTTCTCTTCCAATGTCCCTTTTCACCACAAAGGAAGCATTTCCCTTTGATCTTGGTTACTTTCTTGGTCTCCTTCTTGATAGGCCCAAGTTGCTTTTTCTTCTGTTGTTTCTTGACCTTTTGACGGGCCTTAACAGTAGCAACTTTACCAACCATATGAATCTCTTGACCTTTGCCTTTCACAAGGATCTTTTCAGTAGTTTGAACATCTTGCATCAGGCCTTGTAAGGTGTTAGGATTATGCTCAATAGCAAAAGTGTAATGTTGTAATTAACAATCTTTTTCATATTAATAAAGAGATTTCTGGTTTAACAAATCGTATAGCATTTATAGTTTATATTATAATTGTCAAAGTAAATAATCACAAGGTCTAAAGACTATGGGAAAAGAAGAATTGTTCGTACATCTGGATATGTATGTGGTAGACACAATTCTTTAGTTAGTCTTGAATAATGTTCACAACTTAAGTTAAAGGTTGGGCACTTTATCTTGTTAAAGTTGTAGAATTCTTTTGCTAGCATTTGAGTGGGATCAAATGAGATATGATGAGTCTAAAATCATCGGAGTGTCTTCGAGCAAAAGGATCTAGTGCACTGGGTGCATTGAACTGGATCACAATGAAAAGCTTTATCTAGAACCGTCAATAGATAATAGTCTTTTCATTATCAGGACAATCGGAGGGTCTATCTTAATCCTGAGATAAATGATGGACTTATGGTTGCAAGTGATATCATTTGAGTTATCAATGAGTACGATTATATCGCATAGTCTATCCTCGATAGTTTGGTGATATTCATTTGTTAATCGATAGAGGACTTCATTTATAGATATGGACATCGTGGCTCCATTTAATTAAATGAGAGTATAATATCATCATATGGATGTTTTGAGGTAATTGGATATTAAATCTCAACGTTGAGTTTTCGATAGTGTCTATTGAAAACATGGCTTCTGGACAAGTCAAAATATCCAAGTTCAAAACATGGTCATATGAGTAAATATGGTAACTTGGAGAGTTATAGGCGGTCTATGAACTCTTGGCGATTACCGATATTAATCACGAGGATACACTATCTCCAATATGATTGTCTAGGGTATGAATGAGGAGCATCTTCCTTTTCTATCTTTATTTAAGAGTTCAGTTTTAGCTCTTTAGTGGAATGAGTTAAAATTAATGGATCGGACCTAAGTGAATCATTTGTTGATTGTGATTAGGTTATGTCTATTGAAGCTTAAATTTAGATGGCCCGCCAAGATCCCCAATCCACACGGACTTGCATGGATCACTTGATATATTCTACCGGACCAATTTAAGGTCCATCTAGAATTGCATTTAATATATTAAGAATATAATTTGCACATTATTTAAGTAATGGGCTGCTCAATTATATTAATATATTAATGAAAGACATGTGGGCTTGTTTCTTTTAGTAAGAATGGGTCTGGTTCACATGTGGGCTTTTTATTTAAAGTCCAATGGATTAAATGAAATAAGAAAATAATGTTAGGCTCAATCTTAATCAAGTGGGGCGGCAAGGTTAAAATTTTAACCTAAAATATTATTTTGTTTCATTTGTTTTAATTAAATAAGAATTAATTAATTTATTGATTAATTGTTTAATTAAAGAAACAAATCTTTCCTAAAAGTAAAAGACTTGTTTGACAAGGAAATAAATAAATTAGTTTTATTTATTTAATCAAATAAGGAGTCTTTTTATTTAGTCAAAAAAAAGAATAAAAATCAAGGAGTTCGATTAGGGTTTGAAGTCTATTAAGTTGAAAAGAATTAGGGTTGAATTTAAGTCACCCTATATAAGTGACATTATAGAATTCGGCCAACCCTAATCTTAGACTACATAGAATTCGGCAACCCTAAAGGAAAAAGAAGAAAAATTCGGCCAACCTATATATGTGTTCTTATAGGGTTCGGCCACCACAATCGATTGTGCTTGAGTTTTTTATTTCTTTCTTCTTCTTCTTAATTCCAAGAGAGAGTTTTTATTCTAAAAAGACAAAAGAGAGTGTGAAATTATTCTTTGATAGTATACTATTGCTTAATCATCAATAAGCTTGTGTATACGATATTGATCTAGGTTCACGAGAGTTTCGATCATTAGATTGAGAACTCAAAAGTGACCGGAATAATTTTTGATATTCTTTTGATTGTTTTGTGACTAACAAAGAAAAGAAAGTTTTTTGTTTGGTCCATTCACAGGTTTGCAATTCAAAGAAAAGGGAGACCACGCTCCTAGGTGATCCACGATCGTGCTCGGATTGAAGGTCTTGCGGATTACCATTGACGTAAGTCAATCGGATCACGCGACAAAAGGTAATTTACTTTTGTTAACATATATGCATGTTTATTGATTAAAAGGGTTTAAGGTTCATAAAGGAAAATTTTTAAAAGTCACTAAATCGTTTTTTAGTATCGCTTCCGCTGCGTTTACCACTTTTATTTATTATTTTTCCCTACATAAGGTGTATTCCCTTTTGTTCAAAGTATAGTCCAATTTGAACTGATCAAAGGAATCTGACAATGAATTGACAACCATATCAATCTTTGTCTCACCATCTATCTCAGTGCCATGCAGTTCAGCAATGTTGAGATGTGATATGACTTTCATCATGTGATCTTTCACAGCCTGTCCAGGTTTCATCCTAAGATTCATAAAAGCAGTCACTGCCTCTCTCTTAGTCGTCCTAGACTTCATAGCAAACATCTCCTCTAGAGACATCATTATATTAGCAGCAGACTCCATTCCTTCATGCTGCTGTTGCAACACGTCGGAGATAGTGGCCATAATGTAACATTTTGCCATATCATCTGAAGTCTTCCACTGCTCATACTCATCTCTATACATTATGCTAGATTCATTATTAGGAGCAGGTGGTTTAGGAGTAGTTAGAACAAACTTATGTTTTTCACTTTGCAGCAACAACCCAATTTTCCTTTTCCATGTGACATAATTATCTCCAGTTAAAGTGTTATCTTTCAGGATGTTCATAAGTGATGGGGTCATGATTTCTGAACAAAACATATATAAGTAAATAATCATGATAAAGCACTTTTAAATATTTATCTTGAATTAAATAAATAACTCAATCATAAAATTTAACGGTGATCTAACACCCACAAATGTTACGCCTCCTTTGGGAGTTCGCACCATTTACTAGTTAGACTAGGTCCCACCTAATTGTTAACATAACAACCAGCGTTTTCAATTTTAGCCTTGCAATTTTATTAAATAATAAATAAATAACTCAATCATAAAATTCAACGGTGATCTAACACCCATAAATGTTACGCCTCCTTTCGGAGTTCGCACCATTTACTAATTAGACTAGGTCCCACCTAATTGTTAACATAACAACCAGCGTTTTCAATTTTAGCCTTGCAATTTTATTAACAAGAACTCTTGGGAGGATATCAATAAAATTACATTGAGTGTGTTACCAAGATATCGACCCTCAATTTTCTCTCATGAAAATCCCTCCTTGGGGAGTAGATCTCGTTTGAGTCCATTGTCTAGTCTATCCTTGTAAGGAAGTATGTTGCTAAATTCCATTCATGGACGCCCCTTGGGGGGATTACCAATAAATAATAAAGCTCAACTAACCTTGGAGGCCATAGGTGTTACCAAAACACCTTCTCCCACTCAATTATTTAAGGCGTGTGATTAAATCCCATAGAATGATTTACCGAGTTATCTAAATGCCAATTTTGATTAAATCCCATAGAATGATTTACCGAGTTATCTAGATGCCAATTTAGATACCTAAATTATTCAATGCATGTTCATACCAAAAAGAGATAAATGCGTGGCACTCCTATTCTATATGTCATGTTATCATACAATAACAAATATTGTAATAGTTAAGCATAAATTAAATAGCAACAACTTTGGCCCATCCTAGAAAAACAAGTAAATTACAATTTGTCAGGAATACAAGATCTTCAGGTGGCCCATCAACCATACGCTCATCCTTCGGCCCAACCCACGGGCGAGCACAACTCACAACCCCACTAAGGGGCTGCCGTGTGCAGCCCATGAGGACTCCAGGGCTGCCGTGCGCAGCCCACCAAGCTTGGGCTTGCCATGCGCAGCCCAATCCACTCATAGGGTGTGCACGGTGCTCGTTCATGGTTCCGGTTGTTTCGTTTTGCTTCGTGTCTTCGAATCTTCAAGACCTAAACATATTACGGCAGTATATATATAATAAATACTGCAGTATTAATTTTTTTTTTTTTATTCACTGCAGTATTTTACAAACAAAAAACTGCACATACTAAAATAAAAATAAAAAAAAACTGCAGTAACCCTAAAAAAATACTGCACATATAAAAAAAAAATAAAATAAAACCTAGCAATCTACCAAGAAGGAATTATGACGATAATAGACCACCCTTCTTGTTACAACTCCGAAACAAAAATTACATTGAAAATCTAGGGCCAAAATCGAGCAATAACAAACCACATAAAACATATATAAATCCATACATCACATGTAATTATATATTTGAATACCTAGAGTGCCATCTCTTTCTAAACATGCATATTCACAATAAGAAGAAATAGATCCACGTATATATACGTTAATTAATTAAAAGGGTTCAACCTAGGCTCTGATACCAATTGCAAGGAAAAATAATAAATAAAAGTGGTAAACGCAGCGGAAGCGATACTAAAAACGATTTAGTGACTTTTAAAATTTTTCCTTTATGAACCTTAAACCCTTTTAATCAATAAACATGCATATATGTTAACAAAAGTAAATTACCTTTTGTCGCGTGATCCGATTGACTTACGTCGATGGTAATTCGCAAGACCTTCAATCCAAGCACGAACGTGGATCACCTAGGAGCTTGGTCTCCCTTTTCTTTGAATTGCAAACCTGTGAATGAACCAAACAAAAAACTTTCTTTTCTTTGTTAGTCACAAAACAATCAAAAGAATGTCAAAAATTATTCCGGTCACTTTTGAGTTCTCAATCTAATGATCGAAACTCGCGTGAACCTAGATCGATATCGTATACACAAGCTTATTGATGATTAAGCAATAGTATACTATCACAGAATAATTTCACACTCTCTTTTGCCTTTTTAGAATAAAAACTCTCTCTTGGAATTAAGAAGAAGAAGAAAGAAATAAAAAACTCAAGCACAATGGATTGTGGTGGCTGAACCCTATAAGAACACATATATAGGTTGGCCGAATTTTTTCTTCTTTTTCCTTTAGGGTTGCCGAATTCTATGTAGTCTAAGATTAGGGTTGGCCGAATTCTATAATGTCACTTATATAGGGTGACTTAAATTCAACCCTAATTCTTTTCAACTTAATAGACTTCAAACCCTAATCGAACTCCTTGATTTTTATTCTTTTATTTTTGACTAAATAAAAAGACTCCTTATTTGATTAAATAAATAAAACTAATTTATTTATTTCCTTGTCAAACAAGTCTTTTACTTTTAGGAAAGATTTGTTTCTTTAATTAAACAATTAATCAATAAATTAATTAATTCTTATTTAATTAAAACAAATGAAACAAAATAATATTTTAGGTTAAAATTTTAACCTTGCCGCCCCACTTGATTAAGATTGGGCCTAACATTATTTTCTTATTTCATTTAATCCATTGGACTTTAAATAAAAAGCCCACATGTGAACCAGACCCATTCTTACTAAAAGAAACAAGCCCACATGTCTTTCATTAATATATTAATATAATTGAGCAGCCCATTACTTAAATAATGTGCAAATTATATTCTTAATATATTAAATGCAATTCTAGATGGACCCTTAAATTGGTCCGGTAGAATATATCAAGTGATCCATGCAAGTCCGTGTGGATTGGGGATCTTGGCGGGCCATCTAAATTTAAGCTTCAATAGACATAACCTAATCACAATCAACAAATGATTCACTTAGGTCCGATCCATTAATTTTAACTCATTCCACTAAAGAGCTAAAACTGAACTCTTAAATAAAGATAGAAAAGGAAGATGCTCCTCATTCATACCCTAGACAATCATATTGGAGATAGTGTATCCTCGTGATTAATATCAGTAATCGCCAAGAGTTCATAGACCGCCTATAACTCTCCAAGTTACCATATTTACTCATATGACCACGTTTTGAACTTGGATATTTTGACTTGTCCAGAAGCCATGTTTTCAATAGACACTATTGAAAACTCAACGTTGAGATTTAATATCCAATTACCTCAAAACATCCATATGATGATATTATACTCTCATTTAATTAAATGGAGCCACGATGTCCATATCTATAAATGAAGTCCTCTATCGATTAACAAATGAATATCACCAAACTATCGAGGATAGACTATGCGATATAATCGTACTCATTGATAACTCAAATGATATCACTTGCAACCATAAGTCCATCATTTATCTCAGGATTAAGATAGACCCTCCGATTGTCCTGATAATGAAAAGACTATTATCTATTGACGGTTCTAGATAAAGCTTTTCATTGTGATCCAGTTCAATGCACCCAGTGCACTAGATCCTTTTGCTCGAAGACACTCCGATGATTTTAGACTCATCATATCTCATTTGATCCCACTCAAATGCTAGCAAAAGAATTCTACAACTTTAACAAGATAAAGGTGCCCAACCTTTAACTTAAGTTGTGAACATTATTCAAGACTAACTAAAGAATTGTGTCTACCACATACATATCCAGATGTACGAACAATTCTTCTTTTCCCATAGTCTTTAGACCTTATGATTATTTACTTTGACAATTATAATATAAACTATAAATGCTATACGATTTGTTAAACCAGAAATCTCTTTATTAATATGAAAAAGATTGTTAATTACAACATTACACTCTTGCTATTGAGCATAATCCTAACAAAAACTTGGTCTCTATCGCCTCCAAAGTAGTTAATGATCCTGCGGGTAGAGCTAATAAACACTTATTTGCCTTGTCTTTCATGCAATACAGAAAACATCTCATCCTCAACTGATCTTTCATGAGCTCTCCAAGTCGGATGGTTGTAATGACATTGTAGTACTCCTTCATGAACTGAAGGGAATCCTTCTCTTTTTCACCTCGAAAGACTGGAAAAGTGTTGAAATGGGAATTCTTTAACTCATAGCTCCGTTGCAAATCACTTAACAAGATAGACGACGGTTGAGCTCCCATATTCGGCAAAGCAAAGTCCTTCATAAGCCTCTGAGTAACAGTCACATTGGTAGGGTTTTCCATGTTGATTTGAATCCTTAAATAACCAAACAAACAAAACAAGAATCAAATCAAACAAGATATCATATGAACAATAAAAAGTAAACTACAAATAACAAAAATAAAACTAAGACTAAAACTAATACAAGGTAACGCTACACCTCCCCAACAGTAGTGCCATAAAATTTTGACACGCCCGTGATAGTTATATAAACTATGGTAAATAATAGGACGTGCGAGTGTTTTTACCCTTCGCAAGTGTATAAATTGTTCGACTTGTATAGTTGTTACAAGTAAAGGTATCATTCCCACGAGGAGGTGTGGTACCTTAAATCGGTTCTAGGTCTTAGATATATATACAATATATTTACACTAAATACATGCAAGGAAAGTAAATGGAGATTGCCACAAGCAAATTAACTAACTAATTTACTAAGATTACACTAAGTCCAACTACAACTAAGGGTTGTCATTCCCTTAGGCAATTAACTAACCTAATCAACTAAGCTTACCAACTACAATTAACTAAATTACACTAACTAGCTAAACTAATTACCAACTAATGCAATGGTCATGCGAGAGTGATAATTAGATATGTTAAGGAAATTATGAATCATGCAAAATACCCAATTACTAGTCGATAACAATTAAGCACTTCAATTATAGGTTAAACCAAATGAAGCAAGGTTTGCATTAATCAAGTAAATCCGATTTTGCAAGTTAACAATTGGATAATCAATTAACAAACATATATCTATTAAAGCTCAAAGCAAATGATATGTCCAACTAGTCTCATGGATAATAATACATTAATCCACCAAATCCTTAACATAAATATTTATTTACACATCAACAACAAACTAAAGGAAATAAGAGAGACAAAAGAGACAACCCAATAATCTTGGGGTAGTCTTCAAGCTAGCTCAACTCCTCTTGCTTTCCCAAGCTCGAAATCAATGTGGGAATGATTTGGGTCGATATTTGTGGCTGGAAAACCACCCTAAACTCTAGTTACAAGCTAAGTAAGGTTTGGATGTTCTTGGTGAGATTCTAGGTTATTCTAGTTTATTGTGGATATTAGGGATTGTGTTTAAGGTGACAAAAGAGGTATATTTACAGATGAAAAGGTTAGGACATGGTTTGAACGTTAATATCCTCATAAGTCGATCATCTCACAGGTTTAAAACCCCTGCTTCACAGGTTCTTTCTCTCCGACGAAGGTTGCGACGAATTCTGGAAGTTTGGCTGCAAGTTTAGTCTCCTTGGTCCGCAGGAATATTCCAGTGGCACAAAGTCGTCGAGATTCTGTGGGTTTGAACGATCTAGTTCGCGGGCAAGAGGTCTCAACTAGTGAGCTTGAAGCTTGAATATCCGTGGAGGTTTGGCTTCTTGGAGGAGAGAGAAAACTTTACATGAAGGCTTGAAAATGGGTCCATTGCGACCGGAGGGACGTGGGATGTCGATCTGGGTGGAAATCCATAGGAAAAACCATCAAAAAATTGTCAGAAATGATCGGGTTTACGGGTCTGGCACGTGGGTTAGCTGGAGGTAAGGGACGACCTGACATCAGCATGACATCATGATGATGAGCACAAAAGATAGCCCAAAACGACGTCGTCCCACTAATGACGTGGCAGCCTTCTATGATTTGGCTAGCAAATATCATTTTGTACCCCTGATCTCTTCCCTAATCACCAAATATTCAATAATATCCCAAATGTAGCACTTTAGCCCCTGATTTCGGTAGAATTACAACAATACCCCTAAATTTCTCTATTTACCTGAAACACTTATTTAAACTATTAAATACCTGATTTTACCCAATAAACAAGCACAAAGTAATAGGAAATAGGGGCATAAATAGGTACTTTTATACCATGATCAGTTAGGCAAACGAGCTCTCCATATCGGGTTACTTTAGCAAAGAGAGGTATTTGCACAAAATACATTTGCATAATCATATAAACGAACTTTAGCTCTACACATTTTGATATAATGAAAGCAATTTGGTCTAATGTGACCATTAAAACCACAATAGTGACATGTAGGGATGAAGTTAGAAATCATACCATGTCCTTGTGCATGCATAGGAGCCTTCCCATGTCTTGTTGATTGTCTTGATTGTTGGATAGGATCTCTCCTTCTTTGTTGTTGACCAAGACTTGGTTGCTTCCTCGGTTGAGCTTGCATGATTGGTCTTCTCCCTTGATGGATTTAAGGTTGAGGGAAGTTAGTATGAGGAACTCTTGCAGGTTGAGCTTGTGGTTGTCTTTTTGAAGCAACCTTCACTTGTGCATTTTTTTGAACATTGTCCTAGATCAATCTTTTTCCTAGGAGTGTGCACCGGTGAAGCTTCTTTAATGTCTAAGCTTTTGACAAACATGGTCTTGCTAGGAGTGGGAATCTCCATGTCATTTTCAAAGTCAATACCACTCTTGTAACAATGGCTTTTTCCAACACTCAACATATGGTTGAGTTTTTCCATGCTAGAGGCCATCTTAGCCATCAACACTCTAGCATCTTCAATTTCCCTTTTCAACCCTTCTTCATTCCTCTTAGATATAGCTAACTCATCTTTTAGCTTATCTTCATCCTTCATGGATCTCACCACTTCTTCACTCAAGTGGTCAACTAGTGTTGAAAGCTTAAGGTTTTCTTCCTTCAAATTTTGAATCTCCTTTTCATTCTTTACCTTATAGCTTTCAAACTTTTTAAAGTAGTCTTCATGATCCATACTCTCCACATTTCCATTTGTGGAGTTAGATGACAAATTCTCAACTTTTGAGTCATCTCCTATATTCTCCATCTCACGAATGAAGTCATCTTCTTCATCAAGATCATCAAATTGGTCTCTTGATAAAATATGAGACATATCCCAATGAGTAGCTACACCAATCACTTTTAGAGCTACTTCTTCATCTATCTCTTCTATGAGATCACTAGTCAAGTCATCCTTGCCATAAACTTCAACTTCTACATAAGTGGCACCAAATGCCGTGTAGTTTATGGTAAGGTCTTCATTACTTGAAGGCTTATCTCCCTCATCGGAGTCAGCACTACTACCACTCCAAGTGGCGGCCATCGCCTTTCCCTTTTTCTTGTCTATGCGATTAGCACATTCGGGGGCAAAGTAACCTATGCCATCACATTCATAGCATTGGACCTTTATCCTTTCAGACTCCTCTTGCCTAGGCTTAAACTTCTTGAAATGACCCTTTTTCTAAAAGTCTTGGTGATCCAACGCTCTTCTTCTCGAACTTGATGAATTTCTTGAATCTTCTTAGCACCAAAGCCATGTCTTCGTCCGAGTCATCATGAACCTCCTTCTTGTCATGCTTTGAAGTCTTCAAAGCAATATTCTTCTTTTTCTTAGAAGGTGATGTGGTAGTCTCATTTCTTGACTCAAAGGCAAGAATTCTTACAATGACTTCACTCGACTTCATATCTTTGTACTCATTATTTTCTTCTAACGTCGTCACTTTAGACTCGAACCTCTCGGGAAGTGATCGCATGATCTTTTGTTTGATCCTTCTATCCAAGTAAGGATCACCAAGTTGGTGACTTTGGTTCACAATGTCCATTAGCCTCACTTGGAAGTCATTGAACCGCTCACCTCCTCCATCTTAATGGTCTCAAACTGAGTTTGGAGGACTTGGAGCTTGCACTCTTAGACCACCTCGGTTCCTTCATGTGCAGTCTCTAGGAAATCCCACGCCTCTTTGGCGATCCTAGTAATTTGAATCAGTTTATACTAATTTTCGTCCATCGCACATCGAATGGCATGTATAGCTTTGTTGTTCCACATGGAATCAACAAACTCTTAAGGACTCCATTATGCCTTAGGCTTGAGAACCTCCTTTCCTCCATCCGTAGGAGTCATCTTCGGTGGCGCGTAACCGTCTTCAACTGCCATCCATGCCCTATCATGGATTTGGCACAAGTATGCCTCCATCTTCCCCTTCCATGAGGAGTAGTTTACGTCGGTAAGCAACAGTGACCTCACGCTCGACGTTCCCTCTTCGCTCATCCCAAAATCACTCATAGTGTTTGGATGAATGCAAATGAGATTAATGCAAAATGTATGACAAATCAAAAATCACACAAAATGTAACATACACCAAAATGAGCTAGGATCACCTAAGTATAACTAGGAACCCGCTCTGATACCAATTGAAACCAATAATGCACGGTGTGCTCAATATTAATCTAGAGGGGGTGAATAGATTTTAAGCAATTATTACCAATTTTCATGATTAGTCAATATTCATGAAAATACCCCAACTAGTCAAAATAAACAACAAGTGTAATATGGTGCAGAAATATAAACAACACTTGAAGTAAACGTGGAAACCCAACCACTGGGAAAAACCACGGGCTGTTATATGCGCCACACACGAACCTCGAATCCACTAATTGCAATAGCGTATACAACCTAATCCCGGTTTGACGGCCTAATCTCAGCCAATATCCCGTTACCACTACCCGTAGGCCTTTAAAAGTGGATCTAGTACAATTTGCTTGAGTGACCACCTAATCCCGGTGTAGCGACCTAATCCTAGTCAATCACACAAGAATTACTTTCTCCGAAGAGATAAAACATCCTATGTGAATATATGATAATATTCAAGGAACAAACAAGGCTAGGGAACCTTAGATGCTTATCTAGGATGAGAATATGACAATTAATTCATTCCTAGATATCAAGAGCTAAATGACATGTCAAATAGCTTAGCTAATCAAGATTAAGCAAAACCTAGAAAGCTATCACAATACAAAACTCAATCAATATACCACAATCAATCTCTATTTTGTATCTATAATTTATTCTAAGAGCATACAAATGATAAAAGAGATGGCTTGTTAAGAAAGACACTAATTATGTAAGATAATAGTGAAAAACCTTATCAAGCAAGTTATGATGTTGCAAAACCATGCATGAATACATCCTATATGGTCATAGATGATGCAAGATGATCTTTGATGCACAAAGGAAAAGTTTTTAGTGTTTAAAGGTGAGTTCTTGTGTATTTCTCTCTTGAAATATTTTCTAAGCGAAAAATATGCTTTTTGGAACTCTTAGAACTGACCTAAAACAAAGGAGGCATATATATAAGGTGTCAAAATGAAGTGACATCGTTTTGATAAGTTTTCAAAAAATATACCTTGACCACCTTACACCCGCTCTACGTAGGGCGGTTGTAAGGCGGTTCACCTGGGAAATGAAGAACATGTTCTTCATGACCGCTCTACATGTAGGGCGGTTTTCAGGCAAAATGGGGGCGATTGCTCTCGGGATTTTGAGGACCGCCTTACACCTGCTCTATGTAGGGAGGTTGTAGGGCAGTTTGTAGGCGATTAAAAAATCCACCGGTGGCACTGCTCTACAAAGGGCAGTTGTAGAGCGGTCAAGAGCAAATTTACTCTAATCGTTGTTCAACCGCCTTACGTAGGGCGGTTGTAGGGCGGTTTTACAGCACCCTAAAAAAACATAATGCATCAATGACATGGTATTTAACTCACAAGATGCAATCAAGTTAAACATGTAAGAAGAGAGATTAATGAACATTAATGCACACATAATAAAGACACACAACATACAAAAATAAGAATTTTGCATGTGTTGTGAGTGTGTGTAACTACATCTCTTCAAAGCAAGTAAGCACTTGGAAATTTACCTTTGAAGTGCTTGATCTCTTAAGGTCTTGGAGGGTCTTGGTTGTGCAAAGCACCAACCATCAAATGCCTAAGCTACCCTTACATCAAACCAACTTGTGTTTTGTCACCGAAATAAGCCAATCAAACTTGAGGAACTTATAATGTTGCTTACCATGTAATATAAGCACTATTAAGTTCACACATAAGAATCAATCGAAGCAACAATCAATAGGTTTTCCAAATGAAGTCAAACCAATTAAAGCCCTATTGTTATGACAATAAGATATATATATCCAAGCATTTGTGTGCAGAGTGAACTAATCACATAAAAAATATATCATCTTTTCTACATTGCAAGACACATAATCAATCAACAATTTTGAGGTCTTTATTAAGCATCACACACATCATCAATGACATATCAACTTTTCTATTTTTCTCCTTTATCCTAGCAAGCATGTATTTCTGTTTATCATGCAAATGTAACTCTCTTGAAGGCTTTCACTCGGCTTCAAATGAGTAGCCACTTTCTACATTGGGCGGCTGCACGTCATATTGCCAGTAGCCCTTTTTCAAGAGAGAGCCTAAGAAAGCATATCAAATAATCATGAACATGGAGAATAATTTGAGGTCAATCTCATGTACTAACAAGTAGAACATTCCTTAAATAGATAAGCATACTCAAGCAAAAATAGAAATCATGCATTACATGCTAGTCAACCGTGCAAGGTGTTATTAAAAACATCATTAATACGTTAATCAATGTTATTCACCAAGCACTCTCAAGCAATCATAAAAGAGCATAAAATAAGTCAACTTTTTGCATATGACAATTCATTCAAGTTTGCTCTCTTTGCTTGAGCTCCCCACATGTGGTCAATTCCAACCAAGTCAATGGGAGACATGAGCCCATATAGACTTACCAAGTCCAATGGACCTGGTTGCATCTACGGGTGTCACAAGGGCACTAAGGCAAGCGGGTTCATTCTTTCTAACTCACCTAGGTTCCACTTTTTCATTTTTAGTGGTCATAGACATGTTTCTAGATTCCCTAGGTTTATGCAAACTTGCCTTCTTTTTCAACCGTTCCTCTTTAATGTTTTCTAACCTACACCTCTTGATATAATTAAAGCACTTTGGTCTTAAGTGAACAATCATATCACAAAAATGACAAGTAGGTACAAAATAAGAGTTTACACCATTGCATTGAGATCTAATCGAGGCATTGGCATGTTGATGAGGTAGTCTTTAATGGTACATCGGTTTGCTTCTCTTTGGAGCTTAAGCCGATCTGTGGCACCGTTGTGGTTCAGCTTATTGAGGTGGTCGAGCCGGTTGATCATGCCTTCTTGGTTGAACATGTTTCTAGTGATCACCTCATTTCCTTATAGTTGGCTTGTTGAAGGAGGTGATAGACTTTTCAAGGACTTGTCCTTTTTTCTTGGATTGCCTAGGCTTTGGTTGAGATGCCAAGGCTTGTGTGGACTTTCCTTGAGTTGAAGGTTGCTTGGATAAAGCTTTTCTCTTACCTTGAGCTTGAGGTTGTTTGACCTTAGCCTTCTTCAATTCTTCAATTCTTCAAGGCACCTTATCTCTCTTTCCTTCACAAGCTTCAAGGAATTCTCTTTGTTGGCAACTTTATCTTTCATTGCCTTCGTCTGTTGGTGGCAATCTTCAATCTCCTTTTCATATTCGGACATATCAATCACGTCCGTCATTCATGGAAGACTTCATTTCCATGTTCTTCATTAAAGAGATGAGAATGGCATTTTCTTCCAATTGCTCAAACATCATCTCCCTGGACTGATGAAGTTTGACTTGACAAATTTGCTCGTCTTCTTCAAGAGCACAAATATTTTCCATTGAGGAAATCTTCCACATCTTCAAGGACTCATTCTCCTTTGAGAGCTCTTCATTATTGTTTATCAAATTGAGAATGAGCATTTAACACTCATAAATTGAGTCAACATTTAAAACCTTTTTGCCTTCATCTTCATCTTCTACATAGGAAGCCCCAAAATCTATGAAGTTAGGCACATGCTCTTCAACATGGGAAGAGACTTCCTCACACTTCTTGAACGAGGTCTTTACCTTAAAGTTATTTCTTATTGAGTTAACATTTTTCTTCTCAAGCTTCAAAAACCTTCCAAACTTCTTTGCCATAAGGGCATTCTCCTCATCAAAGTCACTACACGAAGTGGAAGCAAGGATGTTAGAGCTAGTGCTCATAAAACCTTTAAAGGTTGGAGCATCCTCAACATCAATAGAGAGGCAATCAATCCTCTCCCCGAAAATTCCCTCTCTAAGTGTTTCACTCTCACACATAATGTTTAGTTGAAATGAATGAAAGTGAATACAAAGAACAAAAAGCACACAAATGCAAGAAACGCGAAAGTGGCAAAGATCTCATATGTATGTCTATGAACCCGCTCTGATACCATTTGAAAATATTATATACACGTGCGTCTTATACAACCCTAGAGGGGGGGTGAATGGGTTGTTAATTGATTATTACCAATTTTTCGATTAGTCAATGTTAACATATAAAAACTCAAACACACAACAAAATAAATCAAGTGTAAAGTGCGGAAATTAAAGAACGCTTGATTTTTACGTAGAAACCTTCATTTAGGAAAAATGAAGAGCTATTATGCTAGCCACACACGATCCTCGAATCCAGTACTTGTAATGATGTTTCAAACCTCAGTTGACCTCAACCATTCTCGATCACTAACCTACCACTACTACTTGCATGCCTTTAATGGCGAACCTAGACCAACCCTAGACAACCTCTATATGAACAGAAGGTTATAGCCTCAAGTGATCTCCACGATCCACTACTCTTGGCGTGAGCACCACTTAATCTACCCGCAGACCTTTTACAAAAGAGCTAGTACAATGCTTGTGCAACTTCACCTAGAAGCCACAGGACTTTAACTCTATGAAAAGAATTAAAAGTCTAAGTGAATAGGCAATAATGATGCACAAATGCAAAGAGTGCTAGACTAAACACTAGATGCTTAATTAGATGTTAAGATGCAAATCTAACAACCTAATTATCAAACAAGCCTACATGCACATACATGAGGTCTTAATTAGTTCTAGAAATTTCTAACAACCTAATTGTCAATTAAATGCACATGAACATTCAATAGAGTTTGACTAGATAAATAAACATTTGTCTATCAACCTAATCAACAATCAATTCCACAAGAATATTCAAGGCTTAGCTATTTAGGCAAAACAAACTAATCAATTAACCTATCACAAACAAACCCAATCATATTATCAAGACTCATAAATATATGCATGATCGAACTTTTGCAAGTACCAAAATTCCACACTCGAAATACACAAATTATAGTGAAATGTATAATGGCAAGCGAGATCGTTCCTCAGGGAAAGGGAGGATACTTGGTTATATCTAAGATATATATACACTAATCTAAACTATGTGCGGAAAAGTAAAATTTATTTTTGGTTTTGAAGATTGATTTGAAAACTAAACTAAATTAAGCAATTAAAGTGATGTGTGTGAAAGTATGGGAATGGATATTGGGGAATTGAGTTGACAACTAAAAGATTTCCTAATGTAATAAACTAGTCCAATTAAGCATTTTAATCCAATTCAAGGTTTGTTCTTAAATTGATTTAACTCATTAACATGCAAATTCCAACCTTGGCTTAAGTAAATCCTACTATGAGTCTTGTCAAGAATATAAATTCAAGTTCCTACTCAAGTAAGCCCCACTATGAGTATTCACCTAAACTAATTCTCAAGAACAAAATTAAAGTCTCATGGTATAAGACATTCAACATACATATTCCGATTCATAGATGCTAAAGGTTGGAGAGTGAGTTGAAGCTCTTCAAACTCTAAACCACAACCAACACATGTGAACCATTTTACCACAAGCTAAATTGAGCCCCAATGTTAACTTAGTAAAATAAAATGGCAACTTCAAGGCAATGAAAATGGAATATACCAAGAGAGGATTTATAATATATGACTAGTTCAAATACATGGATTATCACATAAGTTGTCTCATCAATTCCCCAATATGAGGGTTTAGTTACTTATAATGGAAATATAAATGAAGAGAGTACATTGGTAGAGAAAACCCATGAAAGCCTTCACAAAGTCTTCTTGTTTCTTGATGAGCTTGAGATTCCCTTGTCCTTGGTTAATCTCTTCTTCTCTCTCTTCAATAAATCTCCAAGATATAGATGATGGGTGTTGTTGGAAATGATTAATATAAAGATTTGGTTAATGGAAGGTTAAAGAAATGTTAGGGTTTCAAGAATGGTGGGGGTTAGATTACAGAATGAGAAAAAAGGGGCATTTATATGGAATTACAAAAGATAGGGTTGAAATCCTGGTATGGCTGACATTCCGCGTAATCGGTGGTTTCAAATGGTGGTCATACCGTCGAATGGTAACTGCCCAATTGAGTTGGGAACCATTGGAATGATCCGGCGGTTAGAACGGTTGGTGAATTGTGGCCGCCGAATTACACCTAACACTTTTGGAGGAAAACGACGGTTTCAATCTGTGGCCAGGCCGTCGATTGTGACCGCTGATTACTTCTTCTCTTGTAAAATGACAGTTTTGTCCCCTAAAGCTCTCATTTTGCTGCCATTAGTCCAAAATCACCGAGTTTTATCATTTACCAGCCCTGAATCCCATATGTACCTTTACAAACAAAATCAAGCCCCAAAAACCATGAATTTACTTGAAAAACAAAAATAAGAATCATAAATAGGGGGTGTGTTCTTATGTATGTGATGGCTTGATCAAATACCCCTAAACCTAGCATTTGCTCATCCCCGAGAAAATTCAAAACAAAACTTGGATAATCCGATAAATAAAAATAATAATGTCAAGACTTAGTATTAAAGCCGCCGATATACACAATTATGAAAAACAAACAAAAAGATTGCGAATGCCAAATATGATGAGATACCATGAGAGATGTGCTAAAGTTGAAATAACCTAAAATCAATCCAATGAATGCACTGCTAGTCATGAATCCCACATTAAAATGTCCTTGATTTGGCGACCATCTGCACAAGCGTTTCAGCCATATTTCGCCTCGACACTAAGTCCTTACAAGATTCACTCTTATTCTTCCTCTCAGAACCTAGGTTAACACTCATACAAGTGTATGCGAATGAGTTTATACAATGGGAACAAATTGAGACGCATACATGTATTCAAAAATTGAACGCTCTTTTAAGTGGATAAGTCTCATGGAAAGAACCAAAAACCATGAACGTGGTAGAGCATGATAAGAGTTTGCATTCTCAAGTGGGAGTCCTACAAGATCAAATTGACTTTTCCTACCAAGTGTTAGGGCTAAGGTGTTGTGTGGTGAATGGCGAATACGGGAAAATGTGAAAATTTTCGATCAAGATTACAACTCAAGAAAACAAGCTAAGTTTGAGCTCTAAAACTTCAAAAATTCTAACTAAGCTTATTGTGAACAACTTGCAATAACTTTTGTTACTTAATTAGAGCAACATACATTTCATACACATACAAGGCTCAAAATTTTATTGCAACTTCTATTTTTTTATTTTTTTTTACCATGTAATTTTACAAGATAAATCATCATTTATAGAATATTCCTGAATACATATTACAAAAGCTTGAGTAAGCAAGATTGGAAAGTTTTAGGTATGGCTTGTGTTTAGGTTCCTTAGTATTTGGGAAAGTGTTTGGCTTATGTGCTTCTTGGCCACCATTATTAGACCTTTTGAAGCACAAATCGGGTAGGAATTTGGGTGAAAGTGTTTAGGCATATTTTATAAAAATCCTATCATCCCTTCAAGTAGGCCAACCACGAGAAATTGCTAACAAATGACATGTTATCCACAATTGATGAATGTGAAACTAATAATGCACGGTGTGTTCAAGTATTAATCTAGAGGGGGTGGGGGGTGAATAGATTTTAACTCTTATTACCAAATTTTCGCGTTTAGTAAATTTACGAAAATACCCTAACTAGTCAATACAATACAACAAGTGTAATATGTGCGGAATTTAAATAATACTTGATATTTACGTGGAAACCCTCAACAGGGAAAAACCTCGGGCTGGTAAGTGTGCCACACTCGAACCTCGAATTCACTAATTGTGATAACGTTTACAACCTAATCCCGGTATGTAACTCGCTACCACTACCCGCAGGCCTGTAAAAGTGGACCTAGTCCAATTGCTCAATCCTCGCAATCACTACTTATAATGATGTTCACAGCTTAGGTTGACCTTAACCATTTTTGGCCTGTAACCCACCACTACTACCCGCAGGCCTGTTATAGCAATCCTAGATCAAGACTTAATTCTTCGAAGAGATCAAACCCTAAGTGAATATGCAATGATATCCAAATATGCAAATAGAGCTAAGGTACCCTATATGCTTATCTAGGAATATAATATGACAATAATTTCAATCCTAGATATCAAAAGCTAAATAACATGTCATAAAGCTTAGCTATGTAGAGGATAACCAATCTTAGATACAATAGCTATCAGAAACAATCTCAAACATTTCAATGAGATTAATTAGCTAGATGTATATATCAATCATGAAATCCTAGCTATCAAAAAACAATCTCAATCATGCAATGAGATTAATTAGCTAGATGACATATAAATAATAAAACCTAGCTATCACAAATAATCCAAACAATCAACACATAATCTCATTCTTGTAAGTAGAAATTAATCTAAAAGCATACAAGTAATAAATGAGATAAATTGATAAGTAAAAACACTAATTGTGTAAGATAATAGTGTTCAACATACCATATCATGTGTGTTGAAGAAAACTCATGCATTAGCACATTCTAGATGATCCTAAACGATGCTTAGATGATGATTTATGCATATGGAAATGGGTTTGGATGATCAAAGATGAGTTCTTGGGTGAATTGCTCTCTTTGAAAATCCTCTCAATCAAAAATATGGGTTTTTGAGTCATTGGGACGACCTAGGAGCAAAAAGGCATATATATATGATGTCTAATAGAAGCTATGTCATTTTGGAAATTTCCAAAAGTTTTCCTGCAGACCGCTCTACATAGGGTGGTTGTAAGGTGGGTGTAGGGCAGATTGAAAAATCAATTAGGTGCCCTCTATACGTAGGGTGAGTGAACAGCGGTTTGGCTGCGACAGTGCATCAGCTTCAGCTTCAAGCGCCTCAAAACATGACCAAACGACATCAAACACTTTTGTATGATATATCATTGGAAAGGTATGGAAGTATACTTTCTACTCAAATTTATGGAATGACATTTTGATATCTGTAGAAAATGTCATGGTCAATTGAGTGACTAAAGGTCAGAAACTGACAACAACATAGTTGCCCTGTTTTGGTGGACACTTTGGAGATTTCAAAACTAATCCAAACAGTCATGAAATATTACGAATAATATACCATTGGAAAGGTATGAGTGTCTAGTTTGTCCAGAATTTTACAAAACTCTATTTAAATCTTTTCATAAAATGTTATGGTCACAAAACCATACAAAGGTCAGTTTTGAAAAACATTTAAAACATTGAAATCCAATCTTTCAAACTAGACATTTTACTCCAAACAACCAAACCAAAACTAACACTTATCTAATAGATGAATGAGACCTTCTCAAGTGTTCAATCATCGCGTTAAGACATGCACACCATCATGCAAGCGCGGACTTTTCCGATCACACAAACGGAAACGAATTACACCCCACTTAAGACTAACATGAAGTGCAAGTGTGGGAAGTGTATGAATCCTAATGCCTAACATGTCATGGCATTGTCATTGAAAAAGATGCACTCAATTAAAACATGCATGAATATAATTCATGACTTTCCATCCTAATGCCTAAACCTGTCATGGCATTTCAATGAATAAGATGCAATCATTTAAACATGCATGAAGAGACTTCATGGCTTTGCATCCTAATGCCTAAACATATTATGGCATTTTAATAAACTAGATGCAATCAATTAAAACATGCAAGAAGAGATGTTCAAGAACATGCATGCACTCATATAAAACACACAACATACAAGAATAAGATATTCTAGTGCTTTCTTGCTTTCAAGATATCTAGTTGCACACATATTCTAGTGCTTTTGCACAACCAAGGTATACGAAGCTAAAACCACATATACATTTGGTGCTTCTTCTCTTGAGGTCTTGAGTGGGCCTTGGTTGTGCAAAACACCAACCATCAAATACCTAAGCTACCTTTACATCAAGCCCCAATATGTGGTTTGTCCACAAAATACGCCAATCAATAAATGGGAATCCATATAGAATGTTCTATGATTAATGGTACAAGTGATGTGATGAGACTTCATTGATGCACAACAAAACGTGAAGCGTGTTTAAGAGTACAAAAAGAAGAGAAACAAAACCCTCATGGATTCGCTCTTTAAGGCACGTGAATTTAGGGCAGTCTCCACTAATATACCTACACACTAACATAAATGGTCACCTTTACTTGAAAAAACCAAAAAGGTATGGGACTAACTCATGACATGCATGCACTCTTAGATTGTCAATGAGCACATGACAAGGGTATCAAACCAAGCAAGGTATGCTCAATTATGGCCTATATCGCAAAGATCATATCGCAAAAATTTTGAAAAATTTTGTTTGTATCTATACAAAAAATCATAGCAATGTCATCCATACCCCCAAACCTAAATCCAACATTGTCCCCAATGTTGACAGTGAGGACCCAACAAGGGAGGCGCCAAAAAGCAACAAAAAGGCACACTATGAGTCATGTGCAAGAGATGCAATAAAGCACAATATAATTTCCAAAAGTAAGTAAATAATATATGCATAGAAAACTAAAATCCGACTAACAAGTTAAACTAAAAACCAACCAAAACTAGTGTAAAGTGCCAAAATACCAAAAGTAAATACGAAGCTAAAATTGAATTAATTATGTGAAACGCATGAACAAATCTCAATGAGTGGTGTCATATGGGGGTGTCTGATCATCCTGCTGCTACTAGGGCATCGTGTTGGGGCATCAAGCTGGGCATCGAGCTGGGGCCTGCTCCCCCATGTCACTCTATCGCTCTGTCGTCGTCAATGTGATAACATGTAGGACTCTGATCAGCTCAGCTATCTGTGCCTGCTGGTCTTTCTGACCCTGAATTATGGTTGTGGCCCATAAGGGCATCTGCTGAGAATACTCCTGCACCTAAGCATTAAACCAGGCTGGTCTCTGCTCTGTGGATGGATCTGCTGTTGCTGCTGGGACTGCTCTAGGATCCTCTTCATCATCACTATCTTCGCCTCTTCCCTATTTCTGGTGCAACAGTCTCTGTCTCTTCCTCAACCCCAATGGAAAGAGACGCTCCACATCCTGGGATACGGTCAACTCTCTGAAAGTCCTGGAGTTGCAGGGGTCGCCCATTGTAAGTAGCTCATGAACCCCTACCTGTGTGAATAGATCGGAGATCAGGCATGGAAAAGGAATAACTGACTTTTCTGTCTTTCCAGCTCTAGCGATGGCTAAATGGATCAACTTTCCCACGTCCATTGGCAACTGAAACTTGATACAATACAACATCTGAGCCATGTCTAGCACGGTCTTCGTTCTTTATTGTGTAGGCTTCAGAGAGTGGGACAGGAAGATGGCCTAAAATGCTAAATCTCTCTCTAATTTCGATTGGTGGAGATCATGGTCTGCATCCCACAAACCTTTGTTATCCATTTCTCTATTGAGAGACTCAGCCAACGTGGAATCATACAGCCTGAAGATGTTGTTCTTCGGGAGCCCATACGGAAGATCATCATGTGGAGTGGTCCCATAGTATTCATTTATCTCCTGGGGACGAATGAACACATCCATATCCTAAACTATCACGGATCTCCCTTCTAAAAATTCGCTATGAATCATCGAAGCATAGAAGTCCCGAACAATGCTCACATTAGAACTTCCACGGGGTTTGGTGACAAATTGATTCAACCCCATTCCATCAGCCTGACGCCTAATGTCCCATCCACCCACATCATTCAAATCAATGGCCTTGTCAAGGTGAATGGTTCTGGTGCAAATATTCTGGAGGCGAATGGCATATAGAGTTACGAAGGCTATGCTCATCCACTCTTTGGCCTTTGCCTTTGCTTTTACTCTTACTCTTTTTTGGGGCCATTATCCTACACAACACACGAGAGAGAAATCTAAACACAGCCAACTTGACACCATTCTCTCAATAATAGCAACAGCAGAAAACATGTAAGTTAAGCATTAGCACACGCCCTTTTTTCTGTCATGAAACCAATACCTTTAAAACTAAAATTCAAGCATGAACCAAGACACATATATCAAGTTTTAAAATGTAAAATTGCACCACAACAATTTTGCCCCAGTCAAGTTCCAACATGCCCTATTCAGCACAAAAAAAAAAAAAAAAAAAACTTCTTGAAGACTGAAATCGAAAATTAATGTAATGGCTAAGAATGCATGCCGAACTAACATAAATTTGGCAATGTAAAGCAGTAGCATAGCACCTAGCAACAATATCAGTTTCAACATGCAATTCACATACACACTATAAAGACGTTTTATCAATTTTCAGCCTAAAGTTAGGATACAACTGAAATTTGCTTGCTAGAGTAATATCAAACATCAATTACAACCTAGAAGCATCATGCTACTACCAACAAACAAAACCCAAGCATGCTTTTCCACTAATTTGGCTTCTAAACAAAAAATCCCCAAATTCGAAACAAAACCCTAACTATTCACAATAATTTGAAATTTTCGGCAATAGATGGATAGGAGAAGCTTATTCATGCAAAATGAGTTTAGAGTGGAGAATCACATACCTTTTTTGAAGCCCTGAATATAGAAAAGAAAAGGAGGAAAGCACCTTGGAGAAAAGGGTTCTCCAAAATTTTAGAGAAAATGGTGTTATGTATCGTGAAAGAGACTGCCCTATTAAACCCTAATATCGCGAATTCGACTGTTTCAATCGGTGACCTGGCCGCCGATTATGACCGCCGATTGCTGATTTTTGGGCAAAACAATGTCGTTCCATTAAGTGCTTCATTCAGCAGTTGTGTATTTTGCAGTCAGACCGCCGTTAAAATCGCCGTTTGCATGAGTGATCCAATGGACTGATTCGGCGGTTGAATTTTGCCTGCGAATCATAACCTCCGATTTTTGGCAGAGGATCCTCTTTTTGATCTACGGTTTCATTCAGCGGCCAGGTCATCGAATTAACCGCTGATTGTCTGAAAATTGCTCAATCGTCAATCTGCTCTCTTTTCCTGCAGTTGCACACTACACAACACTCATCATGCCAAAAGAAACCCCCAAAACTATCTTGAAAATGGTTTTCCACACATTTGCTCTATATTTTCATGAACCAAATATCCAACACAAATTTGGGGAAAATTTCACAAAACCAATAAATCTAAAAATTGACGAATCAAAATGTACAAAAATGAAATCCACCTAAGTGGGTTGCTTCCCACTATGCCTCCTTTGAATGTCTAGGCATGGCATTGAGCGGTGTTGTTCAATGGATCACCCTCATCTTTACGAACCTAAACTTGTTTTACCACCCTCACTTTCCTCCAAGTCAAGCTAGTGTAACTTTTGAAGTATTCATGGCATTGGGACCTTATATGTCCACTCCTAGAGCAAAAATAACAAGTTGGTGATGGGTTATACATTTTTCCTCTTGGGTGAAAATGTTGAATGTTCCTTTCCTTTCTGTTCTCTCTCTTTCTTGGTGGAGCATCCCTTGAAAGCATTTTCGGTTGAGGTTGATTCTTCCCTTTGGGTACATTTTTCCTTATAGATGTTTCAAGAGGGTTCCCACCACCATTGGTGTTGTTGAGCAAGATTGGGTTGTTGTTTAAGGCTTTGATTGCTTGTTTGGATTTCTCAAGCTTTACAAGGTAATCACATTCCTTGACCCACATAATTTTCAAAGCGTTGACTTTACCTTGCAACTCATCCTTCATGACCTGCATCTTCCTTTCAAAATTGTCCCTCATTTCTTCCTTTTCTTGAATAGTTTCAGCCACCTTTTTCAGAAACCTATTCTTCTTCTTCTTAAGCACATCTATCTCTAACATTAAGTTCATAATTTTAATCTTTAATTCATCGACTTCCTTGTGGGCTTCTTTAACATGGACCTCCTCTTCTTCATCAAAGATTACATGAGCTCGTCCAAATAATCATTTGGGGAATTTGAAAGCTTCCTCAACTTGATCACATCTAAAGTGAAACAATCAACTACACCAATAAGTTCTGAAGAATTGAAAATGTTAATGTTGATGACTTCCCCAAACACCTTCATTGACAACCTTCCATTTTCACATCAATGACCGCTTCGGTAGTCGCCATGAAAAGTCTCCTAAGCAAAATGGGCAGCTATTTATCTCTTTTGTTCTCACTATCCATTTCTAAAACAACAAAGTCTACCGAGACACTCAATCCACCAACCTGAATTAGCACGTCTTCCACAATCCCCTTTGGATGTCTAACAGATTGGTCCGCCAAGACCAAAGACACTGAACTTGGTTTGAGGTTTTGGAGTTCAAGGTGTTTGTACACTGCATAGGGCATAACGTTAATATCGGCTCCAAGATCAAACATTGCCCTTTGGTCATTCTCTCCACCTACTACCACATTGATAACAAAGTTCCCAAGGTCTAAGGTCTTTGAGTTTGGGAGGTAATGACATGTTGATGATAATTGGAGCCACACCTCCACTCTTCTCTTCATCATTCACTCTCTTTCCATTGAAGAGCATGGTGATGGATTTAGTTTGTTCGGGTAAGCTAAGGAATTTCCCTTGTTCTTGTTTATTCAATGGCTCAACAATTTGACCAATTTGGGTTTCCATGTTCTTCATAGCCGTACCCATAGTAGTAACTAAGGTTTCAATAGAGCTCAACCTCTGTCCATCCGGTAAAGTGGGTTCCCTTTGTTAATGCAATGTTGGACAAACAACATTGCATTAAACTCGGACATGCTTAACAAAGAGGCAAATCAACGGTTCAACAATAACAGAGGGTACTACCAAGGTCAAGGGTAAAGTGGGTTCCCTTTGTTGTTGCATTGCTTGGTTGTTGAAATTCTCTTGTCGGTTCCATTGATTGGCTTGGCTACTCCCCTACCCTTGACCTTGGTAGTACCCTCTGTTATTGTTGAACCGTTGATTTGCCTCTTTGTTAAGCATGTCCGAGTTTAATGCAATGTTGTTTGTCCAAGAAAGGTTCGGATGGTTCCGCCACTTGGGATTGTAAGATTGAGAAAAAACACCACCCATTTCTCTTTGTTGATATCCCATTGTTTGGACTTCCTCTTGGAATCTTGCACATCCATCTCCATTGAAGGGCATATCCCCACTTCCATCTCTTCCTTGAATGCAGCTCACAATTCCTTGGTTTGTCATGATTGACTGTATGGATAGCATTATGGCTTGCATGGTTTGCATTTGCTTGGCCAACTTTGAAACTTTAATTGTCATCTCGGTTCCTCCTCCCACATCATGTCTACCGCTTGTTCTTATGTTGAAATTGCATTGATAGGACATAAGAGCAAGCCTCTCACAAACATCCAACACAAAAGTCATCGTCTTATCCGCGGTTGAGCCACCACATGCATTAATAATCAAAAGTTATGTATGAGGAGAGAGTCTTTCTTGAAAAGAGGAGACTTTGTACTCATCGGGGAGCATGTGGGGTGGAAGTTGTGCTAATAAAACCTGAAATCTCTCCCAAGTCTCGTGAAATGAGTCTCCATGTTCCTCTTGGAATCCTGTAATTTGCATTCATAGCTCCCTCTTCTTGTTTGATAGAAAGAAGCGATTGAAGAATGCTTCATATACTACATCCCATGATGTTAGAGATCCGGGGTGCTAGGTATTTAGCCATTGTTTTGCCTTGTCTTTCAAACAGGCTGAGAAGCACCTCATTAGCATTTGTTCTCCTAAAAGTGTGCCCATCCTCGATGTATTTAGGGAAGTTTCCACCATCTCACTATAATCTTTCATAAATTGCAAGCAGTCTTTGTTTGTCTTGGCAAGGAAGGATGGTAGTTGGCTAATTTGCATGGATGGTGGTTGGTTACCGATGATAGGTCTTGAATATTGCCCCATGGTGAATTGTCTCGGAGGGGAACCAAAGAGGTTATTGATGGGCATGTTCATTTGTGGGAGTTGTACATTTTATGGGATATTCATTGGTGGGGGTGGAACTATAGGTGAGTTTTCTCTTTCATCTTCCATGCTCAATGTATGACGTTGATTCAACCGTGCCCTTTCAGCGGCTCTAGCTAATCTTCCAACTTGGTTAATGCCATCGTTGTATGGAAACAGTATACCTCCCATAGAACGATGCTCGTGCATACACCTGCGAGCCTGAAACACCAAAAGCAAAAACTATCACGAGGTAAAAAGATTAAAATAATAATAATAATAATACAATAAAACTGTTAAACTATATCCTAAACTAAAATAGCCACATATAACGCTGCCGAGGATCGGCAGCGGCGCCAAATTTTGATCGGACTTTTGCAAGTACCTAAAATTCCACACTCGAAATACACAAATCGTAGTGAAATTTATAATGGCAAGTGGGATCGTTCATCAAGGAAATGGAGGATACTTGGCTATATCTAATATATATATATATATATACATTAATCGAAACTATGTGCGGAAAAGTAAAATTCATTTTTGGTTTTGAAGTTTGATTTGAAAACTAAACTAAATTAAGCAATAACTAAAAAGGCAATTAATTAAAGTGATGTGTGTGAAAGTATGGGAATGGATATTGGGGAATTGAGTTGACAACTAAAAGATTTTCTAATGTAATGAACTAGTCCAATTAAGCATTGTAATCCAACTCAAGGTTTGTTCTGAAATTGATTTAACGCATTAACATGCAAATTCCAACCTTGGCTCAAGTAAATCCTACTATGAGTCTTGGCAAGAATATAAATTCTAGTTCCTACTCAAGTGAGCCCCAATATGAGTATTCACCTAAACTAATTCTCAAGAACAAAATTAAACATACATATTCCAATTCATAGATGCTAAAGGTTAGAGAGTGAGTTGAAAGCCCTTCAAACTCTAAACCACAATCAACACATGTGAACCATTTTACCACAAGCTAAATTGAGCCCTAAGGTTAACTTAGTAAAATAAAATGGCAACTTCAAGGCAATAAAAATAGAATATACCAAGAGAGGATTTATAATATATGACTAGTTCAAATACATGGATTATCACATAAGTTGTCTCATCAATTCCCCAATATGAAGGTTTAGTTACACATAATGGAAATATAAATGAAGAGAGTAAATTGGTAGAGCAAACCCATGAAAGCCTTCACCAAATCTTCTTTTGAGATTCCCTTGTCCCTGGTGAATCTCCTCTTCTCTCTCTTCAATAAATCTCCAAGATGTAGATGATGGGTGTTGTTGGAAGTGATTAATGTAGAGATTTGGTAAATTGAAGGTTAGTGAAATGTAAGGGTTTCAAGAATTGTAGGGGATAGATAAGAGAGGCATTTATATGAGATTACAAAAGATAGGATTGAAATCCCCGTATGGCTGACGTGGCGCGTAATTGGCAGTTTCAAACAGCGGCCAGGCCGCCAAATGGTACTTGCCGAATTGAGATGGGAACCACAGGAATGATCCGGCGGTTGGAACGGCTGGTGAATTGTGGCCGCCGAATTACACCTAACACTTATGGAGGAAAACGGCGGTTTCAATCTGTGGCCCAGCCACCAATTGTGACTGCTAATTGCTTCTTCTCTTGTAAAATGACCGTTTTGCCCCTAAAAGGTCTCCTTTTGCCACCATTGGTCCAAAATTACTGAGTTTTATCATCTACCAACCATGAATCCCATAAGTACCTATACAAACAAAATCAAGCCATAAAAATCATGAATTTACTCGAAAACCGAACATAAGCATTGAAAATAGGAGGTGTATTCTTATGTATTTGATGGCTCGATCAATGCAATAAATAGAGTCTAGGTATTTAATCAAGCAATAAATATCTAATCTAGAGTAAGAAGAACATAAAATGATATTCAATGAAGTTCTAACTTATCTAATCATGAAACCATGAAGACCCATGCTTAAATGATGTTAAATGATGCAAGATAGAGATGAGTTTTAGGTTTAGAGAGTTAAAGAAGCAAGTTTTACTTTCTCTCACTAAAGGAGCTCTTCCTCTCTCTAAAATATGATCTTTGAAGCTCTTCAATGGCCAAGAGAGGAAAGAGATCAATATATATGCTACCCTAGAATAAATGACATCGTTTTGCCAAAACAGGTTGTAAAAATGCATCGGACCGCTACGCGTAGTGCTACCCAGGTAAGTGCTTAGGAAGCTATACAGGGAGCAGTTAAAGCACTGGAAATTAGCGTAAGGGGAACCACTTCCCATGCACGTACACCAGGTGCGGTACAAGGAGCGGTAAAGCCTCAATAGTGCACCAGCTCAAGATTCGAGCACACCAAAATATGACCAAACGACATCGAAACATTTCGTATAATATACCGTTGTAAAGGTATAGATGTCTACTTTCTACTCCTTATTATGGAATGACATTTAGATGTTTATAGAAAAAGTTATGGTCATTTGAATTACCAAAGGTCATATTTGGAAAACAGAAGAGATACCTTGTTTTAGTGGTCATTTTGGAGATATCAAAACCAATTCAAACGGTCATGAAATATTACGAATAATAAACCGTTGGAAAGGTATGGGTGTCTAGTTTGTACAGAAATTTTTAAAACTCATTTTGATGCTTTTTATAAAATGTTATGGTCACAAGACCATACAAAGGTCAGTTTTAAAAATCATTGAAATCATTGAAATCCAATCTTTTGAAATTAGACACTTACTCCAAATAACCAAACCAAATCTAACACTTATCCACGGGAATAATGAGACATTCTCAAGTGGTCAACCATCGTGCTAAGACATGCATACCATCGTGCAAGCGCGGACATTTTCGATCACACAAACGGAAACGAATTACACCACACTTAAGACTAACATTAAGTGCAAGTGTGGTTGTGAAAGGAATGCAAACATAAATAATGAGGTACAAATGCATGTCAATTACAAATGCATGAAGTGTGTGTGTGTTTGTGTGCACCCTAATCTCTTTAAGAATCAAGGTCAAGTGTTATACCTTTTTAAGCTCTTGATCCTGAAGTCATGGAGATGCTTGGAAGCTTGCTTTGATAATCAACAAGATGACCTAAGCTACCTGTTACACAATCATCCTCAATGTGGTATGTCATGAAATAAGTCAATCACAAAATAGAAGTCCTTACACAATCCAATACTAGCAGATAATTTGCTACCTATTGAAAGTCTAGATCTAATACCATAACACAATATGGACTTTTTTTAACAAAAAATTTAAAGTCTAGATCAAATACCACAAGACAATATGGACTTTTAAAAAAAAAAAAAATTCTTAAAAGTCTTGATCGAATACTATCAGACTTATCTAACTTGTTAAAAAGTCTCAATCTAATACCATCAGACTTTTACTTCCCCAAATTGTCTAATAAAACTTTGAACCAATACACCTCCTTAATTTTTAATTTGTGTGTGGGGTCCACTAAATTTAATTCTCAAAAAATTAGTAAACACTATAATTCAAAATCTAGAACTTAATTCCTTTTCCTCATATGAGATTCCTAATTAGTAAACACGCAATTAATTTATAAATAAAAATAAATAACTTCAGAAAAAAAAACCAATTTATGACAAACAATATTATAAATATATAATGTAAAATATTCACAACTTTCATATACATATCCAAAATTAATCCATTATATTGATTTTTTCTATTCATTTTATATGAATTGTTATTCCTGTGCGCAATAGGATCGAGAACCAACCAATTACAAAATTGATTTGTTTATTGGTTATTGTAGGTGGTCGAACTACAAGTTACATTGATCGAGTCGGGTTGCGTTAGACCCAAGGCAACTTGGTTGAGTTTGTCGATTGAAGAATGTCGTATCCTCGAGTAACCTGCAAAGAATGTTAGTATGTCGACCTATGGAGGTCACCTACTTTATGGAACCTGCAAAAGATAAGAACAATGATACAGGTGACAAAAGATAAGCCTTAGGTGTGCTTGGGCTGAGCAATGGATATCGAAAAACGTTGATAGAACTTGATCTGATTACGGTTAGCCGGAAAGCCTCAGTTTATAATTTCAACACACTATTTATCAGCTTTTCTAGTTTAGTTTACTTAAGGAGCTTATTATGAGATGACCCCCCCCCCCCCCCCCTCTTTATTGAAGGCTAAATTGCTTTCAATGTTCACTTGATCATCGGTTGATCATGTGCGAGATTGTAGGAGAGATTTTCTCCCCTTTGAATCAATCGGTTATCTTTTTCTTTTTCATTGAAGATTTAACTTGGTCTCTTAGAAACGGCCACATCTTGATTACTGCTACTATCGGGTCGACCCATAATGGGCCCAGATAAAATTCAACCCAGAAGGCCTGGGTTTTGTCATGTTGGGCCTATGAGCCATTTTTGGCTACCATAGTTTGTCCCCCACTCTCTAAATACAAGGTCATCATATTTTGAGAGTGATTTTGGTGGTGTCGTTGCATGCAACCGATGTCGTGTCAATAATTTCAGAGAGTTACCTGAGACCTTTTTGTCGATAGGCGATTTCATTATGTCGAAAGTTTGATGATATCCTTAATCTGAAGCGACAGGTCGCTCGACAATTTAGCGTGATCGCAGGAAATCAAATCGATGGGACAGTTACGTTCCAGTTTCCTATGTTGACGTCAGATGCATTTAATGCAAGAACAATTTATATATATATATCTTTTTTTAATTTCAAATTTTACGGTTACCTGGGGTTGGTTGGCAAATGAAGAGGCGTTGACGCTTGACGACTAGGGTTAGGCGCTTACTGTTAAAATTCTTGGTTCTTATGAATCAACACTCACTTTCTAACTCTTCACTTTCTTCACGCAAGCAACAAAGACTTTTTATAACGAAGTTTTTGCAGAGCTCTATTGATTTTTCCAACGTTTCCTTCCAAGGCTAGTAAAGACAAAAATATTCATACATTTTTTTTTCACATTTTAAAGTTTGTTTTGTATGAGACTTACCTTTTACGAATCTATATAAGGATTAGATGAATGACAGATGCTCTACTTTCTTTTTTCTTGTTTTTGGAAAACATATGTTCTTCGCTGTTCTTGATTTTCTTTGTTTATTCTGCAATTTCTAATTTTTTCTGTTATTGTTGAATCTTGGCGTATGATGAGTTGTTAATTTCTGTATGTTTTACAAGTAGACGTCGTATCTAGTGGTAGTTTGAACTAGGATAGCTAAAATTGTAGATGTAGGCCGATCTTTTAGTTTTGGCTCTTCATGTAACCCTAGCTTTTGATCTTAAAACCCTAGGTCGTGATTATAGTGATTAGCTTTTGTCTGACTTGTGCATTTTCTGCATGTCAGCTTTTGGAGATGTCGAGCGACAAAACATTCTTAGACACGCATATTGATTGGACAACTAGCGATGAGGGTAAGGATGGAGTCGATAGTAGATTAGCGAGTGACAGTCAACAAGTGTCAGTAAAGGATCCATCGAAGGTAGTTTCAATAAACTCAATGGGTATGTTAGATCAAGGTGTTGTTCGTGTTGTCGCTAGATTGGTCGATCCTTCAAATCATGTCGATGTTATAGAAGCGTCTGCTTCTGGTCGAGCACTAGGCGTTTTAGGAGATAGTCTTGTAAGTGTACCAACAAATAGTACTTTGTCTAGCATACGCCTCATTTATGGTATTCCAGACTCTGTCGTGCTACGTGAGCCGAAAGAGTATGAAAAGGTGGATTGGGATATCCCTGGATGGACGTGTTTCTACAAATATAACCTTCGCTTGGGGTTCAGATTTTCGATCCCCCCGTTGGCTCGACAATTGTTGCAATACTATGATATCGCCCTAGGACAGTTGATGCCAAATGGTTGGAGGATACTATTAAGTTTGACTGTCATGTGCGAGAGATGTAGGATAAATTTTGGGTTGGGGTGTCTCTTGCACAACTATTACTTGAAGGAGCATGTGAACGACGGAGGTCGTTATATGCTAATCCCTAGGTCGAAAAGGGATCAGTTGATAACTGATACGACAACCAATGACCGCAATTGGAAGGATACCTTCTTTTTTGCTAAAGGTCCTCTAATTGATGGTTTTTGGGGAGAAGAGCATGAGGTCTACCGATGAGTATGAAATCGTCACAGTGAGTGTCGACATACATTTTTCGTTTGATAATTTTTGTTCAGTTTCCCTATGTATTGATTAGTAACTTGTTTTGTAGAAATCAAGGGCATAAATAGCAAACCTTCGTGTGACGAAGCTACAAATCGCACTAATGATATATTAGCTATTCCTGCAGAAAATATGAGCTGTAGGGAGTTACTTACGGAGGTAAGCTCAGGCCTAGCAGTTTATGGCAATGGTTGACACTAAATAAATAACGGGACCCGTATCCTCTTGTGAAGGATTTCTTGTCGTATATTTGGACTAGGAGGAGTCTTGAAGTACTTGGATGTGGTTTGAGATTTCTTTCCCCTGTTACTGACATTGAACGTCGTTTCGTAGTGACATCGATGTCGAACGCGAAGATCAACCTACAAGACAAGTTTGATGCTTTGAAGCATTATAAGGAGACGGTTGCTAAGAAGAGAGCAGAGAAGAAAAAGAAAGAAGCGGCAGCTAAGTCCAAGGAAAATGCAACCGCTGTTCATGAACACGTATACACTTCGTCGCCTGAAGCTAGCCCTCAAAAGAAGAGGAAGAAGACCACCAACGTTGATAGTGGAAAAGGGGTCAAACCCAGCTCGAAGGAGACACCGGACATGAGTATTTTAGAGCCGGACTCGTCGATGGTGCTTATCGCGTCCGGTATCCCGTTGTTCACGGAGCCGACATGGTTCCTTGCGAAGTCACACGAATTTCTCCTTTCTACCGACGAGTTATATCTAAAAGGCTAGAAAACTAAAGATATATTTAATGCAAGCGTTCTCTCGATGTTCCAGGTAAATTAGCTTACTGAAGTTCTTTTTAATCGATTTTGTCATTTCCACTTTGTTGATATGATATTTCTTCTCATTGTTGGTTTTGCAAACGCAATTGCATCTTCGTGATAGGTACAAAATTGTCAGCGATAAGTGTTCCAAGTTTTGAAAGGTTATTAACAATCTTAAGGCTGACAATGCAAAAGTCGATAAGGTTGTGAAAGAGCTAGAGAAGAAAAACTTGGCATTAGAGGAGGAGCTGAAGAGTGTGAATCGTCGACACAGCGAGAAGTTGACAAGAGCCAACATAGTTGTCACTGAGAAGGATGACCTTGTGAAGAGCTTAAAGGAACAACTAACGTCGATTGCCGCTGAAGCGATGTGCAAAGCTCGGGCGGAGATATTTAAAGAGTATATGGCTGGTGAGCATGAGAAATGGGACAAGGCAGAAATGTAAGAGGTCGTCGATACATATGAGGAAATGCTTAGACTTAAGGCCTCTCCATTTGTAGAAGATGAGGTGATGGTCAATGGAGGAGATGCTGACAAGAGCCTCGATGATGTTGAAGATGCTTCCGCTACTGAACAGCCCTATGATGCTTGACTTTATTTATATTTTCAGTTGTCATATTTTAGTTTCTTTTAGGTAAAAGTGGATGATTCAGTCAACTCAACCACTATTTTTATTATATCAGTTATATGCAAACGTGGATGTTTTTATTCGATTCGACCTTTTACTTTTGATTTCTTTTCGTTTATGTATTTTGTATTTGTGAAAACGATACGACCATCAAGTAATGGGGTTTACACAATTTTGGTTTTAATCTTAATGAGATAAGCCTATAAACTTATGCTCATTTATAATCAGGTTGACACGACATAATTTAGCATGTACAAGCATTTTTTATGGTTGATAGAACCTTCAATTAGATAGATACAATCACGTACATGAGTTTCAATGGTCAACAAGACCTTTAATAACATAGAAATGATCGCATACATGCGTTTCAATGGTTGACAAGACCTTTAATTATATAGAAATAATCTTGTACATGCGTTTATTAGGGTCGACAAGACCTTCAATTAGTTAGAAATAATCGTGTACATGCGTTTCAATGGTCGACAAGACCTTCAATTACATTGAAAAAATCATGTACATGCTTTTTTTTTTATGGTCGACAAGACCTTCAATAACATAGATACAATCACGTACATGCGTTTCAATGGTTGACAAGACCTTCAATAACATAGAAATAATTGTGTACATGCGTTTCAATGGTCGACAAGACCTTCAATTACATAGAAATAATTGTGTACATGCATTTTTTATGGACTTTTATAGTCAACAAGACCTTCAATTACATAGAAATAGTCGCGTACATGCATTTTTTATGGTCGACAAGACCTTTAATTACATAGAAATAATCGCGTACATACGTTTTTTTATGGTTGACAAGACCTTCAATAACATAGAAATAATCGCGTACATGCGTTTTTTATGGTCGACAAGACCTTCAATTACATAGAAATAATCGCGTACATATGTTTTTTATGGTCGACAAGACCTTCAATAGAAATAATTGCATATATGCGTTTCAATGGTAGTCTGATCGACTATCGACTAGTTTTTAACTAGTGCTATTCCCCCACTCTCAATATCTGATATCATATGAAGTTTTTTGAGAGTTGATTTTTGTCGTTGTCGTAGGATCATTTTGTAGCAACGACTACTTTTTACCACAGTTGACATCTTATTTATAGAAAGATGTTAGTTTTTGTGAGCTCGGTTTACACTTAATTGTAATAAGTTTTCATCATTGCTCCTCGAGGGTCGAATTGTTAGTAAATGATAAAAAGATAACGAAATATATTGAAATAAGTTTAGAAATGATACTTTTTTAGATGCAGAGCATTCCAACTATTGTCCAATTCTCGACCATTGAGTCCTTGCAATTTATATGCTCCTCGCCCTTTTATATCAGTAATTTAGTATGGGACTTCCCATGTCGGACCTATCTTTCCCGCTCCTTCTTCCCTTGTATTTTGGAAGACGCGTTGTAAAACCCAGTCGTTTATCTTGAATGTCCTGATTCGCACTTTCTCATTAAAGTGTCGTGCGACTTGTTGCTGGTAGGACTGTATACTCATTGCGACTCATTCTCGTCGTTCGTCTAGATGATCTAATTCGAAGTTCAGCTCCAAACTGTTCTACTCTTCATTTAGGCTTTCGCTCCGTGCAGTTGGAAGTCTTGTTTCGATCGAAATTACTGCTTCCGAGCCATATAGGAGTGAGAATGGCATTTCACACATCGATCGACGGGGTGTAGTCTTGTACGACCATAGTATCTCTAGGAGTTTCTCTACCCATTCGCATTTTTCTGCCTCTAAGCGCTTCTTAAGTGTGTTGACTATCGTTTTGTTTGTCAACTCTGCCTGACTTTGGCTTGGGGATAACTTGGTGTTGAGAAGCTGAGTTTTATTCCATACTTGTCGCAGAAATTCTTGAAGTCATATGATATAAATTATGATCCATTGTCAGTTATTATTTCCCAGTAGACGCCAAACCTGCAGATAATATTTCTCCATAAATAATTACTTACCTCAATGTCGCAGACTTGCTGGAAAGCTCCGACCTTGACCCATTTGGTGAAATAGTCTATCATTACCAGCATGTAGACGGGCCTCCTAATGCTTCAGAAAGCTTGCCTACAATATCCATTCCCCATTTCATAAAAGGGCAAGGGGCTGATATCGAATTCAACATACCTAGTGGGAGATGTGATACAGGTGCAAATCTCTGGCACTTGTCGCACGATTTCACATGGTTTTACGAATCAATACATATTGTCGGCCAGTAATATCCTGCTGTAATAGCTCTGTTTGATAAACTTTGAGTGCCAGAATGGTTTCCGCATTCTTCATAATGTAGACTCTTTAGGACGTCGTATGCCTCTCACGGGATTATGCCTCTCAAGTAAAGTCTTGTAAATGATCTTTTATATAGCCTACCATACATGATACAGAACGTTGTAGCCTTTGCTTTGATCTTCCTAGCGTCGGTTCTATCCCCAGGTAGAATGTGGGCTTGAAGGTAGTCTATTATGAGATCCATCCAACTTTTTCTGTGGTCGACTGGTGCCAAAAAATTGGTTTCCCGTATGGACGGCGACATAAGATGAACAACGGGAATTGATTTCGAGCCGTTCATCGTTGTCAATCCTAGGCTTGCCAATGCATCCGGTCGAGAATTCTCTGACCTTGGAATCTGTAGGATATTGAATTTCGAATGTAGACTGAAGCTGTTTTGCTTTTGTCAAATACGCTGTCATTCTCTAATCTCTAGCTTCGTATAAACCATTCATCTGTCGAACGACTAATTGGGAGTCGCTTTGGACCTGGATTTTCCTGATGTTCAAACTCTTTGCGAGGTCGAGCTTAACGATTAGGGCTTCATACTCGGTTTAGTTATTTGTCACACAAAAGTTGCAGTGGATCGATTGTTCCAAGACGTCTCCCTGCGGGGATTTAAGTACCAGACCTAGTCCACTACCTCTAATGTTGTTGAATCCGTCGATCGACAACGTCCATTTTTGTGTCGTTGCACTCTCCGTTAGGGCAATTAATTTCTGTTCCACCTACACATTCTCAAGAGTAGTAAAATCCGTGATAAAATATGTAAATACCTGAGATTTCATTGTTGTCCGTGGATGGAAACTGATGTCGTGTTCAATTAGTTCGACTGCCCATTTCGTTATTTGACCTAAAAGTTCTGGTTTATACAATATATTCTTAAGTGGATAAGTAGTTAATACCTTAATCGAATAGCATTGGAAGTATGGTCTCAGTTTTCGCGCTGCGACAACAAGTGCTAACGCAAGCTTCTCCAGTCGACTGTATCACGTTTCCGTGTCGAGAAGTGCTTTGCTCACATAGTATACCGGGTGTTGAATGATATCCTCCTTCCTGATTAAAACAGCGCTTACAGCCGTGTCGAATACTGCTAGGTATACGAGTAGTGTTTCATCATCTTTGGGTTTCGACAGTAATGGTGGTGAGGTCAGATAGTTTTTTAGGTCTTGTGGTGCTCTCTCACAGTTGTCGTTCCATTCAAATACTTTGTTTTTCCTTAGCGTGTCGAAGAAAGGATGACATCGTTCAGACAACTTGGAGATGAATCTATTCAAAGCTGCAACTCGACCTGTGAGTCTTTATACATCTTTGACGCATCTTGGCGATTTGATTCCTTGTATTGATCGAATTTGGTCTGAGTTGGCTTCGACACCTCTTTGGGTGACCAAATAACCTAAAACCTTTCCTGAAGATACACCAAAAGAACACGTAGTAGGATTTAGTTTCATACCGTACTTGTCGAGGACGTCGAACAACTGTTGTATGTGCTCAATGTGGTATTGAGCTATCAATGACTTGACCAACATGTCGTTGATATATATTTCCATTGTCGTCCCGAGCATTTCAACGAACATCTTATTGACTAGCCGTTGGTAGGTTACACCTGTATTTTTTAAACCAAAAGGCATTACTTTGTAGCAAAAAGTACCTTGCTCTGTTATGAATGTCGTTTTCTCTTGGTCGTCGAGATGCATCAAGATTTGATTGTAGCCCGAATAAGCGTGCATGAAACTGAATAGTTTGTGTCTTACAGTTGCGTCGACAATCATTTCAATTTGGGGAAGTGGGAACGAGTCTTTGGGGCATGCTTTGTTGAGATCCGTGAAGTCGATACAAACATGCCATTTTCCGTTCTTTTTCTTGACGACTACGACGTTTGCCAACCAGTCCGGGTACTTCACTTCTTTAACTGATCCGATGTCAAACAGTTTTTGATTCTCCTCGTTGATCACTTTGTTTCTCTCTGGAGCAAATTTCCTTTGCTTCTGTTTCACATGTTGATGGTCGAGGTCTACCTGTAATTTATGAACCATTACCTCTGGGTCGATTCCGATCATAACTGAATGAGACCAAGGAAAGCTGCTTCGTCGTTCCTTCAAGATATCAATCAATTGCTCGCGGATCTCCTTTGGTAGTCTTAATCCAATGAAGACTTTGTGTTCTAGTTTTTCGGGGTCTATTGATATTTCGTTGAGCTGTTCCATCTTTGGTATATTTTGGGTCGACTCGACGTCAGCTTTCTGTAATTGCTATAATTCTTCTTTCTTTTTCTTCATGGCATTTTGGTAGCTTTCCCTGACTGCCCTCTGTTCACCTTTTATTTCTCGTACTCCCCGTCTTGTTGGGAATTTGATTATCTGATGGTAGGTCGACGGGATCACCTTCATCTCGTGTATCCAAGGCCTGCCTAAGATTGTGTTGTATGGAGATTGACTGTCAAGCACTAGGAAATTGATATAAAGGTTGACTCCTTCCGTGTAGACTGATATTAAGATTTCACCTAGAGAACTTTTTTGTTCTCCGCTGAAGCCGGTTAGCATTGTCGTTTGATGAATGAGTTTGGATATGTCGACCTGCATTTCTCGTAAAGCACTATTAAATAGAATGTTACATGAACTGTCATTATCTATTAATATACGTTTTGTTAAACAGTTTGACATATGTAATGAGATGACAAGTGCATCATGGTGTGGAGAAAACAAATCTGATTTGTCACTTGACTTGAAGGTAACGGTTTCATCGTCACTTGAAGGATGTGCTCGGTTAGGTCGAATCTCCGTGTTCGACACTTATCGTGTGTGCCTCTTCGCTGCAGAATAATTGACACCCACTAACTTCGAATCCTCTTACGATGTTGTCTGGGCGATTCTGGAAGACTGTCGTTGTTGTTATCTTGCCTTTTATCATTGCGACGAGCGAGAGTTTGCTTCTCCTTATCCGTCAAGAACTCCTGTAGATGTCCTCTTTTGAGAAGCTCTACAACCTCTAGTCTGAGGGCAACAATCTTCTGTTCGATGGTCATGATCTTAGTGGAATTCGCATCTTAGTTTTGCATCTCGATATTCTGGTGGCACATTCATCTTTCGTGGCCATTTGATGGTCTTGCCCATTTCTTTCATTACTGTCACGAGGTCGACTAGCTCAATGTTCAGATTGTATTCTGGAACTTCGAAGCGTGATCAACTTGTCCTTGGATAATTTTGGCCATATGGTTGGTCATCGTTCAAATTCTCTTACCGGGGTTGTGTGCTCCGTCTGTTACTTGTCAGATGGGGTTCTGACCTTCCGTCGTTTGATCTTCTATCAACTCGATCGTTTCTGCGGTTTGTATAATTATTGATCTTGCCTACCAAATTGGCTTCGTCTTCTTCCCATTTGATCTAGGCCCATGCTTTTGCTAACACATCCTTCATTGCCCTACATGGATATTTGGTAAGCTCTTTGTAAAGGTCAGAATCAAACCCGAGGCCTTTTCTAAAGGTATAGATGGTTGTCGATTGATTGCAATGAGGGATTTGCACTTTTTCCCTGTTGAAACGTCCGACATAGGTTTTCAAGTTTTCACCATGCCTTTGCGTGATTGTATAGAGGTCGTTAGACTGTTTCTCAAGCTTTCGACTGCTTGTAAATTGCTCCACGAATGTATCTGTGAGCTGCGCAAAAGAATTAATTGAATTGTTAGGCAAATTAGTATACCATTGTAGAGCCGGACCGTTGAGACTAGATCCAAATGCTTTGCACATGCATGCTTCTCGTAGGTCGCGTGGCATTGCTGCAGTGAACATCATTTGCTTGTATTACGAAATGTGGTCGTTTGGGTCAGTCGTTCCTTCGTACTGCTTCATGTTAGGAAAATTGAACTTCCTAGGTATTTCGACCAGGGCTATGTCATCGACAAAGGGCGAGTCGGCGAAGCTGTTTGCTGTGCTTTTCCTTATCGGAGTTGGTACCCTTGGAATCCTTTGTATAAGGGCTTCCATTTCTACGAACCTGAGAGAGAATTCGTTTTTAATAGATGCAGGTAAATCGGATCTGGGTTTTACCAAACCTGGTGTCAACTGGATAAACAAGGGTGTTTTTAAGACATTTTTCGACAGCTGGCTCGTAACTAGATCCTATTCGTTCTCATTTCGGATTGGTAAATTGTTGAGGTCGATTTCGACTCGGGTCGTCTGTGGTGTTTGTTGATTCTTACCGACGTTGGGATTTGCGTCTAGCCTTACTTGTCCGATTGGGTCACCCAGAGCTGTTCGATCGGCCTCCTGTTCATCATTGGGAACTAGAATTGGGCGCCCAACCGTTTCACTGTCAGGTATCACGCCATCGAGAACGGCTCGTAACTCGACATTAGTCGCTCGGATCGCAGCGTTTGCGGTCATTTGTGCAGTCAATACCGTAATCTGTTCTTCGATGGTCGGAGGGTTTCCACCTTTAGACATATTGATAGGTTCGACTAACTCTTTAGTAATGTTGCGATGGGCCCCACGGTGGGTGCCAAACTATAAGTGGTCGAACTACTAGTTGCGTGGATCGGGTCGAGTTGCATTAGGCCCAAGGCAACTTGGTTGAGTTTGTCGATTGAGGAATGTCGTATCCTCAAGTAACCTGCAAAGAACGTTAGCATGTTGACCTATGGAGGTCACCTACTTTATAGAACCTGCAAAAGATAATAACAATGATACAGGTGATAAAAAGTAATAACGATGGAGGTTTGGTTAGTTTCTCGGCCTTAGGTGTGCTTGGGCTGAGCAATGGATATCGAAAAACGTTGATAGAACTTGATCTGATTCCGGTTAGCCGGAAAGCCTCAGTTTATAATTTCAACACGCTATTTATCAGCTTTTCTAGTTTAGTTTACTTAGGGAACTTATTGTGAGATGACCCCACCCCACCCCCTCCCTCCCTCCCTCCCTCTAGAAGGCTGAATTGCTTTCAACGTCCACCTGATCATAGGTTGATCGTGTGCGAGATTGTAGGAGAGATTTTCTCCCCCTTAAATCAATCGGTTATCTTTTTCTTTTTCATTGAAGATTTGACTTGGTCTCTTAGAAACGGCCACATCTTGATTGCTGCTACTATCGGGTCGACCCATAATATGCCCAGATAAAATTCAACCAAGAAGGCTTGGGTTTTGTCATGTTGGGTCTATAAGCAATTTTTGGCTACCACAATTATTGAGTATTGAGTATAGAGTAAAGAGTATAGATATGATTATGATGATTTACAAATTACAAGTGATTGGTAATATATCACTATCAATTATCAATGCAAAGAATAACTTTATTATTCTTGGAATAACTTTATTATTCTTGGAATAACTATTATTCAAATTGGACCCACGTAACAATATTTCTTTTGGGCATCGGATGCTTCTTCCGATATATCATCTTTGATAGACAGAAGATATCAACCATGAAAATTGTGAAGATAATCCATCTAGTCAACCAATTATTGGAACAATACATTTTTTTTTAATTATAAAAATTAATATAATTTAATATAATTCTGTATAGTTTTTATCAATAAGTCATGTTAAATGTTAATTATCCTGATTCAAAATTTTGTTTTTCAACCAATTCTTTTATTCTTATTAAAAATTTTAAAAAGGGTTTTTAATCACTCAAAAAATAAAATATTATATTCATACAAAAAAATTTATATACATTGAACTAATTTGACCAATATCAAGTTCACAATTATCAAATGTTAAGTTTTTATCTGGTAGGCAATGATGTAAATAGATATACTATAAGTATTCTTATATGTCTACCAGAAAAAAACTGATCAAATGTTAAATCCATCTACCTTTGAATATATAATAATAATAATAATAATAATATTCGAACCTACTAGTATAAGTGTGTAGACAAACGACTGGATCAACCTCATCTTATTATCTGCCTCTGAATATTAAGAGCTTTTAAAATTTTGATTAACTATCTTTTATTGATGTAGGTTTTGATGTTATAATCGTCATCTCACAAGTCTCGTCTTAATTTTTAAAACTCGGGGAGGTTTTGAAAGATAATCTATGAAATACAAAAAATAATAATAATAATATATTAGATTGAAATAAAAAATAAAATAAAGTGACAAATTGTAAGGAGTTACTTTTCGAACGATGTACTTACATCGGTTGATCTTATAAACACGGGCAAAGTCATAATTCGACTAATGTTATGTGTTTAAAATAATAATAATAATAATAATAATATACAAGATAAAGTTAATTTAGTGGTATACTCTTCACACCCACCCTTCATACCCACACGACGATATTGTGTGTTCGAGTCTCTCAACTCTCCAACTTTCACAAACTATTGTAATATATATATATATAAATAAAATTGAAGGGCGAGCTAAACTCAAAGATGAAAATCCAACGGCCAGGATTTGATCACGTCTTATTATCTTAACCATGGTTAAACAAACAAGAGCCTCTCAAAGTCTCTTCAGAGAAAAAAATAAATATAAATAATAATAAAAAAAAAATAAAAAATAAAAAGACCAAAACAAAGTGAGACATCCTATACACAACTCTGCCCCTTCGTTTTCATGATCAAACACATAAAGAGTCAGAGAAGCTAAACAAAAAACACATCAAGACATGTCTGACGAGGAACATCACTTCGAGTCCAAGGCCGACGCCGGAGCCTCCAAGACCTACCCACAGCAGGCTGGAACCATCCGCAAGAATGGCTACATCGTCATCAAGGGCCGTCCTTGCAAGGTCTCTTTTTTTTTTTTTTTTTTTTTTTGTTTTAAATTAATAATTATTTTTGTGGGTTTAAATGGGAATTTGCATCTGGGTTTGTGTTGTTATTGTCAGATCTTTGATGGGTTGTTTTTGGTTTTCATGATAAGTGATGACGACGACGATGATGGACATGTTGATATTTTGTTTGGTTATTTTTTTTAATGATTTTATTTTTTGTTTGGATTGATTCTACTTTTTAAAATTTTGAATTTTGATGCTATTGCTAGATTTGTTTTGTTGGTTTCCATTTGAAGATCTTTATTTTTTAGGGCGTGGTGTAAAAAAATATATGTAATTTTCAGTATACAAGCATGTGTGTGTGAGTGTGATTTTGTGTGCAGTTTTAATGGTTGTGGTCAAAGCTTGATGGGGACACATAGCTCTTATAAATGTCAAAATTTTCATTATTTGATGGTGATTAACGAGCCAGATTGACTGTGTATAAGTAGTTTGCTTCGTGTAGACTGTTTACTCTGTGGTGATTAAATTCGATCCATGATTGTATTTTGAAATGATCGAAATTGTTAATTGATTGCGGTGATGAAGTGAATCTCGATGAATCTTTCATTATTGTGCTCCTAGGTGCAATTTTTACAACACTAGGGTCTATATTTGTACCTATTATAGTAATTAACAAGAAAAAACTTTGAATTTGGTGGTTCGTGTTTAAACTTATATATATGGAAACATTGCTTTTGTAGGCATAACAATGTGTATATTCTGGTGTATTATATTCCTATACGCTCTTGTATATAAACTATAATGGTTTATTCATTTTCTCCCTTTTGTGGAAACAGGTCGTTGAAGTTTCCACTTCGAAGACAGGCAAGCATGGACACGCAAAGTGCCACTTTGTGGCAATTGATATTTTTAATGGGAAGAAGCTTGAAGATATTGTCCCCTCATCCCACAACTGTGACGTAATATCAACTTATTTGTCTTATGTTTGTTATATTCATTTCTTTTCTATCAAGGGCTCATTTGCTTGTTGTTTGTGATTTTCTTACAGGTTCCCCATGTTAACCGAACTGACTATCAGCTGATTGATATCTCTGAGGATGGTTTTGTAAGTTATCAAATATTATTTTCATTGGGGAAAAAATTGTTTATGTTCAATAGACTGCATACCTTTCGTAATTGAGATTCTGTTGGGCATCCATGGCATTTGCTTTTGAAAAGTAATAATACTGTTTGAGAAGCAACACAAGGAACATGTTTCTTGGAAACGTTCAAATATAATTTCGGCATTTCAGCTCACTTTTGATAATTAAAGATTGCCTAACTAGTTACTAAGAAAAGTAGTCGCTCAGAAGGCAAAAGGCAAAAGGCAAAAGAATATAATGTCAAACCATTTGCTTTGTATATTCTACTAAGTTATTAACAAATCAGAGTTGTGTGATTTGTAGGTGAGTCTTTTAACTGAAAATGGGAACACGAAAGATGACCTGAGACTTCCCACCGATGACAATCTGCTTAGCCAGGTACATTATTGACAAAGTGTTTGTATTTTGTAAGTTCTTCATTTGTCATCCATCTATTACAATTTAATAATTAATTTTTTTATTTTGTTTTTTTTTTTTTTTTTGCAGATTAAAGATGGGTTTGCTGAAGGAAAGGACCTTGTAGTGACAGTTATGTCTTCAATGGGAGAGGAACAGATCAATGCTCTTAAGGACATTGGTCCTAAAAACTAAAATATGATGCTGTAGCCTAAGCTATTGCTGATTGCAAGAAGAACCAACCCTTCTTATGTTGCTAGCATGTACTATGCATGTGTGCAACAAAGTTCTATTAAGATAGTATTTTAGTTGTGTATTTAAACTTTTCCAGGCTTGTGATAAAAGGATGTTTAAAAGTAAACCAAGTGTGTCACCTATCTACCGGTGAACGAAATCTATGTTGACAGCATTATGGATTCATACATATGGTGTTCTATTATATGTTTTCTAAATTTGTTTATTTAAGTTTTCTAAATCTATGTTGATGGGGCTTCATTGGAAGTTCTTCCCTTGCCTGTTAGTTAAACGCAGGATTTAAACCTGAGACATTAATAGACAGGAATGAACATCCTTAACCACTAAACCACGTTAGGCTGTGTGGTCATGAGAATTTGAATCCCAATTCTTAGTGAGGGCTGATCTCTTAATTGTTGAACATAAAAAGCAGACAAACATTTCACTGATATGTATATCATTGATCAAATATAGTGTCATCTGCAAAGCTCATTGAAATCTATATGACAAACCTTAATCATTCCATCAAACAACGTTAAAAATAGTTAAGTAATTAATTGCTTCATACTGAGAATCATCTGAATTTGGCATACAATCAAAACCCTTACAAGGAAATAATTGGATCATTTTGAATCCTTACTGTGTGTGAAAAGATCATATCCTGCTATTATAATGAAGAAACTTAACTTACAGAGGAATTTCCATAGATGTAAGACGCGAATCCCCAGAAGGTAATAATCATCGAGAGGATCTTGAAACCGCTCATGGGATCGTGTAATAGTATAACAGCTGCAATGCTCGTGAGTGGTACCCTTATTGCGTTGAGAACACCAGCTAGCACAGTGGAGGCCAAGAAAAGCACAGCAGTGCCTCCCAGTACCCCCAACTGGAAAGTGATTGCACCCCATATGAGAACCTGGTAATACGAAGCAGCACCACCCTTGAAACTATTGGCCTCAGATTTCATCCCTTGAAAATCCTTATTGGCAATGACTCCTATGGTGGTGAACAGGAAGGCAAATAAAGAAACCATGACTTGTTGCTCCAACACAACATGGAAGGATCTTCTGCCAAGCAACTTAACAAAAACCAGCTCAGATAGAGCGAAGATGAGCCCGTGGAGAGCAGATCCTAAGATATCCCATATGAAACCCATGATGTATTGGCGGTCAGTAATGTTGCCGTACCTATCTGAGTCTGAATCCAATGCAATTATGGTCATTGCAGCAGTTATTATCACGATAGCATTTATCATGGAAGCATTTACTTTGTTCTTCACGATGACATATCCAAATAGAGCAGAGAAAATGAGGGACGATGATGCCAGAAGAGAAGCAGTTGACGCGGGAAGATAGGCATAGGCATATGCATACATGAGGTTATCAGCAGCGCTTAGAAAACCCAACATAATATAAGAAGCAGTGAGCTTTAAGTTCAGAGGAGTCGGGGAAGTTTTACAGAAGAAATACGTTGGCAATAAGATCAGAGCAGTCAAAGGCCACCCTGCAACTGACACCCATGAAATGATCCACTTGCTTGTGCCCCCGTTCATGTAATAGACACGAGACAGAAGACTTGAAGCAGGGAAAGCGATGAGCATTGCTGCACTGCTCAGTACCAGAAGAATCCAATGGGAGATTGGCTTTCTTTTGTATGCCTCCCAAGCCATAGTCCTTGAATTGGAAATCTGATCCCGTAACGAAGTAGAAGACTCCTCCTCCTCCATTCTCTCCCCTAACAATCATTTGACAACAACACAAAAACACAGAGAAAGGGCGTTTGTCAATTGATAGTCTAACACATCTGTGATCGATAGGGATTGACTAACATAAGAACAACAATAGTATAACAAAATCAAACCAACATCCACAAAATTAAGTTGAGAAATACCTTAAAAAATGGTGTTGGATCCCACACTATGTAATGATCAATTTGCTTGATTAAAAAGTCTAATTGACATCTTAATTTATGAAACCTACAATCATGCTTCTTAACCAGTCTCTCTCAACAAACTCAAAACTAAAAGCAAATATAGATTCATAATTCAATCCAGCACTGAGAGTACCCAGATACATATATACATCAAAATCTTGATTTCAATTCTTTTCTAGCTAGCATCTTCTCAGAAATCAAACATAATTTCAATGGTTTTGCCTTAAATCAGTCAGAATTTCACATACAAAGAAAAAAATAATAATAATAATGAAGGTCAGCTCAAAGTGACTGTACCTTGCTTTGTATGGAAACTAACCTGCTTCAACTTCAAGAAATGGTTGATTCATTTACTTGGGTGAGAGAGAGGGAGGAAAGTCAGACAACACAACTGAATTTCCACGTCGCCGGTTTTGTTAGTTATCCAGATTTTGTTTTTGTTTTTATTTTTTTATTTGGTAAAGTTTGTTAAGGGAGTGTTTAAACTAAAACCTAATCTTAACATAACGGGTTGGATCAGTGTAAGACACTGTGACCCTCACAACTATAACCGGGGAAATAAGTATGGATATCGGTTCTCTCGTCCCATTCTTATTTTCTGATCCCTTCTCCTATCTGCGTTTGGAGGAAATTGGGATGTGAGAGTTGGAAGGTCATATCCACTCATTTCCTTGAATCCCAATCTCATATTTTTGTTGTTTCCCCCCGTTTTGATTCTATTTAACATAAATTTTAAAATAATCTAATGTAATAAAATTTAACAACCCAAAAAATTAACCTGAAAACCAATCTAAATGATATGGTAAGTGATTTAATTATTATCATATGTGGTAATAACAACTGCTTATCATTTGGATTAATTATTTAAGTTGTGTACTATTACTCATAAAATTTACTCTTTAAATTCAAATGTAAAGACAAAATAAAATGAAAATAATATTAAAGTTCTTAACTTGATAAAAAATAAATAAAATAAATAAAAAAATAAAAAAAAAATCTAAGAGAAACCAAATTGTTGTATAAAACCAACTATTTATATATGGTTAAAATGAGTAATTAGGGAAAATAGGGAAAATGAAGAATTATTTAAAAGGGATATTATCAAAAGGGCAAATTACATTGCACTCCTTGAGGTTTAGGCAAGAAACACTCGGATGGAAAAGTTTTGGTATTATACACTAACACCCCCCAAGACTTAAAAGAACTAAAGTATTGAAATACCTATAAGGTTATACTAAACAATCTAGAGGGGGGTGAATAGGTTGACACTCTAATTTAAAATTCTTTCGATGCTTTTATCAAAACCTTGGTGAGCATACAAATTAACCTTTAATATGATTATTATGAGAAAACAATAATCACATGTATGCTTAATTCACCACCCATAGTATATACAACATATAACAAGAAATAATGTATCTTATATAAAGGTATGTCCAATGCGAAGCAAATTTCACAAGTTGTACTTTGAATATTACAATGTAAATTCACTAAGTAGAGCTTTACAACTTGATATAGAATATCACAAGATACAATGTTCAAACACTTACAAAGATACAAGAGACAAATGTTGATTCAACAAATAATGTGTACATCTCTTTGTCTACACGAATCTTGTTTACAAGGATATGAAGAAATGAAGATCTTAAACAAGATATAGTAAATCACATATACAAATATAAAGAGATAGGGAAAGAGAAACTTGGCATACGGTATTTTTAACGTGGTAAATCTCCGAAGAGGAAACGTCCACTGGTTGAATCCACAACCACCGACAAAATATTCTTCACTAGTTAAATAAGAGTACACCCTCAAAAGTGACCAACTCATATGTATCACTATATATTGGATATCCCTCCTATCTATTCCCATTATAGAGAAACTTGTCTACTCTCTAACCGAGACAAATCGCATGTCTTTAGAAAGTATCCTTACTTGGTCTTACTTTAGGCCACATGCCACTTGCTAAGACTTCCTCAATTGCTTGGTCTTACTTGAAGCCTCATGCTCATTGCTATGTCTTCGCTTGCTTGGCTAATCCAAGCCCTTTGCTCTTAGCCAAGACTTCATTTGCTTGGTCTTACTTGAAACCTCAAGTTCATTGCCAAGACTTCATTTGCTTGATTAATTTGAGCCCCTTACTCTTAGTCAAGACTTCATTTGCTTGGTCTTACTTAAAGCCTCAAGCTCCTTGCCAAGACTTCCACCTTTTACAAGGCAAGTGATCTAAGTGATGCAAATGATGCAAGCACAATCAACATAGGACATATGATCAATATAAATTATGGAAACTAGAATTAAACATTGAGCACACAATGTATGATTTTCTAGTTTACAATCCAAAAGATACAATCACACAAGATGATGCATGAACATATGAAATGTATGGATTATGTAAACTTCATATAGAACTAGACTTAGTCAACAAAGATCACAATAAAAATAGTCTAGGTCATAAACACATGAAATCGAAATCTAGATATGTCAAATCACTAAACATACTTAAATCCTAGATTTGATTCATGCAACTAAAGCTTGAAATAAACACATGTTGATGAAGCACATATTCAAGACTTTAGAACAAAAAACTAAAAGACTAGAGAAATGAGATTAGATCTACAAATTTCTCCAGAAATCAATTAGAGCATATATTCACAAATCAATCAAGTGAATCTAATCAATGTTCTAAACATGCAACAAATTGTGTTATTTCCAAATATATTCAATCAAAAACATATAGCACAACTAGGAATTATTAATCATTAGAATATTCATAATCAATGCACAAATAATCCTAGATTCAAAGCTAATCACAATACAACTCATAAGCATGAGAAAACATAGGTTTAGAAAAACCTAACTCACATTCAAGATTCTAATTAAGATAAAATAAGTTTTTAATTGAGGCATACAAACCTAATAACATATGATCAAGAACATACACATATATAGGAAGAAAACTCAAGGTAATTGAAGAACATTTAAACTCAAGAACACAAAGGATTTAACAATTAACTTAGAACAAGGAGTGCAATCCGAATTTGGTGTGAAACCAAATAAAAACTTGATCAAATAACCTCAAGGTTGCTTAGGGTTTGTAGAGGACTCAAATACGAAGATTCTTCAACTTGAATCACTCAAATCAGATGAAAGATGAGAGAGATATGGTGTTTGAAAGTTGGGAGAAAACACTTAGAAAATTCTGCACATTTTCTTCTGTAGGGAAAAATAAACAAATAAAAATGTTACACGCAGCGGAAGCGATACTAAAGACGATTTAGTGACTTTTAAAATTTTTCCTTTATGAACCTTAAACCCTTTTAATCAATAAACATGCATATATATCAACAAAAGTAAATTACCTCTTGTCGCGTGATCCGATTGACTTACGTCGATGGTAATCCGCAAGACCTTCAATCCGAGCACGAACGTGGATCACCTAGGAGCGTGGTCTCCCTTTCCTTTGAATTGCAAACCTGTGAATGGACCAAACAAATACTTTCTTTTCTTTGTTAGTCACAAAACAATCAAAAGAATGTCAAAATTATTCCGGTCACTTTTGAGTTCACAATCTTATGATCGAAACTCGCGTGAACCTAGATCGATATCGTATACACAAGCTTATTGATGTTTAAGCAATTGTATACTATCAAAGAATAATTTTTCACTCCTTTTTGTCTCTCTAGAATAAAAACTCTCTTAGAATTAAGAAGAAGAAGAAAGAAAATAAAAACTCAAGCACCAATTAATTGATGTGGCCGAACCCTATAAGAACATATATATAGGTTGGCCGAATTTTTCTTCTTTTTCCTTTAGGGTTGCCGAATTCTATGTAGTATGTAATTAGGGTTGGCCGAATTTCATCATGTTACTTATATAGGGTGACTAAAATTCAACCCTAATTCTTTTTAACTTTATAGACTTCAAACCCTAATCCAACTCTTTTATTTTTATTCTTTTATTTGACTAAAATAAAAAAGACTCCTTATTTCATTAAATAAACTAATTTATTTATTTACTTATCAAACAAGTCTTTTACTTTTAGGAAAGATTTGTTTCTTTAATTAAACAATTAATCAATAAATCAATTAATTCTTATTTAATTAAAACAAATGAAACAAAATAATATTTTTAGGTCAAAACCTTAACCTAGCCGCCCCACTTATATATAAGATGGGCCTAATATTATTTTCCTATTTCATTTAATCCATTGGACTTTAAATAAAAAAGCCCACATGTGAACCAGACCCATTCTTACTAAAAGAAACAAGCCCACATGTCTTTCATTAATATATTAATATAATTGAGCAGCCCATTACTTAAATAATGTGCAAATTATATTCTTAATATATTAAATGCAATTCTAGATGGACCCTTAAATTGGTCCGGTAGAATATATCAAGTGATCCATGCAAGTCCGTGTGGATTGGGGATCTTGGCGGGCCATCTAAATTTAAGCTTCAATAGACATAACCTAATCACAATCAACAAATGATTCACTTAGGTCCGATCCATTAATTTTAACTCATTCCACTAAAGAGCTAAAACTGAACTCTTAAATAAAGATAGAAAAGGAAGATGCTCCTCATTCATACCCTAGACAATCATATTGGAGATAGTGTATCCTCGTGATTAATATCAGTAATCGCCAAGAGTTCATAGACCGCCTATAACTCTCCAAGTTACCATATTTACTCATATGACCACGTTTTGAACTTGGATATTTTGACTTGTCCAGAAGCCATGTTTTCAATAGACACTATTGAAAACTCAACGTTGAGATTTAATATCCAATTACCTCAAAACATCCATATGATGATATTATACTCTCATTTAATTAAATGGAGCCACGATGTCCATATCTATAAATGAAGTCCTCTATCGATTAACAAATGAATATCACCAAACTATCGAGGATAGACTATGCGATATAATCGTACTCATTGATAACTCAAATGATATCACTTGCAACCATAAGTCCATCATTTATCTCAGGATTAAGATAGACTCTCCGATTGTCCTGATAATGAAAAGACTATTATCTATTGACGGTTCTAGATAAAGCTTTTCATTGTGATCCAGTTCAATGCACCCAGTGCACTAGATCCTTTTGCTCGAAGACACTCCGATGATTTTAGACTCATCATATCTCATTTGATCCCACTCAAATGCTAGCAAAAGAATTCTACAACTTTAACAAGATAAAGGTGCCCAACCTTTAACTTAAGTTGTGAACAATATTCAAGACTAACTAAAGAATTGTGTCTACCACATACATATCCAGATGTACGAACAATTCTTCTTTTCCCATAGTCTTTAGACCTTATGATTATTTACTTTGACAATTATAATACAAACTATAAATGCTATACGATTTGTTAAACCAGAAATCACTTTATTAATATGAAAAAGATTGTTAATTACAACATTACACTCTTGCTATTGAGCATAATCCTAAAATCTTCTACAAAGACAGGGAGGGAAAGTATGGGACCACTCGGGCAGCCACAAGGGATCCCAGTGGAGGTGCGGGGTGGGGGTGGTGGACACGACAACAAAGACAGGGAGGGAAAGTGTGGGACCACTCGGGCAGCCACAAGGGATCCCAGTGGAGGCGCGGGGGGGTGGTGGACACAACGACAAAGACAACGTATTGTAAGAGAACATAAAGTATCGTAACTTTCTCGTTTGAACTCGAAAACTAATAAATGAGTAACCGAAATGACCATAACTCAATTAGGAATCATATGATAATATATTCAAGTCCAAATCACTTATAAATAAACAAATAAACACAAGATCACACAAGTATGGAATTTCCTAAAGATAGTCCTAGTACATGCATTTCTATAATGTTTGTCAATTTGAGATTAATGCATTTGCATACTAAAACACGTGTGTGAATGTGTTATACCAATGTATCTCTATGATGCAGGGATACAAATGTATACAGGAACCCTTTTCTTTAGCCTTAATTTAGTGTAACTACTTGAGCCGGATGAGGGGAAACGCTCATGTCCGATTTTGAAGGGGGGGAGATCCTATAGGATCCTATCCCAATTTTTCTTTTGCTAGGCCTATAGCTAAAAAACTCACTTCAGGAAGTTATGCGGGGACATCCTGTATTGCTGAATCGAGCGCCTACTTTGCATAGATTAGGCATACAGGCATTCCAACCCGTTTTAGTGGAAGGACGTGCTATTTGTAAGAGGAAAAAGGTCTTATTACCTTTGTAGTCAATAACGCTTTCCTTACATGAAGGCTTCACTTTGCTTGAATCGTTGTCCATCTTCTTTGAAGCTTGATAAACCGAATCCTAGACAACTAAACAATACAAAGAAAATGACGCTTTGATATAGAATGATACCAATATAAACCAAAATCCTAACAAGTATTCTATTAGTTTGAAAAAGTTTGACTTTAAATTTTGGTTGACTTTAATGTTTAACAAGTATTCTATGTTGTAAAACTAAATGAACTCTAATGAAAGATTAACGAAGAAAAGCAGAGAGAATAAATATGCATTATGTTGTTCTCAATTTCTCATATATAAGGTTTCGTGTTTTACAAACCCAGATTACAATTACAAATGAAATCAGGTGCTATATATATATACTATATATATATATATATATATTATAAGGACACCAATAATTGATCAACACTTGCATGAAACTTGCCATCATGCTTTCAAGTGGAAAATCCAGGCGTACATTGGAGAGATGGAGCGTTGAAAATTCACACATATCCATAATACACCCCTTGAATTTCCACTATTTGTATCTTAATTTGCTAGGAAAAATCCGATGGGACAAAAACCTTAGAAAATATATACAATGATCTTCTGGATTCTAGAGGTGTTAGATATGCTCAAAACTATCTCATTAAAAACCTTGTCAGGAAAATCCAGTAGGACAAAAACCTGATTAAAGGGAAAAAGAATAGAGTGCACATATGTTAAGAATTAATGTTTTCTTTAAAACTTTGCTCACATTTATACTTTGCTAAGAAAAACTCAGTGGGATAAAAACCTGAGCAAAGATATCCATTGATCTGTTGGATCAAAGTTGAATATGTAATGATATTCTAGATCAATACAACATATATATGATGATCTATTGGATCAAAGTAATATATATATTGATCTTCTGGATCAAAGAAAAATATATATCATGATTTGCTGAATCTAATTATTTGTGGGCGTTTTTAAATAATTGTATCATTAAAAACTTATCAGGAAAAACTCAATGGAACAAAAAACCTGATCGAATGGAAAAAAAGTACAATACACATCTGCTCGAAATAATTAATATACTTGATTCACTTCCCCCGATGGAATGCTCCCCTGATAAAAATTCTTTTCAAAACAATCTTCTAGATTAGAACTGACACATACTGATGTTTATTTCATGAAATGCAATAACATCATAAATGATTGGAGGATATAGAAGCAAGAGTCTTGCTTCATAGAGCACCATGAAATTGATATGCCATTATAGGTAAAAACATATCTTGTTCATGAATGAGTTTTATGTGGATCAAATAGATATCCGGCATTAGTATAACCAAGTAAACCTGAAAAATTTATTTGTTTTCAAGGGCTCTCCGGGACCTTCGATTAAATTCATATTATCAGCATAAACTATGAATATAACAAATCCAGATTCTGATTTCTTTATGAAAACATATGGGTATATAATATAATTATGGGTGAAATCCATTTCAGTCCCTCTAGTTTGACCTATTACACAAACTGGTCCCCTGGTTTTCAACTTTATCTTGACAGGTCCCGTTAGTTTCCAAAAACATGTATTTTAGTCTCTGCCGTCCAATTCCGTTAGGGTTCCGTTAGATCATTAAGGGTATAATCGTAATAGTAGGGTTTTTATTAATAATTTCAATTAAAAACAAATAATTTCAATTAAAAGCAATTAAAAAATTGATTTTAAAAAAAAAACAATATTTAAAATATAATCTCCATTCTTTCTCTCTCTCTCTTCTCCTCCTTCATCTTCTTCAACCCACAACTCACCAAACCCTAGTCATCGACCAAACACCACACCAACACCCACCCACACCAAAATGAACACCCATCTCCAGAAACACCATCTCCAAACCATCGAAATCAAACCACCAAGAACAAAACCAAAACTCTCTCTTCACGATCTAGCCACAAACAAAACCAAAAATCATCAAGAACAAACGAAATCGATCCCGCCGCCGCGATTCACCCTCAGCATAAACCGAATCCAAGCTGTGAAGACAACGAAGCTATTGCCACCGCCGTCGAAGACGACAAATGTGACGATGATTTGAGTGATGACGACGATGACAACGACGGAGATGCCCAGAGCGACGACGATTCGAGTAATGGAGGGAGTCAGTCAGACGGTGACAGTGACTTTTGTTTCTCTTTTTCTTTTTTTGATTTAAACATTAACTGAAGGAAACATAAAAAAATAAAAAGCAATCTTACCAAATATTTGATGAGATGATCAAAAATTGTTGTATTCTCACAATGAAAATATAAATGAGTTGTGTTTATGAGCAAAGCATTATCGAGAAGAGGTTGAATTGAGAAGAGAAGAAAATAGTTCACAGGTTGAATTTGAGTGTTGAATGTTGTGGTGTGTTTCGGTCTTGGTTCTGGAGATCAAAACCGAATCTGGGTTATATGATGTAAAGTTATTTTTTGGTGATAATATGTTTGGGTTTTTATTGATTTTGTGATAATTTGTGTTTATGATAAATTTGTGTTTACATGGTATTTTGGAATAGCATGAGTGAATTGATTTCAAGGGATTAACTAATTGTAATTTTGTTGAAAATTGTAATTTTCTTACTAATTTAAAGTGGGAAGAGAAGTTTTTGATTTGTGAATGAAAACTTTTGTTTTCCGAATTTTGTTTGTGGTGTTTGGATTCAATGAGGGAGAGATATATCTATTGTTCTTGATTTGATTTTGGGATTTTTAAGAGAGAGATACTTGTTGTTGATGATGGTTGAAGAAAGTTGTGTAAATTGTGGTGGGAACCCATAACTGGTTTAAGATGGTTGAAGATAATGATTTTTGATGTTGGTTGAATTTAATTTTTAATTTCTAATTTTTTAATTTCGAGATTTTTTAATATTTTTATTTGTTTTATTTTTTTAATCAGGGGCAACAGGGTCATTTGACCCTCTGGCCTTGTCAGGAAGCACTTTTTTAACGGAATGTTTAATAGAAGGACTTAATGGGATAATACTGAAAACCGGGAGACCAGTTTGTATAATAGGTCAAACTAGAGGGACTAAAATGAATTTCACCCTATAATTATTATACCCTTCTTTTATCAGATATTCACTGAGATGGTTATACCACATCCATTCATATTGTTTTAATCCATACAAGGATTTTTGTAGGTTTATCAAGTACAGATTACAAGATATTTATTTATATGTTTCTAGCATTTAAATCCATTAAGAATTCTTATAAATATCTACATTGAGTGAACCACATATATAAATGATCACTAAGTCTATAAAGTGCATTTCAAGCCTTTAGTGGCAGCCAAACTTATCAAAATTCGGAACGTAATCATATTCATCACTAGTGAATACCAAGTTTCTGTGAGAAACCTCGTGTTACGAGTCGTGCCTTATATCTCACGATCTCGTTTTTCTTATTACGTTTCCGTATAAAAATCAATTAGTGTCCAACTGGTTTGACATTATCAGACGTTTGGACTAATGGTCCATTACTACACGTTTGGCTACTGAAGTCAATTCTATTTGAATTGCTTTCTTCCATATAGGCCAATCATGCCTTTTATCTACAATCATTGATATTATGAGTTTCATAATCATCGTTTATAATTTCAGTAGCTACTGTGTATGAAAATATATCACTGATGATTGTTTCTTCACTATTCCACAATTCTCTCATATGATTTATAGAAATTTATTAATTTCTATATTCTTGTATCTCTCTAACATCTCTATTTTGTATAAAGAGTAACTTTTCATTTACTCTTCTCTTATTTAGAAACTTTCCATTCTTTTAATGATAGAAAAATTTATCAAAATAATAATATGCAGATCATGGATAAAAATCATCTATCAGAAGTTTGAACTATCCAATAATAGAAGATTAATCAATCTCAACATAAATCTCAAAATGATATAGAAATCCTATCCCAGATCATGCCAAAGATGCAATAAAGGCATATACAACACAATCAAATATCTTAAAAACGAGCAAGTCAGTGACCAAATGCAAGTTGTAATGGTGAATAATGATAATAAGTAGTGGGTTAAAGATTAATGAAGAAACATGTAAAATAGCATGTCCTTATATAGAAATTGGTAATTGTGTTCGTGATTGTGCGGGTTTCCCTTGGAGTGCCTTTGAGTTGCTTCAGAATGTTTTGCATGAACCTACTCCTCATTACCACACTTCTACATATCTCACCACTAGTTGGCATTACAGTTTGTTTGTTGTCTAGGAAATTTTTAGGTTGTTTTCATTTTATTGAGTCTTGTGTTATTGTTTGTTTCTGTTCTGAGTTTGCTCGAGGACGAGCAAAGGTTTGGTTTGGGGGTATTTGATCATGCCAATATTATGTTGTATTTTGGCCCTCAATTCCACATCTTTTGGCTCGTTTCCGAGTGAATTCTTGTATAATGGCTCAAATATAGTCATTGTAGGCAAACAATTTTTTTAGGCTAAGGAGATTCAAACTAGAGCTTTCGAGTGCAAAACAAGTCAGATTTTCAAAGAAGAGTGCCTAGTTCTTTGGTGCTTTGCGAGTCCATACCCGTGCAAAGCTACCTGCAATATTTATGGGGATCTTGCGAAGAAGTTCGCTGGTCCATACCAGAAAGCCACCCGTAGATCGAGAGTCAAATCACCTTCAGATGATCTCGAGGCCAAGTTCGCTAGTCCATACCAATGTAGTGCTACCCGTGAAGTCTCCTCCAGAAGATCTCAAGACTTCATTTCGCTGGTCTATAATCGCAAAGCAGAAGTAAGGAAGCATACAGTTTGCGGGTCCATACTAGTGAACCACCCACGAACCACTAACGAACCGAGAGCCAGAATGTCTCAAAGTCCAATTCATTGGTCCCTACCTGTGAACTATAGATTGTGAAGTTTCCCAGATTCGATGACATCAGTAACTTCAGACCTATTTTTTGAAACACTATAAATATATATATTTTTTATTTGTACCTAACAGCCTGACAAGCTTTCACATGCCCCAAAACACTCCATTTTTCATACCTTACCTCATCTAGATCTAGGAATCCTTTCCACCATATCCAAACCCATCCTACACCATTTCCTACCAAAGTTTCTCACCAAAATCACTTCTACACCACTCTCTTTACATTTATTTCACTCTAACCCAAACACCCACTCATGGAGCATGAAATTCACACATTGGAGAACGAGAAGAGCTTGAAGACTTGGGAAATCTCAGCATACCAATGGGTTTCTTCTTATCGCTTGCTTCTTTAATTCTTCTTTGTATCTTTATTATGAGTAACTAAACCCTTATGTGGGAGTTGATGTAATTATACATAAGTTTTGGGTAATCCACCATTCATCTTAGTATTTGATCTCTTTAGTTCCATTCATTGTTCTTAAAATATTTGACATCTTTCTAGATTGAGTAGGAATACCAACTCTTAATTCATTGTTTTGATGTGCTTTAAATTAGATTAAATATCTCTTTGGATTAAGTAGGCATCCCAACTCTCAACTCAAGTTGAGATACCCAAATTTGGGTGATTAAAACAAGCTATTTTGAATGGAAGAGATGTGTTGCGAGCATCCCAATCCAACACATCTCGGCTATAAAGTGGAAGGGGTGGATTGTGAGTATCTCAATTCAAGCCATCTCGACTACCTTAAATTTATCTATGTCTAATGAGAAACTCTCTCTACACTCAACCGAGCATACCAACCGTTGTTTTGTAGTGAGAGTTGAGTGATTCTCAAATCACATCTAAAGGTAGATTTAGCCCTAAAAGATCGAATCGGTTCTTAAAAAGATAAATGGATTGCCCACTATTCGTGTTTTAATTGAATCGACTCCCACTCCATCTCATTATCTTATCACACCGCATTCTTGTTAATTGTAGATGCATTTTAGATTAATTAGCTTAATTGTAGTTTGCATCTTAGTGTTAATCTTTTCAAACAAAACCATTGAAGTTTACTTATTTGCATTTACTAGTATTTTACATTTAATTTGATCACCTCTACCATCGATCCTTGTAGAACGATATCCTCGCTTGCCACTGCACTTGTTTTGAAAACATTTTGATCATTGCTAGGAACTTTACAAATATCTTTTGAATTCACAATTTGCTAAACGACACGAAGAGCGCGTTCACCACCAATCACCACCCTCTAATCCCTTTTCTCGGTCTCGAAACCCTTTTTCTCGATCTCGAATCCCTCTCTCTCGAATCCATCAATGGGTCGATTGTTTTTCAAATTTGGTTTGATAGAGTTTAATTTGTTTTTTTAGAAAAATGGTGAAGAGGGAGAGGGAGAGAGAGAGAGAGAGAGAGAGAGAGAGAGAGAGAGAGCGGGGATGGGTGGTGGTAGGGGTTAGAGAATCAGAGTTTTAACTTTTTAGGGTTACGGTTTGAAGTTGTTTTTTTTTTTTAAAAAAAAATAATTTTAATTAGGTGGAGATCCAGTTGGATCTTCACTGTCCATCTTATTCAAATGGATGGCGGATCTAGATCTCCACCTTTAAATTTAATTTTTTTTTGTTTTTTCTAAGATTATTTTTTATTAGGTGGTGATCCAGATTAGATCGTGAGGTGCACGCGACTAGAAGATGAACGGAAATTGGATTCCATTACCATTCCATCGGGTTTTACCAATAAATGATAGTTTAGGAGATTTAATGTCTAAAAAAAAAAGATTAGGGGGCAATGTCCGAATTCATGTATACTTCAGGGTACATTTGTGCCAATTACTCTAAAAAAATATTTCTATTTTTACTTTGACAGATTATTAAAGGAAATCAGAGCATCGTGTAACAGCCGGTCTAGACCGGTCTTGTTCAAAAAGAGTTAGAACTCACTCACTCCCTAAGGGTGCGTTTGGCACACAGATGAGATAGGACAACGTGAGACGGGACGGGACAGGACATGTTGTTCTGTATTGTGTTTGGAAGGTCTGGGACAGAACTGTAAACTATACTATTATGCGTTTGGTATGGTTGGGACAGGACGGGACAAGAGGTTTAAATGACTAGAGTGCCCTCCTTGTCCTGTCCTATGCTTGTTACCACATAATAGTGACATATGAGACAAGACAAGTTAGTATTTATTTGATTTTATTAAATAAATATTTTTATATAGCATATTTAACAAAAATAATAATATTATAATTGAAAATTATTTTTGATTAATAACTTTTTGGAAGACATATTAGTTTTTTTTTTAATAGTAAATTAATAATACGTAATAACAATTGTTCCAACAAAACAATTGAAAACAACAAACAACCTACAAAAACGATGGCCAACTTCTGTAACATAAAAGAATTATATGGGTTTAAATTTTCTCTATAATTTTTTTTTCTCATATTCAAAGATTACATACAAACTGTATAGTGAATTTGACCACAATTTACATTAGCAACCATTAAGGCTTCATTACCCCTCATAATCTTTGATTCTCTCACAAAGCTACAAGATTTTGATTTACAATATGAATTTATTATGACATTACTATCATGCCACAAAAAACCAGTGTCATCACTGTCATGCAGTGAGTGGAAAAAAAAACAGTATTTGCCAATTCTTGGTGTTCTTTTTCGGATCATCAGTGAGGCTTAGATTGTTATCATCTTCCTTGTATGTTTTAATGAATGTTTTGGCTCCCATCAAGATAAGCCTTTCAACCATGAATAACTGGTAATTGTTCTCTGTCAAAGGATCCAGGATATAACTATAGTTGAATGAATATGCCAATTTGTACCTACAAATATCAGTCAACAAAAACAAGGTCAACTTTGTAGCTGGATAATGCCATGAACAACACTACAATAGCTACACAACAATATAAGATGCACTAGAAATAAGATCAATGACCCTCGCACCATCAAGATTCAGATATAAACCAAATTTCACACTATAACTCAGGTCACCACGATCAGATACAATGGCACACACAAACAAATCATGGGTCGAGTGTTCATTTTTTTAACCTCAACTCAAACCCAGATATGATGAAATCAACATGGAGGATTGATTAAAAAACCCAGATAAATAAGAAACATAGCAAGCTACATTCATGCAAAAAAAAAGGATTTGGAAATGGATTTCAAGATAAATACACATATAAATCAATTAAACACACATGCAATCATCAACATTTGGAAGGAAAATTGGCATAAACCAAGCCGTAATAAGCTCCCTTCCCTACTATCCAAAACTTTGGAAGACAAGTAATCATCTGTCAAAAACACAAGCAATTACACACCCAAATTGTCTACATCTGTTTCAAATTTCAACCACAAATACTCACAAATTTGAATTCTAAAAAAACAAAAGAAGAGAACAAGCATACAAAGCAAGCAAACAAGCATACAAAGCACTCAAAGAAAGCCAACTCTAAAGCCAACTCTTATTAGAATATTTGATTTGATATCCAGCTGCCGATCAGTTGATGAACTTGATTACTAGTAGAGTTTAAGATTGATGAACAAAATAATTGTTCTTTCTCCATATCATGTTCTAATAATCCAGAGAAGCAAGAATTATAATTTTTTTTATAGGCTCTAATCCATTTTAAAACTAATTTCAACAGCTAATCAAGGTAAATGAATCAAACGTCCAGAAATAAAAAATTGATGCTAATTATTGTGATTATAACTGAAATCCTAAAATCTCAAAATCGAGAACCCTAAATCGAAATCTCAAAACCCAAAATCCAAAACCCCAAACACATAAAGAGAAAGAGAGAAAGAAACCAAACCCAGAAACCTAAGGGGCTGTTTGTTTAAGTTTTCAAAAACTGTTTCTTGTTTTTTGAGTCACAAAAACTGGAAAAACTCGTTTGGTGGGATGATTTTAAAAAACTGTTTTATAAAACATTAAGAACAGTTTTCAGTTTTAAACAAAAAATTGAGAACTCTGACAACAAATTGTTCTCAGTATTCTTGAAAACTTTTTTTTAGTAATAAAATTTACTCAAACTAAATCCATCTCTAGGATCTTCATGGATTTATACCAAAAAAATATTAAGAATAAAAAGTATAAATCTAAAAACCAAAAAAAAAAAAAAAAAAAAATCTTGTTGAGATAAAATCTGGATCCATACCAGATCCATCTCTTGGATCTTCATGGATCTTCATGAAGAACTCAGCACTGCCACCATACCATGCCGCCGGAACCATCTTCTGCTGACGAAAAAACCCAGCATCATCACCTCCCACACCATCACCTCTTGTCGATCGCATAACAACGTCACCTCTTGTCGATCGTGCAGCTCCAGCTCTTTCAATGGCGGCTTTGATCTTGCAGCTCCAGCTCCTTCGATGGCGACGTCGATCGCGCAGCTCCAACCTCTTCGACAATGGCGAAGATCTGCTTTTTCATCTTGCTTATTTGCTTTTTCTTGCGATCGTGCAGCTCTAGCTCCTTTGGGAAACCAACAATTTCTTTTTTGTGGTTTGATGATTATAGTTGGTTTTGGATTTAACTGAAGTGGGTTTGGTTCGGTTTGGTTTAATCAAGTGTACTCAATTTTTGATGCATAAAAACAACTTTGAAAATCATTTTGGAAATATTATACCAAACACGTTTTTTATGTTTTGATTCTCCGAATATCGTTTTCAACCATTGCTACCAAACGCGTTTTCGAATCCAAAAAAATCCAAAAATTAGTTTTTCGAAAACTTTAGATTACAAGAAAACAAAAACTGTAAAACGAAAACGTTACCAAACGGCCCCTAAACCTCTAATCGGCTCGAATCAAAAGAGGTCGAACTGAGAGAGAGAGAGAGAGAGAGAGAGAGAGAGAGAGAGAAAGAAGAGAGTTGCAGCGGCAAAATCATACCTGGTTTGGCGGTGTACACTTGCGACGGCAACCAAGTCGGCGATGAGTTGCGGTGGCAACCACGTCGGCGATGAGTTGCGACAACAACAGAAGGCGATTGGCTTGATTGGAAACAACGATCAGGTTGGAGAAAACTCAGAGAAGAGAAAGAAAAAGGAAAATAGGTTAGGGTTTTAATTTATATAGGTTGTAATTTTTTAAACATTTGAATGGTAATTTGATCTTTTTGATGCCATGGGACAAGTTTACTTGTCCCAAAGTCTAGGGTAGGACAGTTTTTTGTGATTTCTATCCCATCTTATCCCATCTAATCCTATGCTATGGTTACGCAAAAAGTGGGACAAGAACAAATTGTCCCGTCCCGTGTACCAAACGCACCCTAAAAACTCAATTGTACAGAAAAATTATTTTCTTCGATTCGACTCCGAGAAAGTGCGAGAAAAAAAAACGCGAGAAACGGAAATTTCAAAAGGGAAAAAACATGATCGGAGTAGGGAAGATCAAGCAGTACTCTAATGTCCTCGATAAACCTCTCAGCAAAGGCAAACAAGAGGTAGGTACTCTTCTCTCTCGCTCTTCGATTTTTTTTTTTTGTTGCATTTTTAGACTCTGTTTGGTTGCCGAGAAAATGCGATAGAAAACATTGGACTATTTTATTGCTTTCGAAAGTTGAAATCTTTGAAGTCCAGATCTCACCAGCAATGTCGCATCTTTGCTATTGAATATTTTACCCTAATTTTTTTCATGAGACATTTTGTTTCAAAGTGAATTCCGGATTCGTAATCGTTTAATTTATTAAGAGTACATTTTTTTTTTTTGGTTTAAGTTAAAGTTTTGATTTTTTTTTTTTAATTATTGGAATGATGGGTAGGCAAATTTAGAGTTAAAAGCTTTGAATTTTGAATTTTGATGTTTAGGTGAGTTTGAGCGCATTCGCGTTTTTGTTCTCGGAGCTTGTTCAGTATAATCAAACACAAGTTGACAATATTGCTGAATTGGAGCGAAGGTAAAAGCTTGTCAATCTTAGGTGAAATGAGCCTACTTTCGATTGATTAGACCTACTGTTAATGTACTCATTTATAAATATTATATTCAATGATTCAACTTGGACAGTAAAAAATGCTCAGTTGAGTCATTATCTGTGATTGGAATTACAGTGGGTATGTAAGTGTTGAAATATAGAAGACAGATTCATTTTTCATGGTTTTGTTCAGCTGTAAGCCAATGGAGCATAAAACTTATAGAAGCTAACGAATTTGTTTATAAATAATGAAGAAAAGCGATTTTCTGGAAATTGGCATGATGGGAACTTTTATCCGGGACACTTTTCACTGTAGATGATCTTCTATACAGATTGTGATATTGTCTTGGAATGGAGCAGGTTGGAGGATGCAGGCTACGCTGTTGGGGCACGAGTTCTAGAGCTTCTTTGCCACAGGGAGAAGGTATGATGTAATATTATATTTCTGTCTGATTTGATGGTATTAGAATGAAAGGCATCATCCATTTGCAGCTTTTGTTATGTTCTCAATCCTTTATATATAGTTGAATTCTTGGAATTTGAGACAGTAGGTGAGGCATATAACTAGTAGTATTGTTGTGATTTAGAGCAAGCTAGCACATTTTGATTCTTCTGAGGTTTAAATGCCTCATATCTAGTCATATATATATATATATATATATATATAATTTATTCTTTTACTTATTTTTTTTTATATTTTATATGTTTACATCTCGATTTAGGATGCCATGAATGTATGCTTTGATATGAGATTGGACATTAATGTGTGACAATTTGTCCATCTGCTTGAAACGCCTATCCTTTACAGTCAAAGGTGGATTTGGGCCCATTTTCTAACTAGAAGATAGATTGTTTATTTACATTGAATTACCATGTACATAGTTTTGAGCTTTAGTTCTGACTTTAAGTTTTGTAGGAAACTGGCAATGGTTAATATTCTTTTGATGTATTCTATAGAAATGTAACACATCTGTTGTGTTAAAAGATGGAAGTTGCAATTATTGTCAGCGTTGTTTTGTTTGACATGTTTTTACTTTTTATTGTACACTGTTTTCATTTTGTTTGGCACATTGAGGCTTAGCATTCTTATTGAGCTCTATGATTATCATCTTTAGTCAGGTTATAAATCTAGCAGTGTTATCTCATGGAACTTCCCTTTTATTTTCTTCTTGCCAATTTGTTTGTGTTCGTGGATGGACATAAAATTCTGTGGCCTTAGAAAAACTGTTATAATGATTGTCTATTTATTTATTCATTTTTCATGCGTCAGGGAAACAGAAGGGAGACACGATTGTTGGGTATTTTGTCTTTTGTACATAGCACTGTGTGGAAGGTCTTATTTGGAAAGGTAAGCAATTTTACTTATCCTTCTTTATCTATAGGAAGCACTAGCTGAAAGTTCGATGATTTCTTCAAGCCCGTTATATTGAATAAATGCTGTACTCTCTCCCTCTTCTGATCTTGGTTTCTACTCGTTATCCAACAAGCCCAACATTAAAATTTATCAATTGTTCTTTTTCAGCAGCTGGTATTTCTTTAAATGAATTATGTGTTGTAGAGATATGTGATAAACTTACTGCACTACGGCAGAGATTATCATCTGGGTGGGTATGCTTAATTCAAGGCTTCAAGCCACAACATATGGATGAAGGTATTGATGAATCTTGAGTATGTCAGTCAACTGAGTCTATAAACATTGATCAGGCCTCTGAACACCATTTACAAAGATTATTGTTAACAAAAAGGATGGAGTTTTCAGTGGGCTAACAAAAATATTGATAAGACTAAGGGCTTATTTTATGAAAGTTGAGGGTTAATATCCATTCTATTAGACTCATCTTTGAAGTTGGCTTGTTATTGCCATAGGATATAATTGGGGCTCTATAAACAGAGGTCCTCATTGGCAAGTAAATCTGTTTTGTATTTTTACTAATATCATCTGGCTTCTTTTTATCCAATAGTCACCAAAGGTTGTGGAGTAATATGATTAGCAGTATTCTTGTTTTCCACACTTTTTCCCCTTATGGATTCTTTTTTCTAATTGACATGTAACAGTACTGTTTGGAGATTAGATGCATTGAACGATGTTGATGATGTGGCTTGAAACTTTGAAAAGCAGTATAGATTGTGTACTGTGGGATATACTCATTTCAAGTCATCATGACTAGAAGAAAGGGTGCGGTGAAGTATATACTGTGTGATAGCTGTGCTCATAAATTTGCTATTGGAAAGAATGAAAAACTAGCTTTGACTTTCTTTCTTGTGTACATATTCTTTATGTTATATTTGCTTTAAATTCATGGTGTAGTTTATCCAAAAACAGAAAATAAATAAATGAAATCCATAGATACTCACTTTAGTATTATCTTACTAGCACCTTGTTTTCACCTTAATAGGTAGCGGACTCGCTTGAAAAAGGTACTGAGCATGAGGATGAATACATGATCAGTGAGAAGGAGCTCCTCGTAAACAGGTTTTTATACGTCTATCATTCATTATGTTACTATATTACAACCTGCTGTACCCTGCTTGTGGTCAAGTCCAATTTTTTTAAAAAAAATTCCTTCTTGTTGCAGATTTATTTCAATCCCAAAAGATATGGGGACATTTAATTGTGGGGCATTTGCTGCTGGAATAGTAAGGGTAAGTTCCACATTGATCTTGTACATCTCAACTTGTCGACCGATGATTGATTAATGGGCTTTTTTATTCTTTGAAGGGTGTTTTGGACGGTGCAGGCTTCCCCGCCGTAGTAACAGCGCATTTTGTGCCTGTGGAGGGACAACAACGACCTCGAACTACCATTTTGATAAAGTTTGCTGAAGAGGTGATTATTTTTCCCCCTTCATTAGTGACTGTTCTACTTTGGATCTGAGATCCACCACTTTGTTCCCAAACAATTACTCATGCCTCTAGGACTCACAGGCTTAATGAAAAACCTTTTAGTTTTTACTAAGTTTAACTAGTTATAGTTCAACACAGCAAATGCTCTAGTTTAACTTTCTTTATTGGACTTTTGTGTCTTGTAACTAGTCTTCTCTTCTGGTTAAGGGTTTTAATGTGCCGAGATAGGAATTTCAATTTGGGTTGCATATCATCACTGCAAGAATGATTTACATAATTATCCAAATCCCACATATCATCCACTACCAGTGTAGACCGTATTGTTGTCTAATTTTTGATTAAAGGCCCGAGCCTCTCCTCTCAGACTTGACATGCATCTTTGATTTACTCTGTATTTTCCTTTCTTAAATTAGGTACTACGAAGAGAAGCAAGGCTAGGTTGATTTTGGTGCCATGATTATCCTGTGTGATTCTGCGAAACACATGGTGAGGAATGGTGACTATACTTTGATAGTTTCCGGAACCAATCAGGATTTCAACCAGGTTATAGTTGTGGCAATGTCAACTTCTTGTCTTTGATTAATTGGATTCTGTGCTGTACTTGTTGACATGGTGACTAGTGAGAGGTGGTAGCGTCGGTTAATGCCCCACTGTGTTGATGTAAAAGTATAAAATGTTTCATATGAATTCTAATGGACATGTTCTGTGAATTTGTAGTTGACAGACTATATATAATCCTTGTGTTTATGTGGAAAAAACTAAAATCAATCATATTATGCATACTTAGATGATTGTTTAGCCATTACACAATTGCATTAATTGTAGGATTATTAAAGATGCATCTTTGAGTAATTGTTGTAAGCTAGTTTTTTATGTCTAAAATTTAATCGTTTCTTTGAACCATCTAAATATATACCTGTTTTATTAATTTTATTGATATTAATAAAACGATCATGAAAGGTAAACATGTTAAAAATTGACAAGGTAACACGATAAGTTGCATAGCAATATACTGAAAAAATAATATGAAATAGGGATTGTCACTAGTAAAATATCTTTTTACATACATGAAATTTTTTTATTTTTAAAATATCATTACATTTAATTATTTAAAATATATGGTTTTATAATTGGAAATTAAATTTACTTTCTACACCTATAAATTGAACACTCGATCTGTCATAAACCCTAATAATATATATTTAATCAAACCCAACATCAATTAGGATTTTTTTTTCACATATAGTTAAGGAATTGATGAACAAATAATTGATTTCATGAAACTTTAATTCATGTATTTTTTAAAAGACAAATGAAGTTGCAAATTGTTGCTTGTTTAATTATTGTTGTTTGTTTAAGTGTGTAAACAATTATGATTTTATGATTTTTTTTTTTTAGATAATTCAATACATTGATTCAGCAAGTAACAACGAAAAAAATTATAATTAGTTTTAGAGTTGGATCTGTATTTTATTTTTGTCAAAGTAAAATCTTAGTTGCGGAGTTTTATTTGAATATGATATTTTTTATCTAAGCAAATTCTATAATATTTGTTAAAAGGAAGGAGAAACTGTATGTACAAGCAATTTTTTTTTTTTTTTTTTTTTTACACGGTGGTGGAAGCAAACGAAGAGAATGGAGTGTAATAAGAAAAAATATGTTTTAAACTAAAAAATATATATTTAAAGGATAGTTTTGATTTTTTAAAGGGTTTAGAGAGTAAAATTAATAATTTTAATTTTGTAATATGGGTGTAAGAAGATATTTTGTGGGTGGTAATATAGTCATTCTATGAATTATTTATTTAAAGCCAATAGGGGCGTAACTCAACTGGTAAATGGGTGAGTTTGGGGTTTGGGCAAATGACTCTCATGTTAGCCGCTTGAATCCTACTAATAACGAAAACTTTCAAAAAAATACCTGGTCTCGAATTAATAGATATTGTCAACAAATAAAAAAATTATTATTTATTTATATTTTGGGCAACATGTTAACATGAACCTTTTAATATTTACTAAATGAATTTTATTTACGTGCATAACCACACCATTTGTGCTCACATTCTATTCGAGTTTTTCTCTAGTAGACACACAACTATGAGCATACTTATAGCACACTTATCAACTGTAGTAGTCAAAATTGGGCCTTTGACCCAATTAAACAAGTCCATTGTCAAACAGTTGAATATTTCAAAGAACCCATCAGAGATGGGCCCATAAAGCCCAAAAAATTAGACCACAAAGCCATCGGACCAAGTCAAAACACGTGGTCAAATCAAGTCATCAAATCAAACAATCATGAAGGGACGTTACACACATCTCAACGTTTGAACTTAATTGTCAGGTTCAAACGAACCATAATGGGCGATTAAAACCCATGATCCGCACTCCCGCTTAATGGATCAAGACGTTAGAGACCTCTGGTCTCCACTATAAATAACACACCATCTCTCAAAGGAGAGGGTATTAAAATTCTCACTATTATGCGCAAGCTCTGAAATTCTCCAAAGTCTCTTCTAAACTCATCTTTTGCATTTATTATAGTGGTGCTCCTCCGGTATTAATTGCTAAAAACATCGTGATGAGAATCAAGAAGCATCATCAAATGATCCATTGCTTGTTCCAGTTGGGCCAAGAGGATCAAAGAAGTATTTAATGGGGGCTGATTCTGAGTTGCTGAAATCCAAGTTCGGCCCACATGAAGACCAAATCTGGATAAAACTTCGTGGGCCTCTACAGAGAGTATCTGAAGTCGGATTGTCTATTATAATATGGTTTCAGAAAGCCCATGACGATCTCTATAGATGTTATAAAGACTTCATCCTCCAAAACAGATCACAACAGGCCCAAATTCGGCCATCTATTTTGTTGCGCGTGAGGAACAAGCTAGGGTTTAGATGAGTCCGAATTTTAAGATATTTCATATTTTATTTATTTTCCAAATAAATAGTCGATTTGTTTCCCAATTGAAGGGCTGATTTTGTTTCCCAAATGAAGCTTTCCAAATAAGGAGCAAATCAACTAGTTGTTAGTTTTAGTCTTTATTTATTTCCTAAATTTGTTTGCATTTATTTTCCTGATTGTAAAGCATTAATTGCCGAATATTTTATTTCCTTTATCTTTCTTTCTAGGGTTTAGATATTTTTAGTATTTAAGGGACTCATTGATGTATTATTAAAAAGACTTTGGAATGAAATAATTATTTGAGAGAACATTTCTCTTTGTTCTTCCTTGAACTATGAACTTATCAAGGGTTATACCTTGTGGCGTTCAAAACCCTGACTTATCACTCACCTTCTTCTCTTCTTTAGTGTGGCATCTACAACCTTCTTGATACCGTTGGTTCTTATCTCTTTATAGATAACGGGTCTCGGTCCTTTATTTTCTTTGTTTTTTATAAACTTGAATTTAGAAAACGATCCTTTGAGTCCATATATTGGTTCCGGGTCTCACTACTCTTGGTGAGGTTCATATCACATTGTTTGCTCGATACGTGGCCACTCACATCGAACAAAGCCGATCCCAACCATTCATCGATAATAGGCATATGAAGGGATTTGTTCAACCCTTATCAAATCCACCAAGCTACCAAATCGCTCGACTATAAATATTGACCAAATCCTTGATCAATCAATTGCATGACTCGATTGTGTCGAACAAATACGGCTTTTCATTCTCAATCCTTTAATTTATTCATATTGAACATTATACTGACTTGAGCATCGGAGAGTCCCCCAAAGGAAATACCAACTCATGTGGTTCACCACCGCTCCGTTTATTCATTGTTTCACAGATTGTCAGTACTCATCTCGACGATCGAAAAATCAATTGTAAATCCGATCGACTACATCTACCTTATCACTTTTTACCAGAAAAGGCAATGCAATTGGATTAAATAATGCTTACATGACAAAAAGTGATGATGTAAATAAATGTGCTATAAGTATGATCACAGTTGTGTACCTACTAGAGAAAAACTTCATTATATTCTCCCATCTTACTCTTATCATTTCCAACTTGGATATGATATGAAATTTTAGCTGACTACTTTTAATTTTCGTAATTGGTTAGCAAAAAAGGGAATAAACGAAAAATAAATCATAACCAATTACTATTTACTAATAACAAGTATGACACCAACATCTAGTATGGTTTGGTATTTAAACATCACTGGACCGAGATCAAAAGATGAATGGGGAATTACAGTTTGGTCCTTATGTTTTGGTGGAACATCACTTTTTTATCCGATATATATGTATTAGATTATTTTTTCCTTAATAAAAAATACGTCAAATTGGTTCTTTTGTTAGTCAACAGATAACAGATACATGGGTAATAAGGTACTTTCACTCGGCATTCCCATATATGTAACATACGGTAGATGTTTTTTTTTTTATAAAAAAAAAAAAAAAAGAGAGACGATTTTACGTGATAAAACCTAAGTTAGGGAAACGTCCACGGTTGCCGGTGATGGCGATAAAAAAAGGGTTTCACTATGAGAAAAATAGACTATACACTCAACTTGCTTCTCTTTTAATGCTTGTAAAAAACATATTATGCGTGTTGTTTACAATGAAAGAGTGGTTGTATTTATACACCCAACGATAACCCTAAACTTGTGCAAGTAATTGACTTGTAGAGTCTTGTTATGATTCTTCTTACATAGATTCTTTGATTATCTTGATCTCTTTCGCGTTTGATGTTTATCGCGTAATAAATACGATTGATTTTGTGCTTAATTAGGACTATGATATCTTGTTAAAAAGATAAATTTGTTTCCTTGTTGAAGTGTGATTCTTGATTCTCATATTTTGGTGAGATTTCATTTCTAGTCACCGGGTATTAATGATGCTTATTAGATCCTGATTTGGGCGAGTAATCCTCGCTGAGGAGATATCTTGGCCGATCAGAATCTTGCTTCGCCATGATTCTCTTTTGTTTGAGCTACTATCCTTGTAGTGCATTTCATCACACTTGTTCATTTGCTCAGTGACATGCTTACTCGGAAGAAGCATTTTTAGTTAACATTTTGCCAAGTTTAACTAGTTGACTTTCAATGACGTGGCATGTATTTTCTCCGATATCCTTGTTAGTTTGATGAAGTGTCGATTGACCAAAATTCGCATATAACAAACTTCATGCTTAATAGTAAAACTTGTTAACTACAATGAACAATCAAGGTACTGATATCTTTTAGGTTGAACAAAATCCCTTTTAAAGTGTCTACATATCAATTTGATTTCCTGGACCGTATGAAGAACACATAAATAAGGCCCTTTTGTCCTAGATACTTACACAGTTACACTTAAAATGAACATTATGCCAAATCCACAAGTAAGCTAATAATGACAACCTAATGTGCTTACCATGAAAAATAACTGAAGTGATATCAAAAATTTGACCAGGCTTGATGAGATAAGATTGTCAGAGACTCAGAGCTACAAGATAAAATTTTGAGCATGTTTTCATAGTAAATAACAAATTCGACAAAATGTTGAAAATAATGGCTAGCGTCTCCAAATGATCTTTCCAACAAATCCAGAGACAGTTAGCACAAAATAGATAGATGCCTCAAACCACATTCAAAAAGTTAATAATTAGTATCGAGTTAAAAATGTAAAGAAACTATTCAAAAGAATTTTGCAAGTGATTCTCAGTTTCTTTATTACACTAACTACATTTTCTAACCAGTAACCGCAACCTCATATCATGAAGATGAGAATTAAAGAAACAAGGTTATGATCATATGCTTTAGTAAATATTCTAAGAATTTTGCTAGATAAATTGACTGCGCGACAAAGAAGGCAAACCAAGTTGCCATAAAAGCAGAACCATGTACAACAAAAGAAGCTAGGAACTGTTCCAGAAGCAAAATGGAAGAGAACCCTGAAACGTAGCTGAAAATACCGAAAAAGAGCAATCTTAGGACCAGAAATTAGTTAAGCCTTGATTGTTTACATTACGACAAGAAGTCAAGAACCCCATATACAAGTACAAAAAGAAGCTAAGCACCTAACCAAAATCATCAAACAGCTAGCAGGATTTTGACAAACAATATACCACAAGATCAAAACAAAAATAGTACTATTTGCATATAAATCTAACAAAAGCTATTGCATACCTTAGTCTCTGCCCAGAATTCGTGCAGCAAGCTTTCTGCTCCACCATAATCCTTCAACAAACTCGCAAAGTGTTTAGGATCTTATGCAAAATTGATTTGTGGTATTAATATAGAGAGGTCATTAAATTTAACGATAATAGTAATGCCTTTACAAACATTGATAGAAGGATTAAAAGTTACTCAAGTCCAATACTAGAGAACTAAACCACGGTGTTTCCAGAACCATACTTGTCACGACCCAAAATCCGGGCACATGAATAAATAGTTTTAAGAAAAATCAAATCAAAAGCAAGTAATTTTTTTTTTTAATTTTTTATAAAGCATTCCATTAAGTTCAACGAACTCAACTCAAACCAGATAATATTACAACCATTTCGGAATAATAAAATTCTAGAGTCTCACATCACATTCATATATGCCCCCACACAATTTTCTTTAACATTTATTACTGAAATGCACCTCAAACATCAAACTTTAAGCTTTAAATAACATATTCATTGTCTTTCTTCGTCACCAACATCGCCCCAAACAAGGGTGTTGAAACATCATTCATTGACTCATTCCGGTTCACAAACCCAATTCACAATTCATTAATACTTTATGACTTTAAACCACCATAATATATCAAACATTCATTTCAAAGTTTAGATATATCAATGCCATATATATATATATATATATATATATGCATAACCTGCAGCATACTTATTTAATGATTTCGTTGGGCTTGAGTTTGAGGTTTACCACCCAAACGCCTACGTACCCTAGACTCAATAAGGATAAAAGCTCTCGTAGTTCAATGTCAGTAAACCAATTTGAGAACCGATATCCATATCACATAATTAAATTTGGCCATATTCAATACATTTCTCACATCACGTTTAATAGATTTATTTTTGTAAAATTGTTCCCATACTAACAATGGTACATCAATAAGTTACCAAACACAATACATTTTATGGATAACAACTACCAAACATTCAACCTGTATACCACCAGGTGTAAATGTTTGTCACCAAACATTCAACATGTAAATCGCTAGATGTAAATGTTTGTTAACCGCCAAACATTCAATCCGCAAACCGAAAGATATAAATTTTAGACATTTATAACTTACATAACACATGTGCAAAGAACATCAAATATAAGAATGAATTTGTGTAATTCATTTCCCACTATCAAATTCAAATTACACATCTACTAGTCCCTCCTCATTTCTTCATCATCACAAGTGTAAGAATTCCTAAAAGTTGATGGACAATGTTTTGGGTTCACGAAAATAACATACAACTGCCAAACATTCAACCCACATACCGCCAGGTGTAAATGTTCACGAACCGCCAAACATTAAATCCGCAAACCACCGGATATAAATGCTCGTGAAAACCACTAGGCATACAGCCCACAATACCGCCAAGCACAAGGCTCGTGAAACCGTCAAACCCATGACAATTCCATCCATTCCATACTTTTACAACTAGTCCTCTCTTCGATTAAAATCGTCGAGTATTGTACAAAACTTCAATTCAAGGAGGACCAATTTTAAAAGAAAGATAATTAAGTTCACATTCCTGAAAAATACGAGGAATTCGTGAAATACGACCATATGATGCGAAATGTTTTAAAATATGGACAGCCTTGTAGAATAAACACTGAAATTTCAACGTATTGTAATCAATTTCGGAGATATATTATAAATCACTCGTAAAACCATTCAAGGTAAAACCAATTGGAAATTAAAGATTAATGTCTTAAGATTACAATACAAAAATAATGAGTTCGAAATCAACCACTATTTCATACAGTTATTCCAAAATGTCCAAGGCTGTCACTTTTACAATAAGATTTCCAGCAACTTTTGTTCAACTTCGAAAATTCATCAAAAATAGAATATAAAACCAATTTATATGAAACAAGTTGTGAATGAAAGCCTTGTAAGTCTATAATCTAACACAAAAGGAATCAATTTGAAACTCTCACCCAAACAATACAGATTTTCGAAAATATCCTAGGCTGTCACAAATATGGTCAGATTTCCAGCAACTTTTGTTCAACTTCGAAATTCGCCAGAAATAGAATATAAAACCAATTTAGATGAAACAAGTTGTGAATGAAAGCTTTGTAAGTCTATAATCTAACACAAAAGGAATCAATTTGAAACTCTCACCCAAACGATACAGATTTTCGAAAATATCCTAGGCTGTCACAAATATGGTCAGATTTCCAGCAACTTTTGTTCAACTTCGAAAATTCGCCAAAAATAGAATATAAAACCAATTTAGATGAAACAAGTTGCGAATGAAATCTTTGTAAGTCAATATTCTAATACAAAAAGAATTATTTCGAAATTCTTATCCAAATAATACAATTTTGCAAAACAAGCCATAGTCCTCACACTTCCTCTAAAATTTTGGAGATACTCAATCTCACTTCACAACCCATCATCATCAACCATAACAACAACAGCAACAAAAATAGCAGCAGCAGCAAAGAGGGGCACAAACCACAATTATCATCACATTTCATTCAAGATCCTTTACAAAAATAAAAAAAGGAGATTAGAAAACCCTTACCTCTAAGGAAGCCATTGCCATCTCTTTCTCTTCTTCTTTCTCCGCCTTCTCTCCATTTCTCTTCCTTTTCTTTCTCTTTATTTTTCCTTCTTCTTTTCTAGACACTACCCTCCCCCCTAACCCTAACTCGTTTTTCCCTTTTCTACCCAAAGAATGGGTCATAAAATGGGTCCAATTTAAATTTACTATCACAAAAATTGGGTCTTGGTCCAAGTTGGGTAACTTTGGGCTTAAATTAAATATATATTGGTACCAAATAACTCATATAAGTACAATACATCAACCAATAATTTTCACATGCAAGGTAAGATTAAAACCAAATCAATTGATATATCTGTGAGGATGTACTTATGCATCATGCATTTAATATCATAGTCAAGCACACTTAATTATATATATATATATATATATACTAACAAAACAATAAATATATATAATTTAATTAAAATTAGGACTCTACAATACTGATCTTTGGTAGAGTAGAAAGATCAAGTAATTGCAATTCAAGTAAGCATAAAGAAAGCAGCTCATGGCTTTTACATATCAACTAATCAACCTACCCTTTCATCGATTCCCTAAACCCATCTAACCTTCGTATGTAAAGATCAATGACTGGTTGTAATGATAATATTTCTCAACTATTCAGATATGCAAAAGGTCAGTACTGGTTCACAAACATTTATCAGCTATCAAAGACTAAAAGCACAGGGAAAATTGATTAAAGAAAAAAATCTGCCTTTCTGAAACATATTCATGAATATTTTACTCTACTTTCCCTCATATTCTTCAATAACCAAACACAAGGTAAAGAAACCTTGTAGAACAATTACAGGAATCTTTATGCTTTTATGCACTAAAACCCATCACCCATGTATCAATAGAACATGCAATATCTTAGAAACAGAAATGATTTATACCTGTGATCCTTCAGGCTGTCATGTTATCAATACAAAAGCTGGAAACACGATCCACAATAACCTTATCATCAATAAATGAAAAGATGAAGAGAAAAATTATAACACAACAAGAAGATGGAAAACAAGACATGTAATGTAGTCTGGAAAACACTTCTATCATTTTTATTTTATTTCATTGTTTTCTATCAATGAGTAATCTGTCCACTCTCAACACCAAGACCATACAAAACACCAGCATATTTCTCAGGTGAGCCTTTAAAGAAATTGTCTTTCAATTTCATAAATGTACAACAAGTAAGCAAACTATCCGAACCAGCTTGATGACAAGTTCCAACTCTTTCCACTTCCAAAAGCTCTGCAAGCTTATTCAACCCACCATGAAGGCTATTGCAAAATTTCATCAAATGCTTGATATCGTAAAGTGTGGGGAAAAACTGTTTGATCTTTTCGAAAAACGATGCTTGTGTATCAGGCAGATTCTGGCCAGTCAAAAGCTTCAGCAAGTACCCGAAATCATATCCACTGTGAAAAGTAACCCAATGCATGCTTTCATTCAACACAACCCCAGACGACACCAAGAGAGCACCGAATTGCTTAGCATCGACACCCTCTTCAATATTCTTCCTAAAATCAATGCCACTTTGGGATAACAACTCAATAGAATCATTGGCATACACATCTTCATCAGGGTTAAACTCACAAAAATTGAATTGCCACACACAGTACTTATCTGTTCCACACTTTGGTAAATTCCCCTTCTCATCAGCAAATGTGAAACCCAATTGGATTATCTTTAAGAGATCAACATTCACTTTCAAGTTCTGGTAACTATATTCGGAACTGCTCTTGTAATTCCCTATTACACGTAGAACGATACCAGGAAACTCAGTGTCCATTGCAATGTAAGGGTAATCATCTACGATATCCTGAATTAAAGTAAATTCATCTTGAAGATTATGACTCCAAACTTCGCGAATGTGAATCGATTCACTTGTAAGCAAAATCGACATTCTTTTCTTGTTTTAGCAGGACACAAACAATTCATAACACAGTGAAACCTATTATCTGCAAGAATAAAAGCAAAAAACCCAATAAAAATAAAAAAATAAAAATAAATAAATAAAAAAATAAATAAATAAAAAAGGAAGTCTAGAAATCATTTATGGATTAAAACAATAAGAACTTGAAAACCATGTGTTAGGAAGAAAAAAAAAAAACCCCTAGAATTCAATGAAAAAAGCAAATGAAACGCTAAACATTAAACCAATTCACAACCAACAAACAAATCTTGAAAACCCCATAAAAACCCTAAAATTCAATAAATGAAACAAATGAACATTATTACAAAATCAATATAAAAACACCTCAAATCAGGAAAACCCTGTAAAAAGCCCTAGACTACAAGAAACAGGAAAAGGAGAAAGAAAAAAAAAAAAGGAATAACAAAACGAAAACACGGATTGAAAATGACAACGGGGTCTTACCGCAGATTCACGAGATGGGAAAAATGTTGAAATGGTGACTTTCTTGGGATTTTCCAGGGAAACAAACGAGGTTTTATTGCTGTTGACAGTGCAAGATAGTTTTCGCTTTTTTTTTTTTTTGTTATTGTCTGTAAAAGTAGAGAGAGAGAGACTTGAAGAGGACGGAGATAGCCTTTTAGACAAGAAAAAAAAGCTGCTAAAGCCTTCCTGTTGGCTCTCACATTATCACATTGTAACGTATCATGAAGAAGAGAAAATGAATAATGATTTGGTCGTTATATATATTTGTGGTCGATTCCTTGTACGTCAAATAACACTCAACTCCCTCGAGCTTGCCATTTTACACGAGAAATCAACTTTATAAACAATTTACACTCTCCCTACCATTAGTCAAACTTGGTCAAATATAACCGTTGAAGATTATATTGATGGATGGTGGTGATTAACTGAAAATTATATGAAAAAAATATATATTGGTGGAGATTAGTCAAACTTGGTCAAATATGACCGTTGAAGATTATATTGATGGATGGTGGTGATTAACTGAAAATTATATGAAAAAAATATATATTGGTGGAGATCCAAACTATCCATCTTCATAGATAGACGATGGAGATCCAATCTAGATCTCCACGTGCAGATCTCCATTGAATGAGATCATCCTCATCATTTTTTATTTATTTAATTTTAGGATTAGAGGTAGTTTAATCTTTTTGACGGTCTAACACGATTACTTTGGACGATCGTTGACTAACAATAAAAGATAAGTGTCAATTTTAGATAAATTTGATTCTGGGGCAAACCTTAGAGAGGCTGAGGCTATTTGCTCTTTCTTTCATCAAAAACACAATAAAATAAGGGGAAATTGCTTTAATATCCCCTAACTTTAGGTAAAATTGTATCAATAGACAGAAGATCATTTTATTGCATAAACCTTTTTTGGATTTCGTAAACCAAACAGTTGACTAACTGAAAGTTATCGGTGGAAAGGGTAAAAGGGACTTTTTCAAGTGTGACATTAAATAAATTAAATCAAAAATAGACCTTAGGCCAATCATAACTAGACACATCACTTATCCATAATTTAAAATTAATTTAAAATAAAAAAATTCTCCTCTAAAGAAAAAAAAATGCTTAAACAAATAAGATCTTTCCAGATCTCTGCTCGAAGATGGAGCACTTCCTGTCTCCATCAGATGGAGGATCGCTCCATGGAGACGGAGCTCTGAGATATTTCCAAAAAATTACAGAGTCGTCTTCTTCCATGATGTATGTCTTGGACTCAGAGAAATCAATGGCAGCATCGACTCAACAACTCCTCTTTGGGTTCACGATCTCCATCAGCATCTCTATATCTTTCAAGAGATCATAGAGATGGAGGCTCGGAGATGGTGCCATCTCTAAATCTGATGGAGGCCATCCATCAATCTTTTTCCTGATTTCTTTTTAGTGTTGATCTGCTGCTCCATAAAATTTTTCTTTTTTAATTTTTTTTTTGTGTGGAATTTTTATTGATGAAGATGGAAGCACATGAATCTGGATTTGAGATTGTAGGAGATGAAGATGAATGGAAGAATATGAATTTGTGTTTGAATGGGATGAAGAATTGATTTATAGAATAAATAAGGAATCTATATTATTATTATTATTTTAAAATTAATTTAAAAGAAGGAAAAATTGAAAAAAAAAAAAAAAATTGGATAGAGATTGATGGATATCTCTAGAAGCCATTGATCCAAAATGAAAAAAATAAAAATAAAAACAAAATCATTGATGGAGATTGGACCATTTCCACACGCCATGGGTCTAAAAAGATCTCCTCCCCTCGCCACAAACTCCTCCCCCTTCGCAAACTCCCATCTCTCTCATCTCCCTCTCCGCCGATTACTCAATTTTCTCAGACAAACTTTACAAACACAAAAACAAACACAAGCACCTAGAGAAACACTCACCTCCAAATTGGACTCAATGAGGTGAAGCAACTTTTTTTAATCGCCTATTTGAAGCAAATTTCCAAATCGTTTTGATCCAAAATGATATTTCAAAATTCAAATCAGCTCTCTTTACTACCCAAATGAACTTCTCTTAGAGAGCTACATCAATCCAGACTTTTACCTATCAAAACCCAACTCCAAAATGAGGAGATTGAGATATCTCATCCTTGAGATCCAATCTCCCCATACGTCTTTTTTTCTTCAATTTATCTTTTTCTTTTTCTTTTTCTTTTATTTGTTTTTGTTTTTTTGTTTGATCTTCATTTTGTTTTTTAGTTTAGTTTTCTTTTTTCAATTCTATTTTATTTTCATAAAAATATTTAAATATTGGAAATTTATATTCATTTACTATAAGGTAGGGATAAATGTGATTTTTCAAGTTGAAGGTCAAGGGTAAATGTGACTTTTCAAAAGTTAAGGTTAGTCAACAGTTAGTTTTAATCGTGGTCAATGAAATCCAAGGGAGGTTTGTGCATTAAAATGATCTTCTGTCTATTGGTCCAAATTCACCTAAAGTTAGGGGATATTAGTGCAAGTTTCCCATAAAATAATAATAACTAAATAAATTGGTCATTTTTTAGCAAATTACACAATACTCCTTGAAGTTTGCCATTTTACACACAAACAACTTTAGTGAAAATTGACACTCATCTCTCTTATCGTTAAGTTTTAACTAAGGTTGACCGTTAAGTTTAACAACTTAAAGGTAAAATCGACATTTGACCCTTAATGAGATGCTGAAGCGTCTCCACCACAAACCGGGGGAGTATGAAGATCCTTGGAAATCTCCATCTGGGCATCTCTATGGATCTCGGTGGAAATCCAACCTTAAGATTGAATCTCTACCATCCATTAGTATTGATGGAGAATTTTTTTTTTTTTTGAAAATTTGCTTTCTTTTTTATTATTTGATCTCCACCATCCCTCTATCCCTTATTATTATTATTATTATTATTATTATTACTTTTAGATCTCAACAAATTTTTGAATGTTTGAGTTATTCTGAATTTTTAAAATTCAATTCTTAATCTCAACCGTTCATTTTTGTGATGGACAGTCGAAGATCAATATACACAAAAAAATGATAATTAAAAGATACTTAAAAAATCAAATTCTTTTAAATTTTATCTGATCTCCACCATTCATCTCAAAGATGGATTTTGGAGATTAAATGGCAAAATAACCCGCAGGTACGGGGCCCCACGGGAACCCGCACTTATGAGATGGGAATTGGTTTCAATTTGGATGAGATAGGGCAGGAATGAGGATAGATAGTAAAACCCACAATGGGTATAGGGTGATGATGGGTTTTATAATCCCTACCCCAACCTGCCCCGCTTAAAATATAATGTTTATTTTTTTATTATATAGTTTTTTTCTTTTAATGTTATGTTTAATAATTATTGAATTTATTTGTTTCGTTGTGAGATTTATGTTTATTTTTAATGTTTATGAGATGATTTTCAATACTGTTTTTGGAATTACTTTATATATTATATCATATTCATTATGTTATATATTTATTATTTTAATAAATAATTTTGATAAATGGGTTCAATGGGGCAAATGGGGTAAATTGGGTAAATGGGTGGGGATAGGTAAAACATACTCTGCCCCTCCGCATCCCGCTCCATATATTGTGATGTTTTATGTGGGTATAGGGTTTCAAAAAATAAATGGTGCGGGTGCGAGGTGCGGGGAGGGCCATCCTGCCCTAAACCCGCCCCATTGCCATCCTTGGGGGATTTAAGTTGGATGGCAAAGATCCAATGAAAAAAAAAAATCTGTTTTTCAAATTTCATTTTTAATTATTTATTTATTTAATGTAGGGATCGGGTTTATTTTAGATTTTCACATAGTCAAAGGGACTTTGACTAATGGTAGGTGATGTGAGTGTCAATTTTCGATAAAATTGTTTCCGCATATAAAATGAAAAACCTTAAGGAAGATAGTATAATTTGCTCCTTTTTATTTATTTATTAAAGTTGTGATTTTATTTCACCTCTGCAATATATATCTAGATGAATTACTACAATAGCATTTGAGTTCAATCGAATAACTATTACAATAATCAGACAAAAAGTCTTTCTCCTAGGTTTTGTTTGAAAACATAGGACGAAAGTAAGTGGAGGGCTGTCAGACCACCCTTTTTCTCACTCGTTTTAGAGTGTCTGTTTAGGTTTTACTAGTGGTTTGTTAACGATGAGTACATATAAGATTGCAGCTTTTTGTGCGAATATGTCTCTAAGGGAAAGGGAGTGACCATTTCGGTGCCTACAGGAATATCTGAAGGAGGATGGTATGCAGAAGTTGTCGCTTGGGCTGGTTGGTAAGATTCTTACTAATAAACTTATTAACCGGGATACGTTCTATTCATTGATATCTAAGATTTGTAAGATTAAGGAGAGAGCCACGATTGAGGCAGTGACGATCAATGTTTTCACCTTTCAATTCCAAAACAAGGCAAATCGAAGTCAGGTTTTAGTAGGGGGACTGTGGAGCTTTGACAATTTTGTCATTGTGCTTGAAGAATTGAGAGGAAATGGAGATATCTTAGGCATGGAATTTAATTTGTCAGAGTTTTGGGTGCAGATCCATAATGCTCCACTGATATGCATGACAAAAAGAATTGGTTGATTCCTTGGATCAACGATTGGGGAAGTGAGGGAGATTGACACAGGGGCTTCTAAGGATTGTGATGGGAAATTCCTCTGAGTTTGAGTTATGGTAGAGGTCGATAAACCTTTGAGGCGCTGCTTATGGGTGGATATCTTGGGAGACGGGGTAGAATCCGTGTCATTGCTTTGTTACGAAAGATTACCATACTACTACTTTCGTTGTGGCGATTAGGCCACAAAATTACAGAGTGTACTGAGAAAGGGGAGAATGGCGGGTTGGCGGATAATGGTGAGCCTTTATTTGGTGCTTAGTTGAGATCATCTAATCCTATCAAACGTTCCATGCAGAGAGAAAGGGCTCCAGATAAACGATTTAGGAATTATAATGATAACAGGCGTGATAATAGAAACAAAGGAATGGTATCGACGGAGAGAGAGAGAAGGGAACGTCGGAGATGAATGGGAAGAACCGGCAATCATTGGCATTGTCGGAGAACGTGACTGTACCACTGCAACGTCTAGGTTTGAAAAGTTTAGATAAGGAAAAGAAAATCATGGTTGATTGTGAGATTATGGGAATTGATATAAGTCAAAGGAACAAGAGAGATACGCGGCGACAAATTATTTTCAACGATGCAGTTTCTGAGAATCAGGGGGAGCAATCGTTGAAAAATCATTGAAGCAATTATAGAGTGTACTATGAAGGAGAAGGATGGCGGGTTGGCGGATAATGGTGAGCCTTTATTTGGTACTTAGTTGAGATCATCTAATCCTATCATAAGTTCCATGTAGAGGGAAAGGGCACCGGATCAACGATCCAGGAATTATAGTGATAGCAAGCGTGATAATAGAAACAGAGGAATGGTATCGACGGAGAGAGAGAAGGGAACGTCGGAGATGAAGGGGAAAAACTAGCAATCATTGGCATTGTCGGAGAAGGTGACTGTACCACTGCAAGGTCTAGGTTTGGAAAGTTTAGATAAGGGAAAGACAATCATGGTTGACTGCGAGATTATGGGAATTGATATAAGTCAAAGGAATAAGAGAGATACGCGACGGCAAATTAATATCAATGATGCATCTTCTGAGAATCAAGGGGAAGTAATCATTGAAAAATCTTTTACTTTTACGATTCAACGGAGGGAGACTGAGAGGAACTTTCAAAAGTCAGATGGGTTGGACTTAGTCCATGTTAGGCCGACCTGAGTATGTGAGCCTATGAATGTTGAATTTGGATCCCATAAGGGGGAAGTCAGTATGGGGCTGCTCACTTTACTTTCCGATGGCCCGCTAACGAAGAGAGAGGTGAATGTGTTGGGGTTTTTGCTATAAAGCTTGTAATATATAAATGATGATTAATTATAAATAAAAGAAGTAGTCATTTTCATTCTATTTATATGTCTCATACTTTTATATCATATGTGCTAAACATCCAAGATTGCCGGATGTAATCTCAAAATCAGTATATGAGTGTCATATATAGATGAATTCGGTTTGAGACGTGCAATCTAAATAGTCCGTAGAGAGCAAATGAAGTTGGGTACTTTATTTGTGGTTAATCTATAGTTGCAGTCCATTCCATAATATACGGTGGTCTTATCCTAGACTACTCATATGGTGATATGAGTATGGAGGCACCTTATATGATGTGATCATATAGGACTGGACCACGATCTATATGAATCTCTCTCCAATATCCGTTACATAGAAATATTCATATATATATTGACAAATGATGGTTGTATATGAGTGATCTTAATCCTGAGTGTCTTACTGACTCCTTCAGGTTAGATCGTGATTTTTTATTTACCATGGGTGAGATTGGAATAGTATTCTCAATCAATATCTCCGTATCTTGGAATCACAGTTTGGCTTGTGGCTGGGAAGGTCTATACACAATATTGGAATCTACTCATTCTTGTGAGAAGTAGAGAAGTAGTTCCCTTAAGGGTTGATTCGGGGCTTGAATAATTAAGAGCGATCTCCTTCTTTCGTAAAAGAATGAGAGATATGGTTGTTTAATAGAGAATCAATTGTATTTAATGGAAAAGATATAATTAGAGTAGAAATGGTCATGGTTTAGGTTAAACCGATGATTTTACCCGCGGTTTAACCGAAACCGTACTTCCAAAAACCGCCCCAAAACCGAAACTGGAACTGCTGGTTTCAAAACTGATCAGAAACCGGTTACGGTTACGGTTTCGGTTTGGGTACTTCCAAAAACCGCCAAAAACCGGTGGTTAAACCGACGGTTTTTTTTAAAAACAAAATTTAAAAAAACATCGACTGATCAGAAGCTGCCACGTGGCACTTTTTAATAATTTTTTTTTGAAAAACCGAAACTGAACCCAAAACCATCGGTTTTTAAACCGAAACCGAAACCGAAACCGAAATCGTAAAACCGCCAGTTAGAAACCGTGTACCAAACCGGTTTTTCGGTTACGGTTTTGGTTTTGGGTGGCCACGGAACCGGAACCGAAACCGAACCGTGGCCACCACTAAATTAGAGGGATATAACAAACTTTATGACCCAACTCTAATTATGAACTATTGTGGAGGATCATACCATATGTAATAGCTATATTGATGGACAGTGAATTTAGGTTTGTGTAAAAACATATACAGTTACGAGAGTATAGCCTCAGGTTTTTAGTAGAGTAACTCCGAGGTTAATAATCATAAAATATTAATTAAAGAGTTTAATTAATTTTTTCTAAGGATTATTAGAGCTCAAGACGTTGAGTCCATTAGGTCCCCTTGCTAGCCCGGAACGTTAATGGTAACAAAGGTTATGGTTAATTAATTGTATGATCCAATTAATTATGTTACGAAAATAACAAGGATTTTATTTAGGCTATTAATTAAATGATATGATTATTTAATTAATGTATTAATAATTATGAATTATGAATTGAATTAATTATTTTATGGAGGTTAAGGGTTCGAGCCAAGACCAAAGTAAAGATATAAAATAATATTGATTATTTAATCTTTAACAGGTCATGAGTTCAAGTCTTAGTGACAAAATTTAATTAAATGAGATTTAGAATCCTATTTAATCTAGGTCACTTGAAATCTTATCATGATATAAGATATCAAGATCTTTGTTTTAAAGGTTGAGTTTGAATAACAAGATAAATAATATTATTTGCTTTATTTTGGAATATTTAATATTTAAAAAAGCTTATCATATCAAGTTAACAAAATAGACTTTAAAACAAACTCAATTAATTAATTGAGTTACACACGCAAAAAAGAAGAAACAAAACAGAGAGACAGAGGGTGTGCGGCCAACAAAGAAAAGTAAAAAGGAAAAAGGTTTTTTCTTCTTATTTTTTATAGGCTAGCCAAACTCCATACATTGAAGGCAATAGTTGTTTTCTTGTTTTTCTTCTACCTCCTTTCAACCTCCTGAAGCCCATGACGTGTCCATACACAGTTGATGGAACGTAGGAGATAGCGAGGAAGATCCAGTGGTATAAATCGGAAAACAAATCAAGAAGTGAAAGAATGAAGGAGTTAACCTTGAGGTATGATTACGAATCCTACTTCTTTTATTCTTATATATCGTACAAGTTTATTAAGTTGCTTAAATATTTTTTAAAAGACCGTTTTATATGATTATGATTCATACGATTTTCAAAACTTCAAAATTTTCTTTTACTGCGCGACTCTAGGGCTTACAATTGGTATCAAAGCCCTAGTACGATATATTCGAATAAATCGTTATTTCTTCTTGTTTAATTGCATGTGTATATATGTGTGTGTGTGTGTGTGTAGGCACAATCTATTGAATGTATGATGTTTTAATTTTTTTTTGAAGCATGATTGATTGTTAATTGTATGATACGAAGAGTTTTAGAGTTTGGAATATTATTTGTAATATCATTTTTTCTGTTGTAATATTAATTTCAGGTTGTAAATATATATTTTTTATTTTTGGTTAATTTGCTGTAATTTTTTTTTTTTTTTATTGATGAAAATCAACAAGAACGACGATTCGGAAGATGAAGAAGCCAACGCGCAAGAGTTGTACAATACGTTGCAGCTGTACGCAATTGTTGTGCACATGTGCAGCAGCCATGCACGCCTTTGCACGTAGCGTGCACGTTTCTTGTGCATATGCAGTGGCTGCCGCATGGGTTTGGAGCAACCAGCTGCATTGTTTTTGAGCAAAGGCTAGCAGCAGTGCGCACTTTTCTTGCAAGTTGCTGCGGACAGCCCCTTGCATGCGAATGGCCGCTACGCGTGAAAAACGCAAGGGCCGCATGTTCATGACGCTAGGGTTGCGTATTCGGAAGCGCGCATGGGCCGAAATATATATATATATATTAACACCTTGGCCTCTTATAAAAGTTAAGGTAACACTTGGGCCTTGAGTATTGATTCATGAGATGGATCGCTTTTTTAAAAATAAAAAAAAGGATTAATCAAGTTGGACTTGATTAAAAGCCTAAAAGATATTACAAAATAGATTTGAAGAAAAGATGGATTACAAGAAGACCAATTAATGCATTGGATTAATTTTTTGTAATTATAACTTTTTTTTTTTAGTTAGATAAACTCATCGTACTTGGTCAATTCATGTATGCTTTTATTATATGATAATTAAATCATTGCCATGCATACACATGCCATTTAGATTAGTAGTGCCTACACATACATTTTATTAAATGTAATACATGCAAAATAACCAATAATATTATGTGTTTTATTTATAAAAAAAAAAAATTAACAAATCACATAATTGGCTACTAACAATGAGATTAGTTTTTTAGGTGTAAAAAAACTTGTTAATTCTCTTTAATAACTAGTCAATTAATTAAATTGTTTAATTAGTTAGGTCCTCTTATAATTATTAGGATTAATTTGATTAAGACCATAATAATAATTGGCCTGAATAATGTGTTTTAGTTTTAATAGTTAAAATTTGGTAAATCATATTATTAATTCTAATCTTAGTAAATTAGTTTACATAGATTAGAATTAGAGTAATAAACTAGATTTTTTAATTGTTAAAAAACTGGATAGTTTAATAATTTCTTAATAGAATGAGATTTTACTAACTTTCTAAAAATGCCCTAGACACTTTAACTTAGTATTATCTAGGTGCTTTAATAATTGAAAACCCTAACCGGATAATAATGAATGGGAGAGGGATATATTACAATATATCCTGCAGTCTCCATCGTTATTTCAAAACCGTGAGATTCAAGTGGGGACTCGAGACGACTTTGTTTTTGTCCTCCCTAAGGAAGGTCTCCATGAGAGTCAATATCAAGGTTGACTTCCTAACATATAGGATTTTTGAATGTATTTTGGGATTGACTGACCCTAAGGCAGCAATTTTCAAGTTGAGTTCATGAGATCTGAAATGATGGGTTGTGTACATAAAGGATTTAATAAAATTGGTTTATTAAGATCTTTGACTAAAACAAACGATGGTTGAACGATATAAGAATAAGAGTTATTTTAATATATCATTTAACTGAGAATGTCTCGGTCCAACGTACAAGTACTTGATCGATCCTAAGACGGCACTTGCTTGTGGTATGTTGGATAGTCGTTGTAAGTGCCTCGATTTTCAATTGGCTTATTTCGTTTACAAAATCACAATGGGGTTCTAATCTGTAAGGGCAGTTTAGAATTGAAGAAATTCTCCTCAAATGCTAATGGACCTCATTGTGGACTTCAACTGCTTCAAGGAAGTAGTTTACTCTTCTTGACTCTTATTTGAAGAGATTTAGAATGCACACACACACACACACATACACACACATATCTCATTCATCTTTATGATTTGAACATCCTTGTGTGTTTCTTATTTGAATCTTGCATGCCATGCACTCACTCCACACACTTGCATATCTTGCATATAGTCTAAGTGTGGTTTGTCCCTTTGAAAAGAGAATCTTTCTCTTTACCACTGCCTGTACTGCAACTGGTACAAGTGCATGGGCAGCGGTCCCCATAGCGCTAAAGTCTAGCGTCTTTACGTCGTGCATGCCGTAGCCTAGGCACATTGCTTCTAGAGCGGTTCTTGTCGCATCAAAGTTTAGAGCCTGTACGCTTGGCGTAACGCGGCCTGGACACCTTGTCCATGCAACGGTACACGTAGCGGTCGTAGCGACCTTTCATTTTTCCAAATGCCAAAATGACACCATCTTCCTTAGAGGTCTCTATAAATATGTTGCCTTGTCTTCTTAGACTTTTTAGAGCTTACATTTCATACTTCTTGAGAGCTAGAGAGAGACTTGCAAGATAAGAAAACAAGATTTGATTTTTATCTTCCAAAACACAAATACCCATCATCCTTTCATGGTTCATTCATCATCTAGCATTATCTAGGTATGATTTCTCATGGGTTTTCTTTATTGCTCACATGACTTGTAATTAGAACATTATATTCATTTTTTACATGTTTTTGCTTTACAAGATTGCATATTTATTACTTGACTAGTTTCAAGAATGCTTTTTTATTGTGTTTTGTGAGTTGTTTGTGATAGCTATTTCATATAGGACTTGATTTGCACACATAGCTAAGTTGTATGCATATCATATAGCTACATGATATCTAGGAATGTCCTTAACATATTCATTCATATCTAGATAAGCTTAAATGTTTGACCTTGCATTTATGTACTTTGAATATTGTTCATATTCACTTTAGGTTTTTTTTTTTTATCTCTTCTCTTTGAGAGTTAAGCCTTGTGATTACCGGTGTGTAGCGCTCAAGCACCTTAGGTCTAGAATCGCTATTAGAGGCTTGTTGGGTAGTAGTGGTGAGTTAATAACCGTGTAGGGTTTGACGTGGTCAACCTAGGTTGTAAACACCATTACAAGTAGTGGATTTGAGGACTGTTTGTGGCGCACATAACAACCGGTGGTTTTTCCTTATTGAAGGTTTCCACGTAAAAATCATGTATTATTTAATTTCCGCATTTTACACATGATTGTAGTTTTAACTAGTTATGGGTTTTTATAGAATATTGACTAATAAAAAAAAAATGGTAATTAACTTGATTAAAATATATTCACCCCCTAGATATTATTAGACATGTTTTATATATTCTCAGTTGTGGCGTAGTAATATTTTTTTAGGGTTTATTTCTTGTTCATTAAACATGTTCATGCATCATGTTTAGTTTTATACCAAACATTTACATGTGATGAATGTATGAGATGAATGAAATCTTTTATTTATTTTTTCAGCAATGTCGTCTGCGCTTTTACAAATCCTCGCGAATGACAAATTAATCGGTGAAAACTATACTAAATGGAAAAATAACAGCAACGCAATCTTGGTAACAAAAGACCTTAAATTCTTGCTTACAGAGGAATGTCCTCCAGAGCCTACTGCCAATGCCACACCAATTATTCATAAGACACACTAGAAATGGGTCTCAGCTAATGAGAAAGCCCGAATATATCTATTAGCCAGCATGACAGATGTGCTTGTCACAAAGCACGAGGCAATGACTATATCATTCGAAATCATGGAGTCATTGCAGGCTATGTTCGGACAGCTATCCAAGCAAAAACGGCATGAAGCTGAGGGTTTATCGGTCCGGGAACATGTCCTGGGCATGATGTCCTGCTTCAACTTAGTTGAGGTTAATGGCGGGGCCATTGATGAGGCAAGCCAGGTGAGCATCATACTGATGACTCTTCCAAAGAGTTTCAATCAGTTTAAGAGCAACTACAGGATGAACATATTGAAGTTTAGCTTGACACAGTTGTTAAATGAGGTTACTGCCTTTGAGTCCATGACTAAGGACCACAAAGGTAAGACCGGTGAGGCAAATGTTGCCGAACCATCTTCTTTTGGTTTAAGAAGAGGAAGAGGTCTGTTGGCAAGGTTAAAGCAAAGCCTAAGAGGAAACCAGCCCAAATCAAGAAAAAAGAGTACCTCAACTGACAAAGCAAAAGGGAGACGTTTTTATTGCGATAAGGTCGGTCACTAGAAGAGGAATTGTATTAAATACCTTGAGAAGCTCGCTAAGAAGAAAAAGGTGAAAGGTAAATATGATTTACTTGTCATTGAATTGTGTTTAGTAGAAGATGATTCTTCACCTTGGATAGTAGATTCAGGGGCCACTAACCATGTTTGTTCTTCTTTGCAGTGGACTAATTCTTGGACGGAGCTAGTGGAGAGGGTCTTCTAGATGCGCATTGGGTCGGGGGATGTGGTGTTAGCAAGAGTAGTGGGAGTAGTTAAACTCCATTTTAAAAGTTGTTTTATTGTTTTGAACAACGTTTATTTTATTCCTGGATTTACCAAAAATTTAATTCGGTATCCAAGTTGTTGGAACAATTTTATTCAATTTCTTTTAATGATAAATCAGTTATTGTTTCTAGATATGGATTAAATATATATTCAGGTTTAATTGAAAACAACTTGTATGTATTAAGACCATTAATACATACAACACTACTCAATGCTGAAATGTTTAAAGTTGAAAAACCTAAAACAAAACGACAAAAAGTTTCTCTATATAATGAAATGTATCTATGGTATCTAAGACTCGGCCATATCAATCTTGACAGGGTAGACAGACTGGTAAAAAGTGGACCCTAAAATCAGTTAAAGGTCGGCATCTTACCTGTCTATGAATCCTGTTTAGAAGGTAAAATGAGCAAAAGACCTTTTACAGGAAAAAAAGGCTTAGAGCTATAGAACAACTAGAGCTTATACATTCAGATGTTTGAGGACCAATGAATGTTAGAGCAAGGGATGGTTATAAGTATTATGTCACCTTTATAGATGACTACTCAAGATACAGATATGTCTACCTATTGCAACAGAAATCGGAAACTTTTGAAAAGTTTAAAGGATTCCGAGTTGAAATTGAGAATCAATTTGGCAAAACCATCAAGACTCTATGATCAGATCGTGGAGGTGAGTATCTTGGCCAAGAGTTTGAAGACTACTTGGTTGAGCATGGGATTGTGTCCCAACTCACAGCTCCTAGAACACCATAGCAGAATGGTGTTGCGGAGAGGAGAAATAAAACCCTGATGGAAATGATGAGATATATGATTAGTTTCTCATTATTACCAAACTCCTTTTGGGGATATGCACTATAAAATCGGCCTACATTTTAACTGTAGTCCCATCCAAATCTGTTCCTAAGACTTCCCTAGAGTTGTAGAATGGTCGTAAAGTTAGTTTGTGATATTTCCACATATGGAGGTGTTTAGTACATGTACTGAAGAATATAAATTGAAAGCTAGACCCTAAATCTATGGTCTGCTTTTTTGTAGGTTATTCCAAAAAGACTAAAGGTGGATACTTCTATAATCCTGAGGAGAAAAAAGTGTTTGTATCGACAAATGCAACGTTTTTTGAGGAAAACTATATGAGTGATCATAAAACTCGGAGTAAGATTGGGTTAAATGAGTTAGAGCTTGGTACAACTAGTGCTCAATCAACAAGAGTTATTATTCCACTTACGTTTGAGAGTCAGACAATTTCTAGTCATACCACACTACCACCTAAGTGTAGTAGGAGGATTGTAGGACAACCTGATCACTATTTAGGTATTGGGGAGGCACAATGTGTCGTATCTGATGATAATGTAGATGATCCATTGTCATTTAAAAATGCAATGGAAGATTCTGACAAAGAGGAATGGCTTAAAGCCATTGGATGTAGTCCAACTCAATCTGGGAACTTGTAGACTTACCAGATGGGATAAAACCCATTGGATGTAAGTGGGTCTACAAGAGAAAGAGAAGAGTATATGAGAAGGTAGAGACCTTCAAGGTAAGGCTAGTGGCAAAATGATTTACCCAAAATAAAGGGGTCGATTATGAAGAGACCTTTTCGCCAGTAGCTATGTTTAAGTTTATTTAGATTCTTTTATTCGTTGCTGCCTATTTCGTTTATGAAATTTGGCAAATGGAATTCAAGACTGCATTCTTGAATGGCAATCTCGATGAAAGCATCTATATGATGCAATTAGAGGGATTCGTGTCCCAAGATCAAGAGCAAAAGTTTGCAAGCTACAAAGATCCATTTATGGACTGAAGCAAGCATCTAGATCTTGGAACGTTAGGTTTGATAATGCTATCAAAACTTATGGCTTTAAGCAAAACGTCAATGAGCCTTTGACAAGAAAATTGTTTTCTTAGTTCTATACGTAGATGATATCCTACTTATTGGGAATGATGTAGGGGTATTATCGGAAGTAAAAGGCTGGTTGGCAAGCCAATTCCAAATGAAAGATTTGAGAGAGGCGAGTTATGTTCTAATGATCCAATTAATAAGGGATCGCAAGAACAAACTTTTAGCATTGTCTCAAGCATCGTACATTGACAAGATTCTTGTGTGATTCTCGATGGAGAACTCCAAGAAAAGTAATTTACCTTCCAGGCATGTAGTTCACTTGTCTAAGGAACAGTGTCTTAAGACTCCTTAAGAGGTTGAGGATATGAGACAAGTTTCTTATGCATCAACAGTAGGTAGTCTCATGTATGCTATGTTATGCATAAGGCAGGACATCTGCTTCGTAGTGGGTGTAGCTAGCAGGTTTCAGTCCAACCCAGGATTAGATCATTGGGTTGTAGTAAAGATTATTCTCAAGTATCTTTGGAGAACAAGAAACTATATGCTAGTATATTCAAGACAGGATATGATCCCGTTAGGATATACAGTTCTGATTTTTAGTCAGACATGGATTCTAGGTGTTAACCACCAAAATTGGCAAAGGACCAAAGAAGAATTTTCCACCCGGATACAAGGAAGAAGCACATGCCGAGATACCATCTAGGTACTCATAGAAAGAAGAATACTGGATCAAATCTGGATACCTACCTCCTCTCTCGGAGGAACCTTAACAAAGCCTAGCAATCCCGATGACCCTTAAAATGTTCCAGTGCGGAGTTCAACTCAGAATCCTATCACGGAGCTCAATGAGATACCCCGCTACTGCACAAGACAGGTATCCCCGTTACTAGATCAACATGATACCCTGTTACTATTTCAGCAGGGTACCTTGCTGCCGCATCAGACGGACATCCAGATACAACTTCAGTTGGAGTATCTCTTTTCTACATCCAGCTAAGTGCCCCGCTTCTACATCCAACCGGGTACCCCGTTGCAAGAACAACCGATAATAGAATACCCCGCCGACCAAACACCTAACCAATAAAGCATCAAACTAGAAAGAGGCGGGGTACACGAGAAACTAGATGAACCCAAATACCTTCAATGACCCTCTCACCAGTTAACCATAAGAAACATTAATAGAATCTGAAATACATATGTCTAGGTGGACAAATCTTGAAACTCCAAAGCTGGGGGGATGAAACGCGGTCGTTCATCTCCCGATAAAAAAGGTAGACTCCTTCCCGCCTCTTAAGAATTCCATTCAAATAAGAAGTCCACTTGTATCAGAATCCACTCCAAAAGGAATCACTTGATTCGGATAATTAAAGTTCCTACGAGGTTGTCTCCTAGAAGGAAGGAAAGTCCTGTGATCGCCAAAACCCTAGACCGAAATTATAGGAGTGCATGGCAAGCAACGAGACCTATATATACAACATTACATTCATGAGAAAGGAGATCGAAAATTTGCCTCCTCAAACACTACACTTACATTCAGTCATACTTATCTATAGGCACGAGCGCGCCATCTCCATTATCCATCAGTACCTTGAATATCGTCACATATCGCCTTTGTTTAACAGGAATCTTATTGGTATCTAACTACGTGATACCCTTCCGATCGAGATCAACCTCGATCTTGGTCCTTAAAGTTGTTATTCGGAGATCCACCTCTGTGGTAATTTTCCATTAACACTTTTGGCGCTGTCTATGGGGACTACCTTCCCAACATTTACAGAAAAGCTATCTCAGTTCTACCCGGCGAAGCAGAAAGATGAGACTACGATCCTCTCAGGCCCATCTAGCTCCATCGGGCCCTTTTCACTCACCTCCATCGAAAGAGCTCAAAGACGGGGTAGAGGTTTTAGGAATGACAATCCGGCACCATTACCTCCTCCAGTCAAAACCGTAAGCCCTTTGCCTCGAGATCCGATTGGGCAGGAGATCAATCGGGATATTCTAGAGCAACAAGCTGCTGCCTACGTAGAAGCCATCAGACTTAGAATGATAGCTCATTGAATCTCCTTTGAAGCAGCCGGGATCGTAGGAGACATCGGCCCAAGTATCCAGGTACCGGTATTTGACCGACTAGGACCGTCTCCACCAACCCCAGTTCGCCAGGCTAATCTCAGACCCCGACTGGTAAAATCCGCAATTGAGATCCTACCGAGGAGAATCCAATCCTTAGCAAGGACAATGAGGGAGAAGAAAGATCTGTAGCCAGACTTAGAAGGAAGCGCCAGATCCCAAAAAAACCTTAGAAGTAGGCACCAGAAAGCCAAAAGGAAGGAGGTGGTTGTTGATTCAGAAACCTCGGATGAAGAAGGCTCGGTGGCCCTATCCGGAAACGCTAAATCTCAGCGCCTAAAAGATCAAATAGCCAAAATGGCTAAGGAGTTGGAGGAATTAAAGAAGGGAAAGCACCAAGGAATCCGGAAGAACCCCCTAGGTGAGATAAATGCACCATTCTCCAAAAGAATCAGAGAGGCGGGGCTTCCCCCCAAATTCAGGATGCCCTCTGAGAAGTATTCCAGAACAGAGGATTTAATCAGTCACCTAGAAAGCTTTGTCCACCAGATGGAAGTCCAGAATGCAACACGGTCAACCATGTGCAGGATGTTCCCCTCGACCTTGACTGACTGTGCCAAAACGTGGTTCAGGAAATTGCCACCAGGTAGTGTTGATTCTTTTTCTTAGCTCACCACAGTTTTCTGTGCACAGTTTCAGGGAATTAAGCCTCGTCCCAAGGACCCTATCTTGCTTCAATATATGATCCAGGAGCGGGGTGAAACATTGAGGTATTATATGGAGAAATTCCATAAGGAAGTGATCTAGATAGGAGTATTCGACGAAAAAGAAACCTTGGCCAATTTCCAAAGAAACTTGTGGGCGAGCAGATTATTCCGCTCTTTTGCTAAGCATCCACCAAAAACTTACCAGGAAGCCTATAATCGAGCTTTAGAACATGTGGACATAGAAGAGCACTTCCGGATCAATATGGAACATGATGAAGCCCGGCTGGCCTCGCGTCTTAAGAAGAAGGCTCCAAAGCCTGTAACTGTTAAGAGATTCTAAAATTAGCCCCCAAACAGGTCAACCTACAGGCCGCCTCCTATTCCCTCATACTAAGAAGGTACCCGACTAGAAGATCCCCTCTTAGAAGATTGCCTCCAAAGGCGGCCCCTTTGAAAAAAGTTTCCTATGTGGCAAGGGAGGAAGATGTATGCAATCACTACACCCCCATCAACGCTTCAAGGGAAACCATCTACCTCGCCATCAAGGACAAAGACCTACTCAAGAAGCCAGGTCCCATGAAAGTCCCAACTGATAGGAGGAACCAGTACAAGTATTGCGATTTCCACGAGGATGTCAGACACAACACCTCAGAATTCTACAACCTCCGCAATCAGATCGAAGTATTGATAAGGGGAGGCCTGCTGACAGAATTTCTACAACAGGTACGGGATAGCATCAAGGGGAAACAGGTACAAAGCGGGATGCAGGATGCGGCAGATAGAAGGAGGGATGAGGAGAATGATCTGATGCAGCAGATCCAGGTGATTCATACCATTAGTAGAGGCCCCACCTTGGATGGAACTTCTAACAATTCTAGGAAGAACCACGCAAGAAAGATTCCCAGACTCAACGCAGGTCATGAGATATTTAAGGTTAGTAGTGGGTCCCGAAATCCATCCCGTTCTACAAAGATTGTCTTTACAGAGGAAGATGTTTACATTACAGTCCAACCACATGACAATCCCATGGTAATATCAGTACAGATTGCTAACTGCCGGGTTCACCGTGTCTTGATCTATACAGGAAGTAGCGTCGACATCCTATTTAAGGGAGCTCATGAGCAACTTAACTTGAAGAATCATTGCTACAACAGTTGCACCTCGCTTTTGTATGGTTTCACAGAGGACTCTGTAATGCCCATGGGATCCAAAATCCTACCGGTGACAATCAGAGAAGCTTCACTTCAGCAGAACGTGATGACGGAGTTCATCGTGGTGGATACCCCGTCTGTCTACAATGCCATTCTGGGTAGGCGTTTCCTCTCAGGGATTAGGAGGTACTATCCGTTTATCACAATGTCTTAAAGTTTCCAGTGGGAACAGAAGTGGGAGAAGTCAGAGGGGACCAATAGGGCAACGTGCAATTGCTATGCAGTATCTACCAATCCCGCCGCGCTAGCCAGACAGTGCGCACACGTGGCTAGTGAAGTAAACCCGGATACACCGGAACAATGTCATTATGACATGGAAAAATGAGAGGTATCAGATATAGTCAAAAAAGAGCATGAGGATGAAGAGCGGGGTTAGACTAGTGGTCGTCCTATGGATCAATTAAAAGAAATACCCATCAGGGGAGAAGATCTCAATAAGGTGGTGAAAGTTGGAGAGGGATTGGATCCCGAAGTCAAGAAGGACATGATAAAGCTCCTTAGAGAATACAACTATATTTTCGCTTGGACCCATAAGGAAATGCACGGCATTCCTCTTAGTTTGGCCACTCATAGGTTGGCAATGAACATAACCGTCAAACCAATGAAATAGAAACGAAGACACTTTAACGCCGAACGGAACGCCGCCGTCTAGGAAGAAGTAGATAAATTCTTAAAAGCCCGGTTCATCAGGGAATCCCAATATCTCAAATGGATCGCCAATGTGGTCATGGTAACCAAATCTAACAGAAAATGGTGAATATGTGTGGACTACACCAATCTCAACCGAGCTTGCCCCAAAGATAGCTTCCCACTGCCTAAGATCGACCAGCTCATCGATTATACCGTGGGAAACAAGCTTCTAAGCTTTATGGATATTTTCTCGGGATACAATCAGATCATGATGCATCCCACAGATCAAGACAAGACCAGCTTTATCACTGGGCAAGGCCTCTACTGCTACAAAGTAATGCCATTCGGACTTAAAAATGCAGGTGCTTTATGGATGTTTTCTCGGGATACAATCAGATCATGATGCATCCTACAGATCAAGACAATACCAACTTTATCACTAGGCAAGACCTCTACTGCTACAAGGTAATGCCATTCGGACTTAAAAATGCAGGTGCTATATACCAGCGTATGGTGAACAAATTGTTCAAGCAGCAGATAGGAAGATCTATGGAGGTTTACATAGATAACATGATTACAAAATCTTTGGAGGCCGGGCAACACCCAGAAGATTTACGCCAAACTTTCTAGGTAATTAGGAAGAACCAGATGAGACTGAACCCCTCAAAGTGTGCTTTCGGGGTAGTGGCAGGAAAATTCCTGGGGTTCATGGTACATGAAAGAGGAATCGAGGCCAATCCCGAGAAGATCAAGGCCATCTTAGACCTTAAGTCTCCCACAACACTAAAGCAGGCATAGGGATTGACAGGCCGAATAGCAGCATTGAACCGATTCATATCTCGCTCCATCGATAAGTGTCTCATGTTCTTCACGATTATCAAGCAAGGAAAGAAGCTAAAGTGGGATGAACAAAATGAGTTGGCTTTCCATGCCTTGAAAGAATACTTGGCCAGCCCTCTATTGGTCGAGCCCCTCACGGGAGAGAAGCTCCAACTTTACCTAGCCGTCTCAGAAGCTGCCACTAGTGGGGCCTTAGTGAAGGAATGTAGTGACGGAATACAGAGACCGATGTACTATGTGAGCCCTACTTTCACCAAGTTTGAAAAAAATTATACCTTTTTAGAAAAGCTCGTCTATGCCTTGGTAACTACAGCCAGAAAGCTCCGGCCCTATTTTCAGGCATACACTATCGTGGTAGTCACCGATCATCCCTTACGACAATTCCTCCAAAGGCTGGATGTGTCAGGCAGGTTGGTTCTATGGGCCCTAGAGCTCACCCAATTTGACATCAAATACAAGCCAAGGTCCACGATCAAATCACACGCCTTAGTCGACTTTGTAATGGAGTTCAGCATAAATCCGGACCCAATTACCAAGCCCGACCCTAGTCCAAATCAGACCGATTTGAACTGTCCTGAAGATAACAAGACCTGGATTCTGTACACAGATGAGGCATCAAGTTAGTCAAGATGCGGAGCAGGAACGGTTGTGATAGACCTAGAGGGGGTCGAATGCAGTCACTACTTCAGGTTCGAGTTCAGGGCTACTAATAACGAAACAAAATATGAAGCCTTACTAGCGAGAATGGGAGTAGCAGAAGTCTTAAGGGCCAATTTCCTCCTAGTCAAGAGTGATTCCCAATTGGTGGTCAACCAGGTGTTGAGGTTGTACCAAGTAAAAGGTGACAATATGGTAGCATATCTGGCTAAAGATCAAGAAGCAATGTTGGGATTCAAAGGCGTGAGGATGGAACAAATACCCGAGAGAAAAATCACCGGGCAGATGTTCTAGCCAAGATCGCAGCAGGCGAGGGGCATACCTTACCAAGGGGGTACCCCTCCAACCGATACCCTGTTCCAATATAGCCAAGGGGTGAAGATCTTACCAGTCAACCGATTCCCTTGTTGGATGGATCCAATAGCGGACTACCTCCAAAGTGACACTTTACTTGTAGATCCAAATAAAGCACGCAAACCTTTACCATAAAAGGAAAATTCCAAAGTGCTACCCGATACTGCCTTATAGACGGATACCTTTACCATAAAAGGAAAATCCCTCCCTCTACTTAGATGCCTTCACCCAGATGATGCTACCTAGGCACTTAACGAGGTATATTCAGGGGACTGTGGTAATCACGTAGCAGGCGAGACATTAGCCTACCAGATACTTAGAATGGGCTACTTCTGGCCGACTATACATCAATATGCAAAACAGTTCGCACAATCATGCGAAGCTTGCCAGAAGACAGCAAACCTCCTTCACCTGCCCCCGGAAAGGCTCTCCTCGATCAGTACACCCTACCCCTTTGCTATTTGGGGACTAGATCTAATCAGCCCGCTTCCTACTGCACCCAGCCAGGCCAAACATGCAGTAGTAGCAATAGACAACTTCACTTGATAGGTGGAAGCTAAGGCACTTGTCAGGATAACTAAAGAAAAGACCACCAGTTTTGTCAAAGAGAATATCGTTTGCCGCTTCGGTACCCCGATGACCATCATAACTGATCTGGGAAAATAATTTGATAATGCCAACTTCAAAGAATTCTGCGAAGATCGAAAATTCACCTCCTCAAACACTACATTCACATTCAGTCTTACTTATCTACAGGCACGAGCGCGCCATCTTCATTATCCATCAGTACTTTGAATATCCATCGAACACAAGCTTATATCTTTTCGGATTCGAAACTTGTAGGGAAAAATAAACAAATAAAAGTGTTACACGCAGCGGAAGCGATACTAAAGACGATTTAGTGACTTTTAAAATTTTTCCTTTATGAACCTTAAACCCTTTTAATCAATAAACATGCATATATATCAACAAAAGTAAATTACCTCTTGTCGCGTGATCCGATTGACTTACGTCGATGGTAATCCGCAAGACCTTCAATCCGAGCACGAACGTGGATCACCTAGGAGCGTGGTCTCCCTTTCCTTTGAATTGCAAACCTGTGAATGGACCAAACAAATACTTTCTTTTCTTTGTTAGTCACAAAACAATCAAAAAGAATGTCAAAATTATTCCGGTCACTTTTGAGTTCACAATCTTATGATCGAAACTCGCGTGAACTTAGATCGATATCGTATACACAAGCTTATTGATGTTTAAGCAATTGTATACTATCAATGAATAATTTTTCACTCCTTTTTGTCTCTCTAGAATAAAAAACTCTCTTAGAATTAAGAAGAAGAAGAAAGAAAATAAAAACTCAAGCACCAATTAATTGATGTGGCCGAACCCTATAAGAACATATATATAGGTTGGCCGAATTTTTCTTCTTTTTCCTTTAGGGTTGCCGAATTCTATGTAGTAAAAAAAAAATAATAATAATATTAGGGTTGGCCGAATTTCATCATGTCACTTATATAGGGTGACTGAAATTCAACCCTAATTCTTTTTAACTTTATAGACTTCAAACCCTAATCCAACTCTTTTATTTTTATTCTTTTATTTGACTAAATAAAAAAAAAGACTCCTTATTTGATTAAATAAATAATACTAATTTATTTATTTACTTATCAAACAAGTCTTTTACTTTTAAGAAAGATTTGTTTCTTTAATTAAACAATTAATCAATAAATCAATTAATTCTTATTTAATTAAAACAAATGAAACAAAATAATATTTTTAGGTCAAAACCTTAACCTAGCCGCCCCACATATATATAAGATGGGCCTAATATTATTTTCCTATTTCATTTAATCCATTGGACTTTAAATAAAAAAGCCCACATGTGAACCGGACCCATTCTTACTAAAAGAAACAAGCCCACATGTCTTTTATTAATATATTAATATAATTGAGCAGCCCATTACTTAAATAATGTGCAAATTATATTCTTAATATATTAAATGCAATTCTAGATGGACCCTTAAATTGGTCAGGTAGAATATATCAAGTGATCCATTCAAGTCCGTGTGGATTGGGGATCTTGGCGGGCCATCTAAATTTAAGCTTCAATAGACATAACCTAATCACAATAAACAAATGATTCACTTGGGTCCGATCCATTAATTTTAACTCATTCCACTAAAAAGCTAAAACTGAACTCTTAAATAAAGATAGAAAAGGAAGATGCTCCTCATTCATACCCTAGACAATCATATTGGAGATAGTGTATCCTCGTGATTAATATCAGTAATCGCCAAGAGTTCATGGACCGCCTATAACTCTCCAAGTTACCATATTTACTCATATGACCACGTTTTGAACTTGGATATTTTGACTTGTCCAGAAGCCATGTTTTCAATAGACACTATTGAAAACTCAACGTTGAGATTTAATATCCAATTACCTCAAAACATCCATATGATGATATTATACTCTCATTTAATTAAATGGAGCCACGATGTCCATGTCTATAAATGAAGTCCTCTATCGATTAACAAATGAATATCACCAAACTATCGAGGATAGATTATGCGATATAATCGTACTCGTTGATAACTCAAATGATATCACTTGCAACCATAAGTCCATCATTTATCTCAGGATTAAGATAGACTCTCCGATTGTCCTGATAATGAAAAGACTATTATCTATTGACGGTTCTAGATAAAGCTTTTCATTGTGATCCAGTTCAATGCACCGAGTGCACTAGATCCTTTTGCTCGAAGACACTCCGATGATTTTAGACTCATCATATCTCATTTGATCCCACTCAAATGCTAGCAAAAGAATTCTACAACTTTAACAAGATAAAGGTGCCCAACCTTTAACTTAAGTTGTGAACAGTATTCAAGACTAACTAAAGAATTGTGTCTACCACATACATATCCAGATGTACGAACAATTCTTCTTTTCCCATAGTCTTTAGACCTTATGATTATTTACTTTGACAATTATAATACAAACTATAAATGCTATACGATTTGTTAAACCAGAAATCACTTTATTAATATGAAAAAGATTGTTAATTACAACATTACACTCTTTCTATTGAGCATAATCCTAACAATCTCCCACTTGCGCTATAGCAAATGTGTCGTATCTCTCAAGCCCATATTCTCTAGATGCCCATCGAAACTCTTCTGAGGTAGAGCCTTTGTGAAGGGATCCGCTAGATTTTCTGCTGACGCGATTTTGGTAATCGTCACGTCACCTCTTTGAACAATCTCCCTTAAAAGATGATACTTTCTTTCAATGTGTTTACCTCTCTTGTGACTTCTTGGTTCTTTCGAATTAGCCACTGCTCCACTGTTGTCACGGTAGATAGTGATCTGCTTATTCGCACTAGGAACCACTTCTAAGTCAATCAAGAATTGGCGGAGCCAAACGGCCTCTTTGGCAACTTCGCATGCAGCAACATACTCAGCTTCCATGGTGGAATCAGCAATACAAGATTGCTTGATACTCATAAAGTATGGCTAACTCTCCTCGATAGTAAACACGACACGATGTGGACATGCAGGTCGAGAATGCGATTGGAAATCGGAATGCGACGCAGAACCAAATCCCCTCCGGGTAACGCCAAGCATATTATCTCTCGTTCTCTTAAGATACTTGAAAATGACATTGTAGGTAAGGTGATCGAATTAAAAGTTTCGATTGAAACGCACTAACTTCTCTTGACAATGAAAACAAATATGCGAATTACAGTACGAGCATTGCATACATGGAGACTTCAACTGCCGAGGCATATGGAACTCTACTCATGAATTGCTCTTCATGCTCATTCTTAGGAACTTGTTCCTTAGAAAGCTTGATTCCATGTCTGAAAGATAACATACCTTTCTTGGAATCCTGCATGGAAAACCTAGACAAGATTTTGTCTATGTATGAAGCTTGGGATAATGCGATCGTTCTATTCTTTCTATCCCTTATTACTTGGATACCTAGAATAAAACTTGCTTCTCCTAAGTCCTTCATATCAAATTGTTTTGCTAACCATTCTTTTACTGATGTTAATACACCTACATCGTTTCCAATGAGTAGTATATCATCAACGTAAAGAATCGGGAAAACCAACTTGTCGCCTTTAATCCTTTTGTATACACAAGGTTCGTCAGGATTCTGAATAAATCCAAAACCTTTAACAGCTTGATCAAACCTTATGTTCCAGGATCTGGATGCTTGCTTTAATCCATATATGGATTTCTGCAACTTGCATACCTTATCCACTTGGCCCTTTTCAATGAATCCCTCTGGTTGCATCATGTAGATGCTTTCGTCAAGATTTCCATTTAGGAAAGCTGTCTTGACGTCCGTTTGCCAAATCTCTAAATCTAAAGATGTTGCAATGGATAAGAGTATCCTAATGGATTTAAGCATGGCCATAGGAGAGAAGGTTTCCTCGTAATCGATACCTTCTTTCTGTGTATACCCTTTAGCTACCAATCTAGCTTTAAAGGTTTCCACCTTTCCATCCATGCCTCTTTTCATCTTGTATACCCACTTGCACCCAATGGGTTTTATCCCTTTAGGCAAGTCTACAAGGGACCAGACTTTGTTATCGAACATAGATTCAATCTCGGATTGCATTGCCTTTTGCCAATGGCGACTATCGACATCCTCCATAGCTTCCTTGTACGTATAGGGATCATCGTCGTCCGGGAGATTCTCCACTGATTCTCCCAGACCGATGTATCTTTCGGGTTGTGTTCTAACCCTCCCACTGCGACGAGGAATGGTAGGTTGTTGATTTTGTGTTGGATCGGAACTTACAATTGGGTTAGGTTGTGTAACCTCTCGTGGAATTGTATCTCCTGATATCTCATTCAGGACTATTCTACTTCTAGGCACAGAATCATTCATATAGTCTTTTTCCAGAAATTTAGCATTTGTCGAAACAAATACTTTAAGATCTGAAGGACTTATAAATAATATCCTTTAGTTTCTTTTGGATACCCTACAAATATACATGTTTCTGAACGGGACTCCATCTTTTCTGTCTTTCCTTTTAACACATGCGCAGGACAACCAAATATTCTTAAGTGTTGTAAACTAGGCTTGCGCCCAGTCCACAACTCATGCGGTGTTTTAGGAGCAGACTTAGATGGTACATCGTTTAGAATGTATATAGCAGTTTGTAAAGCATATCCCCAAAAAGAAATAGGAAGCGTTGAATAACTCAACATAGACCTAACCATATCAAAAAGAGTTCTATTTCTCCTTTCTGCTACCCCATTCTGTTGAGGTGTACCTGGTGCAGAAAACCGAGAAGCTATCCCATTATCAATAAGATATTGCTGAAACTCACCAGATAGATATTCTCCACCACGATCAGATCTCAAGATTTTTATGTGTTTCTAAAGCTGATTTTCCACTTCAGCTTTGAATGCTTTGAACATGTCAAAAGCATCCGACTTATGTCTCATGAGATACACATAACCAAATCTTGAGTAATCATCCGTGAAGGTGATGAAGTACTCGTATCCACCTCTTGCTTGAATGCTCATAGGTCCACATACATCAGTGTGTATCAATCCTAAACATTCGGTGGCTCTTGCACCTTTGGCAGAGAACGTCCTTTTGGTCATTTTACCTTCCAAACAAGATTCACAAGTTGGTAGATCATCAACCTTTAAGTCACTTAAAGGTCCGTCACTTACCAATCTTTTAATCCTATTAAGGTTAATATGACCTAAGCGTAAATGCCAAAGGTAGGTTTCATCTGTTGATAATTTTACTCTTTTATGATTAGGTTCCGTTATATCTGTGTCTAACGAGTGAGAGATATTTCTATGCAAAAAGTATAGACCGTTTTCCAATGTACCTTGGCAAATAATTTTGTCATTCTTACTAATAATAAAAACTTTATTAAAAGTAACAGAATATCCAAATTTATTCAAACAAGAAACTGAAATTAAATTCCTCTTGAATTGAGGTACATAATAAACGTCTATTAAATCTAAATGCCTTCTAGAATCCAAATAAACTCTAATATCTCCCACTGCACTTGCAGACACTAACGTTCCGTTGCCCAAGCGCAAATTGATTTCATTCTTACTCAACTTTCTCCTTTCTTGAAACCCCTTCTTCCTTCTTGTTCTGGGACTTTGGGCAATTTCTCTTCCAATGTCCCTTTTCACCACAAAGGAAGCATTTCCCTTTGATCTTGGTTACTTTCTTGGTCTCCTTCTTGATAGGCCCAAGTTGCTTTTTCTTCTGTTGTTTCTTGACCTTTTGACGGACCTTAACAGTAGCAACTCTACCAACCATATGAATCTCTTGACCTTTGCCTTTCACAAGGATCTTTTCAGCACTTTAAACATCTTGCATCAGTCCTTGTAAGGTGTATTCCTTTTTGTTCAAAGTGTAGTCCAATTTGAACTGATCAAAGGAATCTGACAATGAATTGACAACCATATCAATCTTTGTCTCACCATCTATCTCAGCGCCATGCAGTTCAGCAATGTTGAGATGTGCTATGACTTTCATCATGTGATCTTTCACAGCCTGTCCAGGTTTCATCCTAAGATTCATAAAAGCAGTCACTGCCTCTCTCTTAGTCGTCCTAGACTTCATAGCAAACATCTCCTCTAGAGACATCATTATATCAGCAGCGGACTCCATTCCTTCATGCTGCTGTTGCAACACGTCGGAGATAGTGGCCATAATGTAACATTTTGCCATATCATCTGAAGTCTTCCACTGCTCATACTCATCTCTACACATTATGCTAGATTCATTATTAGGAGCAGGTGGTTTAGGAGTAGTTAGAACAAACTTATGTTTTTCACTTTGCAGTAACAACCCAATTTTCCTTTTCCATGTGACATAATTATCTCCAGTTAAAGTGTTATCTTTCGGGATGTTCATAAGTGATGGGGTCATGATTTCTGAATAAAACAAAACATATATAAGTAAATAATCATGATAAAGAACTTTTAAATATTTATCTTGAATTAAATAAATAACTCGATCATAAAATTCAACGGTGATCTAACACCCATAAATGTTACGCCTCCTTTGGGAGTTCGCACCATTTACTAGTTAGACTAGGTCCCAACTAATTGTTAACATAACAACCAGCGTTTTCAATTTTAGCCTTGCAATTTTACTGACAAGAACTCTTTGGAGGATATCAATAAAATTACATTGAGTGTGTTACCAAGATATCGACCCTCAATTTTCTCTCACGAAAATCCCTCCTTGGGGAGTAGATCTCGTTTGAGTTCATTGTCTAGTCTATCCTTGTAAGGAAGTATGTTGCTAAATTCCATTCATGGACGCCCCTTGGGGGGATTACCAATAAATAATAAAGCTCAACTAACCTTGGAGGCCATAGGTGTTACCAAAACACCTTCTCCCACTCAATTATTTAAGGCGTGTGATTAAATCCCATAGAATGATTTACAGAGTTATCTAGATGCCAATTTAGATACCTAAATCATTCAATGCATGTTCATACCAAAAGAGATATATGCGTGGCACTCCTATTATATATGTCATGTTATCATACAATAACAAATATTGTATAAGCATAAATTAAATAGCAACAATTTTGGCCCATCCTAGAAAAACAAGTAAATTACAATTTATCGGGAATACAAGATCTTCAGGTGGCCCATCAACCATACGCTCATCCTTCGGCCTTCTCCCATGGGCGTGCGCAGCCCACAACCCCACAAAGGGGCTGCCTTGCGCAGCCCATAAGGCCACACAAGGCTGCCATGCGCAGCCCACCAAAGTTTGGGCTTGTCATGCGCAGCCCAATCCACTCCTAGGGTGCGCACGGTGCTCGTATTTGGTTCCGGTTGCTTCGTTTTGCTTCGTGTCTTCGAATCTCCAAGACCTAAATATATTACGGCAGTATATATATAATAAATACTGCAGTATTAATTATTTTTTTTTTTTTATTCACTGCAGTATTTTTACAAACAAAAAACTGCACATACTAAAAATAAATAAAAAAAAAAACTGCAGTAACCCTAAAAAAATACTGCATATATATATAAAAAAATAAAACCTAGCAATCTACCAAGAAGGAATTATGGCGATAATAGACCACCCTTCTTGTTACAACTCCGAAACAAAAATTACATTGAAAATCTAGGGCCAAAATCGAGCAATAACAAACCACATAAAATATATATAAATCCATACATCACATGTAATTATATATTTGAATACCTAGAGTGCCATCTCTTTCTAAACATGCATAATCACAATAAAAAGAAATAGATCCACGTATATATACGTTAATTAATTAAAAGGGTTCAACCTAGGCTCTGCTACCAATTGTAGGGAAAAATAAACAAATAAAAGTGTTACACGCAGCGGAAGCGATACTAAAGACGATTTAATGACTTTCAAAATTTTTCCTTTATGAACCTTAAACCCTTTTAATCAATAAACATGCATATATATCAACAAAAGTAAATTACCTCTTGTCGCGTGATCCGATTGACTTACGTCGATGGTAATCCGCAAGACCTTCAATCCGAGCACGAACGTGGATCACCTAGGAGCGTGGTCTCCCTTTCCTTTGAATTGCAAACTTGTGAATGGACCAAACAAATACTTTCTTTTCTTTGTTAGTCACAAAACAATCAAAAAGAATGTCAAAATTATTCCGGTCACTTTTGAGTTCACAATCTTATGATCGAAACTCGCGTGAACCTAGATCGATATCGTATACACAAGCTTATTAATATTTAAGCAATTGTATACTATCAAAGAATAATTTAACCAGAAGATAACGAGGCTAAGTTAAGAGCCAATTTGGACCTACTCGAGGAGAAACAAAGTAAGATTGCTAAAAGAGTAATAGTATACCAGAGTAAGATAGCCCGACACTTCAACAGGAGAGTAAGGATCCATAATTTCAAAGAAGGAGACTTGGTTCTTAGGAAGGTAACCTAGAACACACGAAAAAGGTCCGACGGGGTTCTTGCTCCTAATTGGGAAGGCAACTACCTAATTAAAGCAATGCTCCGGGGTGGTGCCTACAAGCTGGAGGACATGGAGGGATGCCCGGTAGATCACACATGGAATGCTGATCACAGTAGGAAATTCTACCCTTAGAAATTTAATTTACATCGGCTAGAATACACACCCCGATTTTATATCGTACTACTTGAAAAATTCAATAAAATTAGTCCTTCATGATTCTCCAATGATCACTTTACAATGTCCTATACATGATTCTTCTATAACTCATCCTGCTGCCTTGGTTAGGGTATACCCTCCTCCAAGAAGCTTGATGCTAAAGTGACTTAAGTTGCCTACCGGGACAGATAATTTTCGCCATTACTGAATCACCTAAAGACCAAGAAATAGCCTTATGGCACTCCTGCTGCCTTGGTCGAGGTATACCCTCCTCCAAGAAGATTCTGGATTATCAGACTAAAGACCCGGACTCGTGGCCTTAGTTGCCCGCCGTATCCTCAAGACCAGGAAATAGCCTTAGGGCGCTCCTGCTGCCTTGGTCGGGGTATACCCCATCCAAGAAGGATCTAATACACCAAACTAAGGATCCTGACTTGCGGCCTTAGTTGTCTGTCGCATCTTCAAGACCAAGAAATAGCCTTAAGGCGTTCCTATTGCCTTGGCCGGGGTATACCCTCTGCCAGGAAGCCTGGTGCTAAAGTGGCCTAAGTTGCATATTAGGATATACCATCAGAAGGATCGGGACACCTCTTCGAGATACCCGATTCCTTGCTTCTCCATCTCTCTAAGAAGAAATGACATTAGGGCATTCAAGCTACCTTGGTCAAGGTATACCCACCTCCGAGAAGCTTGACGCTAAAACAATCTAAATTGCCTATCAGGACAGAATCGGGATACCTTGTCGAGGTACCTGATGACTTGCTTCTTCTGAAGAAACTTATACCTAAAGTAGGCTAGATTATCAATCGGGATATCCAGAACCTCAAACTGCTACATACTCATTGAAAACCAACTAAAGAAAGGGATGTGTCCACTTGCTAGATCCCGTTGGTGTTTACAACGACAAGTTACAAGATTTTTATATGGTTATCAAGTATCCCGATCAAGGAGCAGATCTCCAAAGTTAGTTCCATTTGTTTACAAGTACAAAAACTACAAGATTTCCCCTAAGTCAGGATCTCTCTTAAGTCAAGATTTTTCCTGACTCTATATTTTTCCTGACTCCATATTTTTCTAAGTCAATTTCTTTCTAAATCAGAAGAGCAAGCAAGATATAATTTGTTTCAACAAATAAAAATCTTTTGTTGGACTGACGGGGTGCCTAACTCCCTTTTTTAAGGCTACAAAAAATATACATCAAAGACAAGTCAGGCGTTCTCCTCTTCTTCCAAGTTTTTCCCCTGACTGGCTGCTCCTTCCCTGATCACCTCAGTTGCAGTATCAGGTCGAGTCTCCTCGATTATTGGAACCATAAATCCAGTTGAAGCATTTTCCTCTCCCTCGGTTGCTAAACCACTCTTGTCTGCCTCAACTTTTGGAACCCTAGTTCCAACTGCATCTTCTTCTTCCTCCTCCACTAGAATAATTTCTGAAGAAGGCACGAGGTCCTGTGTTTGTACTTCCCGAGTAGAGGGAGGGTCAGTCTGAGTAGGGAGGGTCAGTCTGAGTAGGGAGGCTAGACCTTCGACCTGGATGGGCATCGTCATGTGGAGAATCTTCCTAAGCCTGATCCTCACCCGCAAGCTGGGCAGCCTTCACTATGATTTGTTCTCGGTCCCAATTCAAGGCCGTCTGAAGATCAAATGGAGGAGGCAAAGTCGTGGCCACCTCGTAGCTGGTAGTGAAATACCTATCTTCAAAGGAAAGACCTTTCTAGGCCTCCAAGTTCTGCACGGTCTCTCTTGAAAGACGATTTTCATCCTGCAACAGTTTTTTCTCAATCTTCAAGCATTCCCTTTCCTCATGCTGTCGTAGGGACCGAACTGTCTCGGTATCTAGGCAGCGTAGGTAGCACTGGGCCTCTACCATGGCAACTTGCCTACCATCTTCAGATGCTTTAGTAGCCTGGAGTAGAGGGGCCATGCTCTGTTGAGCTTGAGCTAGCTCCTGCTGGGTATCCTCCAACTTGGCTTCAAGCCCTATGTAGGCTTCCTTCAGAGTCAACAGCTGTTTCTCCATGGCCAAAGCAAATTTAAAACCCTGCAAGAAGAAGAAAAGTCAATACATGTAGAAAAAAGAAGAGAATAACAAGAGGAAAAGTAGAATGCTACCTCAGCTAATACAGAAGCCCATTTGGCCGCCAAAATTTTTGTAGGAAGCTTTGCCATGGACATTAAGCTCCCTCCAGGGCATGAAGCTTTGAACCGGAATACCACCTCGTAGTGGGAAGCATCTCCTGACCCCAATCCCGAAGGAACATCAACAGCGGAATAAGAAACAGGAGCAGTTTCCTTATTTGTAATTCCAGGCTACTCCCTATAAGGCAATACTGCTGGAGGAGGATTAGGAGAAGTGCTTACAATAGGAGGAGCAGCAACCTTTCTGGTCTTTTTTGGGGATTGTTCTGAAGAGCCTTGGGCTATAGCAGCTCGAGCTAGCATTGACCTCATAGATTGGCGTCTTGGGGTACGAATAGAGGGACAAGCAAGAGTCTTGACAAGCAATCCTACAGAAGTAGGAAGAGGCGAAGGGACTTGGCTAGAGGTTTAGCCAAAGTAGAAGGAAGAATAAGGACCGCGTCAGGCTGAGTAGTTGTGACTTGGGTAGTAATAGAGGGAGAAAGAGGAAGAGATGGAACATGAGAAGTAGAAGAAGGCAAATCCACACCTCCTGTCCATGTCCCAGATGAAGTAGGAGAGCCGGTCACTAGCAGGGTAATAGAGATTGTTAAAAAGAAGATAACTTAGTAAGGAATGGAGAGTAGGAAATGTGCATGCACAAACAAAGAAGACAGATGAAGTTTCTATACCTGGAAGCGCGTAGGAGATCCTTAAAGACTTCTCTAGCCGGGCTCCTTTGAAGGGATCTAGAGTAGGATATTGTACATTGATGTAGCCCTTCTTTAAAATCATTCCCAGAATATCCCGGGATTCTGGAGAAAGCACCCCCTTCGCCCATTTGTATTTAGTTGTGAATTGGGTTGGGAAAGAGTGCTCAACTCCCCCAATATAGGTCGTACTCCCCCATTCTCCCTTGACAACGAACCACTCTTCCTTCCATGTTGTAGCATACTTCACAGTCGCACCAGGAACAATGAACTTCATCTCGTTGGAGGCCCTTAAATAGAACTGACCCTATGGTACTGAGTTCGCAATCTAGAATAAGTAGCGTAGCTCATCCAAGACCCGCTCCCTGTTTATGTTGTCTCTCGCACACTGCTTTTTCCAGAGCACTAGAAAGCTCATCAGATGCTTCCAGAAACCCGGTGAGATCTAGAGAGGTGCTAATTCTAGGGAGACCAAAGTCCGGTGAAGGGTCAGATGGAGAGGGAGCCGGACTCCGCATTCAAAAGCCGTTTTATGGATGAGAAGGACATCTCACGACGGGGTGTAGATGTCATATCCCCGGTGAGGGAGGGAAAGATCGATGTCATCCAGGATCCGATAGTCATCCCGTAGCTTAGCTAGGGTTTCCACCCTACACATAGAGTCGGGAATGATATGCTCATCGTGAAAAAAGACGAAAGAACCAATATGCACCCCGGTCAAGGTAATGACCGGCGCATCACCAGCCTCCTCTACCTCGCCAACGATCCCAGTATCTTTTTCGTCGGTGAGTTGAACTGGGTTTTCTGACCTATTATGGAAACCCGACCCGATTCTTGGGTTCTTTGTAGAACGACTGCTTAACGACGTCTGTTCATCACATGAATTATCCACTTCGCTTCGACCTTTCTTTTTTCCTCGTAGTATCAGAGAACCCGCCTTTGATCCTCTCTCAAGAAGATCATCGAGACTGTCGGGTGAAGGGGGCAAATAGGGATGAGGTTCAGAGGAAGTGGGATGAAGACCTAGGGAAGGAGTTGGAAGTAAAGGGGAAAGCCTGAAAGATTGTTGGTAAGAAGAGGAAAGAAAAAAAAAAGGCTAGGGTTTTTTCTGCTTTTGAATTTTGAAAGTAAAGAGGAAGGATAGCTGGAATTCTGGGTTACTTATAGATAGAGACAGTCAGTTACGCACAAGGCAACCGGAATTAATGAAGAGTTCGTAACCGGTAACATGCTAGAAAACTGGAATTGATGGGGAGTGGATGACCGGTAACATGCTTGAAAGACGTGCCAATGGCGGTTTTACATTAATCGCGCCAAAACGGCTCGTTTTTGAAATCCGCAAGCCTATCACCATCTGATAGGTAGCTAAAACAAAATGATTACCAGCGTATCTAGGAAGGATTTCCTTCCTGGCTATGATACCTAACCAGACAGCTGACAGATAAGGTAGAAAATCCTTCAAGCAAAAATGGAATCCTGACTCCAACCCCGATAAGACTGCGATGTTCAAGTCATGGGGGATTTCTTTTAACCACCAAAATTGACAAATGACCAAAGAAGAATTTTCCACCCGGATACAAGGAAGAAGCACAGGCTGAGATACCATCTAGGTACTCATAGAAAGAAGAATATTGGATCAAATCTTGATACATACCTCCTCCCTCGGAGTAACCCCAGCAAAGCCCAGCAATCCCGATGACCCCTAAAATGTTCCAGCGCGGAGTTCAACTCAAAATCCTATCGCGGAGTTCAATGGGGTACCCCGCTACTACACCAGACAGGTATCCCTTTACTAGATCAACAGGATATCCCGTTACTATTTCACTAGCGTACCCCGTTGCCGTATCAGATGGGCGTCCAGATACAACTTCAGCTGAAATATCCCGCTTCTACATCCAGCTAAGTGCCCCCTTTTACATCTAATCGGGTACCCCGCTGTAAGAACAACCGATAACATGATACCCCACCGACCAAGCACCTAACCAAGAAAGCATCAAACTAGAAAGAGGCGGGGTACACGAGAAACTAGATGAACCTATACCTCTAGGGACCTTCTCACCAGTTAACCATAAGAAACATTAACAGAATCCGAAATACATATGTCTAGGCGGACAAATCTTGAAACTCCAAAGCTGAGGGGATGAAATGTTGTCGTTCATCTCCCGATAAAAAAGGTAGACTCCTTCCCGCCTCTTAAGAATTCCATTCGAATAAGGAGTCCACTTGTATCAGAATCCTCTCCAAAAGGAATCACTTGATTCGGATAATTAAAACTCCTACGAGGTTGTCTTCTAGAAGGAAGAAAAGTCCTGTGATCGCCAAAACTCTAGACCGAAATTATAGGAGTGCATGGCAAGCAACGGGACCTATATATACAACATTACATTCATGAGAAAGGAGATAGAAAATTTGCCTCCTCAAACACTACACTCACATTCAGTTATACTTATCAACAGGCATGAGCGCACCATCTCCATAATCCATCAGTACCTTGAATATCATCACATATCGCCTTTGTTCAACAGGAATCTTGTTGGTATCGAACTACGTGATACCCCTCCGACTGGAATCAACCTCGATCTTGGTCCTTAAAGTTGTTATTTAGAGATCCACCCAGTGGTAATTTTCCATAAACACTAGGAAATCCACGTCTAGGTCATTATTCACCCTTGGTGGTGGAGCCATAGTGTGGAGGAGTGTTAAGCAATCATGTATTGCTGATTCCACCATGGAAGCCGAATATGTAGCCACTTGTGAAACAGTTAAGGAGGTTGTATGGCTCCATAAGTTCTTGAATGACCTGGAAGTTGTTCCAGATCTGGATAAGCCCATCACACTTTATTGTAATAATAGTGGTGTTGTGGCTAATTCAAAAGAACCAAGAAGCCACAAAAAGGGAAGCATATAGATAGGACTTATCATCTCATTAGAGAAATAGTGCAGAGAGGAGATGTCGTTGTGACCAAGATAGCATTGCTGGATAATCATGCTGATCGATTTACGAAGACCTTAATGGCTAAAGTGTTTGAAGGTCATGTAGAGGGTCTAGGATTACGAGATATGTCTCACCTGCCTTAATGCAAGTGGGAGATTGTTGAGGTTTTTGCCTTAAAGCTTGTAATATGTAAATGATCATCAATTATAAATAAAAGAAGTAGTCTTTTTTATTCTATTTATATGTCTTATACTTTTATATCATATGTGCTAAACATCCAAGATTGTTGGATGTAATCTCGAACTGAGTATATGAGTGTCATATACAGAGGAATTTAGTTTGAGATGTGCAATCCAAAAAGTCCATAGAGAGCAAATGAAGTTGGGTACTTTATTTGTGGTTAATCTACAGTTGCGATCCATTCCATAATATACGGTGGTCTTATCCTGGACTATTCATATGGTGATATGAGAATGGAGGCACCTTATATGATGTGATCATATAGGATTGGACCACGATCTATATGTAGGGAAAAATAATAAATAAAAGTGGTAAACGCAGCGGAAGCGATACTAAAAACGATTTAGTGACTTTTAAAAATTTTCCTTTATGAACCTTAAACCCTTTTAATCAATAAACATGCATATATGTTAACAAAAGTAAATTACCTTTTGTCTCGTGATCCGATTGACGTACGTCGATGGTAATCCGCAAGACCTTCAATCCGAGCACGAACGTGGATCACCTAGGAGCGTGGTCTCCCTTTTCTTTGAATTGCAAAACTGTGAATGGACCAAACAAAAAACTTTCTTTTCTTTGTTAGTCACAAAAACAATCAAAAGAATGTCAAAAATTATTCCGGTCACTTTTGAGTTCTCAATCTAATGATCGAAACTCGCGTGAACCTAGATCGATATCGTATACACAAGCTTATTGATGATTAAGCAATAGTATACTATCAAAGAATAATTTCACACTCTCTTTTGTCTTTTTAGAATAAAAACTCTCTCTTGGAATTAAGAAGAAGAAGAAAAGAAATAAAAAACTCAAGCACAATCGATTGTAGTGGCCGAACCCTATAAGAACACATATATAGGTTGGCCGAATTTTTTCTTCTTTTTCCTTTAGGGTTGCCGAATTCTATGTAGTATAAGATTAGGGTTGGCCGAATTCTATAATGTCACTTATATAGAGTGACTTAAATTCAACCCTAATTCTTTTCAACTTAATAGACTTCAAACCCTAATCGAACTCCTTGATTTTTATTCTTTTATTTTGACTAAATAAAAAGATTCCTTATTTGATTAAATAAATAAAACTAATTTATTTATTTCCTTGTCAAACAAGTCTTTTACTTTTAGGAAAGATTTGTTTCTTTAATTAAACAATTAATCAATAAATTAATTAATTCTTATTTAATTAAAACAAATGAAACTAAATAATATTTTAGGTTAAAATTTTAACCTTGCCGCCCCACTTGATTAAGATTGGGCTTAACATTATTTTCTTATTTCATTTAATCCATTGGACTTTAAATAAAAAGTCCACATGTGAACCAGACCCATTCTTACTAAAAGAAACAAGCCCACATGTCTTTCATTAATATATTAATATAATTGAGCAGCCCATTACTTAAATAATGTGCAAATTATATTCTTAATATATTAAATGCAATTCTAGATGGACCCTTAAAGAGGTCGAAATTTAAATGTCACCATTTGGGGCGCTTTTTGGGGAACAGGCACCAAGTTACTAATCTAAGTTTAAAAGGCACCATTTTATGTGACCAGACAAAATTACCCTTTTTGTCGGTTTGTCTGGTTTTGAAACGTTGAAAGAAAAAACTAGAGAGAGAAACCCCGACGGCGCAACAGTGCTACAGAGGACCAAAATCTGACGAAGAACCACCGGCGACGGCGCTACAGTACCGATGTCGAATAGAACTGAAGGGCGAAGAAAAACGAGACCGGTACGTTTTTGTTTCTCACGCATTTTTGTTCTAGATAAGTTTTGTGTATTTGATGTAGATTAGGTTTGATTTGATTTGTTGTTCATTATGTTTGTTTGATGAGATTAGGTTAGTGTTTTAGTTTAAGAAAAAAATTTCTTTTGAAGACGATGAAGATCTAGGTTAGTAAGTGTTTTTGAATCTTTATCGAGCCTTTTTGAAGTGATTTCGAGCCTTTTTGTACTGTTACCGTGCCTTTTTTAACTGTTATCGAGCCTTTTTGAAGTGATTTCGAGCCTTTTTGTACTGTTATCGTGCCTTTTGTAACTGTTATCGAGCCTTTTGTAACTGTTATCGAGCCTTTTTGAAGTGATTTCGAGCCTTTTTGTAATGTTATCGTGCCTTTTGTAACTGTTATCGAGCCTTTTTGTACTGTTATCGTGCCTTTTTGTACTATTATCGTGCCTTTTGTACTGTTATCGTGCCTTTTTGGACTGTTATCGTGCCTTTTTGGACCTTTTATTTCAAGCCTTTTTGAACTTATTCGAGTCTTTTTGAACTGTTATTCGAGCCTTTTTGTTCGAGCCTTTTCAAACGTTACCCGAGCCTTTTAATGAAGTGTTCGTGCCTTTTCACAAACTACTCGAGCCTTTTGATACTGTGCAGGCCTTTTGCGGGGTATTGAACTTCTTTTTGATACAACCCCCCCACCCCAGGGAGCAGCACCCAATGAGTCAATTAGTGCCTTTCATACCAGTGCCTTCTTGAAGTGTCAGAACCTTTTTGATACACTACACAGAACCTTTTAATGAAGTGTTCGTGCCTTTCTGGAAACGAGAACTTTTACCACCAAATCTACTTCATATTATCTTGAAGTGTTCGAACTTGAAAGAGCTTTGCATATTATTTAAACTAATGAAGTGTTCGTGCCTTTTCACAAACTACCGAGCCTTTTGATACACTACCCGAGCCTTTTACTGAAGTGTTCGAGCCTTTTGATACATTACCCGAGCATTTTCATACACTGCCCGAGCCTTTTTGTTCGAGCATTTTCATGAACTCATATGCTTTTTTTCTGTGAATGCAGATGAGGAATCAGCTAAAAGAGTCGCTTAAAACCCCAGTAAGAGAATGGTTCAAGGGAAAAATTATACGGCATGACCATTTCCATGACCTGGTTGATATCGACAACGCACTTAATAGTGTACCTGAACATCTGAGGATCGAAGACCGACGTCGGTATATTGAGTCGTGTTTTGGTCATTTTCTAATGATGCATCGTGAGATTCATTTTTCGGCTGGGATTGTCCATCGGCTGCTTTTGCGCGAGTTGCATCACGATGGGCCGGAAGATGAGATGAGATTTTTGTTAGGTAAGCATTCGGTCCGGTTCTCGAAGGTTGAGTTTTGTCTAATCACTGGGTTGAAGTTCGGAGTCATTCTCGACACGGCAAGGTATGATATGGTAGAGAATGGCATACACGAGCGGTACTTCCGGGGTAGAGACATCGAGTTTGAAGAGTTGAGAGCAGTGCTGCGGATTGGTATTTTTGTGGAGCAGTACGATGCGGTAAAGCTATGCTTGTTGTTTATGCTCAACTGGATACTAATGGGGGTAGACGAGCGAGATAGAGTTCCAGTATGGCAGTGGAGGCTAGTGGAGGACTTGGACGCTTTTGATGCGTTCCCGTGGGGCGCACACGTGTATAGGCGGTCAATTTATTGTTTCAAGCATGCGTTGGATGGTCGACGGGAGCGGTTTGAACAACGACAGCAAGAAAGGGGTGCTGATGTACACACGACTGAGACGTACAACATATATGGACTACCACACGCACTATTGGTGAGAATTTAAAATTTGAATCTGTATTTTAATTATAGTTTTTTATTTTATTTTATATGACTAATGTATTTACTTCATATCGTACTTATATATTATACAGATATTTACTTTTGAGGTTATCCCCGAGCTTGGGAATAAAAAATGTGGGATCCGTAGGGCAATCTCCGAGCTACCACCCCCACGTATTCTGAAATGGGAGTTGAGTCAGCGACCGTGGGGGAGAAAACTGGATGGCATTTTCACTGAAAGGGTAAGTATTGTTGTTGTTAATTTTCATAGTTTTTAGTATGTATACAATTACAATGATCTAACTCCGATTTCAGATGTTTGCGCGGCGTGAATTGGTGCCAACGAGTGTTGAGATGGCTCAACCTTACTACGAAGGCATATACCTGGGAGGCAGTCTGTATGATACCGATGTTTCTGATATACCTAGTCACGTCCCTGAGCACGAACGACGTAGGAGTGCTGGACCCATTGATATGGAGGGTGCGTATTCCAGACCTAGTGATATAGAGGGTGCGTATTCAGGACCCAGTGATAGGGAGAGTCCTTATTCCGGACCCAGTGATAGGGATGGTGCATATTCCGGAGCCAATGATACAGAGGGTTCAGACCAGGAGGGTGGGAGTCGGAGTCCCGTGAGGCATCAGCCGACACGTTTCACTTTGCCCAGACAGCCTCGACCTAGGGGTGATTCAGTTTTGGAGGGTCGCGATGAGAGTCCTGAAAGGCATAGACGGGTACGATTCACTATGCCCAGACAGTCTCGACCTGGAGGTGATTCCCGAGGAGGCGTTGGCAAGCATCCACAGGTATGTAAAAAATATTAGAACCACGTTATTTAATTTCAATTGAGTGAACAGTTTAAGTGCTGACAAAACTTCAAATCATTTCAGGGCTGGGATGGTAAATTCGCTGAAGTGATGGATGCTGTCCAATCTCTACGGGTTGATATGATGGAGGCTATCCGAAAGAGTGATGAGAAGCGAGATCAGCAGCATCAGGAGTTGTTGGATATGATCGAGTAACCAGGAGGTGAGGTGAGGTCGAGTCGGTGTGGTCATGTGGATGGTCCGCCATTCAATGACCATCCGCGAGACTTTATTGATCCCATGACGGAAACGATTACATCGGCGTGGGATAGACCGCGAGATCGCGCGTGACCTTTCTTCTGAAGGCACATCTTCTTGAGGGCGTAAATGTCGATCACCGGGGGCATGTTGTAATAGCGAGCTGAGCAGAGTTCGGGTGGTACGGAGATATCACTATTAGGGCGGGTGCCTCCTCCGGTTATACCCGACGACGGTCTTTGGTAGAGACGAACACATTGCGAGAGCTCACTGGTGGATACGTACCATGTTCCTCGCACGTGACTGGCATGGTTCATCCTCGCGGCACGTGCCTACCTCCGGTAGATCCCCCGGTAGCCGGTCACGACAAGTTGGAGCGATCCGGCGCAACTCCCCCTTTCATCCCGGCGTGCGGGGAGAGAGCGATACACGGAGGGATAGATCCTCTTCAGAGCGTAGCCCTTCTCGGAGAGATACACGACGGGAGATATCCTCCTCACATCACAGCCCTTCTCATAGAGATACACGGCGGCACAGGTCGTCCTCACAGCGCAGCCCTCTTCACAATAGTCCACAAAGGCAGAGATCCTCCTCACTGCGCACACCTCCGATGGAGTCTAGTTCTGGAGCCTGTAGTCCGCCTCAGATTCAGCGTCAGCTGCGGGTTCGCAGGCCAGGTTGGCAGCTGATGACCCCATACACTGACCCATGTAGGCCGAAGAAGCCAAGGACCAGGCCAGCGTCATCAGTGCATGCATTCAAGCCCTATGATTTGTTAGATCCTGACCACGTTACTGCGTAACTACAAGTTGTACGTATAATCGTATAAGTTTTTATCAGTAATGGTAGAATCCTAACAATATAAAATGTTTACATTGTCAGCACATCGATGCGTACTTGTTGATTTTACGGAAGCGTCAACGAGCATACCCCACTGTCTACGCTCAGAGGGTTAACGTATTGGATTCCCAGTTCTATGTAAGTTCTTGTACAGTACGATTTTCATTTTTTAATTGATGTGTTTACTAGATCTATTACCTAACATTGTGGTTAATTTTCTATATACAGTCATGGTTAGATATTAAGTGGGAGCGGATGTTCGGCAGTGGGGTGGCTGCACCCCCTAAGGAGTGGTTTATGCTGAAACACAAGTGGCACGATGATGACCTGAAGACGGTCCGAGGATTACTCCCGTCAGGAAACCGGTCATGGCACGCGGTTGATTGCATGAGTGTTTAAATTACAAGGTTTCAATGTGTTTAATACTATGTTTAGATTTCAGGCACATAACACTATGTTGAAACACTAACAGATTATGATACCTTACAACATTGGACACAACCATTGGGTACTGGCCAGCGTCGACCTCACCCAAGGGAAGATCTACTTGTTAAACCCGTTCAGACAGGAGGTCACATGGGAGTACAGGAATAAGCAGGTTGCGTGCCTACGTTGGTTTATACCCTCGATGTTGCATCAGGTCGAGTTTCACTCAAACCGAACGAAGGATGATGTGACATACAGTTTATCGAAGAAGGCCTTCCGGATGAGCATCATGGACGGATCCCGTGGGGTGCCCCAACAGCATCAGGGGTATGTCTGTTTCAACATTTTATTATACCTCACTTGGTTTTAATTAAATTCCATTCTAATGGTTGTTCATATGGTGATTTGCAGCGGTAACTGTGGTGCCCGTACTTTGAGATTGGCAGAGTACTTGTTGGCAAACAAAAAGGAGTTCGATTGGAAAGAAGAGGATATGGGCACCATCCGGGAGAAGATGGCTGTGGAGGTTTATTGTAACTCGCTGCACAACACTGTTGTATAGATGATTTATATATGGGTTGTTCCCTGAGTTGTAATTGATGTACATAACAGATTCATATATTATTTTCATTAATTAATTAATTTTTTTCACTTTCTAACCCGCGCGTGAACAATTTAGTGCGTTGCAACACGAATTAAATAATACAATGAAAATGAACAACTAAAGCTTAACGATTTAAACAACATAACTGTATCGAGCATGGTTCCCAAAGTCTGAACGATGTTTGAAGACATCAACTTGGAGACATGTTCCTCAAGGTGCTTCTGGTGGCAATTCGTCTTCATCTTGTACTGCCTTGTTATGTTTGATTGCCTTCCTTATAAGGGCACGTTTGTTTGTTGTGTCCAATTGAATGACAGATGCTGCACTTGCGATGATATTCCTCAGGGACAATTCTACTGGGACCTTCATTAACCATAGGCGGGTTGGAACACCTCCTGCTATTATGTCCAGGTTGCCCACATCTTCTACACGATTGTATGGTTGTCCTTTCTGAAGACGAGGCATGTCGACCCTCCATTGGCCGACCTGATTGTCTCTTTGTCTTTGGATTTAAAACCACCCGCGCTGCGATGTCAGATGGCACAACCCATGAAGAAGGATGGCCAACAGGCATAATAGGAACCGAGTATGCATCAATAAGTGTCTCCCTTTTGTAGTAGTCTGCACACAGAGATGTGAAATCCAAGTTTCGCTCCCTGCAACAATGAAAATAGTGAGATTCACGTTTGGGTAATATAATGTGTTAACTGTAACTTGTCAAGTACCTTGCCGCTGCGAGTGCATGTGAACATGGAAAAAAATCCATTTGGAATTTGTTGCATGTGCAAGTCTTGCGGGCTAAGTCAACCGTCCACTGTTTTCCCTTGTGTCTGACGGAGAATATGTTCCAGTCAACTGGATTTACGGTCATAAACCGCACTTCTCGACCCGTTTCAGGATCACAAGATGTGCTGCGTCGGTCAATCGATAACGCATGGACCTTGCAACTTCATGACGATCGTGAAACCACTTTTGTAGCATATTCCTAATGAACTCTGCCAGCGTCATCAATGGCAGTTGCCGTGCGAATTTTAGGCATGAGTTTATGCACTCTGCAACATTTGTGGTCATCACCCTGTACCTTCTTTGGGGACAGTGTACGCGGGACCATTTGTGAGGATCGACAGCAATGGCATAATCGAATACAGCCTTATGCAGCTTATGTAACTCCTCCATGTGATGATTATACTTTAATTCAATGTACGACCTAGCTGCATCATTCATTATGTCAGCACATCCTTTCTATAGAATTGCTTCTTCATATTTTCACCAAAATGCCAGCAACATATGGTATGGGTTGCATAAGGGAACACTTTAAAAATCCCTGCTTCAATACTTGCATGACGATCGGAAATGAAAACCAGATCATCTATATTACCAAGGGCACCCCTCAAGCATTCCAAAAACCACTCCCATGAAAGATTATTTTCTGAGTCACCATACCCAAAAGCAATTGGATACACCTGTTCGTTTCCATCTTGTGCAGTTGCCACAAACATTGTACCGCCGAATCTTCCCTTCAAATGGGTACCATCAACTGCAATCACAGGACGTATACACCTTCGAAAACCTCTAATGAGGACCCTAACGACATGAAAAAGTAGAGGAATTTATCATCGTCAGTGCATTGTAAGTCGGTGATTGTGCCAGGATTTTGCTGTTCCAGAACGTATGCAAAAGATGGCAAGAGTTGGAAAGCTTCTTCATGCGTTCCGTAGGTCAATGATAATGCATATTGAAGGGCATCGTGTGCCTTACTGTACATGATTTGTATGCCATACATTGTTTTCATATCGGCGATGACGTCCTTAGGACGCATGAGACGACCATCATGTTGTTGAAGTCTAGGTGCAACGACTTCTCCGATTATGACTGCACTAGCTTGTCGGTGGCGACGGTGAATCTCCTCCAAGGGACAACTGTGTTCGTTGACAAAACTTCTCACTTGAAAGTATGTCCCTTCATCTCTCCTCACCGCTCTTAATTTCCATGTACAGTCGTCAATGATGCAAACCAGATGTAAAGTTGTCTTATTGGACCTTTTCACCTTCCATTCAAAGTTATGATGCATTGCAAAATGGCCAACTAGCCTCTTCAAATCCTTTTCACTCGGAAAAATTGACCTTTATAAATCATGGTTCTAGGTTCTGGCGTTGCCAAGGTGCTAGTTGTATCAATACCAAACGAGTATGAATCTGCTCCGGGAATAACCCACGTTGCAGATGCTGTTACATTATACCGGACCTCTGGAAGGCCCAGGCATATCAAGTGGAGTGCAACTAACTCCTTGTACATGTCTACCTCGTGTTTCAATTTGTGCAGGGTCTTCATCCACATTTTGTAGATCATCAACTCGATCATTAACCTGTTCATTATTTGCCTCATTATCCACCTCAGGGTTCGGGTAATTGTTTTGCTCATTGTACTGCTCATTTCGACAACCAAACACATCGCCAAATTGAGGTTCAACTAAATCTTCATGGTCGACCGTTACCGGTAGGACACCACACATGTTTCCCCCACCTTCAGTGGCATTTCTTTGGGTGAACACTTGGTTGCTACCGCTAAAGGATCCTAATTGTTGGGTATTTTCAAGAGGAGGAATATCATTCCCGATCACATTTCCAGCTGTCCTCTCAGTTACACTGACACATACTTGAGGGATAACTCAATCTTCCCCTAGCATAAACTGCACATCGTTGTCATTTCTTATAAATGTGCGACATGTACTGCCCGGAACAATTGATATTGATGACAGATCAATATTGAATTTGTTTACATCATAATTCACAATGGTATGCACGATCGCCACCAATTCTTTGTAAGTCATATCCTTTGACACATACATTCCCTGGTTATCCGATCCAACAAACCTTTGACTTCCGTCGGGTAACTGCTCCCATCTACCGTTGTAAGATATTACTATTCTAACCCGATTCATGATGCTGTCAAATTAATCATCACAAAGCATTAATGAAAATTCAGGACTACAAACTTTTTTCAAATATTACATTTACAAAGGCTATGTTAAGGATATTGAAAAGTCTCAGAGAAGACATGAAAAGGCTCATAGAATTCTTTAAAAGGCTCGATTAAATCACATGAAAATGCTCAAAAATTTCTTCAAAAGGCTCGAATAGTGAATGAAAAGGCTCCGGAAAGACATAAAAAAGCTCGAAAATTCTTCGAAAGGCTCGAATAGTGAATGAAAAGGCACGGGAAACACATGAAAAGGCACGGGAATCACATGAAAAGGCTCAATTAAATCACATGAAAATGCTCAAAAATTTCTTCAAAAGGCTCGAATAGTGAATGAAAAGGCTCCGGAAAGACATAAAAAAGCTAGAAAATTCTTCGAAAGGCTCGAAATGAGTGAATGAAAAAAGACACGGGAAACACATGAAAAGGCACGGGAATCACATGAAAAGGCATGGAAACACATGAAAAGGCACGGAAAAGGCAAAATCACATGAAAAGGCACGGGAAACACATGAAAAGGCACGAAACACATGAAAAGGCACTGCAATCACATGAAACACATGAAAATAAAAGACACACATGAAAAGGCACGGGAAACACGTGAAAAGGCACGGGAATCACATGAAAAGGCACGGGAATCACATGAAAAGGCACGGGAAACAGATGAAAAGGCAACACACATGAAAAGGCACGGAATCACGAAAAGGCACGGGAATCACATGAAAAGGCACGGGAAACACATGAAAAGGCACGGGAAACACATGAAAAGGCACGGGAATCACATGAAAAGGCACGGGAAACACATGAAAAGGCACGGGAATCACATGAAAAGGCACGGGAAACACATGAAAAGGCACGGGAATCACATGAAAAGGCACGGGAAACACATGAAAAGGCTCGGGAAACACATGAAAAAGCTCGGATAGTGAACACATGAAAAGGCACGGGAAACACATGAAAATGCTTGGATAGTGAACAGATGAAAAGGCTCGGGTAACACATGAAAAGGCTCGGAGATCTAAAAATTCTCACAATGGCTGGTTTACAAAATGTGAACAAATTATAAGAAGAAAGTTCAAGAAATATTACCTTATTTTATAAGTTGAAGATGAAACTCGAGGAAACCATAAATCTTTAACTTTTATTTGTAGATAGAGAGAGAGAGAGAGAGAGAGAGAGAGAGAAAAAAAAATCAGAGAGAGAGAGAGAGTCGTTTTTTTTGGAAGTGTGGAGAAATAAAAGTACAAAGAGAATAACATAACTGATTATCTAAGGGCAATTTTGGTAGTTCACCATAATATGTGCCTTTTAAACTTAACTTATTAAACCACTGACAATATCACCAAATGAGTTTGAAATGGTGACATTTCGCACCATTTTCACGACCCTTAAATTGGTCCGGTAGAATATATCAAGTGATCCATGCAAGTCCGTGTGGATTGGGGATCTTAGCGGGCCATCTAAATTTAAGCTTCAATAGACATAACCTAATCACAATCAACAAATGATTCACTTAGGTCCGATCCATTAATTTTAACTCATTCCACTAAAGAGCTAAAACCGAACTCTTAAATAAAGATAGAAAAGGAAGATGCTCCTCATTCATACCCTAGACAATCATATTGGAGATAGTGTATCCTCGTGATTAATATCAGTAATCGCCAAGAGTTCATAGACCGCCTATAACTCTCCAAGTTACCATATTTACTCATATGACCATGTTTTGAACTTGGATATTTTGACTTGTCCAGAAGCCATGTTTTCAATAGACACTATCGAAAACTCAACGTTGATATTTAATATCCAATTACCTCAAAACATCCATATGATGATATTATACTCTCATTTAATTAAATGGAGCCACGATGTCCATATCTATAAATGAAGTCCTCTATCGATTAACAAATGAATATCACCAAACTATCGAGGATAGACTATGCGATATAATCGTACTCATTGATAACTCAAATGATATCACTTGCAACCATAAGTCCATCATTTATCTCAGGATTAAGATAGACCCTCCGATTGTCCTGATAATGAAAAGACTATTATCTATTGACGGTTCTAGATAAAGCTTTTCATTGTGATCTAGTTCAATGCACCCAGTGCACTAGATCCTTTTGCTCGAAGACACTCCGATGATTTTAGACTCATCATATCTCATTTGATCCCACTCAAATGCTAGCAAAAGAATTCTACAACTTTAACAAGATAAAGGTGCCCAACCTTTAACTTAAGTTGTGAACATTATTCAAGACTAACTAAAGAATTGTGTCTACCACATACATATCCAGATGTATGAATAATTCTTCTTTTCTCATAGTCTTTAGACCTTATGATTATTTACTTTGACAATTATAATATAAACTATATATGCTATACGATTTGTTAAACCAGAAATCTCTTTATTAATATGAAAAAGATTGTTAATTACAACATTACACTCTTGCTATTGAGCATAATCCTAACACTATATGAATCTCTCTCCAATATCCGTTACATTGGGATATTCATATATATTAACAAATGATTGTTGTATATGGGTAATCTTAATCTTGAGTGTCTTATTGACTCATTTAGGTTAGATCGTGGTTTTTGATTTACCATGGGTGAAATTGGAATAGTATTCTCGATCAATATCTCCATATCTTGGAATTGCAGTTTGACTTGTGGCTGGGAAGGTCTATATACAATATTGGAATCTACTCCTTCTTGTAAGAAGTAGAGAAGTAGTTCCCTTAAGGGTTGATTCAAGGCTTGAATAATTAAGAGTGCTCTTCTTCTTCCGTAAAGGAATGAGTGATATAATTGTTTAATAGAGAATCAATGGTACTTAATGGAAAAGATATAATTAGAGAGGTATAATAGACTTTATGGCCCAACTATAATTATAAAGTACTTGTGGAGGATCATACCATATGTAATAGCTATATTGATGTACACTGAATTTAGGTTTGTGTAAAAACATCTACAGTTACAAGAGTGTAGCCTCGGGTTTTTAGTGGAGTAACTCCAAGGCTAATAATTATGAAATATTAATTAAAAAGTTTATTTAATTTTTTCTGAGGATTATTAGAGCTCAAGACTATGGGTCCATTAAGTCCTCTTCTTAGCCCAGAAAGTTGATGGTAACAAAGGTCATGGTTAATTAATTGGATGATCCAATTAATTATGTTACGAAAGTAACAAGAATTTTATTTAGGCTATTAATAAATGATGTGATTATTTAATGAATGGATTAGTAATTAATTATATTAAATAATGTGATTATTTAATTGTATTAATAATTATGAATTATTAATTGAATTAATTATTTTATGAAGGTCAGGGGTTCGAGCCAAGACCAAAGCAAGGATATAAAAAAATATTGATTATTTAATCTTTAGCAGGTCATGGGTTCAAGTTACAGTGACAACATTAAATTAAATGGGATTTAGAATCCTATTTAATCTAGGTCACTTGAAATCGTAAACTTTTGGTGCCACAGATTCGGATCCTCTCTACCTTCCGCCACTACGGCCGATCCATACTCATCAGTAATCAAGTAAAGTGACCCGTCCTTAGTTCTTTAAGTGACTGTCATTGCTCCCTTCGAGATCTTCCACTTATCACTTGTGAAAGTCATCACATACCCATCTAATGCAAACTGCCATTTGGAGATCAAGTTCTTCCTCAAGTTTGGTACGTGCCTTACATTGTCGAGCTTTGAAACTGACCCATTTGGCTGAATCTTTATATCTCCCTTCTCAGTAATGTTGCATGCTTGATCGTCACCAATATACATCTTACCCAAATTTTCAGAGATGTAATTCTTGAACAACTCCCTGTGTGAGGTGGCATGGAATGACGCCCTTGAGTTTAACACCCAAGACTTTATCTTTCTTTCCAACAAACAAATGAGGCAATCATCTGACTCCTCTGAAACTCAGTTCACATCGCTCTTACCATCGTCCTTCTTGCTAGACCTACACTCACTTGAGTAGTTACCCATCTTACCATAATTCCAGCACTCAATGTCTTTCTTGTTTCGCCGCTGATTACCCAAATTGCTGCCCTAATAGCCTCTAGACTTTGATTTACCCCTTGACTTCGATCTACTCCGTTGATTCCTGTTTCGATTTTTACCCCTACTTTCTTTACCTTTCATATTCAATGCTGAAGAAGATGCCCTTAAACATGTTTCACGCATCTTGATTTCTTTGGTCATGATCTCACAACCTACTCAAAGTTTATCTTTTCTTTTTCGAAAGAATTGACAATTGATTGACATGTTGTCGACCAACTCTCTAGCATTCTGACTAAAATGCTGCCTAAAAACTTCTTATCAAACACCATGGATACCGAACTTAACCCATCTTTAACTTCATTGAACTAGTGCGAGTGATCCTTAAAACTCTGATTTTCTGACATCTTCATATTTACCAGCTTCTTGATTAGATGAACCTTCCTTGCTACAGAAGATTGCTCGTATAGCTTCGATAAAGCTTCATAAGATCTGCTGATGTCTTTTGATCTTTGAAGTTGAAGGCAACTGATTTTTTCAAACTAAGACGATTCGCTCCTAATGTTCTATGGTTCATGAGTAACCACTATTAGACGATTTCATCAAACGGAGCGCACTTGCACTTGATCCGCTATCATAGTTGATTACAATCTCTATGTCTCTCTCTTTCAGTCTCTCATTCAAGTTGCGCTCAGCCTCTCTTGCTATTTTCTACACACACATCTCTAAGTTACGCTAAAGTTCTTCTATAGGTTACAGTAATGTGTTAAAACATTAGCATTTATATGGCATTACTAGGGCAAGCCAAAACATATTAGGAGTCTTTTTCTTCCCACATAAGATTTCTTTTTTTGCACAAAATCCATCATTACTGTGGTTTGGGCCACGGTCTGTAGCTTGCACCTTGAACCACGGTCTTCCTCTATTTTTCACCTCTCAGAAAACCGCGGTGTATGCGCCACACTCTACGCCGCGGTAAAACTTCTTGAATTCATCACGGTATGTGCTGTGGTATATGTATTGCGGTATGTGTACCGCGCTCTCACCGTGGTTACATCTCTGGAATTGACTGCGGTCAATGCGTAGTATCCTACGAATTTGGGTTTTTCGACTGATTTTAGGCATCACATAACCCAACAAAAAATTATAATACAAAAATGTGATACTTAATATTATTTATTTAAATAATAATAATAATTTTTTTGTTAAATAAAATATGGCAATTCAAGTCGGGCATGGGTCAACATACGTATTTTAGTTTTGTTTTGGGATGTTAATGGTTTGGGGTACGAATCCTAAGATCTAGGGGTGGCAACGGGTCAGATCGGCCCGCCCCAAACCCCAAACCCGTTTTTTGCAAGTTGCCCCAAACTTGACCCGTGATCTGAACGGGTTTTCGATTTCCGTCCCAAACCGAATCCGATTGGTGTAGGGGTTCCCCAAACCCAACCCGAATGACCTGATTTGTTTTATCCTTAATTTGTTTTTCTCAAACCACTAAGTATACAAATTATTTTACCATATTATTGAATTTTAGGACATTGACTTAAATTTTAACATTAAATTAAAAATATATATAGACTTATCGGCATTAGACCCCCTTGAATTCTATACAAATTTGCAATGTGCCTCCTGGATGTTTTTTTAGGCATTAAACCCCCTAAACTCTCCTTTTCTTTGCACCGCCCTTATGTAAATGCTCTCTTTCGGGGGGGGGGGGGGGCAATAAAACAAGTTAGTGCAAAGAAAAAGAGAGTTCAGGGGGTTTAACGCCTAAATAAAAATTTAGGGAGCACATTGCCAATTTACGTACATTTCAAGGGTCAAGTGCCAATTAGTGTATATATATAAATATAATTCTTTTTCTTTTTTATTGAAAATTTAAGTATACACTTATATACAAATATACACCATAGAAAAACACTTTAACGTAAATTTAAATTTAAAATTTATGCATAAACTTAAATTTAATAGAACACAACAACTAAGTTTAATAAGTTAAATTCAAAAATAAAATATAATTAGATAAAAAAAAACAAAGAGATTAAAAATTTATTTTTCCCTTTATATTTTTATATTTTAAGAAATAATTGTATAATAAGTCAAATGGGATTGATCTGGACAAACGTGGTTGATAGGGACATAAGGGGTTAACCTATACCCGATCCGATTAAAAATCGACTAAAAAAAGTTTGATCCAAATCCAAATCGAGTTTTACAGTCGCGTATTTTACAGTCACGTTTGATGAATTAAGTTTTTGTAGTAAAAATTCACTATTTTGTTATATATTTATTAGGGAGAGAGACACATACATACAACAACACAAAACTCAAAACCCTTCCCTTCTCTTGTCTTCTAACTCACTCTCTCTCAAAAAAATTGATTTTTCAATGGAAGAAGACGATGAGTTCGGAGATCTGTACACGGACGTCCTCCGTCCCTTGTCTGCTTCGCATCCACAACATAACTCCCCTGAACCGATCGACAACTCCCCCACATCCTACCCTAATTCCACTCTTCCTCCTCCGCCTCCATCTCCATCTCCATCTGTTGCCCCGTCCCAGTTTGTTGATTCTCACGCGCCTCCACGCTCTCCCGAGAAGTCCGGTGGTAGCTGCAAATTGATCGATAAAGACGTGACTTTCGATATAGAGGAGCCCGATGACGACGATGCCCCGATGATACCGGGGATTTCGGTGGACGGTTCGAAGCGAGGAGACGGGGACGACGGAAGCGAGAAGCAAAACGGCGGAGGAGGAGGTGCCGGTAACGCAATCGGACGAGAAGAGGAAGATGATTGGGACAGTGACAGTGATGACGATTTGCAGATAGTACTCAACGACGACCACAATCGCGGAGGAGCAGCAGCGATGGGGGCGACTGACGACGCCGTCGATGACGACGATGACGAAGACGAAGATCCGCTGGTGATAGTTGGAGATGCAGACGCGAACAATCAGGGGATGATGATAATGGAGGAGCAGGAATGGGGAGGCGATGATGCCCCGGGGGCGCAAATGGTAGAGGTAGGGGCGGAGAAGAAGGAGATGACAACGATGGGAGAGAGAGGAGCGGTGAATGGTCTGGCAGGGGCCGTGTCTGTCACTGCCTCAGCTGCTGCTGTCAAGATTGGGTATAGCAACCATTATCCGTATCATAATCCATATCATTCTCAGTTTAAGGTCAGTTATAGTGTTCTTCATGTATATATTTGTATGGGTTTTTTATGTTGATAAGAATTGAATTGAATTGAATTGTATAGTTCTTAAGGATTGTACAGATTTTTGATTCGTTAGTGAAAGCGAATGTTATACTTTCTTGTATATCCATCGCCAAATACATTGTATGTTCATGTTTATGATTTTGATGATGGGAATAAAAATTAAAGCATTTCGTGATGTTTTGTTTGTTTATGCTAAGAAGTTTTAATTTATTCCACAATTGGCTTCATGGATTAAAATAGTTTATTGGGAGTGTAACCAACAGAGTGTCATTTTAAGAGAGAGTGTGTACTTTGTTTCCTTACTAACAGCATTATGCAGACGCCTCTGTATCAGCTGCGTTTACTTCTCGGATTATGAAGAAAGTGTTAGTTTGTAGCTGATTTCTCACAAGTGGTTCCATCAGTGGGAGTATAGCTGCAAAGAGTCTTGTGATAGATCAACATAGCGTGATTGGTAATTACAACTTGTGAACATTGTTGGGCAATTAACAGACTTCGGGATTGTTTGATCATCGATTTCATGATGGCCAATGTTTTTGTCATCACCATTTTGTCATGTATCTTGAACATTGCACTTCTTGTAGACTGATGACGTGACAGTGCTGCATTGCGATCAAATCCATATGCTACAATCACTAGTGATACCTTTGTGGGGAACAATAATTGTCGTAGACTCGTAGTGCTTCGTATAAGACAAAACATGAGGTGTTAAGGATAATAATGAAGATTATTATTGTCATAGTGCTTCATATCAAGATAATTATGATTATAAGTTGATGAGGCGCTGAGTTGCTACACTGAATCATCAATTGCACAGTTCATGCAGAAACTCTTATGGCTTTGTTCATGCTGCCATAAAATCAATATGTTCTTTAATCAGGGCTACATTGGATTAACATTCATTATTTTACGGCGGTACAAGTCATGATAGGAATGGTCGAGAAGGGAGTGCAGATCGGAGCTGCTATTTGTTTTATTTACATTATTTATTGACTAACACAAACTCAGATATTTACTTCTAAAATTGGAGAGTTATCAGCCTTTTGGTAATTGCATCTGAAACTAATGCTGAATTAGGGGATGAAGAACCTGAGCAGAAAGACCAATATTTACTGTCAAACTTGTTTGATGTACCCTTAAACATCAAAATAAATGTATAATATGCCAAAGCAAAAGCCATAGGCTTCTGTGATTATGCTTTATCTTGCATCATTTGTTGAATATATAATTCAATCGATTCTAGCTTGTACTTTAGGCTCGGTGTTTTTGAAAATATGTTATATGATTTAGAGCTAGTTCCATTTAACTGCGTTGTAATCAATCTTTTGGCTGTATGCCTACGATTGTTTTGGCTTGCACCCTGTTCATAACCTCTGGCAATTAAATTACTTTGGTTATTTTGATTCTTAGTCCTTGATCGTGTTCTTATTACTTGATTTGACTACTTTATTTGTGTATAAATTTTAGTAAGTGACTGCATTAACATGTACTACTGAATGCCTTTTTGAACCTATCACCTCAAATGATCTAGAGACCGTGACATCTTGATGATTCCTTCCATCTTTGACCAACTTGCTACAGATTATGGACTGTTGACTGTTTTTACTTATTGTTGAAAAGTTGTTCTATCTTTTATGAGCTCATTCCTTCTTTGTTTTTCCCCTTTGTGGTGTATCAATACCTTCATTTACAGTTTATTAATGATAATTTAATATGCTTTATTCACCACTACCAGCAGCATATGCAAAAGTGACCTTAGTCTTGATTAAATTATTTTTTTCTTGTGGCCTTTTGCTTCCTTCTTGTCTTACTGTTAACCTTATGATCTATTCTCTGCTCCATGCAGTATGTAAGACCCGGTGCGGCTCCAATTCCTGGAACAACAGCAGTTGGTCCTGGAGGAGCCCATGGTCAAGTTCGGCCACTTGTCAACATGGGTCCAGCTACTGGTCGTGGTAGAGGGGACTGGCGACCAACAGGAATGAAAAATGGTCCTCCCATGCAGAAGAGTTTTCATTCTGGTTTTGGAATGGCTGCCACCGGTAACAATATGACAGGACGACCTTTTGGCGTTGGGCTGGAATTCACTCTTCCTTCTCACAAGTAATTTTAGTTGGCTGCATATGCTTATTACCTGTGTATTGCATTCACAATGTTGGTTTGACTTATTATTGATCACTTGATCTTTGATGTGATTTTCAGGACTATATTTGATGTTGACATTGATGGTTTTGAGGAAAAGCCTTGGAAATACCCTGGTGTTGATGCATCAGACTTTTTCAACTTTGGATTGAATGAGGACAGCTGGAAAGAGTATTGTAAACAGCTGGTAAATATTGCTTTTTAATGATGTTTTGTATAATAGATGAAAGAAGACTGAGGCCCTCTTCTGATGTTTTTCAGGAACAACACCGCCTTGAGACTACCATGCAAAGCAAAATTCGTGTCTACGAAAGTGGGCGAACAGATCAGGTAATGAAGTGCTTATGTATCCTCGGAAATTTCATTATCAGTTATGTGTATATTAATTTATAAATTAGATAAATAGAAGAATAGTGGAAAGTTTAAAGCCTGTTGCTTTCATTTTAGGACTATGATCCAGATTTGCCCCCAGAATTAGCAGCAGCAACTGCTAATCTAGACAATCCAGCTGAGAATGCAAATCTTGGGAAGTCAGATGTGGGACAAAGTGATTTAACAAAGGGATCTGCTCGTGTGCGACCACCACTAGTATGCCTCTCTTGCTAAATCTGTTTTCTACATGCATAGTAAAAGAAGTACATTAACATAATTCTTGTTTGCTTAAAATGTATTTATTGATCTCTTATGGCAAATAATGTATTTTATTATTCTCTCTATTATTTCATTTTGAGTTTCTCCATATTTAATGCATATTTTTGGAGATTAACTAAAACATGTAATATGCCCTAGATGTACATCATTTTACTTTCTATACTGGTCATCAGGCTCAATGATTAAATTTATTTTCTGCCAGCCTACTGGGAGAGCAATACAGGTGGAAGGTGGCTATGGTGAACGTCTCCCTTCTATTGATACCCGTCCTCCTCGCCTCCGTGATTCGGATGCAATCATTGAGGTTAGATATCAAACCTACTGTTAATTGTACTGATTCTCATCATATCTAGCCTACTGTTAATTGTACTGATTCTCATCATATCTGATGGGTAGTTATATTCTGCACATGCAAAGTAATCTAACTGAAGTTACTTGGATAAACAGATTGTCTGTCAGGGTTCAGTAGATGATGATTCAACCACAGGTAATGGCAATCGAGACAATGACCTTCCAGTAGAGGAACTTAGAGGAGGCCATGTAGCTGAAGATGAGATGGGACCAGTGGATAGCGATTACTTTGACGGTTTTCCAGGGGATGATAATGGTCGAAAGAGGGAGTTGGTTGGACGGAGGCCACCGTTTATGAATTCTGTTCATGGGAACATACCTGAAGGAGATAGGACGGTGCCCTTCCCTCCTGAAGCATCACTTCAGTATCGACCAGATTCTAGGGGACCAACTGCTGTGTATCCTAGTGAAAACATTGGGAACCCTCGTGAGGAGAGGTATGGAATGTTCTTTTTGATGTATATAATATTGCATAATCTTTCAAATAGAATCAAGTGTTGATTGCTGTATCAATCACAACCTTGATAGGTTTCAATGTAGGTTACTAATAAATATTACAACCTTTATTGGGCTAATTTACCATGTAGGCTATCTACTCTCCCCAACCAACCCACCCCGCCTCATGTAGGCAATTAGTAGCAATTCACTCTCAACTAAGCTCAACAAAGCATTAACTTGGTGATGCCTTCCAAATTAGTTTTCCTTTTTTCTTTTTTCCTTTTCTATACAACATTAGGTTTACAGTGTGTGCCTCAGAATGCTTATTAGTTAATTTGTTATTGCTTAAAAGCTAAAGGCTTGTTCACCTGAAAATGTTGAAGCATCACAGTTATTGCAGTTGTAACAACAAAAATATGCTTTTCTGAAGATGATTCTTATTTGCCTGAATTGCTCCATCTTCAGTTTACAATGGACTTTACTTTCATCATTAGGCATTGCACTTAATGGTTTCTTTAACATAAATAGAATGCATTATATGGATTCTTCGATGGAAAACAGAATATAGGTGGAAATTAGGATAACCATGATGCAGGTACTTGGTGAAAAAAAAAAAAACTTTGTATGCCTCCAAACTTGTATATTTGCCTTTTGGAACTTTTTGAGTTATAGAAAAGTAGTCTTCCTTGCCTTTATTTCATATGTTGGCATTGAGATGAGCATTATCAAATGATAACGATTGTTCTTATATTTTGTTGAACTTTTACGTTGTTGTGTTTGTCAGATTGCTCCAAACTTAACCAACAGCTTTATCTCTCCTGTATTGAACACAGGCGGATACAGGGTAGAACACGTGACAGGTCCCCTCACCTGACTCCTAGTCGAAGCCCTCCGATCAAGAAATTCCAAGATAACCACGAGGAAGAATCAGTTGAAAGCATGGAGTGTAAAAATAGTCCGATTTCTCCTCCTGTCACAGTTAGGGATGGCAGGGAATTGAGTGTAGAGCATAAAGATGCTGTGCAGGATGATTCTGCACCTGGCGATGGAAGCTCTGCAATGGAAAGGGAGGAAATAAATACCACCACCATAAATGACACCCTAAAAGATGGAAATTCACTTCATTCTGGGAAGAAGCAAAAATTGACTTCTCTAGCTGAACAACCAGAGCTTCAAGAACTTGATGATGAGGATGATTCAAAGGCTGCAAGAAGTAGTGAAAACAGCAAAGCAAGATCTGGCAGCAGCAGGGACAATAAGAAGTGGCGCGATGGTGTCGAGGAGGAAGTTATGCAAGATGGACGTTCTACACGCATGGGAACCGTGAAGAAGCACATTGAAGAAAATGAACATAGCTCCCGAAGAAAAGACAGGGAGGGTAGGCAGGAGATGGAAAGAAATCGCATGGTTGCAAAAGGGAGGGAGGGTTCTTATCCTCGTAGAGACTTGGATCCCAGCTTGGTCCATCCTTTGCATATGAAAACTGAGGGTTTTGATCGGCGAAAGGAGCGAGAAAACCCTGGAGTTTGGCAAAGAAGAGATGAAGATTATAATAGAAAAAATAGAACTGAAGACTCAAAGAAAAGGGAGCGTGAGCATGGTGATGAAATGGGGTCGAGGCACAGGGGTAAGGCTCGTGAAAGTGAGAGGAGCGACAAAGATGAACATCTTCATTCAAGAAAACAGTTGGATAATGGTAGCTATAGGGTTTATGACAAGGATGGTGGCTCACGACACAGGGAAAGGGACGATAATCTGAAGAATAGGCATGATATGGTGGATGATTACTATAGCAAGAGAAGAAAAGATGATGAATATCTGAGGAGGGACCATGCTGACAAAGAAGAAATTTTGCATCCCCAAAGAGATTCCATTAATCGTCGAAAGCGAGAAAGGGATGACATTTTTGATCAGCGGAAGAGAGATGACCAACAAAGGATTAGAGAGAATTTTGATGATCACCCTCCTGTTAGACACAAAGATGAAGCCTGGTTGCAGAGAGAAAGGGGAGAGAGGCCGAGGGAGAGGGAGAGGGAGAGAGAGGAGTGGCATAGGTTAAAATCCCATGAAGAAACTCTATCAAAAAGGGAGAGAGAAGAAGGAAGGGGTGCTGTAAGGACTGGGCGTAGTTCAGAAGACAAAGCATGGGTTGGCCATCCTAGGGCGAAGGATGATTATAATAAAGTTTCTGATAAAGAGTACCAGTCCAAAGACACAGTTCGACACAGTGAACAACTGAAGAGAAGGGAGCGGATTGAGGATGAAAGTTTGTCATACAGTAGGGGACGTGAGGATGTTTATGCACGAGGAAATCAATTTAATAATGAGGAGAGAAAATCGAGGCAGGAAAGATCAGGCCCTCGTAATGACCGTGCTGTTAATGCTTCTGATAACCCAAGAATGCATGAGAAGAAACATAAAGAAACGATGAGGAAGAATAGAGAACCTGAAGGTGGAGATCACAACAGTTCGGGCACTTCCAAGAGAAATCAAGAAGACCAAAGTGGTCTTATTAGTGAGATGGTATGTTCCATAGACACTAGAGCATAAAGTTTCTGATAGAGATGGGAATCATCTCACAAGTTTGAAATTCTTGAAATGATTTAATTGAAATTAATATACAAAAAGATTTTCAAACTGAATTGATACAATTTAAAACCTTGCTTGTAGAGACCAAGAAATGTTGTCAAATTCCTTGCCCTGCAACATTCTGATTAAAACGAAGGGGCTGAGTTTGGAATTTTAATGCATATGGCCTCGCCTGCCCATAATATCATATTTTGGATATTAAGCACTTGAAAAGCTAAACTTCGTGGTTCTTCAAGGCTTTAATTTTCAAGCTTGGTCATGCTAGGCTATGTGCCTGCAAATTTTTGCCTTAGCTAGCGCTTTGGCAATATTAGGTAATGACTTTTTTGTTACTCAATAGTGAGAAATGCCATCAAAATCTGGCCTATGCAATGAGGCTGGTTATGATAGCCAATTGGCTAGGTTACTTAAGTTACGCTTCTCTTTGATATTCTTAATACAAAGTTTTGCTTAACGGATGTATGAATAGGACAGGGAAAGATAAGTAGCTATAGCATGTATTTTTACTAAATTAATGAAATGAAATGATTGTTGGTAGTTGTATTTTTGAAATGCCCATAAAGGTGAAACGCAAAGGATGGACACAGAAAGTTCTTTTTAAGTAGTTCTTACATAATATGGAGTGGTATTAATGTTATTTTGTCTCTTTCTAACGAATATTTGGCTGTTGGCCTTTTTTTTTTTTTTTGAGTATGCAGAGTTTTTATCTCATTATTCCATTTGAGTAGGCTGTCATTATTATTTCTGTTCTTTTCCTTTTTTGTTTGAGTTTGAAGCTTGTTGATGAGATAACTTCTTATTACTGCAATAGCAGATTGCTTGGATATGTGCTTAATGATTGATCTTTCATAGTTTCATGTATTCTATTTCATGACACCTTATAAATGATTGCAATGTTGAACCTCTTTAGTGCATTGGCCAGCTCTGGGGCAATTTCTAGGTCATGTTAAAGGCATTCCTACACATTTCAACAGCGAAGATAGCATGTTTTTGATATCTTTATCTATGAGTAATGTTAGGTTGTCCAAAATATTTGTCCAAATGATGTGGCAGCTGAGTTGTCAACACCATATAAATCATGAGATGACGTGGTGAGTAATGTGTAAGTTATGACACACATGCCACGTCATTTGGACAACCTAACATTACTCTTTATACAATCTCGACTTTTTAAATGAATTCTTTAGATGATTTAAAATTATCACTAATGTTTAGCTCAGTGGAATTTGCTTCTTCATGGGTCTCTTTACGTTGGATTCCGATTGTTCATAGCCGAAATGTTGACCTAACATTAGTTTTCCACTTTTCCTTGAGGGAAATTATATTCATGTATAATCTTCCTTGGCGGTTTTGACAAACTGGTTGTAAGTTGCTTCTCTGCTACTTGCGTCTCGCTAGTGGAACACCCTTGTCAATTAATGTTGGAAATTTCACTATTGAGTTGTGCTTGTCTGTTCATGTTGGTTTTACGTCTTTTTAGGGCTTCAAAGGCACCCTTGAAAAAGGAAATGGCGAGAAGCCACCGCTGCACCGTAACTCTTCCAGAAAACAGAAGGAAGAAGCTTCCTCAGATGATGAACAGCAAGATTCAAAAAGAGGCCGCTCGAAATTGGAACGTTGGACGAGCCATAAGGAGAGGGACTTCAGTATCAACAGTAAGTCCTCAGCTTCCTTGAAGTTAAAAGAGATTGATAAAAATAACAATAATACTGGACCTTTAGAAGCCAGCAAACCTCCAGAGGAACCTGCTACAGCAGTTGAGCCTATTGATGAGCAACAGCCCTCGGCTGAAAAGAAAGATGTTGGTGATCCAGAGATCAAGGGCGCTGATGCTAAAGCCGATGATCGGCACCTTGACACAGTTGAGAAGCTGAAGAAGCGAAGTGAGCGATTCAAGCTCCCAATGCCAAGTGAGAAAGATGTAGCGGCAGCAATAAAGAAGATGGAGAACGAACCACAGCCTTGTGCCAAAAGCGACACTCCCGCTGTGGCAGATTCAGAAATAAAACAGGAACGGCCAGCTCGGAAACGAAGATGGATCAGTAGCTAAATGTGAGCTGCATTATAATTGTTTTCATGATCTTGGGGAATTCTGCCCCAATTTTTTTTGGTTTCCTATCTGGAAGGGCCTTTCGTTGCCTTATGTTACGAAATGCCCCATGTAGTGTTCTTGGTATAATAGCCCTGTACCTCATCTGTAGTTTTTATATTCTTGTAACTTGTTTTTTTTTTTTTTTTCTTTCTTATATCATCATCAACATATGTATATACTAGTGAATGTGTCTCTCTAACTGGTCACCAATGGTGGCACAGAATTGATTTAGTTTTGAACTTGAATTGTATTACTCAGATTCAATCTGGGTTCTCGGAATCCCGAAACACGATCAGGCAGAAGGGCGATGCTCAGGCTCAAGCTCAAGTTCAATGCAGCAGGCTGCTTCGCTTGGAAGAAATTGATGAGAAGAAGAGGATGACGAATGATTTGATTAATATACCTTTGTTCGTCTCTTATAGCTTGATGAGACATTTTGATTTTGGTTTTGTATTATGAGTACACGTGAGTTACTACTTACTAATAGGAAGTAAAAGTAATTAAAGGGAAACATTTGACTTCTTCTTTGTCAAGTTTGTGATTTTGCTCAGAGGATGATGGATCATTAGAGAAATTGGGGTCTCAATTATCGAATGAAATTATATAATTTCAAATATATATATATATATATATATCAGACATCTTTTTCAAAGTAACCCTTTTTCCAGACCTGGTTTAAACACAATGTCACATAGCAGAAACTGACGTAGTCTCTGGATCGTCAACTGAAAACTCACAAACTCATTAAAAAGTGACAAATCGAACCAGCTGAGGTAACACTTCCTCACAATCTCTTTATGTTCTAATAATATTAAAAAGTTGACTTACATTTCCTTCAAATTTCAAAATGCATTGATGATTCTTTTTTTCTGTCTATTTGTGCTGAGCCTCAAGTTTTCCTTGAAAATTCAATTGCGGGTATTTGGTGATTTTGAGTTATAGAACTACAAGTTTCCATTTTTTAGTTTTAGAAATAAGTTGTGTTCCATGTGTTTGATGAAATGTCTAAAAGAATGATATTAATTTGCTTACATAATTGGTGTTGATAATTTTTCTGGGTATCAATGAATTGTTTGATTCTATTGTTCATACTTAGGTACAAGGATTTGCTAATTTAAAGTTTGTTATTATGTGATTGCTGTAATGATTTTGATCTCTTATTGAATTCCCTTTGAAATCAGCATAAAAATGATCTTGGTTGCAAACTGGCAATACACAGCAGCGAGTCACTTGTTTTTTTTACCTTCAGATTCTAAATACCTTATGGTTACTTGTGAATTAATATATCTGTTTTTTGCATCAAGTTTAAAATGAAGATTCGGTTTTATAAGCTTCCGTTGGCTTGATTCGTATAGTAATAATTTATCATACATTTTGTCACAAAGTTTAATGTGAGTTCCAGACTTCCAGGAGTTCTCTTGTAGCGATTTTTCATTGACCTCTGCAATGTCTCTTCGGAAACCCCCACTTCCTAGGCTCCTCCTCAACAATGTATCTTGCATGAGAAACGCTCAACAAATCTTGCGACATGTAAATGTGTCTGTTCATGATGGCGGGGCACTTGTGCTGACAGGGAGCAATGGCTCAGGAAAATCCACGTTCCTGCGCATGTTAGCTGGATTCTCAAAACCTTCTGCTGGTGAGATACTTTGGAATGGTCACGATATCACACAATCAGGAATATTCCACCAGTACAAGCTTCAACTGAACTGGCTCTCCCTCAAAGATGCGGTGAAGGAGAAGTTTACGGTCCTTGACAACGTTCAGTGGTTTGAAGTTCTTGAGGGAAAGTACGGGAAATCTTTGCCTGCTTTGGAGCTGATGGGGCTTGGAAGGTTGGCAAAAGATAAAGCGAGAATGCTGTCAATGGGACAAAGAAAAAGGCTGCAGCTTGCAAGGCTGCTAGCGATTGATAGGCCAATTTGGTTGCTTGACGAGCCTTCTGTTGCATTGGATGATGAAGGGGTGAGGTTGCTAGAGTATATCATCGCGGAGCACAGAAAGAAGGGTGGTATTGTGATTGTGGCAACGCACTTGCCAATCAAGATTGAGGATGCCATGTACTTGAGACTGCCACCAAGATTCCCTAGAAGGATGACTTTGGTAGATATGCTAGACCGTGCAGACATAGCGTAAACCCACAAGAAATATTGGCGACAGTTTTGCAATTTAAAGCATTGTATGAATCTGAAGAATTCCTTTTATGTTTGAATGTGAGTGAACAAGGAAACTTAATACAATAATGTTGCCATCAGAAACAGCATTTGATTGGCATTAAAATGACTTCATGCTATTGTTATTAGGATGTAAAAAGCAACAACACAGAAAGGACATGACTGGTTAAAAACAATTCTTGAGGGAATCTCCAGCCCCCTGGAAGAAGCAATAAGAGAGTGCAAAATCAGCGACAAAGATACCAACAAGGGAAATAACCACAGCCGAAGTTGTTGATTCTCCAACACCTTTTGCACCTCCGATTGTTGTAACACCCCATGCACAGCTCACTATAGATATGATGGCACCGAAAACCTGTGATTTGATCATAGCACTTATTATATCCCATGATCGAAGTGCTCTCTGGGCTGAATCCAAGATTATGTTAATGCTGATCCCATAAACACTATCGGCTAGCAAGGCACTTGATGCCATCCCCACTGTGAAACACATCAAAGTCAGAAACGGCAGAGCAACACACGAGGCAATAACTCTCGGTGTGACCAAATAATCAACAGGGTTGGCACCAAGAACTCTCAATGTGTCGGTTTGCTCTGAGACCTGCATTGTTCCCAACTCTGCTGCAAATGCACTCCCAATTCGCCCAGCAACCACAATCGATGTAACTACAGGACTCAACTCCCTCGCAAATGCTAGGGCTAAGACTCCACCAACAGATCTATTCAAACCCAACCGAGTAAATTCCCTGACGAATTGGATTGTAAATGCCATGCCAACAAAAGCCGAGGTCAAAAGACAGACCCCAACAGATTTAGGGCCAACTCTTTCCAGCTGTTGCAGAGTGTTCCTCCAATGTACTTTGCCCTTTATAATCCTAATGATCACTTGACCGGCCATAACAAGAACTGACAATCCCCTCCAGAGGTACTGAGGAGGCGACCAGTTGCTTAAGAACTCTGCTTCTGAACTAGGGGCATGGTTGGTGTTTGTGTTTTCATCTACCGCAGAAACTGTTGGGTGACCATCATCAGTAGTGGGAATCACAAACAATTTGGTCTTTTGAACAGGTAACCGGAAGTTACAAGTGGGAATTCTGCCGGTGAAGCCAATTGGACTTGAATGTAGGAGACTAACTTTCACACATTTGTTGGGTTTTACAAAGCTTCTTCTGCATTATTATGTTCAGAAAAGATTAAATCAAAATTCTTTTCTTTTGGGATTCCTAATCGATAAAGTGAGTTTTAGAGAAGAGAGAGAGCTAGACCTGTTAGAGAAGTAAAAGTTTGAATGAAGATATGAAGCTGTCTGCATATCTGAACTTCCGTTAAAGTGATAGCTTTGCTCAATTGAAAGCGAAATCAGCGACTACACAATTACATGAGGAATGAAATTCAAACTGCAAAACAAAATTGAGAATCAGCATGTTAAATTTCATTCAAACAACCAAAACATCAAAGACAGCAAGACTAAGAATGAATTAAACTTTTAGGAAAAAAAAAATGACAAGAGTAGAAAAAGAGGCTTTTCATAGCTCGTAAATCCCCAAATAAAAATGAAAAATTGTGAGCATTTGATCAATGCAGAAGAAAAATCTAGGGTTCTTCAGTTGGGGGATAGTCGAATGAATGAATGGACCCTTCACGGGAAAGATTAACCATCCAAGTTGACTGGCTATCAGCTAAGCATATCATAATTAACTCCATTGATCAATTTTAATCAATATAGGTTCCAAACCCAGATCATCTTCTCAAATAAACAGAAAAATGAAGTAAATTTAAATAGTACAAAAACAATACAAATAATAGAATCTCAAAATTCCCATAGCTCCATTTGACAAAAAGCACACTTCAAGTCGTCAACCACAAGATTTCTAATTTAAAAAAAAAAAAAAAACATAATAAAAATGGGAAAGCCCATTTCACAAGAGAAAAAGATAACACCAACTACAGTGAATGTGAAATACAAAAACAATTAGAAATCAACAAAGATAATCAATACAATTATCTAGGGTTTCTTACATTAGATTATATAACTACAATAAAGCTTCTCTAAGCATATATAAATCAATCAACAGAGATAGATGAAAATAAATAAAATAAAAGATTATTACTTGTTGAAATTTTTTTATAAATTTTAATGGAACATTTAGGTTGAAACTTCAATATCAGTCATGGGCTTTAATAAGGCAGCCAAGGACCGAGGCAATATTACCAAAACCTTCTCCTCTGCCATCACTTGTCATTACAGAAATTGTTGAAGCTAAACGGCAATAGGTGACAGAGCCATTAATAGCAATTCTTGTTAATTTTACTACCAGCTTAAACTCAAGTATCATCAACACTAAACAAAATTGATCAAATTCAATTTGAATGGTATTACAGTAGCATACAAGAAACGGCACCACATAAAAGTCCCACAACAATTTAATTTCACCAAAATTTTCAACAATTACATTTCAAAATTAACATCTTTTACATTCAATACGGCCTAAGCAAGCAAAGCTAAAGCAAACATTCACGTAATCAAGCATCTCAAAACACTAACTTTAACCTTTTAAACAATCACTATATTCCCAAAACAAATGCAAATAATAGAATCTCAAAAAAATCCCCATAACCCCATTAGATAAAAAGCACACTTCAAGTCCTCAACCACAACATTTCTACTAAAAAAAACCATAAACATGGTTTCTTCCAGACTAAAAAGACAGTCCATTTCACAAGAGAAAAAGATAACACTAACTACAGTGAAACTAAAACAATTAGAAATCAACAAAGATACAATTATAATCAGTACAATCATCGTCTGGGGTTTCTTACATTAGATTGCATAACCAAAATAAAGCTTCTCTAAGCATATATATACAAACCAACCAATCAACAGAGACCCAGATTAAAAAACATAAAAAGATTATTGCTTGTTGAAAAATTTTAAAACTTTTAAATAAATAGTTTATACAAAATTATTTTTCGTTTACCTCACAGAGAACAGAGGTTCTTCTTTGGGATCGTCTTCTAGCTGTGCTTCTCTATCATTCCCTTCACAATTGTGACTTGTGACTTGTGACGGTACTTTCACCGTCTATTATCAGTAAAATCGCTACCAGAACGGGTCGGGGCCCCATGCCCGTGTCCATATATGAGTCCTCTTTATTATTATTATTATTATTATTATTATTATTAGAGATATAATTATTTTTCCCATATAGTTTGTCATATTAGACATTTTACTCCCTCTAGTTTCAATAATGACCATTTCTCCCCTTGAAAATGAAACTATTCATCATTTTCCCCCCTACTGTTAGCTTTTCTGTTAAAACCACTAGTTGACCGTTAAGTAAAAGGTAAATTAAAATTAATTTAATCAATATTAAATAATTTTTAAATAATAATAATAATATAATATAATTGTAAAAAAAAAAAAACGATATTAAAAATATCTCACTTTCTCTCTCAACATCATCTGTGATCTCTCTCTCTCTCTACAATCTCTTTGATCTCTCTCTTTTCTTCATCTTATCGCCGAGGAGAAGCAACGATCTCTTCCGATGAGAGAAGATCAACTCTCTTTTTTCCTCGTGCTTCTCTCTCTTCTTTCTCTCCTAATTTGAGCCAATCTGGCTGGCCACTGGTGAGTATTCGAGCGCCGATCTCTTTTACTGAGAAGTGATCGATGCTGGTGGTGGTCGTTCAACGATGACACACCGGTCCTCTTCTCTCTTCTTCCTCGTTCACATCGATTTGCATTGGGTATTTGGTTGATGGGTTTGGTGGTTGTGGTGCGACACCGATTGGGTGGTGGGGGGGTTAGGGTTTGGTTTCGATGCTGGGTGGTGGAGGGTTTTGTTTCAGCGGTGGTAGTGGTTTGATTTACAGTTGTTGTCGGCGGTGGTGGTTGGATTTAGGGGTTTTGGCCATTAATGGTGTGAGTGCTAATACTGGAGATAAGATTTAGGGGTTAAGGATTTTTTGCTTACTGGGTTAGTGGGTTTGTTTTCTGGATTTGGTGGTTTGATTTGGAGAATTTTTTTTTTTTTAGATTTAAGGTGTGTTTTGAATTGGCTGGTAGGTTTGATTTGGTGATTTGGCCATGTATAATTATTTTTTGGATTTCAAGCATGCAACCTTTTTTTGGAATGATTTTATCTAGTAGATTTGCTCCCTTTTTTATTTATTTATTATGGTTTTAGTTGACTTGTTTTGGAAATATCTTAATTGATTTGTATTTTGTTGCTTGTTGGGGATGAAGGTGATGATGTTAAAGACGGCGTGAAGGTGATAATTTTGAAGATGGTGGTGTTCTGGGTTTTGTTCAATGGAGATAAGATTGAATATCATCAAATATTTTTAATTGTTTTGGAAGGGAAAAATAATTATACATGGGCATAAATGTATTTTCACAATAGCCTCAACTATTCAAGAGTTAAATTGTCTTTTTAATGTTTTTTAATAGAAACGTGACGGCAGGGGGGAAAATGATGAATAGTTTCATTTTAAAGGGGAAAATGGCCATTATTGAAACTAGAGAGGGTAAAGTGTCTAATATGAAAAACTACAGGGGGGGGAAATGATTATATCCCTTATTATTATTATTATTCTTAAGTATTACATTATTATATAATTTTTTTTTTTAGGGGAATACTCGAACCCGTAGGTGTGAGGGGTTTGTCACAAGACTACCCTCATCACCTCATATGTTTTGGGATGAAGGAAGAGCAACCTCATGATGTAAGTGTGAGAGGTTTAACATCGAACCAATCTCATCTCCTCACATGAGTCCTTCTTAAGGTTAAAAAGTCTCCATTTGATACAAAAATAGAACCTGCGCTAAATAATTTTTTAATATGAATTGGTATTTAAATATTGGGGAATACCTTTCTCATTTGACTTTTCCACTCATTGCTTGACACATATACACTTTTTCATTTAATAAAAAGCTTTCACTTTTTTTCTGCAAAGCTTTCACTTTTTTCTGCAAAACTTTCACTTTTTTCTGCAAAACTTGTTTACGTATTCACCTCTTATTAATGAAATGATAGAAATAGTCATTAGGGGTAAAGACGTAAACAAGCTTTGCAGCAAAAAGTGAGAGTTTTTTATTAAATGAAAAAGTGTATACGTGTCAAGTAATGAGTGAGAAATGTAAATGGGGAAGGTAAATAGCATTTCCCAATATTTTTGATTAATAATGTTAAAAGTGACTATTGAATAATTCAATTCATTACTGCAATAACATCTCTCACAATATAGAATAGAGTTTTTGTCACATTTCCTTTTTACGAGTAAGACTTGAAAGTCTATCACAAATATGATATTGATATTTTTTTTATTTTTTATTTTTATAGCTATTATAGTAAATTCGAGATTTATAGAAAAAGGATGCAACTTGAACCCATAACCTCCCACTCTCCCATCATAGGTGTATTGTGGATTAGGGATCTACCGAGATCTGGTGAGATTAGGTTCTACAAACACGGTATGGAATACAACTTCCACTCAAGGGGAAAGGTCTCCTTATACCTTAAGATTTAATGGGCAACTTCGTCTCAATGAGAAATTATTTTATTATTTATTTATTTGATAGTCACACTCACGAAGAAATGAGGCTGTCAATGGTATGTTCCTCACATTCACCTCAATGTGTGTGGGTTTGAGTCATGTATTTGACTCCAAAACCTAAATTGTAATAGTAAAAAAGAAAAAAATTTGTTAAGAACTTTTTTTAAATAGTAAATTATTAAAAAGAAAGTAATTACACACACTTCTTAGATACAAAATTCTCCTTAAATAAATTTTATGTCCAAACCATTCATAATATGATGAAGTTTAATGTATCTGAGATCTTTTGTATGGATGATAAGAAAAATGAAATATAGAGATGATAAAAATTTTCAAAATTTTTTGAATTTGGAAACTACTTTTTCTAAATTTTTTAAGCAAAAACAAATTTTAATAGTGTGGAAATAAAGGAATAATTTAGAAAAAATATGTTAACCGCCTAAAAAGGCAGGGGTGCAAAGAAGAATTTTCTATCCTTACAAAGATAACTTGAAGTAGAAGGACACTACAGGAAGCGTCCAGCTACCCCAAGAAGAAGACAAGACCGATATACCTAGGCACTCCATCTTTGAATCGAGATTGGGATCGGGGTCACCCAGATTCCCAAGTACCATGAAACATTGAAGTCAAGGTCTTGAGTACCCCGCTACCACACTGTCCCGGTTTCCCGATACTTAAGGAATACTGATACCACAATTTAGAACATGCATATTACCTCGATACCGCGATCCCTCATAGAACCGGTCTACCAGGCAGTATGGATCATGGTAACAAAGGAGTTTTCAATACATCAAAGAGAAGGCTATCAAGGAAGGAGGGACTGGTACACCAAAAGACTGGGACCATGCTACAGAAAGGATAGTATTTGCCAGAATTCGAATACAAGGAAAGTTGACTTTCCCTGCCATCTTAAACTCCATTTAAATGGGATTAGTCAACTCTGTCAACTTCACCAAGAAGGGAAACAAATCACTTGATTTTGGGATTATTCCTGCACCTAAATGAAGCCACCATCAACGTCCCTTTGATTACTAAATTGATTGATTAATTAAAAGAGTGAGTAGCAAGAAAAGAGACCTATAAATGTAAGAAGACTCTCAAAAGAGCGGGGACTGAATTTTGATTACAGTTTTTCCACTTATCGACTAGCATGAGATCGTCATCGCCAAGTGTGTCAGAAACCTCCTACCTAAACCACCCATTAATCGCCATTGTATCATGCATTGTATTTGATTTATCAATATGAAACAAATTTACGATGTGTTCAAATATTAATCTAGAGGGGAGGTTGATAAAACGTTTTTCACCGTTAGAAAACCGTCCGTCAAAACAATTTATAAAACCTCACAAGCTCTAATTGGTTTGGAAACACAAGTACGTGGTACGTGGGGTGTCGTCCACAGGGAAACATGATTAGCAAAGACTAGCTATTGCTAGAGTAGCATTCCTGTAAATAATGATAAGTAAAATAAGGATGTGATAAAAGTGAATTAACACACTAATAAACTAAACTAATAATGCAACCTAGATTAAAGGGGAAATGGAATGAAAGATATATACATGATGGAAACTAATGAGTTAACGGATTCGAAAGTGAATACTGGGCATGCAACAAACTCGAAAATAAGCACGTCTATTCAAAGGTAACCGACCTAAGATGTATAGAGTCGGTTATTTATCCCTAGAAAGTGGTCAACCTAGGATGTATAGCGATGACCACTTATTTGGGATTAATCCGTCGTAAACCACCAACCTAGGATTTATAGTGTTGGTTGTCCGTTCGGATTCTGGAAATGAAGCTCGTCTACCTATCAAAGACTCAACCGATTAAACATAGCCAACCTAGGATGTATAGTGTTGACTTCTAATCCTCTCACGAGAGCCGACCTAGGATGTATAGTGCCGGGTACCCGTTCGAGGTTAGATTATGACCGCGGTTTAAGAGTCAAAATTCATGACGTTCCGTCCATTCATTCAAGCAAGAAACAACTAAATAGGAAGTATATCTAGATGCAATGCTCATACATAATCCAAAGAGATCTTGCTAAGAGGATGTATCTAAACAAGAAACCAATGATAACCATTCACAACAAGAATAGAACAAAGAAAGATAGACATGAATATATATAGAATCAAGTTTATGTACAAGCCCAATATCCAACTAACTACTTCATCAACCCCTTAGAGGGGATTTAGCTACTCATTACAACTAGGAAAATAAGAGAAAAAGAAGAGAGAACCCTTGGAGAACATCTCCTTCCTTGAAGTTGCTTCAATCTCCTACCTTTCTTAAAGTTGAGTAGAGAATGTATGAGAGAGAGAGAGAGAGAGAGAGAGAGAGAGAGAGAGAGAGAGATTCTAGATCTAGGTTGTGTAAAAGAAACTAAGTAAAAGCATATATAGAATCAAGTTTATGTACAAGCCCAATATCCAACTAACTACTCCATCAACCCCTTAGAGGGGATTTAGCTACTCATTAAAACTAGGAAAATAAGAGAAAAGGAAGAGAAAGAACCCTTGGAGAACATCTCCTTCCTTGAAGTTGCTTCAATCTCCTACCTTCTTTGAAGTTGAGTAGAGAATGTATGTGAGAGAGAGAGAGAGAGAGAGATTCTAGATATAGGTTGTGTAAAAGAAACTAAGTAAAAGCCTCCTAAAACGAATTCTATAACAGTCTATTTATATTACATACAAAAATAGGTCACTTAAGCTTCAAATGAGATCTGGCGCGCGTAAAGTGCTGGTGGAGTGCGGTTGGATTACCCGCACTTCACCTGCACTATAATGATCAGGTGTAAGTTCAGCTCTCTGGATTGGCTTACAGTGCGGGTGGAGTGTGGTTGAATTACCCGCACTTGACCCGCAATTTAAAGTCAAGTGTGAATTCCACTTCTCTGTTTTAGCTCGGAGTGTGGGTGGAGTACGGTTGAATTACCCACACTTGACCTGCACTTTATTGTCAGGTGTGAATTCCACTTCTTTGTTTCAACTCGGAGTGCGATTGAATTACCTGCACTTGACCCGCACTTTAATGTCAGCTGCGAATCAACTTCTCTGGTTTTGGCAACAGTACGGATGGAGTATGGTTGGATGACCCACACTATACCAGCACTTTAACTCTTCTTCAAGCATCAGGTCCCGGCTATGGAAGGAGTGTGGTTGCGACCCGCACTGGACCCGCACTTTAGAGCTGCTCATGATCATTTGCCTTTCCTTTTGCCACTTTTATGCCGAAATTGCCGTAACATGCTTCCAAACCTATCATTGCACCGTTTCCTAAAATTACGCACATAACAACCCATTAGAGACGCCAAAATGCACGAAAATAAAACACAGGATACGGATTTGAAGGCCTAAATATACTACATATTTGGCATGATCAAACACCCCCAAACCGAACCTTTGCTTGTCCTCGAGCAAACATAATCTAAAACTAAGGCGCCAATTAAAATAAATCCTAAACACCTAAGCACTAATTCAAAAATGTCGTAAGCCTAAAAGGTGATATGATACATCCAGGTGTGATAGAGAGAAGAAAAACATATGCGTGAGATCTAGAGAACTTGGAGGTACCAAAGGGAGGCTCACACGAACACAATTCCCACACCTAAGGCACTCATGCATTAGGGACTGCTCGCTCCCATACCTCGAGCATAATTCACTTCGATACTAAAGCTCACGTGGATTCTCTCTTTCTTTCCTCACAGAATCCTAAGTTCCACACAAAAACATATGCAAAAATGAGTTTTGCACAACATTTTCAACAAAGAACTATCATAGGAAAGACTCACAATGCTATGGACGTGAAAGATCGTGTATCAATCGACATTCCCGAACTAGACTCATTGTGGATCAAAAAGGGTTTTGGTTATAACTTGGCCAATAGGGATTGTAGGGTGATACGAAGAATTTGGAAATTTAGGGTTCAAAATCACTGATCATGCTAGAATATGACCACACACTAAACAATGCTCTTTTTCTTTGATTACTCACACGCTAACGTCTAAGTATTTGTTTTACCCCTATTTTGCTTCCAATGTTGCACTCCACATTGTGAGTACTTAACATCAATTAATTTGAGCATCTTTTGCTTTTCTCCTTTTCTTTTCTTTTTGAGTTGCCCACATTTCTTTTCTTTTACAATTCACAGCTCATAAGTACAAACTTGGGTACTTTTACATTTTTAGCCATTTGCTCACATATTCAACATTTTTCTCTATTTGACCATTTGAGTTTAACTACTTTCATCACCACATTTACACATCCTAACATGATTAGTCACAAACGTAGGCATGTGTTTAGGCTTGGTATATGGTTGTGTTGGTACCAAGTGAAAAAGTATGTTTGGCCTCAAGTTTGGCTTTGGAGCACACAATAAGGATAAGAGTGTGTTTATGCTATCATAGGTAGTTAAATTCACACACATTGCCTAATATCACTTCCATAATTCATCTATTAAGGGAATGAAAGCATCCATCACGCAATTCACAATATAATCTGCAAGTCTTATGGCATGTGACATATATGACGAGATAAGTGTTTAAGAATAATCAATAACAGCACTCAAAATACGCACTTTGAACACTTGTGTTTGTGATCTCACTGGAATCTTCACTATTAGAACTAAGCATGGAAACACTGAGTCCCCTTTAGCTTAACACCAACGGATGGGATAAATCCATAGAGGTGCAAGCAAATCCCTAAAGTAGCACCAAGCTACGTCGCAAGTTCACAACACATACCAAGAACTTGCCAAAAGCACACGCTAGAGGCATCACACCCAACTTACTCAAAGTTTAAAATTTGGACTAGCGACAAAATTGAAAAAGTTGGACACTAAAAAGACTACAAGGACGACTGTACAAGGCCTACCACACCCCCAAACCAAAACTCAACAATGTCCCTACAAGTGCCTCTTTTTGATTGGCTTAATTTCATTGACAAAACCACAATTGTGTTCAATGATGTAAGGGTAGCTTAGGATTGAAGAAATCTTCATCAAATGTCAAAGGAACTCCTTGTGGGCATCAGGAGCTTCAAGGAAGGTAATCTAATTGATCTTGATTCTTTTTGAAGAGAAATAGTTGCACACACTCACATTTCATGCTTGTTGTTGATTGCATCTTGCTTGTTTTGCCATAACATGCTTAGATTTAGGATGCATTGCTAAAGGGTTTTCTGCGCCTTTATTTGGCGGGCACATGCCGCAGATTTTCTGTACCCTTGGCTTTGGCGATTAGAGGTCGCAGAAAAGGCCATTGAAAAGGGACCAGAGATGTCACCTAAATTCGACGCCCTTGGTTTCGGCGATTAGGGGCCGCAGAACAGGCCGCCGAAAAGGGACCAGAGGTGTCACCTAAATTCGGCGCCTTTGTCGGCGGCCAAGGCCGCAGAAATAGGCCACAGAACCACCTTCATCAACGCGTCTGTTAGTATTTGGCGCCCTTGTTTTGAGGTCACCGGCCGTATTTTTAAGGGCGCAGATCTGTCTTTTTCTAGCCACTTTTCCAAAATGATGTCATTTCATTTTGGCTGCCTTTATATATCCCTTGATTGCCTTGTCTCATTTTTGAGAGAAAAAAATCACATCTTTCAAGAGCTATAGAGTGTCTTCAAACACAAACCACAAATAGTTGATCTTTGATCTTCCAAAACTCCAATACCCTTCATTCTTCATGATTCATACATCATCTTGCATGGGTTAGGTATGGTGCCTCTTGGTTTCTTTTCTTTACTCACATGACTTTTAGCTAGAACATCATTTGCATCGTATTGTATTTTCTTGCTTTACAAGATAGCTTTTTTTATTACTTGACTAGGTTCAAGATTGCATATTTATTACTTGACTAGTTTCAAGATAGCTTTCTATTGTGTTTATGAGTTGTTTGTGATAGCTATTGCATATAAGGTTGATTTGCACATATAGCTAGGTTGTATACATGTCATATAGCCAAATGATATCTAGGAATGTTTAACATGTTCATCAATGCCTAGATAAGCTTAAATGTTTGACCTTGCATTTTTGCATCTTGAATATTGCATATATTCACTCTAGGTTGTTAATCTCTTCTCTTAGAGAGTCAAGTCTTGTATTTACCTTTTGGTAGTTTGCAAGCAAAGGACTAGGTTCACTTTTGAAGGCCTGCGGGTAGTAGTGTGGATTAGTGACCGTGTAGGGTTGACGTGGTCAACCTAGGTTGTAATTGCATTACAATTAGTAGATTGAGGTTCATGTGTGGCGCACATAACAGCCCGTGGTTTTTCCCGTGAGGGTTTCCCCGTAAATATCAAGTGTCGTTCATTCCGCTTTATTACACTTGAGTTTAGGTTGTGACTAGTTTGGGGGTTTATTAGTAATATTGATTAATTGCAATAATTTGGTAATAGCCAGATTAAAATCTATTCACCCCTCTCTGGATTATTACGACACGTTTGTATTTATTTTCAATTGGTATCAGAGCGGGTTCCTTAACATACTTAGGAGATACTTAGGAGATCCTTGCTCTTGTTAGAGTCTATTGCATTTGTTTGCATTTTCTTTGTGTCTCGTGTGCCTTGCTTGTTTGGTTGCTTTCATATCATTCTCACCCAAACACAATAAGTGGAAATGGGATTAGAGGCGAGGGTGATTCTAGTACAAAACCTCCCTTACTCACCGGAGTGAATTATGCATCATAGAAGGGCAAAATGGAAGCATATGTGTGTCAAATTCATGACCGTGCATGGATGGCTATTGAAGATAGGTACGTGCAACCTATGATGATTCCTACGGGAGGTGGAGATAAAGTTCCCAAGCCAACGGCACAATAGAGTCCCCAAGAGTTTGAGGCTTTAAAATGGAACAACAAAGCCATGCACGTAATCCTATGTGCCATGGATAACAATCAATACAAATTCATTCAAACTACAAGGATAGCAAAGGAAGCTTGGGACATATTACAGATGGCTCATGAAGGAACCGAAGTGGTCAAGGACTCCAAGCTTTAAGTCCTCCAAACACAATTTGAGACCATAAGGATGAAGGGGGATGAGTGACTTCCAAGTGAAACTTATTGATATTGTGAATCAAAGTCACCAACTTGGTGATCCTTACTCGGATAGAAGGATCAAGCAAAAGATAATGAGATCGCTTCCCGAGAGATTCGAATCCAAAGTGACGGCCTTGGAGGAAAATAGTGACTACTAAAAAATGAAGCCAAGTGAAGTGATAGGAAGGCTCTTGGCCTATGAATCAAGGAAAGGTCCTACTACTACACCTCCAAAGAAGCAAATGAGCTTGGCTTTGAAGAGCACCAAATTGGACAAGGAGGAAGAGGACTTATATGAAGAAATTGCTTTAATGGCTAAGAAGTTCAAACAATTTGTGAGATTTGAGAAGAAGGGTTTTGGCTTCAAGTGAAAGTTTGTGAGAAGAAGACTCCTTTCAAGAAAGTGGAGCAAATTCAAGAGAAAGACCACAAGAAAGGTGTTCAATGCTATGGGTGTAGTGGCTTTGGACATATTGCTCCGGAATGTGCAAATTTGAAGAAAAGAGAGGAAAGGCCATATCGGTCACTTGGAGTGATAGTGATGACCTAGAAAAGGATGATAAGTCTTCGGATGATGATGAAGACCAAGTTGCCAACTTCATTGCTTTCTCATCCTCTCATAAGAGTAATGAAAGTGTGAGTGACATAGAAGAGAATGACTCAAATGGTGAGAGCAACTCTTCAAACTCCAATTTTGTGATCGATGAAGAGATGGACTATGATGACTTCATGAGGTTCTTTGAGAACTCTAGATTGATGAAGAAGAAGAAGGAGATACAAAATCTAAAAGGGGAGAAGCTTGAATTGACTTCCAAGGTTGCTCATTTAAGTACTGAAATGAGTAAAGCAAAAGAGATGGAAGAAGGATTGAAGATGGAGTTAGTCTTGGCCAAGAAGAATGAAGAGAGCTTAAGGAAAGAGCTTATGGAAGCAAGATGGTTGATTGCTAAGATGACTTCCAGAACTGAGAAGCTTGACAAGATGCTATCTTGTGGGAATAGTCCCAGTGACCAGAATGGGTTAGGATATGTGGAAGAAATGGAGACCATATCCTTGAAGAAGACAACCTTTGTCAAAAGCATAGAGGTTGAAAATGCTCAAACCCTTCAACAATCAACCAAATGGGTGGAAGTTGGTGAATCCTCAAAGCAAGCTCAAACTAGAGCTCCAACACAACCAAGACAACCACAACCAAGAGCTCCTCCATAACCAAGACCTCTACAACCTAGACCTCTGGAACCAAGGATCCCATAAGCTCATCATAGGGCCTTTCATGCTCAACCTAGAAGACATGCCAACATGGCTCAAGCACAAAGGAGAGAGTTGCCTCAACATCCAAGAGCAACTCAAAATAAGAGGAGATCACAAACGCTTGCTCAAAACTATGGTATGAACTCTTACTTTACTCCTACTTGCCATTTTTGTGGAATTAAAGGCCATATTAGGCCAAATTGCTTTAAGTATATAAAGTTGTATAGAAGAGGAAGCATGATTGAGAAAAATATGCTTAGAAGAGCCACGATGCATGCACCTAGGAAAATTAGAATTAATGGACCAATGGCTTCTAGGAATGACCATGTTTCACCTAGGATGAATAGAAATGATGAATGCTATTGCTATGTGGCCCAAGTTGCCTTGAAGGCAAATTCCTCCAACACTTGGTACCTTGATAGTGGGTGTTTTAGGCACATGACCGGAAACAAAAGTTTCTTTAAAACTCTTGTGATGGAGAATGGTAGATTCGTCACCTTTGGTGATGGATCTAAGAAAAAAGTCATAGGGAAAGGTAATATATCCATTCTCGGTTTACCCTCCTTGCCCAATGCTCTTTATGTGGATGGCTTGCAAGCCAATCTTATTAGCATATCACATTTGAGTGATGAAGGGCTATCGGTTTTGTTTGGCAAGGTTGATTCTCTATTCTTAAAGAAAATAGGCAAATTTTGTTGAAATGCAAGAGATCAAGTGACAATTGCTATTGTCTTGAGTCTAATCTCATCTCTTGAAACTTATCCACTAGTGAGCAAGTTGAGGTGTGTCACCAAAGATTCGGCCACATAAACTATAGGGACTTGAGAATCCTGGATAGGATGAATGTAGTTAGAGGTCTTCCCAAACTTGGGAAAAAGGTTGAGGGTATTTGTGGACCTTGTCAACAAGGGAAGCAAACCAAGAGTGTGTATAAGAAAGGAAAATACCTTTCCACCAATGAGCCATTAGAGCTTCTCTATATAGACCTTATGGGTCCTATCCAAACTGAAAGCTTAGGTGGTAGAAGATACATTCTTGTGGTTGTTGATGACTTCTCTAGGTTCACATGGACTTACTTCCTTAGGGAAAAGTCCGAAGCCTTTGAGAAATTCAAAATGCTTTGTGTCAAAATTCAAAATGAGAAATCTTCTCACATTAAAAACATTAAGAAAATTAGGAGTGATCATGGGAAAGAATTTGAGAATGCTAGCTTTGAAAACTTTTGCAATAGCCTAGGCATTTCCCATGAATTTTTGGCCCCTAGGACTTCTCAACAAAATGGTATTAGTTGAGAGGAAGAATAGAGTCCTTCAAGAGATGGCTCGAGTGATGTTGCTTAGCAACAAAGTCCCTAGGAACCTTTGGCCGAAGCCATCAATACGGCTTGTTAGATAGGGAATAGAGTGTTCCTTAGGCCCGAGACTAAACAAACATCCTATGAGTTATGGAAGGGTAGGAAACCTAATGTGAGCTATTTCCATATCTTTGGAAGCAAGTGCTTTATACTAAATGACCGTGATCAACTTGGCAAGTTTGATGCTAATAGTGATGAGGGTATTTTCATTGGGTATGCACTTAATAGCAAGGCCTATAGAGTTTTTAATTTAAAGACTCGAAGTGTCATGGAATCATCAAATGTTGTCTTTGATGATTGTATGCCCAAACATGATGACCATGAGGAGGATGTTTGTTAGATAGATGACCTTCCCTTGAAGGAGTGTCATGAGAATTCAAGTGGTGTGAAGTCAAACCAAAATGAAGAGGATAATCTACCTCTTAATAGAGTTTCTCCTTTGGACTCTAGTGAACCCGCTCCTTGGGTAAAAAAACTCCATGATAAAAATGATATCATTGGAGACACTAATGAAGGTGTTAGGACTAGGCGTCAAATGGCTAATCAAATTAGCTATTCTTGCTACACCTCTCAAATAGAACCCAAAAAGGTTGATAAAGCCTTGGAGGATAAGTTTTGGGTTCTTACCATGCAAGAAGAGCTAAACCAATTTGATAGAAACACCAATGTCATAGGCACTAAATGGGTGTTTAGGAACAAATCCGATAAGGATGGCAACATTGTGCAAAACAAGGCAAGGCTTGTTGCACAAGGGTACTCCCAAATTAAGGATATTGACTTTGAGGAGACTTTTGCTCTCGTTGCCCGCCTAGAGTCCATAAGGCTTCTCTTATCCATTTCTTGTGTGTACAAGTTCAAATTACACCAAATGAATGTCAAGAGTGCCTTCCTCAATGGCTTATTGCATGAGGAAGTGTTTGTTGAACAACTCAAGGGGTTTGTGGATCAACACTATCCATCTCATGTCTTTCGCCTCAAGAAGGCTCTATATGGGTTGAAACAAGCACCGAGGGCTTGGTATGAGCACCTCACTCTTTATCTTCCTATTCTAGAGGTAGTGTTAACAAGACTTTGTTCATCAAGTGCAATAAATATGAGTTATTCATAGCTCAAATTTATGTTGATGACATTGTATTTGGTTCCACCAACAATTTGAAAGTGCAACAATTTGTTGATGTTATGTCTCATGAGTTTGAGATGAGCATGGTTGGTGAACTAAATTACTTCCTAGGCTTGCAAATTAAGCAAATGCATGATGAGATCTTTATATCCCAAGCTAAGTATGCTAAGAGCCTAGTGAAGAAGTTTGGCCTTGAGAATGCCAAACATTGTGACACACCCATGAGCACCACCTTGAAACTAAGCAAAGATGCTAGTGGAAAGGATGTTGAGCAAAGTTTATATCATGGCATGATATGTAGCTTGCTTTACTTGACCGCAAGTAGGCTCGATATAGCATTTAGTGTGGGTGTTTGTGCTAGGTACCAAGTTAATCCCAAGGAATCTCACCTTGTTGCAGTAAAGAGGATCATTCGATTTGTGAATGGTACCTCAAACCATGGGATTTGGTACTCATTTGACACTAATCCTAGTCTTGTGGGGTATAGTGACGCCGATTGGGTGGGAAATTGTGATGATAGGAAGAGTACATCGGGCGGTTGTTTCTTTCTTAGGAACAATTTGGTTTCTTGGTTTTGCAAGAAACAAAACTCAATTTCCCTATCCACGGCTGAAGTGAAATACATTGCCGTTGGTAGTGCTTGCACTCAATTGATGTGGATGAAACAAATGCTAGCCGATTATGGCTTGGAGCAAGGTACTCTTACTTTATTTTGTGACAACATGAGTGCCATCAACATTTCTAAGAATCCCGTCCAACATTCTAGGACAAAGCACATTGACATTAGACACCATTTCATAAGAGAGCTAGTTGAAAACAAAACCATTGAATTGGAACATGTGGGAACAAATGACCAACTAGCGGATTTGTTTACAAAACCCTTAGACACCCTTAGATTTGAGAATCTTAGCAAGTCTATAGGGATTTGTCACTTGGGTTGAAATGGTTTGTCTTGACCCCATATGGGGAGCTCAAGCAAAGAGAGCAAAGTTGCATGATCATGCATTGTGCTACATTGATATATTTTATGCCTCTTATTTGATTGCTTGAGATGATTGGTTGTGCTTGTTTTTTTTTGTGACTCATTGCTTTGTTTGCAATACATGTCTTATTTATGCTCAAACATGCATTTTTGGAATAGGAGATGTACTTTGGAAGTTCTTTTCTGAGTGACCTTAAATTCTTTCTTATGACATGCTTAAGATGAAAAGCATGAGTTGAAAAATGTGTCATATTTAAATGCAAAATCTTAAATGCAAATATGTGTGCAAAAAGCAGTGTTGAGACTTAAATAAATAAGGATCTTAAAATCCAAAGTCTTTTTATCTTTATTGGTAAAACAAGGCTACTATCATACGGGTATCTCACTTGGAAAAATCAAATAGGGTGCAAAGTCGCTCATGTCTTGTTTTGCTCATAAGGTTGGATATAGTTGCTCTTTACTTTGTAATACCTATCATCTATATCCTTGCTTTTCCATGACAAAGAGTGAAATTTGGTTTGAATTTTATTTGGAAACCTTTTTTGTTTACTTTACCAAATACCATTGTTTTTGAACGTGAATGCAACATGTCTTGCATGCAAAGCATCCTTGTCACACATTCCTTTGTTTTGATAAACTCTTTGAATCTCTCGTACTTATTTGAGTTGTATAAAGTTGCTTATATTATTATGCATGTGCGTGTGCTACAAGCTCTCCTTGCTAATGCTTACCTATTAAGGGAGACTCCCTTTGCCTATCTCATGACAAAAATGGGGAGTAAGGTTGGAGAGAATTTGTGCGATTCTTGGCATTGCATTTAGGGGGAGTTGAGAGAGAGTAACCCATGTTGGGCGACATTGCATGATTACATTTTTTTTTGTATTGATTTACTTTGGCAATTGCAATTACTTTGGTTATAAATACCTCTCACACACTTGCTCTTGGAAGGTATTCTTTTTCTTGATTGTGTGTAGGTTGGATTTTTCTACAAGCTTGGATTTGACTTGAAGATGCTCAAGACTTAGTCTAGGAGCTTCTTTTGTAATGTAGAAAACTTTTGTTGACCAACAATTTTTTGTTTTGGTGAGGTTGCTATGTGAGTGTTGGTTTTGTCACGAAATAGTCAAAGGGGGAGATTGTAAGTGCCTCTTTTTGATTGGCTTAATTTCGTTGACAAAACCACAATTGAGTTCAATTATGTAAGGGTAGCTTAGGATTGAAGAAATCCTCATCAAATGTCAAAGGAACTCATTGTGGGTATCAAGAGCTTCAAGGAAGGTAATCTACTTGATCTTGAATCTTTTTGAAGAGATGTAGTTGCACACACTCACATTTCATGCTTGTTGTTGATTGCATCTAGCTTGTTTTGCCATAACATGCTTAGATTTAGGATGCATTTCCAATGGGTTTTCTGTGCCCTTATTCGGCGGGCACAGTAGATTTTCTGTGCCCTTGGCTTCGGCGATTAGAGGCAGTAGAAAAGGCCGCTAAAAAGGGACCAGAGATGTCACTTAAATTTGGCGCCCTTGGTTTCGGCGATTAGGGGCCGCAGAATAGGCCGCCGAAAAGGGACCAGAGGTGTCACCTAAATTTGGCGCCTTTGTCTGCGGCCAAGGCCCTAGAAATAGGCTGCAGAACCACCTTCATCAGCGCGTCTGTTGGTATTTGGCGCCCTTGTTTTGCGGTCACCGGCCGTATTTTTAAGGGTGCAAATCTGTCTTTTTCAAGCCACTTTTCCAAAACGATGTCATTTCATTTTGGCTGCCTTTATATATCCCTTGATTGCCTTGGCTTGTTTTTGAGACAAAAAAATCACATCTTTCAAGAGCTATAGAGTGTCTTCAAACACAAACCACCAAAAGTTGATCTTTGATCTTCCAAAACTCCAATACCCTTCATTCTTCATGATTCATACATCATCTTGCATGGGTTAGGTATGGTGTCTCTTGGTTTCTTTTCTTTACTCACATGACTTGTAGCTAGAACATCATTTGCATCTTATTGTATGTTTTTGCTTAACAAGATAGCTTTTTTATTACTTGACTAGGTTCAAGATTGCATCTTTATTACTTGACTAGTTTCAAGATAGCTTTCTATTGTGTTTGTGATAGCTATTGCATATAAGGTTGATTTGCACATATAGCTAGGTTGTATACATGTCATATAGCCAAATGATATATAGGAATGTTTAACATGTTCATCCATGCCTAGATAAGCTTAAATGTTTGACCTTGTATTTTTGCCTCTTGAATATTGCATATATTCACTCTAGGTTGTTAATCTCTTCTCTTTGAGAGTCAAGTCTTGTATTTACCTTTTGGTAATTTGCAAGCAACGGACTAGGTTCACTTTTGAAGGCCTGTGGGTAGTAGTGTAGATTAGTGACCGTGTAGGGTTTGACGTGGTCAACCTTGGTTGTAATCGAATTACAATTAGTGGATTGAGGTTCATGTGTGGTGCACATAACAGCCCGTGGTTTTTCCTGTGAAGGTTTCCACGTAAATATCAAGTGTTGTTCATTCCGCTTTATTACACTTGAGTTTAGGTTGTGACTAGTTTGAGGGTTTATTAGTAATATTGATTAATTACGATAATTTGGTAACAGTCGGATTAAAATCTATTCACCCCCCCTAGATTATTAGGACACGTTTTATATTTATTTTCAGTCCCCATTGTTGGTAACCATAAGGTATGGCCTAGTGGGGGAGAAACGCCATCCAAGATTGAAAATAATAACACATGCATAAAGCGCAAAATATCAGCGGACTGAGGGCACAATGACCCCCAAACCAGATCTAAACATAAGCTCAAAACTGTAATCACAATTCGCATAACCTAATGGAGTAGTAGACATTTAGAATCTCCTAAACGATGGAATATTCAAGGTAAATGGGCATAGGCTCAAACCATATTTTGGACTGGAAACCTGCTTCAATGGTGTAGGGCTATGGAACTTACTGAGCCATAGAACGTCCCACTAAGGTCCTGTTTTGAACTCTTAGTTTTAGTTTTTGTTTCCATTTTTATTTGTAGTTTTCTTGACTTGCATGGATGATTTTGAACTATGTTTTTGAATTGCATTTGACCTTCATTTGGTAGAAGTGTTGTGTGTTTGATGATAGGTTCTTGATCCTTTGGAAATCATATGACAACTTGCTCGAACAATGGAGCTATCTTTCTTTTAAGAGAGTTTCTACTTTTCGATTTTGTGCCTAATTGTTTTTCATATTTATGGAATGTGATGTTAGGATTATGCTCAATAGCAAGAGTGTAATGTTGTAATTAACAATCTTTTTCATATTAATAAAGAGATTTCTGGTTTAACAAATCGTATAGCATTTATAGTTTATATTATAATTGTCAAAGTAAATAATCATAAGGTCTAAAGACTATGGGAAAAGAAGAGTTGTTCGTACATCTTGATATGTATGTGGTAGACACAATTCTTTAGTTAGTCTTGAATAATGTTCACAACTTAACTTAAAGGTTGGGCACCTTTATCTTGTTAAAGTTGTAGAATTCTTTTGCTAGCATTTGAGTGGGATCAAATGAGATATGATGAGTCTAAAATCATCGGAGTGTCTTCGAGCAAAAGGATCTAGTGCACTGGGTGCATTGAACTGGATCACAATGAAAAGCTTTATCTAGAACCGTCAAGGTAGATAATAGTCTTTTCATTATCAGGACAATCGGAGAGTCTATCTTAATCCTGAGATAAATGATGGACTTATGGTTGCAAGTGATATCATTTGAGTTATCAATGAGTACGATTATATCGCATAGTCTATCCTCGATAGTTTGGTGATATTCATTTGTTAATCGATAGAGGACTTCATTTATAGATATGGACATCGTGGCTCCATTTAATTAAATGAGAGTATAATATCATCATATGGATGTTTTGAGGTAATTGGATATTAAATCTCAACGTTGAGTTTTCGATAGTGTCTATTGAAAACATGGCTTCTGGACAAGTCAAAATATCCAAGTTCAAAACATGGTCATATGAGTAAATACGGTAACTTGGAAAGTTATAGGCGGTCTATGAACTCTTGGGGATTACTGATATTAATCACGAGGATACACTATCTCCAATATGATTGTCTAGGGTATGAATGAGGAGCATCTTCCTTTTCTATCTTTATTTAAGAGTTCAGTTTTAGCTCTTTAGTGGAATGAGTTAAAATTAATGGATCGGACCTAAGTGAATCATTTGTTGATTGTGATTAGGTTATGTCTATTGAAGCTTAAATTTAGATGGCCCGCCAAGATCCCCAATCCACACGGACTTGCATGGATCACTTGATATATTCTACCGGACCAATTTAATGGTCCATCTAGAATTGCATTTAATATATTAAGAATATAATTTGCACATTATTTAAGTAATGGGCTGCTCAATTATATTAATATATTAATGAAAGACATGTGGGCTTGTTTCTTTTAGTAAGAATGGGTCTGGTTCACATGTGGGCTTTTTATTTAAAGTCTAATGGATTAAATGAAATAAGAAAATAATGTTAGGCCCAATCTTAATCAAGTTGGGCGGCAAGGTTAAAATTTTAACCTAAAATATTATTTTGTTTCATTTGTTTTAATTAAATAAGAATTAATTAATTTATTGATTAATTGTTTAATTAAAGAAACAAATCTTTCCTAAAAGTAAAGACTTGTTTGACAAGGAAATAAATAAAATAGTTTTATTTATTTAATCAAATAAGGAGTCTTTTTATTTAGTCAAAAATAAAAGAATAAAAATCAAGGAGTTCGATTAGGGTTTGAAGTCTATTAAGTTGAAAAGAATTAGGGTTGAATTTAAGTCACCCTATATAAGTGACATTATAGAATTCTGGCCAACCCTAATCTTAGACTACATAGAATTCGGCAACCCTAAAGGAAAAAGAAGAAAATATTCGGCCAACCTATATATGTGTTCTTATAGGGTTCGGCCACCACAATGGATTGTGCTTGAGTTTTTTATTTCTTTCTTCTTCTTCTTAATTCCAAGAGAGAGTTTTTATTCTAAAAAGACAAAAGAGAGTGTGAAATTATTCTTTGATAGTATACTATTGCTTAATCATCAATAAGCTTGTGTATACGATATCGATCTAGGTTCACGCGAGTTTCGATCATTAGATTGAGAACTCAAAAGTGACCGGAATAATTTTTGACATTCTTTTGATTGTTTTTGTGACTAACAAAGAAAAGAAAGTTTTTTGTTTGGTCCATTCACAGGTTTGCAATTCAAAGAAAAGGGAGACCACGCTCCTAGGTGATCCACGTTCGTGCTCGGATTGAAGGTCTTGCGGATTACCATCGACGTAAGTCAATCGGATCACGCGACAAAAGGTAATTTACTTTTGTTAACATATATGCATGTTTATTGATTAAAAGGGTTTAAGGTTCATAAAGGAAAAATTTTAAAAGTCACTAAATCGTTTTTAGTATCGCTTCCGCTGCGTTTACCACTTTTATTTATTATTTTTCCCTACAAAATCAACCTATATGGGCTCAGCCCAAGAGGAGTTTTGAAAGCCGTCCGGTACGCCCATAAGGCGTCAGATAGTTTCATTGCCCAATCCTTCCTAGTGGAGGAGACCGTCTTCTCCAAAATTTGATTGATGTGCCTATTACTTACTTCAACTTGTCCTGACGTCTGTGGGTGGTATGGTGTGGCAACCTTGTGATGGACCCCATATTTCTTCAATAGGTTTCCCAAGACTTTGTTACAAAAATAGCTCCCTCCATCACTAATGATTACCCTTTGAATCCCAAATCGAGTCAGAATATGTTCCTTTACGAATTTTACCACCATATTACTGTCGTTAGTCCTTGTAACAATTGCCTATACCCATTTGGAAACATAGTTAACCCCCACCAAAATATAGCTGTTTCCACAAGATGGTGGGAACGGTCCCATAAAATCAAGACCCCACGTGTCAAATATTTCAACCACCAAAATCCCTGTTTGTGGCATCTCATTCCGCTTACCGATGTTCCCTGTGCGCTGGCACCTATCACATGCTACACAAAACAGATAAGCATCCTTAAAAAGTGATACCTAGAAGAAACCTGACTGCAGCACCTTAAGTGTTATCTTACGTGTGCTGAAATGGCCTCCACACTGCAATTCATGACAGAATCGCAACACATCATATTGCTCATCTTCTGGCCTGCACCTTCTAATTACCTGATCTGCCCCGTGTTTGAACAGATAAGGTTCATCCCAGAAGTATTCATTTGATCTCCTGCTAAACCTCTTCTTACCCTGCCAATCTAAATCATGGGGAAATACCCCATGTGTTTGATAGTTTGCCAGATTTGCATACCAAGGTTCCTTACCTTGTACAGCCCACAGATGTTCGTCAGGGAAACTTTCCCTCAACGGAATCTCATCCCCATCTATTTGGCTATCCAAAACTATCCTACTAAGGTGGTCTGCTGCCACATTCTCGCAACCCTTCTTGTCACGAATTTCCAAATCAAATTCCTGCAACAGCAATACCTACCTAATCAGCTTGGGCTTTGCATCCTTCTTTTGGAGTAAATATCGCAAAGCTACTTGGTCTGAATATACCACAACCTTGGCACCCACCAAGTACTGTCTGAACTTTTCAAGAGCAACAATTACAACAAGTAATTCCTTTTCTGTTGTTGAATAGTTCAACTATGCATCATTTAAAATCTGGGATGAGTAATATATAATATGTAGGTCTTTGCCAACTCTTTGGCCTAAAACCGCGTCTACAATATAGTCAAATGCATCGCACATTACTTCAAACGGTAAATCCCAAACTGGTGGTGCAATTACCGGGGTTGAGGTCAAAGCCTCATTTAAAGTCTCAAAGGCCACCACACATTCCGTACTAAACATAAAATCCTTGTCCTTTTGTAGCAACAAACACAGTGGTCTGGAGATCTTCGAAAATTCTTTGATGAATCTCCTATAAAACCCTGCATGTCCAAGGAAAGATCGGATATCTTTCACATTTCGAGGAGGTGGCAAACTCTTGATTACTTCAACCTTTGCCTTATCCACCTCAATCCCTTTTCTAGATATTATATGGCCCAAGACAATCCTGTGCTGCACCATGAAATGAAACTTTTCCCAATTTAACACCAAGTTATTTTTCATACACCTTTGTAGCACTAAAGATAAGTTGTCAAGACATAACCTGAAAGAGTCTCCGAATACCGAGAAATCATCCATGAAAACTTCTATAATCTCTCCCACCATATCTGAAAACAATGAAACCATACACCTTTGAAAGGTACTTGGGGCGTTGCAAAGGCCAAAGGTCATCTTTCAGAAAGCATAGGTTCCATAGGGACATGTAAATGTGGTTTTCTTTTGGTCCTCTAGAGTAATAACTATTTGATTATACACAGAATATCCATCCAAAAAGCAGTAGAACTAATGCCTTGCCAATCGCTCTAGGACTTGATCAATGAAAGGTAAAGGGAAATGATCTTTTTTGGTAACTGCATTCAACTTGCGGTAGTCTATGCAAACGCGCCACCCTGTCTGTAGTCTTTGTGATACCAACTCGCTCATCTTATTCTTCACCACTGTAACCCTGGATTTATTTGAGACCACCTGAATGGGACTAACCCACCTACTATTTGATATAGGATAGATAATCCCTGTATCCAGAAGCTTCAGTATCTCCTTTTTCACCACCTCTTGCATAATTGGATTTAGTCTCCTTTGTACCTCCCGTGTGGGTTTGGCATTTTCTTCTAGCAAAATTTTATGCATACACATGGTTAGACTTATTCCTTTTATATCATCTATGAACCAACCAATGGCTTCTCTATATTCCTTCAACACCGCAAGTAACTCTTCCTCTTGACTTTCTTCCAAATTAGCGGCAATGATAACTAGGTTCCTCTTTTCTTCATCTATAAACACATACTTCAGGTTCGATGGGAGTGCCTTCAATTCAACTATTAGAGGAAGCTCTTCTATTGGCACAAAGTCATCTTCGTCTTCTACCCTTTCAAATTCCTCCTCAACAGTGACATCTAACTCCTCCTTTAAAAGATCCACGACATTACACTAATGCGAACCCACTGGGTATGAAAAAGAGTCAAAGATGTTGAACTCCACTGTTTCGTCTAATACCTTCATGGTAAGCTTCCCAGTATACATATTAATCACGGCCCTAGATGTCGCCATGAAAGGCCTACCCAAAAGTAACTTCACATCTCTCTCATCTCTTCCTTCATCCATTTCAATCGCCACAAAGTCAGCATGTATAATTAACTTTTCTATCTATATTGACACGTCTTTGACAATGCCCTTAGGACTTCTTACCGAAGCATCCCCTAAGACAAGAGACATGGTGGTTTTTCTAAGGTCATTCAAACCAAGCTTTTTGTAGACCGAGAACCGCATAAGGTTAATGCTTGCTCTTGAATCCAGCATTGCTCTTTCTCGATTTGAACCACCAATTGAAATGTCAATTATAAAACTTCCTGGGTTTTTCATTTTCTGGGGCAATGTCCGTTGAATCACTGCACTGACATTCTCATTCAGACGCTCATATTTTTTCGGCCTAAATCTCTCTTTATCTTTACTTAGATCTTTGAAAAATTTACCATAAGCTGACATTTTCTGAATAGAATCTAAGAGTGGTAAGTTGATGGTTACCTTGGAAAGAAGATCATATATTTCCTGATGTGATTTCTCCAATTTAGAGTTCTTCAACCTCCTTGGAATGGGTATCGGCGGCACGTAAGGGTTTGATGACTTATGGAGTTGAGGTCTTGGTTCTAGGTTTGCTAACTGAACACCGTTTTCCTTTTCTAACTCCTTCTCACTCTCTCTTTCTGTACGAACTACCTCATCTTCATCTGTGATGGTCTTCTTATTATCTTTCAACACTCTTCCGCTTCTGAGGATTGCCTTTGCACTAGCTTGTTCTGGTTGGCTCGGGAATTTCCCTTTCTCTCTTTCTTGTAACAATTCAGCCAACTGACCTATTTGGAATTCAATCATGTGAACAGCTGCATCCATCTCATTTGATTGCCTCTTATTCTTCCACATTTATGTCTCCCAACTCTCTACATGTGCTTATTGTAGCAGTTGGACCTCTTGCATATCTTGGTTGGCTAACTGTATGAATTCTCTTATCCATTCATCAAAGGTTCCCATATTTGGCTGATCTGAATTAATGTCCTCTGGAGTTTATACCGAGTGCACAATTTCCCTTGTCCTTTTTTCAACCAATGGCGTCTCTTCATCCCCTTTTAATTAGTCCCTAAGAAGAGCTTCTGGTTTCTCTTCAGTCGAAAATTCTTCAACCACATTGAGACCTTCTTAGAAATCTTGATTATTTCCCCATTCCTGACTAAATGGATCGCTATTTAGCTCATAATTGTATCCTGAGTTGTTCCAATGGTCGTCCATAACACCTGAAATATCGAAAGACAAAAACTACCCACGACGTGAAAAGACACAAACTAAGTAATAACGGAAATGTAAATAACAATAAATACTACTCAAGTATAATTACTTAAACTAAACTTGCCATTTCCCCGGCAGCGGCGCCATTTGATAAAACGTTTTTGGCCATTAGAAAACCGTCCGTCAAAACAATTTATAAAACCTCACAAGCCCTAATTGGTTTGGAAAACACAAGTACGTGGTAAGTGGGCTGTCATCCACAGGGAAACGGGATTAGCAAAGACTAGCTATTGCTAGAGTAGCTTTCATGTAAATAATGATAAGTAAAATAAGGATGTGATAAAAGTGAATTAACAAACTAACAAACTAAACTAATAATGCAACCTAGATTAAAAGGGAAATGGAATGAAAGATATATGGATGATGGAAACTAAGAAGTTAACTGATTCAAAAGTGAATACTTGGCATGCAACAAACTCGTAAATAAGCACGTCTATTCAAAGGTAACCAACCTAGGATGTATAGAGTCGTTTATTTATCCCTAGAAAGTGGTCAACCTAAGATGTATAGCAAGGACCACTTATTTGGGATTAATCCGTCATAAACTACCAACCTAGGATGTATAGTGTGGGTTGTTCGTTCGGATTTTGGAAATAAAGCTCGTCTACCTATCAAAGACTCAATCGATTAAACATAACCAACCTAGGATGTATAGTGTTGACTTCTAATCCTCTCACGAGAGCCGACCTAGGATGTATAGTGCCGGGTACCCGTTCGAGGTCAGATTACAACCGTGGTTTAAGAGTCAGAATTCATGATGTTCCGTCCATTCATTCAAGCAAGAAACAACTAAATATGATGTATATCTAGATGCAATGCTCATATATAATCCAAAGAGATCTTGCTAAGAGGATGTATCTAAACAAGAAACTAATGATAACCATTCACAACAAGAATAGAAAAATGAAAGATAGTCATGAATATATATAGAATCAAGTTTATGTACAAGCCCAATATCCAACTAACTACTCCATCAACCCCTTAGAGGGGATTTAGCTACTCATTACAACAAGGAAAATAAGAGAAAAGGAAGAGAAAGAACCCTTGGAGAACATCTCCTTTCTTGAAGTTACTTCAATCTCCTACCTTTCTTGAAGTTGAGTAGAGAATGTATGTGAGAGAGAGAGAGAAAGAGATTCTAGTTCTAGGTTGTGTAAAAGAAACTAAGTAAAAGCCTCCTAAAACGAATTCTATAACAGTCTATTTATATTACATACAAAAATAGGTCACTTAAGCTTCAAAATGAGATCTGGCATGCGTGAAGTACGGGTGGAGTGCGGTTGGATTACTCGCACTTCACCCGCACTATAATGATCAGGTGCAAGTTCAGCTCTCTGGATTGGGCTACATTGCGGGTGGAGTGCGGTTGAATTACCCGCACTTGATCCGCACCTTAACGTCAGGTGTGAATTCCACTTTTCTGTTTCAGCTCGGAGTGCGGGTGGAGTGTGGTTGAATTACCCGCACTTGACCATCACTTTAATGTTAGTTGTGAATTCCACTTCTCTGTTTCAACTCGGAGTATGGGTGGAGTGTGGTTGAATTACCTGCACTTGACCCGCACTGTAATGTCAAGTGTGAATCAACTTCACTGGTTTTCGCAACAGTACGGGTGGAGTGTGGTTGGATGACCCGCACTATACCCGCACTTTAACTTTTCTTCAAGCATCAGGTCCCGGCTATGGAAGAAGTGCGGTTGGAGTGCGGTTGCGACCCGCACTGTAGAGCTGCCCATGATCATTTGCCTTTCCTTTTGCCACTTTTCTGCCGGAATCACCGTAACACGCTTCCAAACCCATCATTGCACCATTTCCTACAATTACGCACATAACAACCCATTAGAAACTCCAAAACGCACGAAAAAAAAAAAACACAAGATATGAATTTGAGGGCCTAAATATACTACATATTTGGCATGATCAGGGCTGAATAGGTTTTAACACTTTTTACCCAATTTTTGTTATTAGTCAATATTCCGAAAATACCCCTAACTAGTCAATTAATACACAAAACAATAAGCAGGTGTAATATGTGCGGAATTATAAATGACACTTGATTTTTACATGGAAACCCTCACGGGAAAAACCATGGGCTGGTAAGTGCTCCACACTTGAACCTCTAATCCAGTAATTGCGATAGCGTATGCAACCTAATCCAGGTTTGACGTCCTAATACAGGCCAATATCTCGCTACCACTACCCGCAGACCTTTAAAAGTGAACCTAGTCCAATTTGCTTGAGTGACCACCTAATTCCGGTGTAGTGACCTAATCCCGGTCATTCTCATAAGACTTACTTCTCAATGAAGAGATAAACATCCTATGTGAATATATGATAATATTTAAGGAACAAACAAGGCTAGGGAACCTTAGATGCATATCTAGAATGATGATATAACAATTAATTCTTTCATAGATATCAAGAGCTAAATGACATGTCATAAAACTTAGCTAAACATAGATTAGGCAATCATATGAAGCTATCAATATACAACACTCAATCAATACACCACAATAAATCTCTATTTTGTATCTAAAATATATTCTAAGAGCATACAAATGATAAAAGAGATGACTTGTTAAGAAAGACACTAATTATGTAAGATAATAGTGAAAACCTTACCAAGCAAGTTGTGCTATTGCAAAACCATGCATGGCTGCATTCTATATGGTCATAGATGATGCAATATGAAGTTTGATGCAAAAAATATTTGCTTTGAGTGATTAAAGGTGAGTTCTTGAAGATTTTGTCTCTTGAAATGTGTCATAAGAGAAAAATATGCTTTTGGAACTCTTGGAGGCGACCTAGAATGAAAGTGGGATATTTATAGGCTCCCAATAAAACTGCAGCGTTTTGATCATTCTCGCACTGACAGACTGACACGGTTTGCGACAGCCGCGGTTGGTCAACCATGGCATAGAGAAAATATCTCTGTCGATTGCATGCCACGGTAGTTCAACCGCTGCACAGGAAAAATATTGTTGTCGCCTGGCTTGCCGCGGTTAACCAACCGCGGCAGTGAAAGGCAAGGCCTTCTCACGCGGTTTCTCACACAATGAACATGCAACAAGTGTAAGTGTGTGACTGAAAAGAATGCATCCTAATGCCTAACATGTTATGGCATTTAACAAGCTAGATGCAATTAATTACACATACAAGAAGAGAGATTAATGAACATTAATGCACACAATATAAACACACACAACATACAAGAATAAGACTTATGCATGGGTTGTGGGTGTGTGCAACTATTTCTTCAAAACAAGTAAGCACTTAGAAATTTACATTTGAAGTGTTTGTCTCTTGAGGTCTTAAAGGAGCCTTTGAGCTTGATCCTCAATCACTAAAGCTACCCTTACAACAAATCTCAATATGTGATTTGTCCACGAAATAAGCCAATCAAAAAATGAGAATCCTTACAAAATAAAAAGTGTCACTCTTTTATCTTTACAAAATATATATTGTGTTGATTGGAAATTCGCCCCATTGACATTTTCATGTTAACAAAATAGTTCCCGAATTTGAAAATCTTAGAAAATTTTTGAATTCCTATATTTCATTTTTCTTATTATCAATATGCACAAACTCTCATTGGAATTCATCAAATTTCATCATGTTATGAATGGTTTGGACAAGAGATACATTTTAATTATATTTTTTTTAAATTTGTAATTATCAACCACTGAAACATTATCAAACTGAATGAATAGCCTTACCATTAATTTATATTACGATGGTAAAAACAACTGGACATTAGACATTTCAAATAATATTTTAATAATAAATTAGTACACGTTAATAATCATTTATTTCATTTTATACGGTTGTGGCAGCCAAAAACGGCCCTTAGGCCAAAACGCTCAAGCCCACAACCAACTGTGTTGGACTCGAGTTGGATCCATCTAATATGGGTCGACTTTGGTTGAGTTCTATTTCACTATGTCTCAGTCACTAACTCACTTATCAGTTCTGATAAGTGTTTGAATTATTCAAAGATCATACCTTCCCATAAAATCAGATTGAGATTTTAGGGATATCCTTCAGCAATCCTCAACGATTAACTCTCTTGGAAGTCCTATAAATAGAACCTCTTACCCAAAGAGAAGGGATTATGAACTCTCCCTAATTAATTAAAGCTCTTGCGTGCCAAAACTCTATTCAAACAAACTTCGGTTACTTTCAATTTTTTCACGATTGTTTCAATCATCCCAAGTATCTTATTACCAGTCAAAATCACGTGTAGCCCAAGTGAACCTAAGGCTAAAAACAATTACCACCATCCCCTTTTCTTTATGGTTCCTGTTTTCATCTTTTTTACAGGTTAAGGAGAGCTTGACTTACTCGGTTAGACTAAGTTGCTTAGGCCTACCTCGAATCCGACCCGACCCATAGTAATTGTAGATCAACCATCTACAGTTTGACGCCCACCGTGGGGCCCATTGCAACTTTATAATGAACTAGTCGAACTAAGTGAATGATACACGTCGTTGGTGTATACCAAAAAGATATTTCAATTCTAATTATCTCACAAATGCAACGAATCAAAGGACTAGTATATCAAGTAAGCAAGGATCGTTCCCGTAGAGAGGTCGAATCTATTAACTGTATCTAGCTCTAGAGTTTATGAAAGCAATGTAAATGAATGTGATGTGGTGAGAATGGTGTGTGTGTATGAGTTATGGACATGTAAACTAACTAACTAAGGTAGAAATGTAGCCGGGTGTCTTGGCTATCTAATTAATCTACTCCTAATTAAGTTAATCTACTCCTAGAGACAAAACACCCTAGCTACGAAAATAAGGGTGGCTTGGAGATAAGCAAGATATGAAACACATATGAAATCGGTTCACCAAACCCAATATGTAATTTATGTCAATTGTTTAACATGTGAATCCAATTAATTCAGTAAAGGGTAAGTTCTCTTGATTAGGGAATTATTAAAATCATGTCATCACTCTTTAAGTCGAAAGAGTGATTGTGTCTAGGTTTATACCCATTAAGCATAAGAACTATGAACCTAAGCTATCATGGCAAAGTTATGAACAAACAAGCTATTTCCATTCTATAGAGTTAATAGTCAAGCTTATACCCGGAATGGTAATCCAAGCACAAACCTAACTCTCAATCACTCTAATCATTCTAAACATAGCATGTGAATCTTCTACCAACATACATACATAAATGAGATATTTGATTACATCTACTCCTACGTCATTAGTTAATCTACTCATAATCTCATCCATCCATACATATCAATATTTAACTCTCCATACATATGAATATCATTAGAAGAGATTGTAAATGATAGCAATAGAATAGAACAATACTAGCATCAAATCATAAGAACAATACATACAAATTTAGCATAAGTGTTGGTTTACAATAATCCCACATGGTGTTACACATCAATAGAAAACAAAGAGATGAGTAAATAAGTAATCACCCTTGAAGACAAGCCTCCAAAAGCTCTTCCTATCTAATGAACTCCTATGGATCGACACACGAGCACTCCTATCTCTTCGCATCTAATCCTCCATAGAAGGCTTTCCATAGAGGAAAATCCCCCATGAAAGCTTGGAGGTTGCTCTATCTCTTTTGTTGTGTTCAATCTAAGAAGGGGTTTCTTGGAGCAAGGGGTTGTAGTGTACACAAAAAAGAGAGGCAAAAGGGTGTATTTATAGTTGCGCAAGTTTTGGGCATGAATAGGGTGTGAAAATACCAAAAGACCCTTGAAAAATCTCATGATTTAGGCTTGGGCGGGGGTCTGGCTAGTTCAGCCTGCTAGACATGTCTAGCCACATGAACCAGCTAGATTTCCAGCTAGTTTAGGTCTTTCTGGCTAGCTGGAATATTCTAGCCACACGAACTAGCCAGATTTCCAGCTAGTTCATCCATGTAGAATATTCTAGCTAGCCGGAAAGGCACAAACTAGCTAATGGCCTCGCGTCTTCATTCCGCGGGCTCTTTCTAACGGACCAATGGGCTCGTTCTCGCGCATAATTCTTGACTTTTGGCACACGTTCATTCCCCTTCTTCGTGGCTTCATTCCCGCGGACATATCCCATGGGTTCTTTTGAATTTCTACCCCACGGCTTCTTGATCTTCTGTTCCACGGGTTCATTCTCACGGTGGTAACCCGCGGTGCTCTTCTTCTCTATATATTTACCCTATTTTACCCATATTTGGTACAAACACCTTCATTGTGGCATATTTACCTGCACATAGCTACAACACATATTATATACACAAAAGTGCTCAGGAACGAACACAAAAGATAGGAAAAGAGAGCGCTAAATGTGAACATTTGGAGCGCGATCAATGAATGACACTCTTGATTTCAGGAGATGGAAACGCCTCAACCGTTAAAGAGTAAATCGCCATGCTGACTGCCCAAATGACTGTAAATGTTGAAAAACTGTGAGAGCTTGGAGTAGAAAATGTTACGGTCTGAACCCGTAACGCAGAGTTGCGAGTGATAATTGAGGGTGTGCCAAACAACATGCCACCAACACCTCCAGTCTAAACGGTCGATACAGATGTCGATAAGACAGCTTCGGTCACGCTAGCATCAAACCCCCTAATGTCAGAAATAAACCTAAGCGAAGGGACGAACCCTAAGGGTACGACCTAGACGATTCAAGCCGAAGCAAGTCCACCCAACGTGATGATCCCATAAGAAACGCCATGCGAACCAAACCGAAATGGCAGCCCATAACTGGAGAATGCCATTAGGACCTTTGTGTCACTCTAGTCGACCATAGAATTGGTAAAATCTAATTTAGGTCTACATATTTTTGCTGACCTAGAACTTTCTCGCTGGTTTGCAAAAATGGAAGCTCTCATACTAAAGATTATAAGAGTCCTAGCCCATAAAAAAAAAGCATGGCGAACAGCTTTACAGACTCCCCGTTTGTTAACGCAATTGCTCTGGTCGAGATGACCAAGAAATTCAGCTTCCCAAACATGAAACGATACAAGGGCACGACAAATTCGGACAACCACATAGTGCAATACAAGTAGCGCATGTTCACCGCAATGATCCCACGTGACCTTAGAGAAGCGTGCATGTGTAAAGCATTTAAGTCCAACCTCAATGGTCCCGCTCTACAATGGTATACCCACCTACCTAATAATTCCATTACTTATTTTGCGCAGCTTATAGATATGTTCATGGAGCAATTTGTAAGCAATCGAAAGCTCAAAAAACAGTCGGACGACCTTTACACTATATCCCAGAGGCATGGTGAAAACCTGAGGAGTTTTGTCAAATATTTCAATAGGGAAAAGGTGCAGATCCCTCATTGTAATCAGGTAACCGCAATCTCCGCTTTAGGAAAGACTCAGGTTCGACTTCGACCTCTACAAAGAGCTCACCAAATATCCATGCAAGACATTGGAAGAAGTATTGGAAAAAGCATGGGCCCAGATCAAATGAGAGGAGGACAAGGCAAACTATGTCGAAAAAGCAAAAAATTACTCCAACAACAAGCGGAATGATCGTGTTGATCAAAGGATAACTGACAAAAGAGTCGAACACTATCCAATAGAAGATCGACGTAGTAATCAATGTTGCAAACGATAAGTAGTCGTATGGACAAAATCAACAAAGAATGGGTCGATTGTGCATGCCAATCCCATAGTACAATCTTAGCATTGAACCTGTCAATCTAGTGGTAGTAATGAAAGTTATAGGAAGCACCGTCAAATGGCAAGGAAGATGAATGCTCCTCCAGAACATCGAAACTCAAGGTTTCGTTGTGAGTTCCATAGAGATCACGACAATCGAACAGAGGACTATATAGTACTCAAGTTGGAGGTAGTAAAACTCTTAAAGTAGGGACACTTGCTAGAGTTCCTAATTGATAAGGGAAAAGAGACTCTCGCTCGATACAACGAGAAGCAACAAAATGGTCGAGATGAGAATCCACCAGAACTACCTCGACAAGATAGGGTTATCAAATTTCTTGCAGGTGGATTAGAAGTCAACGGTGTGAGTTATGCAGCTGTAAAAAGGCACACTCGACAAGTGTTGAACTCGGAGATTCAGCCCAATAGAGAACACAAACCGAAAATAGATAAGACCATCACATTCAAATCCTCCGACTAATCAGATTTGTTTTCTCCTCACCATGATGCTTTAGTTATTTCTTTACATATTGCCAATTGCTTAACTAGAAGAATTATGATCGATAATGGTAGTTTTTGTAAGATTCTACTTTATAATGCACTTAGAGAAACGGAGGTCAAAGAAACCAAGATAAGTCATCGATGAACAACATTAATTGGGTTCAGTGGCGAACAAAAAAACACCCTATGTGAAATCGTACTACCTGTGTACACTAAAGGAGTGAACCTTTATATCAATTTCCTAGTGCTCGAAAATCAGTCACCATACAAAGATATTCTAGTGAGGCCATGGATTTATGAAATGAAAGTGATCTCATTGACCTACCATCAGATGATCAAATTTCCTACCAAATGGGGAGTACGAAAGATCAAAGGTGAGTAAAGAGCCGCAACAGAGTGTTACTAGAACGCCATGAAAAATAAGAAAGAGCAATTATAGCAATTATAGGAGCCTACGCCCTAGTCGACTATAAATAAACCAAAAATTGAAGAGCTCAACGAAGTGTCGATCGACTTGGAATATCCAGAGCATAAAGTATTAATTGGTTCTAAACTACTCGAAGAAATCTGAAAGTAACACCGCGACAATTTCGCATGGTCGTACTCAGATATGGAAGGAATCAACCCGAAAGTAATTGTTCATCATTTGCAGGTAGATCCTGACCACCCACCAGTAAAGCAGAATAGGAGAAAATTCACACCAAAAAGAAACAAAGTAATCAATGTGGAAGTACTAAAATTATTCGACATCGTATCAGTCAGAGAAGTAAAGTATCCAACTGGCTAGCCAATGTTGTGGTCGTAAAGAAAAAGAATAGAAAATGGAGCATCTGTATCGACTTCACGGTTCTCAACAAAGCTTGCCCAAAAGATCCATTTCCCTTTCCACACATGACGAGGTCGTTTGTACTCAACAAAAATGTATATTTATAGTTCACTTTGAAAACCTAGTTTCACCACTTGAAAATTCACTTAGGATTTAAAAATTAGTAAAATGGTAAGCAAGGGATTCGTTCCACAGGGAATTAGAGGAATTAGAGTAATTAGTTGGATTAATTAACTAATCTAAAATGCAATAAAGTAAATTATAGTAGTTTGGATAGTGTATGGTTTGAGAAACCATCAAACATGACATGTAAACTATATGTAACAAAAGTGATAGGAAAAATAGAATGCTCAACAACCTATATAAGATAATGGAGTTTAATCAATTAATGAGGAATTAATGAATTGATGGATTTTCAAATGGATGTTGGGCAATGCTTATCAAGCTACCTTAATGAACCAATCTCATTAATATGAACCATTTGTAGTCTTAAGTGTGCAATGACCATCTAAACAAAACCAAGGCACTTCCCACAAAAATGCTTAACCGATTAAGGAGAGGGGATAAAGGTGGGTCGGTTAATTACAAACCAAGGCTTAGATAATTGTGGTGATATACCCTCTAATTATCCATCCTATTCACCAATGTGCTCTAACCAATCAAGTGTGTCAATCCAAGATCAATTGTGTCACAAGTTATCCTAACAGGATTATAATCAACTAGTGGCATACAAAGTCAATCATATAATGAGTAGAATCTAATTAACAAGTGAATAAAACATAAAAGTAGATTCAAATATAGTATAGCTTAAACAAATACCCATATCCAAATGTTCCTTACATTAATCCTCTAGATTGGGGATTAGTTACAATCAAAGGAAAAAGAAGTAAAAGAATAGTAAATCACCCTTAGGCCACCTTCTTTAGTGCTTGATCCTTCCTTGCCTTGTTGCTCCTTGTGCAAATAATGGTAGATGATGATGTGTCTAGATGGATGGATGTCTAATGGGTAGTACAAAGGTAGGGAATGTAGAGATTAAGAAGAGAGGAATGATTGGGTTAAAGTAATCTAGATTTGGTGTTGAGTTTGGGATGGAAAAGATAGTTCAAGATTAGAAATGGATGAAAGTGAGATAGGGTAAAATGGAGGAGAGAATGCTCTTCTAAATTTTAGAATTTCGTTTATGGAAATGCTTTTCTTCAAGTTGGAGAAGAAAACTATTTATATGGCTCAAGATTCTGTCATGTAGTTGCCAAAAATTGCTGAGGTGTCATGCGTTACGGTCATGGTTTCATAGTCTTGGAGATAACAACAGTGCCATGATAGACGATTATATGGTCTTTGATCTGGTTGTTGTAGGAATTTTTCATCTTTTTTGCGGTTATGCAAACAACGACAATTGGATCTGAGATCTCATGAGTGGTCATTGTTTGACCACACAGCGACACTAGGCAACGATGCTAGACCTGATTGATTTATGGATTTTCCTTTTCTTTATTGCAGTTTGGCTTCGCAGTGACAATACATCGCAACGGAAGACCTGACTGATTTATCAAGTTTTATAACTCTCTGTCGCGGTGTCCTTCACATTGATACTTGAACTATGACATTTGCTTGGCCTTGATCTTTATTGCTTCAAGCCCTCTATCGCAGTGTGCATATGGCGACACTGAAACAACGTCAATGCCCTGTTTTTCCCTTTTTGTACTTTTTGTATTAAATTCTTCTCCATCCGACAAATGCCTTTGTGGCATTAATAATCCTAAAACACTTGATTAACATTGTCAAAACATGGAAAAATACCTGAGAATCAAGTGAAAATAGTAGGAAATGGGGGCCAAAATCATATCGATTTTGGCTTGATCAACACATCAACATGCTAGTCGACGCCACAACAGGACATGAGCTACTTAGTTTCATGGACGCCTTCTCTAGATACAACCAGATCCTAATGCATCCGAACGACCAGGAAAAGACCGCTTTTGTCATCGAACGAGGCATTTTCTGTTATAAAGTAATGCCATTTGGTTTAAAAAATGCAGGTGTGACCTGCCAAAGGTTGGTTAACAAAATGTTCGCTGAAATGCTCTGATCGTGTTAGGTTTTTGGTTTGTGTTGGCAAAAATACCATATCAAAACAATGTTTCACTTGTATCGATTAGTTGTCTTAGATTAATGATGATTTAAACTTCAAGAAAGACTTGACAACTTTTCATGCAAGATGGTGTCTACAAAGAGGAATATGATACATTGCTCAACAAAGGTATATTTAGACCTTATTCCTCTTACAAGGCTTAGGCACAAACACACATCGCATTCATATGTGTCCTTGTATCGTTGTGCTCAATTGGTATAACACATTCACACACTTGTTGAAGTATGCACATGCATTAGTCTTAATTTGACAAACATTGTGAAATTGCATGTTCTAGGACTATATCTAGGAAATAGCAAGCTTGTCTGACATTGTATTTATTTGTTTTTGTTTTATTGTTTTGGAATTGAATATGTTCTCATATAATTCCTTATTGAGTTTCGGTCTGAAGGTTCCTAAAGTTTGATTGGCTTATTTCAGTGACAAACCAAAATTGGGGTTTGATATGTAAGGGTAGCTTAGGCATTTAATTGTTGGTGATCAAGCTCAATAAAGGCTCTCTCAAGACCTCAAGATGATAATCACTTCAAAGGTAAAACACTTATGCCTATTTACATTGAAGAGACTTAGTTGCACACACACACAACTCATGCATATCTATCCTTCTTGTATGTTGTGTGTTTCATATATGTGCATTCATATTCTTAACTTTCTTTATGCATTTGATCATTGCCAAGTCTTAAGTAGCTTTATAATGCATGTTTTTTCATTTGGCTTGCTTTGGCCCAAGCGACCACTGTCGGCTTCCACAGCGGTAGACACAATAGTGAGGTAACAGTCTCAACCACTCTCTTGACCGTTGTGGATTTCCTCAATGGTAGATACATCGGTTTGCGTCCAGTGCATACCGCTGTCATAAACGTTGTGGAAGCCACAACGGTCGACACATCATTTTGACCTGATTGCTTGATTTTAGTCCACCGTTATGGATACCATTATGGCTTTCACAGCGATACCTGAATAGGTCAACCCATGTTTTGGAAAAACGCTGTAGCTTCATTTAGAACACATATATTGTAGGGAAAAATAAACAAATAAAAGTGTTACACGCAGCGGAAGCGATACTAAAGACGATTTAGTGACTTTTAAAATTTTTCCTTTATGAACCTTAAACCCTTTTAATCAATAAACATGCATATATATATCAACAAAAGTAAATTACCTCTTGTCGCGTGATCCGATTGACTTACGTCGATGGTAATCCGCAAGACCTTCAATCCGAGCACGAACGTGGATCACCTAGGAGCATGGTCTCCCTTTCCTTTGAATTGCAAACCTGTGAATGGACCAAACAAATACTTTCTTTTCTTTGTTAGTCACAAAACAATCAAAAGAATGTCAAAATTATTCCGGTCACTTTTGAGTTCACAATCTTATGATCGAAACTCGCGTGAACCTAGATCGATACCGTATACACAAGCTTAATCATGTTTAAGCAATTGTATACTATCAAAGAATAATTTTTCACTCCTTTTTGTCTCTCTAGAATAAAAACTCTCTTAGAATTAAGAATAAGAAGAAAGAAAATAAAAACTCAAGCACCAATTCATTGATGTGGCCGAACCCTATAAGAACATATATATAGGTTGGCCGAATTTTTCTTCTTTTCCTTTAGGGTTGCCGAATTCTATGTAGTATCTAATTAGGGTTAGCCGAATTTCATCATGTCACTTATATAGGGTGACTAAAATTCAACCCTAATTCTTTTTAACTTTATAGACTTCAAACCCTAATCCAACTCTTTTATTTTTATTCTTTATTTGACTAAATAAAAAAAAAAAGACTCCTTATTTGATTAAATAAATAATACTAATTTATTTATTTACTTATCAAACAAGTCTTTTACTTTTAGGGAAGATTTGTTTCTTTAATTAAACAATTAATCAATAAATCAATTAATTCTTATTTAATTAAAACAAATGAAACAAAATAATATTTTTAGGTCAAAACCTTAATCTAGCCGCCCCACTTATATATAAGATTAGCCTAATATTATTTTCCTATTTCATTTAATCCACTGGACTTTAAATAAAAAAGCCCACATGTGAACCAGACCCATTCTTACTAAAAGAAACAAGCCCACATGTCTTTCATTAATATATTAATATAACTGAGCAGCCCATTACTTAAATAATGCGCAAATTATATTCTTAATATATTAAATGCAATTCTAGATGGACCCTTAAATTGGTCCTGTAGAATATATCAAGTGATCCATGCAAGTCCGTATGGATTGGGGATCTTGGCGGGCCATCTAAATTTAAACTTCAATAGATATAACCTAATCACAATCAACAAATGATTCACTTAGGTCCGATCCATTAATTTTAACTCATTCCACTAAAGAGCTAAACCGAACTCTTAAATAAAGATAGAAAAGGAAGATGCTCCTCATTCATACCCTAGACAATCATATTGGAGATAGTGTATCCTCGTGATTAATATCAGTAATCGCCAAAAGTTCATAGACCGCCTATAACTCTCCAAGTTACCATATTTACTCATATGACCACGTTTGAACTTGGATATTTTGACTTGTCCAGAAGCCATGTTTTCAATAGACACTATTGAAAACTCAACGTTGAGATTTAATATCCAATTACCTCAAAACATCCATATGATGATATTATACTCTCATTTAATTAAATGGAGCCACGATGTCCATATCTATAAATGAAGTCCTCTATCGATTAACAAATGAATATCACCAAACTATCGAGGATAGACTATGCGATATAATCGTACTTATTGATAACTCAAATGATATCACTTGCAACCATAAGTCCATCATTTATCTCAGGATTAAGATAGACTCTCCGATTGTCCTGATAATGAAAAGACTATTATCTATTGACGGTTCTAGATAAAGCTTTTCATTGTGATCCAGTTCAATGCACCCAGTGCACTAGATTCTTTTGCTCGAAGACACTCCGATGATTTTAGACTCATCATATCTCATTTGATCCCACTCAAATGCTAGCAAAAGAATTCTACAACTTTAACAAGATAAAGATGCCCAACCTTTAACTTAAGTTGTGAACAATATTCAAGACTAACTAAAGAATTGTGTCTACCACATACATATCCAGATGTACGAACAATTCTTCTTTTCCCATAGTCTTTAGACCTTATGATTATTTACTTTGACAATTATAATACAAACTATAAATGCCATACGATTTGTTAAACCAGAAATCACTTTATTAATATGAAAAAGATTGTTAATTACAACATTACACTCTTGCTATTGAGCATAATCCTAACATATATATATATATATATGTTGCTTTCTTTTTAGGTCGTTTTAATGACTCAAAAATCATATTTTGCATTGAGAGCATTTTCAAAGTGAGAAAATCATCCAACAACTCATCTTTGATCATTCAAACTCATTTCCATGTGCATCAAACATCATCAACCATCATCTAGGATCATCTAGGATGTATCTATGCATGGGTCTTCTTCAACACACATAACTTGGTAAGTTGTTCACTAATTTCATCCATTTTAGTGTATTACTTAACAAGAAATCTCTTTTATTACTTGTATAGTTTTAGAACATATTCTATATACAAGATTGAGATTATTGTGTTGATTGATTGAGAGTTGTATTGTGATAGCTATGACATCTAGGATTATTTTATCTTAAATAGCTAAGTTTACATATGACATGTAGACACATAATATTTAGGATTGTTGTTATTGACATCTTTAATTCCTAGATAAGCATTTAGTGTAACCTAGCATTATTTGCATCTTGAATATCATCATATTCACATAGGTTGCTGGGGTTAATTACTGTTTGTGGTTTAATGTGGTCAACCTAGGTTTTGAACTTTCATTCAAGTAATGGATTTGAGGACCATGTGTGGCTAGCATAGTAGCCCGTGAGTTTTTCCCTGTTGAGAGTTTCTCACGTAAATCAATCAACGAGTAATTTATTGTTTTCCGCACGTAGATTAAGTTGATTGAATTTTGACTAGATTGGGGTTTTTATTGAATATAGACTAATAAAGAAAAATTGGTAATTAACTTGATTAAAACCTATTCACCCCCCTCTAGGTATATTTAGACACACCGTTATTAGTTTCAATTGGTATCAGAACGGGTTCCAAGACATATTTAGGAGATTCATGATTTTGGTGTGTTTTTGCATTTTGTGTGTTTTTGAGCATGAGGCCTCATTTGCTCACCGGGATAAATTATGACCTCTTGGAAAGGCAAGATGGAGTCGTATATTTGCCAAATCCATGATCATGCTTGGATGGCAGTTGAAAACGGCTACGCTTCACCAACAATGACTTCTACGGGTGGAGGAGAGGATGTTGTGGAGTCGTATATTTGCCAAATCCATGATCATGCTTGGATGGCAGTTGAAAACGGCTACGCTTCACCAACAATGACTTCTACGGGTGGAGGAGAGGATGTTGTCAAGCCAAAGGCACAATGGAATGCTCGAGAGTTTGAGGCATCCAAATGGAATAGAAAAGCGATGCATGCCATCCTATGTGTTATGGACGAGAATCAATACAAATTGATTCAAAACACTCGGATCGCTAAGAAGGTGTGGGAAATCCTAGAGACGGCACATGAGGGCAGCGAAGTAGTTAAGGACTCTAAACTTCAAGTCCTACAAACTCAATTTGAGATGCTTAGAATGGAGGGGAACAAGTGTTTCGATGACTTTGAGAGAAAGTTGATGGACATTGTCAACCAAAGTCATCAACTTGGTGACCCTTACTCGGATAGAATGATCAAGCAAAAGATAATGAGATCGCTTCCTGAGAGATTTGAGTCCAAGGTAATGGCTTTAGAAGAGAATAGTGATTACAAGAATATGAAGCCGAATGAGGTGATTGGGAGATGAAAATATATATACTGCGTGTGCGTCTAATACAACATAAAGAAGTGGTGAATGGGTTGTTACTCGATTATTACCAATTTTTCGATTAGTCAATATTAATCACAATTAACTCAATTCAACAAACAATATAAATCAAGTAAAAGTGCGAAAATATAAAGAACACTTGATTTTTACGTGGAAACCTTCAACAAGGAAAAACAATGAGCTATTCTGCTAGCTACACATAGTCCTCAAATCAACTATATGTAATGATGTTTACAACCTAGGTTGACCTTAACCATTCTCGCTCACTAACCCATCACTACTACCCGTATGCCTTTTACAGTGATTCTAGACCAACCCTAGACAACCTCTATATGAAGACAAAGTTACACCCTTAAGTGATCTCCACGATCCATTACTCTTGGCGTGAGAACCTTCTAATCTACTCGCGGGCCTTTTATAGAAAAGCTAGTACAATGCTTATGCAACTTCACATAGAAGCCACAAGACTTTGACTCTATGAAGAGAATTAAAAGTCTAAGTGCATATGACAATTATGCTCAACACAAAATATGCTAGACAAACATATAATGCTTAACTAGATGCTATAAGGCAAATCAACACTCTAGTTATCAACAATGCCTACATGCTCATAAATGAGGGCTCAATTAGATGCAAAGAGATTCTAGCAACCTAATTGTCAACAAAATATACATAAACATTCAAAAGCATAAATAATTGATTAAAGGACAATCTATCAACCTAGTCATCAATAAATCACACAAGAATGTTTATGACTTAGCTTTTCAGGCAAAAATGACCTAATCAATTAAGCTATTAAAAAACAAACCCAATTATGTCATCATTCAACAATAAATGCATTCAATAAATGATTTCTACAAATCCTATGCATAAAAAACGAATTCTTGGACTTGAAGAACAATAAAAAAAGATGAAATGTTTGTTCTTACTTACCAAGCCAAGATTGATGAAGAACCATGAAAGATTGATGCATGAAAGATGTTAGATGCGCATGGGTTTTGGGTTTGCAGATTAAAGAAGCAAGCTTTACTTTCTCTCACTAAAGGAGCTCTTCGTCTCTCTAAAATATGATCTTTGGAGCTCTTAATCACCTAAGAGAGGTAAGAGATTAATATATATGCTGCCCTAGATGAAATGACATCGTTTTGGCAAACAAACTGCAAAAATGTGTCAGACCGTTGTGCGTACCGCAGTACGGATAGGGTGTCCCAAATGCGGTACACAAGGCGTATAGCCTCTGGACTTTTCAGCGGTAGGGGACTATTGCATAGGCACATGCATCTACGGCAATATGGGTAGTGGTACACCAGAGAGACTTCTTTGGAAAAAACCGTGAAGCAGGCAATTGTATAGTCGGTGGTACACCCGGCGGCACCAGCTGCGATCAAAGGAAAAATCCATTTTCTCAACACATCAAACACACTTAACCTAATATGAAAGTTATACAAGTGTGAAGTGTGATAAATGACATAGATGCACAAATCATTGAAACACACATGCATGGTAACAAATGCAAGATAGATAAAAATGCATGCAAGTGTATGTGTGCACCTAATCTCTACAAGAATCAAGGTCAAGTCATATACCTTTTGAAGCTCTTGATCTTGAAGTCATGGAGATGCTTGGAAGCTTGCCTTAATAGACATCAAAAAGACCTAAGCTACCCATTACACCAATCATCCCAAATGTGGTATGTGAAATTCTCTAAAGAGATGTAGTGTATATTATACCTAGAGGACGGAGAGAAGGAGGGTGAATAGGTATAGTCCCAATTTCTTCCAACTTCAAAATTTTTGGATTACAAGATTGAATATACACTTGATATGATTTAACAATTGTATAGTATGAGTCAATACATGTAAAAATCAATATACAAGAGACACAATCAATACATGATATGGAAGATAATAAAAGTAAAGCGAAAATGAACACAAGTATTCTTACGTGGTAAACCTCAAAGAGGAAACATCCACGGGTTGAATAACCATAACCACCGACAAAGCAATCCACTATATGAAAATGACTTACACACCCAAGGCTATCAATAAATGATATCCACCCTTAGCTATCAACTCCTAATCTATCCTCAAGGCCTAGTGAACCACCTAGCCTACTCTCTATCCAAGATGTGTCCTACACCTCTAGAGAGCAACTCTTTATCCAAGGCTCTCAAGCCTTTAGGAAGATTTCCTTGCTTAGCAATCTAGATCACAAATGATCCTAGTCAAGCTTCCCTAGTTCAACCATCCGGAGTACTAAACTTCTAGCTAAGACTTTTGCGTTATCCTGTCCTCTTGATCCTAACTAAGTCTTTGTGCCTGGCTATCCGGAACACTTTCCTAGCCAAGTCTTCTTGCTCAAATCAAGGCTTCACTCACCTTAACAAGAGACTTCAACCTTTCCACAAGGTAATGATCTAAATGATGCAAATGATCCAAACATAAGTCAAATAAAGCAAGATGATCAATCCAACTTTATGAACATGCTTAGTGATAATCTAGAATATGCTTTCAACACACAATCACAAATCTAACTAGAAATCAAAGCATGTGAATCAATAAGAACAAGATATGAATATTCAATATATCATAAGAAAATCTTAGTTCTTAGATCATGAAATTAAACCTAGAAATTATCATGAAGCACATCACATATAACATTTCTAGAATCAATTCCAAGTTAAATCAAGTTTAGCAAATATATGTTCAAGAGAAATCAAAAAGCTAAAACTCAATTAACAAATGATCAAACACCCATAGGATATGATCTATCATCATTCTTACCATAAATCATCTGAAACAAATTATGGTGTGCCTAATATTAATCTAGAGGGGGGTGAATAGATTTTATCTGATTTACCCAATTTTCATTAAAGGTCAAATTGACGAAAATACCCCTAGCTAGTCACAATAATATATCAAGTGTCGGAATTGTAAAGAACACAAGATATTTATGTGGAAACCCTCACGGGAAAAACCACGAGCTGTTATGTGAGCCACACATGAACCTCGAATCCACTAAATGTGATAAAGATTACAACCTAATTCCGGAAGTAATCACACACCTACCTAATCCCGATATAAGTGGACCTAGTCCAATTGCTTGCGATCTAAGCAACCTACTCTTGGAAGCTACACACAAGACTTACTTCTCAATAAAGAGATAAAATGGCCTAAGTGAATATATAATGATATTTAATGAACAAACAAGGCTAGGAAACCTTAGATGCTTATCTAGGATAATGAATATGCAATAAAAGCAATCTTAAATATCAATAACTAAATAACATGTCAAATAGCTTAGCAATCAAGATTAAACACAACCTAGAAAGCTATCACAATACAACACTCAATCATTTCATCACAAACAATCTCTATCTTGTATCTAGCATGTGTTCTAAAAACATACAAGTGAATAAAGAGAATACTCGTTAAGAAAGACACTAAAATTAGATGAAGTTAGTGAGATTCTTACCAAGCAAGATGTGATGATGCAAAACCATGCATGGATGCACTCTATGTGAGCATAGATGATGCAATATGAAGTTTGATGCAAAAAGGAAAAGCTTTGAGTGATTAAAGGTGAGTAATTGAGGATTTTTGGCTCTTAAAAAAGTGTTCTAAGAGAAAAATATGCTTTTGAAACTCTTAGGGCTGACCTAAAATGAAAGTGGGATATTTATAGGCTCCTAACAAAACTACAGCGGTTTAGACTTTTGCACAAGGCGGACTGCCACGGTCATCGACTGCCGCGGTTGGGTCAACCACATCACTTCAACCGCGGCACAGAGAATGTATCTCTATCGCCTGTGTACCGCGGTTGATCCAACCGTGGCACTTCAACTACGGCAGATAAGGGACATCTCTGTCACTAGCATGTCGCGGTTATCCAACCGCGGCAGAGAAGGTCAATGCCTTCTCATGCAGCTTCTTACATAAGATCAAGCCATGGGTGCAAGTGTGTGAGTGAAATGAATGCATCCTAATGCCTAACATGTTATGGCATAAAACTAGCAAGATGCAAAAATTAAACATGCAAGAAAAGAGATTAATGAACATTAATGCACACAATATAAACATACACAACATATAACAAAAGACATATGCATGGGTTGTGGGTGTGTGCAACTATCTCTTCAAAGCAAGTAAGCACTTAGAAATTTACCTTTGAAGTGCTTGATCTCTTGAGGTCTTAAAAAAGTCTTTGAGCTTGAATCTCAATCACCTAAACTACCCTTACATTCAAACCTCAATATGTGGTTTGTCCACGAAATAAGCCAATCAAAATATGGGAATCCTTACATCATCTATCAAATAAGAAGATTAAAAGAGATGATCAAAGAGAAAGTGACAAGAAGAAGTTTCACATACAAAGTTGAAACTCAGACTGAAGAACAGCTTGCTGCGAACAATCACAAATTCATTTGACTCTAAAAATACTTGGAGTTTGTATCTCTCTTCAAGACCAACAATTTGGGTTTTTAGATCACTCAATTTCGAGTTTGTATGAGAGAGTTATGATCAAAATAAGAAAACTAAAATTGAGAGAAAATTTTTGATTTCATCTTTTTCAAATTTTCTACACTTAATGTTTAGAGGGAAGGAGGAGAGCTTTTGAAAGAATTCAAAGGAGGGAAAATGAACAAATCACCGCCTCCCACATCACCTCCACGTGTGGGGCGTGTGTGCTACATGTGGGCAGAGATGCATCCCAGCCGTGTGGCATACAAAGGTTGGCTTTTGGCCAATCTCGCTCCTCTCGCGCACCTCTCACATTCTTCGTCCATATTCAGGCCTCCAAACTCCGATTTTAAATCCATATTTGGATTACGAATCGAGACTCCCTCACGCACAACGAAGACCATAAAAATTTGCAAAAAGGTTGAAAATTCATCTCGAAAAATGACGACAAAGACAACTCAACGAATGAAAACGCAAAATAACATAGCTACATCGTTTGGACTCGAAACCTAATGAATGAGTAATCGAAATGACCTGGACTCAATAAGGAATCATATGAGACCAGGAACTGCTAGTCCTTCTCTAATAGTACTAGTCCAGTAGCATGTTTGGAATCTTAGAAGTTCCTAGCAACTGAAATGAGGCTCTGGAACCCACTCGGACGAACTGGAACCTAGGTGGCTCACTTGGGCATTGAGGGGCCCGGTATAAAAGTGAGGAACCATTTTCATGATGATGGTCCTAAGGCTTACTAGGGCATCAAGAAGTACCTAGTAGCTGAAATGAGGCTATAGACTCCACTCGGACGAACCGAAACCTAGGTGACTCACTTTGGCTTTGTAGGGCCCAGTATAAAATGTGAGGAGCCACCTTCATGATGTTGGTCAAAAGGCTTACTAGTGTATCAAGAAGTACCTAGCAGCTGAAATGAGGCTCTGGACTCCACTCGAACAAACTGGAACCTAGGTGGCTCACTTGGGCGTTGAGGGGCCAGGTATAAAAAGTGAGGAGCTACCTTTATGATTTTCGTCCAGAGGCTTGCTAGGGCATCAAAAAGTATCTAGCAGCTGAAATGAGGCTCTGGACACTCCTTGAACGAATTGAGATCGTAAGTGGCTCACTTAGGCGTTGATGGGCCTAGTACAAAAGGTAAGGAGCCACATTCATGATGTTGGTCCAAAAGCTTGCTAGGGTATCAAGAAGTACCTAACAACTGAAATAAGGCTCTAGACACCACTCAGATGAACCAGAACCTAGGTGGCTCATTTGGGCATTGAGGGGCCATATACAAAAAGTGAGGAGCCTCCTACATGATGCTAGTTCAAAGGCTTGCTAGGGGGTCAAGAAGTACCTAGCAGCTGAAATGAGGCTTTAGACGCTCCTTGAACGAATCGGGATCGTAGGTGGCTCACTTGGGCTTTAAGGGGCCCGGTATAAAAAGTGAGGAGAGACTAGTATGATACTGGTCCAAAGGCATGCTTGAAATAGTAAAAGTCCCCTACAACTAAAATGAGGCTTTGGACCCTGCTGAAAAGAATCAGAACCGCAGTGGCTTACTTAGGCATTGTCCAGCCCGGTACAAAAAGTGAGGAGCATTAGTCTGGTAGCAGTACTGCTACTCTAGAGGCTTGCTTTAGGCATGTAAGAGGCCTCAGCAAATGTAGGAAGCTTCTGGGTTCTCCTCGAACGGATCCGGACTTCGGTGGCTTACTAGAGCGTTGAAGGACCCAGTATAAGGTGAGAGGAACCACCAGCATGATACTGGTCCAGAGGTGTGCTTAGGATCCTAGAAGTTTCTAACAACTGAAATGAGGCTCTAGACCCCGCTGAAAGGAATCAGAACCACAGTGGCTCACATGGGCGTTGTCTGACCCGGTATAAGGTGAGAGGAGTCACCGACATGATACTGATCAAGAGGCATGATTGGGATCCTAGAAGTCCCTAGCAACTGAAATGAGGCCCTGGACACTCCTTGAAAAAATCGAGATTATAGGTGGCTCACTTAGGCATTGAAGGGCCCGGTACAAAAGTGAGGAGACACTGGTATGATATTAGTCTAGAGGCATGCTTGCGATCGTAAAAGTCCCCTGCAACTAATATGAAGCTCTAGACCCTACTAAAAAGAATCAAAACTATAGTGGCTTACTTGAGCGTTGTCTGGCCTAGTACAAAAAGTGAGAAACCACTAGTCTGGTAGTGGTGCTGCTGCTCTAGAAGCTTGCTTAGGTATGTAAGAGGCCTCAACAACTGTGGGAAGCCTCTAGGCTCTCCTTAAACTGATCGGGACTTCGGTGGCTTACTAGGGTGTTAAAGGGCCCGATATAAAGTGATAGAAGCCACCGGCATGATACTGGTCCAGAGGCTTGCTTGGGATCCCAAAAGTTATCGGCAACTGAAATGAGGCTCTAAACCTCACTGAAAGGAATCAAAACCGAGTGGCTCACTTGGGTGTTATCCGGCCTGATACAAAAAGTAATGAGCCACTGGTCTTTTACCGGTCGTTCTGCTCCTATGATCGTAGAGTTGAGTTGGCTTCCCGGGTGCACATGTTGACCCTTCTGAAGAGTGGATCCGGCAATATGAAGGGGTCCGTATGTATAAGTGCAAATATGGTAAATCTGCTGGGTAGGAGCTCTACCCGGTACTGGAGTAAATCCGCTGCGAGGAAGCAGGATGGGTGTAGCTCTACTGCGTAGAAGCTCTAAGAGTACCGGGGCGGATCTACTGGATAGGAGATTTACCAGTAGTGGAGCAAATCTTATGTAGGGAAGCAGGAGAGGTACAACTCTACTACATAAGAGTTCTAAGTGTACCGGAGCAGATCTGATGGGTAGGAGATCTATTGGTAGCGAAACGGCTGTAGAGGAGCTTTGCAAGCATATGAGCAGACTTGCTGCATCGGGGCAGCATAGGATACCGGCTCCACTAGGAGTCCCATACATCATATTTGCTCCACATCAAACAAAAGTCATCAAATGACAAAGTGAGCACCATTCGTGGTGCACATGCAATATATACAAATATGGAGAGAGTATATAACACATGAATAATATGCAATGAATAATGAATCTATCACCTCAATAGTAGAAGTTTGAGCTTGCATAGCAATAAATTACTTAGATCTCATGGATCTAAATTATGATGCACTCCACATGTTCAACATATATATGGCGAAGTATCAACAAATTATAATAGGCGTTCATTTAGTTCATAGGATCCATGCGAACTTTTTTATAAAATCACACTAGTAATAAAGGAACCGGTATGGTGAAATAAAGTATCATGGTATAAGCATGTAGTGAACAAAGGAATGGGATGCGTTAAATCACATGTATAGTGTTAATATGTAAGAGATAAAGAAACATACGCTCATGTAAAAACAAGGAAGCCACGTTGGTCAAGTGAACTTCCCACAGACGGTGCCAAAAGTGTTACCGGAAAAACGTCACCACGGTGAGTTTCCAAATAATGACTTTAAAGGACCGCGGTCGAAATAGACCACGGTTGGGGGGGGGGGGGGGGGGGATCATATAGTTCGATACCTATGTAAATACAGCAAAACAAACAAGATACAACAGTAGTTAAGAGCAAAGATAAATTTGATACCTGTGTGTGTTCAATAATACAAGCTAGATACAATGGTGATTAAAGGCGAAGGGAGATCAATATATTATATTGTATCCTAATCCTTGGTCTTGGTCCCTGGTCGTGGTGTTTGGTCCTCGTACCCCATACCTCGTACCTCGTACCCCGTACCCCGTACCCCGTACCCCATACCTCGTACCTCGTATATGGTACTCTTCTCTAGATCTCCTTTGTAGTTCCCCGACCCAAATAGCAAGCAAGTAGGAGGAGGGATAGGAGTTCTTCAATGATATAGATATGGTCATGAAGGATGAGACCACATCGGTTCTTCTAGCTAGTCTGAAGGCTCTTTCCCCTTCTTTATATGTGGCATGTCATGCGAACGGGTGGATAAGAGAGCTAAGACCAATAGGGTCAAAGTCTAACTCACATACATGCATAATAAAATAGATAAAAGGGAGAATAACAAATCTTTTGATAGAAGGTGGACTAGCCTAGGGGGAAAAAGCATCACATATGATCACATGCTGAAAAACCCCTAGGTAGTATCTTGTAGAGAGAGTGACCACCCTTATATTATTTATGAATAAGGTATGCTCCAATGAACTTACAAAAGTAGTAAAGTGATACAATGTAAATGCTCCGGAGAGCTTACAGTAATAGGTGGTGTATAGCCTTTTGGTCGAAAACGATGGCGTTTTAGTACTCCTCTTTGTAGCTTTAATCCTTAAATTTAGCCAATAAAGCCATAATTATTTGGCATTGATTGAGTTGAATATTTCTCATTAATGGTGTTGTGAATGGCCATTAAAGAGTTAACTATCTTCATTAATACGGTTGATTATCTCTATTAATAGGGTTGACTATCTCTATTGATGGCATTGTGAATGGTCGGAAAGGTCAACTTTCCTTGCACTTGAACGTTGGCACATACTATCCTCATTGTAGCATGGTTCTGGTCTTCCTTGGTAATCTGACAGATGGTGTATTAAGACCTCCCTTATTGACGCCTTCTAAGCTAGGTGGTCGGGTGGTGCTTGGAGGACCAGTCCGGGTACAAGATACCGGGGTACCGAGTACAGGGTATTTGGTACTGAGGTACGAGGTATCGGGTACGGGGGTACCGGGATATCGATGTGGCGCGACATCACGATACTGTGTATCATAGATCATACGATAGCGGGGTTCTAAGATAGTGTGATAGCGGGATCCTTAGGACCCTGTGTTCATTCTTTCAATAATCAAATGACCTTGGCATTGATGGAAAATTCTTCTTTGGACCCCTACCAAAAAAGTGTTAGGATTATGCTCAATAGCAAGAGTGTAATGTTGTAATTAACAATCTTTTTCATATTAATAAAGAGATTTCTGGTTTAACAAATCGTATAGCATTTATAGTTTATATTATAATTGTCAAAGTAAATAATCATAAGGTCTAAAGACTATGGGAAAAGAAGAATTGTTCGTACATCTGGATATGTATGTGGTAGACACAATTCTTTAGTTAGTCTTGAATAATGTTCACAACTTAAGTTAAAGGTTGGGCACCTTTATCTTGTTAAAGTTGTAGAATTCTTTTGCTAGCATTTGAGTGGGATCAAATGAGATATGATGAGTCTAAAATCATCGGAGTGTCTTCGAGCAAAAGGATCTAGTGCACTGGGTGCATTGAACTGGATCACAATGAAAAGCTTTATCTAGAACCGTCAATAGATAATAGTCTTTTCATTATCAGGACAATCGGAGGGTCTATCTTAATCCTGAGATTAATGATGGACTTATGGTTGCAAGTGATATCATTTGAGTTATCAATGAGTACGATTATATCGCATAGTCTATCCTCGATAGTTTGGTGATATTCATGTGTTAATCGATAGAGGACTTCATTTATAGATATGGACATCGTGGCTCCATTTTAATTAAATGAGAGTATAATATCATCATATGGATGTTTTGAGGTAATTGGATATTAAATCTCAACGTTGAGTTTTCAATAGTGTCTATTGAAAACATGGCTTCTGGACAAGTCAAAATATCCAAGTTCAAAACGTGGTCATATGAGTAAATATGGTAACTTGGAGAGTTATAGGCGGTCTATGAACTCTTGGCGATTACTGATATTAATCACGAGGATACACTATCTCCAATATGATTGTCTAGGGTATGAATGAGGAGCATCTTCCTTTTCTATCTTTATTTAAGAGTTCAGTTTTAGCTCTTTAGTGGAATGAGTTAAAATTAATGGATCGGACCTAAGTGAATCATTTGTTGATTGTGATTAGGTTACGTCTATTGAAGCTTAAATTTAGATGGCCCGCCAAGATCCCCAATCCACACGGACTTGCATGGATCACTTGATATATTCTACCGGACCAATTTAAGGGTCCATCTAGAATTGCATTTAATATATTAAGAATATAATTTGCACATTATTTAAGTAATGGGCTGCTCAATTATATTAATATATTAATGAAAGACATGTGGGCTTGTTTCTTTTAGTAAGAATGGGTCTGGTTCACATGTGGGCTTTTTATTTAAAGTCCAATGGATTAAATGAAATAAGAAAATAATGTTAGGCCCAATCTTAATCAAGTGGGGCGGCAAGGTTAAAATTTTAACCTAAAATATTATTTTGTTTCATTTGTTTTAATTAAATAAGAATTAATTAATTTATTGATTAATTGTTTAATTAAAGAAACAAATCTTTCCTAAAAGTAAAAGACTTGTTTGATAAGGAAATAAATAAATTAGTTTTATTTATTTAATCAAATAAGGAGTCTTTTTATTTAGTCAAAATAAAAGAATAAAAATCAAGGAGTTCGATTAGGGTTTGAAGTCTATTAAGTTGAAAAGAATTAGGGTTGAATTTAAGTCACCCTATATAAGTGACATTATAGAATTCGGCCAACCCTAATCTTAGACTACATAGAATTCGGCAACCCTAAAGGAAAAAGAAGAAAAAATTCGGCCAACCTATATATGTGTTCTTATAGGGTTCGGCCACCACAATCTATGGTGCTTGAGTTTTTTATTTCTTTCTTCTTCTTCTTAATTCCAAGAGAGAGTTTTTATTCTAAAAAGACAAAAGAGAGTGTGAAATTATTCTTTGATAGTATACTATTACTTAATCATCAATAAGCTTGTGTATACGATATCGATCTAGATTCACGCGAGTTTTGATCATTAGATTGAGAACTCAAAAGTGACCGGAATAATTTTTTGACATTCTTTTGATTGTTTTTGTGACTAACAAAGAAAAGAAAGTTTTTGTTGTTTGGTCCATTCACAGTTTTGCAATTCAAAGAAAAGGGAGACCACGCTCCTAGGTGATCCACGTTCGTGCTCGGATTGAAGGTCTTGCGGATTACCATCGACGTAAGTCAATCGGATCACGCGACAAAAGGTAATTTACTTTTGTTAACATATATGCATGTTTATTGATTAAAAGGGTTTAAGGTTCATAAAGGAAAAATTTTAAAAGTCACTAAATCGTTTTTTAGTATCGCTTCCGCTGCGTTTACCACTTTTATTTATTATTTTTCCCTACAATGACATACTTATGTGAAATTGTGTTTATTTTTTTTATGTTTATTATATTTTTGACTTGAACATGATCTTATATGATTCCTTATTGAGTCCCAGTCATTTCGATTACTCATTCATTAGGTTTCAAGTCTAAACAATGTAGCTACGCTACTTTGCGTTCTCATTTGTTGAGTTGTCTTCGTTATCATTTTCCGAGATGAATTTTCAACCTTTTTGCAAACTTTTGTGGTCTTTGTTGTGCGTGAGGGAGTCACGATTCGTAATCCAAAAATGGATTCAAAATCGGAGTTCGGAGGCCCGAATACGGATGAAGAATGCGAGAGGTGCGAGATTGGCCAAAGGCCAACCTTTGTGTGCCACGTGTGGGCCACACAGCTAAGATGCCTCTCTGCCCACGTGTGGCACACACGTCCCACACGTGGAGGTGACGTGGCAACCCATGATTTTTCCGTTTTTTCCTCCTTTGAATTCTTTCAAAAGCTCTCCTCCTTCCCTCCAAACATTAAGTGTAGAAAATTTGAAAAAAATAAAATCAGAAATTTTCTCTAAATTTTAGTTTTCTTATTTTGATCATAACTCTCTTATACAAACTCGAAATTGAGCGATCCAAAATCCAAAATGGTTGGTCTTGAAGAGAGCTACAAATCCCAAGCATTTTTAGAGTCAAATAAATTCGTGATTGTTCGAAGCAAGCTGTTCTTCAGTCTGAGTTTCAACTTTGTATGTGTGACTTCTTCTTTTCACTTTCTCTTTGATAATCTCTTTTAATCTTCTTATTTGATAGATGATTTGTGGTAAGAATGATGTTAGATCATATCCTAGGGGTGTTCGATCATTGGTTAATTGAGTTTTGGCTTTGTGATTTCTCTTGAACATATATTTGCTAAACTTGATTTAACTAGGAATTGATTCTAGAAATGTTATATATGATATGCTTCATGATAATTTCTAGGTTAAATTTCATGATCTAAGAACTAATATTTTCTTGTGATATATTAAATATTCATATCTTGTTCTTATTGATTCACATGCTTTGATTTCTAGATAGATTTTTGATTGTGTGTTGAAAGCATATTCTAGATTATCACTAAGCATGTTCATAAAGTTGGATTAATCATTTTGCTTTATTTGACTTGTGTTTGCATCGTTTGCATCATTTGCATCACTTAGATCATTGCCTTGTGGAAAGGTTGAAGTCTCTTGTTAAGGTGAGTGAAGCCTTGATTTGAGCAAGAAGACTTGGCTAGGAAAGTGTTCCGGATAGCCAAGCACGAAGACTTAGTTAGGATCAAGAGGATCTGGATAACTACGCAAAAGTCTTAGCTAGGAGTTTGGTACTCCGGATGGTTGAGCTAAGGAAGCTTGACTAGGATCATTTGTGATCTAGATTGCTAAGCAAGGAAATCTTCCTAAAGTCTTGAGAGCCTTGGATAGGGAGTTGCTCTCTAGAGAAATAGGACACATCTTGGATAGAGAGTAGGCTAGGTGGTTCACTAGGCCTTGAGGGTATATTAGGAGTTGATAGCTTAGGGTGGATATCATTTGTTGATAGCCTTGAGTGTGTAAGTCATTTTCATATAGTTGATTGCTTTGTCGGTGGTTGTGGTTATTCAACCCGTGGATGTTTCCTCTTTGAGGTTTACCACGTAAAAATACTTGTGTTCATTTTCGCTTTACTTTTTATTATCTTCTATATCATGTATTGATTATATCTCTTGTATATTGATTTTTACATGTATTGACTCATACTATACAATTGTTAAATCATATTAAGTGTACATTTCATTCTTGTAATCCGAAAATTTTGAAGTTGGAAGAAATTGGGACTATACCTATTCACCCCCATCTAGGTATAATACACTACATCTCTCTAGGGAATTTCATTTGGTATTAGAGCAGGTGTCTAGAGGCACTTAGATAGATCCCTTCTTTGTAGTGTTTGTGTTTTTATCTTGATAGTCATGATTAAGGAAGTGTATTCCTATATGGCTTCTTTTGTGGAACCCATTGACTTAGATGAGAAAAAGATCAATGATCTTATTCTTGAGAATGAACGCTTATCCAAAGTCAATGTGTCCCTCAATAAGAAGCTAGATAATCATGGTCTAGGCTCAAAAGATTTCAATAAACTTAAAGACAAGATTCTAAGTCTAGAAATGAACCTTAAGCTAGAAATTGAGCAAAGGGATAATTCTCTTGTTAGTGTTAGAAGGCTAGAAAACATGCTTAAAGCCAAACTTAGTGAGCACTTAAATCAAGAGAAAAAGTATGAGCAATGGCTAAATAAATCACGCGAAGATGTTAGGAAAAGTGATAACATCTTAGAAAAACATGCCACTAAAAATAGGTTGCTTAGTGATAAACTTGATGAGACAAGTAGAATGATTAACAAGATGTCATCTAGTTCTAACAAGGTTGAATCTCTCATTAAAAATGGAAAGCATCCTTGGGACAAAAGAGGTTTGGGTTATATCAATGAGAAGGAAACCCCTTTCTACTAACAAATCTACTTTTGTCAAAGCAAGTGTTAAAACAAATGTAGGTACAGTCACTCAAGGTAAAGCTATGAAAGCTACTGGAGGTGCCTCTACATCAACAAGGAAGTTCAATGGAAGAACTCAACAAGATCAACATCAATGTGCAACAATCTCTAATGTTAGAGGTGAAGCATCATGGGTTGCATTTCAAAGAGGAAAAATTGTGAGAAAACCAAAGGCTTTGGAAGTAATAGCAAATGGTAAATTTCTTAAGTTTATTCCTATTTGTCATCATTGTAACATAATAGGACATATTCGACCTAGGTGCTTTGAATATATTCATAAATGCGAACTTGATAATGCTTTTCATGATATGTCTTTGAATGGACCTAGGCATTCATCCATGTATGGATATAGAAATAGACCTAGGAAGACTTTGGAAAAGCATGTTGTGAAGAAAGTTGTTGATGACTTGCTTGCTAAATCTTGTTTTGTGCCTCACTCTACCATGCATAAAAAAGTTGATAATGCTTTGCTTGATATTTTTGAAAATGTGACCAATGAGGTCAATGTGCATGATAAAAAGTCTAACATTGAGTCAAAGCATTTTAGTGGTAAGAGTGATAGGCGTATTGTGAAGAGTGTGTGGGTTAGAAAGGACATTCCTAAATGTCTAGTTGCACAATATTCTTTAAGAGACAACTTCCTCCTATTCTTGGTACCTAGATATCGGTTGCTCTAGGAACATGACCGGAAACAAAGAGTTCTTTAGGAATCTTATGTTAAAGGATGGAGGTTGGGTCACTTTTGGTGATGGCACCAAAAAGCAAGTTCTAGGCAAGGGAACAATACTTTGTATATTGATGGGTTATAAGCTAACTTAATAAGCATCACTCACTTGTGTGAAATTTTTAAGGAAGTTAGCTTTTACAAAGATGTGTGCACTATAGTTGATAAAAAGGGCAATGTTGTCTTAAAAGTCAAAAGGTCCATAGACAATTGCTATTATCTTGAGGTAAACCCTATAACTTGCAACATGGCACATGAGTGCAATAAGCTTGACTTGTGGCATCAATGTTTGGGCCACATGAACTTTAAAGATTTAAAGAAACTTGAAACAGTAAGTATTGTTAGAGGTTTTCCCAATCTTGGTAAAAAGCTAGATGTTGTTTGTAAACCTTGCCAATTAGGTAAACAAACCAAAACACATCACAAAAAGAATTCTTACATAGCTACCAAGAGACCTTTAGAACTTGTGCATATGGACCTAACAGGGCCAATTCAAACCGAGAGCATCAATAGCAAAAAGTACATTTTTGTGTGTGTTGATGACTACTCTAGGTTTACTTAGGTTTATTTTCTTAGAAACAAGGCCGAGGCTTTTGATTACTTCAAGAAGTTTTGTAATCAAGTTCAAAATGAAAAAGGTCTTGATATCAAGAAAATATGTCGTATTAGGAGTGATCATGGGACGGAATCCGAGAATGCCAAATTTAATGATTTTTGTGATAGTTTAAGGATTTCTCATGAGTTCTCTTCAACAAAATGGTGTTGTTGAGAGAAAGAACCGAGTCTTGCAAGAGATGGCTAGGGTCATACTTAGTAGCAAGAAAATCCCTAGAAACCTATGGGCCGAAGCTGTCAATTCCGTTTGTTATTTATCGAATAGAGTATTTAGGAGGCCTAGCACAAAACTAACGTCCTATAAGCTATGGAAGGGCAAAAAGCCCAATGTAAGTTACTTCCACACTTTTGGGAGTAAGTGTTACATTTTGAATGATAGAGATCACTTAGGAAAGTTTAATGCTAAAAGTGATATTGGTCTCTTTCTTGGGTATGCTATTAATAGTCATGCATATAGAGTTTTCAATTTGACTACTAAGACAATTATGGAGTCTATCATTGTGATGATAGATGACCTTAGCATGTTTGATATATGTGATGGTAATGGTGTCAATGAATCTAATGAAAATATTTTGAATGACACTAATACACCTATTGATGTGGCTAGTAATGAATCTAGTCAAAAAGATGAAAATGATGGTGTTGATGAAGTAGGAAGTCTAGAGAATGAAAATGTTTTAAATGATAACAAACAAAATGACCAAGTTGTTGAACGTTCTCACTTTAGACTTAGAAACTCACACTATCAAGAATACATCATAGGTGATTTGAATGAAGGGGTTAGAACTAGAAATCAAATAGCTAACCAAATTTCATATGCTTGCTACACTTCTCAAATTAAACCCAAAAATATTAATGAAGATATTATTGATGAATATTGGTTAGGGCTATGTAAGAAGAATTAAATCAATTTGAGAGGAATGAAGTGTGGTCCTTAGTTCCTAGGCCAAAAGACACAAATGTAATTGGCACTAAGTGGGTGTTTAGGAATAAGACCAATGAAAGTGGCAAGATTGTGAGGAATAAAGCTAGGCTAATGGCTTAAGGCTACACTCAAGTTGAGGGTGTAGACTTTGATGAGACATTTGCACCGGTTGCACATCTCGAGTCTATTAGACTTTTGTTGTCCATTGCTTGTGTTAAAAAGTCACTACAACAAATTTCACATTTTATAGCATGAGATGAATGCTATTATAAGTAATAGATAGCATTTTTTTCCAATGCTACCATAGCCAAAGCAATTAAAAGCAACTAACCAATCATTGCATTTTATAAACGTTATTGCCTGGTGCTTTGAAAAGCTACCGTAAAACGTATCATAACATTTTGCAAATGCTATAAATATCTTTCTAATGCAATCTTGAAATGCTATCGTACATCGTATCGTAGCCTTTTGCAAATGCTATATATGTCTTTACATTGCAATCTTAAAACGCTATCGTAAATTGTATCATAACTTTTTGCAAATGTTGTAAATGTCTTTCCATTGCAATCTTGAAATGCTATCGTAAATCATACTGTAGCCTTTTGCAAATGCTATAAATGTCTTTACATTGCAATCTTAAGACGCTATCGTAAATTGTATCATAACTTTTTGCAAATGTTGTAAATGTCTTTCCATTGCAATCTTGAAATGCTATCGTAAATCATACTGTAGCCTTTTGCAAATGCTATAAATGTCTTTACATTGCAATCTTAAGACGCTATCGTAAATTGTATCATAACTTTTTGCAAATGTTGTAAATGTCTTTCCATTGCAATCTTGAAATGCTATTAAACATTGATTAAGTTAGTAGCTTTTGTAAATTACAGCTTTTTCTATATTCTATGAAATCTATTCTATTGCATTTTAAAAAATGCTACGATTCAATAATGTCAATAATGATATTATTTGTTTTATATGAAAGAAATATTGATCAAATTTTATCCAGCTAATTAAGTATGAACATTAGTTGCAAAAATTACATATAAAAAAATGTGCATAAAAAAAGGTTCAAATCATTCCATTAATATACCAAAATAACTATATATATATATATATATATATCAAAGTATATATGGAGATTCTACAACATAATATGTTGATATACAAAAGTAAATATATCTGAACAAAAGAGCTAATTTCAAAGTCTACCAAAATGACTAACATGGATTCAACCACCGTTCATCTTCAACATATGTCCAGTGTAGTTGACAAAAAATTGTATCCCCATATTCATAATGTCGATAAAACATTGTGTCCCCATATTCATAACCTGGATTTATGATTCCACAAGAAGAGAAAAAAAAAAAGTTAACATTATAGGTTGTTTGCAAAACTTCAGCTCACTGCAACAGTCAACAAATGTAAAAAGATCTACTTGCACCAACAAATACATACACTAAAGCCAAATAAATTCAACTCCCAAACCTATAATTGTTTCATCAATTATGCTACGTCTCATGCTAGAAAATATATAACTTAAAACTAACATTATCAAACAATATAAAAAAAATTAAGTGAATAGAAATGGAAATGAAGATAAATTACCTAAACAAAAGATGTGATCCAAAGTCAATTTTCAAAAGCGAAATCAACTTTGTCAGCAGGCCATGCAAATGTGCTACCCATAGCTTCTTCTACATAAGTCATTTCTGATGTAGGCCTCCACAAAAAAGCTTCACCTTTCTTTGTCACATCTACCCAAACTCTCATGGCATTAGGTCCAATAGGGATATGATGGACCTTTGCATATGGATCACTTGAGGACCAACGTCCTTCACCAACTACTCTCCAATTCCCGTTCAATCTAGCAACTTGTATTTTTTGTTGTGCAGGTTGGTATTCACACTCTTTATGAAAACATGACATTGATTTTGAATAACCAACATAAGTATTTTATAATTGAGTCATGAATGCACAAATTTATAACCAACTAATTTCCATGTAAATGAAAAACATTATAATCTTACCGGTATAGGAGTAATACGTGCATTTGTTGCTTCTTCACAAGATTGGCCTCCTATATTTTGATTCTGAAAAAAAATGTTAATATGTTCAAAGGTAAGAATCCATACAATTTAGTTACATATTTTTTTTTTCTCTTTTTTTTTTTTTTTTTGCAGATACCGAAACAAGGCATCATCTACAAACATCACAGAAACATAGCACGCAGCTCACAGTCAGGAAAAAACTGAGCAAGCCTACACAAGGCAAAAACTAGCAACTCAAACAAGGCCAAAGACAACAACAAAAATAAAAAACAAAAACACAGGAAAAATAAGAGGGAGAGCCTTGAAACAGAGGCTAACCAGAAACTAAGATGGAGCACCAAGACCAACACAGAAACTCCAGAAACCCAATATCAACAAAAAATATTCCATTCCATAAAATCTCCAGCCATACTACACCCTATTTTAGCTATGGCAGCAAAAAAAATTAGAGGTTCTCGAAGCAAATCGCACTTCCGTGCCACCAAGACTCTCAAGATTGCATCGAATATCATAGATATCATTGACATGTTTTAGATTGCCCACTCCACCATTATTAATCCAAGATACATCCACCATTTAATAGCTAACAATCTCAATTTTAAGGCCCACAAAAGAGGTGATAGTAGCACATAGGGCAATAGCCTTAACTTGCCAGATTTTTTTAGCAAAGCTATTACTGCTGTGGTAAGATTTTCCACTTGATCTTTTAAGACATTTTGTTCTTCTTTCCATATAATTCAATCATGAATGCACAAATTTATAACCAACCAATTTACATGTAAATGAAAGGCAGTATATTCTTACCGGTATAAGAGTAATATGTGTATTTGGAGCTTCCTCAGAAGATTGATCTCCCATATTTTGATTCTGATAAAAAAATGTTATTATATTTTAAGGTAAGAATCCATACAAATTTGTTACATAGTTGACTTGCCTGATTTTTTAGCAAAGCTGTTATTACAGCAGTAAGATTTTCCACTTGATCCTTTAATGCATTTTGTTCTTCTTCCATTTCCTCCTATCATTTTTCAAAACATTACAAAGCAATAAAAAGTTAAAAAATGATAATAACACAGTAAAACAACATGAATGTATACCACATTGCACTAAATTGAAATGGCTTTTACAATATAGATAATCAACACAACAATACCTACTTAGCAAAACCAATTTTTTTTTTATTGCAAAATAAACATAGAAATATAATAATTTTGTAACTAAAAAGAAATTAATATCAAAAGTCAATACCTAGAAGTCTAGAACAATGAAAAATCAAGTCTAGAAAGTAAATATGACTCTACTAGACATTACCCAAATTAGGAAATAGACATGCATTGCAAAACAACTACCAGTAAGTTATGTGTGGTACTAATATGAAAAGAATAGTCATCTAAAATATCATGTCTCATAATATTTTTTTGAACAACAAAAGTTTTATTAAAGCGAAGCAGACCAAAACAGGCCGCCATAGAACAAGCACAAAGAAAGGCCAGAAACAGCCGCACAGCAAAACAAACAAATAGGAAAAGCAGAACAAAGAGAAACAAAAGAACACCCTCAAAACAAGGCAACCAACAAACAACACCAGAACACGTGGCACATATCATACAATTAATACAAAAAATCAAACATCTCCTCAAATAAAAACATCCCCAAACATCATGTCTCAAAATATAAAATAATTACATACTTAAAAAGAAAATTCATACCTCAAAATACAAATTGAAGTGAATTGTACCTGATAATAAGAGGAAAAAATGAGTTAGTAAAAAGAACACCAAAATTTAACTTTTGGGTACGAAGACATCTTATATATATAAATATATATATATATATATAAGACCTAAAAGAAAACCCAGTAAAGAAAGGCTCATGCCAAGATTCATAAGGAATTTAAAAAGTGTATTTGAAAATTTGATGTAAGATGAGAGACCAAAAAATAGAAGTAATCGGTGGAACCTACACTATATTCTAGTTCCTTTTTTTTTTTTTTTTTTTTTTTTTTTGAACATCTCTTATATTAAAGGCACCAAAGGCCACCAAAGAAACAACAAAAGGGCAAAAGCCACCAAGGAAACAAGCACACCCGAAACACTAGCCTGAACACAAATAGAGTAGAAGCAAAAACCACCCAAAAAAGAGACAAGGAGCTGAACAGCACCAAAAAACCAGAAAAACAAACAACTCTGAAAACCATCATGCCCTAGTTACAACTAGCTAAACACCAACCAATAGCAGGAAAAAAGACCAGAGAAAAACAATAACTAAAAGTTCCACAGCACAAAAAAAAAAAAAAAGCACCAAGAACAATAGAAACAGGGGATGATATCAGCTCAGCAGCTACCAATATCACCCCATTCAACATTCAATGAAATCCCCCATCATGCTAAGACAAAAAAAGATGTACCTTTTGTTTAATAACTAAAAGATTAAAAAAAAAATTTACCTTTTGTTTTATGTTATCTGATGTGGTTTTGGAGAATATGAAAGGTTTGGGAAGACAAAAGAAGAACATTGAAAACGGATGGAAGGTTCTGGAAGAGTTGAGAGACAGTTTAAATTGGTCATTCCAAGAGAAAAAATTTAATAACAAATTAAAAATCCCACCTGAAGCAAAATATTTTGCTGGATGTGAATTGTGTAGTGGGATTGTGTTTTCATTCCCGCTATTAATTTTGGCCAGGTGCCTGTTTTCTTTTTTTTTTTCCATTGTGTAGAATTAAACAAAAAGCTATAAATGTAAGTTAAATGTGTGAAATGTAAAATTATAATATAACGTTTTTGAAATGCTGTATTATTAATATTTAAAAAATAATAAAAAAGGAAATGTTACTTGTTAAATATCAATTATAGCATTTTGTAACAAAAAGCTATTATAGATGGAGATTTCATAGCTTTTTGAAAAGAATGCTATTGACCAATGCTATGAAATGTCAAATTTGTTGTAGTGAGTTCAAATTATTTCAAATGGATGTCAACCGAGGTCCCAGTTCATTCCAGAAGAATCTCGAGTCTTAGTATGATTGTTGAAGACTTTCACCTACCCCGAGCAGGCCCCTTAACCAACTGTAGTACTTGGGGACTGAAAACTCACAATTCTCTCTCATTATCCCAAAAGGGGGAATGGTGACCCCTACATTCAACAATCTGACCAGGTTACCAATCTATAATAAAAGCGTCTAAAGATAGGGATTTCTTGTGAAGAAATACCTGATGCCCTAGACCGGGTTAACCCCTCTAGGAGGATCTCCATTACTGAATCAAGACAAGGAGGGTTACATAACACTCATAATGCTCTAGACTGGGTTAACCTCTCTAGGAGGAACTCCATTACTGAATCAAGTCCAGGAGGGCTATCTAGCAGTCCTGATGCCTAGACTGGATTAACCCCTTTACGAGGATCTCCAATACTGAATTAAGACCATGAGGGCTATCTAGCATTCATGATGCCCTGGACTAGGTCAACACCTCTAGGAGGTTCTCCATAACTAATCGCCTCAAGACTAGGAGAGCCTCTAACGCATTCCTGCTGCCTTGGTCGAGGAATACCCTCCTCTAAGAAGGATCTGGTGCATGAGTGCTTAAGTGGTATAGTTGCCAGCTAGACTAAGGATGCGAAGTCATCCTCCAAATCAGGAGAGCCTATACGGAAATCTTGAAGCCTCGGTCGGGGAATACCCTCCTTCAGGACATATAGCCTAAGGGTTAAGATCCCATAGCAGGATGCCTAGTGCCGAAGATTCACCATATGGAAGACCAAGAAAGCCTATAGGACACACCTAAAGCCTCGAACGGGGAATACCCCTCTCCAGGATAGATCGCCTAAGGATCAGGACCTCTTATCGGGATATCTGATGCCACATATTAGCCAACGATTCACCAGTGGATTTTCTCCAAAGTACCAGAATTCTTGGAACAGGAATGCTAGGTACCCAGATTGGCCACCGGAGCCTTATCTGAAGGAATATCCCCATATGTGATCCACCATCACTCATTTGTTTTGCAGCAATGCCAGGTACCTAAATTCGCCAATGTTTTCGCAAAAGTACTATGATTCATAGAACAAAAATGCCAAGAATGACTAGTACTCTGGTTCGCCTAAAGCCAAGTGTGCAGAGAACGGTTTTCATTTCAAGTCATGGCTAACAATAAAGAAGGATGAGCAAAATTCTTCAAGTGTTACATATCCTGACTCTAACCCCAACTAGGTACCGGTGTTCAAGTTAGGGGGGTCTTCAGTTAGCTATCTTTTTTGGCAGGGGTCCAAAGAAGAATTTTCCATCTATGCCAAGGTCTTTTGATTATTGAAAGAATTAACACAGGGTCCTAAAGATCCCGGAACCCCGCTACCGCATGATCCATGATACACAATATCCCGATGTCACGTCACACCAATATCCCGATACCCCGTACCTCGTACTCGGTACCCCATACCCGGACCGGTTCTCCAAGCACCTCTCGACCACCTAGCTTAGAAGGTGTCAATAAGGGAGGTCTTAATACACCATTTGTCAGATTACCAAGGAAGACCAGAACCATGCTACAAGGAGGACAACATATGGCAATGTTCAACTGCAAGGAAAGTTGACCTCTCCGGCCATTCACAACGCTATTAATGGAGATTGTCAACCCTATTAATGGAGATAATCAATCGTATTAATGAAGGTAGTCAACTCTTTAATGGTCATTCACAACGCCATTAATGAGAAATATTCAACTCAATCAATGCCAAATAATTATGGCTTGATTGACTAGATTTAAGGATTAAAGCTACAAAGAGGAGTACTAAAACGCCATCGTTTAATCAATAAGGAAGTGGACTCATTCCTGCCACTTAAGAATTCCATTTGAAAGAGGAGTCAACTCTACCAAAATCCTCCCAAGAAGGAATCACTTGATTCTAGGAATTAAAATTCCCACGATATTCTCGCTTATCGTCAAGAAAAGTCCTATAATTGATGTAACCCTAGATCGAATTTGTAGGAGTGCATGACAAGAAACGGGACCTATATATATGACATTATACTCAACAGGGAAAGGGGCTTGGTCTTTTTCTTCTTCTCCAACAAGACATGATCTTTCGACTGGTTTTCCACCAAAAGGCTATACACCGCCTATTATTCTAAGCCCTCCGGAGCATTTATGTTGTATCACTTTACTACTTTTGTAAGCTCCTTGGAGCATGCCTTATTCATAAATAATATAAGGGTGGTCACTCTCTCCACAAGATACTACCTAGGGTTTTTCAACATGTGATCATATGTGATGCCTTTTCCCCCTAGGCTAGTCCACCTTCTATCAAAAGACTTATCATTCTCCCTTTTATCTCTGTTATTATGCATGTGTTGACCGCCAAAATTAGCCAAGGACCAAAGAAGAATTTTCCATCCAGGATCAAGGAGGAAAGACTTCAGTGGGCCGCATCCAAATACCTCTTAGAGAGAATCTAAGTCAATAAATCGGGATACATATCGAGTTAAGCCAAAGTAGGATTAGAAGCTTGAAGACTCTAAAGTATCAGAAGAAACCAAAATCAAGATCCTACAAACCATGCTACATTGTCCTAGTACCCCAGTTCTACGTAGACCAGGTATCCTGCTTCTACATAGATCGGGTACCCCGCTATTATATCTCCTCGATACCTCATCACAGAATCAGCTGGTATCCCGAAACTGAGACAACCAAGGGATCATTGGAAACCATGTTCCAGCATGATGAGGAGTGCCTGAGTACCCTGACACCGCCTGGAAGTAGTTCGCTAAAATGCCCATAAAGGATGCTACCAAGGTCTAGCGCATCTAAAAGACCTGAATTTAAAGCTATAAAGAAGAATACTAAAATGACAGTGCTTTATCATTAAAGAGATGGACTTATTCCCGCCACTTAAGAGTTTCAATTGAAGGCAAAGTCTGCCAGAATCCTCTCAAGAAGGAATCACTTGATTCTAGGGATTAAAATTCATGCGACACTCTCGCTTATCGCAAAGGAAAGTCCTATAAATTGCCGAAACCCTAGATCAAACATATATGTGTGCATGGCAAGAAACGAGACCTATATATATATATAACATTATGCTCAATTGAAAAAGGAGTCAAACTTGGATTCTAAACCCCAAACCTACAGTTTTTCTACTTATTGACTTGCACGAGATCTCCATCGCAGACTGTGTCAAACTTCGCCTACTTTGATCGGTAGAGAGTTATATTTTATGTTATTTCAATACTACTGTTAACCAAAATTTACCAGGGAGGTGGATTTACAATTAATGACTTTAAAGGATCATGATCAAAATTGACCACAGTCGGAGGGGTATCAAGTAGTTCGATACCTATGATTTCCAGTAAACGCGATTCAACATAAGAAATGGTAAAAAATAGTAGAACAATCGATTGTATTATACTATGACTGAAAGGGATACAATAAATTACTTTTCATGACATAAACATAAACTTCAATAATATTCTCCACCAGTCACTGTAGGTGAAGTCTGAAAAAGTCGGCGGTGGAGCTCTCGTGTATGTCGATAAGTAGAAAAGAACTATGCCTTTAGGGTTTCGAAAGAATCGATCCTTTCATAGTTGAGTATAATGTTGTATATATAGGCCCTATTAGTTGCCAGGCACTCCTATAACTTCAATTTAGGGTTTCAACAATTATGGGACTTTCCTTAATGGTAAGCAAAGATATCGTAGTGGAATCCAATCCCTAAAATCAAGTGATTCTTTCTTGGCAGGATTCTGGCAGAAATTGCTTTAAAATAGGACTCTTAAATGACGGGAATGAGTTTTGACAAAAAACGATGGCGTTTTACTGTTCTTCTTGGTATCTTTAAACCTTGGCGAATCTATGTAGCTTTAAACCTTGGTGACATCCTTGCCTGATACTTGGACTATCCGGTGAGCTAGTTCTTGGCGGTGTCAGGGTGTTTAGGTATCGGGGTACTCTATCGCTCTTCTTCCTGTTGTATCATGGTTTCCACTGATCCCCTGGTTCTCCCAGTTTTAGGACATAGATTAATGTTGTGGCGAGGTATCGAGATGACGTGGTAGCGGGGTTCCTGATCTATGTAGAAGCGGGATACTCGGTCCATGTAGAGGCGGGATACCCAGCCCACAGGAGAGCGAGATACCAGGATGGTGTAGTATGGTTTGTAGGATTTTCATGCTTCTGATCTTACTCCAGATGCTACCTGCTAAAACACTTCCTCTTTGATTTTTGGGTGGAAAATGTCCTTGGCCAATTTTAACGGTTAACAGTAGTCCCCCCTAACTTGAACACCAGTATCTAAATCGGAGTTGGAGTCAGGATATCCAGTTTTTCTTGAAGGATTTAACACCCCGCTCAGTCATGTACCCTATCTGGTTGGATTTCTACTATCAAAGAGGCAATCTTTCTTGGATACGTAAAAATTAAATGTTTTTACCAGGTGTCGACTACAGGTTGCCTAATAAGTTTAAACGATCCATTTTTGGCACTTTTTCTTCGAAACCGTCTCCTGCACGTTCCCGGTGATTGATGGGGGTTTTCCTTTTATGTTCCGGTAACCACCCACTAAATGCCTATAAATACCATCCTTTTATTCTTCATTCATTCACGCCCCCTTTGAATTTCAAAATCGAGAAATCAAGAATTAGCCTTCTCTTCTTTCCAGTCTTCACCCTTCCTAAATTACCTTATTTTCTTCTTCTCTGTAATGGCATCCTCGCAAAACCCTAACCCCACTTTGCCTCAACCTTCTGATAGTATCAAAACTCTTTTTTATTTTTCCAAGGTTCAATCAAGTGATAACCCTTTGTCGCTTAGGATCACTTTCATCCGACTTTCCTTTGTGTCTGCTATTGAAGTGTCAACTATTAGCCTCTTGCTTTTTATTTCTTGACCCTGCTAGCAGTAAGCCTCAAGCCTGGCTACTTTCTTTCGAGACCTTCATAGGCTCCGTAAGGGCACATCAAGATCTAGAAAGGGTGTGACCGTTAATTACGCAAAGGAACTCTAAACTCCGTCATTGCCTGAGGCAAAAAGTGAAAGTGGTTAAAAGACTTCACCCGCACCAATTGCTGCTAACGATGCTTCTTGTTTTGTGTTTACTGACACAACGAGCCCAACAGGATCTGCGCTAAGGTTCAAGACTTAGCTGAGCGTTAGCGAAGCTAGATTCTCATAGCAAGGCGCTTCGAGAACCAGGATCAAAGGCCAATGGAGGACCATCAAAGCCAGAGGCAGTCTCAGTAATTAATCTTTTTCTCTTCCTATTTATGTGCAATTGACTTCGTCAGGAAAGGGAATCAGTAGTATTAAAAGCTATCTTGAATAAAAAAAGTTTTTCCTCGGCCTTTAGAACTAATTAATAGGCCACTTTCCACATCCGATGCCCATCGCTTTATGGCTTACAGGAGTAGCTGGCACTGGTCTTGACTCTGAGTCTGTATCCACTCTCGCGAATGGTCCCACATTCAAATTTCGGGACAAAGGTACATACCTTCTTTATCCTACGAGACTAACTATATTTTCAAAAGTAAAAAAGAAAAGGGGAAAGCAAACAGGGAAGAATAGAAAAGAGACAACAGCCGTTTTAGCCGGGGAATATGAGATAACGACTTTACTTATTGACTACTATATAAGAAAAAAGGGGATTCTTGCTGCAGCTCGTATTTCCAACCTCTTCTTCGAGCTTTGTTGAGCAGTCAGTTGCTTCATTCCATGCCTTCCTACGGGCATTAGTTGCTTCTTCTTAATCCCTATCTCTTCTTTTGCTCAGAGAATCCATTTTTTCTTTATTTATTTTTGTTTTGCCTGACTTTTTCGTCTCATAAAGGAGAATGACTTGGCTAGGTAGGCTAGCCGAGCCAGAAAAAATAGAAAATCGATTCGATATAAATGAGTTGAAAAGAAAGTAAAAAGGTGTATCCATCGGTAAAATGATCACCATAAGATGATCATCTCATGGCTATTAAGAATGAATCAAATCAGATGGTTCTATTTCTCAATCTTTCTAACTTGTTCCTATGGAACCAAGGTCAAAAAGATTGAGAAAAATCAATCATTCACAACCACTGATGAAGGATTCCTCAAAAAGTTAAGGATTAGGGAGCTCATCAAAGAAGCTGTGGAGATCACTACCATTTCTCTGTGTCGTCGTTTAAGCCGGAACCCCCGTATCGGGTTGGGTTTTCAGAACAACCCTTCCAATCCTGTTCATGTCAGTAAGGAGGAAGAGGATGAAGACGTGGGTCAGGTGGGGAACCCAACTATGGGAAGTGAGATTCTTAACCCTTCCTTCAACTACAGGCTCATTCTCGATTCCATCTATTCCGACAAGGATTTAACGCATTTAAGGCTAATCTATCAAATTTCTGATAGCATTTCCCTTTCCCTACCTCGCCGGGACCAAGAAGTGTACAACCCTCTTATTGGTACCCTGCTTATTCATATGACCGCGTTTGAGTGCAGGGCCCGACTACCCTTCGGGCTGGCTTCTCAAATCTCACCGGGTTTCTAGAAACATTTGATGGGTTTTCTAGTGCTTTGAAAGGAAAAATATAAGAGGGATGGCCTGGAGAGGGAGCCGAGCTTTGATGAGCTGCGGTATGTCTTTTAGGTAGCTATCATGGTGTCTGGTCCCAAATGACAATTTTATTTGAGGCAGTCTAAATCTACCGAGTTGGTAATTCCCAGGGCCAACGTCAAGTTCAACAGGAGCTGGAAAGACGAGTGGATCGTGGTAGAAGGGGACTGGGGCCATTCCATGCATATTGGCGGGAATGAATACCCAGTCCCTATTCAGTTCACAAGGTAGGATAAATGGGACAAAGGAAATGTATCAGCCGAGTCCCTAAGTATCATCTAGAGGATCGTGGACAACAAGTCTGTGAATCCATAGTATCCCGACTATGACCCTTTCGAGGGTGTTAGGTTTGAGTGATACCTCATGATCTCTATTGCAAGTCCAGCTATGTGTTTTTCTACTTTCCTGCTCTCCTTTTTTGTTTCCCTTCTCCCTTGTCTGACTCTTATTTTTGGTTCTGACAATATCTGCCACCCATCTTCCTCTTTCCCCTCTTGTTCACCCAGGGCCCGGGCTTTAAGCTTCCTTTCCTACCGATTCTCCTGTCAATTCTCCTGGTACCAGTGATGATGCTGGTATTGAGCCTAATCTACCTACGACAGTCCCTCCCTCAACTTCAAAAGGGTCACCTCTGCCTCTTCCTATCCCGCTGTCCGATCTGGTTCTTGCGCGCCCTTCCATGAATGCCATGTTATCAAGGAATGCCTAGGCTCACGGGTCTCCTACTCGGACCAAGAAGCGGGTTTCAATTGCTCATGTTGCTAAGTCCCTCACAGCGGCTTCTGTATCCACTCCCACTCTAATTGTTCCTTCTCCGCATCGATCTAGAGTGGAAAAGAAGAAGGATTCTATGGCCGTGGCAACTCCTGCTAGCCAGCTATCTGGGTCGGGGTTGATTGATAGCAGATGGCAAGAGCCGATATCCCGCTTTGCTGCGGCTTGTTCCGGGGTTAGCCCCGACTCTATGGTCGCCATGCCTGGGGATCTTCTGGTCACAAGAGGAGCTTCTTTGTTTGTTGAGGTATGTTTATAGTCTTCTTTTCTTACTTGGTTGAATTTTAGGATGGTCCTTATTTCATTTTTCTTATTACAGGCTTTCAAATTCAATCTGGCAATAGGTCAGCACCTGAAGACTTTGCAGGAGGCAAACATCACGGCCCGAGCTGAATTGGAAGAGGCTAGAAGGGACCTAGCCCGGTTCAAAGAGGCTGCTGATACCTTGATATGTTCTGTTGCTGAGTCTAAGCGGGGTAGGCAAGAGGCTATAATGGATCTAGAGAGGCTCATGCGCGCTCTGGGTACGGAAACTATCAAGTCCTCCCGCCGTAAGGCTCAGCGGGAAAAGCTGGCTAGGGAGAAAAACACGTTTATATAGGAAAACCGCCTCCTGCGGGATGCAGTGCCGGCCCTGAAAGCTCAAGTGGATGAATCTTATGAGCTGGGATATTTCACTGCTTCCTATGAAGTGGTTCGAGCTCTTCCTGTTGACTCTGATATCCTAAGCGTGATTGGATGGGATTAGGATCAGATTCTAGCAAAAGCTGCTCAATTTTTAGATGACGACCCTATTCCAGCTAACCCTGCTATCATTCCAGATCCTCCCTTACTGCTTCAAACTGCCCCACCTATTGCTGCCAAAATGGAAGAACCTGGGGAGATTCAAGATCCTTCTGCTGTCCAAGATGATCTGATGTAGGATCTTATTCTCGTGGTAAAAGCAGATGTATCTGCTGAAATAGGTGCACCAAGACCGGATAAGGTTCAGACCAAGGCTGGGGGCGAGGTAGCTGGTGATGCAGCTACAGACAATCAGGAGGAAGAGGCAAGGGAGAAGTAGGGTGATGTATGATCTTTTCATTAACTCAATCAAGAATTCTTTGTAGCTAGGAAATAGGGATTGGGCACCCTATTTGATTAATGAAAAAGAAAGATTTCCTTTGTTTCTGACATGTGTATTATACTGCTTGTACTTACTATTACTTGGTTGACATGTTCGCTTGCTGGCTTGCTTGTAACCTAGATAAAAATTATTGGTGATAATTAATATTCGAGTACTTATTCATTTTAGACCAGGCAATGCCTCATCCTCCTCACTCTTGGTAATGGTCTGGGTGGCATTTTACTTGTGAAACCTGGTAGGAACTCCTTTACAAGGGACCTTGAGTGGTCCTAGCTAGGTATTGAGATCTGGCTTCACTTTCATGGAGTTGGGGCATTCAGGTATTCCAGATTATGGACCCTGTTCACTAATCCCCTATGATCAGCACACTGAGATACTCGGTGCCCTTTGTCCTATAAATCTTTACTTGGGTGGTTCCAACTTTCTAGAAGGACTTTCCTCTTGGTATATATGTCTTTAATGCACCGATTCGCGTGTTGAGTTAAGACGGGTAAGCTCATGTGAATGGGTCATTTTTCACGCGTCTCTTCGAAATCTTCACCGATCATTATTGCTTTGTAACGGTACCCGCTTGATTTTCTCTATAAATAGCATGTCATTCTTCTTTATCTTTCACTCTAAAAAATTTATAAAGAGCGAAGCAGAGCCATCCCCAAGTGTTTTCCCTCGATGGCGGATCCATCCATTTCGGCTATCAATCTTGATGCTTCTTTTGATATGGAAAAGGTTGGTGATTCTCAGTCGAACGTAAGAAGGAAGGAAAAAGTCAACCGCGATTCCGGGTTAAGCTCTATCTCGACCTAGTCTTGTCGTTCTAGCAAGGAACTTTGTATTGAGCAGGGCTTCAGCGATAGGACTAGGAGCCTCGTTTTGGGTTGCCAGACGGAGCCAATATGCTTCCCTCTCCTCAAATATTTGAAGGTTTTCTAGGTCGGCGAATCCGCGGTCATCATGGTTAATGGTGCCATTCACAAGGGCACCCAAAGACACAACAGCCGTGTTTGGGACATCTCCAAGCGCGCTATCGGTGTCAAAGTCAACAAACAGGTTGGCGACCGGATGATTAGGACCAAGACCTATGAATGGGCGGAGTAGGTTCAACCTTCAAGATGGACTGAAAGCTTGATGCTGAAGAAGAAAGGTGATGAACTCAAGGCTGAAGCAAGGGTAAAAGGCCTTCAGGTGAGATCTTCACCGATATCACTCCAACGGAATCAAATAAAATGATGCAGCCGGTCCGAATCTAGGAAGCTGTGAAGAAGAAGGGTGAAAATATTTTTTGTTCTTCTTTTTGTTATTGTTGTTTTTTGTTTATTCACATCTTATAGCCTGATTGCTAGGTTTGGGCACCCAGATTGATCAATTGGATGCATCTTTCTTGCAAATGTACTGTCTTCTTATTTTGCTAAGTCGTGGTAGGATCTTTCATAACAATAATCCAGATAAAAACTTACTTGGAATACTAGTGATTCTTTTGTATGTGCTTGCTTCAGATATACCTGGAAGTGTCTGAAAAATGATACAGGATCTGTTTGGGATGTTGACAAACTCTTTTTCTTTATCTAGCTATGTAGTAAAATAGACCTCCATTTTGCTTGAAGATAACTTGGTCGGTAGTCCCCTTGCAAGACTTGGTGAAAATTTTGTAAAGGACTTCAAAACAATGGTACTTATGAGCCAGTCTTAAGATATCACAAATTTTTTGGGTACCTCTTGTACAGAGAACCCAGGTATCTCGCTCTGGGATCCCAATTCCTTAGTAACCCATTTTGGTAGACCATTAAGGCCTTTTCAACATTAGGTCTTCATATGGTGAAATAAGATGTCAATCGTCCAACTAAGGGACCCTGGCTCTTTGATAAATATATCCCGGTTGAGGGTATTCCTCGACCTGGTTCTTCACATAGCGAATTAAGGTGCCAGATATCCTGCTAAATTATTCTGGTCCTTTGATAAATATATCCCGGTGGAGGGTATTCCCGGATCTGGTTCTTCACATGGTGAATCAAGGTGCCAAATAGCCTGTTAAGGGATTCTGGTCCTTTAATAAATATATCCCGGTGGAGGATATTCCCCGACCTGGTTCTTCTCATGGCGAATCAAGGTACCAGATATCCTGCTAAGGGATTCTGGTGGAAGGTATTCCCCGACCTGGGCTTCAAGAATGTCACAAAGACTTTCTTAGTCTTGAGGTGATTTAGTTATGGCGATCCTCCTAGAAGGGTTGACCCTGTCTAGGGCATCAAGAGTGTTGTATTGCTCTCCTGGTCTTGTGGTGATTTATTTGTGGCAAAATGTTCAAGATGAAAGTTGGAGAATCAGGTAGGAGAAGAAACTGACTTCTTTTAGTGAACTTTCAAATTCATACAAAGCAAAAATCGGGGTATACATTTGATGTCATACCAACCGAAAAAAGAAAAAACTCATTTTCCGTCTAACCATTAGGGGTAAAACCTCTTGAGGTGATCGTGTTCCAGGTGTGATCAATCGGGTAACCATCCATGTCTTCTAGCTTGTAAGGTCCACCTCGGACTATCATCTTGATCAAGTAAGGACCCTCCCAGTTGGGAGCCAATACCCCGTCTGACCTTTTTCGGGTGTTTTGGGTTACTTTTCTGAGAACTAGGTCTCCTTCTTTTAAATTTCGAGCCCTTACTTTTTTGTTAAAGTATCGGGCTATCTTGCTTTGGTAGGCATCTGCCCTCTATGCCACTCGATCTTGCTTCTCCTTGAGGAAGTCCAAGTTAGCCCTTAACTTCATCTCATTATCTTTAGGTTCATAGTGGTGGACCCTAAAAGATGTCAGTTTATACTCGATAGGTAGGACTGCTTTTGTCCAGAAAGCTAGCGAGTAAGGCGTTTCCCCAGTTGAAGTCTTTTTGGTTGTCCAATACACCCATAGCACGTTGGGAAGTTCCATAGCACGTTGGGAAGTTCCTCAGCCCACTTCTCTTTCTTATGTTGGAGCTTTTTCTTCAAGATTTTCTTGATGGTCTTATTGGTGGCCTCCACCAGTCCATTGGTATGAGGATGAGCTACTGATGCAAAATGGAGGTTGATTTTCCTTTCCTCATAAAACTGTCGAAATTTGGCATTGTCGAACTGTTTGCCTAGATCAGTTATTATGGCCATCGGGGTACCGAACCGATAAACAATGTTTTCTTTGATGAAGCTGGTGGTGTTTGCCTTTGTTATCCGGGTAAGTGATTCTGCCTCCACCTACCAGGTAAAGTAGTCTATTGCTACCACGGCATGTTCGGCTTGACCAAGAGTAGTCGGTGGCGGTCCTCTTAAGTTTGCGTGCTTGGTCAGGATCAGCAAGTAGGGTATCATTTTGAAGGTATTCTGCTATAGGGTCCATCCAGCAAGGGAGTCGTTCAACTTGGTTGACATCTGCTCCAATAATTATGCTTGATCGAGGTATCAATTGAATTGGTACTCTTCTTGGCAATGCTTGCCCTCCACCTGCTGCAATTTTGGCTAAGATATCTACTCAGTGGTTCTTATCTCGTGGAATCTGCTCCATTTTCATTCTTTTGAACCTTGTCATAGCTTCCCGGACCCTGGCCAGATATGCTACCATGTTATCACATTTGGCTTGATATGATCCCGATACTTGGTTGGTTACCAATTGAGAATCGCTCTTAACTAGGAGATAATATGCTCCTAGCTCTTCTGCTACTTTCATCCCTGCTAGTAAGGCTTTATACTCTGCTTCATAATTAGTGGTTCTGAACTCAAATATGAAACAATGGCTACACTCGACCCCCTCTAGGTCAGTTAGGATAATCCATGTCCTACAGCCTAATTGGTTCGATGCTCTATCCGTGTACAGTACCTAGGTCTTGCAGTTATCAGGCCATTTTGGGTTCTCCGAAACCGGGTCCGGGGTTGCATTTGTATCCGGATTTATAGTCATGTTGAATTCTGTTATGAAATCTGCTAAAGCCTGAGCTTTAATTGTGGTCATTGGCTTGTACTTGATATAGTACTGGGTGAGCTCCAAAGCCCACAGGACCTGTAAGTTCCTCAAAGTTTGATTGGCTTATCTCGGTGACAAACCACAACTGGGGTTTGAAATGTAAGGGTAGCTTAGGATTGATCTTCAAGCTCAAGGCCCTTTCAAGTCCTCAAGGTGATAAGCACTCCAAAGGTATATCTCTAGCGCTTAGTTTTCTTTGAAGAGATTTAGTTGCACACACACACAATTGTCTTGATTGCATATGTTTGCTTTGATATTGTGTGCATTCTCTTCACATGTCACCTATCACACTTGCACCTTATTGTTATGTTGTGTTGTGTGTTAGTGTGTCTAGTAATTCATTTCACGAACATAGTTCGAAAACGTCCGCACATGCATGATAATGTGCTTGGTTAGCACGAGGATCGCCTTCGGAGAATGCCCTTGGCTTCTCTTTTTGTTTCACCAATTTTGGTGAATTGGCGGTTTGATCAGCGGCCATGACTGCCGAATGAAACCGCCGTTTGGCTCCAGAAGTCTCTGGACTGATTCTACAGTTAAGATCGGTTGTTTCCAACCGCCGTTCAAAACTGCCGTTTAGACCTAATTGATTTAATCTCTCGGTTTATTTCTGCAATTGAATCGGCGGTTTAGAAACCGTCGAATGAAACTGCCGATAATCCCCTGTTCTCTTGAGATTTTAATCGGCGGTTTTGAAACCGCCAAATGAAACCACGAATCATACGATTCGAGGGAAAACTTGTATTTTCTCCTAGCCTTTTTGTTGCTCTCTATAAATACACCATTATGTCACTTTCTTTCTTAACACTCTTTAATCATCAAGAACCCTAAAAGAGAAAGAGAGATATTTAAAAGAAAAAGCATAAAGATTGCTTCTTTAATTCTCTAAACTCATTTCCATATGCATCAATCATCATCTAAGCATCATCTAGGGTCATCTAGTATGTGCTAGTGCATGGGTCTTCTTCAACACACATATTACGGTAAATTGTTCACTATTATCATACATAATTAGTGTTCTTAGCAATTTATCTCATTCATTACTTGTATGTTCTTAGAGTAATTTCTACATACAAGATTGAGATTATGTGTTGAATGTTTGAGTGTTGTATTTTGATAGCTAAATCTAAGATTGTCATATTTCACATAGCTATGCTTTATGCCATGTCATATAGCAATTAATATCTAGGATTGTTTTTATTGACTATTATTAATCCTAGATAAGCATCTAGTGTAACCTAGCACTATTTGCATTATTGGATATCTTTGAATATTCACTTAGGTTGTTTAATCTCTTCATTGAGAATTGAGACTTGTAGCTAAGGTTGCTTTTGCCATGAGAAAATTGGACTAGGTTCACTTTTATAGGCCTGCGGGTAGTAGTGACGGGTTATAGACCGTGAAAGGTTGAGGTCAACCTAGGTTGTAAACGTCATTGCAATTATTGGATTCGAGGTTCGTGTATGGCGCACATAACAGCCCGTGGTTTTTCCTTGTTGAAGGTTTCCACGTAGATATCAAGTGTCTTTTATATTTCTGCACATATTACACTTGCTTTATAAATTGACTAGTTAGGGGCATTTTCGTAAACTTGACTAATCACGAAAATTGGGTAAAATTGATTAAAATCTATTCACCCCCCTAGATTAATATTGAACACACCATAATTTGTTTCAGGACCAATCTGCCGGATACATTAGGCCTATGGAGGAATCATCTTAGTGACTGATCAGTGACCACCGTAATGGTATGAGCTTGAAAATATGGCCGGAGTTTTCTGGCTGCAGTCACCAATGCATAAACGAATTTCTCAAGGAAGGAATAATTCTTCTCTGACTTGGTCAGAGCACGGCTCATGTAATAGACTGGTTTCTGGACCCCATCATTACACTCTTTAACCTTAGCCCCGCTTGAAGCGGTCTTTAATACTGCCAAATAAAGTTGCAACTCTTCTCTTGGGACAGGTTTTACTAGCAAGGGCAGGGTGGCCAAATATTCTTTCAAAGAATGGAAGGCCCTTTCACTTTCTTGACACTTCATCTTCTTACCCTGTTTGATAATTTTAAAGAAAAGAAGGCACTTATCTATAGATCGAGATATGAATCGATTCAATGTTGTTATCCTGCTAGTCAATCCTTGCGCCTGTTTGAGGGTAGTAGGGGGATTCAAGGTCCAAAATGGCCTTAATCTTCTCCGAGTTGGCTTTGATCCCCCTCTCATGAACCATGAACCCTAGGAACTTTCCTGTAGCTACTCTAAACGCACACTTGGCGGGGTTCAACCTCATTTGGTTCTTCCTTACCACTTGAAAAGTCTGCAGAAATCCTCTAAATACTGCTCTGTCTGCCGAGATTTGGTGATCATGTCATCTATGTACACCTCTATAGATCTTTCTATTTGCTCTTTGAATAGTTTGTTCACCAGACGCTGATAAGTGGCGCCAGCATTTTTGAGCCCGAAAGGCATTACCTTGTAGTAGTAGAGGCCTTTCCCAGTGATAAAACTAGTCTTGTCTTAATCGGTAGGGTGCATCATGATCTAGTTGTACCCCGAGAAAGCATCCATGAAGTTGAGAAGCTTGTTTACTGCAATGGAGTCAATAAGTTGATCGATCTTGGGTAAAGGGAAGCTGTCCTTTGGGCAAGCTCAGTTAAGGTCGGTGTAATCCACACACCATTTCCCGTTGGATTTGGTAACCATGACTACGTTGGCGATCCACTCGGGGTACCGGGATTCCTTAATGAATTTGGCTTTCATGAGCTTGTCTACCTTTTCTTGGACCGCGGCATTCCGCTCAGTGTTGAAATGCCTCTGTTCTATTTGACTGGTTTGAAGGTTGTATCTATTGCCAACCTGTAGGTAGCCAAGGTAGAGGGATACCTGGCATTTCGTCGTGGCTCTAAGCAAAGATGTCGTTGTATTCTCTAAGAAGTCCCACCAAGCTCTCTCTGAACCTGCTATCTAACGCTCCTCCTATCTTCACCATTTTGGAAAGATCATTTTCTTATATTGGTATCTCCTCCAACTGTTCTGCGGGGTGCTCACTGGTCCATCCCCATTCTTCTTCTTCCTCCGGCTCTTTTATGAATATGTCTGGCACTTCTCCTTCTTTCATGAAATGTTGATTGCAAATTCCAAAATGCAAAAGCTATATGTGATTGCAATTTCTTAAATGCAAAATTGTGTGAAAAGAAAATTATGAGACTCAAATGAATAAATGATCAATGTATCCGTTCTAAGGATTTTAAAATCCAAAGTCTCTCTTTCTTTATTCGTTAAACATGGCTACAATCATACGGGTATCTTACTCGGAAAAACCGAATAGGGTGAAAAATTCGCTCATGCCTTGATTTGCTTATAAAGTTGGATATAGTTGCCATTTAAATTGAATGAATGAAAACTCTATATCCTTGCATGAATACATGACAAATGGTGAAATTGGTTTGAATTATATTTAAAGTATACAATCGTTGTTAAATTACCTAAAGCATACCTAGAAATAGGGGGAGTGTGAATAGGTTTTTACTTATTTTTCAATCCCTTAAAACAAACGCAAGTTTGTCCCTCAGGATAACCTACATTACAACACATAAACCATACATACATGTATAGACAAGATAAGCATATGATCATTAAATCATTGTCTATATATCGACATGTAACAAGAGGAAGAATAACATTAAAATACAATAACAAAAAATACTTGTATTTCCAATAATGTTCAATGTGTTACAAGTATTAATCAAAATATAAATATACAAAAGAATCAATGAACAAAAGAATTATATATATAACTATGATCAAAATGAATTGCTTAAAAATCACACTTAATAAAATCTTGTCTCAAAATATATCACAAGTGAATATTATACAACAAGATAGAAACATACACATATACAAATATAAAAGAGAGAGATAGAAAGAATTTACACAAGAGACTTTTTAACGTGGTAAAACCTCCAAGAAGGAAACATCCACAGGTTGAACTATAACCATTGGGTACTATATATTGGATGATAGATTAGAAATTCCACAAAAGTGACTAACCTATGATCTACTTCCTATTGGAGTCTATGTCTACCCGATCCCTATTGGTAGATACGAAATCCCTCAATGATGCGAAGCCACCATATATTGGAGCCCATCTCTAACCAGCATCGTTGGAAGATTAGAAATTCCTTAAGAGTTAATGCACATCCCATGCAACACTCTCTATTGGAGTCTATGTCTAACCAAACGCCCGGACCTAAGCCAACTCCCTATCCAAGGCACTCATGCCTCTAGAAAGCCTCTCATGGATAGCAATCGGGACTTTTCTGATCCTAGCCATAACTTCTTGTTTGGTTATCCATACCTCATGTCCTAGCCATGACTTCTTGTTTGGTTATCCATACCTCATGTCCTAGCCAAGGCTTCCTTGCTTGACTATTCAGACCTTTTGTCCTAGTCAAGACTTCTTACCTTTTATAAGGACTTCCTAGTGTGATCAATGAATGCAAATGATGCAAACAAGAAAATTCAACATAGAAAATGTGATCAATACATTCCATGGAAACTAGACTTAGTCATGTGAGAACACAAGTCAAAATAGTCTAGTCATACAAATTGAATTAAAACCTAGAGCATGTAAAAACACCTAACAAATGAAAACTAGTTCACATTTGTCTCTAATTAGACTTGATTAGGTTTGATTATGAAGCTATCTTTCTTAATAGAATTCATCATACATACATATACATATAGAAGAAGAACCCCAAGGTAATTGAAGGTTTAAAAAGAAGAAAACACAAAGTTAAGTCAAATACCTATGATTCACGAGCTGGTTCGGTTTTATTGGTAGAACCATTAGAAAACTTGTTCAAACAACTACAAAATCACTTGGAAAAGGTAGAGGATTTTATTATGAAGATTTTCCAACTTGAATCACTCAATTCAAAGTCTGAATGAGAAAGTTATGGTTTTTGGAAGGTACGAAAATTGAAGAGGAAAATTCTGCACTTGTATTTTTCAAACTTTTCTTCTTGAAAAAAAAAGGAGGGAAAAGGAGAACATTTAAATGAAATGAAGAGTGAGAGAGAAGTGACCAATGGGGGGTGGCCACCTCACATCCCTTTCAGAGGCACGCCTCTTACGACCACCCCTTAAAATGGCCTTTGGCCATTTCACGCCTCCCTCGCACTCCTCTCGCGTTCTTCAACTGTATTTAGGCCTCCGAACTCTAAATTTGAATTTGTCTTCGGATTACAAACCATGACTCCCTTACACATGAGGAGGACTATAAAATTTTGACAAAATATTGAGAATTTGACTCAATACATGACGACGAACACAACACAACGTTTGAGAACGCAAAGTAACGTAACTTCCTTGTTTGGACTCAAAACCTAATGAGTGAGTAATCGAAATGACTGGGACTCAATAAGGAATCAAATGAGATCATGTTCAAGTCCAAAAAAAATAAAACTAAAACAAATAATCACAAAGTTACACACATATGCCATTTTCTAGACATAGTCTTAGAACATGCAAATTACAAAGTTTATCAAATTAAATTTAATGCATGTGCATACATTACCAAGTGTGTGAAAGTGTTATACCAATAGTGTACAACTATGCAGGGACACAAATGAATGTTATGTGTATGTGTGCCTATGCCTTGTAAGAGGAAAGAGGTCTAATATACCTTTGATGAACAATGTATCTCATTCCTCCTTGAAGACGCCATCTTGCATAAAGAGTTGCCAAGTACTCCTTGAAGCTTCAATCATCATCAATCTAAGACAACTAAACATTACAAGAGAAACAACGTTTTGATATGGAATCCATGCCAACACAAACCAAAATCCTAACACTATTAGAAACCTTTGTCATTTGCTTTGCCGAATACCATTGGTTTTGGACTTGAATGCAACATGTCTTACATGCAAAGCATTATTATCACACATTTTCATAAAATAAATCTCCTTGCTTCTCTTCCAATTAATTGAGTTGCATAAAATGGTTTATATGATTATGCAAATGTCTTGTATGCTACTATCTCTCTTTGCTAAAATGACTCAGTTGGGGGATACTCATTTGCCTATCTCATGACAAAAAAGGGAAGTAGTAATGTGGTAAGGGAGATTGCCAATTGAGAGTAGCTAATTCGCATATTAGGGAGATGCTAATTGAGGGGAAGTAACCCATTGAGTGGGAGCATTGCATTGCATATACATTACATGATGGTGCTTGATTTCTTTAAATTCAAATGCTTGTTTTGATTTCACTTGATCACCTTACAAACACTTGTCTTAAAAAGTGTAGAAACTTTGTTTTGAAGGATTGGTTGTTCTACAAGAGATTGAAGATCTGAAGATCTAGCATTTAATTATCTCTTTGTAATGAAGAAAATCATTGTTGACCTTTAGTTTCTTTTTTTTGTAGTGATGATCAATTGTGAGTGATGGTTTTGTCACGAAATAGCCAAAGGAGGAGATTGTAAGTTTTTTAAGTTTGATTGGCTTATTTTGGTGACAAACCACAATTGGGGTTTGATAAGGATAGCTTAGGCATTTAATTATTGGTGATCAAGCTCAACAAAAGCCCTCTCAAGACCTCAAGATGATAAGCACTTCAAAGGTAAAACACTTGTGCTTATTTGCATTAAAGAGAATTAGTTGCATACACATACAACTCATGCATATCTATACTTCTTGTATGTTGTGTGTTTCATGTATGTGCATTCATGTTCTTAACTCTTTTCATGCATTTGATCATTGCCAAGTCCTAAGTAGCTTTAGAATGCATGTTTTTTCATTTGGCTTGCTTTGTCCTAGGCGACCACTGTCGGTGCTTCTGTCAGCTTCCACAGCGGTCAGGTAACAGTCTCAGCCACTCTCTTGACCTCTATGGATTTCCTCAACGGTAGACACAGCGATTTGCGTCCAATGCATACCGATGTCATAACCATTGTGGAAGGCACAATGTTTTGACCTAATTGTCTAATTTTATTCCACCGTTGTGGATACCGTTATGGCTTTCACAGCGGTACTCGAAGAGGTCGACCCCTGTTTTGGCAAAATGTCGTTGCTTCATTTTGAACACCTATATATATGTTGCTTTCTCTTTAGGTCGTTTTAATGACTCAAAAATCATATTTTTCATTGAGAGCATTTGAAAAGTGAGAAAATCATCCAACAACTCATCTTTGATCATTCAAACTCAATTCCATGTGCACCAAACATCATCTAACATCATCTAGGATGTATCTATGCATAGGTCTTCTTCAACACACATAACTTGGTAAGTTGTTCACTAATTTCATCCATTTTAGTGTCTTACTTAACAAGAAATCTCATTTATTACTTGTATGGTTTTAGAACATATTCTATATAAAAGATTGAGATTATTGTGTTGATTGATTGAGAGTTGTATTGTGATAGCAATGACATCTAGGATTATTTTATCTTAAATAGCTAAGTTTACATATGACATGTAGACACATGATATCTAGGATTGTTGTTATTTACATCTTTAATTTCTAGATAAGCATTTAGTATAACCTAGCATTATTTGCATCTTGAATATCATCATATTCACATAGGTTGTTAATCTTTTTTTTTGTGAAGTGAAGCCTTGTGACAAAGTTTTTTAGAGCACAAGCAAGTAGGTCTAGAATTGCTATTAAAAGGCCCGTTGGGTAGAGTTGAAAGGTTAATTACCATGTATGGTTTAACGTGGTCAACCTAGGTTTTGAACTTTCATTCAAGTAGTGGATTTGAGGACTATGTATGGCTAGCATAGTACCCCGTGAGTTTTTACCTGTTGAGGGTTTCTCACGTAAATCAATCAACGAACAATTTATTGTTTTCCGCACGTAGATTAAGTTGGTTGAATTTTGACTAGATTGGGGTTTTTTATGGAATATAGACTAATAAAGAAAAATCGGTAATTAACTTGATTAAAACCTATTCCACCCCCCCCCCCCCCCCACCCTCACCCCTCACCCCTCCTAGGTATATTTAGACACACCGTTATTAGTTTCACAGTCATTTCAGTTACTCATTCATTTCGAGTCCAAACTTGGAAGCTATGTTATTTTTACGTTCTCTTACAATTCATTGTCTTTGTCATTATGTATCAAATCGAATTCACAACCTTTTGTCAAAGTTTCATAGTTTTCCTTGTGCGTGAGGGAGTCACGGTTCATAATCTGAAGATGGATTTGAAATCAGAGTTTGGAGGCTGGAATACGGTAGAAAAACATGAGATGAGTGCGAAGGAGGCGAGAAATGGCCAAAGGCCATTTTGGTGCCATCCCGTGAGGGCACGTGAGCCTCACAGTCTCACGGGACAGCCACCCATCTGCCCCCGTGAGCTCACATGCCTCCACGTGCTGGGTGACATGGCCTTCTCTGGTTGGCCATCGAATTCCCTCTCTCTCATCACTTTAAATGTTTTCCTTTCCCTCCCATTTCATTTTAAGAAGAAAATTTGAAAAACACTAAGTGCAGAATTTTTCTCTCAACTTTCTTATCTTTCAAACACCATAACTTTCTCATTTTAACTTCGAATTAAGTGATTCAAGTTGAAGAATCTTTGTAATCATGTCCCCTACCTTCTCCAAGTGATTTAGTGGCCATTTGATCAATTTTTGTGGTGGCTCTACACACAAAACCGAAACTGCATGAGATTTGTCAAGGTATTGTTTCATCTTTGAGTTTTGATCTTTCAAGCCTTCAATTACCTAAGGTTTTCTTCTTCTGTATGTATGTATTACTATGATGAAAGCTATTAAGAAATATATCTTCAAATCATAAGCTAATCTAGTCTAATTAGAGACTTGAATGTGAACTAGTTTTCTAGGATTCTAGGTTTTCACATGTTTGTGAGTTGTATTGTGATTAACTTAATATGTAGGGCTATTTATGTTTTGATTGACTTATTTCATGATTGATAGCCTTAACATGTTCTAGGATCCATTAGTTGAACAGTTCTAGGATTAACACATTTGATTTTGTATTTAGAGCTAATTAGGGTTTAATTGATTATTATATATATACTTGCTCTAAATACTTACTAGAATATGCATTGATCTTATCTTGTGATTCTAGCTTGTTTGTGTATATTTCTAATATCTTGAATATGTGCTTCATGTATATGATTTATTCAAGTGTTAGCTTCATGAATGAAACTAGGAATTACATGTGTTATGTGTTTCATATGCTCTAGGTTTGAATTCATGTTTTTATAACTATACTATTTTGACTTGTGTGCTCATATGACTAAGTCTAGTTTCCATGGAATGTATTGATCACATGTCTTATGTTGAAGTGCTTGTTTGCATCATTTGCATTCATTTGCATCATTTGCATTCATTGATCACACTTAGGAAGTCCTTGTAAAAGGCATGAAGTCTTGACTATGACAAGTGGTCTGGATAGTCAAACAAGGAAGTCTTGGTTAAGACAAAAGGTCCGGATAACCAAGCAAAAAGTCATGGCTACGATTGGGAAGGTCCGAATAGTTATGCATGGGAGGCTCTATAGAGGCATAAGTGCCTTGGATAGGGAGTTGGCTATGACATTGGTAGGCCCGGGATGTTGGATAGATATAGACTCTAGTAGAGAGTGTTGCATGGGAGGTGTATTCACTCGTGAGGAATTTATAATCTATCAACGGTGTTGTGTAGACATAGACTCCAATAGAAAGTTGTTCCACACTTTTGAGGAATTTCTAATATACTAATAGAGTTAAGTAGACATAGACTCCAATAGGAAGTAGATCATGAGTTGGTCACATTTAAGGAATTTCTAATCTATCATCCAATATTCATAATACCCAATGATTGTAATTCAACCCGTGGATGTTATCTCCTTAGAGGTTTTACCACGTTAAAAAATCGCGTGCATTAATTCTGTAAGGATTCTCATTTATTGATTGGCTTATTTCTTGGACAAACCACATATTGGGGTTTGATGTAAGGGTAGCTTAGGTATTTGATGGTTGGTGTTTTGCACAACCAAGGCCCGCTCAAGACCTCAAGAGAAGAAGCATCAAAGATATATACCAGTGCTTTCTTGCTTTGAAGAGATTTACACACACACACACAACTCATTCATATATCTTATTCATGTATGTTGTGTGTTTTATATGAGTGCATGCATGTTCTTGAACATCTTTTCTTGCATGTTTTAATTGATTACATCTTGTTCATTGAAATGCCATAACATGTTTAGGCATTAGGATGCAAAGTCATGAAGTCTCTTCATGCAAGTTTAAATGATTGCACCTTGTTCATTGAAATGCCACAACATGTTTAGGCATTAGGATGTAAAGCCATGAAGTCTCTTCATGCATGTTTAAATGATTGCATCTTGTTCATTGAAATGCCATAACATATTTAGGCATTAGGATGCAAAGCCATGAAGTCTCTTTATGCATGTTTTATATTATTGCATCTTGTTCATTGAAATGCCATGACATGTTTAGGCATTATGATACAAAGTCATGAATTCTATTCATGCATGTTTTGAATTGAGTGCATCTTGTTCAATGAAAATGTCATGACATGTTATGCAATAGAATGCATTCACTTCCCACACTTGCACTTTATGTTTGTTAGTTTTAAATGTGCTGTAATTCGTTTCCCGAAGATGATCGGAAACGTCCGCGCTTGCACGATGGTGTGCATGTCTTAGCACGATGGTTGACCACTTAAGAAGGTCTCATTCTTCTCTTGGATAAGTGTTAGATTTGGTTTGGTTGTTTGGAGTGAAGTGTCTAGTTTTAAAAGATTGGATTTCAATGTTTTAAATGTTTTTCAAAACTGACCTTTGTATGGTCTTGTGACTCTAACTTTTTATTAAAATATTTAAATTGAGTTTTGTAAAGTTCTAGAAAAACTAGACACTCATACCTTTCCAACGGTATATTATTCGTAATATTTCATGACCGTTTGGATTGGTTTTGAAATCTCCAAAGTGACCACTAAAACAAGGCATCATTGCTGTTATCCGAATCTGACCATTGGTCACTCAATTGACCATAACCTTTTCTATAGAGATCAAAATTTCATTTCATAAATTGGAGTAGAAATTAAACTTCCATATCTTTCCAATGATATATCATATGAAAGGTTTCGATGTCATTTGGTCATGTTTTGAGTCTCTTGAAAATCAAGTTCTGTGCTGTGACGATTCGCAGCGGTTCAAGTGCCACGCCTTCGGTGATAGCGGCATGCTAGTGACAGCAATTCACCTTGGTTCAAGTGCTGCGCCTTGGGTGACAGTGGCATGCTAGCGACAGTCCTGACCCTGTTTCGTAATTTGGTCATATCTAACTCATTTCGAGTCCGATTTGGCTCATTTTTGAAGGGCAAGTCACGTAATTTATAGGGCTATCATCTTAGCACTATAAATACATCTTTTCCTCTCATTTTTATTCAAGAAACAATAGATACAAAACCCTATAGAGAGATTAAGAGTTCCCTAGTGAGAGAAAGCACCAAGATTGCTTCTTTAACTCTCCAAACCCATTTCCATATACATAAATCATCATCTAAGTATCATCTAGGTTTATCTAGCTGTGTTAATGCATGGGTCTTCTTCAACACACATGGTATGATATGTTGAACACTATTATTTTACATAATTAGTGTTTTTTACTTATCAATTTATCTCATTTATTATTTGTATATTCTTAGAGTAATTTCTACATACAAGATTGAGATTATGTGTTGATTGGGTTATTTTGTGATAGCTAGGTTTTATTGTTTATATGCCATCTAGCTAATTAATCTCATTGCATGATTGAGATTGTTTTTTGATAGCTAGGATTTCATGATTGATATATACATCTAGCTAATTAATCTCATTGTATCTATGATTGGTTATTCTATAAATAGCTAAGTTTTATGACATGTCATTTAACTTTTGATATCTAGGATTGTGTTAATTGCCATATTATCATCCTAGATAAGCATATAGTGTACCCTAGCTCTATTTGTATATTTGGATATCTTTGCATATTCACTTAGGGTGTATGATCTCTTTGGAGAATTAAATCTTGATCTAGGATTGCTATTACAAGCCTACGGGTAGTAGTGGTGGGTTACAGTCTGAGCATGGTTGAGGTCAACCTAGGATGTGAACATCATTACAAGTAGTGATTGTGAGGATTGAGCAATTGGACTAGGTCCACTTTTACAGGCTTGTGGGTAGTGGTAGCAGGTTACATACCGAGATTAGGTTGGAAACGTTATCACAATTAGTGGATTCGAGGTTCGAATGTGGTGCACTTACCAGTCCGTGGTTTTTCCCTGTTGAGGGTTTCCATGTAAATATCAAGTGTTATTTAAATTCCACATATATTACACTTGTTGTATTGTATTGACTAGTTGGGGTATTTTCGTAAATTAACTAAACGCGAAAATTTGGTAATAAGGGTTAAAATTTATTCACCCCCCTCTAGATAGTTTTATACACACCATGCATTATTAGTTTCAAATTCCATCTATATATTTCATATTTGTATATGTGCACGTTTTAATCTTGTTTCATAATCTACGATTATGATGTATTTGTAAACACATCATATTGATCAAAGTTGTAAATGTAATTATTTTGTATATTGACCGATTTGTGGATAGTCATATATTGATTGTTAATTGTACATATTAAACATTATTGAAAATACAAGTATTCTTTGTTGTTAGTTTTAGTATAATTCTTTCTCTTGCAATTTGTTGACTATATAGACAATGCCTTGTTGAATATACTATTCTATTGTCTTTGCATGTATATATTGTTTGTGTTGTGATTCATGCTATCTTAAGAGACAAACTTTTGTTTGTTTCAAGGGATTGGAAAAGGTGTAAGAACCTATTCACCCCGCCTCTAGGTACACTTTAGGCAATTTAACTGTGTTTGTATATTTCAAATCGACAATGGAGGTCTACATCGATGACATGCTAGCAAGTCATTTGTCGATCGACAACATATAGACCATCTGAAACAGTCGTTCGACGTACTCGATAAATGTGGTATGAAACTGAACCTTACTAGATGCTCCTTTGGTGTATCTTCTAGGAAATTTTTAGGTTATATGGTGACCCAAATAGGAATTAATGCAAATCCCGAACAAATCTAGTCGATTAGAGAGAGAATCACCAAAATGCATCAAAGATGTTCAAAAACTCACAGGTCAAGTGGCAGTCATGAACCGATTCATCTCCAAGTCGTCCGAACGATACCAACCTTCTTCAACACCTTAAGAAAAAACAAGGCGTTCGAATGGGATGAACAGTGCGAGAAAGTACTGCAAGACCTGAAGGAATACTTAGTCTCACCTTGGTTGTTGTCGAAGCCAAAAGATAAATAAATGTTATGCTTATACTTGGCGGTATCTAACAAGGCACTGAGTGTCGTACCAGTCAGGGAAGACAAAGGTTCACAACATCCAGTATATTACGTGAGTAAGGCTTTACACGACATTGAAACCAGGTATAGCCAACTCGAAAAGCTTTCCCTAGCACTTGTCGTAGTTGTGCAAAAGCTATGGCCATACTTCCAATGCCTATAAATCAAGGTACTCACTTCCTTCCCACTTAAAAATATACTGCGTAGACCTAAACTTTCAGATCGATTGACGAAGTGAATGGTCGAACTCAGCAAGCATGACATCACTTTTCAGTTGTAGACATCAATGAAATCTCAAGTACTTGCCGACTTTGTTGCAGACTTTGCCCCTAATGAGAATTTGCAGGCAGAACAGGAATTAATGACTCTCACGGAGTGTTCTACAAGTGAAACGTGAACTTTGTTTGTCGACGGGATCAGCAATATAAAAAAAAGAGACCTTGGGCTCATGCTCAAATCTCCACAAGGAGATAACTTAGAACAATCAATCCATTACAAGTTCCGTGCGACAAATAACAAAGCCGAGTATGAAGCATTAATTGCTAGGCTCAACCAAAAAATATACAAGTACAAAGCGACTCACAACTGGTCGTTCGACAAATGAACGGGACATATGAAGCCAAAGATAAAAGGATGACAGCGTACCTAGTCAAAGCTAGACAACTACAGTCGACCTTCGACAAATTTTCTATTTTATAGGTACCAAGGTAAGAAAATACTCAGGCAGATGCACTGGCGAGGCTAAAATCGACAACCTGGACCAGTAGCCATAATTCGATCCACATTGTATACTAACGAATGAAGTAAATTTTGCAGGCGGAAATCCTCTAGGTGACAGAAATGAAGCAAGGAAAATAAAAACTAAGGCGGCAAAATTTTGAATCCTCTACAGTAAGCTATATAAAAGGTCGTTTACATGCCCCTACTTAAGATGTCTCATCCTAAGCAAGGCATACGGCGTCCTCAACAGTCTACACTACAAGAGTGCGAAAACCATTCTGGTGTAAGAAGTTTATCGAATCGAGCGATTACAGCTGGGTACTATTGGCCGATAATGCGACAAGTGTCAAACATTTGCACAAGTATCTCACCTTCCCCTATGTAGGTTAAAATCTATTTCGGCCCTTTGGCCATTTATGAAATAGGCAATGGACATTATATGTAAACTCTTAGTAGCCTCTAGCGGAGAAGTCTACATGCCTATCTTAATAGACTACTTCACTAAATGGATCGAAGTAGGAGCATTCCAACACATGCGCGACATAGAGGTACACAATTTTGTTTGGAAAAATATAATTTACAGGTTTGGAGTACCCAAAGAGATAGTGACTGACAATGGTGCTCAATTCATCTCGTTTGACTTCCAAAACTTTCACGATAAATACCGAATAAAGTTGAGCTTCTCAACTCCCTGCTACCCTCACGCTAATGGATAGGCTGAGTCGACCAATAATACAATCATCAACACTTTAAAGAAGCGCATCAAAAGTGAGAAAAACAAATGGGCAAACAAACTACTTGAGATACTCTGGCCATACAGAACCACTCATCTTGGATCGATAAAATAAACGCCTTTTTCACTCGTCTACGGCTCAGAAGCAGTAATCCCCATCGAAACAAGACTCGTGACCACTCGAAGCGAAAACCCGGTCGAAGAACAAAATAACCAAGAACTTGAATTCGAGCTAGATCACCTCGACGAGCTTCGAGAGCAAACTGCTTTAAGAGTACAAGCATACCAACAACAAGTAGCTCGATATTACAACAATAGTGTGTGAATCATAACTTTCAAAATCGGCAATTAGGTATTGGGAGAGTCTTACAAAACACCAAGGAACAAGGTGCAGGAAAACTGGGCCCGGCCTAGGAAAGACCCTACCAAATAACAGATGTCAAAGGCCGAGGAGCATACAAGTTGTGAGACCTCGACGATCGAGAAATCTACAACAGCTGGAATGCCTTAAACTTAACGCGGTATCATTTCTAACTCTTTTACCTATTTCGTTTCTTGCTGCTACATTATTGAATTCATTATTTATATATTCAATACTAACGAATCGACAAACGAGAGCAATGATGACGCCTTAAGTGCAACTAAGTGCAAACTGAGCTCATAAAAAACAAAAATTTCAACAAGTTCCAAATACTCATAATCAAGAGTTGTCGACATCGACAAGCCAAAAAAACGTATTCTTTTAGGAACCTAATGAATTTCAACTAACGACAAGGCTTAAAACACCAGATCAAACGATAATTCAAGCCCAGCTTTCAAAGGTACCTGACGACAAACAACATCCTGCATTCAAGGATCTATAAGCAAAAATCCTGCACTCTAGGACTGATTACAACTCCCAATGTCCATACTTGACTCTGCACACTATAAGTTTGTGGAATAACACTGGGGATAAGCAACCCTTATGTAATCAAACAACACAAATATGCGATAGCTATAATCAAAATAGTCGAGTCGACCGTAAATGCGTAAATGTTCATTCCATGTAAATGTCGCAGATTGGTCAAACGACCCCTGCACTATCAATAAAGATAATACATTCGATACAGAGTTGTTCAAACTACTTTAGCCAAAATGTCTCCGTTAACCTCTAAACTACAAATTATACACAAGTAGAATGTGTAAATGCTCATTCCATGTAAATGTGGCAGATTGGTAGAACAACCCGTGCAATATCAATAAAGATAATACATTCGATACAGAGTTGTTCAAACTACTTTAGTCAAAAGGTCTTCGTCGACCTCTAAACTACAAATTATACATTAGCAGGTCTTGTCGACCTCCTACTTTGTTCAAATTAAAATTATTTAGAAGAGGAAGGTCTTATCGACCCCAACTTTGCTCAAAAGGCCTCCGTCGATCTCAATTAAAATTATTTAGTAGAAGGTCTCGTCGACCCCTACTTTGTGCAAAAGCGGTTACAAGTATCAAGCCTTGTCTACCTCTACCATGTTAAAAGATCCTCGTTGATCTCTAATATTAATTTTCAAAATATGATGTAGGGATCAAAAATTACGCAATTGAAAATATAAATAGCAAAGTAAATGGCCGTGTCGACCTCTATTCATCCATCATACAAGAAATATATATAATTACATTTCAAACTGACATAGGAAATTTAAACAGTACTCCCGCTCGACACAAAAAATATATATAAGGGAAATCTAAACAGTACTCTTGCTCGTACAAAAAATATATATACAAGAAAGTTAAGTCCTGAAGATCCTAGAAGAAAGCTACCTTCAACTGGAACAAGAGTTAGGCTTTAGCAGAACCCTCTATCTAAGCATCTGGCTCGGTTGCAAAATCAGGGTCCTTGTTGGTCTCCCTATCATCTTCGACTTCTATAACCTCTCCTACACTCGGGGAACCATAAGCCTTGAGGCAATCAGCCTCCTCCCATTCATTGATCTCCATTCAAGGATTCCGCTGTGTATGCTCACTAGCCAGGTACTACTTGAAAAGCTTAACCCCTATAACACACATAGCTTCAACTACAATGGTCGTGAGCTATTCTTTAAAATCTATGCATTGTCGATCCCTCTAAGCAAGGTCTTCCTTGGCCTTTTCTAGTTCTTCGTGTTGTCGATCTTTCTCAGCAAAGACCTCTTTCAACTTCTTCAGCTCCCTCTCTAAGGTCGAGGCCTTATCCTCCGTGTTTTTATTGGCCTTATTAAGCTTGTCGCATTCCCTCCTGAGAGAGTTGTTAGTCTTTTAAAGCTTTACACATCTCTCTCAATTAGCTAGAAAAAAAAATTTCTTCAAACGCAATTGCATTTGTAGAGCCTGCAAAAAAAAAAAAAGTCATGATATGAATATTCAACACATATAATCCAAAAATTTTCAAAAGAAGAAAAACCCACTTGAAAAGTGGAAACTAGACATGCATCGACTACATCCTCAGTCTTCTTTCTCTTAAGATATTCTTCATCAGTTGGGAAAAATAGGTGGTTCGACTTCTTCAAGAAGCTGGTCAGCTCCGTGAAAACCAATACCCTATATGGGAATAACACCAAAGTTGAGTCGGTCTCTTCCACCGTGACCTCGACAGCCTTCTCTTTTGGATCAACATCATATGCCTTTCTCCTATTTGCTCTCCTTGGCGGGCTCGACTTTGGTAAAGACTCGAAGGCTGGATCGTCGACTATCACAATCGACTTGTTTTTCGATGCCTCAGCCACTGCATTCCTTTTGGCCAGCGCCTCTTCTTGCCTTTTCACTATGGTCTCCCTTTGGATCTTCATGGCATCCTCAAGATCATGCATGGTGAACTTCGTAGTCGACATCGACTTTTCTACGAAACGACGTTCGACATCAGATATAGGAGTTAAAAATGTTATACCGCATATAATTTCAAATCCTCTCCTAACCCAAACATATGACACTAGATCCTTTACGAGAGGATATGGTGTCCGTGGTACATTCCATGTTGAATGGAGCCACAAGGTACTGGGCCTGGGATTACCTTCCAATAGCAACACCTTCCAACTCCTCTCATTGGTAGGAATCACCAGCACGTTGTTAGTACGCTCGACAACGTCTGGACACAATAATTTACTTTCCTTGTTCACTAAATCTACAAAGACAAAATGGGTTCATCAATGCTAAGGAAAACATAAACTAGGGGAACGACGTTACGAATTGACACCCACCAGCTCGACTCTATGAACGAGGATAAAAATACTTTTCCCTCCCAAAAGATTCATCTATTAAAAGACCCTTAGCAAAAAAAATAGGCATCCTTCCACCTACTATCATTGGTGGTGAGATCTGAGATGAGATATTCATGCTTGGTCTCAAGCAAAGCGTGAATCGACCCTTCTTATGAGTATGTTGCTTCAAAAAGTAATTGTGTAGAAGCGAGCCTAACCTAAATTTTAGTTCATTCTTCTCGCGAAGGACAATTAGACTCAAGAGAATCCTCCAACTATTGGGCATCAACTGACTGGTGGTAATATCGTAGAACACCAACAACCTACGAGCTTAGGAGGGCGGAGGGAATCAAAACCCTTGCCGAAGGATGTACTCATAAAACCACATCCACCTTGAAGTGGCCCAATCTACCCGTTCATGCTTCTTCGGAGCATGTAGCTCGATAGAGATGGGGATACCATACATTATCCTCAGATGGTCAATATCGTCATCTGTGAGCACGCTCTTTGAATTCTCACGACCTACCCGAGAACGACTACTGATTGACTTCCACGTACTCTGAGAATTCATTGGAGTGCACGACAGCTTGTACAACTTTAGCCTCAACTAAATCTAATCTATTTGAGTGTATGACACTTAATGGGTCGGTTACAGTAACCCGTTGTTCGACGTTTCTGGTGTCGGGTCCAGCAACCTCCACAACCTTATCTTCTGAATCTCTAGAGGTCCAGTAGATATCTAGGTCTAAACTCGTTCCCTCTATCAACATAATGTTTCCAAAAGCTGACAAATGCAAAAATGCAAAGATCAAACAAAGAACCAGAAGCCCCAAATCAAACCCTAAGGATTTCTAATAGGTTGAGGTCAGGGAAAACCCTAGAAAAACTAAATCAAAATCCCACGGCGACATGACCAAATCTCAAAATTGCTAAATCATTACAAAGCATCATCGTCTACGTAAATCTAATTCTAAGAAATCTAATCAGTTCTCACGAAGAACACAAAGAACTGCGAAAAACGTTGGGTAAATCCCTAAAAAAAGACTACATCGCTAAGTTCCCTATTAACAGAAAAGTAAGTCTCAACATTCGATAGAAATTAGAACAAAAACGAAAATGAAAGAACTTTTGCCTACCTTGCAAAAGATTCGAACTAAAGTTACTGGGAAAGATGAACTGGATTTCGTAATATTTGCAGATGCATTTTTGCTTCAGAGAATTATAGATGCTTAAGTCAAAATAAGTGACAAGTGATAGGGAAGTGGAAGATTTTAGTTTAAAAACCTATGCTTTAACCATCGTTACCACGTGTCGTAACCGCTGCGGTTACCAGCTAACCTAGGTAACTGTCAAAGTTAATTTGAAATTCTAACTTAATCAAAAAGCGCCAAAAATGAGACGACATGTCAACCCTAGAGAATTGAACCAATTCAGCCTCATCGATTGACCTTTCCATTCTCAAAAGAGTACGAAGCGTTCGACGCCTTGTCGTCATAAAGAATGAGGTTTTCAAGGTTATCTCCAACCCAAGTGTTGGCCTCTTCGACACCTTATCGATCTCATGCTCGACTTAATGAAGATTACACTCTCTAACTTGGAGACTTCCTCTTTAGAGAGTGGGGACAAACTATGGTAGCCAAAAATGGCCCTTAGACCCAAACGCTCAAGCCCACAACCAATTGTGTTAGACTATTGGATCCATCTTATATGGGTCAACTTTAGTTGAGTTCTATTTGACTAAGTCACAATCACTAACTCACTTATCAGTTCTGATAAGTGTTTGAATTATTCAAAGATCATAGCATCCCACGAAATCCGATCAAGATTTCAGGATATCCTCCAGCAATCCTCAACGATCAACTCTCTTGGAAGGCCTATAAATAAAACCTATTACCCACAAAAAAGGGATTATGAACTCTCTCTAATTAATTAAAGCTCTTGCGTGCCAAAACTCTATTCAAACAAACTCTGGTTACTTTCATTTTTTTCATGATCGTTTCAGTCATCCCAAGTATCCCATCACCAGTCAAAATCACGCTTAGCCCAAGCAAACCTAAGGTTAAAAACTGTCACCACCATCTCCTTTTCTTTCTAGTTCATGTTTTAATCTTTTTTGCAGGTAAATGAGTGCTCGACATACTCAGTTCGACAAAGGTTAGACCAAATTGATTGGATCTAACTCGAATCCGACCCGATCCATAGTAATTGTAGATCGACCATCTACAACGGTCATATCGATCAAAGTTGCATTTATAAGTGGAAATATAAGTAATAAATGTCCAGCTTTAATTTAAATGGTTATTTAGATTTTAGTCCCTCACATTTGCATTAATCTGGGTTTAGTTTACGGTTTTTTGGAATTATTAACTTTAGTCTTCCCGTTAGGGTTTCCGTTAAAACAAACGGACTGGCATTGTCAGAGGGTACAACGATCGAAATAACCTTAATCAAGGTTTTTGATTAAGGTCTGTATGGTAATTTCATATTTAATTAAATAAAAACTGAAAAAAAAAATTAAATTTAAAATTAAAAAATATAAAAAAATAATTAAAAAATAATAAATTATTATTATTATTATTAAATAATAAAACTAATATATATTAAATGCATTTAAATTAATAAATTAAATTAAATTAAATAATAAAAAATTACAAAATCAATCAATGCTCTCTCTCTCTCTCTCTCTCTCCATCTTCTCCCCTTCAATCATTAACAACATCACAATTAAAGAAAAAAAAACACAATGAGATCATGTTCTTCTCTCTCTCCGATTTGTGAATCTCTCTCTCTCTCTAAACCTTCTCTCACGAATCTCTCTTTAAACCCATGGGTATGATTTGGTTGCTGTAGAGTGGTTTCTGGTGCGGATCGATATGGTTTCTAGGTATATCGAGCACCGATCGATACGGTGGGGAGGTTTCTGGTGCGGGTCGACGACGGCGGTGCTGGTGGTGGTCTTCTAGGTTTGGGATTGGTTTTGTGTTTAGGATTGGATTTGTGTTTGGTGGCTGGGTATGTGTTTGGTGTTATCGATTTTGAGTTTTTGCTTCTTTTTTTTTTTTTTGTGATGATTTGGTGGAGATTAATGATGGTAATGAAGATTTTGGTACAATTTTGAAAAATCTGCAGCAATAAGATCTATGAGCAGCAGTGTGGAGGCTTCAGATGACCAAAGCAGCAGCGTGGGCCGTGGATCGATGGATGGCAGTAACAATTAGATGAAGAGATGTAGCGAAGACCGTGGACGGAAAAAGAGCAGCAACAGCGCCAACGTGACTGAGATAACACTCTCTATTAGACCAAGTTCACCAGTTCTGATGGTGAGAAGATGATGTTTTTCCATTTTTGTAGAAAAGATTTGTACATAATAATATTTGTTTTTGGAGAAGAAGATGATGTTTACTTTTTTCTTTTCTTTTTTTCAATTTTGTCTTGCTTTAGATGGATCTGGTCTTGGTTTTGGTGGAGATCCATCTCCATATTTTTTTTCAATATCTGGGTTTCATTTTCCAGATAGTTTGAATGTGATGCACTGATTTCCTAGGTTGTTGAGTGGAGATGGTTCGATGGTTTGATGGAATAAGATTTTTAAAAAGTTATTTTATTTTTATAAAATTATTTTTGATGGTGTAGATAGTTTGATGGATATATTTTCAAATATCATCCATCCATTTTTGATTTTTTGATTTTTTTTTTTTTAAGAATTATTGAATTATATGAATTATTCAAGAAGATATGATATATTTTTTTATAAAAAAATAATAATTTCGTTTTTTTTTTCTTTAATTTAATTTGATCTCCAACATCTATCATGGTGATGGACGGTGGATGAAAAAGAAAAAAATTAGTTTTGATTAGTTTTAATTAGTTTATTTTAAATTTTAATTAATTAGAAATTTAATTATTTTAAAATTTAATTTTTATTTAATTTTTTTTTATAATAATAAATTATTACTTATTTTAATAATATTGATTTATTTTTAATTATTTAAATTATTTAATTTTTTTTTTTTAATTAAATCTGATTGAAAGGTATAAGAGTTTTTACCCTTGTTCCGGTCAGGTTTCTAGAAGGTTTCGTGGAATTTTCTATAATGTCTTTGTTGACCTAACGGAAGTCAACAAAATCCTAATGGAATTAGACGGTAGGGACTCAAATTGGTATTGTCAGAGAACTACTAGACTGAACTTAGTAATTCAAAAAAATCAAGAACTAAACCTTGATTAACACAAACGTGAGGGACTAAAATCTAAATAACCCTAATTTTAAAAGATGAGATTAAGGCTGGTGAAAAAGTAATAAAAAAGGGTTATTTTATTTTTAGTCCCTCACGTTTGCATTAATCTAGGTTTAATCCACGGTTTTCTGACATTACTAACTTTAGTCCTTCCGTTAGGGTTTCAGTTAAAACAAACGGACTGGCATTGTCAGAGAGTATAATGACCGAAATACCCTTAATGAAGGATTCTGACGAAGGGCAGTATGGTAATTTTATATTTAATTAAAAAAAAGAAAAAACAAAAACAAAAACAAATTAAATTTAAAATTAAAATATATAAAAAAAATTCTTATTATTATTAAAATATGGATTTGGTGGAGATCCAGACCGTCGGTGGAGATCCACCGAATCCATTTTTTAAAAATAAAACAATTTAAAAATCAAAAATAAACAAAACACATAACTATCTTCAACATTCCAGATCTTCAACCGGATCACCACCACTTCACCCAGAAATAATTCATCTTCTTCACACAGCCAAACCCACAAACACAGAACCAGATCATCTTCTTCACAATTTCCAGATTTTACTTACAATAAAAATAAAAATAAAATTAAAAACCTTTGAATAATATCTCCACTCACACAACCATTAATCCAAAAAATTCTTTATTATTTCAATCAAACAAATCCAATTTTCAAGAAAATTAAAACAAATCAACATCAAATAATTCAAGAAGATGTCTAATGACCCTTTGTCTATCGTCCTCTTCATCTTCCTTCGAACAAGAAGAGGTCGGAGAAGAAGTTGAAGAGTTCGCGACGGAGTCTTCTCCAGTGGCGGTTGTGGCGTTGCTTTCCAGATCGTGATAGCGAAGAAGAGTGAATACTGGACCAGATCGTGATCGACGACCGTCGATTTGCCTCCTCACCGGCAGTGGCAGCTAGGTTTTGGTGTTCAGTGGCGGCGGCGGTTAGGGGGTGGTGGTGGCTTGGGTTTGGGTGTTAGAAGAGAGAAAGAGAGGAAGAGAGATAATTAAAGTTTGGGTGGCTAGGGTTTGGGAGATGTGGATGATAATTAGTGATATGATGAAAATGATGGATGGTGAGAGAGATGCGGTGAGAGTGAGGGAGAGAGAAGAGATTATATTTAGGGTTTGATTGAGGTAGGGAGAAAGAGAATATAGTTAGGGTTTAATTTTTTATTACTTTTAACATAATTTTTTATTATTTAATTTAATTTAATTTAATAATTTAAATGGATTTAATATATATATTAAATTATTTTTTAATTTAATTCATTTAATAATTATTATTATTATTATTTTAATTAGTTTTTTATTATTATTAAATAAAAATAAAAAGATATATCTTTGATTAGTTTTAATTATAATTAAATTTAATTAGTTTTGATTATTTTTATTTTTAAATTTAATTTATTATAAATTTAATTATTATTTAATTTTTTGATAATAATAATAATTATTTAATTTAATAATATTTATTTGTTTTTTTAATTATTTAATTTAATTATTTATATTGTTTTTTAATTAAATCTTATTAGAGGGCATTAGGGTCATTACCCTTGTTCCAATCAGGTTTCTAGAAGCTTAGCTGAATTTCCCATAATGCCCTTGTTGACCTAACGGAAGTAAACGAATTCCTAACGGAATTGGACGGTAGGGACTCGATTTGGCATTGTCAGAGAACTACTAGACTAAAGTTAGTAATGTCAGAAAAATGTGAATTAAACCCAGATTAACGTAAACGTGAGGGACTAAAAATAAAATAACCCAAAAAAAATCAATTCTTGGTTGTCACTTGTCATGACAACAAGTGGACTTTCCTGATGGTGCGAGAAAGCCACAGGACATGACACAAACGTGTCATCATTTGTTTATTTCTATGTTTTGATCATCACATCAGTGACTTTGCATCATAATGATATACACCATTACACTACTACATTCTACATACAAGCTTAAAACCATCTCTATTTTGATTTAGATCCAACAATGGATATATAACCAGAGACCAGAAAAAAAAAAAATTGTTGTGTGAAAATGGAGAGAGAACCAACTTGGGTTTGTACTTTGGTGACACAACTGTGCCTCTGCTTTGCTCTCTATGGTGCTCTCAACTTGGGTCAGCCTCAAAAGTCCATTAACCAGGAAAGTGATGATTTTTATTTTATCAGTGTTGGTGGAGGCTTTAGACCATTTAAACAGCAGACCCATTTGCTCAAACTGGTCAGTTTCTAATTTTTCTTTATTGGATTATGTTTGTAGTTATTTCTATTCAAGTGGAAAATATTTTGATTTTTTATATCTAGGTGTGGCTTATTTGGTCTGTAATTGTTGAAAGTGTGATTTTTTATTTATTTTTATTTTTTAATTAGGTTAAATTGGTGATATTTCCTGAGGGCTTTGTTGTTGGGAACTTAATATGAGAACAAAAAAAGAAATTAAATCGTTATGTTGTTCTGTTTAAAAAAGAACTTAAGTTTTGCTTATTGATATTTTGTATACAAGTTCACTGGCTTGATTGGAGTTCCTATTATTGATGAAGATGGAACGTGTGGCGAAATCATATCAAGCAAGATTTGTGGTGAATACTAGTGAACTTGGAGAAAATGATCCACTCAAGCAAAATGTAAGAACCCTTTTTATGGAACAAAAAAGTTTTTATGAATAGATTAAATTTATGGATATGTTTCATGTACTGGAAGTGATGCAAAATCACTCAGGGAACAAATGATTGAAGTTATTTGTACCCAACTTATTTTGGTTTTATCGGTTTCAACAGCTAGCAACAACCCTACATGTATCTTTTGCAGGCAACTATGATTTTCCGATCTCTGAAAGTTCCATGGTATACCATTCTCTGTAATCAGCTCCCTTACGTGGGTACATTTGTGTTGCATAATATCCGTTGTTGTCGTGGTCACCATAAGTGAGATTCTTATACTTTCTATATGGCTGATATTAATTTCCCTCCTATCGTTTATGCTTTCGAAGGTACACCACTAGAGCTTCAAAAGGACAGGAGTTTGGTCGCTTCCAGGAGAAAATCAAACTACCTCATGGTGAAACATTAGACATCATTGGTTTGGATACTGGTTCTCTACAGGTAGGTCCTTGTGTCCTCAATCCATAATCTAATTTTGTAGAATGTTGACATCCAGATTGCATATGACATTACTATGCCAATTTTCTGCTTTCCCAAATCCCACTTGATTAAAGATTCTTTGGTCGTTGTTGATCTAGATATGCTATAGTATGTGGCATTTTCATCCTTATTTTTGTCTTTGTGACTTATTATGAAACTTAGGAGACAATGCTAGCAGGACTATCGAGTGGCACCGCAAACAATCAGATAAATTGGTTGACAGGGACACTAGAAAGAACCAACAGTAACTGGTAAAAAGCAGCATGATATTTATGCACTTTCGAGAATTTAAATCCTGACGAAAAATCTATAAGAAACTAAAATGTTTCCAGTCAAGCCATTCTAAGATTGATAACGAAGTCTCGGATTTTGTTTCAATCTTGTTTTTGACATTGACTGGAATTGTAGTGACTATAAATTCATGATTTATATTAGTCTATCCAAGCTATCTCTTATCTTATTTCAGGTTCATGTAATCATTTTATGAAACACTGACAAACTTATAGTCCTAGTTGCCATCTGATTTCTGGCATTCTTTGTGAATCCAGGTGTATAGTTGTTGGATTCCACCCGTTGGTTGTTTGTGAAGAGAATAAGGAGCAAATGAAAGCAAAGCGGATTTATAATTCTCTACACCTAATCTTTATGAAATTTGGTGTGGTAAGAAGAAAAGCTTCATATACTATCCACATGATTTTAGACCAGCTCAAACTATAACAGAAGTCATAAGAATCAATCCTGAGAGGCGACAGTTAATTGATACAACTTGATCAAATTGGATGAGAGTTTCCTTTTCTTCATTTTCTTAAATTCTTATAGCAACTCTTACTGTTGCCTTTGCTCTTCAGAATTTGTACCTAAGCAAGCAAGGTTGCACCGGATATTCTCATCAGGATAGTGTAACTTATATAGAGAACCCGGATTTGATCAAATTTGCAAATGGAAGGTAAGTTTTACGTGAATGTATATTTGTCATTCAAAAATGTATTCCACATATAAGTTGTTTTTTGTTTCCTCAGAGAAACAGTTGACGATGGATTCCTTCTCCATAGAGTCAGCTCCCTAGAGATTGTGAGTAGTTTGATGCCAGATTTTTCATGTTATATTTTCATTTTTTGAAAGAATTTTGGGGGCATTTGGAGAATTAATAAGATCTAAATCAATCCATGCAATTTGTATCCTAATCCCTATTATCTCTTTATCAAAAAGCACCAACCGAAGCATCTTTAATTGGCAGGCTACGTACTTTGTTACCTTATACGGGGAAGTCGTGCACAGAACAGTAATCCGGCAGAGGGGTAATGAGGTTATGTGAATTTCTAGACGAAGGAATTGATTTTAATCTATTCTTCAAAGCCAGGATGCAGTTGCTTCCAACATTTGTAAACATTTCGCTATTCATTCTAACAAGCCTAAACTGCCTCTTTGACAACTGCAACTAGGCAATATTTCAGCTAGTTTTTAGCACTTTGTGATTTGTTTTTCATTACAAATGGTGTTCTTTGTTCATTAGTGTTAAACGATCTCCTATTGAATTCAACTGTTTAACATTGATCAGCAATGATATGCCCCTGATTTTCGTTAAGTTTCATCATCATCGGCAGCCTTACAAACTTGCCATTTTGTGTGTGATTCTAATGGAGCTTATATATTCTGAGGTTACAAACATGGCCAATCTCTATTAGTGGAGAAAAACTTACATGGCATGATAATGAGAACGTCCAATGAAAGTGTGACATGTGTTACTTAAAGAAAATATTTTTATGTTCCCAATATAAATGATACACTTTTATTGGACGGTCTTATCATGTGGGAGTGAAACCGTTCCATACAAGTTTTTCTCCTATTAACGAATGTTGATCCATAGTTTCAACTAACTTGTGTTTGAGAAATACAAATATGTAGGTTGAAAATGCTGTAAGATAGAAAGTATTTTTGCTTTTGAGCTGATTTGTGTCAACTCTTGTTTGAAGTAAACAATTATTTATCAAGGAATGCATTTTTTGGAACTTCAAGTTTATATAAACAAGTGTTAAAAGCAGTGTTGTTTAGGATTTTTTTTATTAAAAAAATAAAATAAAATTAAAAAACAGTGTTGTTTTGAATTATTATTATTGTTTCGTAATTACTACTAATTATTATTTAAAGGGTTTTTTTTCTTCTTAATAATTGGCCGTTGATCCCATCTCTGTGAGCACCACAATATTCTTGAATACTTTAAAATTTTCAATTTATTTATCTACTAACCATTTTTTTTTAAAGATATCTACTAACACACTTATAATTACTCTACCAAAATGTTCTTCCTTCCGTAGTATCTCAAATAGTAATATAGCCATATTTGACAAATATATGACCATGCCATATTTGAATGAAACGTGAAATCACAAGTTTTGATTCAAGTTGAATCCCAAGCTTTATCTTACATGTTATTTGAATGAGATCACCACACCATAAAGTGCTAAAAATCTAAAAAACTTTGTAACGAATGTATATGTCCGCGCCATTTATATTATGTCACGTGATATGATTTGAATAGATTGTATATAACTACGGTCTTTGTGGTACAAAAATTCATTCAGTTAGATAATATTCTAAGTTCGAGTCTTTATAGTAGCATCAATATTGTGGTGATGATATGAGATTAAATGATATCAATGGTACGGGTCAGGGACGAGTTTTCCATTACCATCCCTAATAATAATTTGTATGAAAAATACCATTCCCAATGAATATCTACTTTAAAATAAATGGTAAGGGTAGAGGAATTCCTATTAGGGGTTTGGTTTTTTACTTTTTTTTTTTTTTTTGTCTTATATCTTCCTCATCCCATTAATGTAATTTTTTTTAATGACTTTTTAATAGAGATCATATTAAAATTATTGAACAATATGAAAATAATAGTGTGGAGCCGTGGAGGAATATTATATATTGTTTGGGTTAATTTTACTCGATTCCACACATCAACATGAAACTCAGGATTCAAGAGACCAAGTATCCACGTCAGCTCGATGGACCACATATGACAATAGCGAGATGGAAACAACTCACCCGTTGAGAGTAATTGTTCACCAAATGATAATCAAATAGGCGAATTGGCCCGAACTCGCCTCACATCGAACAACGAAGCATCATTAATGAAACACGATTTGAACATATTCTTCATAAAGCACGACCTTATACTGGGCAAGCCAATCACCTATAATCTAGAAGTTGACAAATACAACAATAAATACGAAGATCTAAAGAAACAATCCAACAAGGAATAAAGGTCACATCACTATAAATGCCCAAAGATTCGATCCATCAAGGATCTCGCCAAGATACGATCCCTTTGGGATCTCACCCAATCATATTTCTTGCTTGCATAGCAAGGGCTAGGGCAACACCGTTGTCTCTATATAAGCACATGTATCAAGTAGAAAATAGGACATGCAGAATAATCGGTATTTAAGTAATTTATCACTTGTAACTGTAATCATCTTTTGCATAGTGAAGATAAGCAATTTATCACTTGTAATTGTAATTGTAATCATCTTTTATATAGTGACGAATCTTTTCTCTGTCGTTCACTACTATGTTAAGGGTTTCCAAATAAAAATACTCGTGTATTTATTATTTATGTATTCATTTATTATCTGTTATACACTTATCAAGTTACACACTTATTGGAGAGGCAATCTGATCTCATTTTGTAGGCTACCTCATGCACCAATCTGCATACGTGTCATTGCTGATTAGATTTCCTAGAAATCAATGTCAACATATAATGATCTAGATTGAAGTAGTGTTTCAAACTTTCAACGGAGAGAAAAAAAGGAAAAAAAAAAAAAGGGAAATTATGTTAGTAGGAGGGAAAAAAAAAAAAAAAGAGGGAAAATAAAAGGGAAAATTAGGGGACGTCCTGTCAGTTGTTGTTTTTCGAAAAGAAAAATGAAAATGAAAACAGTGTTTTTTGTTTCAATTTCGAAATTAAAAAAAAACGTCTGGTAGGCTAACTGAAAACTTTTAAAAATTATTTTCCTAATATTTTTTCTTAATGAGTTGAAAATTTTTCAGATCTGAAGAAATCTGTGAATTTCTAGATTTGATGAGATCTAAGAATTTCCAACAACCAAAAAAATCTAAATAACCACAATCATTAGCAACCTAAACTCATACAATCAACACAAATCCAAAAAAATCAAACCCATACAAAAACACAAATCCAGAAGACCAAACACCATCATCCATTCATCAAAAACAAACCTAGAAAACAAAATCAAAATCAAAATCAAAATCAAACACATTCATTAAAAACAAACCCAGAAAACCAAACCCAATAACACTCAAACACCATTATTCATCTCCTAATTACCACACCATCATTCATCTCTCACTGAAAACAATCATGGATTTGGGGATTTTTCTAATCTCTCTCTCTTTAAAAATCCTCAAATTGATGTTACCAAATGCAATCGAAAAAAAATATGCTATTTGACAAATGAAATCCTTTGCTGCAACTTGAATGTACTGTTCAAAAACCCAATTTAGTTTTTGGTGCAAAGTTGCTAATTGAATTTCGATTTGAATCGTTGGAGATTTAATTAGGTTTCGATCTTCAAGATATGTATCCATTGAACACACCGTTGGAGATTGTGGACGTGTCTTCACTCCTGACACACTCAATCGCCGACCATCTCCTACGGAGTCCCTGCCTCCTCAAACACCCTCCAACATCGACTGCTCCATAAAGAAGAGGAAGAACTCCGGCGTCAACTGCCCACAAAGAAGAGGAAGAAATCCGGCATCGGCTGCTCCACGACGATGAAGAAGAAGAACGGTCATAGAGGAGCAGATCGAAGAAGAAGAATGACCATGGAGGAGGAGAAGAAGAAGAAGAAGGGTGACGTTGAATCATCGAAGAAGAAGAAGAGAGAAAGTAAAAACTAAAAGTTAAGGTTTTTTTTTTTTTCATTTATTTAAAAAAAAAAAAAACAAAGTGAAAAACAAAATGAAAAACTTGGAAAACATCTCAAAGTTGTGTTTTTTAAATTGTCCATTTTAACATTGGTTTTATTTTTCATTTTATTTTGGTATTTTGAAAATATCATTTTACTTTTGTATTTTGAAAATAAAATTAAAAACAGTTACCAAATACGAATTCAAAATCATTTTTGGAAAATAAAAACGAAAAGAGCCTGAAAACAGTCTGCAGGACATGCTTTTATGTTTTCTAAAAACAGTAGTTATAGTACTAATTACGTGTTTATATATATATATATATAAATTTTCAAGTCAGTGCGTTCTGATATAACTTTATCAGTGTGTGTTGGATGTGAACCATTAGATTTACATACTTTGACTCAAAGTGTATGCACTTGTCAAAACTTTTCCATAATCTATGGCCCACATGCAACGCACTGATGGAAATATATCAAGACGCACAGAAAAGAACTGTGTATATATATATTCACAAGAGGAAATAGGGGTATATAACACTTTTTCAATTTTGATTTGTGCAACTATCACTACTGTAATAACTAGTTTTATTAGCACCAAAATAGGTGGTAAGACCAAAATACCTCCACATATTCTTTTACTTTTATTTTTCATTTTTAATTTTCTCTATTTTTCTCTCTCCTTTCAAAACTCATAGAAACTTCTCTCTGGATTTTTTTTCGTTCTAATTCATTCTCACTTTGTTGGTAAAATTCGAGACCAAAATTGAAGTCCACCCAGTTTTTTCCTCTGTATTTTTGTTTTCTTACAAATTCGAGACTTATTTACAATTTCGAGACTTATTAGGTAAAATTCAAGACTTATTTTACAAATTCGAGACTTGGGCCCTGTTTGATTTTTCCACTTAACATTGAATAATACTTAATGTGTTTCATTCAGTTATTTTGTTTAAATATTTATGTGTTAAAATCATTTAATAAACCTCTAAGACCACTTATTTTAAAAAGTGAAATTTTTTGCTTTTCACTTGACACAAATCCAGTAGAATTTAATGCAAAGTTTTACTTCCAAAACTATCATCACTAATTTAATTTATTTCCAAAACTAACCACTTGTTCTATAATGTTTTTTTTTTTTTTTTTTTAAACATGAAATCTATCAACTATATATAATTACATGAAATCTATAAACTAAATAATCTATAAACTATATGTCAGTAAAACACCAGATTATGATGCAGTGGTTCTTCCCATCACATTTCCGTTTTTCGTTTGGACCCATAGAGAGATAGTTCAGTTAAGACTTTGGAGCAAGCTTCATTTGGTCCTAAAGTTGTAAACTTGTTTTACTGCCAGTTTATATTTTGTGTTTTTGTTAGACACATTGAAGTGTATATATATATATAATTATATATATCCAAGTTTATTCCAAATCAATTAAAGAATAAATTATACACATCAAGTAGATTGATGATAAGAACATATTAATGAACTTCATTTTATCCGTAATATATACATGAAGTAGTCCATTAGTTTTATAATGTCATTAGCTAAAAGCTTAGTAATAATTAGATTCTATACAATAATATAATTTTGAAATATTATTAATAATTAAATAAATTTATTTTAGAATTAATTTATATGTTAGAGTTGACCGTAATATATTAAAATGTAAATATATAACAAATAATAGTTAGAAAGACATAGATGTAAAAGTATTTATTGTCAGATATTTATAACTTAAAAAAACAAACAACTTATTACTTATATTCAGTTTTCAGTGAAAAAAATAGACATGTTTTTCAGTTTTCAATTTTCAGTCACTATTCAGTCTTCAGTAACATCCAGCACTGTTCAGTCTTCAGACAAAAAATCAAACGGGGTCTTATTGAGGCTAATTCAAGACTTATTGGAATCAATTCGAGACTTATTGGGGCGAAATACAAATTTTTTTTTGTCTTTCTTCTTCCTCGCGATGGTAATAGACCTCCATCAATGGTGAAATTCACGATTCAACAATGACGCCGGTTGACTTCGGAAATAGTCGGATATGGAAGATCGGACGACGCTAAGTTTGCTAACACCATCGGTTTTGTCAGATTCGTGAAGGATCATTGCAGATCTGACGATTCAAGTTCGGAGACTATTCGGGTTTGTCCTCGTTTCTCTCTCCACATAGCACAAAACTGAAAACGGATACTTTGGTTACAACAAGTGGCACACAACGGACGTTTTACCGGTAGTTTTATCGATCAACTCACTGGTAATGAAGTCGTCAGTGGAGCTCGAACTTCATCAATGGAGATTTTGAAAAAAAAAAGAAAAAAAAAAAAAGAGGACTGGTAAAAGAAAATTGTGGAAGATGGAGGGTATTTTTGTCTTAATCCCATATTTAGTGCTATTTAAAATAGAGTTATTAAAGCGGTGCTAATTGCGCGAATCAATCCCCAAAAAGTGCTATTGACAATAGGACTTGAAATCCCGTAACTGTATCAAAATTAAATCGGAGATTGAATAAAATACCGGTCTCATACCACAACATAAATGGTAGGCCTAAACCAACTCTTAACGAGGTGAGTCTCCCGGACCAATGATTAATTTTGACATCTCTAATGAGATTATTAGCATAATTCACACTTACCATAACAATCCTTAACAAGACGAGTCACGAGATATGATTGGTTCAGTGGTATACCTATCACACCCACACCGCACCACGAGATTGAAATTGTGGTTTGAGTCATGTTCGTAAAAAAAAAGCATTACTTAACAAAATTAATGCATCTGAAATGACCAAAATACCCTGACTCTTTGAGTAATGAAAGAAACAGCACAAGTAGAGATGCATATTTTTCTTCGGCGCCCCAATTCCCCGCGTCCCTATCCCCATTTGGGGATTTTTTTTTTTTGTTGTTGGGAAAAATAGAGAAATGAGGGGGGGGATTATATTGAAAATGGAGATGAGGATGAATATAGATCCCCTAAAATTCTCTTTCCCCATTTTCTCCAAATGAGGGGATGAGGGGATGAGGGGATGAGGGGATGGTATCCTCGTTCCCCAAACGTGAGTCTTTAATTATAAAGGGGTAAACTAAACAAGGAAAGAAGGAAAGAAAGAAGTGAGGACAATATAAAGTGAAATGGGGTTCACTAGGGTTTTTGAGTGACTGAATGAGGCTTTGCTCTTAGAGAGGGTGAAATAAATGGCTGGTTTTTCTTCTGGGTTGTTGTTGTTGCCCCATCTCTCTCTCTCTGATCGATAGCGAAGCCAGTGATTTTTCTTTCTTGATTTCCATTTCCATAAACAACAACAACAACCCATCTCTGTCTCGCGCTCTCGCACACACACATACATACAACACACATACAATCTCTCTCTCTCTCTCTCTCTCTCTCTCTCTCTCTCTCTGTATATATCTCTCTGGCACTGTAACGTTGGCTATGATGATGCTTTGTTCTTTTTCAGTCAGAAGACCATGCCTTGAGAGAAACATTTTGCTTCTCATCCATGGCGGGGCAGCTTCTGGGGTGTCTGTGAAAACGGTCCGAGGGTTTGCTCTCTTCGTTCTCGCAGACAGCTAGTTTTTTGCAGCCATGGCCCAAGTGGGGTCTCTCTCTCTTTTGTCTGATAAAAGGCGAATCTGAGCCCCCACACCATCAAAGATTGAAAAACCCAAAAAAAGGGGTTCTATTTTTAGTTACTTGAAGATTATTGTTATTGATTCATTATGATGTTATTTTATTTTATATTTATATAAGATTGGTGATTCACTTATATGGTCGGTCTCTGCTCTTCTCTCTGATTGTTATAGTGAATTGTTTCAACAATTTACTTTTACATACACATTTGTACTATCTCTCTCTTGTTTTTGAATTCTGAAATGTGAGTGTACTAATGATATTATCTTCCATTAAGTCACCACCCTTGAAATTCACCACATACACACGCATTTGTACAATCTATATCTTGTATCGTGCTAATGAGGCTGTGATGATGATGTTTTGTTTTTGTTCAGACCTTTAAAGAGAAACATTTTGCATCTTGTCTATGGCAGGGCCAGCTTCTGGGGTGTCCGTTTTTACGGACAACCAGGGTTGTTGCAGCCATGGAAGAAGTGGGGGTTCCTCTCTTCTTGTCTGATAAAAGGCGAATCTGAGCCTCCATTGTAATTCTCATTAGTTTAAGTCTGAGGCTTTACTCTCAGAGAGAGCTGGTTCGGTTTGGTTAGGTTTTGGTTGGTCTCTGTTTCTGGTTGAATCAGAGCCGGGGATGTTTCGTAGTATATGTATATATATTTTCTTCTTCTTCTTCTTCTTCCTCTCAATGCTGTGATGATTTTTTCTGGCTTCGAATTGGACTTTGAGAGTTGCTGTTTCATGGCAGGGTGACATGGTTGAGTTGCAGCCAATGAAAGGGTGAATTCCTCTCTTAGTCTTTTCAAGCCTGAATCTGAGCCTTATTGTTACTCAATTATCATTCATCATTTGTGTGGTTTCTCAAAAATCAAAATATGAACAAGATTATTCTATATTTTAAGTTTTAACCAATCTAGAGTATGTTCATACAATTTCAAATTATTGATGAACAACTGTTAGTCTATTACAATGATGTTTTCATTTGTTTGATCAATACACTTATGTAAGTTATGTTGTTTGAGACTATGAGTGAGCTGATGTCGATATTCTAGTTTAGAAAAGAATCATCATAATTGCTCTTACTCTCTTAGAAATTGCCTTCTATTTGTATGTGTTCAATTGTTTCTGGGATTGTCATGATATATTGAGGTCACCCCTTCTCATGATTGATGACGCAATGTCTATTCGCGGTCATGTGATTTTGTCTCTGCTGTGGTATTAGCATAGTTGTGTTTTGAATAATTATGTACACCATACTGCTTGATCTTGGTTTTTCATGTGATGATTTCCTCTTTATCGCGTGTAGATTCCGGTGGGAGCAGCAAAGCTGGAGATGAGTTGTCTTGGTTGGTTCATTTGAAAAACTATTTCTTTGTAATCGAATTCAATTCCATTGTATTCAAACCTGACTATGTTTCAAGATTGGGATTGTGAATTTTGTTTTATTTGTTGATTATATTATGTCTCTAGTCACTTGCATCTTCTTCTCATAACATGCAGTGTTTATTTATTTATTTCTTCAGGGACAATCCGAACAAGAATTTTATTAAACTCGCATGGAATATCTACTATAACACACAATCATTATAGAATAGAATGAAAATAGTATTGGAAGTTACAGCTCTGTATGCTCTCTAGTAGCATCCTACAGAGAGCAGACTTAGAACCATAATTGACACCAGAGAAAGACCAATGTTGGCAACATTTGCAATGCCACTTGACGGTTTTGAACCAGCAGGAGGAGCACCCAGTGCGGAAGGAGGATTAGATGAAGTGGATACATTAGCCACCGGAGGTAGTGGTGGATCAACAATATCTGCAACAGCCAGGTCTGGGGTTGGTGCGGTTGCTGGTGGCTGCACTTCTTCAGGTACCAAGCTAAGCAGACCGCCAGGTTCAGTAGGCAGAATTGTATATGGCAAGTCTGCATTCATGTCTGAACATGGACTTCCTGCCAAAGCAAATACGTTACCATGTTAGTTTCAGTTTCAAAGATTTTGGAGTTCGAAAGTTGTAACACTTACTCATGTATCTGGATGCTGTAGCTGGGAACTGGGTTACAATCCCATCAACACCAGCTCCTGTAACGTAAGTAGCAACCTCTAGAATAGGATCTGAGAAGTAATCGAATGCAAACGTGATAAATTCATTCTTCAGAACTGAGACATATACTGAGATGTTTGCTTTATGCAATTCCTTCACGATGCTGGTGTAAGCTAACGTAAAGCCTTCATTGTCTGTAACAATGGAACTCCGAGAAACAACAACTGCATCGGCATGCTTCTTGATTTCATCTAGCGGCTTCTTGGGGGCATTGCTCACGTCCTTTTCCAGGCGCAAGACTCTTTTGTAAGTTTTGACGTTAGAAAACTTGGACAACACGGAACTGTCATCTGATTGAATCAAGACTTGCTGGGTGGATTGTTTGTCAAAGGTGGCATTGTTCAACGCTTTGGTCACACTGTCTATTATGTCTAGACCTTTCTTAGATGCCAAGTAACCAGCCTTCTGAGAAAGGAGAGTATGTGTTAAAGTTGCAAAAGAAACCTAGAGCAAGTAAACATTGTGAAAATTATAGCTAGTTCACCTCTATGTCGATCAAAATTCCTGAAACTCCCTTGGATTTTGCCAACTCTAGAAATCCATTAAGGGTTACAAATTGGCCCTGGTTCTTGGCTGCTGGGTTTCTTGGGAAGCCATCACCACCAAATGGGCTTAGCATTTCAGCTGAAATAACAAATGTTTGACATTAGTAGGCGTCAAGAATTGCAAAATTCAAATGCTAAATGCAGGATAAATACAGAAATAAATGTGCATGCAAGGATTCAAATCAAAGACTCCCCAAGCTCTTTAAAAAGTGGGGATATCTGAGAATGGTTTTTAAGAAGTTTACGCTTCAAGGTTTGAATCTCGCTCCAAGAGAGATCGAATGAGAAGATTCCGTTCTTTGGTTGAATTTCAGGAACGGTAGTGGATCGAGACATGAAAGTGGTCATGGCGTTTGTTTTCCCAATGAGGTCCGGCGAGTCCAAGCAGAAGGCAACTCCATCCTTTGACATTTGAACCGAGCAATCAATTATGTCCGCTCCATCGTTTATTGCTTGCTGATAAGCAAGATCAGTGGAGCCAGGGTACACCCCACTTGCTCCATTGTTAGTTATGATCAAAGCTTTTCCTTTGGTTGGTTTGGTGTTGTTGTTAAGTGCAAAGCAAGAAATGGCTGCTGATGCTGTAGGAGGGAAATCTGTGAGGAAACCATCAACAGCAAACTGGGAATTGTCGATAAACTGCAGGTACTCAGCTGAAGGATCATAGCTATAATTATAACTTGCGGGCATATCATTTGCGAAACCAGAAGCATAAACTTCTAGTCCTAGCTTGTGAGCATCAGTCACGAGAGTCGTCGGGGGATCAAGGTAATTGGTTTTGTTATTAACATGCCATATGTAGTTCTTTGGGACTAGAATCCCGGATGCAAATGACTTGATTGTATTAAGGTTCTTCAGGATTTCACTGTATGTTTGATTGGTTGTTGGTTCAACAACATTCGGGTCCTGGAACTTGAAAACAAGTTTTGTCTTTGCTGCTCTGCCTGCCTTCCCGCTCATGCTCTTCAGGAAACCAATTTCAGGAGATGAAATGTAGTTTATAGCTCCAAATTTCATGCTACTTTCAATGAACTTTTGCATACTCAGCTTGTGTTCTTTATAGAATGTATCATACTGCAACAGAAAGCAGAAAAAAAAAAAAATGTTGTCAACACCTACAAATTCGATTTCTCAAATCACCACCATGTTTTGAATTGAATACCTGAACATTTAACCAAAACTGAGGAGGTTTTATTCCTGTCACATCTTCAACTGTTGACATTGGTAGCAACCCATCAAACATAATTGGTCTAGAGAACACGTTCTGAGTCACTGTGACCAAAAACAAAATTTATTGATCTGAGCATTGTTCCTGAGTTTGTAAAATCTAATGTGAAGAGACTTACAGGATACGTTGCTCAATAGCTGCTCAGCTGTGTAATCCAGTGCAAACCAACCCTTGATATCTTCACCATTGACCTTGTAAGTTGTTTGTCCTTTTGGAAAAACCATTGCAATGGTTGTTGAATTGTCAAGCCTGATATTTGTCTGGCAAATTCCTACACCATCTTTTGATAATTGCAGGTTGCAGAACAAAATGGTATTAGGCAAACTTGTCGCAATCCCCATTTTGTTCGCAAACCCACTAGATTCAGGGAATAGCCCTGAGAACCCACCTCGAGCTATGACAACAGGCTCAGCACCTGCAATCAAAGATACAGTAATATTTATAAGGGTCTGTTCGATATTGTTTTCTGAAAATGTTTACGGAAATCCTTTACCATTGAGAGTCTTCCATTTCTTCGTAGAGCCCTCCTCTGCTTTCTTCCCAACTTTGGCAGCAAGAGTTGCATGGATCAACAGGGAAATAAAAAGCAAACACCTAATCATCTTCTTCTAATCCTGTTACAGATTTCAGTTTTTGTTTGTTAAAAATTAATTTTAGAACAATTAAACAATGGAAATGACAAGGAAAATAAAAGGGTATTTGATTCGTGATACGAAAACAACTTTTAAACAAACTGTATCACAATTTAGAATGATTTTGATCAACCAACCAAAAGCTAAAACTGGAATCACATTTTGTATACTACCATCAGAAAACTTTGATATGAACAATGATTCAGAAACTAAATAATCAAAATGGGAAAAACCTGAAAAATAAACTTACTTGAACAAGCATTCCTTGTCAAGTTTCACAGAAAATACCAAGGAAACTCAAGAGGGAATGTGAGAGAAAAAAATAAATAAAGAGAAGAGAGACAGAAGAAGAGTTAATTAATACACAGAATGATAGGTTTTTATTTTAAGGTTTTTTGTTTTACAATTTTTTATGCCATAAATTTCTCGCATTAATAGAGATTTGAAAGACAAGGCCAGTTTTCTTAGTTTAGAATCTTGTTTCACTTGTTTGCTATTTTTGCGGTTCTGTTTTATTTTTTTTTTAGAAACAAAAAAATAAAATAAAAGTGCTTGTGTTTGTGTTTGTGTCTGTGTCTTTTGCCGGGAACAAGACAGCTATTGGAACATAATGGTTTAACTGTAACTTAAATTTAATGTCATTTATTTTTAGTGTTTCGGTTTCTTCTACCCTCCTTAATATAATTAATTTCATTTATAACTTTATTTTTATAGGGCGTTTGTACCACGTTATTCTACCTTCCTTAACATCATGTACGTTGCTGCTAGATTGAAAAAATAAAAAATAAAAAAAAAATGAAAAACAAGCCACAACTCCACGAGATTCATAAAATAAAGGGCAAATTGCAATAAGAAATACTGACATTTGGTATATGTGCTGCTTGATAAATAAATACTCTTGACTTAACAATCGACCGTTAAAGTTAACTGTTGACTAGTCAATAATATTAAATATCCAAATTACCCTTTAATAATATTTTTAAATTACATGTTAAAAAGTATTTAATATTTAAAAAAAATAAATTAAAAATCAAATAACTATTATAGATTTCATCTCCAACGAGATATATTCCAGACTCACCACACCTTGTATTCGTATATTTTGGTTCTTGAATTTCTCTAATTTATTTATAGAGTTCTACCTCCAAATTCCAATGTACGTAAAAGCATTCATTATCAATACTCACAACAAGAGCTTCTCTTAGCTTTAACATCGACAATCAAATGCTTTCTTGGGAGAGTGAGGGACCTTCAATGGAAAAATATACTCGTTCATTCCATGGCCAGGGCCACACTCAAAATGCCATTATGCCAATAAAAATTCTTCACATAAATCTAGATTCATTTTCTTCGACAGCAACAACTCTTCTAAGTGAGAAAATCTTCCATGGTTCTGTCCCATATGTGATGTGTGTGAGACGGAACCAATGAGATCATGTCATCTGTTAAAACTTTTAAAAACAAACATATCTTTTTGTCAATTTTGTGATTCAGTTTCCTACTGTATTTATTTTTAGTCAATTTTTTTTTTTTTTTTTGTCAAATTTAGGATCTTATTATTCATTATTATTCTTTTGATATAATTTTTTAATTACTAGATTTGTGTTATATGCGGGATGAATTCAAAGATGATAAAGAATTGAAAGTGGGAATGCAAGTGCACTCGGATGATGAAGCTTAAACTTATGCAATACATATGCTTTGAGAAAGGGATTTAGCATTCATAAAGGGCATTTTCGAAGAGATAAATCAAACAATATTCAACAATGTGATTTCTTATGCTCAAAAGTTGGATTTCTAACGGATCAAGAGGTATGTCAAAATAAAGAGATAACAAGGTTAGATACAAGAATGGGTTGTCAAGCTATAATACGGTTCACTGTGGAGTATGGGATATGGAGTATTACTCATATCAACTTTGATCATAACCATGAAATAGCTAAACCCGAACAAAGACAGTTTTTAAGATCTGGTCAAAAAGTTTCTAAGAGTTTTAGGACAGTCATGATTTCTATGGTTGATGCTAGTATAGGGGCCACAAAATCATATTTCTTTTTAGCAAATGAAGCGGGTGGTGCCAAAAATGTTGGGTTCACTAAAAAAAATGCAGTAAATTATTTGCAAAGGCGAAATAATGAAATGATGGAAGTAGGGGATGCACAAAGCTTACTGAATCATTTCAAACGTAAACAAGGTGAGGATTCTAATTTTTTTTTTTTATTCAATTCAAGTGGATCAATATAACCGAATGACAAACTTTTTTTTAGAGAGATAGTACATCAAAGTTGGATTATGAATGTTTTGGTGATGTTGTATGTTTTGACACTACATTTCGAACAAATAAGTATAATTTGATTTGTGCTCCTATAGTGGGAGTTAATCATCATTGGAAAAATGTGTTGTTTGGTTGTGCATTTCTACTAGATGAGACCACCGAATCATTTGTCTTGTTGTTTGAGTCATTTTTAGAGTCGATGAGAAATAAACAACCTAAAACTATATTTACAGATGAAGACAAAGCAATGGAAAATGCAATTAAGATTTTTTTAAAAGTGACACGCCATCGATTGTGCACTTGGCATATTGCCAAGAATGCTACTCAACATCATGCTAGTCTTTATGGTAAGTCTGACTTCAAGAAAAAATTCAATAAGTGTTTTCATGGGTGTGAGAATGAAAAAGAATTTCAAGATTCATGGGATGACATGATCAAACAATTCAATCTTCAAGGTCATTCATGGCTTCAAAAGTTTTACTCCTCTAGAGAAAAATGGTGTTCGGCTTTTAGTTTGGATACTTTTTCTACATCTATTGTATCCACCCAACTAGAGATACACATTTGGGGAATGAGGATGGATAGAAGTCCCCCCATCACCCCCCATTTCCCCATTTGGGGAAAATGTGGATGGGGAATTTCGGTGGGACCTATATCCATCCCCATCCTCAATTCCCCATTTTCCCCGTTCCCCCATTTCTCCATTTGATTAAAATTTACAAATTAAACTAAACAAACAAACATTCCATTACAAATACAAAATAAAATTCAATAGTGCATTTTATATAAAATGTGTATATATACTTAAGGAGTTAGAGTTTTCAAAGAATAAAAAAAAAATTAAAAATATATATTATAATTATATTTATATATGTTTGGGGGAAATAGGGAAATAGGGATGGGGGACCTCCCCCCCATCCCCATTCCCATCCCCATCCCCATTTCAATATAATTGTAGGGAAAATGTGGAAATGAGGATGCCCCCTTCCCCATCCCCATTTTAATTTGGGGATGATTTTCATCCCCATCCCCCACCCATTTCCCCATTTTTCTCCAAAAAAAAAAAAAAAAAAAATCCCTAAATGGGGATGGGGATGGGGATGTGGGGAATTGGGACCCTGGGAAAAAAATATGCATCTCTACAACCAACGGAGTGAGAGTACAAACAATGTATGACATCAAATTTCTACAAAACGATGGATCTCATTAAATTTGTATATCATTATGAAAAGAAAACAAAAGAGATGCGATTATCATAGTTGGAAGAAGATTATCGATGTAAAAATGGTGCACCTCATATTGAGGTAAGTAATGGAATCTTAATCCATGGAGCTCATGCAGGTTTTTTCAAAAGGAGTTGATGGGTGGTATAGGAGTGAGAATGAAAGAATTTTTTTGTGATAGTGAGTTGTGTATTTATGAAGCCGTGGAGGAAGGTAGACAAAGGGTGTATGAAGTAAAGTTTCATTCACTTACTTTTGATGTTTCATGTAGTTGCAAATTATTTGAGTCAATGGGGATGTTGTGTCGTCATGCTTTGAAGTTGTTTGATTTAAAATTTTTGACTAGTATACTAGAGCATTACATACTAAAGAGGTGAACCAAAGATGCAAAAAAAAAGGAATTTTTATGAGTTGTGACAAATATGCTCAATCTAGTGAAAATGAGAAGTCTCTCCAATCTTTACGTCTTAGCGAGTTGATGCATGAAGGTAGTAATGTGTGCAGCATAGCTTCATTGAGTGATCATGGAACTAAGATTGTTAAAGGTAAATTAGCAGAGGCATTGAGGTTAGTTGAGCAAGACATGAAAACTATTAATTTGTTGGAGAGTCTTAAGATAGTAAATGTGCAGCCAGTTGATGATATACTCAATACCACACCAATATTGAATCCACCAATTGCTAAGACCAAAGGACTAACAAATACTAGGTTGAAGAGTAACTTGGAAAAACGTAAGCGGAAAACAACAAAAGGTATGAATATGTATAATATACCATTTTTAAGAAAGTAAGAATTTGTTTCTTAATTATTATATGTTCTTTTGGTAAATGATACAATTTAATTTTTATAACAATTAGAAGAAGGAGAAAAAGGGAGAGAATAGAGTCAGAAGATATTTCAGAAGATCAAAGAGGAGATAATTGGGTTTAATATTCATTGATAAAAAAAAATGTTTCTTAATTTTTTTATTTTTTTATTTTTTATATCCATAATTCTTACCAATATATACATTATGTATACAGGGAAACAAACAGAAAAATTTACTTTACTAGACTTCTGCATGGAAATAACTTAATACCTCACTTTAGTCAAGTACTATTTTATAAGATGTAAACTCTTGAGTCATGGAAATAATTATGGTCTTCACCTACTATATTAATTGTCAATATTTTATAGGATTCATCACAATCTCAAGCTATGAATTCAACATTTGGACACTGGCCTCACTCAAGTCAGGTTTGTGTTTCACTGTTCCTTCTTGTCAATTGTTTGTTTTTGAATGAGAATAAATTAATTATAATTGCTCTAATACTATTAATTTATGATGCAGGGTAGTGATTTTGGTTCTAGACAAGTTTAGACTCAAATGACCGATGATCTTTATGGTTGTTCTCCACTTTCTATATAAACTAGTTGTTTTATTGTTTTTTGCTCAAATTATAAATTAGTTGTTACAAGTAACAGGTTGTAATTTTTGTTTTCATGCTAGTTATATATAAACTAACTATTATAAGATTAAAAAATTTAATGTATGTCTCAAAAACCATTCTCTGCCAATTAAAGAAACTAAGACAAGACTAGAACAAACCAAATAAACTAAGACAACAAGCCAAAGCAACAACAGAAAGCAAACCCGAAGAAAACAGAGGAAACAACAATAAAGGCAACATCACCGCCTAACAACAAAGCAAACAAAACAAAACAAAACAGAGGAAACGGAGACAAAACCAGTGAACCTCACACACCACCCTGTCACCTCCCAAAGCTGAACCTGTTTTAGCTAGCAACCAACACAAATAACCAAATTAGATAAAGGCATTAAAACCAATTGAACAAATAAAAGAAATAAATTTATTCTCACAATTATGCAAAAAAGAAAAAAATGTATTAATTGTTAAAGATTTACAATGTATAAAATTACAATGTATGAAAAGGGAATACATTACATCTGTAATTTGTGGCCAAGCCCTAAAGCCAAGGAAGATAAAAAAGAAAAAAAAAAGAAATTGAAGACACGATATATAAAATTCCTTCAACAAAAGTGTTCTTCAGCTCTATCTTCTGTTTCTTCCTCCTTGACATGGTATTATTAGGATCTAATCGGAGTATGAATACTCTTGAATGTTACCTAAACATATATTGAAGTTGAGAGGTGAGAGACGGCAGTATATACATAAACATACTCTTGAATGGGATCTACCGAGATTTTGCGTGAAGAGATGGAAGTTGAGAGGTGAGAGGCGATAGATTTTGCTGTGAAGAGAGGAAGAGATGATTTGATGATTTAGGTTTTTTACGTTTGTATTATGTAATAGGGTTTTAATTAATTAAATAACTTATCCACTAGTAGTCATTTAACTGGTGAATAAAAAGTAAAAATTTGTTTTTAAAAGTTTTGACAGATGTTACGATCTCATTGGGTCTGTCTCACACACATCACATATGGGACGAACCCATGGAAGATTTTCTCCTTCTAAGCAATTCTCAAAACAATCTTTGATTTACTCGTAAACATTCTCCTTCTTCTTTGAACAAACTCTCAAAAATCACAGACTCACATCATCACTCTCTTCAACCCCAACCCCTGCTGTCTCCTTACTCTTTCTCTCTCCCTCGCCTCAATGGAATCCTGCTCTAAGGTCACGTTTGGTTATGATGGAATGGTAATTGGAATGATAATAGGAATAAGAATGTGAATGGAAAGGAAAGGAAAACTGAGTTTTTTGTTTGGTTGGAATTTTAGAATTAGTCTCTGAATCAGTATTATTTTGTTTGGTTAACAACGGAATGGAATGGAGTTAACTGTATTTTGACCAAAATACCCCTAATTATAAAACATTCATAATATATAATATAAAATACATCTATATTATATATAATACATATAATAATAATAATAATATACATATATTATATATATAATATATATAATTTATAATATATATATTATATTATACAATATATAAGTATTAGTGTTTTCCCCACTTAACGACCTTACCATGGTCTAAACAGGGTACTCACAAAGCAACGTGACAAGGACGAGGACCTTAAGCCAAAGAATCAAAATCCCATTTCTGATGTGCAGGATCCTCAATTAGAGGCAAGCACAGAGCATACTAGGACTATTACAGGCTGTTTATTATCTCACAAAGAAATATTGAAGAGAAGGAGATGATGCTTAAGAAGTCATGACTTTGAAGCACACAAATATTATATATTTCTTTCGATGATTTTACAGAGAGATCTCATCTCCTTTTATAGGAGAGAAGATGAAAACATCCAAATTAATTTACAGTGCCATGCCAAACTCGTGGCATAATAGTTGGCTAACAACAGTACAGTCACCGACACAATAAAGCATACCGACATTTCTAAAACATACATGTGATACATATGTATACACGAAAGTACACTCGTGATCACATATGTAATTATTATACATAAGGAAAACAAAACACCCACGTTCTGCATGCATAATTATAGAGTAAGGACAAAGTCATGGGCTTGACAGGTTGCAATTGGCATGATAGTCGTCATCTGAATCTTCAGCTCCACAAATGTGGCAGGGCCATGTGTCACGTTCGATGTGGTCTTGTGGGTGGTCCGGGACAGAGTCTTGGAATGGATGCCAACTCAGGCTAGGGTCTCTGATGACAGTTGGGAAAAGATAACACTGATGAGGTGGGACCCCATTAACATCGCAAAGGAAATTGAGCAATGAGATCTGAAGATTCTGAGGGTATAGTTTAGGATAATCATATGTGGTGTGCCATTCATAGCAAACGTTCGACGTCCAAAGGAGTCTCTTGTGAGGGTTGAAACGATAGGGTCGATGGAATATCCAAATACAGGAAACTGCCGAGGCAGATTCCTTATCAAGTTTCCATAGAATTTTTTAGTTATAGTGAGTTGTGTATTTATGAAGCCGTGGAGGAAGGTAGACAAAGGGTGTATGAAGTAAAGTTTCATTCACATACTTTTGATGTTTCATGTAGTTGCAAATTATTTGAGTCAATGGGGATGTTGTGTCGTCATGCTTTGAAGTTGTTTGATTTAAAATTTTTGACTAGTATACCGGAGCATTACATACTAAAGAGGTGAACCAAAGATGCAAAAAAAGGAATTTTTATGAGTTGTGACAAATATGCTCAATCTAGTGAAAATGAGAAGTCTCTCCAATCTTTACGTCTTAGCGAGTTGATGCATGAAGGGAGTAATGTGTGCAGCATAGCTTCATTGAGTGATCATGGAACTAAGATTGTTAAAGGTAAATTAGCAGAGGCATTGAGGTTATGGTGGAATGGTAATTGGAATGATAATAGGAATAAGAATGGGAATGGAAAGGAAAGGAAAACTGAGTTTTTTGTTTGGTTGGAATTTTAGAATTAGTCTCTGAATCAGTATTATTTTGTTTGGTTAACAACGGAATGGAATGAAGTTAACTGTATTTTGACCAAAATACCCCTAATTATAAAACATTCATAATATATAATATAAAATACATCTATATTATATATAATACATATAATAATAATAATATACATATATTATATATAATACATATAATAATAATAATATACATATATTATATATATAATATATATAATTTATAATATATATATATATTATATTATACAATATATAAAATATAAATATATAATATATATTATTTAATATATTAATATATAATACATATATACATATTATAATACATATAATAATAGATATATATATATATATATAAACATATATAATATAATATATATTATTATATAATATATATTATATTACGGTTAATTCCATAGAATAGCCACTTTTGTTTTTAACTTTTTACAAATAGCCACATGTTTTTAAAAAATCAAATATAACCGATATAGTGATTGTGTGGTGGAAGTTAGTAGGTTCTTTGACAAATATACCCCTGAAGAGTGTTAGTGGTTATTGATGTAAGAGGTCCAAAATGACCTTATCATTAAATATAATATGCTTTGTGGGTAATCGATCCCTCATCTCCTTCTTATATCAGATGGCGGTAATCCAATTTGTACATCATGTTATTAAATTGAAATTCAAGTCAGTTAACCTAAATTCCCAAACCCTTACACTTCGAAATGGCACATAATTAAAATAATTTACTCGCAATATTTTGTATCTCCGCCATTATCTTTTTTCCAGTTGTGGAATTGTTGCCGTGATTGAAACGGTCCTAATCTGTTTTAGTCATCTTCATTATCAAAGAAGGTATGTATCCTTAGGAACTTGAACTATAACTGTAAATACAATTGATTGATTTGTTTCATAATTTTCATATGACATGTTGAAAATGATTGAGAATGGGCTTCTTATTGTTCTTCGCGGCTTGTGTGTGTTTATGTTAGTCTAAATATACATATGATTGATTTGTTTCATATTCATATGACAAATGTTGAAAATGATTGAGAAGGTTCTTCTTGTTCTTCGTGGCAGCGCCCTTTGTTTATGTTAGTGTAGTACTTTTATGGCATTCCTTGTATCGGTGTATCCCTAACCCTGAGTCCCTAAATTGAGAAGGGTCTTGTTGTTCTTCGCCGCCTGTGTGTGGTTATGTCAGTCTAAATATACATATGATTGATTTCTTTCATATTCATATAACAAATGTTGAAAGTGATTGAGAAGGGTCTTCTTGTTCTTCATCGTAGCGGCCTGTCTTGTTGTACTTATATGGCATTCCCTGAATCGTTGTATCCCTAAGTCCATAATTTAGGGATGTTTTATGAGATTGGATCAACATATGATCATACCTTGACACGAAATTACATTCCATGATCTTACCATGACACGAAATTACATTCCATGATACTACCATGACACGAAATTACATTCCATGATACTATTATGACACGAAATTACATTTCATGAGACTACCATGACACGAAATTACATTCTATGATCTTACCATGACACAAAATTACATTCCCATTACATGAAATGACATTCCATGATCCTCCCGTGACATGAAATGACATTCCATGATCCTCCCATGACAACACGAAATTACAATCCATGATCTTCCCATGACATGAAATGATAATCCATAATCCTCCCATGATAACACGAAATTACATTCCATGATCCTTCCATGATCATGGAATGTAATATTCATAAAATGACACAAAATTTAATTCCTTGATCGTTTTATGACAATGATGAGAAGTATTTTAATTTTAATTCCTTGATGAAGGAGCTGATTACAATTGTTGCATACAACTTTAGGAATATGATTTTGTTGATAGTGAATTACGATAGACAGTGGGAAGATGGACAGTTCAACCCTAAAGCTGTTTTCTTTTTGTCAGTCACACCGAAGAAGACTTTGAAAACATTAGGAAAGAAGATATGTAGTCGTTTTGGCTTAAATTGCGATGAAGTTGAGTTCAAGATAAGTACTAGAATTGATGGCTCCATAGTTGAAATGATTTATGACTTAGATTTACAGATCTTCATTTCGCATAACAAAGAGAATCCTAAATGTTATGTGTCTGTGTTTCACAAACGATTACGAAGCCAAGTTAAACAGTTGTCTGTGTCGTATCTAGTACACTAAACCCTAGTAACCATTACACATATTCACATGATGAAGACAGTTTCAACCTTCGGTTCCACTGTTGATCAGGCTTGTACGCTGCCACCCATGAAGAAGTATAAATCTACACTCAACCTTGTTGTGAGTTCATCTGGATACAGATCACAAATCGTAGCAATGAATGTGTTCCGAAGGGTTCCCTCGTTGATGACTCTTTTACTCCGCCATCAATCAGGAAATCTATATTTTCCTAAAGCCCACTTGCTACAGCCAGTAAGAAATATGCTAACGGTAGGAATCATGGCTGTGTGAATCTTGTCATAGATCCTCTGTATTCATCTAGGGTTCTATCAAGCTTTGATGATAAGGTGGTTCAATTATATTTTGGTTATGCTGATGTTGAGAAACTTTATTGTCGAACTGTTCTAACGAGTGAAGAAGAAGGCATGGGTTGCTCATCCAATATCAAGATGTCATTGTGTCCTTGGTCGAATGATATCCCTCCATAAGATTTACTGTTACACCCTAGACATGATGTAGACAAAGATGACAATCTACTTCACATTGTTGAACTGCTAAGCCTTTCTGCCGCACGTATAAACAAGAATTTTGCAAGTCCCGAGCACGAGCTAAAATTGCGTCGACGGTCTAGAAGACTTAGAAAGTCCATTGACAAGTACAACCAGAAGACTTGTTCAAATTGCTCTGAAAAGGGACACAACAAATCAAGGTGCTGAAAATCGGCGTTTGATGCATCTCGACCAACCAAGCCTCCATGCACTTACAATATATGTCACAAACCTGGACACAATAGACAAACTTGTCCCTCTGGCTAAAAACCCTAATCCATCAGGTGATGTCCTGACCGACATTTGAATTCTGCACCAATAAGACCGCCCAATTTAAGAACCTTTTATCGGCACTCTTAGCTTGTTTTATGGATAATGTTTCATTCTACTTCGGTTTTAAGGAAAAGGCGTGTAATATGTGATCTATTTATTATTGTTTTTTTTTTTTTCGTTCAGTTGTTTGAGTAGTCCCTGCTTCTAATATCACCTTACGATATCAGTTCTGAATTGTTTGACGTTAGGTGTAATTGCCTGTTTATTTACAAACCTTAATTAGGTAAGTTGCTCCCATCAACTACTCCAGTTTGCTCGCTTCCCAAAGAATTTGGAGGTTACTTATCCCCCTTATAAACATCTGCGAAAAAGCCACCGATCTATTTACAAAGATTTTGCAATCCAAGATGGCTAATCTATGCTTATATTTACAAGGGATGTTTGACGGGTCTCTTCTTGTATAACAATGATAGGTCGGCATCTACGTGTGCCCAACAAGGGTCTACTGTCATCCTTTAACCATGTGAAAAAGTCCTTTTCCTGCATGGTTTCAAGTAAGGTAGGAGACAGTGTAAACAAAACATCCAGTTGCATGAGAGAGAAAGAAACCAATAAATCTTGACCATGTATTTTCAGTTATGATTAGTTCTTAATAATCTAGTGCAAATCTAAGGGGAACAAAAAAGCAGAGGAGATAATCCTGATCTGTTAACAAGTACAAAATGACAACTTCATGTATAAAATCTTGTCAGGTTAGTATAGACGATGCATAAATCGTGTAATCCGTTAGTGCAAAATCGTTCAAGTTTACTATGGAGGCTACATGTTTGTTTTGTGTTCACATAAGTTATAAGATTGTGTAATCTATTGTTGTAGATTTTCATCGTGTATGCTGCTTGTTCTGCTATTGTGTTTCGTATATTATCTTTGTGTTTCGTATAAGCTGTTTATCTTTTCCTCGCATAAAATATATTGGGCCTGTTTTCGTTCCACTAGAATATTTCCTTTCACACGTACAAGTGTAATTTCTTTTGTGGTTATTGAATTATCGATTAATTCCAGTCCAAAATCTTATTTCATGGTATATATAATAGTGTATATATATATATATATATATATATTATTGATTACTCTATTGGGCTTCGTTTGGTAAAAGATGTTTTTTTTTTAGTAAGATGGGTTTTATCCAAATTTTTATTTATTTATTTATTTTAAGAAAACAATCGTATTAATCCATTTTAGAGTAGAGGTTTGCGTTATCACTTTTCAAGAGGAAGGGTTATTTTTGGTATCTTGTTTTAGAGTAGAGGTTTGGAGTTAATATTTTAACCAATACAGTCGTAGCTCATTTTGCACAATGTATTGTCATTTCTGATATTTTTAGGGTTTCAGTATAGTTGGTGGATTAATTATTGGCCATGGGATTTAAATTGAAGGGTGAATAAATTTTAAAGATTTAAAAATAAAAAAGCTCAGGCTTTTACTTCTCTTCTTCAACTATCAAAAAGCCAAAGCCAAAGCCCAAGGGTGCTAAAATATGTAATTTTTTGTTTGTTGTATTTATCTTCAACTAATGACACATTAACTTTTCCAAATACACTTGTTACCAACAATACTATATCAGATAACAACAATACAGCTTGGAGAATTATGTAGTATCAAGCAACAACAAGAGATTGCATAATTCAGTTATATACAAAAACCATAAGTACTATACATCCTTTAACATTACAAAAACAAAGTTGGTCAAAATAAAAGTACCAAAAGAACAGGCAGTAGAATATCCAGGTATGCATAATATATATCTCCCAAAATATCCCTACACATAGTCTTCACATATTAAATAAATAACAACCCTTCACTAGGTAGCTTCAGTCCCAGCTGCATTCCCTCCAACAGATTCAGTGGCAGCCATTTTGCACATAAGTTTTGGACTAACTCTTAAAGGACATTGCACAAGTGTGTTCATCATTCAAAGACTTTGCCCTTCCTTTTCCTCTAAAAGTTAGGTCTCTCAGCTGATTCTCCGATCAATACCTCAGGCTCAACAGCAGCCACCTCAGGCCCATCACCAATCACCTAATGCCCTACACCCTCTTCAGTAGTTTCTGCCCCATTATGATTATCACTAATCTCATAGCTATGAACCTGGGATTCTTGTTGCTGAGATAGAATAAACTTATTTCCTCCGATTGTTTGCAATGCTTCTATACGCTCCAAATATAAACCTACCACCCTATCTTCAGGAATTTTATCCCCAAACCACATCAAATCCTGATCACATGCTATGTTAAAGGGCATTCAATACCCTGGTATCTGAATCTAGTAACCCATGGGTAACTTATAACCTAGGCTAATTACAATCTTATCAATGTCAAGTTAGGACAACTCATCTAAATTTACATAGTTAAAAAAACTTGTTGACCCCCCACTGTAGTTTTCCATTCGTCCATCAAATTGTCCACCATAATGCACCCTAAAAGTGAATAATTTGCCTGGGTCATCAGGATCTCCAAAGGAAATAAAAAATTGGAATCAAAGTAATTCACAAATATAATACATCATTTTAAGTTGTAGCATGTCACTGTTTCCTTTTTAATTAGTGTAATAACAAAAGGTCGTGGGTCTCATTTCTTGTGCCCCCCCCCCCCCCCCCCCCCTAGTTTTGTAGTTATCTCTAATTTTACTAGTTTTGTAGTTATCTCTAAACACAACACACATAAACAACACAAAAACCCATAAAAAGTGAATGAAATATCTTACCGTAACGCGGTTGTTCATCTACAGTGGACCGTGCTCCAGCCATTTCTCCACCCCGATCGTCAACGAAACAACACCAAAACAAGACCGAACAACCCAAATGGAGCCGAATTTCTAAACCGGAGCGAATTTATAACCAAAAGCCACCTAATGTCTTTGCTTGATCTTAATGAAATCAACAAACCCTAAACAGTTATAAATTTGCCAAACGAGACCTAGTCGATACAGATTTAGGAAATTTTGGAGATTTGGTGAAATGATCAGAATTTGCAACATACCTCTCAACAGATAGACTGAAAACAACATTATTGGCCTTGCCATTTGACTCATGAGGCGGACGTGTTTGGGTAAGAAGATGGAATACGGGTTCCGTCCCATTGCCGAATTTCCATGAGTTTAGGGGGTTTAACGCTTAAAAAAAACTTCAAGGGGGATAATGAAAACTCGGGTATAATTAAGGGGATCTAGTGGTAATAAGCCGAAGGAAAATGTCAAAGTTATCAAAAACGAGCCCAAAAATAATCAATAAAAAAAATTGACCATTTGAACACGATAGGTGTATCGCCATTCACAGGACCAAATTATTTTATTGATGTGTGAGATGTGAGATATCTAGTTTGGAACTTTGGATTTACTTCAGCTTTATGTAGAGCTAACATAAAAAAAATTGGAAATACACACTTAATCCTTTGAATCCTTATCATTGGTTGTTGAAGAACGGTGGAGGAGAACCTCACGTAAGAATAAAAACATGCTCTCTATGACGGATGATGAATTGATGATGTACTTTTTTCTATTGGAAACACAACGAAACCAAAAGCAATACCTAGGAGATGAAGGTGCAAGGACTAAGGATAAAGGATGATCACCACATATCTGGGATTAAACCACACAAAATTCACAACTATTAATCTAAAGATGGAAACTTGGAAACCACAACATTAGAGATATTAAATCCATAGGTACCAAGGTTTTGATCGCAAACCATGCAAATAACCAGCAAAAAACAACAAAAAGATACAAAAATAACGTATATTATTACACAATCACAACCATAATCTAAAATATATAACTTGATTTACAAAAAATTCGTTGAAGTTGATGTCAGACAGTTCAATGAAAAAGGTCAGCGTCGCCAGTTCAAACGGTCGCGGAAAGAAATAGCCTTCCGTGGTTTAGCTATTCTCTTTAAGGGCTCCACATCTATCTCCAGTTGATCAACGTGGGCCTCTAAAGAATTCCGTCCTGCTAGGTTTTGAAAACCATTTTTTTTCATAACTTCCTTTAATGCTATGAACTCGTCCAACATCAGATTCATAGCCTTGGAGCTTGTACTTACTTGGGAAACCACTCGATCCCACCCACCTATTTCGTTCTCATCATCCGACTCCATATTTGTACAGTTGATTTTCAGTCCGTTTTTTTCGAGCATGTACCCGATATATTCCATCCTAAATTCCTAATGAATGGGTCCATACCATGTGGCATGGATAACTCATTTTATTAATTTTCTTTCCCAAAGATGTTCTAATTGTTCCAAATTAAAAATGTTTGTTTGATGAAATCTATTCATCATAAAACATGCTTAATATGGCTAGTTTATCGTGTTTTAATTATGAAATCAACACATTTTGTATAGAATATATATATTAATAAGCAAAAACTATATAAATAAATTAAAAAAATAACCTAACAAAAGTATGACATGGTATTACAGTGAATAAGTAGGATTTGGATAAAATATTTGTATGTATATAATAAAATGAGTTAATATATTTAGTAAGGCCCCGTTTTTATTTTTCGTCTAGACAATGAACAGTATGAATGTGACAGAAGACAAAATAGTGAATGAAAACTGAAAACCGAAAAACATGTTTTGTTTTTTCACTGAAAACTGAATATATACAATCAGTTGTTTCTTTTTTTTAAAGTTATGTTATCTGAAAACAAATTCTTTTACATATATGCCCTTTTAACTATAATTTGTTATATATTTAAATTTTAATATATTAAGGACAAATATAACAAGTAATTTCCTAATTGTAAAACAAAATTATTTACTGAGTAATAATTATTCAATTTGATATAAATAATTACAAAAATTGTATATGAAATATACCTTTTTTTTTTAATTACGTTGATGTCCATTCTGTGCAAGGAAAAAAAATATTAATATGGTTAGTGTTTTGACAAAAACAAAATCTGAATTTTGTTAGATTAATGAGGAAAATACAAATTCCTTATCGTAATATGTTAGGTAAACTAGTCTCCATTTGTTTGAGTTTTGAAGGAACTAGTGTTTTTGATGCTGTTGTTGTTTACGGTGAGAACTAAAAATATAGTTTTAATACGATTAAGGTTTGAATAGAAGACAAAAATGGAAATAAGTTATACTAGTGATGAGTGATGACAATTTTGGAAGTAATAAGTTGTATTCAATTCTAGTGGTATTTTATTATCTGAAAATTGAATATTTAGATATGTTTGAGTGAATATCTACATATGTTTGAATAATTTGGCTTGAAATCTTATATTTTGTTACTTTAAAAAATAATTTATTTTGTTTTCAAAATTTTGGGTTATTGTTAAATATATATCGATAATGAGATTTTAGGATTAATCCAATTATTATTTAATCCAATTTTAAATTTACAAAGTAACGATATTGTTAAATGAATTTCATTATATTTCTTAGAACATTGTATTAGTATATTTAGAATGAATAAAAAAAATTCATTAAATTCCTATTTGTGTTTCATATTTCTCTTATAATTAAATTTGATTAAAAAAAAAATCAAAAAAGTATTTATTTAGAATATACATTTTATGGGGACGTCTCACTATATCCTTATAACTACGTGATGTCGATCTTAAGTAAAAAAATTGTATAGCCTACCCTAGTCTTCAATCTTGTTTACGTCCGTGATTGTGATTTTATTTCATTTGATTTGATTTATATTTTAGATATAAAGAAAGAACTAATATATTTACATTCAAATATATACTGTACATGAGTACATACATATCTTAAAAATAACAATTCGATTTAAAAGAATCAGAAAAATATAAAAATGAAATAAGGGTAAAACATAAAAGTATAAAAACTAAGGAGGCAAAGTTATAAATTGTAAAACTTCAGGGTAGTGCATTAGCCTGCCCTAGTCCTTAAGACTTGTAAGGATTTCCATATTTTGATTGGCTTAGTTCATGGACCAACCACATGTGAGGCTTGATATAAGGGTAGCTTAGGTAATTGATGGTTGGTGATTTGCACAACCAAGGCCCTCTCAAGACCTCAAGAGAAGAAGCACCAAAGGTATATTCTAGTGCTTACTAGCTTTGAAGAGATCTAGTTGCACACACTCACAACTCATGCATATCTCTAATACTTGTATGTTGTGTGTTCTTATATGTGTGCATTCATGTTCTTGAATATCTCTTCATGCTTGTTTAAATTGATTGCATCTTGATTCATTTAAATGCCATAACATGTTTAGGCATTAGGATGCAAAGCCATGAAGTCTCTTCATGCTTGTTTAAATGATTGCATCTTGTTCATTGAAATGCCATGACATGTTAGGCATTAGGATGCATTCACTTCACACTTTACACTTGCACATCTTTGATGGTTTGTGTTGCATAGTTAGTGTGTCGTGTAATTCGTTTCTTGAAGATTGTTCGGAAACGTCCACGCTTGCACGTTGGTGTGCTTGTCTTGTCCAAAGATCACCTTCGGAGAATGGCCTTGGCTTCTCCTTTGGTTTCACCACTCATAGTGGAAAATAGGCATTGTGGCCCTTTTACAATGTCGGTGTAGCGACCATGTAGTGATAGAGAAATTTATTCATGAAAATCAATCAGGTATGATGTCGCTATAGCAACAAAGTGGCGACATAAAAGAAAATTTGTGTCGTCAGGTGTCGCCACTTTGACAAAGTAGAGACATAGAAGAAAATTTGTGTCGTCAGGCATCACCACTTTGTGTCGCCACTTTGAAAAAGTAGCGATATAGAAGAAAATTTGTGTCATCAGGCATCGCCACTTTGTGTTGCCACGTTGACAAAGTAGCGACATAAAAGAAAATTTGTGTCGTCAAGCGTCGCCACTTTGTGTTGCCACATTGACAAAGTAGCGACAGAAGAAAATTTGTGTCGTCAGGTGTCGCCACTTCAACAAAGTAGCGACAAAGTGGTGACAGAGAAGAAAATGAGGGTCATTTTTTCAAAATGATGTCTTTTCATTTTGACACCCTATATATATGCCTCTTTGATCTTAGGTTGTGTTAATGACTCAAAAATCATATTTTTAATTGAGAGCATTTTCAAAGAGAGTTTTTTATTCAAGAATTCATCTTTGATCACCCAAATCATTCCCACATGCATAAATCATCATCTAAGCATCTTCTAGTATGTGCTAATGCATGGGTCTTCTTCAGCAGACATGTTATGGTAAGTTGTTCACTATTATCTTACATAATTAGTGTTTTTATTTAACAATTTATCTCATTTATTACTTGTATGTTCTTAGAGTAATTTCTACATACAAGATTGAGATTATGTGTTGAATGTTTGGGTGTTGTATTGTGATAGCTATCTTGGTTTATTTAATCTATGTTTAGCTAAGCTTTATGACGTGTCATTTAGCTATTGATATCTAGAAATGAATTAATTGTCATATTATCATTCTAGATAAGCATCTAAGGTTCCCTAGCTTTGTTTGCTCTTTGAATAACATCATATATTCACATAAGACATTTTATCTCTTCATTGAGAAGTAAGACTTGTGTTGCTACTGGGATTAGGTTACGTAAATCACAAGCAATTGAATACCGGGATTAGGTACTGGTGGTGAGTTATTGACCGGGATTAGGTCGTAAACTGGGATTAGGTTGTAATCACCTTTACCATTAGTGGATTCAAGGTTCATGTGTGGTACACATAACAGTCCGTGGTTTTTCCCGTGAGGGTTTCCATGTAAATATCTTGTGTCATTTATAATTTCGCACTTATTACACTTGATATTTTATATTGACTAAATAGGAGTATTTTCGGAATATTGACTTATAACGAAAATAGGGTAAAATTGGATAAAATCTATTCACCCCCTCTAGATTAATATTGAACACACCTTAATTTGTTTCAATTGGTATCAGAGCAGGTTCCTAGATATACTTAGGTGATCCTTGCTCATTTTGGTATGTTTTGCATTTTGTGTAATTTCTTGATTTATTCATACATTTTGCATTCATCTCATTTGCATTTATCCAAACACTATAAGTGATTTTGGGATGAGCAAAGAGGGAGCGTAAAGCGTGAGGCCACCATTGCTCACCAGCAATAATTACTCCTCATGGAAGGGGAAGATGGAAGCGTACATATGCCAAATCCATGATAGGGCATGGATGGCGGTTAAAGATGGATACGCTCCACCTATGATGACTCCTATCAGAGGAGAAGATGATGTCCTCAAGCCAAAGGCACAATGGAATGCTCAAGAATTCGAGTCTTCCAAATGGAATAGAAAGGCAATGCACGCATTTCTATGTGCTATGGATAAGAACCAATACAAGTTGGTTCAAATCACTAGGAACGCAAAAGATGCGTGGGATTTTCTAGAAATGACTCATGAATGAACCGAAGTGGTCAAGGACTCAAAACTACAGGTCCTCCAAACTTGTTTTGAGACTATTAGGATGGAAGAGCATGAGCACTTCAATGACGTCCAAGTGAGGTTGATGGACATTGTGAACCAAAGTCATCAACTTGGTGACCCTTACTTGGATAGAAGGATCAAGCAAAAGGTAATGAGATCACTTCTTGAGAGGTTTGAGTCCAAGGTAATGGCTTTAGAGAAGAATGATAGGTACAAGGATATGAAGCCGAGTGAAGTCATTGGAAGACTCTTAGCCTATGAGTCAAGAAAGACTACCATCTCACCTCCTAAGAAGAAAAAGAATCTAGCCTTAAAGACCTCCAAGGTGGAGAAGGAGGAGGATGACTCGGACGAAGACTTTGCTTTATTTGTGAAAAGGTTCAAGAAGTTTGCCAAGTTCGAGAAGAAGGGCTTTGGATCAAAAGGCAAGACTTGAAGAAAAATGGTCCTTTTAACAAGTTTAAGCCTAGGCAAGAGGATACCGAAAGGAAAGAGGTCCAACGCTATGAATGTGGTGGCATAGGTCACTTCGCCCCCGAATGTGCTAATCGCATGGATGAGAAAAAAAGAAAGGTGATGGCCACCATTTGGAATGGTAGTAGTGATGACTCCGGTGAAGGAGATAAGTCTTCAAGTGATGAAGAACTTACCATAAACTACACGACATTTGGTGCCACTCATGTAGAAGTTGAAGTAGATGGTAAGGATGCCTTGACTAGTGATCCCATAGAAGGAATGGATGAAGAAGTAGCTATAGAGGTGGTTGGTGTAGCTACTCATTGTGATATGACTCATATATCATCAAGAGACCAATTTGATGATCTTGATGAAGAAGATGACTTCATTGGTGAGATGGAGAATATAGGAGATGACTCAAAAGTTGAGATTTGTCATATAACTCTACAAATGGAAATGTGGAGAGTATGGATCATGAATACTACTTAAAAATGTTTGAAAGATATATGATAAAGAATGAAAATGAGATTCAAAATTTGAAGGAAGAAAACCTTGAGCTTTCAACACAAGTGGACCACTTGAAAAGAGAAGTGGTGAGATCCATGAAGGATGAAGATAAGATAAAGGATGAGTTAGCTATATCTGTGAGGAATGAAGAAAGGTTGAAGAAGGAGCTTTAAGATGCTAGAGTGTTGATGGCTAAGATGGCCTCTAGCACGGAAAAACTCAACCATATGTTGAGTGTTGGAAAAAGCCCTTATGACAAGAGTGGTATTGGCTTTAAAAATGACAGATTCCCACTCACAGCAAGACCATGTTTGTCAAGAGCTTAGGTAAAAAAGAAGCTTCACCAGTGTAAACTCCTAGAAAGAAGATTGATCTAGGACAATGCTCTCATAGTGCACAAGTGAAGGTAGCTTCAAAAGTTCCTTATACTTACTTTCTTCAAGCTCAAATTCATCAAGGGAAGAGACCGATCATGCAAGCTCAACTGAGGAAGCAACCAAGTCTTGGTTAACAACAAAGAAGGAGAGATCATATTCAACAACCAAGACAACCACAAAGACATGGGAAGACTCTTATGCATGCACAAGGACATGGTATGATTCCTAACTTCATCCCTACATGTCATTTTTGTGGTATTGATGGTCATGTTAGACCAAAATGTTTTCATTACATTAAAATGTGTAGAGCTAAAAGCATGATCGAAAAGAAAAAGGTTAGAGCTATAATGCATGTTCATAGGAAGGATAAAATTCATTTACATGATCCTATGATACCTAGAACTCTTGAACCTTTGACCACTAGGATTGAAATTTTGTCACCTAAGTGGAAAAGAAAAGATGAACCCGTTTGCTACAAGACAAATGTGTCTCCCATTGGTTCAACTAAGTCCAATGGACTTGGTAGGTCTTTAGGACCTCATGCCCTTCATTGAAGTGGTATGAAATTTGACCCCATATGGGGAACTCAAGCAAAGAGAGAAGTTGCATACTTGTTGCATGCAAAATTTTGAAATATTTTTATGCTTCTTTATTAATTGCTTGAGTAAGCTTGGTTGCACATATGCTTATATATTTTTACTTCAATAAGTGTGAACCATGCTTGTATTGCAATCCATGTCATATTTATGTTCAAACATGCTTTTTTGGACTAGGAGATATACATAGGAAGTACTATTTGAATGACCTAAAATGATCTTCATGACATGATGATTGTTAAGTGACATGCTTAAAAAATGAAAAGCATGAAATCTTTATGACATGCTTAAATGAAAAAGCATGAATTTATGATTGCATATTCTTAAATGCAAAATTATGTGTGAAAAGCTTATGAGACTAAAATCAATAAAGAATCTTGTATCCGTTCAAAGGATTTTAAGATCCAATGTCTCTATTTCTTTATTTGTTGAACATGACTACTATCATACGGATAATATTCTTGGAAAAATCAAATAGGGTGCAAAGTCGCTCATGCTATGTTTCACTTATAAAGTTGGATATAGTGCCTCTAAAATTGAATTCTATGAATTTTCTATATCCTTACTTTTATTCATGACAAATGGTGAAATTTGTTTGAATTCCTAAAGCAAACCTTTGTCATTTGCTTTGCCAAATACCATTGATTTTTATACTTGAATGCAATATGTCATGTATGCTACTTTCTCTGTTTGCTACAAGTGACCCGGTTGGGGACTACTCCTTTGTCCATCTCATGACAAAAAGGGGGAGTAGTATGTAGTTAGGGGGAAAAAGCTAAATTGCTAAATTGTTTTAGCATTCACATGATTAGGGAGTTTACCTATTGAGGGAGAGTAACCCGTTGAGGGGGAGCATTTGCATTACACATACATTGCATGATGTTGTGCTTAAATTCTTATTGCAAATGCTTGTTTTATCTCACTTGGTTAATCTCACATATACTTGTATTCAAAAGTATATAAATTTTTTTTTTGAAGGATTGATTATTCTACAAGAGATTGAAGACTTGAAGATAATAGCTTTTAATTATCTCTTTGTAATGTAGAAAATCCCTTTAGTTTCTATTTTTGTTGAGAGGATCAATGTGAGTGGTGGTTTGTCACGAAATAGCCAAAGGGGAAGATTGTAAGGATTCCCATATTCTGATTGGCTTATTTCGTGGACAAACCATATGTGAGGCTTGATGTAAGGGTAGCTTAGGTAATTGATGGTTTGTGATTTGCACAACCAAGGCCCTCTCAAGACCTCAAGAGAAGAATCATCAAAGGTATATTCTAGTGCTTACTAGCTTTGAAGAGATCTAATTGCACACACTCACAACTCATGCATATCTCTAATACTTGTATGTTGTGTGTTCTAATATGTGTGCATTCATGTTCTTGAATATCTCTTCATGCTTGTTTAAATTGATTGCATCTTGATTCATTGAAATGCCATAACATGTTTAGGCATTAGGAATCAAAGCCATGAAGTCTCTTCATGCATGTTTAAATGATTGCATTTTGTTCATTGAAAAGCCATGACATGTTAGGCATTAGGATGCATTCACTTCACACTTTACACTTACACATCTTTGATGGTTTGTGTTGCATAGTTAGTGTGTCGTGTAATTCGTTTCCCGAAGATTGTTCGGAAACGTCTACGCTTGCACGTTGGTGTGCTTGTTTTGGGGTGAAGATCACCTTTGCAGAATGCCCTTAGCTTCTCCTTTGGTTTCACCACTCATAGTGGAAAACAGGGCATTATCGCTTTTGACATTGTCGTTGTGGCGACCATGTAGCGACAGAGAAAATTATTCATGAAAATCAATCAGGTATGATGTCGCCATGAAGTGTCGCCATAGCAAAAAAGTGGCGACATAGAAGAAAATTTGTGTCATCAAGCGTCGCTACTTTGTGTCACCACTTTTACAAAGTAACGACATAGAAGAAAATTTGTGTCGTCATACGTGGCCACTTTGACAAAGGAGTGACAAAGTGGTGATGACAGAAAATTTCAAAACGATGTCACTTCATTTTGACTCCCTATATATATTCCTCTTTGTTCTTAGGTCGTGTTAATGACTCAAAAATCATATTTTTAATTGAGAGCATTTTCAAAGAGAGTTCACTATTATCTTACATAATTAGTGTTTTTACTTAGCAATTTATCTCATTTATTACTTGTATGTTCTTAGAGTAATTTATACATATAAGATTGAGATTATGTGTTGAATGTTTGGGTGTTGTATTGTGATAGCTATCTTGGTTTATTTAATCTATGTTTAGCTAAGCTTTATGACATGTCATTTAGCTATTGATATCTAGAAATGAATTAATTGTCATATTATCATTCTAGATAAGCATCTAAGGTTCCCTAGCTTTGTTTGCTCTTTGAATATCATCATATATTCACGTAGGACATTTTATCTCTTCATTAAGAAGTAAGACTTGTGTTGTTACCGGGATTAGGTTGCGTAAATTACAAGCAATTGGACTAGGTTCACTTATACCGGGATTAGGTAGTGGTGGTGAGTTATTGACTAGGATTAGGTTGTAATCACCTTTATCATTAATGGATTCGAGGTTCGTGTGTGGTGCACATAATAGCCCGTGGTTTTTCTCGTGAGGGTTTCCACGTAAATATCTTGTATCATTTATAATTCCGCACTTATTACACTTGATATTTTATATTGACTAAATTAGAGTATTTTCGGAATATTGACTTATAATAAAAATTGGGTAAAATCGAATAAAATCTATTCACCCCCCTCTAGATTAATATTGAACACACCTTAATTTGTTTCAAGATTTGAATGGCTTTAATATAGGCCTATAGGCCTATAGGGTAGTCTTAAATCGGGGTATTGTTTTTTTTTTTAATTATTATTTTATGTTTTAGTCTCCGTAATCATAACGGTATTGTGTAGGGTTTGTTTAATGCAAATAGTGGGTTTACTATTGTTACACGATAATGAATGTTCACAAACATTATCGTGTAACCCAATTGACATGCACATGGTCATTTTCACACTGTTAGAAATTTATCTTACACTTACCAAAACACTATAAAACAAATCGGGTATACGAAACGGGTCGTGTCCGTATGACTCGTACTATGATGGAAGATTGTTAAACATTTAAAATACACGGTGTTTAAGTAAATAGATTTTTCCAACAGGCAAGAGTTGTTTAAATCGTGCAAGATTTTTTAAAATATTTTATCTTGTCAATCTAGTGTAGGTGCATTGTATGATTTTTTTTGTTTTTTTTTGTTTTTGTTTTTTTTTTATAACATGGTGCATTGTATGATTCGGCAAAGTTATACACGAGTATAAAGCTATATCATCAAGGAATTTCGTTTAATTACAAAATATCATATCGACTCTGGTTAGGATGCCATGTCTAGATGGTCAAATACAAGTTGAACTACTCACTGTCACTTAATTGTTAAATCAATCAGTATTATTAGGTTGGGCCAGACCCTTGACCAATTATATATATTTCATCATTACCTATTCCGTATTCGATGAGAATGAGATCATGAAAATTGAACCTAGAAAATAGGGTGGGTAAAGTAGACGCAATGATGGTAACCATTAAAGTCCATTTTAAGGGTGGGCAGGCCGGCATGGGTTTGGCTCAATGACCAATATTAAATTGATGCGACACTTAAAATGGGTATAAGTTAGACGTCAAAATCGGATGTGTTATCCCAATGATTTACTAAATCGTCCATTGTAATCTACAGCTGTGTAAACGTAACGTATATAAAGCTTAACTTTACATATTTAGTTCGATTGCAAACGTTAGTGTTGATACAAAAGTTGAAAGTAAGCCTAGTGTAAAGGGTTGTACAATAGACATTTTAAACCGTCAAGCCTGTTGCGCTAAGGTTCCCTTTAGACTTCCATACTACAAAAAACGGTTCAACTTCCACATGATATTATATTTTTACTTCTCAAACATGTTGGACCATCTAAGATGTTATTAAATATGGGTCAAACTGTATATAAGTAAAACTTTAGGGATGAAATATTAAACAGAAATGAATGCCATTCTTGCGGCAACTGAAGACTGTTGCGCCAGGGTTTCCTTTAGACTTAATGAAAGTTTAATTAAGCGCATACTATTTACGCCTGGTTGGAGACCATTTCCTATTCAATGTTATGTTTGTTAATTGATGTATTTTGGCTATTGATTTGAAATGCCAACTCTTTAACAAACTTTTCGACTAATTGAAACTCCTAAAACATGGAGTGAGATTCTTTTGGATTTTTATGAAATTAAAAAGACTATAGATAATAATTAATGTAAATTAGCCTCCAAGAGTTGTTTGAATAGTTTGATAACTCTAGTGAAATTTGAATACGCACCAAATACTTTTACCAATTTGCACTGCAAGGTTAGTTTCATATTTTTAAAGTAGCGAAAGCCTTGACAAGGGATATTACTTGTCTAGATTTTACAACACATAATCGGCAGATGATTACACAGAAAAATGAGGTATGACTAGAACTTTTGACCATGGGTTACCTAATCCAAATACAATACAACAACCGGTTTTGAAAACTGAAAACAAATGGCAACAGCAAAACTAACATAAAACGCGATTTGCAAGTCCTCAAATGGTTTCTAAGAACAAAACAACCATCACTTGCAAATACATGTTTGGTGGCCGTGGAGGTGACTGGCTGAAGGTATTATGTACGCCTTGAAGACGCAGGAGAATTCTTAAATAACGTATAACACTTTTGATGCCGAAGACGGTCGATGAGAGATGTCGACTTGGCAGTGTCTACGATATCCTTTAACCTGTAAACATCTCTCTCTAGTTCCACAACGCGATATTTAGTAACTGTTGTTCGAGAACGGGATCGTGCTTCGTTTCTTTCCACTACTTTCTTGTATTCAATTGTAACATCCAGGAGCTCTTTTAGAGAGTCGGAGCACCTGCTTACGCAGAAAACTAGTCGATCCAATATTGTTGATTCGTTGTCATCATCCGAGTCCATCACTACAGACTGAATGTAAGGTTGTGAACGAAACCTGATTCTGAACATAATTTTTTATAGGGGGGGCACATAGTGCACTCATCACCAGATACATATATGACATTTTTGCCCTTTAGTTTATAATTTATTGGAAATTAGTGTAATCGTCGAATAGAAATCAGCAATTTATTATGTATATTACAAAACCATCAATGATGTTAACCAAATATCAACCTCAACCCCTGTCCACATTTCCATGATTTTAGATGGTATTACATATTTACATGTCCATAATTCAGTTATAATGTAATTACCATTTTTCTTGTTTTAGTAAAATTAAAGGTGTTTGCCCGGCTTACCCTTAAGGCGTTAACTATATACATAATCCAATGATAAATTAACGATAATAACATTATTTTAAAATGGAATCCAATAAATGTCTCATTGTATTAGTTTCATTGAAATGAATGAAACTAATATAATAGTAATGTGACATTTTAGAATGTGGTATAATTATCAATATTTTTTCGCAGAAATTAATCGAGATTTCTTATTTATTAAGTTTTATGTTTTGAAAAATCAAATGCTATATATACATTTTTGTTTATCGAATAAATTGTAACATATATCTGGGTCTTTTTCATTACGGGGGAGGACACGAATCTGATACCTTGTGTTGCAAGTGTAAGCGGTTTTACAGTTAGACAAACTTAAAGCTATGTTTTAATAAGTATTCTTATTTGGAATATATGTACGTAACAGAAATTGTAATACATTTTTATTTTAATAAACAAAAATTCTGAAGCATAATTCATCAAATTCCACATTTGATGGGGACATTTCGGTATGTTCTCAATAGTAGGTGATGTCGATGTTTAGTAAAAATGAACAAAATTCGACCCAACCCTTTGATATCCAATCCTGGTTGTTTCCTGGGTCCAAAGTACAAACAAGCAACCTTCAAATATGTCCACATTTGATGGGGACATTTCGGTATGTTCTCAATAGTAGGTGATGTCGATGTTTATTAAAAATAAACAAAATTCGACCCAACCCTTTGATATCCAATCCCGGTTGTTTCCTGGTCCAGATTACATACAAGCAACCTTCAAATATGTTCAGTTCACTTCCCGTCTACATTTAAGTACAAACAGTGGTCATCCATTTTAACGGCATGCCTTTTCAAATTATTATATATGTTTTAAGATATAATTTATATAGCAAATAGGTAAAAAGTGTTATTGGGCATCACAACATTGATAGACGGACGAGCATGCGGCTTGGTAGAATGAATCCAGAGTCAGCATATCGAATCCTACAAATTGGTTGATGTAATTATAAAAAATACCTAGTTTAGACAGGTCCATAGATAGATACAGTCAATAAATAGGTAATAATGATTTCGCCAAACTCTATATTTTAGGTTTAGCGTTAGGTCCTGGAACCAGATGGGTAATCAGGCTTATAGCAACTTGAAAATTTCACATCCAAATGATGAGACTATGTTGTGAAATTAAAATAGCATGTTTACGAAATATGCACCGACACCGAATGTGTTTATATTCCGACAAGATCACTTTTGTATTGTGGTTAACCTCCCATACATTCACCGAAAAGGTTAGGGTTAAAGACATCCTCTCCCCTAAAAGAACTCAGAAGTTTTGTTATACTCTAAACTTAACAAACAATACACCAGTAACTTTCAAGCAAAGGTTATCCTGCACTTTAATTGATGTCCACACCTTAATGAGATCACATTGCTTTGTATGCATTTTGATAAGAAATTTTTTTTTTTTTGACAAGTTCATCGAATCATATCTCAATATAAGGGGTTGGTAAGTTTTCAAGCACTATAACAAGTATTTTGAGTTGCATATATTTCTCCCATTTTTCTGATAGCTTTATATTGAACGTTTTTGGGATACATAGATCTACTGCATGAACAATTATAAAATTTGATTTATTGGTATATTTCAATTTACTTATCATCCACACAAAAATTAATATCAAATTTCATATAAATTGATGAGATTTCATCAAGGTGTGGATAGAATTTGAAGTAAGGGATCTGTTAGTTGAAAGTTACTCTAATACAACGACAAACATTATGAAAGTAATTTAAGACGCGGTGTGTATAAAACTATCTAGAGGGGGTGAACAGATTTTAACCTTTATTACCAAATTTTCGCGTTTAGTCAATTTCTGAAAATACCCCAACTAGTCAATACAATACAACAAGTGTAATATGTGCGGAATTTAAATAACACTTGATATTTATGTGGAAACCCTCAACAGGGAAAAACCACGGGCCGGTAAGTGCACCACACTCAAACCTCGAATCCACTAATTGTGATAACGTTTACAACCTAATCCCAGTATGTAATCCGCTACCACTACCCGCATGCCTGTAAAAGTGGACCAAGTCCAATTGCTCAATCCTTGCAATCACTACTTGTAATAATGTTCACATCCTAGGTTGACCTCAACCATGCTCGGACTGTAACCCACCACTACTACATGTAGGCCTGTAATAGTAATCCTAGATCAAGACTTAATTCTCTGAAGAGATCATACACCCTAAGTGAATATGTAAAGATATCTAAATATGCAGATAGAGCTAGGGTACACTATATGCTTATATAGGATGATAATATGGCAATTAACATAATCCTAGATGTCAAAAGCTAAATGACATGTCATAAAGCTCAACTATGTAGAGGATAACTAATCTTAGATACAATAGCTATCAAAAACAATCTCAAACATTTCAATGAGATTAATTAGCTAGTTGTATGTATCAATCATAAAATCCTAGCTATCAAAAAATAATCTCAATCATGCAATGAGATTAATTAGCTAGATGACATATAAACAATAAAACCTAGCTATCACAAAATAACCCAATCAACACATAATCTTAATCTTGTATGTAGAAATTACTCTAAGAACATTCAAATAATAAATAAGATAAATTGATAAGTAATAACACTAATTATGTAAGATAATAGTGTTCAACATATCATATCACGTGTGTTGAAGAAGACCCATGCATTAGCATATGCTAGATGATCCTAGATGATGATTTATGCATGTGGAAATGGGTTTAGAGAAATAAAGATGTAATCTTTAATCTTTTTCTCTCAAGTCTCTCTAAATATCTCTTTAGGGTTCTTAGAATGCAAGACTTGTTTAAAGAACAAGAGAAAGTTGTATATTTATAAAGAGTAAAAAAAGGTCGGGTGATAAGATAAAATTGTCCTAACTTTGCGGGCCAAATCGGCACCCTATTCTACTGCCTATGCTAGCAGAATCAAGGGTGTAGAAATGCACCTGACATACTGGTTGCAATTCGGCGCCCTATTATGCGGTTACGGGCCGTAAAAATCTACCACAGCGCACAGCTCAATATTCGAGAGCATCGAAACATGACCAAACGATATCAAAACCTTTCATATGATATATCATTGGAAAAGTATGGAAGTCTAGTTTCTAGTCCAATTATGGAATGGCATTTCGATGTCTATATAAAACGTTATGGACAATTGAGTGACCAATGGTCAGATTCAGATAACAGCTGTGATGCCTTGTTTTAGTGGTCAGTTTGGAGATTTCAAACCAATCCAAACCATCATGCAATATTACGAATAATATACCATTGGAAAGGTATGGGTGTCTAGTTTGTCCAGAATTTTACTAAACTCAATTTAAATCTTTTTATAAAAAGTTATGGTCACAAGACCATACAAAAGTCAGTTTTGAAAAATATTTAAAACATTGAAATCCAATCTTTTGAAACTAGACACTTTACTCAAAACAACCAAACCAAAACTAACACTTATCCAAGAGAAGAATGAGACCTTCTTAAGTGGTCAACCATCGCACTAAGTCATGCACACCATGGTGCAACTACGGATGTTTTCGATCACATAAACGGAAACGAATTACACCACACTTAAGACTAACATGAAGTGCAAGTGTGGAAAGTGAGTGCATCCTAATGCCTAACATGTCATGGCATTGTCATTGAACAAGATGCACTCAATTAAAACATGCATGAATAAAATTCATGGCTTTGCATCCTAATGCCTAAACATGTTATGATATTTCAATGAACAAGATGCAATCATTTAAACATGCATGAAGAGACTTCATGGCTTTGCATCCTAATGCCTAAACATGTTATGGCATTTCAATAAACAAGATGCAATCAATTAAACATGCATGAAGAGACTTCATGGCTTTGCATCCTAATGCCTAAACATGTCATGGAATTTCAATAAAATATATGCAATCAAATAAACATGCATGAAGAGATATTCAAGAACATGAATGCACACCTATAAAAACACACAACATACAAGTATAAGAAATATGCATGAGTTGTGAGTGTGTGCAACTAGATCTCTTCAAAGCAAGACAGCAATATAATATACCTTTGGTGCTTCTTCTCTTGAGGTCTTGAGCGGGTCTTAGTTGTACAAAACACCAACCATCAAATACCTAAGCTACCCTTACATCATGCCCCAATATGTGGTTTGTCCACAAAATAAGCCAATCAATAAATGGAATCCTTACACATTGGATTTAGTTAACGTAGATCCTTCCCTAGAAACTACCTATACAATTCATTATTGAAGAATATTCTTCACATAGAAAATTTAAATTATAGCCAATGGTCTCTTGCCAATGTGGTGTGACTCTCCAAGAGGAGACTCCACCACCATGGTTTAAAGCCCATGTCATGCATGTATATATATATATATATATATACATATATTCATTGTCCCACCTTAAGTGTGAGTGCTCTCTCCCCATTTGTGGGAGTAGTAATCCGGGTTGTGCTAGTAGAGCCTAACTCTCGCAAGGTCCCGACAGTTTTTGTACAAAAAAATAAAATAAAATAAAATAAATAAATTAAATTATAATTTCAATTTAATATAACAACTTTACGGTGATAACACGTATGATTATAATAAACTTTGATTATCCATAAATTATTTAAATCATGTCAAACATATGATTATAATATCATTTGAATATCCTTCAATTGTATAAATCATATATGGGACGATATAAAAAACAATGTCTCAAGACCATTACGAAGGAAATACAAATATTATTACATAATAAGTATATGCTAATTTCAAATTTGTTGAACTTTCAATTGATTGTAGTCGATCAATAGTAGTCAATGTTCAAACCTTCATGATAGTTCAACAAATTTGAAATTAGCATATACTTGGTTGAATTAATTAACTAGTCCTAAATGCAATAAAATAAATCATGACAGTTTGATAGTGTGTGGTTTGAGAAACCACCAAACTTACATGTAAAAATAAAAGTAACAAAATGTAAATAGAATATGAATAGATAGAAATCCAATATCAACAATCTAGATAAGAGGGTGATTAAACAATTAATAGGAAATTCTAGGGAAATGATAGAGTGGCTAATGAACTATGAGAAATTCATACATGGCATTATTAACGTACAATTGACACAATTAAGGACCGATCTCATTTGAAAGTGTTGTTTAGGTCATCACTATGAACCCTAAACAACTTCCCACCAAAATGCCTAACCGATTAAGGAAAGAGGGTCAAGGTGGGATCGATTAGTGACGATCAAAGGTCCAGGCAATAATGGTTGATCACCCCTCCTAAAGCCTATCCTATTCACTATGTGCTACAATCAATCAATTGTGTCAATAACTTAACCAATTTTATCACAAATAAATCCTATAACATATTGTAATCAATAAGTGTGTCAATACTCAATTAATCACATAAGTGCAAGATCTAATTAAAAAGTAAATAGAACTAAAATTAAGCAAACATATTATTCAAAGCTTTAATAAATAATCAATTTCAAAAAGTTTCTCAAATCATCCCCTAAAATTGGGGTTTTAATTACATATATTACAATCAAAGGGAAGACAAGTAAAAGATTAGGAAATCACCCTTGGGCCTCCCTTTGTAGAGCTTGATTCTTTCCTTACCTTTTATGCTCCTTGTGTAAAGAGTGGATGATGATGATATGTCTAGATAGGTGAAGTCAAATGGAAAGTGACAAAGGAAATAGATGGAAAAGATGGGAAGAGAGGAATGATTTAAGTGGAATAATCTAGAGGTTTATTGGATAGGAGAAATGGTGGGATTATGAATAATAGAAGAGGGAGATTTCTTGGTTGTCAAGAGTTGTCTAAAAGGGGAAAAATTATGATGTATTTATAGGGTTTTCAATTTAGGTCACGGATGGTAAATTACCAAAACATCCCCTATACTTTTCAAATTCCTATTTTCCTCACCAATTAGAGTTGTACAGAGATGGTGTCGCTACTTGCTTCAATGGTGACACTTTGGCAACAATTTGGCGACATCAATCAGGTCCAGAAATTCATCTTGGTCGCCATTGTGTCGCTGTGGCGAGATCGAAATACAATCGCGACAATTAATTTCGCGGTGTGGGAAATGGCGACATAGGGATGATGGAGGCGTGATTGAGGCTTGGATTCTAGCCGTTGGAGGAGCCGATAAGTGGAACGATCGGGTTGGTGTTGTCATGGTCGTCGTTGTAGGCCGGAAATCGGCCGGAGATAGGCCGGAGGAGGGAATTTTCCGGTGGCCGCAAAACCTAGGGTTTTGGGTGGCCATGGCAGGTCTGTCGTGAGGTTGAAGATGAGGGGGTTGTGCTTAGCAAGGCCAGGGGGTGCACGCAGATTGCTTCTTTTTTCCCTTATAGGGGGTTCAATTAGAAATCGTATAGGCTGCGTTTTGAAGTCCCCTCTCAAAACGCACCGTTTTTTAAGCGGCATGGGCTGCAGTCTCATTAGGGGTGTATTTAGCACTACGGTGGGGTGTATTTAGGCTACATTTTGAACCCCTTTATGAAACGCACCGTTAAAATTAGAGTTGAGGACACTGGGGTGTACTCAATAATTGTCTGGGGTGTAATAAGAAGCCCAACCCTCACATCAAAACGCACCGGATTAATTATCCTACGTGGCACGCTTTTCTGTTTTGCCTGGTGAATTACAGACAGTTCCCTCTTCTCTTCTGAATTTACGGAAAGTTTAAACCTGATTCATAATTTACACATTTTCCTCCAGTTTACTAAAATTACTCCAATGCCCTTCAACTTTATAAATATGTGAAAACACTTAATTCACATCATTAAATCACAAGATATTTCCGGATATAATCAAGCAAAAAGAGAAGGTAATAAGGGTCAAAATCATACCAATTTTGGTCCGATCAACGACCTTTGTCGAAACGGTCGACTCCATTAGATGTGTTCAAAACAACCTCCGTTATTAAAAAAATTTCTAGATATAAGCCTGGGGTATTTGGAAATAAGTCTCGGGTATTTGGAAATAAGTCTCGGGTAGGTCATCCGAGACTTATTTCAAGCTATTTCTAGGTATCCGAGATTTATTTCAACTACCCGAGACTTATTGCCAAATACCCCAGACTTATTGAGTTATTCCCAAATTTTTTTTTATGACCAAGGTCGTTTCGAAGACCTCTAGCGGAGTTGGCCATTTCGACGGAGGTTGTTTTGATCTCCATTGATGTATCAATGGGGGTTTTTGAAAAAAAAAAAAAAGGAGAGAGGAAGAAAGCGAGAGAAAAAGAAAGACAGAGAGAGGGAAAGGAAGAAAGAATAAGTGAAGGACAATTTTGGCAGATCACATACTTTGATGGTATTTCTATAAAACTTATTAAGTTGGTTACTTTTCCATAAATGTCTTTGGAAGGAGTGTCATAACATTTTTTAAATATATTTTTATAATATCATAAAATACAATAAAGTCATAAATGATTAACTTAATACGATATAACACATTGCATTACCTAAAACATGTTTATATTAATGATAATCTAATCCAATACAATATAATACAATTCTATAGAATCCAGAGTGTTTTGTGAGTGTTGTTTTTTATTTTTATTTTTTATTTTTTTTATTATTTTTATTAACTGTTGTGAATATGCAAAGAATAAATATATGAAAAATTATATTAAAATGTAAATAATAATTTATATATGTAATAAAAATATGAATCATCTATTTATTATTAATTTTTTAAATATAATACAACACATATATTTAAGAATATATTTTTTTTATTCTACAACTCTATTCATTTTATTATTTAATAAAATATCGAGTAATATAATTCACATCATAACCATGTATAATTTAATACAATGTAACATGAATATATCACCAAACACATACATTGTATAAAAATAATACAGCCTTATGCAAATACAATACAACCCAAATGAATATAATACAATCCAGTACAATACACTACAGTATACAAAACGGAGGTCGTTTTGCTCTCAATTGAAACTAACAAATCTTGTCCTCATTAAACATTTGATTAAACATACTATGGCGACCGTACATCAAGTGGACAACAAGGGGGAGAATGATAAATTTTACCGACTTCTCGATGCCATGTCGACACACACCCGGAAAATGGAAGAATTCAGAGATGTCATGAGAAAATGTAAACAAACAGGTCCGGCGGGGAGGCACCGAGTTTACAGTGATTGTCCGATGGACATAGATTTGTTACAAATCGGCTTTCAGCACAGCTCGATGAATAGTTCGATTTTCCTGTAGGACTGTCATCTCTTTAATGATCTATGCACATATTAGTTTCTTAGCTTTCATCCGGGTGTTTGGTTTTAATGTCTTTAAGTTTTAACGAAGGGGATTGTATTTTCATCCACTAACTTAATGTTAACTCTGTTTCATGTGTTAACTATCTTAGGGGAGCCAATTAGTCGCCCGACACATGAGGATTGTACTTACCTTTTTTTCAAATATATGAATATATGATTAGTTAATGAAATGATAAAGATTATTAACAAAATGGGTTGTGAAAAGTCTTCTTACTCATATTCATCTTTATCGACGCTATTGTCTTTTGTAGTATATATTCATTTTAAGATAAATCCATAAATTAAAGGAAAATTTTTTTAAAACAACTTTCAAACGTCTTAATCAAATCAAACCCGAGGGCAGATTAAATAATGGAATATCTAGAGTAGGAGAAGATATTAACTATCAAGATAAGTATGACTATGCGATGTGACAAGGGTATTCATGTTCTTCAGAGATATACCAAATGTATCACTATTCATCCCTGCATCATTCACTATTCATCAATGCCTCCATGCCATATATACATTGGGAGAATAAAAATATATTTTAAAGTCCCATGTGGCACATATTCATTGGACGGTTCTATTGCGACGTCAATGAGACCCGTCCCATTCATGTTTTTCTCCCATGGAGGGCATGCATAGTACCCTCATCCCATTTGAGGAGTGCTAAATTTACTCTCTCAACCCACTCTCTCAACCCACTCTCTCAACACACTTTCTGTTCTCGTGTAGAGTTCTTGTGTTGACACGTGGACAACATATATTGTTTTACATTACTAAATCGACAAATGTTTTCACTTTCTTGAATGTTTATACCTGTAATCCCCAATCCAAATTCCATTAATTTCACTGCTCACCTACCTACCTTATACTAGTATGAAGTACCAATGTTCACCTACGTCCTCATTTATCCAAATAAACTTTATTCATAACATAAGGGTACCCTTAATCAATGATCTTAATTAATTAAATAAAAAGTATTTAGTTCCTAATTTTTTGTTGTTGAAAATAATACCTTTTTACTTTTGTTTTCAACAAGTCAGTACTTGTGCTTTGCATGTGAACGAACATATTTCATAAAACAAATATATGATCAATTAATTAATAAATGAGATACTGACGGAATTATAGCCAGTGGTGATGTTTTTAGCCATGGAAGTTCAAGACAAAATATGCAGTTTTTGATAGAGTTTGTTTATGATAGACAGATATTGACATATTGCAAGGTATATGGAATTTGATTGAAATATTTCAGGTGTCCACCCTAATATATAGGGGTGGGGCAATATTGTATATAAGTGCATTGAACACAAAACGGTCAACGTGTGGAATCAAAATTATCTAAAAGCAAACCTTTGATTTTAAAAAAATGTAACATTTTACACAAAATTGGAATGTGTTGTATTGATTTGGTTTTGAGGAATACCAAATGAATTTAAATAAGTATTACTTGAAAGAATACCAACAACTCTTCACATCAATCCTTTTGATTCTCACACCACTCTATTTATCTCTTGATAACACAAAAAATAGTTTAATTAAAGCACAATTAAAATAAATTTAAATAAAAGTAATTAATTATCCAAACCTTTTCGATTCCGAAAATACACATTTACTTCACTTCTCACAGATTTGGATCCTCTACTGATCTAATTTTTTTCCTGACCTTTTTAAAGAATGTGATTGTTGTTGATAAAGTGGTTGTTGAAACCAATCACATCTTAACCACACATTCATTGCAATGTTTATGTGTTATAAGATTATGTGAGGTCAGAAAAAATATCAGATCAGTAAAATATCCAAATTCCACTTCTCGCACCACTCACTCTCAATGGGTAATACAAAAGGGTTGTTTAATTAAAACATAATTGAGATGAATTTATCAAAGGGAACTAATTAATGATCAAACCTTCTCATAATAATAATAATAATAATAATAATAATAATAATAATAATAATAATAATAAATGATCAATTAGTAATGAGTAGCCACACGTTCCTATTGAGAGAATGAGAATATCGATGCTTTGGGAGAAGAAGTGCTTATTAATGCTAATTAATTGTTTTTTTTTTTTTGCTTTATAATATTTATTTATTTATTTATTATAATTATAATATTTATTGATATATAGATAGATATTGGGCTTTCACCCTTTAAATAGCCTGTTCCCCTATTCTCAATCACCCTTGAAATAGTCTCTTCCTAACTCATGCCCTCCTTATATCGCTCCACCTGTGTTTATTATAAATCCGCCTTCAATCTCTTGTTTCCATTCTTCACACCCAACAATTTTATTTGCCTCTACTCAACATGCTTCCTTCCTCACGTAATATACAGTGTTTGCTTCCATGCAACATCTCTTCCTAAATCACACCCTCCCTATATGCCTCCACCCGTGTTTTATTTTTGGTTGCTATATAGATTGTTTGTTTTACCTTTGGATATTGAGTTAGGTTTCTTCAGTTAGCCTGGTAATGGAGCAAAAATTTTCTTTGGAAGAGACCGCGGTTCCTATTTCTTCGAAAGGAAGAAACCTCCGGGAGGCCAGGCAATGAAACAATAGGCAAAAAGTGCGTATCCAAGGCAAACCACTTTCTTGTTCAAGTGGCAAATAGAGACCTCCATCACAACGGTGTTCAGTGGATGGGACATTGATATTTCTGATGAAAGCCCTAGGTGACGACGTGGTCAATTACGTCTGAAGAAACGATAGAAGGTTTTAACATACGATTTGTAGAGGAAAGAAAAGCTAGAGTTTTAAAAACATGTGTTTAGTGTCGGCGAATAGCAAACTTCAGCACTATACGTACTACCTTGTTAGACATAGTAATTCATACTTTTGTTTAGGAAGCACAAAGGAATCTTGACTCCAATGATGAATTTAATACACAAGGTAATATTATTATGATGTTAGTATGCGGATTGAAGAATTTCACCAGTCTCACCATTGATATGTTACCACTGGAATATTTTTTTTTGTTAACATGTATGTAAGGTATTAGATTATTATTAAGGTTACCGGCATTACGTATCCCTATAATAGCATACCCATCGAGACATTGTAAACAATGTAACCCATGTGCATGTGACATTGCAGTTTCTAGGTAGAAATGGATTTATATGATTAAACCAAAAAGAAACCCGAAACAAGATGGTCTCAATTTTGTTGTAATGTGTATATCGAATTTGGTTCATTGTTTAGTAATATTGAATATTACACATGTATCGGCAATGGACAATTTTTATTAATATAGTTGTGACCATCAGCCATTACACTCGTGTATTGTTTACTCTATTATGCATATATCATGTATTGTAGAAGTACAATTTTCGCCGATGTGATCATTACCTCTATCCTATTTTGGCAGGGCCAAATCTGCAAAATCTTCGGAGTGTACTCTGAAATCAAGCAATCCCCTTTCATTGAGGGATATTATTATTTTCCCCCTTGTAGTTTTCCATATTCTGACTTTGCCCCCTCTAGTTTTAGAAATGGTCGGTCTTCCCCTGAAAAACCAAAATATTCAAAGTTTTGCCCCTTTGGTCAGTTTTTCCATCAAAAATCACGTTGACCATTACAATTGAAAATGAAAAGACAACTTTGCGCCTAATCATTTTCCCCCCGAAACCCAAAATATTGGTTATTTTGTCTCCTTAGGTTTTCTTATGATATTTACCCAACTCAATATTTAACACATGCAGTCTAACATGAACCGTCTAATAAATCATTGTAAGATGTGTACAACAAATAAGAAGATATCGATGTACAAAAGAGTAAACCTTCTTTATATTGGAACCAACCCTCTTTGGGTGACATAGACATTACATATCAAATATTAGGATTAGGTTCGAACAAGATGTGCTGAATCCGGTTTCATGTTCGACATCAGTCATTTTGTTTCGTTCAATCTCAATGGCCGATCTAATAATATCCTACAAAACTTCACAAGTGATGAATGTATTACAAGATTAAGAGCAAACATATATATATAATAATAAAGAGAGACATGAAAAATTAACACATGAGATTTCTTAACATGGTAAAACCTCCAAGGAAGAAACATCCACGGGTTGAACTACAACCATTGGGTACTATATATATTGGATCGTAAATTAGAAATACCACAAAGTGACCAATCTTAGACCACCAACCCATGTAGAGTCTATGTCTACCCAACCCTATTGGAAAGTATGAAATCTCTCAATAATGCGAAGCCACCATATATTGGACAACATAACAAACCAACATCGATGAAAGATTAGAAATTCCTCAAGAGTGCATACACATCCCGTGTACCCCGCTCTATTAGAGTTTATGTCTATCCATACACTTACGCCTACCGATAATATAGCCAACTCTTTATCCAAGGCACTCATGCCTCTAGAGACCCTCCTTTGTATAGCTATCCGGACTATGCCGATCCTAGCCATGACTTCTTGCTTGCCTATTCGAGTCATCCCAACTCTAAACAAGACTTCTTGCTTGGCTATCCAGACTCCCATCCTAACCATGACTTTATCCCTTTCATAAGGACTTCCTAGTGTGATCATGTGAATGCAAAATGATGCAATCAAGCAATTCAACATAGAACATGCGATCAATACATTCCATGGCACAAATAGATTTAAACATGTGAAACACAAGTCTAATAGTCTATAAGCAAAAATATGAATTAAACCTAGAGTAAGTGAAAACACATAACACAAAAACTCAAAGTTTCATTCAAATAAACAACACTTGAATATATTATATTCATGAAACACATATTCAAGATGTCATACACATACACAATAAAATGCTAGAATCATAAAATGATTTCAATGAATATTCTAGCCAAAGAATTAGAGAAAGGATAAAATGATTACTCAATTAAATCCTAGATTTCTCTAAAAACACGTACGCATACAATAATCCTAGATTACATCAATCATAGGATCAAAAAAAAAAAAAAAAATAGAAGGTCATTTATCATAAAAATGATTCAATCAAGTCTCAAAAAACCTTAAATATCAAACTAATCACAATACAACTCTCAAACATGTGAAAATCATAGAATCAAAGAAACTAGTTCACATATGTCTCTAATTAGACTTTTGATTAGGTTTGATTATGAAGATATCTTTCTCAATAGCATTCACCATACATATACATACATATAGAAGAAGAAACCCTAAGCAAATTGAAGGTTATACAAGAAGAAATCTCAAAGATAAGACAACTACCTCAAGATCACGAGCTGGTTTGGTTTTCTATGTAGAACCACTAGAAAACTCAATCAAACAGCTGCAAGATCACTTGGAAAAGGTAAAGGACTCGATTTTGAACAATCTCCAACTTGAACCACTCAATTCCGACTTCTTATGAGAAAGTTATGGTGTTTGGAAGGTGAGAAAAAGTTGAGAGAAAATTATGCACATAGGAAATTCTAATTTTTCTTCTTGAATGGAATGAGAGGGAATGGAGGAATTTAAAATGAAGAGAGAAAGGGAAAAGAAGCAGCCAACCAGCATGTGCCACGTCAGCACCACGTGTGGACCGCGTGTGGCACATGTGGGCAGAGGGCCAAGCTAGCCGTGTAGCACACGTGGCCACCAAGCTTGGCCGTTGGCCTTGCTTGGTCCTCTTGCGCTCCGCTCGCGTTCTTCGGCCGTATTCGAGCCTCCAAACTCTGATTTCAAATCCTTCTTTGGATTACGAATAGTGACTCCCTCATGCACAACGAAAACTACAAAAATTTGCAAAAAGGTTGAGAAGTCATCTCGGAAAATGACGACGAAGACAACTTAACGAATGAGAACGCAAAGTAGCATAGCTACTTCGTTTGGACTCGAAACCTAATGAATGAGTAACCGAAATGACTGGGATTCAATAGGAATCATAAGAGATCATATTCAAGTCCAAAAAATAAAACAAAAACAAATAGACACCATGTCACACACATATACCGTTTCCTAGACTTAGTCCTAGAACATACATTTTCCAATGATTATCAATTTAAATCTAATGCATGAGCATATATTGCCAAGTGTGAAAAAGTGTTAAATAAATGTTGTTCAACTATACAGAGAAACAAATGAATGCCATGTGAGTGTGTGCCAAGCAGTAAGAGGAATGAGGTCTATTTTACCTTTATTGTGCAATGAAGCATATTCCTTATTGAACAACACCAACTTGCATGAAATATGGTGGAATCTTTCTTTGAAGCTTCAAATCATCAATCCTAAAACCACTAATCAATACAAGTAAAACATCGTTTTGATATGGAATATATGCCAAGACAAACCAAAAACCTAACAATCTCCCCCTTTGGCAAATTCCATGTCAAAACACCTATATATATATATATATATAATAAAACGATTACAAAGAGAATTTGGTCACAATGAATACAATGAGTTACACATTTCTAAAACAAAATTTCCAAAAACAAGTCTTGAACTTCATCTTGGTTTTCTCTTGATATCATAGTAAAAATAACTTGAAAGCATAAGAATATCCAGGAGACAACACATATGGCAAAATTCATTCTTAGGCAAGAAATATAAAACATTTAAGTTCAAATGGATCATGTATGCCCCCCCTTAATACATGCTGTTCAACAAAATATTCTAGCCAAAATCATCAAAAAAATATTACATGCCATAAAGTTCAAACTTGAAATCAAAATACACCAAATACAAATAAACTACAAATGAGACTAAGCAAGCTAGAAACTATCATATACCATATCTCCCCATATTTATCCCCCTTTTTGACATGATATGAAGCCAAAAAGAAAGAGTAAGAAAATGTACCTCACAACCATTTCTAGCCACTTTTGTCACAAAGGAAAGTTGTGCGATTGGTTGATCTCACATAATGCTTTGAAGTAGATGCTTTGCTTTCCAACTCTTTGATCTTTACATCTTGTAGCACTACCTTAGCATTGAGCTCTTCAATCTTCCTTTGTGTCGCCTTAATCATCCTACATGACTCTTCAATCTCATTCTTTAATTGTGTGGCCCAACTTGGAAGAATATGTGTGCTAGATACATGGCTTGAATCATAAGATTCACCAAAGAGCCTAAATGTATTACTAGACTTTCCTTTTTCCTTATATGACATTGTAGAAACACGTTTATCACTAAACTTCTCTAAGGGAGGTAGTACCACATCATCATCTTGTTTCTTCAACCCTTTAGCTAAACACAAATGAGAGATAAATCCCGGAAATGCCAGCTTCTTTTCCAAATGAGTTGAACAAGCCGCAATCTCAATATGTTCTATAAGCACTTCACCAAGATTTATGGGTTTGTTAGTCACTAAGGCATACATAATCTTGATCTTCTCTCTATTAAGTTCGCTAGCATTAGTAGATATAACAAGATTGGTACAAACAAATAAATGTCAAAAAACACTTATCTTAGTTAGCTCACTTTGTTTGATAAAAGCACGCTTTCCCCACTCAAAATCAATATTGTCACATAGAGTTATTCCCATAAAATCAAGGTTCTCCAAGACACCAACATCATGGAAATCCGACCCAATATCATTTGATAATCCTAGAAACTCATTCAATTTCCAAGCATTAACTCTAAAGACAACACCTCTCATATCCGAAAGAGCATTTTGAAAAATAGTCCTATTCTTGAATTTACAATAAAATTCTCTAACCACGGTTTCATTAACCACTCCTAGCATTTCGATCCAAGTACTCCATTTCCTATCAATGATCACCTTATGGACATACGAATCATCATAAGAATCTAAGTCAATACCTTTATCTAGAATAAGCTTTTTGTCTGCAAAAATTCCCAATTGCTTTAACTTGTCGGCTTTGGACTTCTTGGAAGAGAAGAAAGGTTTTGACTTGTCAACGGGCTTTGTAGGATTGCTAGTCCCAACTTTCTTTGCCTTTCCCATGACCTTGTATTACACAAACACTAAAAACAAATATGAGTGGAAACATCAAGCACATTAGTGACCAATAAACATATATCAAAGACAAAACATCATCATCATCATTTTTGAGTAAATCAATATGCATATCAAGAATTAGCATAACATCTTAAAGACTTATCAAAAACAAGAATAATGCCAACAAACAACAATCTTGAAAAATCATGTGAATAAATCATAAAAGAGAACACAAATTTAGCATATTATGCTCCCATTTGATAAATGCCCCATCTAAGATTTAGATAGACAATTGTTCACAAAAATAGTCACACATTCACATCACTAAGTGATTTCAATACATTTTTCAAATAAGCTCCACATATCAAAGAGAGTTACAACAAGATTTTCAATCACTCTCATATGTGTTCAAAAATTACTAAGGTATCAAAATACCAAATAAGCAAAAGTGAGTGTGTGAATATTTTGCTTCAAGTATATGAAAAGAAGTAATTTGATAATCAAACATGCAAACAATTTCAACAACTATTTATCTTAAGCCATTCCGTAAAAAGATCAAATCGATTATCATCCGGAATTTTGCTTTAAAAGAGAATAGATTTCAACATGTGAGTGTTGTGTGTGTATGTGGCTCGTTATTTCATTTCTTTTTGATAACCCAAGCTATTTTGATTATTCAACTATACTCCATAAAGCCTTTTGTTTTGTTTTGTTTTAGGCTTAAATCAAAGATTTTATTTTTTAATTGATTCTTTTCAACACTTATTTCATTTTTTTATATTTTTTTTACATAAGCATATACGTTTCATGATGGCTTTCACTCATCACAATGGCCTAGCCCTTTCCTACATTAGGTGCCTTCACAACCAAGGTGTGTAGCCCTTTCCATGAAGGTGCTCATTGAATTCTATGTTGCCGAAGCAAATGGATACCAACCATATGTCATCTTAAAATATACTAGTCCTAGGACTTCAAGGTGTATCTACAACTTACATATATCAAGCTCAACTTACTCAACCAAGCATACAAGAGAAACAAAGTGCATTTTTGAAACCAAGTTTTTTGACTTAAAAGCACATGATCAAAAAGCCAGTAAAGAGACTTATTTAAGATCTCTACTTCTCAAGAGAGTAGATTTCAAAGAATATGAAGCTCATATTTTTCAAAACATGCCACTCAACAATCATACAAACAATAACACACAACATGATTAAGATCAATGTGAGCAATTATCAGCAAAAGATCTTAAATAAGCAAATGTCAAGAAGGACCATATAAACATTATATTAGTTCTCTAATATGACATACTTCATGAAGTGGTATAAACAATGAGTAGGGAGATGAAAAAAAAAAAAGAGCAAGCAATATGATGTAGAGATACCTTTGAAAGCTATTTTCATCAAATGCAAGGCCTTCACCCATTTTATGAGTCCTCTTGGCTTGTTTGTCCTCATGTAGGTGTGTCGATTCCAAGAGACTAAAGACTATGCATTTCAACTCAAACAACAAAAAAATTGACTTTCTCCAAAAGTCATAACATGATTGTCACCATATAGATTTCATAAAAAAATACTTCTCAAAAGTCAATCAACGGATTTCGACCACCATAACACAAATGCGAGATGGCTAAGTTCATGTCATGTTATAGAGACACAAAGCAAACAAGCTAAGTGTCTTAACAACATAACACTAATCTTAAAGCTAACTCACATGTGAAACTTACACTAATGGTAAGAGCACTCACCCTTGACAAACTTTGTCTTGGGTGAACCTACACACACATTATCAAGATTCTTATTGACAACAATGTTGTATCTAGAATGAAGACTTTCTACGACTTGCTCAACAAGAATATCATTGATACTCTTAGCCTTAACATTGCTAGCACACAAGCATTGCCAATATTATCAAGGTTTGCTTTCTTCTCAAACTGGACATTGTTAACATGCTTTTTGACATTTTCATGCTTTCCATATTCAAAAGCTTGAGCATGCTTAAAATGAGGCACAATCTCTTTATTCCTAGATGCATTTTCTATTTCGCAATATTCAATGAATTTATAGCATTTGGGCTTGATATTACCTACGGTATTGCAAAAATGACATATGGGAACAAAAGAAGAGATTTTACCTTCAAGAGTTAGAGAAGCACAAATGGGAGTTTCAAGAGGTACCTTGATCTTCAATTTGTTCTTGGTCTAGGAACGTCTCTTCTTAGGAGCTTTCTTATCAATAATGACATTTTCCTCGCTTGTAGGAAGTGACGCTTCTATGAGCTTCTTCTCAATTACCAAGACGCTTGAGCCTCCTAATGACAAACAAGAGATGATCCTATCCATCTCAAGAACAACCCATTCAACTTCTCTAAACTTCTTGGCAAGAGCATTCTTTTCACCCAAGAGCCTCTGAGTTGTTGAAACAAACTAATCCACTTATAGCTTGATCAAATCATCCTTCTCAACAACCTCTCTTAAGGCTACCTTCAAATCTTTTTCAAGGCATTTCATCTTAGCCAAAAGATCAATATAGGTTGGATAATCACTTAAGCGCTCTTGATGATTTGGATCAACCTCCTTATCCAATGAATCTTGACAAACATCCTCCAAGATAGAGTGAGAGGCCGTGAAATAGCACATGAGATTTTTTAACGTGGTAAAACCTCCGAGGAGGAAACATCCACAGGTTGAACTATAACCATTGGGTACTATATATATTGGATGGTAAATTAGAAATTTCACAAAGTGACCAATCCTAGATCACCAACCCATGTAGAGTCTATGTCTATCCAACCCTATTGGAAAGTATGAAATCTCTCAATGATGCGAAGCCACCATATATTGGACAATATACCAAACCAACATCGATGGAAGATTATAAATTCCTCAAGAGTGCATACACATCCCGTGTACCCCGCTCTATTGGAGTCTATGTCTATCGATACACTTAGGCCTACCAATAATATAGCCAACTCTCTATCCAAGACACTCATGCCTCTAGAAAGCCTCCCTTCCATAGCTATCCGAACCTTCCCGATCCTAGCCATGACATCTTGCTTGCCTATCCGAGTCATCCCCACTCTAAACAAGGCTTCTTGCTTGGCTATTCAGACTCCCATCCTAACCAAGACTTCATGCCTTTCATAAGGACTTCCTAGTGTGATCATGTGAATGCAAAATGATACAATCAAGCAATTCAACATAGAACATCTGATCAATACATTCCATGGCACAAATAAACCTAAACATGTGAAACACAAATATAATAGTCTAGATGCAAAAACATAAATTAAACCTAGAGTAAGTGAAAACACCTAACACAAAAACTCAAAGTTTCATTCAAATAAACAACACTTGAATAGATCATATTCATGAAGCACATATTCAAGATGTCATACACATACACAATAAAATGCTAGAATCATAAAATGATTTCAATGAATATTCTAGCCAAAGAATTAGAGAAAAGATAAAATGATTACTCAATTAAATCCTAGATTTCTCTAAAAACACATACACATACAATAATCCTAGATTACATCAATCATAGGATCAAAACAAAATATAAGGTCATTTATCATAAAAATGATTCAATCAAGTCTTAAACAACCTTAGATATCAAACTAATCATAATACAACTCGTAAACATGTGAAAATCATAGAATCAAATAAACTAGTTCACATATGTCTCTAATTAGACTTTTGATTAGGTTTGATTATGAAACTATCTTTCTCAATAGCATTCACCATACATATAGATACATATAGAAGAAGAAACCTCAAGCAAATTGAAGGTTATAAAAGAAAAAATCTCAAAGATAAGACAACTACCTCAAGATCACGAGCTGGTTCGGTTTTCTATGTAGAACCACTAGAAAACTCAATCAAACAGCTGCAAGATCACTTGGAAAAGATAAAGGACTTGATTTCGAATAATATCTAACTAGAGTCATTCAATTTCGACTTTGCATGAGAAATTATGGTATTTGGAAAGTGAGAAAAAGTTGAGAGAAAATTCTACACCTAGAAAATTCTAATTTTTCTTTTTGAATGGAATGGGAGGGAATGGAAGAATTTAAAATGAAGAGAGAGAGGGAAAAGAAGAAGCCAACCAAAGTGTGCCACGTTAGCACCATGTGTGGACCGCGTGTGGCACACATGGGCAGAGGGCCATGCTGGCCATGTGGCACACGTGGCCACCAATCTTGGTCGTTGGCCTTACTTGGTCCTCTTTTGCTCTGCTCGCTTTCTTCTGCCGTATTCGGGCCTCCGAACTCTGATTTTGAATTTGTCTTCAAATTACGAATTATGACTCCCTTACACACAATGGAAACTATAGAAATTTGCAAAATAGTTGAGAATTCATATCTGAAAATGACGACGAAGACAACTCAACGAATGAGAACACAAAGTAGCGTAGCTACATCGTTTGGATTCGAAACCTAATGAATGAGTAATCGAATTGACCGGGACTCAATAAGGAATCATAAGAGATCATATTAAAGTCCAAAAACAATAAAATGAAAACAAATAGACACCAAGTCACACACATATGTCGTTTCCTAGACTTAGTCCTAGAACATGCATTTTCCAATGATTATCAATTTAAATCTAATGCATGAGCATATATTGCCAAGTGTGAAAAAGTGTTAAATAAATGTTGTTCAACTATGCAGGGACACAAATGAATGCTATGTGAGTGTGTGCCTAGCCTTGTAAGATGAATGAGGTCTATTTTACCTTTATTGTGCAATGAATTATATTCCTCCTTGAACAACACCAACTTGCATGAAATATGGCTGAATCTTTCTTTGAAGCTTCAAATCATCAATTTTGAGACCACTAATCAAAACAAGAAAAACATCGCTTTGAAATTGAATATATGCCAAGAGAAACCAAAAACTTAACAATCTTTCTATGTTCGTGTCTTCTAGCTAGGGGTTAATGTGTTTATCTAATTTGCTACTAACATAATTCATTGATTTTGCATGCTTCTTCACCATAATGACGTTTGATATGAGGGGCCAATGGTATTTTGACAACCCAAAAACCAATGGACACGCTATTCTGAGGAATGCCAATCCATAAAAAAACACTCATTACCTCTTCGTGTAGCATTGCAAAACAGGAATTGGCAGTTGAATCTGTGTTACGCAATACAAATTGCGTCAGCAAATCCTTATGCTCCTAACACAATATTTTGTTATACTTATCTCCAGTACACTAATACAGTTCATCCATCCCCAAACTATTCATATGGTTTACACATAACATTTATTGTCCAATAATGCGATACGACTATAATTACGGCCATCAAGTTATGCACTGTTGGACATGTTCATTTTAATATTATGAAACATATAATGAATTGTGAACTTAATTATGATGATATACGTTAATTACATATACAATATGAGGATTTCAAAACATTAATGTTCCATTAATCTAAATGAATGGATTATAATTTTACCACATCTTTTGGAACCAGATTTGTGCAATGTAGCAATTTTTTTTTTTTTTTTTGGTACTGAAAGTATTTATGAATAAAGATACTTATATGTATATTCATTAGCTAAAGTCTACATTGCATATTTGCATCCTTCGGGAGTTCGAGTAATATTACAAACAGTATTTTGTATTTTTATAGTGGACTGACATTATAAATTCCAACACAACTTTAAAGTTCAAATACATTCAGAATGCTAACCATAAGGTTGTTTGACACCATTGTATTTCAGAATGGATAGGAATTTCCAAGTCGAACCAGCGGTCAGCCAAGATCGAATATACTCATTTTTTGACATGATTTTACAAGTATTAAGTGAATTGGAGGAAGTGCGAACTCAATTTTCTGGGCATTTAAACACAGACATGGTTTTGTTATGGACAAAATTCATCCAGATAATTGATGACACACAAAGACTGATCGCGGACTTTGAGAGGGAGATGGGTCGTCCTGTATCACAATCTCATCCTCCCCATTAGGTCATTAACATGTATTTATTCGATCAACTGTTACGTATGGAATTTTGACTAAAATATTATGTTGCAAGTTGGGATGCGACGAATATGTAAACAAATCTTCACCTTGTAGGATATTTGAATTTTGTGCAGTGGTTTACAAATGAAATGTCATAGATAAATGTCTGCATCCATACTCTACAAGCTCTTATATGAGTTTACGATTGCAAGAGGAAGACAAACCAAATTATGCGATGCAAGCGTTTCAAGTGTCTTCACTTTTCCATTTACTACCAGCCAGTGGTACTCATTACACGATAAGTAAAAACTTGAATATTTTCACACGAAAATCCCCCAATAACCCATTTTGTGTTAAGGTTACCTACAACACTAAAAATGCATTAAGTTTCACATGATTATTAGTTTAACAATTAGAAATTTTGTCTAATGTCTCGTTCGGGTATTGCATTCGCAATATATACGTATTTATTTTAATTTATTAATGACAGGGATTTTCGGGTATTGCAGTCATTGATATACGAATTTATTTTAATTTCTTAATGACAGGGATTTTTGGTTTCAACTCTTATCATGATAGATTAAACGTTCAACCAATCGAACAAAATAACCCATTTTGTGTTAAGGTTACCTACAACACTAAAAATGCATTAAGTTTCACATGATTATTAGTTTAACAATTAGAAATTTTGTCTAATGTCTCGTTCGGGTATTGCATTCGCAATATATACGTATTTATTTTAATTTATTAATGACAGGGATTTTCGGGTATTGCAGTCATTGATATACGAATTTATTTTAATTTCTTAATGACAGGGATTTTTGGTTTCAACTCTTATCATGATAGATTAAACGTTCAACCAATCGAACAAAAGGGTTACACTTGGTATCGGCAAATCATTAGTACATACCCACAGTACATGTCATTGTGAAGCCTAATCTTTTAAAGCGTAATGGATTAATTGTGTAAGCGTAATAACTAAGAACATTGGTGGTCAATATAATGTAAATTTACTGCTTATTAATATTTCTGTATATACGTTCAAAATACATATATACGAAGGTTATATATGAGTATTTAGTAATAGTATTATTATATTAGTTTTACAATCAACAATAGAATTTACCGGTTTTGTAAATTATTGTTAACAGTAAAATATTAATTTGTGTACATCAGTTTTAAAAATTCAAATTGGGGTGTAAATAAAATTAGTGCCTCAGGGGTGCCCTACCTTTTTTAATACCTCAACAAAACAGCATACAAAAAACGACCTAGTTTTAGGAATTTTTAAATGATTTGTATCGCAAATGGGTTTGGGATTAAATAGGATTTTCGCCTGTCGTTTTGAAAACCCAACGAAGTTATGTCATAAAAGCCCAATATGGAAAGAAATATACCATACACCAACAAATAAAGTCTTTGAGTGGAATTTATCAATTAATCGACACTAATGATGGAAATCACTGAACAATTTTTGCTAAGAGTTTTGCTCTAAGACAATGAAAGATAACTTTTCTATGCCATTGGCAATCACCTCCCCTGCTCTTTCAGTCATTGACAAAGTAATTACCATTTGTTTGGATACTTTTAGAAATAAGTTTGGAGCAAATTGCACTAAATCTCCCCGAGGTTTAGTCTCTTACACCCAGGAACAAATTTATCAATAATTAACACTCACACCCCTGCCGTTACGTCAAACTTAACTATTGACTATTTGTTACCTTTAAAAGACTTCACATCCCCTAATCCCTAAATTAAATTTAAAAAAAATACAAAAATAAAAAAAAAATAAAAAAGGATCCATCTCAAACATATATGATGGATTATGGAGATCTAATAAAATTTTATATTATTGAAAATTGAATTGAATTAGAAAATATAAAAATTATAAAGAAAATTGAAAATTTCAAAACAAACAAACTTTTAAAAGGAAAAAAAAATAGTTCAATTTGTGAGATAAACTTGATCAGTGGACTATAGTCACTGTGCACATCACATCAATACTGTGCATTTAATGCGTGGCATAATTACATATAATAATAAAATCATTATTTTTAAAATATTTATTTTAATAAAAAGTAATTCTTGGCCATTGATCTACTGGCAAAGGCATTTTTATAGTCAATCCAAACGGTCAATTGGTATTTTGAAAAATTTTTATGTAATTGGAATTTATCAAAACTTGAACGATATTTTTGTCCATTACAAAAACTTTAATTGCAATTTATTCATGTATGAGCAAACCTCAGGGAGGTTGGTTGCAATTTGCTCATAAATCCCTATATAATAGACATAGCTTATTCGTGTATACTTACTCAAGAAATTCTATCGTGTAAGCATTACAAAGAGAGACTGTTCTGAATCTGGCGCCTTGAAGAACTTTTTTAATTGATGGTGCACCCAATCGTGTCGACGGTATGGCGTTCTCTGTTTTGATCCTAATTACGTTTCTTATCGTATGTTTGTTTTTTTTCGATTTCATTATTATTGCTGGATATGTATTCATTGGTAATGGGTTTCAATTTGGGTAGGGCGTGTCGAACATTCAAGGAATAATCTATACCAAATTTGTGTTTTGTTGATGGGTTTCAATCTTTAATTGTTAACAGAAGGAATATGATAGAAGTGAAATCCAAATTACCCTCAAGAATGACATTGATAGATTATTCCTTGAATGTTTATGCAGTGTTCGACTCAAATACTGCATCTTGACACAATGTTTAGGCAGTGTTCGAACATCGAACAACCGATTTATTTGGAGGTGGGTGGAGTGGCATTTTTTCCTAACTCAAGTTTTTTTGTTTTTCGTCTTTACCGGCATAAAAAAAAGATTTCAAGGAAGGGTTTTGTTCTGTTTAATACTAACTGTGTATATATGTTGATGCTGCCTCAATGCTTAGTTCAATTACTCTTGCAATTTTATATTTTATTAACAGATGGCTGAGGAGGAAAATTTGAACCATTTGTTGCTACACCCGAGGGCCACTTGGAATTATAACATCACCATCAACACACACTGTTTTCACAAATTGATTTTCGATATAGACAAGATTCTTGACAGTGCCAGAGAAAGAGCAGAATTCGAGTCAGGATGATTTGGCCACTACTTGGATTTCCCTAAAGGGGGTTATTTTCAGGCACATTTCATTCACAGCTTGTTGCTGAGATAGATATGCATTCCTGAAGGTAATGAGGACGAGTTATGGTTTGCCTTAGGAAAAATTAAGGTCAGATTTGGGAAGAGGGAGTTCTGTCTATGCACGGGCCTAAAATTTGGCCGGCTATCCCACATACCTTCAAGAGAGTATGAGGTTGTCCCGGGTGGTATTCACACAAGGTACTTTCAGGGAAGGAAAAAAGTTAGGATTGCATATTTGAAAGCTCCATTCATGGCGGAGGGTTACGAATGGCTTCACGATGCACTTAAGTTGGCATTGCTTCTGTTTGCCAACAGGGTCCTCGTCGGTTAGGACAACCAAAACGAGGTGACATACTGGATGTTCTCGCTAGTGGAGGATGTTCAAGCGTTCAACAACTTTGCATGGGGTCACTACGTTTTCAAGATGACTCTTCATTACATTCGTCAAGGTTTTAAGGTACCGGCAAACCCTCTCGGGCAGGCTAAGAGATACAACCTATACGGATTCATTTGGGGATTACATGTTATTTTTTAAATCCATAATCCCTTTGACCTTGACATATGTTTTTAATTTATATTATTCGTTTTTCCATGATACGGAATGCTGATTACACCCTCTCAAACCAATTCCTGTGTTTGACACTATATAGTTTTGGGTTGTGGAGGCTATACCTGTGTTGCGCAACAAATGTGGTAAGCTAGTAGGGGATCCCAATGGAGCGCCACGGTTTAGGAAGTATTGTTTCAAACAAAGGGGATCAGATATGGTCAAAGCCTGGACCAAAGCAGAGACAAGTGGGACGATAATTTACAAATAACTCATTGTGCTATAATTTAGTTAAGTTTCGGTTTTGTAGATATTGAACAATTATATTGGTTCCATAATGTTTTAACTTACTGGGATTTCAGAGCTTGTACCCACCGAACGAGAGTTACAGAAACATTACTGGAAGGATATTGATGTGGACCTATCCGAGGGACCCTAGTGGAAGCCGAGTGGGAGTAACGAGGATAAGGAACCCACTAAGAGAAAACGCATGCCAAGTAAGAAAACTAACGGAGGGAAGAGAGTATGTACCTGTGTAGATACAACTGACCATATAGACACCGTTCTTTCTGATTTACAACGATCCAGCAATGGATAGAGATCTTTCCCTCCACTAGCTGACCAGGCGGTTCATTCACTTGACCAAGGTGCAATTGCCCCGGTTGATGATACCAAGCAAGAAGACTTATATCAGAGGCAAGGTTCAAACGGTGGGCGACATTTGCTTGGTCACACAACCGATAAGGTAAATTGGCCAAGTAATACTGGATCAATGGTTTACTTCAAAATGTTGTTGATTGCCCAATTTGTTTGTGGATCTATTGTTTCGCACCTTGAAAAAAGTTTTTGTGTTTTACATATACCATTTACATAAACAGTTGGAGGTACCTCGACAATTTATAAGACCAAAAGTACTGGAAAGAGTGCTGAATGTGGTGAATGCCATACCGGAAGGCATAGGCAGTATCGTCCATGAGGAAATGGGGGCGGACTGCGTAAGCAGTATCCTCAATAAGGGTTTGAGGTAGGAGATCGAAGGGCTACGACAGATGCTGGGGTTTCAAGTACGTATATATCCACACCTGTCACCTCACCTGTGTAAGCTTCTTTATTTAATTTAAATATGATAATAGAGTTGGAAAATGTAAGACTGTGACACTATCATCCTTTTTAGGGAATTGTAGGGGACGATAATTTAGGAGATCAGTCACAATGTGATGATAGGCAGGATGTTATGCATTATTCTGACCAAGATTGGCAGTATGATAAGGAATACGTTTATAACAGGGTCAAAGATGATCAATGGCATTATGAAAAACATGTTCATGGTGATGACATATCGGACGTTGATGAATCAAACCTTCCCTTAGTGTTGTGTGAGGATTCATCGTCCTTGGAAGGGGCGAGTGGACTGGAGGTGCCAGCAGCCCCTTCATTGGCTTCGCAATCACACACTCCATTTGACAAATTATTTTCTCATATTAAGTTATACTTGTGGCCCCAAGAAGCAGGTATATTATCTTTGTTTGGTATACTAAGTCTAGTGCATCCAAGAGTACTTGGAGTAGAGAACCCTGATGTAACTCAATGGTTGCTGGCTTCATCAAGTCTTTTTAGCAAGCGAGAAACATGTCTGTTGTTGGTTACTCCACAAAATACAGATTCATGTCCAGTTTTTGATGAAGAGAAGATAGATACCGATGGCCAGGAGGAGGAGATACCGAAAGAAGATCAATCCTTTATTCCGTTAGTGTTGTGGCAAGATCCTTTGTCGTATGATTGTCCTTTTCCAGTAGAAGGTAGACAATCAGGCCCATATGATCTGTTTGAGGATCAAACATGCCCGATGTTGCTAGGAGCACAAAATACAGAGTCATATCCAGTTTCGGATGAAGGGAACTTGGAAATAAATGGCGAGGATGATGACATACTGAAAAAAGATAACTCTTTGCTTTAATTAGTATTGTGGCAAGATCCTTCTTCGCACGATCTGCCTTGTCTAGTAGCGGTCAGACAATCTGGTCGAAATGATCCGTCTGAGGATTAAACATGTGCGACGTTGCTAGCACCCCAAAATACATAATCATGTCTAGTTTCGGATGAAGGGGACTTGGAAAAAAATTGCGAGGATGAGGACATGTCTGAAGAGTCATAGGGATCATCTTCTGCAGGACTCTCTGCCTTCACAACCAGTGTCACCATCACATTCACATTCACATCCATACGTGCCGATTATGTCAGACTCATATCTTGAAATTCCTACTGGTTCACCCCCACAGACAATGGCCCATCTATATAACAGAACAAAACATACGCCGCGCAAAACACGGGATCGGTTTAGGAGAGTGTCATAGATAGTATCTCCGATCCTTCCTGTTGAGGAACCAAGTTCAGAACGAGTGTCGTTGTCAGCTCAATGTTCTTCGGGAGAGCAATCGACTTGTACACCGACAAATCAATGAAAACAGAGACTATCTACTATAATCTCCGAACCATTTCCAAACAGGGAACCACCTGTAATTGATATGCATACCGATGACACGGGTGCTTCGAGCTAGCAGGTATTAGATGACACCGCTTTAGCAAGACAACGTCAATTGTCGGTATGGGTTCACAGTCCCTACAACAACTCGTATGGTAAATGAGTTCTTTCTACTGGGCCTAGCTGAGAGATGTATGCGCAGTTCAAAATTGATTCTAGGGAATTATAGTAAGATGATTACTAACTATGCATTTTAAATTCCATTGCCCGTATATAATCAATTACAGTAATATCATTCTTGTAATGTAATGGGTACAGCCGTAACGTTGGCCTACAGGTGTTGTAGACAAATGATTTTTTCATATCATTAAAGGACAATGATAGCCTTCTGTTGGACACACACGTGGATGCCTACCTGTATTTGTTAAACAAGATGAGAGGGAACAAGAACAGCCCTTACATGTTCAAGGAAAGAATGGGCATTGTTGATTACAACTTTTTTGTAAGTACATCGTTAACTTAAAGGATATGTTTATATGGGGAATTGTGCACTTTGATAAAATGCAAATGTGCTGTGCAGGACGAACTTGTAATAGCGTAGGCAGGCTAGCGGCCTAATTTTCATAAACCTGTAGTACGAACTGTCTACCCCTCCCATTTTCTCGTTCCTCAAGAATGGAAACAATACGTATACGGCAACCGATCGGACTAGGGCAGTCCATGGGATTCCTGTGACAAGGTTAGTAATGTTCTAGTGCACAGACATGGGTTCCAGCTTGATTTGGCTATAAATATTTCATATAACTTTTTATTTATAGGTGGAGGTCCCCTGTAAGGTTGAAGACGGGCACATGGTTGTTTGCGTCGTTGATCTCCAGGCATGGGAGATCTTGGTATATGATCCCAATGCACACTAGACACCCAAAGGCGGTGCATCGATTTGCCGGTAGATTCTACCACTCCGACGTCTATTCTCGGTGATTTGCTTGTGGGCAAGTTATTTTAATAGAACGGGAAGGGTAACATATGATCTCGCTACAATGAAGGCTTATCAGATGGAAGAAAAAAAATTTCTAAAACAAATAGGTCCGAAAAGTAATGGAGTTTTTGTCTTGTTGATGATACATTCCATTCTGAGAGGTTTGAAAAGCATGAAGTCAGTTGAAATGGATATCCCGAGCCATAGGCACAATATCGCATATGAACTTTTTACAAACAGCTTACGTGAGGAATGTTAATTAACAAAATGTTTGATGTTCATATCATTAACCTGGTTATGAAATATGGCGGTGTTTGCCATATTTGAATACTGATGAATTTTCTTTTATATTTCACATGAAAAACCGGTGCATATATTATATTATACTATAGATGTAAGGGTAGGAAATCCTTTAGATGGTGTTGGCTGGAAGTTAGACATAGCGTTGACGCATAATACATTGCAATTATAATTATTACACCATTTTTTAAAGGGTATGCAATACACAAAATGAAGTACCCACGGTATTCCGAATGTCAGATATTGCTGTGACGTTATCGTAATCTTTTGTTTTATAATATACATTCTCATCTAAGAAATCAATCACTTATCAATAACAAATTGATTTAGATTTTTTTTAAAAACTTTTATTAATTTTTTTTATTGAAAGCTCAAAACAGAGCCAAAGGACAAACTTGAATAATTAATGGAAAAAGATTGGGTGCTGACCGATAAGCACCCATCAATACTGACCACCCAATGGGGTGTTGCCACGTGGCCAAAACTCTTTCACTTTTAACCATTTTCTCTTTGCTTTGGGTTACATGGCAACTAACCATTGATTGGTTAGCACCCAAGCAGTGTTATTAATTAATTACATATATATACGACCAAATGTACGAGAAAGTCAACTTCAGTACTATTATAAGCAGACAATGAAATCTTCCTTCAACTTAATACACGATTACATGGATATTAAACTTGTAGTTAATACACAATTATTGCTTGGCTTTCTGGAGAGGCAAATGTGTGTGTGTGTGTGTGTGGGGGGGGGGGGGGGGGGGGGGTATTTTATATATACTATATATATTTTTTTATTTCATGCATTCAATGTAACATGGTTGGGGTTATTCAACCAATAAAAACTTATGTACATAAAATGTGATATATTTATCTTGTCCCTCTATTATCGGTTAATAATATAAATGAATTGGTGGTTGGGGTTATTCAACCAATAAAAACTTATGTACATAAAATGTGATATATTTATCTTGTCCCTCTATTATCGGTTAATAATATAAATGCACTGATAATTTTTGTTTCCATAATTCTATTTACCATGAAAATAGGAAACAAAAATAATCCATTTTAATATTTTAATTTCCTATTGTTTCATATATCATTACCTAATCTAGTGTGTATTTTATATATACTATATTTTTTTTTATTTCATGCATTCAATGTAACATTATTTTATTCATCTGTGCAAAAGGTGTATTTATTTTATTTTATCTAAGACAAACAATTCTACTATGAATCTAGGATCTTAAATTGTTAGAATTTTCTAAGATTGTGATTTTATTTTAGTCAAGTGCTGCACTCGATTACAATTCCCAGGTCCGCTTGAAAAGACCTTCAACTTTATACAGGTAGATGGAAAATCGTCCTTGAATTGAATACACTATATGGATATCAAACTTGGACTTCAAACACGAACAGGGGGGAAGGGTCTAATGTTAAAACAATTAAACAATTAAACAATGAGAGAGAAATCGACCTTGGACTAAACACACAATTACACGAAAAGATGGAAAGCAACCATTAAATTAACACACGAGTGTATGGCAAATTCCCCTCACCTATTTTTTTGGACATTGGGAAAGTTTTATGATTCGGTGTCTGTGTCGGTGTCGGTGTCGGTGTTGGTGTCGTTGTCAACCGGAGCATCAAAGGTTAGGTCAGTGGATGACCTATCTTGGCAGGTTTGTCTGTTGTGTCCCTGTTTGTGGCATACACGGCAACTGCGAGGATGCTTCGTTTTGTTAGAAGCATCAGACTCTGGTTTCCTGTAGCTCCTCTTGTTGAGTCCCTTTAGGCCACACTTAGAACACTTCTTTTGCTTAGCCTTCTCAACGCATGAATGGTACCTTGACTTTTTCGGTCTTCCTGGCAGAAAACGCACCTTCCAAGGATGAACAAGTAGATTCCAGACTTGATCGGGTACGATCCAGTTATGTGCATGTAGAAGCAGGTTGATTTCTCCCCGATATGACTCTCGCAGACATTCAGATTTGTAGTAGTTTGAGCACATTTCTGGAACAGGAATTGATACGTATCTGGTCAAATATTAATTATTGGATGTTAAACATTTAAATTAGATATGGTAAATGACGAACCGACGAATGTATACATTGATAACATACCTGGCACAAGCAAGGGCATATTTTCAAGGTAACTTTTCAAGATCCCACCCGTGAAAGGCACATGTCTTTGCTTGAATAACGACAATGGAATTATTTTGATTCTCAGTGACGTTGTATTTCTGGTATGATATAGGACCAATGATGCGTTTATAAGAAGGTTCAACCCCTTTATGTATGTGATTGTCGGCAGCCGGAGTCATGTAAGACCTAAGACGATTTGCAATAGTACGATGATTGTGGAGCCAATTCTACATCATATCCCTAATCTGCTCTGCAAGGGCTGCGATAGGCAACTTCCACAGATTTAGAAGAACTGAGTTCATAGACTCGGCAATTTGGGTAGACATCATCCCGTACCTATTTTTAGCGTAGTAAGCTTATGTGAACTTATCTACCCTAATTTCTATGACGTCATTGTAGTACCTCTGGTTTGAAGCAGCAATCTGTTGAAGGTCGATATCACACTCATAGTGACGGTATCTGGTATATGCTTGGTAAAATAATTCTCTTGCCAAACATAAATTCTGTGCAATGTGGAACACACAGAATGCATGATATGCATCTGGGTAAACCTTTGTCATGGCTAATATAATGCCTCTGTGACGATCGAAAACAATAACTAGATCTTGAGGAGAACCAATGCCCTTCTTTAATTCATAAATGAGCCAAGTCCAAGACCCTTTACATTTTAAGGGAGCGAAACCAAATGCCAATGGGTATATTTTTTAGTCTCAGTATTTGCCCGAGGCTATAAGTAACACCTCTTTGACAGATCCAGTCATGTGGGTTGCATTGATGGAAACGACAGGTCTGATAACACTGTTAAACCCTTGTAGACAAACACTGAGTGCCATGAAGCCATACTTGAACCGGTCTTTAGAGTCTGTCTCAATGTTTGTTAGGGTCCCGGGATTGCATTGCTTTAGCATGTAAAAGTACGACGACAACATTTGAAAAGACTTCAACGGATCCCCGGTTAGCTTTGTTATACAACAGCTGCACCTCCTGCTGAGACCCCATTTCTGATATGATATCTTTAGCTCGGATTTTGCATCCCGGATCTATGAATTTTTGGGCATAAAGTTCCCCAATGATATAGGCACTGACTTTGTTAAAGTGAAGACCATAATTTTAGACTTTGCATGTATATGTATCTTGATATACAATGACGTACCAGTGAGTTGCCTAGAATTTCTTCACCGCACATACCAACCATTGACATTTGAAGTCGGTACAAGATGCCTCATACCGTGTTGTCGTCGACCGCGTAACCCCTGTACCTGAAATGATTTTCCATTGCATAGAGACTCAACTCCTTCTTCATTTCATCCTTGTGTTTGAATATCTCACCTTTATGAATGGAAATGTGGTCCGTGTTGGACTTGAATGCAGTGCATTCTCTTACATTTTCAAAAGAGACATGGTCAAACCCTTACACTTTATACCTAGAGGGATTATGATCAAGAGGGGTGTGAACGTAAGTCGTGTTATCCTGGTCAGCATCTGGTACATTGTTTGTAATACATGATAAAAAAAAATGTTAGTCATGTTAAGAATGGGCACGGGAAGCACCACTCTGTCTGCAACATGTATCTGATGAGGCAGTAAAGGCTACCGATGTGTTTCCTGTTCATTAATGGGAACCTATGATGCCTTGCAATGTGTTCCACAACCGATGGCATCATCTTCAGCAGTGTGTACATTCTTACAATCAACATTGTAGTTTGAACAATGCTCTGACTCGGATTGAACAACCTTTGCATTATATTTACATCGACCTTCGGAAGAATCCCAAGGAGGTATGTTATCATTAACACCCATTCGGTTGGTACCACTTGATGATGTGTTGGAACCTATGACCAGTGGAATATCGTCAAAAATCAAATGCTTGATTGATATATGCGACAAGGACTTATCACCGACTGTTTGATTCGGAAAATAATTTATGTTGGGAGAATTAGATATAACTGTTACTGGCGAACAACCAATTGCGGTAACTGTATATTTTGCCTTCTTCTTTAACTATTTCGTAACCGACTGATACATCGTTGACAATGGCGTGCTGATGACAATAGGTGGACCGTTGGGTTGATTTTGATCTACTGGAGGTTTTACTGTTGAATCTTTATTATGGCTTAGTACCTGTGTGAGATGTCCCGGTACAAGTTTGTGAAAAACCAAAACATAACAATTAGGAATATGTTTGTTATGCAAAATGAAGATTTGAAAATTAGTGTCAAAACTCATTTCAACAACGGTGCCAGAAAGTAAGGTACTGAACTTCATATCGACTGCATCGCAGTTCAACCCAAATCGCTCGCATATCTTCTCCAACAACGTTTTCAGTGTATCCTTCGATGTCACAGCCAAAAAGAATATATATTTTAGGTTGAACTCAACATCTTCCCACACTCCATCATAGTTCACTATCAACAGAACCATTTTCTAGGCTTAAACAAAAACGATATAGTATACACAACGAAAAATCTTATATCGGATACGGTGGTTTTGGTCGTGTAAGAAATGGCGGTAAAAATATTAGGAATGGAGGTTAAATCAAGTCTTTGCAAAATATCACGGAGTAGAGTATAAAGAGTTTGTGTGTTTTGTAATGTCTAAACACACATTTAGTACAAATCAACTGAAATACACTTTTTAAAATCCAATTACGTACGCCTAAGTCTTTCCTTTACCTAAATATAGCAAAAACCACAACATATTAACACGATGTAAATAATTTCAAGATATTAATTATTCTTCTATAATTAAAAATAGGGTGGGGTGTCTTTTTTTATTAACCTTTGGATTATTTCGTAATAGGGGGTAGGGTGGGCTTGAGTCCTCCACCTATCTCCACACAGGTGGCTCCATGGTCATATCAATATTTCATGCAATGGTTTTTAATTATAATTCATTCACCTTCCCCACCTATCATGAAATTGTATGTCTGGACGCCTAAAGTGTGAACAATATGTGTGAAGCAATTAGAACTCATAAATTAGAATGTATGCCTTAGTGTAATCATTGAGTTCTTTGTTATCCATTTTCCCATTCTTTGTTTCACCTAAGGCCCCATTACAACCAAAAGAAAGACCTTCATGATCTTTAGGAGTGTCCACTTTATGAAATTTGGTTGATGCATGTTCTTTATAATTCATGGCTTGCAATTCCATTCATGAGACTTAATTTCCTGAAATTGTGTTTTAAAAAAAAATGATCATGTGCAATCAATTAGATATCCATCACATGAATTCATATTGCATATGTATTTTGAGCGAAACCTAGGAATCAATGATAAGAAAAGAGAGATTCCGGTGAGGATTAGATATCAAGGCGAATTACATTCTAAATCGAATAACACATTTTCTTTGAAGCTTTGGCATTTTGAATGTAAGGTCGCATTACGTACAACCATATCTATAGCGGCATGCTCTTAATCTTTACTTAACATTCTCTTATATGTATAAGTCCTTACTAGTGTATCATTGTTTTAATCTCTTCATTTTGGTTTCGCATATTGATCATGATAAGTAGACCCTTTCTAAAGTGAGTTAGAACTTTATTGAAAATCTTTGAAATGTCTCGATGCATGTCTTTGGGGTTGATTTGTGATTGTTTTGCTCGAGGACTAGCAAAAGATAGGTTTGAGGGTATTTGATCGAGCCAAAATTGGTATGATTTTGGCCCTCATTCCCATCTCTTTATGCTTGATTCTCAGGCATTTCCCCATATTTAATATCGTTAAATCAAGTGTTTCAGGTTTACTTAGGCCTCAAAGGCATTTGTGAAAAAGGTGAGGACTTTGGTGCAAAAAGAAACACAAGTTGGCAAAATAGGGCATTGTCGCCACTTTGGTGAGGATGTGGTCGCCACTGGCGACATGAAGGCACAAGTGGCGACAATGTAGGAATTCCAGCGTTGGCATTTCTACATTCTCGCCATGGCGACACAATGGTGACAAAGAGAAAAACGTCCAGTGTTGGAATGTCAGCCAATCAAGAGGGGTCTCCTTGTCCTTTCATGCCCATTCCGTACCCTAGCTTTCCAAACCAACAAATACATCACATTTTCTCCTTTGAAAACAGACTTGTTCAATCAAGAAAATTTCCTTCTCCACCATTCCTAATCCAACCATTTGTCCTCTCCAATCTCTCAACAAACTACTAGACTACCTCACTTAAATCATTCCTTTCTTCCTATTCTCTACATCCCATTACCTTTGTCACTCACCATTAGACACCTACCTATCTAGACAAATCCTCTTCTCTCACTCTTTGCATTAGGATCATCAAGGAAAGGAAGGAGCAAGCATTAACCATTTCTCCTCTCCAATCTCTCAACAAACTACTAGACTACCTCACTTAAATCATTCCTCTCTTCCCATTCTCTACATCCCATTACCTTTGTCACTCACCATTAGACACCCACCTATCTAGACACATCCTCTTCTCTCACTCTTTGTATTAGGATCATCAAAGGAAAGGAAGGAGCAAGCATTAAAGAAGGAGGCACATAAGTGATTTCCTTATCTATTACTTGTTTTCTATTTGTTTGTAACTATGTGTAATTAAACCCCTAATTTAGGGGATGGATGTGAGGAGCAATTGATTGTGGGTATTTGCTTAAGCTTTTATTGAATCTCTTTATGTGTTCTATTTATTTTATCATTAGATTCTATTCATTATGTGATTGACTTGTATACCAACTTGTTAATTATAATCTTGTTTAGAATAATATATTATGCAATCATCCTTGGATTGACACCCTTATGTGATTAAAGAATCCAATAAATAGGATAGATTAGTGGAGGGTATATCAACCACACTAACATAAACCTTTATTTGTAACCAACCAATCCCACATTGACCCCCTTTCCTTAATTGGTTAGGCATTGATGTGGGAATATGTTTAGGGTTCATAGTTATGACCTAAACACATTATAGAAAATAAATGGTTAACATATAGAGATTGGTCCATTAAAGTGGCTTAAAAAGCATTGCCCATACCACTTACAACTCCATCAATTCCCTACAATCTATATTTATTGTTAAGCCCATTCTCCTATCTAGTATTGTTATGAATTGAGCTCCCACAAACTAAAATATTTGCATTGCCGTTGCGCACAAACAAAATACAACTTACCTGGATTTTCTTTCGATTCAGATATTTTCACAGCAGGTTCTTCCCACATTTGCAGGATCTGTTCCTAAATATTCCCAAGCCACCATTAATGTTGCTTACTAAGCCTAAACTTCCTTCAAAGGTTGTTGATTGTAAGATAATTGTGTGTGATTGTTTAATGGGAAACAGATAGGGAACCAATTTAATGTACAATTGAGGAGAGTAGCAGAATAGAATATGTCTAAGAACGTGCACATCCAAATTACAAACAACAGGTTTAAATTGCTACAAATATAGTAGTTGGAGCCCCAACGGTTGTATTCAGGGGTTGAAATTGTAGTTGCAACAGTGCCAACACGTGTTCAACTCAGTAAAGTAATTGAAACAAAAAACAAAAAAAACTAAGAAAGGTGTTCAAATATCAAAAGGACAGTGTACTTGCCTAATGACCAGTGAGTACCCAAGGTATTGACCCATCGAATGGGGTGTTGCCACGTGGCTTTTTTTTATGAAAATTGCAAGCCACGTGGTAATACCCTGTTAGGGGGGGTAGTGTCTTTGGTATTAACTGGTCAGTACTGATCGTGCCTAAATTGTTGAATATTTCGACCCTCATTTCCTATTCCTTTATCACGTTCTTGTTTATATTTTCTATATATTTTATGTCTAATAGGCACGTTGGTGCTAATTGTAGGCAATAGATGTAATTCTGGTGTCAGAAGCGTGTTACAGGAGTTTTGGCTAAAAAGGGGCCAAAGGTGGCTGAAGGAAAGACAAAGGGTCATCAGTAACTCTAAGAGTGGGGGTTAAGTACGGGTTCTAACCGTACTCCACCCGTATTCTAAGCCAAAGCCAGGTCCTGATACCTACAGAGAAGTTAAAGTGCGGGTAAAGTGTGGGTCATCCAACTACACTACACCCGCATTGTTGCCAAGAATAGAAAAGCAAAAAATGCACCTGACATTAAAGCACGGGTCAAGTGCAGGTAATCCAACCACACTCCATCTGCACTCCAAGCTAGAACAGAGTAGTGGAATTTGCACTTGACGTTAAAGTACGGGTCAAGTGCAGGTTATTCAACCGCACTCCAACCGTACTATGCACGCGACAGCTTCTGTTTTCAAGTTTAAGTGACCTAATTTTATATCCCCTATAAATAGAACCTTATGTCATTCGACCTAAAAATCTCCACAGCCCATAACACTTAGGTCTTAGTGTAACTTAGCTCTTAGAACACTCTCCCTATCATACAAACCATCTCTACTCAACCTAAAGGCAACTATGAGGATTGGATCAAGGCTTCAAGGAAGGAGACACTCTTCAAAGGTTTTCTCTCAATCTCTTCTCTTAGTTTTGTATTTGTTTGTAAGAACATAAGTAGTTAAATCCCCCACTATGGGGTTGATGTTATTTGTTTGATGGATATTGGGCTTGTAAATAAACTCTATGTTTTATACACATATTTATCTCTATGTTGTATTCATTGCTTTGAATGATTTCCTTATTGATTTGTTGGGATACACCCTCTTAGCATATTGATTTGGAATCTTTATTGCTTATTGAATGGATGGGATTTCCAAAATCCCATCTCAACAACCACGTTCTTAATCTAACCTTGAACGAGTGTCCGACACTATACACCCTAGGTCGGCATTTGAGAGAGGATTAGAAGCCTTCACTATACACCCTAGGTTGGATACTTTAGCAATTTTTGAGAACTAACCTTCGAGTAAAATCTGGTTGAATAACCTCGAGCCTCATCCAATCTCAAACGGGTGGCCTTCACTATACACCCTAGATCGGCCGCTTGTGAGGGAATTGGAAGTCATTGGTATACACCCTAGGATGACTACATTAGAAATAGGTTGAGCCATAGTTAGATAGATAGGCTTCATGGTTAGAATCTCAATTGAGCAACTAGCCACTGTTGGTTGTTTATGAGGGATTAATCACTAGTAGGGGGTTTTCGCTATACACCTTAGGTTGACCCCTTACTAGTGGTACGTAGCCAACACTTTACACCCTAGGTTGGTTACATTTGTCATAATATGCTTAGTTGAGAGTTTATTGCAGTTGCCCCAATATTCACTTACGAGTCCATCAATTCCATAGTTCCATCATCATACATTCATCACTCCATTACCATTCCATTTAGATTGCATTCTTAGTTTAGTTTATATTATATTTTCACTTACTATATACCTTTACTTTTATGCTTACTAGTTCTATTAATCCTAATCTTATAACCGCTACCCCGATCTCAGTGGACGACACTCGTGCTTACAGCTTTACTTGTATTTATACTTGTGAATGCATCGCATAGGTTTTATAAATTGTTTTGACGGACGGTTTTTTAACGGCGAAAATCTTTCCCATCAAGTACCCAAGTGTTTTCCATATTAATAACGTTTGTCATTCGTCCTATATATTTATTGAAACCATTACATTCAAATGAATAGTATATTCTTCATAATTCAATACTACAACGGAAACTGCAGTCACCTGTCATTGACATTGTAATATCCTCCAATACATGATTTGTGCAGGGCAGAGTAAACAAAAAACGAAGAAAAGGTGGATCTCACTTGAGCCTGTCCCATGTAGTCACCATTCACCGATATATGGATAGTCATATCAATCACGATAATTTTTATGCTAATTAATACAATATAGTGTTTAGTGCAAACACAGTATTGTATTATTTTAGTACATTTTAATTGACTAATACAACAAACACCATATTAACTAATACATTATATTTGGTGGCATTAGGTTGTATCGTATTAGAAAAAAACAATTTTCTTTTCTCTCTTTTTTTCAAACAAATATGGAATATTAGTGAAATATATGTTATGTTGTTAATATTTTGTTTTTTTTTTATAATTTCAAAATACATAAGAAAAATTAATATAAATTTTTTATTTCAATTAAAATTAGTAATTATTGATTTATTAAATAAAAATATTTATTGATTTATTCATGGTAAGGAGATTTAAAATTAATTATTAAGTATTTTTTTTTAAATTATTATATTTTTCTAATAAAATAAAACACAATAAAGTCATATAACCTAATACGATATAATACAGTCCATCACCAAACACATGATTGTATTAATAATAATACAATACAATACAATACAGTCCAATACAATTGAATTTGGAGTACCAAACGAGCCCTAAATTTACAGCAGCAATGTTGAAAAATAATTAAATAAAATGCTTGGAAACAATGAGCGCAAGGTAAGAAAAACTAATCAAATGATTTCTACATGCCACATGGCATGCAACCATTGGTTAGGGTGCAGGTACACCAAGTACACCAGGCATACCCTAAAGTCTGAAATTTATAAAGTACTTTCTGTGACCAGTTAGAAAAGCACAAGGGTATTGTTGTAAAAAAATCCAACAATACCCTTATCTGATCGAAATTTATATATATATATATATATATATACGTATTTCTTTTTCTTATCAATATCAAACGGTTATTTTTAATGTAAGGAATCGATATGGTTGTGACCCTCAACAGGTTATATTTTAATGTTTACTTATTGATTGGGTAAGTATACATTCACGAAGACCTAAAGACTCAATTGAAAGACATGGCGGATAATGTCAGTGTGGATGTCGAAGTAGAAGGAGAAGACAGTAGCACAACAAGTAACGTAGTTTGGTCGTTGCTGACGTCTCTTCAGGATTCTGATATGACAAAGGTGGAGTTCGTGTTGTGTGCGAGAGAGAACAAAATGAAAAATGAGATTGGCCGACTGAAGAACGAGTGGAAGGATCTGGTGAGGGAGGTCGGTAGGTGGAGGAAGAAGTACAGGCAATTGGAGGGTCAAATTTCGATATTGGAGGCATTGGTTGTTGAGTTAACCATAGGACAGCCTGTTGTAGGGGTTAAGACGGCATGCAATGGCCAGATCTCAAGTGATACCTCATGAGTTTTGTGAGATTAATGTCAAAACTATTCTATATGTTATGATGTTCGAATTGTGTTTTACTTGGGGTAGATTAAGGCCACATGTAAGTTTATGTCTGTTTGAAAGTATCAAGTGTTATAACATTGAATGTCATATTTTAATATTTTAATTATTGGCTTGCAAGTATGTACACCGATCGATTCCGGAAATTGAAAGAATGGGTGATGCAGTAGATAATGGGTAAGTTTCAATTCGAAGTTCTTTAACATCAAACAATGGTTGAAAAACGGTATATAAATCAAACGAAGGTCAAACAATGATCTAGAAAGCGATGGAGATAAATGAACATCCTTTAAGCACACATGTGTCTCCGGTATTTGAAAAAATTATTTTGTTTTAAGATTTTTGAAAATTTCCAAATCAATTGTGTATAATGATTTCAAGATCTATTTCTATATTGCACCAAACATGGGAAACAATATAATTAATCCAATCCAACCCAATCTCTTAAAAATAGTCCAATCCTATCCCGCTTACCAAACTCAACCTAGTTGTGTAATTGATGTGGCTATCGATGACATGGGTGCATCGACGCATCGAAATTATAAGTGTCCATTTGGAAGAGCTTGTCTACCGGCTAAAAGAGCTTTTTTAATTAAAAAACCTCTTTTTAATTTTTTTTTGTATTGTTTGGTTGTCACTCGGTAGAAATTTTGGATAATTAAAAAAGTTGTTTTACGTCTACTCGAAGAAGCCCAAATTTAAAGCTTTTCCAAGTAGATCTTTTGGAGTGTATTTAATAACACTAAAATCTCTAATATAACCCTATAATTTAATATTTGTTAGAGTATTTTGGTAATTCAACCATTAAAAAGGCTCTTTTTTCATTGACAACAAAACAACCAACTACTTTCATTTAAAAGCTTTACCTTTAAAAGATCTACTTTTTAAAAGATCTACTGCAAAAAGATCTACTTAAGAAGTTCTCCCAAACGTACTCTAAATGACAAACCAAATAAGAATAGAATAACGTGTTATTCCAATTTTGCCCGTCTTTGCGTGATGTGCTAGCCACGTGATACGTAACCCCGACATGATATGGATTCCAAAAGCAATAAATGAGAGTTCAGGGGGTTTTAAAAGAAAAGGCTAGGGAACAACATGCAAATTCACGTATACATCAGGGGTATCGGTTTCTATTATTCTAACAAAAAGTTAGGATTACCTTTAAGTTAAGACATGAGCAAAAGGAAATCATTCTTTATTATAATACACGAGATTGTATGGATATCAAGTATCAAGCATGAAGTTAGTACATGATCAGATGAAAAGGAACCTTCAATGTAATACACAAATATGATATGAAAATGAACATTGAAGTTAATACACGATCAGATTGAAATAAACATTCAATTTTATACACAATTGGATAGTTACTCATTCCTAATATTTTATTACTACACCTACTAGGCTAATAATGGTTTGGATAACCTATGCAGTACTCAATGCGTAGTGACTATTAACATCCAAAAGCACTGAAGAGTGAGACACACATCATAATTCGTAACCCTAAAGGCTTGATGTGACTAGTCGGTGCCTAGCGAGAAATATATTTAAAAACGCCCCGTCAATATCAAATACATATGTTTATTGATTTCCAAAGTTGCAGTTGTCTTTTTCCAAGTAATGTAAAAAGTTTGCTTCATAGGACAAGTTGAGTCTTGTAACAATAAAACCCGACATAACAATTTTTTTTAAAAAATGCATGTTATGTCATTGGTGAATGCCTCGATCAATTACATTAAGGGAATAAATGATCATTACATTATACATAGGACACTTTGTTTATACTTGTTAATAAAAATGTAAAGTTCTTCAATGACTGTCGTATGAAATTAGATGAAGCTATCGAATATTTGATCCAAAAAAAAAAGATATAAGTACACAACCATATACAAATTCGATAACAATAACTATAAAGAAAATCCACCGGTTGATAAGTTCCACTGTAAGAGTTTTTTATTTTAGTTTTTATTTTTTTGTAAATAAACATAATATTTGTAGCGTAATTCATCAAATTAGACATTTTATGTGGACATGTAGGTATTAATATTAAACAATGGACAGAATAACAACTACTTTATTACCATTTTTTGGAACAAAAGCACTGCATTTATTGTAGCAGAACGATAAATGCATCAGTTGAATATGTATGCACGATCTATAACTTTGAAGACTACGTCACTGCGCATTGAGTGGTCACATCAGGGTATAATGCAAGCACTGTTTTTAATGTGGCTGGATAGTGGTGCAATGCACTCATCCAATGCATTCATGCCATGCGGTAAGGAAACCAATGAAATGAGTTCTCTATGCCACATGGCATGCAGGCATTGGTTAGGTTGCATTACACTGGGTGCATGCAATATTTTTCTCGTCGGTTAGGTGGATGTTTAGTGTTTTTTTAGGGTAATATTTATATACAATCAACTAGAAGAGTTTATAATGTATAACGGTAAATAGAACCCGATGTTGCCTTCCGTCAATTGTATGCGCATACGATGTGCTTCTTCTTCTAGGGGCTAGTTATTTCCTTTATGGTTTTCCTACAGGACAAGGGATCCATGCGACAAAAGCAATTGCATAAGCTATATTCCTCTTGGGGAATGTTGAAATGGCAACCATATGTCGACGAGACAGTACTATGTCCCAGTTTTTTTCTTGTTTTACCAATCAATTCAATTGTTATATAATGGTTTAAATTTGTTACAAATATAGAGGCAAAAGTATATCTTTCATATGGCATTTCAAACTACGCTTCCATCCAGAGGCGATTGATTTGAATGATATTCCCCAAATAATTTCTAGGAAGTGTGGTGCCATATAACTTTAAAATTTTGAAATAACCAGTTATCTGTAATCTTGTAGGTAACAAAAATATGTTTTGTGGATGAGACATTGATATTTCTGAAGGAAGCCCCAAAATATCTTCTTTGGCAACAAGAGTACGGTGAACAAGTTTGTAAAACTTTTATCAAAACCTTGTTGGGGAAGAACGAGAATTTGAGAGGCAAAAACATAGTACCTGAGTTATGGTATTACCGAAAAAATAGAAGGGTGAGAAAAACGAACGACGCAGCCCTAAGCTGTTCTGATTCAGTCTGCTGGGTCTTTAGGAATGCTATTGTTTTTTACCATCCTGTTTTGTATGAAATCTCCGGTTCATTATATTATATTATTTTAGTTTTTTTCATTTGAATGTTATCGAAGTATGTTCTACAATAGTTGTCGTAAGAGTTCCAAAGAAATTAGCCACAAAGGCACTGAATAATTTTTTTATTCTTCAATTCAATCCACCTTTAACGATAACCATTTTTAGAAGTCCCTAAGGTATAAATTCTGCTCGTGTAGGATTTAAAGTAACGAAAAATAGGTATCTGTTATATTTAAATTAGAGGAGATCTACGTTACCCTTAAAATTGGAAATGAATAGATTACTATTTTTATTACACCAAGGCCATAAACAAGCAACGGTGAGTTGGTCAGTCACCGATTGTAGGGGTCTACAATCTCCGTTAATTTAGACAATTGTATCTGATGAAACAATTGGTTGTGTAGTGTGCGCATTGAGTGTACTTAATCTTCATTGATGATTGATGGATCAATAATATTCAAATGGCTATGATGTAAATGGTTTTTTTGTCATGATGATCATGTGTGGATGCTCATTTTTCTTTAAGGTCAATCTGTGAATTATATGGGTTTTAATGTTGTTTTGGAGGAAAATTTTGAGTTTTGTACTATTGTGTTACAAATCTTAGGTGTATACGAAGATGGTCCAGATACTTCCCTGAGGTGGACTTTGGAAGGTGATTATTGTGATTCTTTAAAGTATTTTTATCATCACCTTCAAACGGATGATTCTTAATTCAGAGCTGACACAATTATAATAGGAATTTTACTTTGGATGATAATTAGAATACGAATTAAAATTTGGAGGGTTTTCCAAAAAATGGATTATTGAACAATTTTGCATCTCAAATACCATGTTCAATTTACGCTCAATATATTGAATATCATTATTCTTAAAAAAAAAAAAAAAAATTGCAATAGTCCTAGATTGTTCATAAATTAAACCCCTTACTACAACTTTAGAACCATATGTATGCACTACATGTACACACTGATGGGTTGAATTGTTTTATTTTTTTTCAAACTTCCTGTATTAAAATGATTCTAAATTCATCTTTGTCTTGAAATTGAAAATTCATCTTCAGGATACGTATGCGATACTTCATCTGTTGACATTTTCATAAGTATGACTTAGGGGATACGTATAAAATAGAGTTGTAATTGTTAGGAACGTTTAACTTTTAATTTTCATTTGTTTTAACCCATTTTCAAATGTCGAAAGTCTAAAAAGAAAATTAACAAAATATATAAAAAGTTAACATTGAGAAAAAAGATGAAAAAACACACGAGAAACAATCAAAATATTTAAAAGTTGCATAGATGGTGAGATATCAAAACACACAAAATAAAGTAAAGTAATACTGGAAGTAACAAAGTAGCTTTATGTAGTAGTTATTTTATTCACGGTAAGGCCCCACTGCCTCTTTAGCCTTAATGGGATCAACCTCTTCCCATTGTCCTTCTAGGAAAACCTTTTTCGCATATTCCCTCATGAAGTTGAAGCCAGCAGTATGACCGACATCATATCCTTGATTGACAACTATTAGCTTGGCTTTTGAAGATCTAAATGCCTCATATTGAAGAACCTTAGCTGCTTGTTCCTCTAACATCTGAATCCATTCCTCCATGAGGCGGATTTTCTCCACAACTTCCATACTATCCTCATGTGGTAAAGAGGAAGCGGTTTTCTTTTGGGATTTCCGAGCTTCATCCATCTGTAACAAAAAGCAATTTATTTTTTATTTACTTTTAAATGTTCATGTAAGTTTGGACAGAGACAAAACGAGAGAGAGAAAGCAAGGATCATTATCATTCCAATCTCTATAAGATAATGACCCTCTCTCATGACAAACTTTGATAGAAAAATCGAAGGACGAGCTATAGTCTATTTTGAGAAATATAAAGCACTAAAACTTACAATTGGTGGTGGTGGTGATGGCAGTGGCGACAGCGGAAGTGGTGTTAAGAATAACATGATAACTTAGTATTGAGAAACGAGAACAATGGAACTCAACAGAGAGGTACGAGACATATAATATACTGAATTAAGAGAACCGGTTTGACTGGCTTTTTAGTATTAATTGTTTGCAAGTCCGTTGGATCAAGTTTATAATGATCCAGAGGCATGGTCATATCACTATTCACACCTGCTTGATGCGGTGTTTAAAATCATTGCATACTCGCCAAACCCCTTCAGCCAATCAGCCCCCTCGAAACAATAGATAAAGAAACCCCTCATCTTACAATAGTGGGAAATGATGTGGATTTTATTTTTCCGAGAAGAGGCATGTAATGGAGGGGCCCACTTTACCTTGGAAAAACAATTGCAAAGGGGAATCATTGCAATGATAAATTGGTGCATTCCATATTGTTTGGAAGGGATATAGATGCATGTTGTGTAAATGCTCATGCCATTGAAAAGGGGTGAACAAAAGTGAACTCTGTTGAAATGTATCCATTTAGTGTTGATATAATTAACTATCATAAAGATCGACAAAATTAACTATCATAATTTGACAACAAGTCGACAATATTTACATGATAGAATTGTCTACAATAAATAAATATAAATATATCTTTTGAAAATAAAAAAATATAAATATAATAAATAAATAAATATTATAAAGCAAAAATCATGGATGAAAAGTCATGTCATGTGTCTCATCCAAAGACTATCTCAAATAAATAAATAAATAAAATTATAAATATAAATATAAATATTATAAATATTATAAAGCAAAAACCATAGATGGAAAGTACTGCCATGTGTCTCATCCAGAGATTATCTAAAATTTGAATTATTCTGACACTTGGCATTATTTTTCTATTTTAGTAATTTTTCATCTTAAAATGATTTGCGACAATTGGCATTTCTTATGTGCCACGTGTTTTTATTAAGTTTTGTTCTTAAAAATAAAAAAAAAATAAAAAAAAATTAAAAAAGAATTAAAAAAAACAATGCTTTTTTTTTTTTTTGAATAAAGGAAAAACTATTACACATATGAACAATAAAACAATCAATTAGCATTAATAAACTCATGTTGTCCTAAAGCATCGATATTCTCCCACTCTTAAGGGTGTGGCTACTCATTTCCGAATGATAATTTATTGTTATTATTATTGTTATTATTATTATTATTATTATTATTATAAGAAGACTTGATCATTAATTAGTTTTTATTAAATCATTTCAATTTAATTTTAATTAAACATCCCTTTGTGTTACCCATTGAGACTGAGTGGTGTGAGAAGTAAATGTATGTTTTGTACTTTTGTGCAACGAAAAGGTCTGGATCATTAATTAGTTTTTTTTTTTTTTTTTAATTCAATTTAATAATGCTTTAATTAAACAATTTTTTGTGATACCAAGAGATAAATAGAGTGGTGCGAGAATCGAAAAGCTTGCTATTAAGAGTTGTTGTTGTTGTTGTTTTTTTTTTTTTTTTTTGAACCAAACCAGCTTGCATTCATTCATATATAAAATTCTATCAAGAACATTAAGAGTTTGCAACCATATGAATCCAAAATGAATCTATCTACTGTTATCTCTCTCTACCACCACAAAGAACACCAGCACTGATATTGATATTTTTTTTTTTCATAAAACCCGGAAACAAAAACAGGAGCATAGAAATCCATAATCATAATCCTAAGAGAAAACAACCCCATCTCAAATTCAGTCCACAATGACTTAGACAAACAAAAAAATAAACTAAAATAAGGTCTATACGCAAAAGCAGCATAAAATAAAACTTTGGAGGAAGCTATAGGGTATTTTTTTTTTTTATGTCAAAGTGACATTTTTACAGTTGTATTCTAACGACCGATGGCATTTGGACATTGACAAGCGAAATGTCTAGATCCACCACAGTTGTAGTAGTTGCCGCCTCCGCTGCCACCTCTACCACTGCTATAGCCTCCACCACCACTTCCACCATAAGATCCACCACCTCCGAAGTACCTGCCTCTACCACCACTACCACCGCTGCCTCTCTGAGGATAATCCCTAACCATGTGTCCACTCTGGCCATAGTTGTAACAACCACTTCCTCCATCACTTCCTGGCCATGTGTCCACTTTGAAGAGTTGTTGGTATTTTTCTTCTTTAATATATAATGAAATTAATAATTATTTAAAAATCATTTGGTATTCCTCCAAAAATTCAAAACATTACATTCCAATTTTACTCTTTTTTGTGTAAAATTTAGCATTAGCATTGGCATATGCATTGGAGATGGTCATATATTTATTCAAAATCAAATGGTTGGTTGTAGAGTTATAATTTTGAGTCCACATGGTGACCGCTCTGTGTTCAATGTATTATATATACAATATTGCACCACCCCTATATAATAGGGTGGACACTTGAGATATTTCTTCACACCAATTTACATTTTCGAATTCCATAAGCCTTACAATATTTGTCTTTCATAAACAAACTCTGTCAAAAACTGCATTTTTTTTCTTCAACTTGCATGGCTTGCAACGTCATCACCGGTCATAACTCCATCAGTATCTCATCTACTAATTAATTGATATCATCTATTTGTTTTATGAAATATGTTCGCCCACGTATACTTTAGGGGTATCAGTTACTATTATTCTAACAAGAAGTTGGGATTACCTTTAAGTTAATACACAAGCAAAAGGAAATCATTCTTCATTATAATACACGAGATTGTATGGATATCAAGTATCAAGCGTGAAGTTACTACACAATCAAATGAAAAAAGAACCTTCAATGTAATACACGAATATGATATGAAAATGAACATTGAAGTTAATACACGATCAGATTGAAATAAACATTCAGTTTTATACACGATTGGATAGTTACTCATTCCTAATATTTTATTACTACACCTAATAGACTAATACTGGTTTGGGTAACCTATGCAATACTCAATGCGTAGTGACCATTAACATCCAAAAGCACTGAAGAGTGAGACACACAACATAATTCGTAACCCTAAAGCTTGATGTGACCAGTCGGTGCCTAGCGAGAAATATATTTAAAAATGCCCCATCAATATCAAATCCATATGTTTACTGTTTTCCAAAGTTGCAGTTGTGTTTTTCCAAGCATGTGAAAAGTGTGCTTCGTAGGACGAGTTGAGTCTCATAACAATAAAACCCAGCATTACTATGTCATTGGTGAAAGTCTCGATCAATTACATTTAGGGAATAAACGATCATTACATTAAACATAGGACACTTTGTTTATACTTGTTAATAAAAATGTAGAGTTCTTCAACGACTGACATATGAAATTAGATGAAGCTATCGAATATTTAATCCAAAAAAAAAAAAAAGACACAAGTACATAACCATATACAAACTCGATAACAATAACTATAAAGAAAATCCACCGGTTGATAAGTTCCATTGTAAGAGGTTTTTTTTTAAAAAAAATAAACTTAATATCTGTAGCGTAATTCATCAAATTCGACATTTTATGTGGACATGTAGGTATTAATATTAAACAATAGACGTGATAACAACTACTTTATTACCATTTTTGGGAATAAAAGCACTGCATTTATTGTAGCAGAACGATAAATGCATCAGTTGAATATGTATGCACGATCTATAACTTTAAAGACTACATCACTGCGCATTGAGTGGTCACATCAAGGTGTAATGCAAGCACTGTTTTTAATGTAGCTAGATAGTGGTGCAATGCACTCGTCCATTGCATTCATGCCATGTGGTAAGGAAATTAATTAAAAGAGTTCTCCATGCCACATGGCATGCACGCATTGGTTAGGTTGCATTGCACTAGGGTGCATGTAATATTTTTCTCATCAGTTAGGTGGGTGTTTAGTGTTTTTTGATGGTAATATTTTTATACAATCAACTAGAAGAGTTTATAGTTTATAGTGTTAAATAGAACCCGATGTTGCCTTCCGTCAACTGTATGCACATACGATGTGCATCTTCTTCCAAGGGTCAGTCGTATCCTTTATGGTTTTCTTACATGACAAGAGATCCATGCACCCAAAGCAATGGCATAAGCTATATTCCACTTGGGTAATGTTGAAATGGCAACCATATGTCGACGAGACGATACTATGTCCCAGTTTTTTTTTTCTTGTTTTACCAATCAAATCAATTATTATATAATTGTTTCAATTTGTTACAAATGTAGAGGCAAAAATATATATTTTAGATGGCATTTGAAACTACGCTCCCATCCAGAGGCGATTGATTTGAATGATATTTCCCCAAATAATTTGTGGGAAGTGTGGTGCCATATAACTTAAAATTTTTGAAATAACCAGTTATCTCTAATCTTGCAGGTAACAAAAATATGTTATATGGATGAGACATTGATATTTCTGAAGGAAGCCCCAAAATATCTTCTTTGACAACAAGAGTACAGTGAATAGGTCTATAAAACTTGTATCAAAACCCTGTTGGAGAAGAACGATATTCCGAGAGGCAAATATATACATAGTACCTGAGTTATGGTATTACCGGGAAAATAGGAGGGTGAAAACAACGGACGATGAAACCACAAGCTGTTCTGATCCAGTCTGCTAGGTCCTTGGGAATGCTGTTGTTTTTTACAATCATGTTTTATTTGAAGTCTCCGGTTTATTATTTTATTTTGTTTTGTTCAAATGGCTATGATGTAAATGGATTTTTTATCATAATGGTGGTGGTGGCGGTGGCGACGGCGAAGGTGGTGTGAAGAATAACATGATAACTTAGAATTGAGAAACGAGAACAATGGAACTCAACAAAGATGTACGAGACGTATAATATACTACAATAGGAGAACCGGTTCGACGGGGTTTTTAGCCTTAATATTTTTTATATGGTCATATCACTATTCACACCTACTCGATGTGGTGTTTTAAATCACTGCATACTCACCAAACCCCTTCAGCCAATCAGCCCCCTCGAAACAAAAGATAAAAAAACACCTCATCTTACAATAGTGGGAAATGATGTGGAACAATAAGCTCTTGTTTTCCTAAAGCATCGATATTCTCCTTTTCTTAAGGGTGTGGTTACTCATTTCCGAATGATCATTTATTATTATTATTATTATTATGAGAAGGCTTGATCATTAATTAGTTTTTTTTTTAATTCATTTTAATAATGCTTTAACTAAACAAATGTTTTTGTTACAAGGAGATAAATAGAGTGGTGTGAGAATCGAAAAGCTTGCTGTGAAGAGTTGTTGGTATTTTTCTTCTTTAATATATAATTAAATTAATAATTATTTAAAATTCATTTGGTTTTCCTCCAAAAAATCAATACAACAAATTCCAATTTTACTCTTTTTTTTTTGTCAAATTTGGCATTGGCATTAGCATTGGCATATGCATTGGAGATGGTCTTACATTTGTTCAAAATGAAACTGTTGGTTGCATAATATAATTTTGAGTCAATATATATAATTTTTTTTTGGCCACGTGTCTTTTTATCCATTTTGGGATACACTTGGTGATATATGGACTTCCTCTAAGCACACATGTGTCTCCGGTATCTAAACAAATTATTTTGTTTCAAGGTTTTTGGAAATTTCCAGAGATACTGTGTATTATATGTTTTCAAGATCTATTTTGTCCAACCCCATGACATACCAAACACAGTATATAGCACTATTTTCAGTCCAATCCCATATTGCTCCAAACCTGGGAAATAATAAAATTAATCCAATCCAATCCAATCCAATCTCTTAAAAATAGTCCAATCCTATCCTGCTTAACAAACTCAACCTAATTGTGTAATTGATGTGGCTACCGATGACATGGGTGCATCGACACATCAAAATTATAAATGACAAACCAAAGAAGAATATAATAACGTGTTATTCCAATTATGCCCGTCTTTGCATGCGTGATGTGCTACCCAAGTGATGCGTAACCCCGACAGAATATGGATTCCATAAGCAATAAATGAGAGTTCAGGGGGTTTTAAAAGAAAAGGCTAGGGGGCAACATGCGAATTTGCGTATAATTCAGGGGTATCGGTTGCTATTATTCTAACAAGAAGTTGGGATTACCTTTGAGTTAATACATGAGCAAAAGGAAATCATTCTTCATTATAGTACACGAGAATGTATGGATATCAAGTATAAAGCGTGTAGTTAATACACGATCAGATGAAAAGGAACCTTCAATGTAATACACGAATATGATATGAAAATGAACATTAAAGTTAAGACACGATCAGATTGAAATAAATAGTAAGTTTAATACACGATTGAATAATTACTCATTTGAAATATTTTATTAGTACACCTAATAATGGTTTGGGTAACCTATGCAGTACTCAATGTGTAGTGACCATTAACGTCCAAAAGCACTGAAGAGTGAGACACACATCATAATTCGTAACCCTAAAGGCTTGATGTGACCAGTCGGTGCCTAGTGAGAAATATATTTAAAATCACCCCGTCAATATCGAATCCATAGGTTTACTATTTTCCAAAGTTGCAACTATGTTTTTCCAAACAATGTAAAAAGCCTGATTCATACGACAAGTTGAGTTTAAAGTCTATTATGTCATTGGTGAATGCCATGATCGATTACATCAAGGGAACAAACGATCATTACATTAAACAGATGACACTTTGTTTATATTAGTTAATAAAAAAGTAGAGTTCTTCAGCAATTGACTTATTAAATTAGATGAAGCAATTACAACCTTGATCGACTGATCGATTATTTGATCAAAATCCAAAAAAAATAACACAAATACAAAACAATATAAAACTCGATAGCAATAAGTGTAAATAAAATCCATTGGTTGATAAGTTCCACTTTTACAGTAAGTTAAATTTATTATATCTAGATCTATATAAATGATTAAATGTATATATATATATACAGAAATTTTCCTCTGAGGATGCATTGATAGAATTATATAAGGACATTGAATGTGAACCACTCATTTTACATTCTTTTACTTGGTATGTATGCAGTTGTCAAATCACATTTATAAATGAGTGGCTCACATTCAATATCATGATAAAGTTATATAAGGATGCTCTGATAGGAACGAGACCATATATATATGTATATAAATATATATATAAATCATCAAGTCAGTGCATCAAAAGAAAGGGGAACCGATTCAAATCCGTTGATTCGCGCATGAATACCGGAAGCGAACCCTACTATTAATCTGCTGATCTGCGCACAGATACCAGAATAATATGTTTCAAATTCGTTGACCCTCGCAAAGGTACTGAAAATGGATAAAAAGAAGTTCTCTCAAATTTTTATTAATCATCAAAAACTAAAATCCCTATTAGGGTACATCATCTTTAAATAGGAAAATAAAAACCTAAAAGAAACCTAAAATAACTAGTAAAGCAATAAAATTATCAATTTCCCTATGAAAGAGGTAACTGAGATAACAATGGAAATTAAAAATACTAGAATACTAAAACATTGAAAACCTACCTAATAAGGAAATAAGATTTGATTTAATAAAATCAAATAATAAAATATTTAACTACCTAATTAAATATACAATAAAAAGAAACATAAAAATAGATATTAATTACAAGACTATTTTAAAAATAAAAATTATTCAAGAAAATCTCCAATAATATCTCCTGCATCAGAAATTAGTTAAATGGTTCCAAAACATATCCACATATTTGTTCCCCAAAGCAGAAAATAAAATATGTAGTGCAATAAAGAGTTGTAAAGCAATACCTTCATGTTCTGAGGCTCTATACATTGCCATCAAGTGTGTTGCACAATGGATGTACTCCGGATTAGAGTGTAACAATAAACGATCAACGTTGGCCGCTATGATTAAAGTAAACACTTTCATCGTACGCTAAGTTCAATTATTCCAATGCCTTAAGTTATGGTAAAATTAAATCGTGATGAGACATTGAAATTTCTAAAGCGAGAGTTCAGTGAATGAAAAAAATAGGAAACGAAGTCAAGGAAAATAGCATAAACATGCAGGACACCAAAGATCGTTTGACTAACTGTTTGATCAACAGACGGGGCTAACTCCCTGAAGTGTGGACATGGCCACCAAACAGCCCTAAAATGAGAGTGTGAGCATCTCCAACAGTCTCCTTTAGAGACCCCTTTACTTAATTAATGGAGGAGTTTCATTTTTGCAGCTCCAAAAAGTGCCTACAAAATTGTTTTGGTAAAGCTCATTGTTCAGTGCTGAATCCCTAAATAAAGGAGTGCATTGAATATTTTGTCGTGGATTTAACCCATATAAGTGGGCTCAATGTTAAATATATTTATATATATATATATATATATATAAATTCATATTAATTATGCTTTAATTAAACAATTTTTTTTGTTACCAGAGATAAATAGAGTGGTGTGAGAATCGAAAAGATTGATGTGAAGAGTTGTTGGTATTCTTCTTCTTTAATATATAAGTAAATTAATAATTATTTAAAATTCATTACGTATTGCTCTAAAAAAATTCCAGTACAACACATTTCAATTTTGTGTAATAGGTTACTTTTATTAAAAATGAAATGGTTGGCTGCAGAGTTATAATTTTGATTCCATATGGTGACCGTTCTATGTTCAATGCACTTATATACAATATTGCACCACACCTATATATTAGGGTGGACACTTGAGATATTTCTTCACACCAATTTACATTTTCAAATTACATATACCTTACAATATCTGTCTTTCATAAACAAACATGTTGGGTCTTTGAAAGAAACTCTATCACAAACTGCATTTTTTTTCTTGAACTTCCATGGCTTGCAACGTTACCACCGCCCATAACTCCATCAGTATATCATTTATTAATTAACGGATATCATCAATTTGTTTTATGAAATATGTTTGTCCACATGCAAAGCACTGGGTACTGACTAGTAGCTATTAAAACAAAGTGCAACCCACCTTCGTGAGATTTGCTCTTAGACAACGAAAAACAACTTTTCTATGGCATTTGAAATCACCTCCAGTAGTTAATGACAAAGGATTCACCATTCGTTTAATGGTGTTTCGATACTTTTAGAAATAAGTTAGATTACTGGATTGTAGACTTTACATCAATACTGAACATTTAATGCATGGCATAATTACATATAATAAAATCATTATCTTTTAAATAATTTTTATTAATCAAAAGTAATTCTTGCCCATTATTGATGTGTTGGCAAATGCCATTTTATAAGCAATTCAAATGGTAAATTGGCATTTATAAATAGTTTTGTTTAATTGGAATTTATCAAAACTTGAAGGATATTTGTATCCATTAAAAAAACTTCACTATATTGACCACTGACTTAGGGGTAATTGAGTAATTATACATATTTGACATGGTTAATGTTTGGAGTTAACTGATACTTTTTAACTGGAAGGGAGGCAATTGTGAAAAACAGGAAAAGTTATCTATAGTCCCTCAGGTATGTTGGTTGCAATTTGCTCATAAATCCCTATATAATCTTCTAGTTTATTCGTGTAAACTTACTTACTCAAGAACTTCAACCGTGTAAGCATTAAAAAGAGGAACTGTTTGGAATCCGGTACTTGGAACAACTTCTTTAATCAACAGCGCACCCATTCGTGTCAATGGTATGGCATTGTCTGTTTTGATCCTAAATTTGTTTCTAATTCATATGTTTGTTTGTTTCGATTTCATTATTATCGCTGGGTATGTATTGATCTGTAATGGGTTTGAATCTAGGTATGGCATGTCGAACATTCTAGGGATAATTTTGACCCAATTTGTTTGTTGTTGGAACAAAGTGATATTGTTTTCATTTGCATGTGGACTATAAATTAGTAGGTTGTGTACATTTTAAGTGGTTAGGGCTTTTGTTATGTTATTCGTTTCGATTAACAGCGAGAAATGAGTATTTTTATAAGTGATTGTGCAATTCGCGACCCATTTGAATGATATAGGTTAGTGTGATGCTGATCACATTAGTTCATACTTTGGTTTTGGTTTATTGTGTGTTGTTGCTATGTATGACCCTGTTTTTTGTTAGAAACTAAACTGTAAAATTTGGTTATGATTTTATGTTATTGGTAGCGTAAGCAATATGTATAGTTTTTGGTTACTAAACCTATTCTCCAACCGGCAGTCTTGTATGTTGTTATATATTTTGAAAATGTTTGTATGCTAAACTTAAATAACCAACTTGTTGAAAAAAAATTGTTCCTTCCAAAACTACACAGCCTTATCACTTATTTGTTTATGGCAAGTATCGGAGCTGATCCCACAAGTACTGAGAATGACGTTATTAAAGTTTTACTAGACCAGGTGCATAGGCACATCAAACTAGCAGAGTTTTTTTTCCAGTTTACTTAAAGGGAAGCTTGCGTCAATGTCTTCCCATGGGTCCTTGCTTGCGTCTCGCGTGGATATGCATAAGATTAGGAAGATGTATGAAACAAATTACGGTGTGTTCAATGTTAATCTAGAGGGGGGGTGAATAGATTTTATCCGATTTTACCCAATTTTCGTTATTAGTCAAATTAACGAAAATACCTCTAACTAGTCACAATCATATATCAAGTGTATAAAGTGCAGAATCTTAAATGACACAAGATATTTACGTGGAAACCCTCACGGGAAAAACCACTAATTGCAATGACGTTTACAACCTAAGTTGACCTTAACCTCTCACAGTCTATAACCCGCCACTACTACCCGTATGCCTATAAAAGTTGACCTAGTCTAATTTGCTTGCACCGCTCACCGGTAGTCACAAAACTTACTTCTCAATGAAGAGAATAAACAACCTAATGTGAATAATATGATATTCAAAGAGCAAGTAATGCTAGGTTACACTAAACGCTTATCTAGGATGAAAGATGACAATAATCACAATCCTAGATATCAATCTTTGCTATATGACATGTCATAAAGCATAGCTATTAAAGATTAAACAATTCTAATAATAGCTATCAAAATATAATTCTCAAACAATCAACACAATTATCTCAATCTTGACAATAGAATATGTTCTATAAGCATGCAAGTGATAAATGAGATTGCTTGTTAAGAAAGACACAAAATATGTAAGATGATGTTTTTTGTAAGCATGCAAGTGACCAACTTACCAACCTAAGTGTGTTGAATAAAAACCAAGCATAGATGACACCTAGATGATCATTAATGATTGCTAGATGATGTTTGATGCACTTAGATATGTGTTTAAGTAATCAAATGAGAGTTCTTTAGTGTTTTTTTCTCTTTGAAAAAATGCTAAGTCAAAATATGATTTGGACTCTCTTAAAACTAACCTAAAGTCAAAGTAGCATATATATAGGGTGACAAAATGATGCCACGACGTTTTGATAAGTTTTTCAAAAATTTGCCTTGATCGCCTTACACCTGCTCTACGTAGAGCAGTTGTAAGGCGGTTGTAAGGCGGTTCACCTGGGAAATGAAGAACATATTCTTCATGACCGCTCTACGCATAGGGCGGAAATCAAGCGAAATGAGGGCGGTTACTCTCAGAATTTTGAGAGCCGCCCTACACCCGCTCTACGTAGGGTGGTTTAGGGCGGTTTACAGGCGATTAAAAAATTGATAGTGGCACCGCTCTACGTAGGGCGGTCAAGAGCAATTTTGATCTAATCGCCTTACAAGCACCTGAAAAGCGGTTTGTACAGCACCCCCTACAACTTGATACATCCTAAGCCTAATCATTTCATGGCAATTGACAAACAAGATGCAATCAAATTAAACATGCAAGAAGAGAGATAAATGAACATTAATGCACACATAATAAAGACACACAACATACAAGAATAAGAGTTATGCATGTGTTGTGAGTGTGTGCAACTATATCTCTTCAAAGCAAGTAAGCACTTAGAAATTTACCTTTGGTGCTTATTCTCTTGAGGTCTTGAGAGGGTCTTAGTTGTGCAAAGCACCAACCATCACAAGCCTAAGCTACCCTTACATCAAACCGCAAATGTAGTTTGTCCACGCAATAAGCCAATCAATTTATGAGACCTTACAACGTATATGGTGATAAAGCAGAATGGGGAACGACTTATTAATGACCTAGAGAAGGCAAACATATCGATTTAGCAACCGACACACACACAAACAAAAGAACGGGAATGGAAAATTGTAATAGGGAATCTGTTGGGGTGTTATCATATATAGCTAGTATTTGGTATTATGTTACAGTAAAGAAAATACCTTGGATGGTAATTGTTCAATTTGTGGCTGTGTTTCTGTCATCGTTCGATTACAGTATATTAAAGTATGGTATTTTTTTTTGTTCCTTAATAAAGAGAAGGGAGTATGGATCATATCATTTAACTTCTACCGAGCTTTGTCTAGTAAACATATAGTAATTGATTTGATATATATCCTAATGTTGATCGTAAAATGAAAATAGCAAATTCCACACTATCCGGATGATGCAATGAATACATAACATTGATATTCATAAACACCACGATTTATTGACTGCGAGAGATCACCAAAATATATTTTATACAATTTCATCATTACCTCATGCCTATTTGTAATGATAAAAACCTTTATTAGTGTACTCCTCCAATTGAATACTACAATCCCCATTCTTTGACTTTGAAATTGGTTGGAAGTTAGACGTAGTGCTGACGCAAAACACTTGCATTCAAAATTATTACACGGATCTTCACAGGGTAAGCAATACACGAGTTGAAGTTCCCAATGTAATCCAATTGACAGATATTGTTGTGATGTTATGGTAATATTTTATAATATACGTGTGGGCCGATGCAATCAATCACTTACAACGAGTTATGACGTATCTATAACAAAGTTAAAATGTTAATTTTTTTCCATTTTGGGTTAAATCCTTCAACTAAATACCAATAGATATTAGGAACACGGTCATCTTCCATCAAGGCATTGAGCCACCCCTACACACACAACCCTTACTAAAGGATTTTAGCCTAAAAAGGTATATACATTACCATCATTACTTGTATACAGTTATATCCAAAAAAAAAAATTAATTGTTAACCAAATGTTTTTACCAAATAATTAAACTAGATTATTGAAGTGAGACTGCACCCAAATTATCGTATATGACTTTAACTTAATTAAATCATAAACCACTTGTAAAAAAAATAAATACACTAAAATTGAACAATTAAAATTTTTGACGGTTTGAATAAGATGACATGTTGAAAACATTTGTGACCCTACAACATAAACTGTAATAGTGAATTTAGTGAATCACCATAAACTATTACCAAACATCGACTGATTGGATTTGGTAGGTTTTGAAAATGTTGAAATAATTATATATTATATAGAGGGTGTTTTCATTTCACAGTAAAAGTACTATATTGTATTATGAAGAAATCGAGGAACTATTAAGTTCAAATAAATGGTTGGAATAATAACAAAATCGATGGAACTATTGATGATGTGATTTTAATAGAGTTGATTGTTCAAAGCAAACTGTAATACTGTATGCAGAACTCGATGAAAGTAGTTTATTCCGCACTCGGTTGGATGCAGGTGTACAATATTCTAATTTTAATTGGAATAAAATAATATAATTTTTGAAATTGGTATAAGATTGAAAAAAACCAAACCGATTATTGTAGATATTGGGCAATTTGGTTTAAAGGCCAAGATGTATAATAGAGTACTTTTTGTTTGTGGAACTAGTATATTAGAAATGCCAGGATTGAAAACCTTTCCCAAGACTGCGTAGGGAACAGAAGGATATTGTGACGGGGAAAATCCAAATAATGGTTTTAAATGGCCTAACGGAAGATTGCGTTGGGAATAGAAGGATATTCTGACGGATGGAGTGTTGAAGATATAAACCGTCATTTCACTTTTATCAATGCATCAACTCCATTTATGAGAAATGAAATATATAAAATCAAATGTAAAAGTTAAGAATATAAGTGTCATGGTAATGGAGTTACCATGAAATATACTGTATTTGAACTTATATTAAAATAAAATGATTTTCTTGTTACCATGACATATATTGTATTTGAAGTTAATTTAAAATGAAAAGATGAGTAAGTTATGTAATTTTTGTATTCATACTAGTTATAATTACAAATACCACAACAATAAAACTAAACTCCAAGGATTGCACGATTTCTCACACCAACCATGGAAACATATCGACGTTGATACAATAACACATCTTCGTGTCATGTATTTTAATACACGATTATATGAATTATATGAATAGAAGTAACAACGTGATGTAAGTTGTTGCATTTTAATAAAATGTCAAATTGTAAAACAATTAACCAAGGGTTAAGAGGTAGGTTTGTAACAAATTTCGATTTATTTTTGTTAACAGAAATAAAATATTAAACTACAATCAGAAACAAGATTGTGTTTTCTTCTTCTTAGGTTCTATATAATTCTGAGTGTTTCAGGGGTTATTAGGAGATTATCGTGTAATAATATTTCACCTATCGTGTAAGGAGTAGTAACCAATGTTTTATATTATAACTAAGGGTAAATAGGTAAATTTAATAAATAAATAAAATTTTAACAACTGTTATTAAAAAAATTAAATCAGTCTCCCGATTTCCTCTCTCCCCATCTCCGACTATCTTCTGTTATCGTCTTATGGTTCCATTCCGTCAACTCCAAGTCAAAAACAGACGTGAAATTTGGAGATTCGGAGATCTCGGGTGAGGTATTTAAACCCAGTTTTTGTGGAGACCGTAGTCGGTATTTTGATAATGAACTCTGTGTGGAGATTGTGGTTTCGAAGTTGGTCGTTATTAGGGTTTTAGAATTGGATTTGACCTAAAATGGGGTCAAATTAAAAGTACATCAGTTTCATTATGAAAACCAATAATAATTGGTTATCTTCTATACTCAAAGTTGTTCATAAAGGAACCTTATAACGATCAAAATTTGGGATTCATGGATTCGAAGATCCATTTATATAAAATTCTTATTTCGAACCTCCACCTTTATGTTATAAACTAAAAAATTCAGTTTAAATTGTAATCCAAAAAGATGAATGGTGGAGACTGGGATCTTACTATTTTTTGTTTTCATTTGACAGAAACAAGGGGTTGAGTGGTTGTGAGGTGGACGGTGGAGATAATTTTCTGGGTTTTGTATGTATGTTTTCAAGTGTTCTTATGTTTAGATTAAAAAAAGTTTTGTTATAACAAAGTTAATTACTAACCGAGGACGGGGGTAATGCTCAACCCCCTTAGATAAGGAGTGACTGGGTCAGCAAAAATGAGCTCAATGTTATATTTTGGAAGGTTTCGTCAGAAAAAATGTGACACGGTGAGAATTTGTATCGTATATATAGTACGTCCAACGTTGTTGGTTGTATTTTACATGGTAGATTTTACATCCCTTGCCACCGTGTTATCTACAACAATTTTTTTAATCGTGTAACATGGGCATTACAGGTTAGTGCTCGTGTTAGGTTGTGGTGTGGACCATGTCGTGTCTATTGCAACGCATGCGAAGGCTTTTTCCATTGAGGGGTAAGGGTGGGGGTGGGGTGAGCAAATAGGAATTCAATGTTAATATTTGGTTGTTTTGCAAGGAATGTTTTGTATACATGTAAGTTACATTGCTTGGAAGTTGCAATCTACTACGGAATACAATTTGTTGTCCGTGTAACATGTGTACAATTTTTTTAAATTGGAAGAGATGCATGGGAAAGGAAGATTGCCCAAGGAATCATCAAATCATTTGTAAAGGTTAATTGTTGATTACTTTACAATAACATAATGAATATGACGCAACCATATCTATTGAGTGATTGAAGTATTAATAAAAATAAGGTTAATACAAAGATTAATGAGACCACTATGTGTCTATGGACCATTTAACGTGTTAGCTTGTGGTGTAGACCAAATTGTGTAATTATTGCAGCACATGTTATATCGTGTTAGGTTGGAGTAATAGTTGTCATCGTGTTAGATTGTTGAGTTGAAAATGTTTTGAAAATGTACATGTTATACACGAGTCACTGTCCAGTGATAATGTGATTGGATAAGGACATAGGAATGTGCAAATGGTAAATAATGATTGTTGGTCCATTATGCTACTGACTCAGTCCGTTGTTGCGTTCGTGAAAACCTCATGTGCCATCCATGCCTGAATCAATGGCACGTTCGAAACGTGGATACCCCAAGGTTCTCTCGTTCTTTCTAATATAAATTCAGCAAACTGGCACACGTAGACGCCGCCGCACTGGACATTGAAAAGTGAAAACATATACAAAAAGTATGAAAATAAATATGTATATGAAGACTGAAGAAAAAATCAAGTGTTGCAAAGGGATATGAGAGAAACGACTATTAATTACGTACCCATGATCCTGGGTTGGAAGATTTTTTCTACCGTACTCAAAAACCCTGAATGGCTTCGTATGTACTTCTATTCCTTTATGCTCTTAGTACACTGACTGGTGGAGAAAGGAGGGAATTAGGTAGCTAATATAGTTCATTTCCATTACCTTCTCCTTTGCTAAACTTTTGCCACACAGTGAGTCATACAAAGTGAACGACCCATCTTTAGGGAATATATGGCAAAGAACCCAGTGGTTACCCACATTACAGGGGATTATAACCTATGTAGGTGAGAAAAAGATGATAAACGTGTTTAGCAATTGATGTCATGAAACATTTGTGATAAGGAAAAAATGGTACAAGAAAGATAACCCACCGACTATATATTCTACCACTCGGGTCAAACTTTAACTGACCTACCACCTCTCACAGCATCCAAACAAAGTTCATCTTGGATGAAGGACATGACATCAATGTCTAAAAAATCAATCCAAGAATCAACTTTTCTCTTATCCCTCTTTCCTACTAGTTTCAAGGTTGCCTTGATCGGGTCCCCTTTTGTAGCAAGGAAACGATGTTTAAAGGATTGGTGTTAGTTTGTCGGAGACAAGGATGTGTTATACTCATTAAATGACTATTGGATACACAATTAGTCGGATATATATACTTACGTAGAATGAACACTTAACCATTGTGATGTCCTACGCATACTCGACATCTCTGGAACAACGCCGCCTCCATAGAACATCCATAAAGCTGTCGACATGCTGATAGAATTTTGGTTTGTATTAAGAAGGATTGTTTGAGGTGTTCGGCCAAAACATTAAGGGATAAATAGCATATACAAAAACAGTTATAATTACCAGGTTTGAGAATAGCGCCGACGGGCACTTCATTTTGAGAAAATCTGTCCGAGTAAATCGCCGTTGTTGACCCACGTCAGGACTGTGGTAGTACATGAAATGTATTAGATGCAAGTAAGAAAGATATATAATAAGAGGATAAAGAGGTTACAAAAATCAAAGTTTTAATTTACGAAATATCATCGCCTGTGGTTTTCAAGAAAGCGTCATATTTGGGGTCCAATAAATCGTTGTCATCACTAATATCACGGAGCTGTCCGGTTTTTACTCGCTTTCGCTTCTTCCTCATCTCGGGATCAATCTAAAGGCTATTAAGAAATTTTAATCTCTTCCACTTCTTCATAGTTTATAAATCTCTTTCTGGATAGTTGCCTGACCGTTTTTCCAAGAGAATTATACTTTGTTCCACTGTTGGGACCATTAAGTTGGAAACCAGAGATCTGCAAGATTCGAGATCGATCGTACTTTTACAGTCTATAAGGGACCCTGTACGAGCCTGTATCACAACTAATGCAATCAATAGCATTGCTATATGATCAAAGAAACATTGCTATAATCAAAGAAACTTGAAGAGTGACTAAATCGTAACTTGTATGTACTCATTTGTATATCACGGAATAGGTAATAAGAAAGCCAACAATAATAAATGGGTAACGCGGAATATGTATTAAGAAGGCCAAATAATATTGTACCATGTAAGGACTTGGATTAGAATATGTGTACCTCAACTACAACTTCAAATTCATCGACTATGGGAGCATGTTCATCCGATTTTGGGGCCTCGGAGTCCTTATTATCAACTTCCTCAGGTTTTTCTTTTTTGTCGGCAGATTCATTGACTTTGGGAGGGTGTCCATCCAGTTTTACGGCCTCAGAGTCCTTATTATCAACTTCCTCAGTTTTGTCTTTTTTGTTGGCAAAGTCGAAGCTAGTCCCATGCACATTGTACAGATTCTGGTGCATCGCCTTCTCTAAAAAAGCAGGCATCACCTTGGAAGAATGTCATTTAGTGTCTAAGGGAGGACCTTAGGGAGCATATCATTAAGTGCCTAAGGAGGCACCTTGGGTAGAACGTCATACAACACCTTTATTATCACCTCAGAAGTATTTTTTTTTCCGTAACCTCATTAGGCAACACAACCTTCACTACTGCCTAGGAAAGAACCTTGGAAAGAATGTCAAACAACACCTTTGTCATCATCCCACACATACTTTTATATATAACCTCCTTTGGGTTAGGGTCATCCATGCCGTTTGGATTAGCTAAAGTCTCAGGGGATTTGGTGTTGAGAAACAGTGTCCTTTGAACCGAAGGTGGACATGATTTGGGATGGGAATCTATTTGTTACTTTTTCTTTTTGGTTTCCTAGTTGTCCAAATCAAGAATAACACTAGGCAATTCACACCCTACTTGATCATCAATAATAGACTCAGCTTGATACGCATGGGCAGGGCATCTCTTATGAATGAAACTAGAACAGATGATGTCCATGTCGATTGATTTGTATTAGGTTTGCTGTTTTTTAGCTGGAGTAGGTTTCACGTCGACTATTACCAACTGCACATATCAAAGGATTACCGTTAATGTTTAAGTGAGATAAAAATCTAACATCACAATTAAAGGTTGCAAGTGACATGGGTATATATATATACACACACATATACATTGAGTTTGTCGAAATGTTTTTCATCGAATCCAGTCAAAGTCTTCAAAAACTCTCAGTTTTTGAATCTTGGATAACTCGAACCACAGCGAATGCCAATTACGCTGGTTAGAAAAGGAAATCTTTCAAGGGCCCAAACTTATTAACGTTTTCAATAAGTAGCGTTATAAACTTTTGTTAGGAAATGGATCTAGTCAATAGCTATTTAAGCCATAGTGGTTAGTGTACATAGCTGAAAACAGAGAAGAAACCCGGAAAGGTTGTAAGTGATGGTAGGTTTCAGTTCAGATTTTGTAGGTTTTAGTTCTGGTTTGCCTTTAGTCTTTTTTTCTTCCTCTATTTTTTGCATTTCCTTTAGAAGGACCTTTATCCTGTGATTCTTGTTTACCTTCACCATCGACAACTGATTCAATGGTTTTGGAGGCTGACTCATTCTTGATTGCTTCCTTTGATGGTTAAAGGTTGTGAAGGTTTTAGTGTATTGCATTTTTAAGTCAGTGCAAAGTCAAACTATACACGTATGAACCCCATGGAAAACCTTTGAAAGCTTCGTCGTCTTCCACTAAGGAAAACATTCATAGTGGTACACGGTCACGTGTGTCAACAGTGCATAAGATATAGCCTATGACCAATAGATTTGCCATCTTTAGGCCATTTTCACCTTGCTTCTCGGTTAGTCGTTTAAAAGTTTCAAATAATGATGCATATGTAGGTTGATTCCCGAAATGTCTTGCGTATAGGCTATTCTTCGTTGGAGTATAGTTCGCCCTTATTAATCCTTCTTGCAATTTACCCATTTTTAGCCTGGAACATAGGCAAAACTCAACTTGACCGAAACGATATTGTTGCATACCTAGCCCAAACCACATTTCGTCATCTCAAAGTGGTGATACATTAGCAGACCTAGTGGTATATTCGATTTGCCTTTTAAGAATAGAATGCAAAACCTTTCCATGTATAGTGATAGGCAAATGCAAACCTAAGTAATGGTCGAAAGGTCCTTGCTTAAACCCCTATAAAACGTTTAATCTGCCTAAAACTTCGTCAATGTCACAGTGCTACCGACTTTTCGAGTTTATCCTTGCATTGATCCATCCCTCATGATCCGAATATAAGAAGGTTTTGATGTTTGGGTCCAAAGCCATCTGAAAATAATAGGGGGAATATATATGAAATAATGGCAGCTTGTGTAAAACCATAGGCAATTCATGAAAGCATGGAAAATCATATTATAAGGGGCTAACAAGAACATGTAATGAAAATTAAGTGAAAGTCTTGAAAGATGATTGTTATGGCATCATGGAAAGTCATGTCAACATCATGGAATCGAAAGCATCATGGAATGTTAGCCTTGGTCATGGAAACATCATGGTAAATCATGTAAACATCATGGTAAATCATGTAAACATCATGGAATGTCATGGCATGGAATGTAATGGAAAGCATCATGGAATGTCATAGACGTATCATGGCATCGCATGTCATGGAATGTAATGGAAAGCATCATGGAATGTCATGGACGCATCATGGACTCATTCATGGCATGTCATGTCATGGAATGTAATGGAAAGCATCATGGAATGTCATGGCATGTCATGGACACATCATGGAGGCATCATGGAATGTTAATCTTGGTCATGGCATCATGTTTGGCAACATCATGGAAATTGATAGGGATATGGCAACATAATGGAAACCTTCATGTAAAGTCATGACAACGTCATGGAATGTCATGGCAAGCATCATGGATGCATCAAAATCATCATGTGCGCATCATGGAAAGTCAAAATCATCATGAGCACATCAAAGAAAGTCAAGATCATCATGGACATATCATGGAAAGTCGAAGCAACATGAAAAGAAAGTCTTGGCAACATGGTGGAGGAAAGTCATAAGGGATGGAAAGGCTACATGTAAAGTCATGGGGCACATCATGGCATGTAATCTTGGTCTTGGATCCATAGGCCACATCATGACATATAATCTTGGTCTTGGATCCTTGGGGCACATCATCGATTGCATCATGAGCACATCGGGGGAAATCAGGGCAGAATATTGGATGCTTCATGGAAATGGGGGGTTCAAACCATGGAAATCACAGAGACCACTCTTGGGAAAAAACCACTCTTGGAAAATCATGGAAAATTGGGAAAATCATGGTAAAAATAAAGATGCAAATGGGCAAGTAACGCAAAGTAATTCCAGATTTCAAAGAAAACCCTGATACCACATTAGGATTAACGCAACAGAAAAAGGGATAGAGAACATAAGTCCCTTATATCAAATCAAATGTTACGGAAATAATTAGGGATCGTGCCGATTAAGAACACAGCTAATTCGATCCTACCTCATCTCCACACACTATGATCGTTGGGGTATTTGGTGGTCACCTACGGTCGTCATTCTTCACTGTATCCACACACTTTTCCCTCACCTGTGGTCGTCATTCTTGCTTTCCTGTTTTCACCTTTCAAGGTTTTGTTACAGACTGTGGCTTTCCGTTTATCCTTTTCAAGAGAGAATCCATTACAAGGGGTAATTTAGTCTTTTAGGAGAACACTTACATGTCAGGTTAGAACAATTAAATAGGGGTACAATTGTAAGATCAAGTACTTAAATACAATCAAGTGGTCAAAATTGGTTTTTTAATAACTTTTGGCTATATGTGGTTTTGGCATCTTCAAAGTGACTATATTTGAAAACCCCCCATTATATTATATAATATATATAATATAAATATAAAATATATATTATCTAATATATTAATATATAATATATAGATATAATAATATAATATATATAATACATATACATTATCAGATTTTCTATTGTCAGTTCGTCCTGACAATAAATATATCAGGACGAAGAATGTGGATTACTAGATTTACATACTTTGTCTCAAAGTGTATGCACTTATCAAAACTTCTCCATAATCTATGGTCTACATTCTTCGTCATGATATATTTATTATCAGGACGAACTGACAATAGAAAGATTGTATATATTATATATAATACATATATAATATAATATATAATAATACTATATTATTTTTGGAAATGAGGGTATTTATGGAATATAAATTTTAGTTTGGAATGGAATAGGTATTTCATTGGTTTTTGGATCGAATCCCCATTCCATCGGATTTTAACAAACCAAATGAATGGAATGGCTTTCTTTCCATTCCATTCCATCCAACCAAACATGGTCTAAATGTTATATTTTTATGTTTTTTTTTTTTAATTATTATTTTTTAAAGATTTGTATGGTTTAATTTTTGTTTCTCATAACAGAGTACGAGACCGTCATGCCCCTCTGACATTAAGTCCAAAGTTAAATCTAACAATTGATTGTTAAGTCAAGGGTATTTCTTTATAATTTTGACAAAAATTCAATATAGCTGCATATACCCCAAATGTCAAGGTATTTTATATTTTATTCCAATTTCCCCTAAAATAAACAAATGAACACCATTGTCTTCTTCCAAACTTTGTATGCCGTCCAGTCCATTGTTTGAACTAAACTCCATAATTGTTGTTGCATAATTCTTAAAACACATAAAAATTATTCAAGATTAATTACCCGGATGATGCATAATTAAGGAATTTATTTACAAATTATAATACAATAATTACTTGGATGATGAGCAACTCAGGTCTGAGCAAGATGTTGAGATTCGGGAGGGAGACAGTGATGGTGACAGAGAATGGTGAATGGAACAACGACATATCGGCAGAAGGAAGACAGAAAAGAGAAATGTGCGATGTCGGCAGGATTTGGAAGAAGAGAATGAACTAGTTTTAGGTTTTAGATTTCAATGTTTTCTTATATACTAGCAGTCAAATTACAAGTATAGCCCCAATTATTTTTAAATTACAATTTTCCCATACTAATCGTGTCAACTTACCAATCCGTTAATGAAACCCGACATGACCCGTTTATTAAACGGGTCACCAAGTGGGCTTACGTGTCACCCAACCAATGGTGCAACAACTTCAAGATGAGCCATGTGTTAACTGGGCATACGACCAGCCTAAAAGCAAGTGTCAACTAGGCTTTCGGCCACCAAGTTAGCCTACTTGCGTTAGCCAAAACACTCAAGTATAGGTACTCAGGCACGTTTCCTCTGGTATAAATATGAGATCTAACCTTAGTTATCAAGGTACACACATTTTCAGTCTTGAAATTTCTCTATATTTGTATCTCTAAGACTTGGTACTGATGTTAGGTTTATGGTTTGTTTTTGCATATATTTCATATCAAAGCGATGTTTTACTTGTATTGATTAATGGTCTTAGGTTTATGGTTTGTTTTGGCATATATTCCATATCAAAGCGATGTTTTACTTGTATTGATTAATGGTCTTAGGATTGATGATTTGAAGCTTCAAAGAAAGATTCGGCCACATTTCATGCAAGTTAATGTTGTTCAAGGAGGAATGTGCTTCATTGGACCTCATTCCTTTTACAAGGCTAGGCACACACACACACATGGCATTCATTTGTGTCCTTGCATAGTTGAACAACATTTATTTAACACTTTCACACACTTGGCAATATATGACCATGCATTAGATTTAAATTGATACTCATTGGAAAATGCATGTTCTAGGACTATGTCTAGGAAACGGCATGTGTGTGTGACTTAATATCTATTTATTTTTATTATTATTATTTTTGGTCTTAAAAATGATCTCTTATGATTCCTTATTGAGTCCTGATCATTTCGGTTACTCATTCATTAGGTTTCGAGTCCAAACGATGTAACTACGCTACTTTGCGTTTTCATTCGTTGAGTTGTCTTCGTCGTTATTTTCCTAGATGAATTCTCAACCTTTTTGGAAAGTTTTATAGTCTTCGTTGTGCATGAGGGAGTTATGATTCATAATCCGAAGACGGATTCGAAATCGAAGTTCAGAGGCCTGAATACGGCCAAAGAATGTGAGCGATGCGCGAGAGGGTCAAGAATGGTCAAAGGCCATGCCTTGGTGGCCACGTATGGAGGCTGTGTGCAACACAGCTAGGCAGCCTCTCTGCCCACATGTGGCACACGCGCCCCACATGGCCTACGAGCTAATGTGGCAGCTTTTCATTGGCCGGTTCCCTTCCCTCTCTCTCTTCCTTTTAAATATTTCCAATTCCCTCCATTTCATTTTTAAAGAAAAAAAGTTTGAACTCTCAGCAGAATTTTCTCTCCAATTTTTCTCATCTTCCAAACACCATAACTTTCTCATACAAAGTCAGAATTTAGTGATTTATGTTGAAGATTGTTCGTAATCGAGTCCTCTACCTTTTGCAAGTGGACTTACAGCTGTTTGATCGATTTTTATAGTGGTTCTATATAGAAAACTGAACCAGCTCGTGATTTCAAGGTAGCGTTCATATCTTTGAGATTTCTTCTTTTATAACCTTCAATTTGCTTGGGGTTTCTTCTTCTATATGTATGTATATGTATGGTGAATGCTATTGAGAAAGATAGCTTCATAATCAAACCTAATCAAAAGTCTAATTCGAGACATATGTGAGCTAGTTTCTTTGATTCTATGATTTTCACATGTTTGGGAGTTGTATTGTGATTAGTTTGATATCTATGGTTGTTTGAGATTTGATTGAATCATTTTTATGATAAATGACCTTGCATTTTGTTTTGATTCTATGATTGATGTAATATAGGATTATTGTATGTGTATGTGTTTTTAGAGAAATCTAGGATATAATTGAGTAATACTAATTCTTTGGCTAGAATATTAATTGAAATCATTTTATGATTCTAGCATTTTATTGTGTATATGTATGAAATCTTGAATATGTGCTTCATGAATATGATCTATTCAAGTGCTGTTTGTATGAATGAAACTAGGATTTTTTATGTTAGGTGTTTTCACTTACTCTAGGTTTAATTCATGGTTTTTGCATCTAAACTATTAGACTTGTGTTTTACATGTTTAGGTCTATCTGTGCCATGGAATGTATTGATCACATGTTCTATGTTGAATTGCTTGTTTGCATCATTTTGCATTCACATGATCACACTAGGAAGTCCTTGTGAAAGGCATGAAGTCTTGGTTAGGACGTGATGTTCATATGTGATGTTCGAATAGCCAAGCAAGAAGTCTTGTTTAGAGTTGTGATTCGGATAGGCAAGAAAAAAGTCATGGCTAGGATCGGGAAGGTCCGAATTGCTATGCAAGGGAGGCTCTCTAGAGGCATGAGTGCCTTAGATAAAGAGTTGGCTATATTATTGGTAGGCCTAGGTGCATGGATAGACATAGACTCCAATAGAGCGGGGTACACGGGATGTGTATGCACTCTTGAGGAATTTCTAATCTTCCATCGATGTTGGTTTGGTATGTTGTCCAATATACGGTGGCTCCGCATCATTAAGGGATTTCATACTTTTCAATAGGGTTGGGTAAACATATACTCTACATGGGTTGGTGATCTATGATTGGTCACTTTGTGAAATTTCTAATTTACCATCTAATATATAGTACCCAATGGTTGTAGTTCAACCCGCAGATGTTTCCTCCTTTGATGTTTTACCACGTTAAAAAATCTCATATGTTAACTCTTCATATCTCTCTTTATTACTTATATATATATATATATATATTTGCTCTTAATCTTGTAGTACATTCATCAGTTGTGAAGTTTTGGAATCAAGATTTGTTAAGTGTAATTTGTAAAGCAATAAAGATTTGATCATTCTTATATTCTTTATTCTTTTGTATATTGCTACTTTGATATATAGTTATATTTGTTAACATTTATAATTCCTTGAACAATATCATAATACAAGTATTCTTTGTTGTTGAGATTTTTTGTGTTTTATAGCTCATACAACTCCTTATATATGTAAACATTGCCTAAATGATCACATAATTATATTGTCTATGTATGGATGTTTTTGGATTATGTGTTGTATGTAAAGCTACCTTAAGGGACAAACGATGTTTGTTTCAAGGGATTGAAAAAGGTGTAAGAACCTATTCACCCCTCCTTAGGTATGCTTTAAGTAATTTAACTACGTTTGTATTATTTTCAACTGACTTAGGCTTCAGAGAACCAATGCCGACCACCCGTCGGCTCTCCGCTAACATCATTTACTCTCTTTTTGTTTTAGAAACAAGAGTCAGCTTAAAACCTACCAGAACTGCCTGAGCAGTCCGAAACACCTACTTAAAACCGAAACACAAACATACCCAGCAAACCTTCATTTCTTTTTGTTGACTAGCTGATCAAATAGTTTACATGGCAGTTTGACTATTGATTACCAATTTTACCCGTAAACAATTGGTGCTAGAAGGAGGAGTTGTTACTCAACTTTGAGGAAATCTTGATAAATTAAGCCCACCAATCCACCATATCAAGCTAATAAGAGTCAGAATGATCTCACAACTGACCTGGCCATCAGAACTACTTAAAATCATGGGTTGCAAGAGTTTGACACCCCGCAGATCACTTTGACTTCCACCCTACTCAATACACAAATACCCCCAAGTCTCCCAGCACAGGGATTGTGGGGAAAAAATGCTCATATCCAGCAGGTCATGGAAATCATTGGGGAAGTTTCTAATTTCCCCCTTTCATCTATTGGACTCCAATGAGTCAGGCGATCTTAGGTCTATATGGAATATAGGCTGAAACCCCCCCCCCCCCCTACATAAGCAAGAACTAACAGGGGAAAAGCAATAATAGAAGAGTAAGCAAGCCATTTTCCCGATAGGGTTACTCAGATAAAGAAAGCTTTCACTAAACTCAGTTAAAAATAAAGAGCCAGAGAATAGTTGACGAGTCGGATGAGGAAGAAAGCGATCCCCTTAGACGACTTGATAATCGACATGGCCAAACCCCTCGAAAGGCCAAAACGCCCCCTCAGACCGACAAATCTCTCCCCAAAGAAAGAAGAGCCTTAAATAAGATGAGGAGTCCTCCCACTCACCAACGCCTTGATTTCGGGCATTCAACCAAAAATGATTAATAATATATGGAAGAAATGTAAAAAATCAAGGACGACATGGAAAATGGAGAAAAATCGACACGACACATGGGGGCCGACCCCCCGATGGCTACTCTAGGCTATTCATAGAAAAGGTGTTGAGAAAACCCTTCTCGATGAGCTTCAGAATGCCAAACGTTGAGCAATAAATGGAAAAGTGGGACCCGATAGAGCATGTCAGTCGGCTTGTCACCTTATTGACAATTCACACTCTGGAAGACCGCATCCTATGTGAGGCATTTCCAGTGACTTTCAGAAATTTAGCATAAAGATGGTTTAGATAATTACCCTGAAACAGCATCAGCAGTTTCAATCAACTTAGTCAAGCTTTCACCTAAAAGTTTATAGGAAGCCTCCAACGGAAGAAGTCATTAGCTTTGTTGTTGAGTTTGAAGCAATGGAAGACAGAAGTTATCCGAGAGTACCTGACTCGTTTCAATAAGAAGACAGTCGGGATAAAAGACTTGAATGACATAGTATCCATCAATGCTTTCACCAATGGCCAGCGGTCCTTTTTCCTTTCACCTGAGGCCCACCACTTATCTAGAACTAGTCGAAGTAACCACCGAGTACGCTAGAGTGGAGGAAGAAGTAGTAGCTTAACGAGCGTTTTCAATGCATGGCTCTCGACCTAAAAAAGAAAAATGTTATCCAAAAAACTTGGTAGGGACTTTCGAGACACTAGTTAACCGTAGAGTATGGGTGCCTCGCGGTTGGGTTAGGTACAAGTGTGTAGCTGATGTAGTAGTTGTTAGGTAGTAGTTGTTAGGATTTTAAGTTATGTTGGCATCATTCTATGTCAAAACAAAATTTTCTTTGTATTGTTTAGTTGTCTAAGTTTTACGGTTTATTAAGCTTCAAAGAAGATGGACAACGATTCAAGCAAAGTGAAGCCTTCGAGTGAGGAAAGCATTATTGACTACAAAGGTATAATAAGACCTCTTTCCTCTTACAAGGCTTAAGCGCGCACACACACATATTGCGTACATTTGTGTCCCTACATCATAACATTAAATTGGTATAACATATTCACACTCGTGTTAAAGTATGCTCACGTATTTGTCTCAAATTGACAAACATTGTAGAAATGCATGTACTAGGACTATCTCTAGGAAATTGCATACTTATGTACTAGGACTATCTCTTGGAAATTGCATACTTATGTGATTTTGTATTTATTTGTTTGTATTTTATTGTTTTGGACTTGAATATGTTCTCATATGATTCATTATTACGTTCTGGTCATTTCGGTTACTCATTCATTAGTTTTCGAGTTCATACTAGGAAGTTACGAAACTTTACGTTCTCTTACAATGCATTGTGTTCGTCGTCGTGTATCGAGTCGAATTCATAACCTTTGGTCAAATTTTCGTAGTCATCCTCGTGTGTAAGTGAGTTATAGTTTGTAATCCGAAAGCATATTCAAATTCGGAGTTTGGAGGCCGGAGAACGGTCAAAAAAGTTGAGGAATGTGCGTAGGAGGAAAGCAAAGTGGAAGGGGGCCATAAGGGCTCCTTCCCGTGGAGGCGCATGGCCACCATGCACCTCCACAGAAAGGGCAGCCATTTGCCCTAGTGGTGGCCACGCTCTTCCACGGGAAGGCCCTTATGGATTTCCATCTTTATGAGCACACCAATATCGAGCGCTGGCCCTGTTGCAAACAATAAAGCAGTTGTGCCACCTCATAGGCTACAGTGGTAGGGTGACTACAAGGCCTTAGGGAGTAGGAAAAAAAGACGTCAGAATGCCAGGTCAATGTGGATCTTCGACTGCTTCAGAGGACTAGACCTGATGTTCCAAAATAGCATTGCTTTTTCAGGAAGAACCAGGGCGTTTGCTAACTCCACATTCATCTTTGTGCAGATGTCATTCTTTGCCAACCCTTTATACATGTTTCCCCGCTCTTCCTCTAGTATAGCAGCTCTGAAGTACCTGTTGATGTTAGCAGGGTTAATCCTGACTTCCCTACCTCTGACCATTACTGCGCCGCCAAATAGATAGTTTCTCAGGATCATGCCTGCATAAAACTCCTCCACAATGCGTCTACAATATGGGGGTGGGGTCTGAACATAGGTCTACCAACCCCTGTTCTCAATAGCCAGAGGAATTGGCATCTGGTCCAACTCTGACACATTAATCCCATTTTCCGGAATTAATTTCCTTTTAGCCCACTTAGCCAACTGGCTAGGAAAATCAAGATTTGGGACACATGGTGGAATGCCCCTTCTTGGCCTAGACGGCTGGTAGAATCGCCCTTTTCAGTTGTCCTTACGGTTTGCTTAGTTCTTACCATGTGGACACTCGGAAAATTGTGTCACTTCACACTTCTAACATAATTTCGGTAGCAATTCGGCACTCAAACACACAACCAATTGGTAACCCGATACACCACAGGTACCCATAAGCCACAAACCACCAAAAATGCAAAAGATAAACTACAGATCACTTCCAATCAACCACCAAACAACCCAATTTCGGCCTAGCTTCACTATCTCAAGCCAAATATTCAATAAATACTACAATCAAATAAGCATGCCAATAACCCTCAAACCACTATCAAACATCAACCCACACAACAATTTCGAAAAATGAAGCACAGTACACCTTCTTTCACCAAAAATCTTTCCCAAAACACCCAACTAACCTTAAGATTGCAAGGAAGGGGAAAGAGAAGGTAATGGGAACAATAGCAACTAAAAACGAGCGAAAATAGAGAAGGGTTACCTATTACGTGCGGAAGACGGTAATAGCTGGAGAGGGAACCGCTGCTTTTGTTTTGAAACCTCAAATAAGTTGTGCCCTAGCCGAACGAATCCTTTTATACCGTCAAGGTGCCGCGATCTCGACTGCCACGGTTGGACCAACAGCGGCACCAAAACGGCTGCGTTTTGGTCAAAACGGCTGCGTTTTTGTCAAAACGTCATCGTTCCACTAAGTCTCGACTGCTGCGGTTCCTTCTTCCAGGCGACAGAGATGTTTTGAGATTTCTGTCGCTCGAGTGCCGCTCCAATACCACTCGACTGCCACGATCTCTCTTTGGAGTGACACTCACGCGACAGTAGTGCGATAGATATTCTTAGGGATCTCTATCGCTCAACTGCCGTGGCTCCTCTTTGAACCGCGGCACACTGCATCTTAGCCACCTACGGTTGTTGAAAATGCTAACTTTCTACACTAAAAACAACTAGCACACAACATCAAGCACACCTATTCTAACATTCTGAACAAGATAAAAAAATTAAAATAAAATGAAGATATAGAAAACTAAAAGAAAAACTTAAAAGAAAACAAATATGTACAAGATATGGTACCTCCCTTTGTTTTCTTGCTTATGGTGGTTCTTGAAAGCAGACCACCTCCTTTAGTTTCTGATCCTCAAATTCCCAAAATATTTTTAGTCGTTGCCCATTCACTTTGAACCTTTCCTTCTTGTCATCCTCGATCTCCACCGTTCCATAAGAAAAAATATTAGTGATGGTGAAAGGACCCATCCATCGGCTCTGTAGAGTGACAATGCCCCAAAATATCTAGCATCTCTTCTTCGGGAACGCACCTGCGAATTACCCCATCCCTACATGTTCTGAACAAGAGCGACTCATCCCACAAATGGAATTTCAACTCGGTAAAGAATTTTCTCTTTTAGTGCACATTTAGCTTTGGGGGCACTATGTCACTAGCTAGGTAGTTCACCACATACGCGAACCATGGAATTAGAAGACTTTGTAATTCAAAAAAGTTGCTCATCGGGAAACTCTTCCTTGATGGGCTTATCAACTTTCTCATTATCGTCCTTCTCAAGTCTCGAAAGGTGGTCCACAACCACGTTTTCAATCCCTTTCTTATCTCTAATCTCGAGGTTGAACTCTTGGAGGAGTAACACCCATCTTATAAGTCTTGGCTTTGCATCTTTCTTTGCTATAAGGTTTTTAATGGCTGCATGGTCCGTGTAGACAACTACCTTAGATCCTACCAAGTATGACCTGAATTTGTCAAAGCGAACACGATGGCCAACAATTCTTTTTCTGTTGTTGCATAGTTAACCTGTGCCTCATTTAGTGTATGACTTGCATAGTAAATAACATGTTACCGCTCCTCTTTTCTTTGACCTAATACGGCGCCCACCGCATAGCCACTAGTATCATACATCAACTCAAAGGGGAGGTCTTAATCCGGAGCCCTCATGATAGGAGCCAAAACAAGCTCCTTCTTTAAAAGCTTGAAAGCCTTCAAGCATGTTTCGTCAAACACAAACGGCACATCTTTCATCAAAAGGGAGCATAAAGGTTTTGTAATCTTTGAAAAATCTTTGATGAAACTTCTATATAACCCAGTGTGTCCTAGAAAACCCCAAATTCCCTTCATTGAGGTTGGCGGAGGCAACTTTTCAATAACCTCAATTTTTGCTTTGTCCACTTCAATCCCTTCATTGGAGATCCTATGACCCAACACTATCCCCTTATTGACCATGAAATGACACTTCTCCTAGTTGAGTATTAGGTTGGTCTCTTCACACCTTTCAAGCACCTTCCCTAAATTCTCTAAACAACCATTAAATGACGACCTAAAAATGGAGAAGTCATCCATGAAGATCTCAATGTACCTCTCCACCATGTCAGAAAAGATAGCCATCATACATCTTTGGAATATCACCGGAGCGTTACAAAGTCCAAAGGGCATTCTTCGGTAGGCAAACGTCCCATATGGACATGTGAACATTGTCTTTTCTTAATCTTCGGGGTCTATTGGAATTTGGTTGTAACCAGAATATCCATTTAAGAAACAATAGTATTTGTACCTCGCTAGCCTTTCCAACATTTGGTCTATAAAGGGTAAGGGAAAATGATCTTTCCGTATGGCCGTGTTGAGTTTTTTATAGACAATATAAACCCTCCAACCTGTGACTGTCCGTGTCGGAATGAGCTCGTTTTGCTCATTAGGTACCACAGTAATCCCTCTTTTCTTAGGCACCACCTGTGTGTAGGGAAAAATAAACAAATAAAAGTGTTACACGCAGCGGAAGCGATACTAAAGACGATTTAGTGACTTTTAAAATTTTTCCTTTATGAACCTTAAACCCTTTTAATCAATAAACATGCATATATATCAACAAAAGTAAATTACCTCTTGTCGCGTGATCCGATTGACTTACGTCGATGGTAATCCGCAAGACCTTCAATCCGAGCACGAACGTGGATCACCTAGGAGCGTGGTCTCCCTTTCCTTCGAATTGCAAACCTGTGAATGGACCAAACAAATGCTTTCTTTTTTTTGTTAGTCACAAAACAATCAAAAGAATGTCAAAATTATTCCGGTCACTTTTAAGTTCACAATCTTATGATCGAAACTCGCGTGAACCTAGATCGATATCGTATACACAAGCTTATTGATGTTTAAGCAATTGTATACTATCAAAGAATAATTTTTCACTCCTTTTTGTCTCTCTAGAATAAAAACTCTCTTAGAATTATGAAGAAGAAGAAAGAAAATAAAAACTCAAGCACCAATTAATTGATGTGGCCGCACCCTATAAGAACATATATATAGGTTGGCCGAATTTTTCTTCTTTTTCCTTTAGGGTTGCCGAATTCTATGTAGTATCTAATTAGGGTTGGCCGAATTTCATCATGTCACTTATATAGGGTGACTGAAATTCAACCCTAATTCTTTTTAACTTTATAGACTTCAAACCCTAATCCAACTCTTTTATTTTTATTCTTTTATTTGACTAAATAAAAAAAAAAGACTCCTTATTTGATTAAATAAATAATACTAATTTATTTATTTACTTATCAAACAAGTCTTTTACTTTTAGGAAAGATTTGTTTCTTTAATTAAACAATTAATCAATAAATCAATTAATTCTTATTTAATTAAAACAAATGAAACAAAATAATATTTTTAGGTCTAAACCTTAACCTAGCCGCCCCACTTATATATAAGATGGGCCTAATATTATTTTCCTATTTCATTTAATCCATTGGACTTTAAATAAAAAAGCCCACATGTGAACCAGACCCATTCTTACTAAAAGAAACAAGCCCACATGTCTTTCATTAATATATTAATATAATTGAGCAGCCCATTACTTAAATAATGTGCAAATTATATTCTTAATATATTAAATGCAATTCTAGATGGACCCTTAAATTGGTCCGGTAGAATATATCAAGTGATCCATGCAAGTCCGTGTGGATTGGGATCTTGGCGGGCCATCTAAATTTAAGCTTCAATAGACATAACCTAATCACAATCAACAAATGATTCACTTAGGTCCGATCCATTAATTTTAACTCATTCCACTAAAGAGCTAAAACCGAACTCTTAAATAAAGATAGAAAAGGAAGATGCTCCTCATTCATACCCTAGACAATCATATTGGAGATAGTGTATCCTCGTGATTAATATCAGTAATCGCCAAGAGTTCATAGACCGCCTATAACTCTCCAAGTTACCATATTTACTCATATGACCACGTTTTGAACTTGGATATTTTGACTTGTCCAGAAGCCATGTTTTCAATAGACACTATCGAAAACTCAACGTTGAGATTTAATATCCAATTACCTCAAAACATCCATATGATGATATTATACTCTCATTTAATTAAATGGAGCCACGATGTCCATATCTATAAATGAAGTCCTCTATCGATTAACAAATGAATATCACCAAACTATCGAGGATAGACTATGCGATATAATCGTACTCATTGATAACTCAAATGATATCACTTGCAACCATAAGTCCATCATTTATCTCAGGATTAAGATAGACTCTCCGATTGTCCTGATAATGAAAAGACTATTATCTATTGACGGTTCTAGATAAAGCTTTTCATTGTGATCCAGTTCAATGCACCCAGTGCACTAGATCCTTTTGCTCGAAGACACTCCGATGATTTTAGACTCATCATATCTCATTTGATCCCACTCAAATGCTAGCAAAAGAATTCTACAACTTTAACAAGATAAAGGTGCCCAACCTTTAACTTAAGTTGTGAACAATATTCAAGACTAACTAAAGAATTGTGTCTACCACATACATATCCAGATGTACGAACAATTCTTCTTTTCCCATAGTCTTTAGACCTTATGATTATTTACTTTGACAATTATAATACAAACTATAAATGCTATACGATTTGTTAAACCAGAAATCACTTTATTAATATGAAAAAGATTGTTAATTACAACATTACACTCTTGCTATTGAGCATAATCCTAACAATCTCCCACTTGCGCTATAGCAAATGTGTCATACCTCTCAAGCCCATATTCTCTAGATGCCCATCGAAACTCTTCTGAGGAAGAGCCTTTGTGAAGGGATCCGCTAGATTTTCTGCTGACGCGATTTTGGTAATCATCACGTCACCTCTTTGAACAATCTCCCTTAAAAGATGATACTTTCTTTCAATGTGTTTACCTCTCTTGTGACTTCTTGGTTCTTTCGAATTAGCCACTGCTCCACTGTTGTCACAGTAGATAGTGATCTGCTTATTCGCACTAGGAACCACTTCTAAGTCAATCAAGAATTGGCGGAGCCAAACAGCCTCTTTGGCAGCTTCGCATGCAGCAACATACTCAGCTTCCATGGTGGAATCAGCAATACAAGATTGCTTGATACTCCTCCATATAACTGCTCCTCCTCCAATAGTAAACACAGCCCCTGATGTGGATTTTCTGGAGTCAGAATCTGATTGGAAATCAGAATCTGTATACCCAACGGGAACCAAATCCCCTCCAGAGTATACAAGCATATTATCTCTCGTTCTCTTAAGATACTTGAAAATATGCTTGACTGCCGTCCAGTGATCAGGTCCAGGTTTCGATTGAAACCTGCTAACTATGCCAACAGCAAAACAAATATCCGGTCTAGTACAGAGCATTGCATACATGAGACTTCCAACTGCCGAGGCATATGGAACTCTACATCATGGAACTTGCTCTTCATGCTCATTCTTAGGAACTTGTTCCTTAGAAAGCTTGATTCCATGTCTGAAAGGTAACATACCTTTCTTGGAATCCTGCATGGAAAACCTAGACAAGATTTTGTCTATGTATGAAGCTTGGGATAATGCAATCGTTCTATTCTTTCTATCCCTTATTACTTGGATACCTAGAATAAAACTTGCTTCTCCTAAGTCCTTCATATCAAATTGTTTTGCTAACCATTCTTTTACTGATGTTAATACACCTACATCGTTTCCAATGAGTAGTATATCATCAACATAAAGAATCAGGAAAACCAACTTGTCACCTTTAGTCCTTTTGTATACACAAGGTTCATCAGGATTCTGAATAAATCCAAAACCTTTGACAGCTTGATCAAACCTTATGTTCCAGGATCTGGATGCTTGCTTTAATCCATATATGGATTTCTGCAACTTGCATACCTTATCCACTTGGCCCTTTTCAATGAATCCCTCTGGTTGCATCATGTAGATGCTTTCGTCAAGACTTCCATTTAGGAAAGCTGTCTTGACGTCCATTTGCCAAATCTCTAAATCTAAAGATGCTGCAATGGATAAGAGTATCCTAATGGATTTAAGCATGGCCACAGGAGAGAAGGTTTCCTCGTAATCGATACCTTCTTTCTGTGTATACCCTTTAGCTACCAATCTAGCTTTAAAGGTTTCCACCTTTCCATCCATACCTCTTTTCCTCTTGTATACCCACTTGCACCCAATGGGTTTTATCCCTTTAGGCAAGTCTACAAGGGACCAGACTTTGTTATCGAACATAGATTCAATCTCGGATTGCATTGCCTTTTGCCAATGGCGACTATCAACATCCTCCATAGCTTCCTTGTACGTATAGGGATCATCGTCGTCCGGGAGATTCTCCACTGATTCTCCCAAACCGATGTATCTTTCGGGTTGTGTTCTAACCCTCCCACTACGACGAGGAATGGTAGGTTGTTGATCTTGTGTTGGATCGGAACTTACAATTGGGTTAGGTTGTGCAACCTCTCGTGGAATTGTATCTCCTGACATCTCATTCAGGACAATTCTACTTCTAGGCACAAAATCATTCATATAGTCCTTTTCCAGAAATTTAGCATTTGTCAAAACAAATACTTTAAGATCTGAAGGACTATAGAAATAATATCCTTTAGTTTCTTTTGGATACCCTACAAATATACATGTTTCTGAACGGGACTCCATCTTTTCTGTCTTTCCTTTTAACACATGCGCAGGACAACCAAATATCCTTAAGTGTTGTAAACTAGGCTTGCGCCCAGTCCACAACTCATGCGGTGTTTTAGGAACAGACTTAGATGGTACATCGTTTAGAATGTATATAGCAGTTTGTAAAGCATATCCCCAAAAAGAAATAGGAAGCGTTGAATAACTCAACATAGACCTAACCATATCCAAAAGAGTTCTATTTCTCCTTTCTGCTACCCCATTCTGTTGAGGTGTACCTGGTGCAGAAAACTGAGAAACTATCCCATTATCAATAAGATATTGCTGAAACTCACCAGATAGATATTCTCCACCACGATCAGATCTCAAGATTTTTATGTGTTTCTCAAGCTGATTTTCCACTTCAGCTTTGAATGCTTTGAACATGTCAAAAGCATCCGACTTATGTCTCATGAGATACACATAACCAAATCTCGAGTAATCATCCGTGAAGGTGATGAAGTACTCATATCCACCTCTAGCTTGAATGCTCATAGGTCCACATACATCAGTGTGTATCAATCCTAAACATTCAGTGGCTCTTGCACCTTTGGCAGAGAACGTCCTTTTGTCATTTTACCTTCCAAACAAGATTCACAAGTTGGTAGATCATCAACCTTTAAGTCACTTAAAGGTCCGTCACTTACCAATCTTTTAATCCTATTAAGGTTAATATGACCTAAGCGTAAATGCCAAAGGTAGGTTTCATCTGTTGATAATTTTACTCTTTTATGATTAGGTTCCATTATTTCTGTGTCTAACGAGTGAGAGATATTTCTATGCAAAAAGTATAGACCGTTTTCCAATGTACCTTGGCAAATAATTTTGTCATTCTTACTAATAATAAAAACTTTATTAAAAGTAACCGAATATCCAAATTTATTCAAACAAGAAACTGAAATTAAATTCCTCTTGAATTGAGGTACATAATAAACGTCTATTAAATCTAAATGCCTTCTAAATAAATAAACTCTAATATCTCCCACTGCACTTGCAGACACTAACGTTCCGTTGCCCAAGCGCAAATTGATTTCATTCTTACTCAGCTTTCTCCTTTCTTGAAACCCCTGCAAGGAATAACAAACATGATTAGTGGCTCCTGAGTCTATGATCCAAGAATCTGTAGAATCAGCCCAAAAAACATGTTTCTAGATAATTCAAATTACCTTCTTCCTTCTTGTTCTGGGACTTTGGGCAATTTCTCTTCCAATGTCCCTTTTCACCACAAAGGAAGCATTTCCCTTTGATCTTGGTTACTTTCTTGGTCTCCTTCTTGATAGGCCCAAGTTGCTTTTTCTTCTGTTGTTTCTTGACCTTTTGACGGGCCTTAACAGTAGCAACTTTACCAACCATATGAATCTCTTGACCTTTGCCTTTCACAAGGATCTTTTCAGCACTTTGAACATCTTGCATCAGGCCTTGTAAGGTGTATTCCTTTTTGTTCAAAGTGTAGTCCAATTTGAACTGATCAAAGGAATCTGACAATGAATTGACAACCATATCAATCTTTGTCTCACCATCTATCTCAGCGCCATGCAGTTCAGCAATGTTGAGATGTGCTATGACTTTCATCATGTGATCTTTCACAGCCTGTCCAGGTTTCATCCTAAGATTCATAAAAGCAGTCACTGCCTCTCTCTTAGTCGTCCTAGACTTCATAGCAAACATCTCCTCTAGAGACATCATTATATCAGCAGCGGACTCCATTCCTTCATGCTGCTGTTGCAACACGTCGGAGATAGTGGCCATAATGTAACATTTTGCCATATCATCTGAAGTCTTCCACTGCTCATACTCATCTCTACACATTATGCTAGATTCATTATTAGGAGCAGGTGGTTTAGGAGTAGTTAGAACAAACTTATGTTTTTCACTTTGCAGTAACAACCCAATTTTCCTTTTCCATATGACATAATTATCTCCAGTTAAAGTGTTATCTTTCAGGATGTTCATAAGTGATGGGGTCATGATTTCTGAATAAAACAAAACATATATAAGTAAATAATCATGATAAAGCACTTTTAAATATTTATCTTGAATTAAATAAATAACTCAATCATAAATTCAACGGTGATCTAACACCCATAAATGTTACGCCTCCTTTGGGAGTTCGCACCATTTACTAGTTAGACTAGGTCCCACCTAATTGTTAACATAACAACCAGCGTTTTCAATTTTAGCCTTGCAATTTTACTGACAAGAACTCTTGGGAGGATATCAATAAAATTACATTGAGTGTGTTACCAAGATATCGACCCTCAATTTTCTCTCACGAAAATCCCTCCTTGGGGAGTAGATCTCGTTTGAGTCCATTGTCTAGTCTATCCTTGTAAGGAAGTATGTTGTCTAAATCTCCAGTCTAAGTCTAGTCTATCCTTGTAAGGAAGTATGTTGCTAAATTCCATTCAAGGACGCCCCTTGGGGGGATTACCAATAAATAATAAAGCTCAACTAACCTTGGAGGCCATAGGTGTTATTAAATCGTGTGATTAAATCCCATAGAATGATTTACCGAGTTATCTAGATGCCAATTTAGATACCTAAATCATTCAATGCATGTTCATACCAAAAGAGATATATGCGTGGCACTCTTATTCTATATGTCATGTTATCATACAATAACAAATATTGTAATATTTAAGCATAAATTAAATAGCAACAATTTTGGCCCATCCTAGAAAAACAAGTAAATTACAATTTGTCAGGAATACAAGATCTTCAGGTGGCCCATCAACCATACGCTCATCCTTCGGCCTTCTCCCATGGGCGTGCGCAGCCCACAACCCCACAAAGGGGCTGCCTTGCGCAGCCCATAAGGCCACACAAGGCTGCCATGCGCAGCCCACCAAAGTTTGGGCTTGTCATGCGCAGCCCAATCCACTCCTAGGGTGCGCACGGTGCTCGTACTTGGTTCCGGTTGCTTCGTTTTGCTTCGTGTCTTCGAATCTCCAAGACCTAAATATATTACGGCAGTATATATATAATAAATACTGCAGTATTAATTTTTTTTTTTTATTCACTGCAGTATTTTTACAAACCAAAAACTGCACATACTAAAAATAAAAAAAACTGCAGTAACCCTAAAAAAATACTGCACATATATATAAAAAAAAATAAAACCTAGCAATCTACCAAGAAGGAATTATGGCGATAATAGACCACCCTTCTTGTTACAACTCCGAAACAAAAATTACATTGAAAATCTAGGGCCAAAATCGAGCAATAACAAACCACATAAAATATATATAAATCCATACATCACAATAAAAAGAAATAGATCCACGTATATATACGTTAATTAATTAAAAGGGTTCAACCTAGGCTCTGATACCAATTGTAGGGAAAAATAAACAAATAAAAGTGTTACACGCAGCGGAAGCGATACTAAAGACGATTTAGTGACTTTTAAAATTTTTCCTTTACGAACCTTAAACCCTTTTAATCAATAAACATGCATATATATCAACAAAAGTAAATTACCTCTTGTCGCGTGATCCGATTGAATTACGTCGATGGTAATCCGCAAGACCTTCAATCCGAGCACGAACGTGGATCACCTAGGAGCGTGGTCTCCCTTTCCTTTGAATTGCAAACCTGTGAATGGACCAAACAAATACTTTCTTTTCTTTGTTAGTCACAAAACAATCAAAAGAATGTCAAAATTATTCCGGTCACTTTTGAGTTCACAATCTTATGATCGAAACTCGCGTGAACCTAGATCGATATCGTATACACAAGCTTATTGATGTTTAAGCAATTGTATACTATCAAAGAATAATTTTTCACTCCTTTTTGTCTCTCTAGAATAAAAACTCTCTTAGAATTAAGAAGAAGAAGAAAGAAAATAAAAACTCAAGCACCAATTAATTGATGTGGCCGCACCCTATAAGAACATATATATAGGTTGGCCGAATTTTTCTTCTTTTTCCTTTAGGGTTGCCGAATTCTATGTAGTATCTAATTAGGGTTGGCCGAATTTCATCATGTCACTTATATAGGGTGACCGAAATTCAACCCTAATTCTTTTTAACTTTATAGACTTCAAACCCTAATCCAACTCTTTTATTTTTATTCTTTTATTTGACTAAAAAAAAAAAAGACTCCTTATTTGATTAAATAAATAATACTAATTTATTTATTTACTTATCAAACAAGTCTTTTACTTTTAGGAAAGATTTGTTTCTTTAATTAAACAATTAATCAATAAATCAATTAATTCTTATTTAATTAAAACAAATGAAACAAAATAATATTTTTAGGTCAAAACCTTAACCTAGCCGCCCCACTTATATATAAGATGGGCCTAATATTATTTTCCTATTTCATTTAATCCATTGGACTTTAAATAAAAAAGCCCACATGTGAACCAGACCCATTCTTACTAAAAGAAACAAGCCCACATGTCTTTCATTAATATATTAATATAATTGAGCAGCCCATTACTTAAATAATGTGCAAATTATATTCTTAATATATTAAATGCAATTCTAGATGGACCCTTAAATTGGTCCGGTAGAATATATCAAGTGATCCATGCAAGTCCGTGTGGATTGGGGATCTTGGCGGGCCATCTAAATTTAAGCTTTAATAGACATAACCTAATCACAATCAACAAATGATTCACTTAGGTCCGATCTATTAATTTTAACTCATTCCACTAAAGAGCTAAAACTGAACTCTTAAATAAAGATAGAAAAGGAAGATGCTCCTCATTCATACCCTAGACAATCATATTGGAGATAGTGTATCCTCGTGATTAATATCAGTAATCGCCAAGAGTTCATAGACCGCCTATAACTCTCCAAGTTACCATATTTACTCATATGACCACGTTTTGAACTTGGATATTTTGACTTGTCCAGAAGCCATGTTTTCAATAGACACTATTGAAAACTCAACGTTGAGATTTAATATCCAATTACCTCAAAACATCCATATGATGATATTATACTCTCATTTAATTAAATGGAGCCACGATGTCCATATCTATAAATGAAGTCCTCTATCGATTAACAAATGAATATCACCAAACTATCGAGGATAGACTATGCGATATAATCGTACTCATTGATAACTCAAATGATATCACTTGCAACCATAAGTCCATCATTTATCTCAGGATTAAGATAGACCCTCCGATTGTCCTGATAATGAAAAGACTATTATCTATTGACGGTTCTAGATAAAGCTTTTCATTGTGATCCAGTTCAATGCACCCAGTGCACTAGATCCTTTTGCTCGAAGACATTCCGATGATTTTAGACTCATCATATCTCATTTGATCCCACTCAAATGCTAGCAAAAGAATTATACAACTTTAACAAGATAAAGGTGCCCAACCTTTAACTTAAGTTGTGAACAATATTCAAGACTAACTAAAGAATTGTGTCTACCACATACATATCCAGATGTACGAACAATTCTTCTTTTCCCATAGTCTTTAGACCTTATGATTATTTACTTTGACAATTATAATACAAACTATAAATGCTATACGATTTGTTAAACCAGAAATCACTTTATTAATATGAAAAAGATTGTTAATTACAACATTACACTCTTACTATTGAGCATAATCCTAACACTGTGCTGGACTGACCCACGGACTATCTGAAATTGGGTAAATGATACCCGCATCTAAAAGTTTTAGGACCTCAACTCTAACTACCTCTTGCATATTAGGATTCAATCTTCTTTGGTGCTCCACTGTTAGTTTAAACTACTCCTCCATCAATATTTTATGCATGCAAATCGAAGGACTCAATCCCTTTATATAGGAGATAGACCAACCGATGGTTTTCTTATGGCTTCTTAGAACCCTCAACAACTTTTCTTCTTCAATCTTTGACAAGGAGGCCGAAATTATCACCGGAAGTGATAATGACTCACCAAGGAAAGTATATCTCAAATGCTCCGGTAGTTGCTTCAACTCAAGGTTAAGAGATTTTTCAATAGACGAGGGTAATCTAGGCTTTCCCTCTCCTAACTCCTCGAACCTCCTTCTTTCTCTAAACTTCTACAAAGGTTGGGAATTCAAGTGTAGAGCATACTCCGCAACTTCTTCATCTTCATCCTCCTCAGAGGCTCCATGAACTATGCATGCCTCTAATGGTTCCTTAAGAGTTTCTCTTCTAACAAACTCTTCAACTAACGGTTCAACAATCTTAACCATCAAACACCTATCCACGTCCATCGGTCTCTTGGCCACTTTTTTTCATGTTAAACACCACGTGTTCACCTCCTACCCTCAATGTCATCTTTTCTTCCTTCACATCTATCAAAGCCCCTGCGGTATTCAAGAATGGCCTACCTAGAAGCAAAAGGATTTCCACGTCTTCCTCCATCTCAAGTATCACAAAGTCCATAGGGAAGTACAAGCTCTCTACTTTTACCAAGATATCTTCCATGACTCCCCTCGGGTAATTGATTGACCTATCGGCTAGTTGTAGGGTAACATGGATAGGCTTCACTTCCCCCACTCCCAACTTCTGAAAAACCGAGTATGGCATCAAATTGATGCTTGCCTCGGAATCGATCAATGCCTTCCCAAACTCCGTTTGACCAATGGTGCATGGGATTGTAAATTTCCCGGGATCCTTTAGCTTAGGTGGGAGTTTGTTTTGTAAGATTGCACTACAGTCTTCTATTAATACAACCGTCTTGAATTCTTCTAACTTCCTCTTGTTAGAGAGCAACTCCTTGAGAAATCTCACATAAGTAGGCATTTGGGCAAGTGCTTCGGCAGACGGGATGTTGATGTGAAGCTTCTTAACTACCTCCAAGAACTTACTGAAATTGTGAGCATCCTTGTGTTTCTTCAATCTTTGTGGATATGGAATGGAAGGCACATAAGCTTTGACTTGGGGTTGTGGAGGAGGATCATGTGATATGGCAGGCAATTCATCATGGCTAGTACTCTTCTTTTCTTCTACAACCTCTTCTTCAATAATAACCTCGTCTTCAACAACTTTTTTTCCTTTCCCAAAGTTTTTCTGTAATTCAACCTCTTTACCACTCCTCAATGCAATGGCCTTGCATTGTTCCTTAGGGTTTATCACAGTGTCGCTTCGTAAAGATCCTTGTTGTCTTCCTTGTTGTACCCTAGCTAGTTGACCGACGTGTGTTTCCAAGTTTTGGATTGAGGATTGGGTATGTTGAGAAAGTTGGTCAAACTTCGTATCAAGCTTCCTCAAGGCTAAGACTTGGGTCTCCATTCTATTGTCCATATTGCCCATATATTTGGAGAACATTTCCTCTAGGTTAGACTTTTTCTCTCCTTGATTGTTTTGAGGTTGGTTAGGGTAGTTTTGTTGTTGTGATTGAAGGAATCTGGGTGGTTGTCTTTGGTGGAGGTTGTGTTGATGTTGGGGTTGATTGCCTTTCCATGACAAATTTTGGTGGTTTTTCCATGCCGAGTTGTATGTGTTTAGGTATTGGTTGTGTTGGGGATTTTGGATGGCATGTTGTTGAGGTTGATTTTTGGAAGTTCCGGTTGTAGTTCACAAAGGCTACTTGTTCCGATGAGCTTGAAGCAAAAAGGCTTCAAACTTGACAATCCATGCTAGAGTGTGGCCCCAAACACCACTCACATTAAGCCACTTGCAAATTGCTCGGCCCGGCAGTCAACTTGCTCATTTGATTCTGAAGTGCTGAAATCTGAGCCTGCACTCTTGTATTGTTATCTACTTCTAGCACACCCGGAATCTTCTTAGGTACTTGTCTCTGTGTTCCCCATTAGCTATTGTTGAGTGCCATTTCCTCTAGGAGATCGTTGGCCTCATCCATTGATTTGCTCATTAGAGAACCCCCAGCAGCCGCATCTACTAAGTTCCTAGTTGACATGGTGATGCCTTGGTAGAATGCTTACAAAGTCTGCCACTTTGCAAGGCCATTGTGAGGACATCTCCTTTGAAGCTCCTTAAACCTCTCCCAAGCTTCGTAGATACTTACATTCTCAAATTGTAGAAAAGAAAGGATCTCATTCCTGAGACTAGTAGCCTTCCCTGGTGGAAAAAATCTGTTTAAGAATGTTTGCGCTAACTGATCAAAGGTAATGATCGATTTAGGTGGTAGTGAGTTCAACCATATCTTCGCATCATGTCCCAAAGAGAATGGGAACAACTTCAACTTGATAAAATCTTTGGGAATTCCATTGTACTTGAATGTGTCACATATTTCGTAGAAATTCTGAAGGTGAAAATTTGGATCATCACTCGCCATCCCATTGAACATACACGTAGTACTAATCATCTGAATCACCGAACGCTTTATCTCAAAAGAATTTGCTGCAATTGTAAGTCGGCAGATAGATGACATGTTCTGCTCGAATCTAGGCATTGTGTAATCTCTCAGAGTGCGCTCATCTTCCCCATGAAACAAACACTCTTAAACTGGAATGGTCGTAGAAGGCAATTCTCTCTGGTTTTGATTTGCCACAGGACCCAATTCCCTCTATTCTAAATGTGCATCCCGATCACCCATCTCTGTTCCTCTAAACCTTGCCTCACATCTATTTCTTCGAGCTATCCTCTCAATTTCAGGATTAAAGTTCAAGAAGTGAAGATTTTGGCTCCTTGTACGTGGGTGCATGCAAGAGCAATAGTACCTATCAAGAGAAAAAAATACAAACTAAATTAAAAGGTTCAAATTAGCAATAAACTAACTAGTATCAATATCAATCATCCGCTCAATCCCCGGCAGCGGCACCAAAAATTGACTAGTCTCTCAAGTGACACTCGCAATAGGACAAGGTCGAAGAGTAGCACAATGATAAGTGAAGTTCGTTCCCACAGGGATCGAGTGACCAATTACCAAAATTGATTAGTCTAAGTGATATTCAAACAATCATATTGAAACATTCTCATTTTAAACTAACTAAACTAGATTTATAAAAGGTTTTATGCTAAAGCAATAGATAAATGATACAAAATAAATTCGAATGTGATTATGGAGAGAAATAAAATAGGACTTGACTACACCCCATCCTAAATTTGACTTTCGTTCTAAACTCAATTGAACACTCAAATTATGCTTATTTAACTTATAGATTCATGCACCATAATATTAACCTACAATCTTAGTCGAGTAAAATAGGTTACAGCCAAAATCATACCCAAGCCTATCTCTCGATTACTCGGAATATATGAATGGGTTCGTTAAGGACATTGGTACACTAACGAATCCTATACGCTAGCCTAAGTAGGTCTACTTTTCTAGACATGCATAGAGGAAATTTTGTCGATCACATGGTGTGCGTCTCCGGTCGGTACATAACACACCATCAAAAGAACAATCAATAGGAGATCAATCTGTTAATATAACATTAAGCATACTAAAACATTCATACAAACTACAAGTAGCAAAATGAAGGATAAACAAAGGTTAATATAAATATATTGTCATAGGGGGGTTTCATCAAATCCTAGCACTAAGTGATAGCTCATATCACAAAGTGTAGCCATACAATGAATATATTGAAATGAATACATGGCTAATATAAAGAACATGGAAAAGAAAAAGTGATAGAAGAAACTATGTAGAGTAGCTCCTCATTTGCTTTGCTCTTCTTCTTCCAAGCTCCTTTGTCATCTCTCTTTTGGTTCCAAACAATGAGATGATGGTGGTTGTGATGTAAGGAAGGGATTTATGTATTTGGATGTTAGGGAAATTCGAAATCTTGGTAGGTTTTGAAAGATGGAAGTGATGATGTAAAAGGAATGTTAAAGGTGATGGACTAGGTCTAATTTGGAAAAAGAGTTGGTCCTTTTGAATATTCCTAAGAGTGGTATATATATGGGAGCCAAAAATAGGGCAAAAAGTCATCCAATTGACGTAATGACGGACTACTGCGGTTAGCATTTATTGGCCACCAACTGCAGCAATAGAACCGCGGCAAGCCAGAAATATCTCTGTCGCTCAGGTGCTGCGGTTCCTCAGACCGCGGCACTTTGACCGCCGCACCTGTGGAAAATCTCTGTCGCTCGAGTATTGATAATAGGAGACCTCGGCATTTGATGAGTGGCACTCTGGCCCAATGCTCCAAACTCTTCATATTTGCACACTGACCCCTCGAATCTTCTCTTTTAGTACCAAGACACCCCTGCTAAAACAAAAACCTCAAACAAGCCATTAAACACATGATTTTACCCGAGAACGATCTCAAAACGATATGGAAATAAGTCTACATTTTGTGTATAAATGAACCAATCAGCAGCCCTTTATGGTCCTCACCCTTCTACCCCACTTTCCCTCCCATTCTCTTTTAAATATCCCTTCTCTCTCACTTGTTCATTTCAATCATTTTCAAAGAGAAAACGTGCAGAATTTTTTCTTAGATTCTCCCAACTTCCAAACAACATATCTCTCTTATATTTCATCTGATTTGAGTGATTCAAATTGTAGAATTTTCATATTGGAGTCCTCTACAAACCCCAAGCAACTTTGAGGTCATTTGATCAAGTTTGCTTTTGGTTCCACACTAAATTCGGACTACATTCATTATTCTATGTAATTGTAAATTCCTTTGTGTTTTTGAGCTTGACGATCTTCAATTACCTTGGGCTTTCTTCTTGTACATGTGTATGTTCTTGATCAAATATTATTAGGTTTGTGAGCTTCAATTAAAAGCTAATTGTGCTTAATTAGAATCTTGAATATGAGTTAGGTTTTTCTAAAACCTATGTTTTCACATGCTTATGAGTCGTATTGTTACTAACTTTGTATTTGAGATTTGATTATGAATATTCTAATAATTAATAGTTCCTATTTGTGCTATGTATCTTTGATTGATCATATTTTGGAATAGCACAAGTTGTTGTATGTTTAGAGCATAGATTAAATTCAATTGATTGATTTATGAATATATGCTCTAATTGATTTCTAGAGAAGTTTGTAGATCTAATCTCACGTCTCTAGCATTTTAGCTTTTGTTCTAAAGTCTTGAATATGTGTTTCATGAACATGTTTTAGATCTACTACATAAGATCTTTTCCTTTGTCCCTTTTCCTCTCTTTTGCTTCTTTAATTTCCCATTGTACCTTATTCCCAATCATGATGCTATCCCGTACCTGCTGCAAAAATTCGATCAGAAAACCACTTCTTACCAACCTTTCAATATGGTAGCGGAGACTATAGCATTCTGATGTGTTGTGCCCTACATCCTCATGAAAATCATAGTATTTGTAGTGATTCATGCTATCTGCCGGGAGCTTTATTGGACCTGGCTTCCTGAGCAACCCCTTGTCTCGGATGGCGAGGTATATGGTTTCCCGAGAGGCGTTGATGGGAGAATTGAAATTCCCTTAATTAATATAGTGTAATATATACCAAGAGAAGGGGGTGAATAGGTTAAGCCCAAATTCTTCCAAATGTCTTTTTCTCAAACACAACAATGATATACACACTTGTTGTGTCTAACAAATGAATTGTTTTAATCAACATAAGTGGAAAATCAATACACAAGTGATGTAATCAATACAAGTTATGGAAGATAATGAAACGTAAAACGAAACTTGACACAAGTATTTTTAACTGGTAAAACTTCCTAAAAGGAAACGTCCACGGGTTGATACCACAACCATCGGCAAATAATTCACTATGACGAAAAGGAGATACAAACTCAAGGCAATCAACACATGATATACTCCCTAAACTATCAACTCATAGTCTACCCTTGGGCCTAGTGAATCACCTAGCCTACTTTCTATCCAAGATGTGTCCTAAACCTTTAGGAAGCAACTTCCTATCCAAGACGCTCACGTCTCTAAGAAGCTTTCGTGCTTATCTAGCCGGATCCCCTTCATCCTAGACAAGTCTTCTTGCTTAGTTATCCGAATCCCCTTGATCCTAACTAAGACTCCTCGTTTGACTATCCGGACTACATGTCCTAGCCAAGTTTTCTTACTCTAAAACAAAGCTTCAGTCACTTTGAAAGAGACTTCAACCTTTTGCAAGGCAAAATGATCTAAGTGATGCAAATGATGCAAACACAATCAAATAGAGAAAGTTGATCACACAAACTCTATGAACATGTAAGAGATAACTAGAATATGCTTTAAACACTCAATCACAAAGTTATCTAGAAATCCAAGCATGTGAATCAATAAGAACTAGAATAGAATATTCAATATCACACTCAAAAATCCTAGTTCTTAGATAATGAAATTAAACCTAGAAATCATAATGAAGCACATCATACAAGCAATTTCTATAATCAATTTCAAATTAATCAAGTTTAGCTAAAGATATTCAAAAATGATCACAAAGTTAAAACTCAAAAACCAATCGATCAAACAAAACTAGAACATGAATTAACATCATCCTTAACATTTTTCATCTATCAAATAGGGAGAATAAATGAGATGATCAAAAGAGAAAGTGAGAAGAAAATGTTTCACCTACAAATGATGATCCACGAACTGAAAACGTTTCACTGATAAAAATCATGACATTATTTGGCTCTAAAAATGCTTGGGGTTTGTTCTTCTCTTTAAGACCAACATTTTTGGATTTTGAATCACTTGATTCGGAGTTCAAATGAGAGAGTTATGATCAAAACAAGAAATCAAATACTTGAAGAAATTTTATGCTCTCTATTTTTCAATTTTTTCTTCACACAAATTTGAAGGGAATGAGGAAGATATTTAAATTAGAGAGGGAAGGGGTTTTAGCGACCAATAAGAAGCGGCCAAATAACCCACCCTATGAGAGGCGCATGAGTCTCATGGGGCAGAGGGGTTTCTGGGCCGTGAGCCTCACGCGCCCCTCACGGGATCACCCCAAAATGGCCTTTGGCCATTTCATGCCTCCCTCGCGCTCCTCTTACGTTCTTCAACTGTATTCGGGCATCCGAACTCCAAATTCAAATCCATTTTTGGATTACGAACTGTGACTCATTTATGTACAATGATGACTATGAAACTTTAACAAAAGGTTGTAAATTCGACTCAATACATGATGACGAAGACAACACAACGTATGAGAACGTAAAGTAGCGTAGCTTCCTAGTTTGGACTCAAAACCTGATGAGTGAGTAACCAAAATGACCAGAACTCAATAAGGAATCATATGAGATCATGTTCAAGTTCAAAATAAAAGAAACAAAAACAAATAAACACAAAGTCACACAAGTATGTCATTTCCTAGAGATAATCCTCGAATATGCAATTTCACAATGTTTATCAAATTAAATTTAATGCATGTGCATACTTCAACGCGTGTGTGAATGTGTTATACCAAATATAGCAGTACGATGCAAGGACACATATGAATGTAATGTATGTGTGTGCGGTTTGCTTAACGATGTAGGGACACACATGTATGAATTGTGTGTGTGCGCTCTTACGCCTTATAAAAGGAAGAAGAATCTTGATACCTTAGCATTTAAGAAAGCACTTTTCCCCTTGAAGACGATATTTGCATGAGAAGTTGATTTTCTCCTTTAAAGCTCCTTTCCATCAAGAAACACCTAAGTAACTAACCAATACAAATAAAGAGAGTTTTGCAATGGAATCAAGCCAACACAAATCTAGGACCTTACAATCTCCCCCTTTGGCTATTCCATGGCAAAACCTCATCCTCACCATACAATGTTCACTCAAATAAACTCATAGTTGATTGCATACTCTCATCCTCACATTACAAAGAGAACCCTAGACTAAAATGTTTTCATGTCTTCATGATTCTTCAAGAATCCCTTATTTGATCATCAAGGTACCTATGAGAAAAAGAGCAAACCAAACAAGAGATCTTCTTCAAAAAAGAAAGGTGAGATATTTTCACATAAACAAATAACAGCTTCCCTTATCTCAAACAAAATGCATTATCTCAAGCAAATGAATGTTCACATTAAAGCTCTCCCTAAGATCCTTAACAATATCAAGTAAGAATTCTTTTCTCCCCCTTAAGACAAAAATTCTCCCTCTTAAGACAAAGTCTCAATAAAGCACAAAAAGGTACACTTCTCGTACATTTGGAACATTTCTCCACACATGGTGTATATGTTTCTCCCTTTTTTTGTCAAGGAATAGACAAAGGACACATGAGATAAAGTACAATATATTAAGTAAACAAGTCATATAGAAAACAAAGTTGAATAAACTAAGCTTCCCCTTACTATGGGCTCCACATTATGATCACCAAGTAGACTTGTTCACAAGGGAATCACACATTCACACATTCAAGCAATAAGAGAAAAAATTTCATCACTTTTTAAAGTCCAAGAGTGAATTATAGATTTTCATTAATCTCTCAAAAACATTCTCACATTGCTAATGAATCAAGCATTATAAGCAAAATGTGTGTGTGAGAGAATGCTTCTAGCATATACAAATGGAGTAATTGTGATATCAACCTGCAAACTATTTCTACATCTATCCATCTAAAGTGTTTCCAATCTAGGTCAAACCGATTATCATCCGGGTTTTCGCTTTAAAGAGAATAGATTTCAACATATGAGCGTGTGTGTGCATGTGGCTCGTTTACTTATTTTTTTTGACAATCCGACCATTTCACAATCTTCAACTATACTTTATTAAGCCTTTTAGTTTTCATTTCTTTTAGGCTTTGAATCAAAGAAAATTTTTTTAATGATTCTTTTCAACATTTCTTTAATTTTTCTAACATAAACATATACGCTTCATGGCGGCTTTCACTCATTACAATGGTGTAGCTATTTCCTACAGAGAGGTACAATTTTATCTCTTTGTGGAATTTCTCCACATAAGATTTTAGTGTCTCTCTTCGTTCTTGGACCACGTCTAGGAGCATAATAGGATCTTTAAGATAGGGCTTTATCCCTATAATTGCGCACAGAAATCCTTAGTGAGCTATGTGAAGGAATCTATGTTGCCTATGGGTAGCTTTCGACACCAAGTCTTGGCACAATCAATTAGGGTTGAGGGGAACATCCTACACACCGTCGATCGAGTAGCGTTCTGAATCTCCACCTAGTGTATGAAGCTCTCCTAGTGGCTCAAAAGGTCCTTTGATCCGGAATACTTCTCGTTTAGTATTTTGAACTTGGGTGGTAACTATGCCTCTTTGATCCTTCTTAAGAACAGTGCATTCATTTCTCCAAAAGGATCCTTCTATGCTCCCCGATGTTTCCCTTTTCTTTGTTCCTCAATTTCCTTGGCCATCTTGACCATCTGGTCCTGGAGGCATTAGGGTTCATCGTTACTAGACGAACTTCTGGTCCTTCGTTGTCTGATATTTCTGACACAATAGTTGCTTCCCTATGCTCCTCTCTTCGAGGATGGTTTCCTCGGGAGCTCATTCTCAGTCCAGTACTTCCGTGCATCAGCCTGTGGGGGTCTCTCTTCTACTACCGGTCTGGCAGTAGGTCGACCTTTCTTGGGAGGAATATCAAGAGCATATTTTACCTGTAGAGGTCGGAAATCCATAGGCCCAGGTTCAAGGCCCGAGTCTATCGAAGACCGATACTCGGGTACCTGGTCTAGTTTCTTCTATGGTTCAAGGTACTTCAAAGAGGGGGGCTTCCCATAGCGATCATTCTAAGGCTAATGCTTTCTACGAAAGCCGCAGCCTGCTGTTCCAGTACAACTAGATTTGTTGCCTGGGCAGTTAGGGTCTAGGGCGCAAAGCACGCATTTGTTGGTGGGACTGATGCTGGGTTACCGCGCTTTAATCCCCTCCTATGCTTCTGAACTCTTTGGGTAGATGCTAGTGATTGAAGTCCCGATGGGTTGGGTTTCCTTAGGAAGGTCAAAGCCTCAACTTCACGATTTAGGGAAGGGCTAAAACAAATTTTTTTCTAGGTAACAAAATAGGAGTTCTTTTCCCACATACGGTGCCAAAAAGTGTTAACCGAAAAATGTTAGAGTAGTGGATTTCCAATTAACAACTCTTAAACTGCGACCTTGTTAGGTCACAGTTGGAGGGATACCACGATTGGTACCGGTATGTTCCTAGTAAAGAAGAGATAAATGCAAAATTGATCAGAGATGGGGATAAACGTGTATAGGTATCAAAAAGACAAATGGATAATTCTCTTCATTGATAAATAGAAAATAACATACAATTGAGTGATACAATGATGGTTTGAGAGGAGTTTAGATATGGTGTTTTTGACAAAATAGGCAATGGAAAATTCGTGCTAGTCGATAAGTAGAAAAGCTCTGATCTGGTTCTGGCCCCCTTTTTTCAGAGAGCTCTGTACTTATTATAGGTCATAATTCTTGCTGTCCATTCCGTTAATTTTGTCAATCAATTTAGCAATCAAACGGACACCTATTGGGCGTTGATAGTGGTTGTGTTTAGGCACGGGGATTGTCCCCAAAATTAGGTGGATTGTTTCTAATTTGGTAAGATTTGATGACATTGACTATCTCCATTTTAAATGACATTACGAATGGCAGGAAAAGTCAACTTTCTGTAAGGAAAAACATGCGGCGGAAGCAAAACGTTTGATTGTATATTACAAAAATTTTCCTTTTAAAAGAATAATCTTAACCATTAATTAATTAATATATAACAAAAGGGTATCGTACCTTTTTCCATGTGACGATTAACGTTGCGTCGATAGTAATTCGCAAGACCTTCCAATCCAATCACAAACATAAATCACCTAGGAGTGTGGGCTCCCTTTCTTTGAATTGTGTACCTGATGATGGATAACAAAAAAAAAAAACTTTTCTTTTGTTAGTCACTATAAACTTTCTAGAGAAAAACAAAAAACGTTCGGTCACTTGTGAATTCTCAATCTATTGATCGAAACTCACGTGAACCTTATTCGAAGTTGTGCACAAAGCCTTTTGATGTAAAAGCTAGTAGTGCACTATCGAAAATAAAACGTTTCTTCACCTCTTTTTCCCTTTGGCCTAATTTCACACCATATGCTTAAAGTTGGATTTTTTTTTTTTAAGCAAAAGAAATAACTCTATCCAAAAGAATTAGGGTTTGGTCAAATTCTATATGTTGTAATATATAATGGCCGAAATCCTTGCTCATAAATAACTAGGGTTGGCCGAATTCTTTATAGGTCAATAAGGTGGTGGCCGAATTCTTCTACCAAATAGGATTTATGTCTTTTGACCTAAATACTAACCCTAGGTAGATTTCCTCTTTGGCTGAAATCCACTAACAAGAAGGATTTGTCTTTTCACCAAAGACACCTATCATTCTTTATAATTCCAAACCCTAATCCAACTCTTTAGTGTATTTGTGACTATATCAAAGACTTCCTAATTTGACTATATAAATAAATTCCTTATATTTATCTACTTACCAAATAAAGTCTTTAATATTCATTATACTACCAACAATAGTATAATACTAATAAACATATTTCCTAATTAGAAAAAAAATTTTGATTTTTAATTAAATAATTAATTAACTTCCATTTAATTAAATAATAAATAAAACAATATTTTAGGCCAATATACTTATCCTAGCCGCCCATGACCATTAGCATGTGCTATATATTGTTTTTCCATTTTCTTAAATCCATTAGACTTTAATAAAAAGCCCACATGTGAATTAAACTCATTCTTATTAAAAGAAACAAGTCCACATGCCTTAAATTAATATATTAATATAATTTAACAGCCCATTAAATAAACAATGTGCAAATTATATTTTTAATGTATTAATTACAATTCTAGATGGACCTATAAATTAGTTCGGTAGAATATGTCAAGTGATCCATATAAGTCCGTGTGGATTGGGGATCTTGGCTGGCTATCTAAATTTATGTTTCAATAGACATAACCCAATCACAATCAACAAATGATTCACTTAGGTTCGATCTATTAATTTTAGCTCATTTCACTAAAGAACTAAAATTGAACTCTTAAATAAAGATAGAATAAGTAAATGTTTCTCATTCATACCCTAGACAATCTTATTTGAGATAGTGTATCCTCGTGAATAATATCAGTAAACGCCAAAAGCTCATAGACTGCTTATAGCTCTTCTAGTTTCTATATTTACTCATATGATCACATTTTGAACTTGGATATTCTGACTTGTCTGGAAGTCATATTTTAATAGACACTATTAAAAACTCAACGTTAAGATTTAATATCTAATACCTCAAAATATCCATATGATAATATTATACTCTCATTTAATAAAGGGAGCCACGATGTCCATATCTATAAATGAAGTCCTCTATCAATTAGCAAATGAATACCACCAAAAAATCAAGGATAGATTATGCTATATAATCGTACTCATTGATAACTCAAATGATAACACTCATAATCATAAGTCCATCATTTATCTCAAGATTAAGATAGACTCTCCGATTGTCCTCATAATGAAAACTTTTATTCACTGACGGTTCTAGATAAAGTATTTCATTGTGATCCTATTCAATATACCTAGTACACTAGATTCTTTTACTCAAAGACACTTTGATGATTTTAGACTCATCATAGCACATTTGATCCCACTCAAATGCTAGAAAAAGAATCTACAACTTTAACAAGGTAAAGGTTCCCAACCTTTATCTTAAGTTGTGATCATTATTCAAGACTAACTAAAGAATTGTGTCTATCTCATACATATCCAAATGTACGAACAATTCTTTATTTTTGATAGTCTTTTGACCTTATGATTATTTACTTTAACAATTATAATAATTAAACTATAAATGCTATAAGATTTGTTAAACCAGAAATCACTTTATTAATATGAAAAGATTGTCAATATCATTATTACACTCTTGCTATTGAGCATAATCCTAACACTATCTTCCTTTTTCCTTGATGTTACTGTAGGTTAATCTTCTTATAGCGTAGTTTTACTCTTGGTTCACCCCCTAGATGCACCGGTCCTTTCAGGGTATTGTTCTTCATACATAGTGGATGGTGAATGCTTGGTAAGTTGGCCTAAGGAGGAACCGTGGTACAGGAGCATCACACATCATGGGTTATAGTATCGGCGCTTTTTGGTGTAAGGGAGTCGGAGTGATGTGGTATAGGAACTTTCTGGACCTTAGCTACAACGCTTCCCGGTGTTGGGGAATCGGGACGACCTCGTTCCTAGTCCTGGTTTTCACATGGCTTGTTGTAGGTGTATTGGTCCCGATTCTTTCATGAGGTATCCCCGATGTCCCTTGTAGCATCCCTCTACTCTCAACGGTTTTGGTAAGGGAGGAAAATTCTTCTTTGGATCCCTGCCTTTTTAGGTGGTTAACAATTGAAACAAATACAGCGTGTCTAATATAACCGAGAGGGGGATGAATGGGTTGTTAATCCGATTATTACAAAATTTTTCAGATTGGTCAATATTACAAAATTAACCCAAATCAACAATTAATAAAATCAAGTATAAAATGTGGAAATTAAAGAACACTTAATTTTTACGTGAAAACCTTCAACAAGAAAAAACCACGAGCTATTCAGCAAGTTACACTCGATTCTCGAATCCACTACTTGTAATAATGTTTACAACCTAAGTTGCCCTAGACCTGGCAAGGTTCCGGTTCCAACCGTGGAACCGGACTGGAACCAAAACCAAAAAAACCGGAACCAGAACCGGTTTTTTTTTGGTTCCGGTTCTAATGTTTAACGAACCGGTCAGTTCGAACTGTGCTGGAACCGGCGGTTCCGGTTCGGTTCAAACCGGCCGGTTTTTTTTTTTTTTGACCGTTAAGGCCCAACGGCATGTTGACGTCAGCATACCGTTGGGCCTCAACGACCACCCCTTTAAATTTTTTTTTTTCTATAAATACCCCTCCTCCCCTTTCATTTTTTCTCACAAACTCACACTAATTTCTTATTTTCCTCTCATTCTCTATTTCTCTCAAATCTCAATTCTCTCTATTCTCAATTCTCTAAATCTCTAATTCTAAATTTCTAATTTTTATTTCAAGTTTCATTGTCTCAATACTCAACTCTCAAGTCTCCAACACTCTCCAACTCTCCAAGACTCCAAGACTCCAAGACTCCAAGACTCCAAGTTTCCAAGGTTTTTATTATTTATTTAATTTTGCAATTTTTTTATTTGCAATTAATTTTATTTCCAATAAATTTTATTTGCAATTAATTTTATTTTCAAAATTCCAATTAATTTTATTTCCAATTAATTTTATTTACAATATAATTTATTTCAAATATATTTTATTTGCAATCAATTTTATTTGCAATTAATTTTATTTACAATTTATCTTATTTCTAATTTATTTAATTTCCGAATAACCAATTACTATTTAGTATTTACTAAATACTAAGTTTCCAATTTCATTTATTTGCAATTTATCTTATTTCTAGTTACTACTTAGTACTTACTATAATAGTACTTAGTACATACTAGTTACTACTAATCTACTATTATAGTATTATATTATTATAGAATATAGATTTATATTTTATAGTATTATTCTTCTAAGTTCTAAGTTTTCAATTATCTATTTCAGATTTTCAATATTTCTCTAGTTCCAAATTTATTCCGTCCAATCCAATGGCAAGTGGTGGAAATGGAATGGGTCACGGCCGTGACGATCCTAGGCGTTCGATTTCGATGAAAGGTAAGGGTCAAATGGTCGATAATCTCGATCATAACGACACCACCTATCACGATTATCTACAACGCCGGGCCTATGCTAAAGACCCAGGCCTAAACATTCCTACTCCCCCTTTAATAATTTCTGAACCCGATAATAATGCCACCCCCCCCCCCGGCCCTAATTTGAGAAGTCATTCAGAAAATATGTCTGATATTGATACACCTCCGGATTATGATTTTGATCCACCGAAAGTAGATAAGGACGAACCGGATCCGAAGTAGAGCAAATTTGATCTATTCATCAAACATATGAAGAAAGTTAGGCAAGAAGATGGAAGCTATGTAGTGGCTTGCAATTATTGCAATAAAGTATATAAGTGGTCCAAATCCTAAAGATATGGCACTTATCGGAAGCATATTCAAACCAAACATCCAGAAGCAGAGACCAGATCGGGGTCACAAACACAAATTCACAGGTACGCTACTCCTAACCAACAATTATTTCGTTATACTGATGAACAAAATAGAAAAGAATTAGCTAGAATGGTAGCAGTAGAACACTTATCATTCGGTTTTTGTGAAAGGGTTAGTTTTGTTAATTATTGTCGACGAGCATTAAACCCTGCTGCATGTCGTGTTCCTAGATCCTGTTAGGATTATGCGCAATAGCAAGAGTGTAATGTTGTAATTGACAATCTTTTTCATATTAATAAAGGATTTCTAGTTTAACAAATCGTATAGCATTTATAGTTTAATATTATAATTGTCAAAGTAAATAATCATAAGGTCTAAAGACTATGGGAAAAGAAGAATTGTTTGTACATCTAGATATGTATGTGGTAGACACAATTCTTTAGTTAGTCTTGAATAATGTTCACAACTTAAGTTAAAGGTTGGGCACCTTTATCTTGTTAAAGTTGTAGAATTCTTTTGCTAGCATTTGAGTGGGATCAAATGAGATATGATGAGTCTAAAATCATCGGAGTGTCTTCGAGCAAAAGGATCTAGTGCACTGGGTGCATTGAACTGGATCACAATGAAATACTTTATCTATAACCGTCGGTAGATAAAAGTCTTTTCATTATCAGGACAATCGGAGAGTCTATCTTAATCCTGAGATAAATGATGGACTTATGGTTGCAAGTGATATCATTTGAGTTATCAATGAGTACGATTATATCGCATAGTCTATCCTCGATAGTTTGGTGATATTCATTTGTTAATCGATAGAAGACTTTATTTATAGATATGGACATCGTGGCTCCATTTAATTAAATGAGAGTATAATACCATCATATGGATGTTTTGAGGTAATTGGATATTAAGTCTCAACGTTGAGTTTTCGATAGTGTCTATTGAAAACATGGCTTCTGGACAAGTCAAAATATCCAAGTTCAAAACGTGGTCATATGAGTAAATATGGTAACTTGGAGAGTTATAGGCGGTCTATGAACTCTTGGCGATTACTGATATTAATCACGAGGATACACTATCTCCAATATGATTGTCTAGGGTATGAATGAGGAGCATCTTCCTTTTCTATCTTTATTTAAGAGTTCAGTTTTAGCTCTTTAGTGGAATGAGTTAAAATTAATGGATTGGACCTAAGTGAATCATTTGTTGATTGTGATTAGGTTATGTCTATTGAAGCTTAAATTTAGATGGCCCGCCAAGATCCCCAATCCACACGGACTTGCATGGATCACTTGATATATTCTACCGGACCAATTTAAGGGTCCATCTAGAATTGCATTTAATATATTAAGAATATAATTTGCACATTATTTAAGTAATGGGCTGCTCAATTATATTAATATATTAATGAAAGACATGTGGGTTTGTTTCTTTTAGTAAGAATGGGTCTGGTTCACATGTGGGCTTTTTATTTAAAGTCCAATGGATTAAATGAAATAAGAAAATAATATTTTGGCCCATTTACTCTAAGTGGGGCGGCAAGGGTTAGTTTAACCTAATATATTATTTTGTTTCATTGTTTTAATTAAATAAGAATTAATTTATTTATTAATTAATTGTTTAATTAAAGAAACAAATCTTTTCTAATCAGGAAATATATTTCCTAAAAGTAAAATTAAAAGAATTGTTTGATAAGAAAATAAATAATTAGTTTTATTTATTTAATCAAATAAGAAGTCTTTTTTATTTAGTCAAAATAAAAGAATAAAAGATCTATGAGTTGGATTAGGGTTTGATGTCTTAAAAACTAGATGGAAATTAGGATGCAATATAAGTCTATGGTGGGCATGTGATTTCGGCAACCCTAGTTATTTCTAGGTTAGGATTTCGGCAACCCTAATAATAAAAGAAAAGAAGAAGCAAACTTAGGCCACCTATATATTGACAAGTATAGAATCCGGCCACTAAGTGATGTGTTCTTGATACAAATTTCTTCTTCTTCTCAATTCATAGAAAGCTTTTTATTCTACTAAAACAAAAAGGAGTGTTAGATTATTCTTTGATAGTATACTATTTGCTTATTCATCAATAAGCTTGTGTATACGATATCGATCTAGGTTCACGCGAGTTTCGATCATTAGATTGAGAACTCAAAAGTGATCGGAATAATCTTAGTCATTCTTTTGATTGTTTTTGTGACTAACAAAGAAAAGAAAAGTTTGTTTTGTCCATTCACAGGTTTGCAATTCAAAGAAAAGGGAGACCACGCTCCTAGGTGATCCACATTCGTGCTAGGATTGAAGATCTTGCGGATTACCATCGACGTAAGTCAATCGGATCACGCGACAAAAGGTATTCTACTTTTTGTTATTGTATATGTATGTTTAATTAATTAAAGGGTTTAAGGTTCATAAAGGAAAAATTTTTAAAAGTCACTAAATCTAATTTTTAGTATCGCTTCCGCTGCGTGTACTTCTTTGGTATTTTTCCCAACAGATCCACTCTTGTATATACACTTGAAAAGATTTATGTAAAAGAAAAAAAAAGTTAGAAAGATTTTTTGAAAAATATAACGGTCGTGTTTCCGTATATGCTGACATATGAACTGACCATTGGCGATCACATTCATACTTGGGTGTCACTTGCCATTTTATGGATGATGCATGGAATATCCAATAAAACATTCTTGCATTTAGAGTTTTTGATGATTCACACACTGCTCAAAATATTGTTAGAATACTTAGAATTATTTTTTCAGAGTATAAAATTAAGAACAAATTTTTTGCAATTGGTTTTGATAATGCTTTTAGCAATACTGCTGCTATTCCATCTTTAATTAATTTATGCAAATCATTTCTTGGTGGTGCATTTTTTCATCAAAGATGTGCATGCCATGTTTTAAATTTATGTGTTCAAAAAGGATTAGAAACTCTTGATCATTTTATTCTACCTATTAAACAAGCCCTTCAGTTTTTATGGAAACATTCTTCTATAATGAATGCATGGGTAAAATATTGTAAACAAAATGGTAGACGTGCCGTTAGATTTGCTCGTGATGTTCCAACACGTTGGAATTCTACTTGTAAATTGCTTGCTCAAAGTTACGAGTATAGAGATTTATTAGTTTCTTTTATTCAATTTCATGTTATTGACATTCAACTTTATAAATCTCATTGGGATGCTTGTTACAACGTTTTCAATTTGTTAAAAGTTTTTCATACTCGACAAATTTATCTGGTGTTTATTATCCTACAACTCATTTATTTATTATTGAAAGTCTAAATATTGCAAGTGCATTTGCTTATTGTGAATCCGACATAGAAATAAGGGAAACCGTTAATGCTATGAAGGAAAAATGGTAACGTTATTATCATGAGTTGCCAGATATTTATTTGATTGCCATGATTTTTGATCCACGTTGTAAATTACAAAAAAATTGTTATTATCTCAATGGTTATTATGGCATCCAAGGTTTAAACATAGAATATAATGTTAATGCATGTTATGATAGAATTAAGAAATTATTGTATTCCTTATATGATGAATATCTTTTAGTTTATGGATCCTCACTCAACTTAGATGTTACACGAACACAAACTGCACAGCCCACTTCATCATCCTCCAGATTTTTGAATTTAGGATATAGTCTATTATAAAAAAAAAAACTAAAAAACCTAGATCTTCTTCTTCATCAAGCATTGACAAGTATTCTGAGCTTGAATCTTATCTAAATGATTCTTATGAGTTTATAGAAGATACGTCAGACAAACAATTTGATATATTACAATATTGGAAAGAGTACGCAAAGTACTATCCAATCATGGCTGTCATAGCCAAAAATATTTTTTTCAACACCAATTTCTACAATGGCGGTGGAACAATAGTTCAGCGCCGGGGGAAATATCTTGGATAAAAGGCATTCATGCTTGACTCCGAAAGCACTCCAGATACAGGTTTGTGTGGATGATTGGACAAAGACTCAATATAGACAACAAGAAATCGAACATGAGATAACATACGATTTCTTCAAAGATGACGAACATGAAAGTGGAGAGACAAGTACAACGGGCCCGGAATAGAAGATGTGGATCACGTATTCATGTCATCACAAGTCCATGTCATCAACAAACCTGCAATAAAAGGTAAGAGAAGTATGTGGCCTTTGATTCCTCTAAACCCCACAAGAGGATACGTAGGCAACTTAATTGTAGTGAAAATTAAGTGCAAGGCTAATAACTTTACATTTTTTTTTGTTTTATTTTAATTTAATTTTGTAATTTATCATTTATTTATTTTATGTTATTTTCGAACTTCGGGTGACCTAATTCCCAAATATCCAATGAAATGTAATATGTAATTTGTAATTTGTAATTTGACATTTTGTTTATTTTATTTTAATTTCCTTTTGTAATTTGTATTTTTTCATTTATTTATTTTGTAATTTGTCATTTATATATTTTAAAACCGGAACCGGAACCGGAACCGGAATCGGCCTATACCGGTTCCGGTTCCGGTTCCGGTTACCGGGAACCAAAACCGGAACCGGAACCTGAACCGCCCGTTCGGACCTGGAATCGGAACCGAACCGGACCGGAACCTTGCCACCACTAAGTTGCCCTCAACCATTCTCGGTCACTAACCCACCACTACTATCCTACGGGCCTTTAATAGCAAATCTAGACCACTTGCTTGCGCACTAAACCACTTTAATCACAAGACTTACTTCTCAATGAAGAGATCAATGACCTATGTGAATATTATGATATTCAGGATGCAAATAATGCTAGGTTACACTAAATGCTTATCTAGAGATTAAATTATGACAATCAAATCAATCATAGATATCAATTTTGTTATATGGCATGGCATACAACATAGCTATCATAGATAAAGCAATCATAGGCAATAGCTATCACAATACACAATCAATCAACACAATAACTCAATCTTGTAAATATAATATAATCTAAATGAATACAAGCTAAAAAAGAGATTTCATACTAAGTAAGAACACAAAAATGAATAGATGATGTTCAACATACCAAGTCATTTGTGTTGAAGAAGACCCATGCATAGATACATCATAGACGATGTTTCAATGATGTTTCGATGATGTTTTATGCACATGGAAGTGAGTTTAGAGAATTAAAGGAGCAATCTTTGTGCCTTTTCTCTCAAGTCTCTCTATATTTCTCTTTAGGGTTCTTAAAATGCATGAGCTAAGTTCAGAGAATTAGATAATGGTATATTTATAGAGAGCAAGAAAAGGCTAGGTGAAAAGACAAGTTGCCCTTGAAACGCACCGATTGGTGGTTTCAAAACTGCCGTTCCAACTGCCAAATTTAACCCAAGAGCATCAGGTATCAACGGCGGTTTCATGCCTGTTGATTCCAACCATCGATTTGAGACAAAGATATTTTAAATTAATCAGGTCTAATCGACGGTTTCAATCGACGGTAGTGGCTACTGATCATAACCACATAAATCATTCTAAAACCTGTTGGAATCAAACGGCGGTTCCATTCTATAGTCATAACCGCCAATCAAACCGTCGTTTTACCAATTGTGGTGAAACCAAAAGAGAAGCCTAGAACATTCTCCGAAGGCGATCTTCGCGCTGAACCAAGCACACCATCGTGCATGCACAGACATTTCGGGAAACGAATTTACACAACACACTAATAACACAACACAAACCATCAAAGATGAGCAAGTGTGAAGTGTGAAGTGAATGCATCCTAATTCCTAAAATGACATGACAATTATCAATCAAGATGCAATCAAATAAAACATGCAAGAAGAGAGTTCAATAACATGAATGCATATACATAAAACACACAACATACAAGAAGTATAGATATGCATGAGTTGTGTGTGTGTGTGTGTGCAACTAAGATTTTTTCAATGCAAGTAAGCACAAGTATTTTTCCTTTGGAGTGCTTATCATCTTGAGGTCTTGAGAGGGCATTTGTTGTGCTTCATCACCAACAATTATGTGCTTAAGCTACCCTTACAATACAAGCCCCAAATTGTGGTTTGTCCACGAAATAAGCCAATCAAAACTTGAGGAACTTACAACAATTTGTTTTGACTATATCGCACTATGTATCATTTGATAATCCAATAAATACCTTACCTTTTGTTGCAATCTAATTTCAAATGAAATAATATCAAATTTATTTAGAACTAGATAGATCTTAGCAACACAACATCCTAAACCCACTTATTTTTCAAGAGTATATTTATGCACTTGCTCATGATCACGGTTTAAATAGATCGACGATTCCGTTGGAAAATGGGGGCTATGATAATAAATCTAGTTCACTAAGTGTGAAGCGTTTAATTAGTCGGACGTATTAATGGATTCATTTGAGTATTTATGGTAAGGATTCTAATCAAAATCAATTTATTGGACACAACAATAAATTTTATTCGCAAATGATACCAGATGGATTTTCAGTTATTGTGGAAATTCCATTTTCCCTACGATTAATAGCTTTATTAGAAGGGAAAGAAAAAAAAATGGCAAAATCTCATAATTTCGAATCAATTCATTAAATATTTCCTTTTTTTCTAGAACAATTTCTCACATTTACATTGTCTTAGATGTACTAATACTCTACCCCATTCGCCCTGAAATCTTGGTTCAAACCTTTCGCTATTAGGTAAAAGATGTATCTTCTTTGCATTTATTGGGATTCTTTCTTCATAAGTGTTTTAATTGGAATAGTCTTATTACTCCAAAGAAATCAAATTCTTCAACAAGTAATCTAAGATTTTTCTTGTTCTTATATAATTCTCATGTATATGAATATGAATCAATCTTCTTTTTTCTCTATAACCAATCTTCTCATTTACGATCAACATCTCCAGGACTCCTTTTTGAGCGAATTTCTTTTTATGGAAAAGTAAAAGATCTTGTCCAAGTCTTTGTTAATGATTTTCAGGACAACTAATGGTTGTTCAAGCATCATGTCATGCATTATTTTAGATATCAAGGGAAATATGTTATGGCTTGAAAAGATATGCCTCTTCTAATGAATAAATGGAAATATTACCTTGTTAATTTATGGCAATAGCATTTTCACATATGGTCTCAACCTGGAAGGATTCATATTAACCAATTACATAAAGATTATATCGACTTTCTGGTCTATCTTTCCAGGGGGTGACTAAATACTTTGGTGGTGCGGAGTCAAATACTAGAAAATGCATTTCTAATCGACAATGCTATGAAGTAGTTAGAGACAACCATTCCAATTATTCCTATGATTGGATCATTGATTGTGGTACGTTTTTGTAACTCATTAGGGCATCCCATTAGTAAGCCGACCTGGGCCGATTCCTCATATTCTTATATTATCAACCGGTTTATGCGTATATATACAAATCTTTCTCATTATCACAGCAGATCCTAAAAAAAAAAAAAAAAAATTGTATAGAATAAAATATACACTTTGGGTTTCTTGTGTTAAAAGATTGGTTTATAAACACAAAAGTACTGTACGCTTTTTTTTGAAAAGATTAGACTTGGAATTTTTGGAAGAATTCTTTACAGAGGAAGAGCACATTATTTCTTTAATCTTTCCAAAAGCTTTGTTTACTTCGCGGAGGTTATATAGGGGGCGGGTTTGGTATTTTGATATTATTTGTATTAACGATTTTGTTAATCATGATAAATTAGAAATTTTTCCTAACTAATGAATAGATAATAAAAAAATTCATTAATTTCTATTAAATGTTCATGCAATAAGACCAATAAAAGTTGATAAATTGCGTATTTCACTTTTTTAACCTTTTTTTTTTTTTTTTTTTTTGAGTCTTTGATGTTATACATAGGGAAAGTTGTATGCAATGAAAAATGCAGGCACGGCTTGGGGAGAGATTTTTTTACCTATATCAATTTCACAAGGAATTTTTCTACTCCATCCGACTAGTTCCGGGTTCGAGTCCCGGGCAACCCATTTGGATTATCATATCAAAATAATATATCTATAAAAAAAATTAAAAAAAAAAGGCATTTTTTTTTTCGAATTTATTTAATTTTATTCAAAAAAAAAAATTCTTCTAAATTTCTAGATAGATAGATAGATAGATAGATAATATTAGAGCTGAGATATCGATGTTGCTATTGGTTGACACATGACTATAAGTCATGTTATACCGTTGAATAACAAGCTCCCAATTATATAGTTCTAGAAAGTTTGTGTATTTAGTAGTCCCTAATGATTAAATAAACCAAGATTTTACCATAACAGAAATTTTAGAGAGACATGAAAGCAAATGTCTATTGGGTCGCTTCTGTAACTAAACCAAACCCAGTGTAACATCGATTATTGGTATCGATTATTGGCTTAAACGTTGGGCCCAAAAGGCTACCGTATATGAGATATGGCATCCGATGCTAGAGAAATGTCAAAGACGAAGAATGATTCTGCTCTATCTATTTACTCATAAATTATAAATATAACAATAACAAACCTCTTATTAATTTCAAGGGACAATTTATATAACAATTTACGAATTTCTATGTGGGCACATTGGTAGGTTGCGTGCCAGCTAAGGCGACTGTAACTTTGTTGTCCAACATCCACTACACACAATTCTCCCTCCCTCCTATTTGAAACCAAACACGAAATACAAAATTTAGGAACAATAAATTTGGATCAAACAAACCCCAAATCTTACTTGAGGGAAAAAATAAAACATGAAGATCACTTCTTTGTTGGTGTTGAAAGTAAATCCGGACGGATCGGATGCGTTTATTCTAGCGAATGCAGCTGACGTCAGCCACTTCGGTTACTTCCAGCGCTCCAGCGTCAAAGAATTTGTCGTCTTTGTCGGTCGGACCGTCGCCAAACGGACCCCGCCCTCTCAGCGCCAATCGGTTCAACACGAAGGTCCCTTTTTTTCTTTCTTTTTTAGGTTTCTTTGATTGTATTGATAATTTCACTATTCGATTTGATTTTTAGGTCAAGAAGAAAAGTAAAATATGAGATTCGGAAATAAATTGATGATTTTTATTTGTTAATTGAATTTGGGGCTTGTTGATGGTGTGTTTATAGAGTACAAGGTGCATTCTTACAATAGAAATGGGCTTTGCGCCTTGGGATTTATGGATGATCATTATCCGGTTCGAAGTGCATTTTCTCTTCTCAACCAGGTAATAATCAAACCCCATATCCTTTTTTAATTTTGTTTTCGGATGAGTTTGGATCCATTTTAGACAAGTCTTGTTCGAGCAAAAAGGGTTTTCGGACCTGAAAATGTGTTTTTCCAAATACCATAGAATAGGAAAGTGTAATGAAAACAATTTCTTGTTATCTGAACAAAGAAGAAAGTTTACATAGAATTTATCAGTTATTAAAGGTGGTCTTTTTTAAAAAAAAAATTTATGAAAATTTGGATTTGCCCACAATTTTTTTTCGCCATTGCATTGTGAAGCTTTTGTACATTTGTTGAGTTGGCGCTTGGTGAGATGATGTGGCTCCAACTTTGATAATTGCAATGTGAAAGTTGCTTACTAAGTTTAATTTTATACTTTGGTTAGGTTTTGAGAGATGGTAATGACCCTTCTTTTATATCGGTGAAAACTTATATGGCTACTTCACATCTACTTTGTTTTGTGGATACTTGATTAAGTAGTTATGGTTGGCAGGTGCTAGATGAGTATGAGAAAACTTTTGGCGATTCATGGAGGACTGCACAGGCAGACAGCACTCAACAGTGGCCCTATCTGAATGAAGCTTTGGCCAAATTTCAGGTTCTGATTTCTTTATCATCTTCTTGGCTCTAGATTTGAGACTCTAGAATAGTGAACCGTGATCAATATCATCATTTGGAAAGTATATTGATCAAGGGAAGTCCTTATTTTTATTCGATATATCTTTGCAGGACCCTGCAGAGGCTGATAAGCTGTTGAAAATTCAGAGAGAATTAGACGAAACCAAGATTATCCTTGTAAGTATTTGGTTATAGGCTTATAGCTCTACTAGTTCATGTATTAGATCTATGATTTTTGTATGTGATCAGTTGCTGTTTATAGCACAGCACTTTTAGATATTATGGATGTTTCTTATTATTAATTTTTTTATTTTTTTTTTTGTTGAATATGCTGTCATTGGTTTTGCAATCTGAGTAACCTTTGATTTGCAATTTCCATTTGTTAGGAAGTTCTCAACCAAATTGTTTACATATATGCTGCAGTAGATATTTGGTCTATTTAAATTGTAACTCGTCTCTGTTTAAATAATATGATAGGTTTGTAATGGTCGACATGTACGGAAGTTTTTTGAATGCCCCATGCAATTCAACCGCTCCACCTGAACAAATATATTTTTTGTTAAAAGTGAATAGTTTTGCTTAAGGTTTTTGTACTTGGCTTTTGATGGTTAATATGTTTGTTTTGTATTTGTTATCTCTGTCTCTCTACATGTTGATTAACACGTCATTCTTTTCTACAGCATAAAACTATTGATAGTGTGCTTGCGCGGGGTGAGAAGCTGGACAGTTTAGTTGAAAAGAGTTCAGATCTGAGTGCAGCATCGCAGGTACTTGCACAAGGATATTTTTATATTGTTGTTATACATGTATAGCGTCTTGTATGTGCATATGCATGTCTTCTTGTTAAATCATTTTGAGTAGCCTAGCTACCTGTAGAACAATGAAAATGGGAAGCCTTGTGAACTTTTTTAAGCCTTGTTAAACATTCTACTTTTTATGTTAGCTCAATGGGTATGTAATAATGCTATCTCTAAAAGCAAACCATCGCAGATTATGGTTGTAGCTTGTAGGTGGGGTTTATGTCTTTGTAAAAAAATAAAAGTGTTAGGGTAGTCATAGATTGAATATTGGAAATCTGGTTCTCTCGTGTTGCTGACTTAAAATGGGTTGTTGAAACAGATGTTCTACAAGCAAGCAAAGAAAACTAATCAGTGTTGTACTATACTGTAATCTTCAATCTTCGGAGCGAGCGATTGGATGACACTATTATATGTTTTATAATATCATTTATCAATTGTTTTTGCTTGTAAGAATTGTGGGTTTTTCATGTCTTTGGATCAAGGAATTGACAAAGTTAGCTTATGTATGTGGTTTCTCGTTCTGATTATACAGTATATATAATAATAATATACCTTTTATGTTTGCTTCTTCTTTGATCTCTCTTTACATTCAAGAATCAAGATTTTCTCTTTATTCATGGTACAGCCATATATGGTATGAAAATGACAAAACATGATCACTGCTGATCACTACAAAGTACAAACAAGAAGAAAGAAAGAAAATAAAAGTAAACAGGTTGACCCAAGTGGTTGTTATTCTATTTTCCAAAGATAGATTTGATCCACCATATGCCTTTTGTGTCTTGAGGTGCAGATTCCACCTCTGGTGGACTGTTACTCTGTGGTGTCTTGTGGAGTTTGCTGACATCATACCCTTCACTCATGGCCTTCTCCACCAGCTGATTGTATATCTCTTCATCTAGATGGGGCTTCCTGCTCAATATCCAGAGATGCTTTCTACTAGGTTCACCAACCAAAGCAAATTGATAGTCATCATCAAGAAAGAGAACCCAGTAGTCACCAACAACAGGGATGATGGGTAGAAAAGGAGGGACATAGAACTTGACCTTGAGCTTGGCCTCATCACTCTTAGGATCAGCCTTGCTATGTAACCTCTCTTGCCATATTCCATCTCCCCTCCCATCCTCATTCAAACTGTATCTCTCCACCTTGATCAAGATTCTTCACCACTTCCATCTCTTGCTGAGTTTTTATTTTTTGTTTTGGGGGACTCTGTTTGAATGTGAATTCTGAATGATGATGAGAAGGATATATAGCTAGCTGTTGAGATAAGGTTAGATTTTCAGATGTGGAGGGTTTTTAGCCTTACACTTGTATAGTTTGATTGGTTGAAACTGCTAGATTTTTATGCTACTTTCTAGGGACTTCTTTAGTTGTCATCCTGAATTGATTGTCATTGAAAATGATTTTAAAACTTGGTGATGAAGTAAAAGGAAGTCGCCAAGAAATAGATTGGATGAGTTATACACTTTCCATTTTGTTTTTTTACTCTCAACCCTTAAATAATAAAGGGGTATTTGGGTCTTTATATTTTTTAAATATCTATCTTTTACTCATTTATATATTTTTGAAGGATTTATGCTCTGTATTTTTAAAAAATATTCAATTTAATTCTTCCGTTGATCAAACATTAATCAAATTAAACAACTCAAAAGTTACTTTTATCTTAAATCAATAAGATTTTATCTTAAATCAATAAGATGCCACATGTCAACATATAAATAAATAGAAATATATATAAAATAAAAATTAAATTTAAATGTGGAGATCCAGATTTTTATCTTTAAATAAATAAGATGTCACATGTCAACACATAAATAAATAGAAATATATATAAAATAAAAATTAAATTTAAATGTGGAGATCCAGATTTTCACTATCCATCTTATTTAAATGGACGGCCTAGATTTCCACGTAATAAAAAAAAAAAATTAAAAGTAACAAAATAAAAAATAAATTTAAAGAAATATTTTTTTTGGATCTCCACCTAATTAAAAAATAATAATAATAATTAAAACTTAATCTACCTTCAACTTCATCTTCTTCGGAACACCAAGAACACCCACCATCTACTTTTTCACAAAAACCCAGATTATCTCCAAAACACCATGAACACCCACCAAAACACACCATCATCTTCCATTTTCCAAAAATCATCACCACCTCCAACCATCTACTTTTTCACAAAAAACCCAAAAATTCTCCTTTTTCATAAAAACCACATCAATCTTACTCTCCAAACACAATCAATTTCACATCAGAAAAACCACAAACCTACAAACCCGAAGCCACGTGACCGAATTCATATTGAGAAGTTTATGCATTCAGATCAGGAGACGTATATTTAGGGCATCAGAAATCGCCTTTGTAGATCTTCGATCTTCGATTAGAGGCTTCTTCTTCTTGCATAGAATATGCAAAAACCTGTTCTCATCTTTAATCTTCTTCTTCTTTTGCCTTTCCTATTTCTGGATCTTCAACTAAACCTACAAACAGAGGCTCAAAATCATTGGCTTTCCCATGTCCTTGGCTTTAGCTTCATCTTCTTGACTTATCAAATTGGGTTTCTCAAATGGTGTCCTTCTAATAACAGACCCTATCTCTCTTTTGCTCTTCATCTTCTTTTTCTTGCTCAAAGTAGCTTCCCCAAAAGTTGTTGAAGAAGAAGAAGAAGTAGAAGAAGATGATGATGATGAGCCAAATCCCAACCCAGGTGAAGTGGGTTTGGGCTTGTTGGGGGGTCCGGATTCCTAAGCGGGTTCGGTGTTGGTGTTCTGGGATATGATAAGGAGTGTTGTGAATTTGGATTTGGATAGGATTTTTTGGTGGTGGTGGTGAAAGATGGTGGAGAGTGGATTTTGAGTTTAGTTGGTTATTGTTTTGTTATATGATATCTATCAAATTCTTACCCTTTTTTTTATTTTTTTTTAAATTAATATATAATTATAAATAAAATTAAGAAAATAAAATTTTTATTTTTATTTTACTTTTATTTTATAATTTTAAACTCAAGAGTAAACATGTCATTTTATGTTTTCTGTGACGGTTGATTGTCAAAATTATGGTCAAAGGGACCAAATTGAGTGGCTTTTGAAAATATAGGGTCCAATCCTCCAAAATTGTATAAGTGAACAAAAATAGATATTTCAAATATATATAAGGATCCAAATGTTAATATCTCAATAATAAATAATAAATATCTAACGATTGAAATTTAACCTTGTTTTAAAGTCTAATGAACTACCTTTAACAAAGTCTGCATACTCTAGAGGTGACCATGGTTTTGGTTAAACCGACGGTTTTACCTGCGTTTAACCGAAACCAGACTGTCAAAAACCGCAATAAAACTAAAACCGGAATCGGAACCGGCGGTTTCAAAACCGACCGGAAACCGATCAAACCGGTTACGGTTTCAGGTTGAGGCGGTAAAAAACCAGTTCAAACCGACGGTTTTAACCATGGTTAAACCGTCGATTTAAAAAAAATTAATTAATTAATTCTAGACGAATCAAAAGATGACACATGGTATACGGTTTGAAAAAGTTACCGTTGAACCGAACCGAAATGGTTAAACCGGTGGTTAAACCGCCGGTTTTTTTTAAAAAACAATTTGCACAATGAACGTGTGACACGTGGCAGAAAATTTGAAAAAAAAAATAAGGTGTCGTTGGCCAACGGCACCTGGCAGCTGCAGGCGTGCAGCATGCACACCGTTGGCCAACGGCCACTTTTTAATTTTTTTTTTAAACCCTAAACTTTTCCTAATTGCAAACATACCCCTCTCTATAATCCTATAAATACCCCCCCACACTTCATTATTCTTCACACCACTCTCAATCTCTCAACTTCTCTCAATCTCTCTCAATCTCAAATTCTCAATTCTCTTTACAATCTACAATTTTATTTAATTTTCATTTCACATATAAATTCTTTCTTGTATTTTTTAGTTTTTACTATCATCTATTTTTTCAATCATCAAATTGATTAACAATATTTATTTCTTCTATTTTTTACTATCAAAATATTTTTTTTCATCACTATTATTTCAACAATATTTTTTTTCAAATATCTATTTTTTTTTTAAAGTGTTACATTGTTACCACTATTATTCCAACAATATTTTTTTTTAATATCTTCTATTTTTTTTTTACTTGTTTACCACTATTATTTCAACAATATTTTCTTTACATATATCAATATTTTTTGTATTATTAATTTTTCAATGGCTAGTGGGGGAAATAGTTCAAGAAATTTGAACAAAGAAAAGGGTCCAATGCACAACTTGTTGGAACACGTTGGCGGTGATGTTAATTACGACCGATCATACCACGAGTTCCTTCAAGACCGATTTGGATTCGATCACCCTTCTAGTCCTAATCCCCCTCTAATAATTCCCGAATTCGACGGACTCAACCACGATCCCAATACCCCAAATACTAATGAAAATCTATCTGACCCCCCACCCCCTTCAAATGATTTTTTTGCAGGTGAATATGAAGAAAAACAGATGAAGTCTATCCTCTTCAGAGTGAATATGAAGAAAACGGAGTTAGATGGTGTATTTTTCCATATACAGTGCAATTACTGCTCCAAATCATACAAGACTGCCAAATCATTTGGATATGGCACGTACTGAGCTCATATCAAAAGAAGTCACCCGTCCGAATTTGAGAAATCCAATAACCAAGCCCAAATTGCCAGGTACGCAACCTCTGGTAATCAATTATTTCATTATACGTCTGAAAAAAATAGGAAAGAATTAGCATTAATGGTTGCAGTAGAACACTTACCTTTTGGTTTTGGTGAGAAAGTAGGTTTTGTTAATTATTGTCAAAATGCATTAAATCCTGCAATGCAACGTGTCCCTAGATCCACTCTCACACGTACACTAAATGCCATTTTCAAAAAAGAAAAAAACATATTGAAATCTTTTTTTTATCAATTTCAAGGTCGCGTTTCCGTATGTGTCGACATATGGAGCGACAATTATGGTAGTCATTCATATTTGGGTGTCACATGTCATTATATGGACAATGAATGGAACATGCAAAAAAGAATTCTTGCATTTCGTGTTTTCGATGACTCACATTCAGCTCAAAATAGTTTTCAACTCATTAAAATCATTTTTCAAGAGTATAATATCCTAAACAAAATTTTTGCTATTGGCTTTGATAATGCTGCAAGTAATACCGCATCTATTCCTATGTTACAAGATTTGTGCAATCCCTATTTTGGGGGAAATTATTTCATCAAAGATGTGCATGCCATGTTTTAAATTTGTGTGTTCAAGATGCTTTTATTAGACCAATTAGAAATAGTATTAATTATATTTGGAGGCATAACAAAATCCAGAAACAATGGTTAAAATATTGCTCTCAGAATAATATGCATCCCAAAAACTTTTCTAGAGATACTACCACTCGTTGTAATTCTACTTATAAGCTGCTTAATGAAAGTGTTGAATATAAGGAATTATTAGTTTCTTTTATTACTTATAACGTTCCTTCAATTTCTCTTCGATTGAACCATTGGAATGCATATATAAAAATTCTTGAATTGCTACGTGTTTTTAATGATGCTACCAATGCTTTATCTGGTGTTTACTATCCCACTACTCATTTATTTTTTATTCAAAGTGTTAATATTGCTGGTGCATTTAGTGACTGTGAATTCGATGTTCAATTGAGTCCATGTGTTGCAGCTATGAAAACAAAATGGTTAAATTATTAAGGGGAGATTCCAAATATTTATTTGCTTGTACCGTGTTTTGATCCACGTTTTAAATTAGAAAGTTTGCAGGATTATTTAACTCATTATTACAAATGTTTAGGATTAGAAATTGATGTTCTTCATTATTGTGATTCCGTTAAGACTTTGCTTTATGAATTATACGATGAATATCTTAGAATGTATGGTCCGTCTTTGAACTTGCCGGCTTCACAACCCCCACCCACATCTGGTGGTATTAGTACTTCCGCAAAATTCCAATTAAAGGGTTTAGGGGATCGACTGTTTTCCCAAAGAGCCAAAAAATTAAGAACATCTTCATCCTCATCTGTCTCTGAGCTTGACCGGTATTTAGAAGACACTCATGAATTTTTAGAAGAAGAATTTAGTCTCCAGGTTTGGTGGAAGACTCATCAATAGGATTATCCAATTTTGGCTATTATTGCCAAACAAATTCTTGGAACACCGGTTTCTGCCGTTGCTGTGGAACAAGAATTTAGTGCAGGTGGAAATATTTTGGAACCAAGACGGTCGGTTATGTCTCCACAATCACTTGAAATGCAGGTGTGTGTTGATGATTGGACAAAGGCAAAATACAGACAACAAGAACTTCAGCCGGAGATAGTGAACGAATTCTTTGAAGATGACCAAACCACCGGTATGGAAGAAAACAACTAGATTCCGTTCAAACTTCCAAACTCCAACACTGAGCAACTTATTAAAGGTAAAAGAACTATGTGGCCTTTGATTCATCTACATTGGTGGAGGATACGTAGGCAGCTTAATTGTGGTAAAAATTAAGTGCAAGACCGATTTTTTTTTTTTTTTTTTGTTTTTTTAAATTTTAACTTTGTTACTTTGTAATATTGTTTCTTTGAATTGAGCCTTCAAGGCCAATCTCTTATTTATTTTATTTTTTTTGTGAAATTGTAAAGTTGTATTTATTAATAAAGGTGAATTTCTTTTCTTTTAAACATTGTTAAATACTTAAATACTTCAATGAAAATGTTTGTAATTATTTTTTTTTATTTTAAACTTTATTCAATTGTAATTATTTTTTGGCAAGATTTTATATTTACAACCAATTTTTATGATTTATCTCACTTGGAAAAAAAGTTGAAAAATAAAAAAAATAAAAAATAAAAATAAAAACGAACCGAAACCGAAACCGAACCCGAAACCATCCAAAACCGAAACCGAAACCGAAACCGAAAAACCGACGGTTACAAACCGCCTCCAAACCGTGAGCCACGGTTTCGGTTTCGGTTTCGGTTTTAATGGACCTCCAAACCGAAACCGCCGGTTTCAAACCGAAACCGAACCGTGGCCACCACTAGCATACTCCAATCTTTTTTTTTCCTTTTTTTTTTTTTTTTCTAGTACCAACTTTCTTGAAAAACACCCGTTTTTGTTTGAAATTGGTACTTTGTTATGAGCCAAAATTTTATTTTTGGTGTTAATAGCTGGTTTTGTCCATTAAAAGTGTATTTAAAAATTTTGAATTCAAAAATGTATAAAAGTTTTGTTTTGTTTAACTGTTATGAAATAATTTTTTGTTTAAATGTGGGTAATTACTATCAAACGTTTATATCTATTAGCTATATACAAAGTGTGAGTTTTGCTTTTGAATTATTGCATCTTTTTTTTTTTTTCCTTTTAATGTCTTTTAAATATATATATATATATATATATATTTAATGGATTATGAAATTCTCTTAAACAATATAGTGTATAATACCTATAGGGGGGTGAATAGGTAAAGGCCTAATTTCTTCCAAATTCGAATTTCTCAAATACAAGAATGAAATACACACTTGATGTGTCTTAGCAATTGTGTTGTTTGAATCAACACATGCAAAAATCAATATATAAGTGATGCAATCAATACATGATATGAAAGATAAGGAAACATAAAGACGAAAATTGACACAATTGTTTTTACATGGTAAAACCACCGGCAAAGTAATTCACTATGATGAAAATGACTTACACACTCAAGGCTATCAACAAATGATATCCACCTTAAGTTATCAATTCATAGTCTACCCTCGGGTCTAGTGAACCACCTAGCCTACTCCCTATCCAATGTGTGTCCTACACCTCTAGGAAGCAACTTCCTATCCAATACGCTCATGTCTCTAGGAAGACTTCCTTGATTAGCTATCTGGATCACTAAGATCCTAGTCAAGCTTCCCTAACTCAACCATCTAGAGTATCATACTCCTAGCTAAAACTTTTGCTTAGTTATCTGAATCCTCTTGATCCTAACTAAGACTTCATGCTTGACTATCCGGAACACTTTCCTAGCCAAGCCTTCTTGCTCAAGTTAAAGTTTCACTCACCTTAACAAGAGATTTTAACCTTTTTCATAAGGCAATGATCTAAGTGATGCAAATGATGCAAACACAATCAAATAAAGCAAGATGATCAAACAAGCTCTATGAACATGTTCAAAGATAATCTAGAATATGCTTTCAATAAACAATCACAAATGTATCTAGAAATCAAAACATGTGAATCAATAAGAACAAGATAAGAATATTCAATATTTCACTCAAAAAAATCTTAGTTCTTAGATCATGAAATTAAACCTAGAAATCATCATGAAGCACATCATACAAGATATTTCTAGAATCAATTTCAAGTAAATCAAGTTTAACTAAAATATGTTCAAATGAGATCACAAAGCTAAGACTCAATAATAAATTGATCAAACAAACATAGAGTGTGAACTAACATCATTCTCAACACATTTCATCTATCAAATAAGAAGATTAAATGAGGTGATCAAAAGAGAAAGTAAGAAGAATATGTTTCACCTACAAATGATGAGACTCGAATTGAAATCTATTTGCTGCGAAAAATCACAAAATCATTTGACTTTGAAAATGCTTGGGATTTATTCCTCTCTTCAAGACCAACAATTTTGGCTTTTGAATCACTTAATTTTGAGTTCAAATAAGAGAGTTATTTATGATCAAAACAAGAAATCAAAAATTGAAGAAATTTTCTGCTCTTAGTTTTTCAAATTTTTCTTCACATACAAAATGGATGGAAGGAGTAGAGTATTTAAAAGAAAGAAAGGAGGGAGATTCTTGAAGAATCAAAGGAGGACACATCACTCTGCCCCTTGTGAGGCGCGTGAGCCTCATGAGGCAGAGGGATGTATGGGTCGTGAGGCTCACAGCCTCCTCACGCGCCCTCCTTGATTGGCCGTTAGCCAAGCTTGCTTCCCTCGTGCTCCTCTAGCGTTCTTCAGCCGTATTTAGACATCCGAACTCCGAATTCAAATCCATTTTCGGATTATGAATCGTGACTCCCTCACACTTAATGATGACTATGAAACTTTGCAAAATGATTGAGAATTTGACTCGATACACGATGATGAAGACAACACAACATATGAGAACGTAAAGTAGTATAGCTTCCTAGTTTGGACTCGAAACCTAATGAATGAGTAACCGAAATGACCGAGACTCAATAAGGAATCATATGAGATCATGTTCAAGTCCAAAAACAAAAGAAACACAAACAAATAAACACAAAGTCACAAAAGTATGTTATTTCCTAGAGATAATCCTAGAACATGCAATTCTACAATTTTTGTCAATATGAGATTAATGCATGTGCATACTTTATCAAGTGTGTGAATGTGTTATACCAAATGTTTGCACAACGATGTAAGGACACACATGTATGAATTGTGTGTGTGTACACTTATGCCTTGCAAGAGGAAGAAGTATCTTGATACATTAGCATCCATATAAGCGTTTTTCCTCTTGAAGACAATTTTTGCATGAGAAGTTGCTTTTCTCTTTTGAAGCTTCTTTTCATCAAGAACCACATAAGCAACTAACTATTACAAATAAAGAGAGTTTTGAAATGGAATCAAGCCAACACAAATCTAAGATCTTACAGATTCTAAGTCATCTGATCTTAATCGACCCTTCCATTTTGAGGGTGTTTAATTTAAACGTTGGAGAAAAAAAAAACTTTTTTTATTTGACCACCAAGAAATTAGCCACTATTGTTAACATCGAAAAACCAGTTCTTCCTAAAAACCCAACCACTGAACAAACTGCAGCTCTAGAGAAATGGATTGCAGATGATTTTATTTGCTAAAATTATATTCTTAATGGTTTGTCTGATGATTTATATGATTATTATACTACTTATAACACCGCAAAAGATGTGTGGGAGGCACTTCAGAAAAAATATGATACTGAAGAGGCTAGAGCTAAAAAATTTGTTGTCAGCCGCTACTTAAAGTATCAAATGACAGATGACAAATCTGTAGAAGCTCAATCACATGAGTTGCAAAAGATTTCCCACGAGATCACGTCTAAAGGTATAAACCTGGATGATCAATTCCAAGTAGCAGTGATCGTGGAAAAGCTGCCCCGAGTTGGAAAGACTTTAAGAACCAGTTGAGACACAAGACCAATGAGTTTTCCCTAGAGAGTTTGATCACACGCCTTCGAATCGAGGAAAAGACTAGAAAACAAGAGCTAAAGGATGAATTTCTGGTTGTGACAAACAACAAGAATTTCAACATGAACTAGACCCCTGTTGTTCTGAAACCGAGAGTTAAGAAAATGAAGAACCGGAATCATAACAAGAACCGCAACAATAAAACACAAAGTAAGAATCCGTAAAATCAAAATAAGCAATAACCTCCCTTATGGAACAATGATTCGTCACAGTTTTCTTCCTATAATTGTTACAAGCTAGGGCATCTTGCTCGGAATTGCCGAAATAAGTGAGTTGCACGTCCTGCTCTTCAAACTACCTTACACTTGTGCTTCTTGCCATGTCTTCTATGATTGAGTGATGTTTAAGTCTTATTCTAATGTTATGGACAAAAAGGTGTTGTTAGGCGACTCACACTCCACCGTTGTTGTTGGTAGTAGGGAAGTTGAACTAAATTTTACTTCTAGGAAGACTGTCATTCTTAAAGATGTTTTGCATACCCCATAAATAAGAAAGAATCTAGTATCTGGTGATCTCCATAACAAGGCATGATTCACTCAGACTATTGGAGTTGATTCATTTACTCTCATCAAAAATGGATTTTTTGTTGGCAAAGCTATGCCACCGAGGGCATGTTCAAACTTAATGTTGATGCTAATAAAGTTAATATTTTTGTTTACATGATTTGTTCTTTTAATATTTGGCATTCTAGACTTTGTCACATCAACAAAAGAGTAGTAAAAAATATGAGTAGCTTAGGATTAATTCTAGAACAATCTCTAAAAGATTTTAAGAAATGTGAATTCTGTAGTCAAGCGAAAATCACAAAAACCTCTCATAAATCTATAATTAGGGTTTCTGAACCTCTTGACCTAATTCACTCTGACATTTGAGAATTTGAAAGAATTTTGACTAGAAATGGAAAAAGGTACTTTATTACCTTTATAGACGATTGTTCTAATTTTTCCTATGTCTATCTTTTGAAGAACAAAAGGGAAGCCATAGAAATGTTCAAAATCTTTTTAAGTGAAACAGAAAATCAATTTAACCGAAAGGTTAAAAGATTTCGTAGTGATAGAGGGATGGAATATGACTCAGACAAATTTGTCAAATTGTATAATTCACATGGAATTATCCATGAGAAAACCACCCCTTATTCCCTAAAAATGAATGGAAAATCTAAAAGGAAAAATAGAACTTAATATAAGTTAATAGTAGCTGTCTTACTTAGCTTACAAGTAGCCTCACATTGGTGGGGAGATGTTCTATTAACTGTGTTATGTCTTGAATAGAGTTCCCAACTATAAATCCAAAATTTTACCTTATGAAATTTGGAAAGCTACAAAACCAAATGTTTCTTATTTTAGAACATGGGGTTGTTTGGCTTATGTTCGAAAGCCTGATCCAAAAAGGTCAAACTTGGCTCTAGCCTTTTTCTGTTCAATCATACATTTAACTCTACACATATTAATATAATGAAAGCAATTTGGTCTAACATGACCATTAAAACCACAAAAATGACATGTAGGAATGTAGTTATGAATCATACCATGTCCTTGCATATACATAGAAGCCTTCCCTTGTCTTTGTGGTTGTCTTGGTTGTTGGATAGGATCTCTCCTTCTTTGTTGTTAATTGCTTCCTAGGTTTAGCTTGAATGATTGGTCTCTTTCCTTTGTGAGCCATATGTTGAGGAAAGTTAGCTTGATGAGCTCTTAAAGGTTAAGCTTGAGGTTGTTTTCTTGGAGCCACCTTCACTTATGCACTATATGAGCATTGTCCTAAATCAATCTACTTCTTAAGAGTTTGAACCGGTGAGGCTTCTTTGTAGCTCAAGCTCTTGAAAAACATGGTTTTGTTAGGAGTGGAGATCTCCTTGCCACCTTCAAACCCAAGACCTCCCTTATCATAAAGACTCTTGCTAACACCAAGCATTGATAGGAAGATTTTCGCCGTTAGAAAACCATCCGTCAAAACAATTTATAAAACTTATGCGATGCGTTTACAAGTATAAATACGAGTAAAGCGGTAAGCACGGGTGTCGTCCACTGAGACCGGGGTAGCGATGATAAAATTAGGATTAATAGAACTAGTAAGCATAAAAGTAAAGTATATGGTAGGTGAAAATATAATATAAACTAAACTAAGAATGCAATCTAAATGGAATGGTAATGGAGTGATGAATGTATGATGATGGAACTATGTAGTTGATGGACTCGTAAGTGAATATTGGTGCAATTGCAACAAACTCTCAATTGAGCATATAATGACAAATGTAACCAACCTAGGGTATATAGTGTTGGCTATGTATCACTAGCAAGAGGTCAATCTAGGGTGTATAGCGAAAACCCCCTACTAGCGATTAATCCCTCCTAAGTAACCAACAATGGCTAGTTGCTCAATTAAGATTCTAACCATGAAGCTCATCTATCTAACTATGACTCAACCTATTTCTAATATAGCCATCCTAGGGTGTATAACGATGACTTCCAATTCCTTCACAAGTGGCCAACCTAGGGTGTATAGTGAAGGCCACCTGTTTGAGATCGGATGAGGCTCGAGGTTATTCAACCGGATTCTACGCGAACATTAATTCTTGCAAAATCACTAAAGTAGCCAACCTATGGTGTATAGTGGAGGCTTCTAATTCTCTCACAAGTGGCTAACCTAGGATGTATAGTGAAAGCCACTCATTCAAGATTAGATTAAGGGCACGGTTTGTAGAGCCGGATTTCTGAAAATCCTTCCATTCAATAGAGCATTAGACAATGCCTACTCAAGTAATCCAAATTAACATGCCAAGAGGGTGTATCCAAGCAAATCAATAATGGAAATCAATTCAAGCAATGGAATAAAACATAGAGATCGATTAAATATAAAACATAGAGTTTATTTACAAAGCCCAAATATCCATCAAACAAATAACATCAACTTCATAATGGGGTGTTTTAGCTACTCATGTTCATTACAACAAATACAAAGCTAAGAGAGAGATTGAGAGGAAACCCTTGAAGAGCTCTCATTCCTTGAAGCTTTGATCAAAGTCTCCTAGTTGCCCTTGAGTTGAGTAGAGATGATTTGGATGAGAGGGAGAAGTGTTTCTCGAGATAAGTTACAAGAAAATATGAAAATATGTGGGGGAGGATGTGGGGGATCTTTTTGGTCGATCTCCTGCTTTTCTATTTATAGAGGTTGTAAAAATAGGTCACAAATGCTTAACAACTAAAGCTATCGCGCTTGAAGTGCGGGTGGAGTGCGGTTGGATTACCCACACTTTACCCACACTTTAACGATCAAGTGCAAATCCAACTCTCTGGTCTGGGCAACAGTGCGGGTGGAGTGCGATTGGATGACCCGCACTTTAACTGTCATGTGCAATTCTAACTCTCTGATCTAGCTTGAAGTGCGGGTGGATGACCCGCACTTGACCTGCATTTTATTTCTTCCTCGTGAATCGGGTCCCGAGTCTATGACGGAGTGCTGGTGGAGTGCGGTTGAATGAACCGCAATTGACCCGCACTTTATCTTGGCTGTAGGTATCAGGTCTCGGTTTTGGTTAGGAGTGCGATTGCGACCCGCACTCCTAGAGCTGCTAATGACTATTTGTCCTTCCTGCTGCCACCTTTGGCCCCTTTTCGGTCGAAACTCTCGCAACACGCTTTTAACACCAGAATTACATCTATTGTCTACAATTAGCACCAACGAGCCTATTAGACATAAAATATACACAAAATACACAAAAGAACGAGACAAATTAATAGGAAATGAGGGCTGAAATATACAAAAATTTAGGCACGATCAATGTGGTCAAGCTTCTTGGTGTTAGAGGCCATCTTAGTCATTAACCATTTAGCTTCTTCAAGCTCCCTCTTCAAACCCTCTTCATTTCTCATAGACAAAGCTAGCTCATCTCTTAGCTTGTCTTCATTCTTCTTGGATCTCATCATTTGTTCACTTAAGTGATCAACTTGTGTTGGGAGCTCTAGGTTTTCTTCCTTCAATCTTCTAATTTCTCTCTTATTCTTTAACCTTGAACTCTCAAACTTGACTATGTAGTCTTGGAGATCCATCATATCCACATTTCCATTTGTGGAATGAGATGAAGAGCCGTCATCACTTGAGTCAATTTCCTCTTGACCTTCATCCTCTTCTTCACTAACACCTTTGCTCTTGTAGGAGGCGACAAAGGCTATAAAGTTAGTCATGAGTTCTTTATCATCCGAAGACTCATCTCTCTCATCAGAGTCATCACTTCCACTCAAAGTGGTGGCCATCACTCTCCCTTTCTTGTTCTCAAAGCATTGGATCTCTTTCCTTTCACTTCTCTCTTACCTAGGCTCAAACCTCTTAAAGGGAGCCTTTTTCTTCAAGTCTTAGCCTTTGGATCTAAAACCCTTATTCTCGGTCTTGACAAATTTCTTGAACCTTCTCATTAACAAGGCCATGTCTTCGTCCGAGTCATCCTTCTCCTCCTTCTCAACCTTGGAATCTTTCAAAGTAATTCCCTTTTGTCTTTTAGGAGGTGTGAAGATAGGACCTTTCCTAGACTCATATGCTAGAAGTCTCCCAATCACCTTAGTCGGCTTCATATCCTTGTAAGTGTTATTCTCCTCTAAAGCCGTTACCTTGGACTCAAACCTCTTGGGAAACGATCTCATTATCTTTTGCTTGATCCTTCTATCCAAGTAAGGGTTATCGAGTTGATGACTTTGGTTGACAACGTCTATCAACTTGATCTCAAAGCCGTTGAAGCACTCATCCTCCTCCATCCTTAGCTTCTCGAATTGAGTTTAGAGGACTTAAAGCTTAGAGTCCTTCACCACTTCGGTTCCCTCATGTGCTACCTCTAGGATGTCCCAAGCCTCTTTCGCAATCCTAGTGTTTTGAATCAATTTATATTGATTCTCATCCATTGCACATAGGATGGCATGCATCGCTTTCCTATTCCATTTTGATGCCTTAAACTTTTGCATGTTCCATTGCGCCTTAGGCTTGAGTACATCCTCTCCTCCACCCGTAGGAGTCATCATCGGTGATACGTAGCCATCTTCAACCGCTATCTAAGCCCGGTCATGGATTTGGCATATGTACGACTCCATCTTGCCTTTCCAAGAGGCATAATTTAAACCGTTAAGAAGTGAAGGTCTCGTGCTAGAAGCACCTTCGTTGCCACAACCGTTTCCACCATCGTTTCCACTCATAGTATTTATGAATGAATAAAATAAATGCAAATGTATGAATGATCAAAAATCACACAAAATGCAAAACACATCAAAATGAGAAAATGATCACCTAAGTATATATAGGAACTCTCTCTGATACCAATTGAAACTAATAATGCACGGTGTGTATAAAACTATCTAGAGGGGGTGAATAGATTTTAACCCTTTTTACCAATTTTCGTGATTAGTTAATGTTACGAAAATACCCCAATCTAGTTAAAGCAATAAACCAAGTGTAAAGTGCAGAATTTTAATAACACTTGATTTTTACGTGAAAACCTTCAACAAGGAAAAACCACGGGCTATTATGTACGCCACACATGAATCTCAAATCCACTAATTGCAATGACATTTACAACCTAGGTTGACATCAACCTCTCACGGTCTATAATCTGCCACTACTAACCACAGGCCTATAAAAGTGGACTTAGTCTAATTTGCTTGTACCCCTCACTGGTAGACACAAGACTTACTTCTCAATGAAGAAAATAAAAAGCCTAATGTGAATAATATGATATTCAAATAGCAAGTAATGCTAGGTTACACTAAATGATTATCTAGGATGAAAGATGACAATAATCACAATCCTAGATATCAATATTTGTTATATGACATGTCATAAAGCATAGCTATCAAAGATTAAACAATCCTAATAATAGTTGTCAAAATACAACTCTCAAACAATCAATATAATTATCTCAATCTTGTCAATAGAATATGTTCTATAAGCATACTAGTGATAAATGAGATTGCTTGTTAAGAAAGACACAAAATATGTAAGATATTAGTGACCAACTTACAAAGCTAAGTGTGTTGAATAAAAACCAAGCATATATGGCACCTAGATGATCATGGATGATGCTAGATGATGTTTGGTGCACATGGATATGTGTTTGAGTAATCAAAGGAGAGTTTTTTAGTGATTTTTTCTCTTTGGAAAAATGTTAAGTCAAAAATATAATTTGGACTCTCTTAAAACGACCTAAAGTCAAAGTAGCATAAATATAAGGTGTCAAAATGATGCTACGTCGTTTTAATAAGTTTGTAAAAAATTTGCCTAGACCGCTGTTCACCCGCTTTATGTAGGGCAGTTGAACAACGATTCACTTGGAAAATGAAGAACATGTTTTTCATGAACCGCTCTACACAAGAACGACTTTGGGACAAACCAGAGGTGATTGCTCTCAGGTTTTTGAGAGCCGATGTTCACCCACTCTACGTAGGGCGGTTGAACGGCTGTTGAAAGGTGATGGAAAAAATTCAACAAGTGCCTCGCTGTTTGTATAGCAGTTGAACAGCATGTAAAAGCAATTTTGCTCAGTGCCTTTGGTAGGCACTGTACGTAGGGCGACCTAAGGGTGGTTGTACAGCGCCTCCCATCAAACATGCATTCTAAAAGCCTAAGCATGATATGGCAATTAACATACAAGATGCAATTGGTTAAACATACATGAAGAGATATTAAAAACATGAATATACACATATAAAAACACACAACATACAAGTATCAAATATATGCATGAGTTGTGAGTGTGTGCAACTAAATCTCTTCAAAGCAAGCACTAGAAATTTACCTTTGGTGCTTTTTCTTTTAAGGTCTTGATATGGCCTTGGTTATGCAAAACATCAACCATCAATAGCCTAAGATACCCTTACATCAAACCCCACTTGTTGTTTGTCACCAAAATAAGCCAATCAAACTTGAAGAACTTACATGTTCTGTAGGCGTGTGGTTTCTGACGTTAACAGTTTAGAGATTAGGTGTATGTGTAATTGTATGGATGATCTTTTAATTCTTCGGTGCTTAAGTCTTCGTTGTCGCCTGACTAGGGCTCCGGTTATCAAGAGTGTGATTTGGTTGCTTCCAGCTCCTGGTTAGATCAAAGTTAATACGGATGGTGCCGCCTTGAGTTCTCTAGGCATTAGGGGTTCTGAGGGCGTCTTCCATAATTGTAGAGCTTTTGTAAAAGGTTGTTTTGCTATCCCTCTTAGTCAAGTGTTTGCCTTTGAAGTTGAGCTTCTTACATCATCGACAGCCATTAATTACACTTGGAAGTACAGGTGGTGTCAGATCTGGCTTAAGAGTGACTCCTCTTATGTGGTTCAACTGCTATCTTCTCACCATGAGCAAGTTCCTCGGCGGGTTCGATAGGCTTGGTAGTGGTGTATCTATCATATTTCGCAAATGGAGTTTCAGGTGTCTCATGTTTTTAAGGAGAGAAATCAGGCTGCGAACGTCCTTTCTAAGCATGCTTTAGGGCTGAAGGTTGATGCTTGGTGGTTCTCCACCCCATCTTTCTGTTCTTTGCTGGTTGGCAATGACTGTATGGGTCAGGCGTTTTTTCGGTTTTCCAAACGTTTTCAGTTTCTGTTTAGTGTGGCCTACAGGTCACTGTTTTTGTTGGGGCTGTTTTCCTTGGTTTTTATGCTTTTTTGATCTTTGTTACTCTTTTATTTTTATATAGATGGATACTGTCTAGGGTTTTTTCAACATATAATTGCTTGTAATGTTTTTCCCCTTTAGGTCAGTCCAATTTTAGCAAAAAACATGTATATTTAAATGTCAAGTATTTGAGAGAGACAAGGACTGTAGGCAATATTATGCTTGAATGTGCAATACGTGAAATACATCAGAGCAATGAGTGTGTGCTTAAGAGTGAAACACAGAGAAAAGATAAAAACACTACAAAGCAATGATATTTATATTGTGATTAGAGTAAGTGTTCCAGAAATTGGTGATTCTTATCGGGCCAATGAAAATCATTATTTAATTGATCCTAGAAGAAAGGTACATCTCTTATTATTATTATTATTATTTTAGGAGAAAAGAATGGATATATATATATATATATGTATATATATATATATATATATATTAATGAGTTGTGATGGCCAGATTACAAAGATTTACATAAGAATCAAGAAGTAGAAAGTTGATCCTTGATGGTGGACCCCTGAGCCCAACTCCCACCAAATTCTCTCAGCAAGCTCTTATCCAAAGGCCAAGTAATCAGATCTATCTCATCCTTCATCCATGGGGAATAATCCTTGCCAAGTATCAGTCCTGTGTCAGGCCCTTCACCTCTAAGATCGCATCTATCAACCGCATAAAAGGTAGAAAAGGCGTCTTCCAAAGGCATCTCAAGATGCATGGGATATGTCTCTTTCCGTACGCTTCGACAATAAGCGCGCCACTCCCTCTTTTGCGTCTGCAGGACCGCCATGGATTTCCTCATACACACCTCAATAGATGATTTCCATTGATCTCTGGCCTTATCAGTCGCCCGATTCCTCACTTTAAAAAACTCTTCGGTGGAAACCGAATCTCGTTGAATTCACGAAGGAGAAGAGCTTCATAGGCAGGAGATCATTTAAAACGGTCTACAAACTAGACCTTTAATTCCGCTCGAATCTCCTTGGAAATAGCCTCGATAGGAAGTGACTGACAGTTCAGATCATCAGCCTTTCGCTTATACGTAAACCTGACATGGTTCCGGTTTCGGTTTCGAACCAACGGTTCCGATTTTGGGTCTAGTTGAACTAGAACTGCCGGTTTCCTTCCTGGCGGTTCTGAACTTTTTTTTTCATTTTTTTTTTTTTAATTACCATTACAAAATATTACATTTTATTTATATAAAAAATAAAAAATAAAAAATAAAAAATAAAAAATAAAAGGTTAGAAAGGACATTGTTGAGTATCGGACCATGACCAATAACCCTTATCCAAGTAATTTAAGGTACACATCTATTTCTTTCTTCTGTAATTAAATATTAACAATTATTGATGAATTCTCACCAGGAGCTACCAAGCTGCAAGCTTATATTATAATTATTCCGGTGCACAAAAATGTTTTAGGATTGAAGACGGGGTCGATTCTCATATATGGCCTTAATGGCTGGGACTGGCAGGTAAATTGATGGAACCATACTTTAATTAATTAACTGTCTAACGTTCTTAATGTTTATTAATGATTGTGAAGACATGTATGGAAATGATCATGCCGATGAGTCGATGACTTGCTCTAGTAATGAGACCATTTTTCAGAAGAATGCATGAACAACATTTGCCTAGTGTTTCGGGTTGATCCATCGGTGTATGGACCTATTTGCATTTCGATTCAAGAGTCAAGACTAGTCTTTCGGATCGGTTATGTAATCTTGTCAAATGGTATCAAACCCGAAGACCCGATCATATCGATAACATAATTGATATTTTTAAAACAGATCAATTTGGAGCAATAGTAGGCCCAGATTGATCAACCAAACTTGAACCCAACACAATCCACATCAAATTCCAGAACCGGACCCACACGGCTGGGTTGAACTTTGAAGGAGAGAGAGAGATGTGTGGTAAACAGTAGATTCATATTTTGTCGTAGTAGAAGTAACTAATAACTAATCACTGTCAATTGCCAGTCAATGAATGCACCGCACCCACATTAGATCTCCACTGAATCTAACATATATAGAGAAGATAGAGGAGAGAGAGAGAGAGAGAGAGAGAGAGAGATGTCAAGGAGATCATCAGGTGGTTCTTGCTTGAGGTGCTGTTTGGTGATATTCGCAGTGGTATCAGCTCTAGCTGTTTGTGGACCTGCTCTCTATTGGAGATTCAACAAGGGTATCACATTATCTGACTCTAAAACCTCTTGTCCTCCTTGTATCTGTGATTGCCCTCCTCCTCTTTCACTTCTCAAGATTGCTCCTGGTATGTGTCTATCTGGGCAACTTTGTTTTATGTTTTCTCTTTCTGGATTGTGATTGGATTCTGATTTTGTTGTGTCTTATGTTTGTTAGACTGAAATTGAGAGGTACCCTTTTCATCATTTATTGGTTTTGATCCCTTTTTTTCTGATATCGGGTTGTTGTCAAAATTTATGATTTTGTTTGTTTAGGTGTTGATTTGGAGTGAAATTTAGGGTTCCCATTTTGTCGATTTGAGGCTTGATTTGATTTATTATTTGTTACTAATTTTGAACTATGAGTTTTGTGCATATTGGAATAGTTGTATTACAGTGAGGGGCACCCAATTGAAGTTAGATTTATTTATATTCTTTAACCTTGATCATATTTTGATTATGGTATTATCAAGAATACCAATCTCTTCACTTTGAGGTTTTGATATGATGTTATTGCTTCGATTTAATCAATTTGGGCTGACATTATTTTATCTCATTTGAACATATATGGGATTTCCATGAAACTAAGGAAGTTTCCATTTCATGGAGATGAGGTTCGGTTCTGTTGTTATTGTTAATTGTGGAATCTGACTTCTTTCCTTGCTTGGTCTGAAATAGTCATTATGACTTCAATCTTATTTCAGGTGTTCAATCATTTTTTATTAGAATGGAATCAAACAATGCACTTTTTTCTTGTATGAATCCAAGATTTTGTCAATCATATAAGAATGAGATAGTTTTATACAGTACAGACTTGACAAAAACAAAACAACTACTTGACAGACACTAATCACAAACATTAACTTTAGGCTGGTAAACTTTTTTGATTCCTTGTTATTTTATCAGTTTAAGATTATATTTTTCTTTTCTTTTTAAAATTATATACATACCTACAATGAGAAACTCATCCAATCCCACTTTGTGTCTGAAGGATTCGATTTACTTAATTCATTGCTTTAGATTTGCAGATGTGCATCCCTAATCCTTAGGCAGGTTCTATCAAAGCTTTTTTTTTTTTGTCCATGTGAGCTTGTAATATTGTACACACGTCGACAAGTCTTTGCCAAGCTACTCATTTAAAATTTACTGTTGTACCTTTATAATTAAGTTTGTCATATAGAGCATATGTAATTTTGTAAATGATAAATAATTTGACTAAATATATCTGCGGCCTTCGAAATTCGGTGTTGCTAAGAACTCTTCGTAAGCATTCCAGAACTTGGACATAGATCATCCCAAAGTAGTTTACATCTTTAACGATGATGTTGAGCCTTCTCCAATAGGCCTATCAATTATAAGTGTGTGATAGAAGTTATAAGTGTGAGCTGAGAAGTTATTTACATCCAAATGGCATTTTTTTATCTGAAAAGTGAGTAATGCCCATTTTTTGGCTTTGTAGTTGATAATGGTTAAAGTTCATTGCCCTTACTGGGTTCTTACATTTACTTGTAGTAATCTATTTTGAAAGAAAGGGAAAAACAAAAAAGAAACTACTTTTCTTGTGTGTAGTCCAACAATTTAATAATTGCATCATGTTATATCCTTGTATTTGCAGCTGTTTCATGCCCTGCTTTCCATTTGCAGTTCACATTTTCTCTATACTATCTATTGTTTATAAAATTTAGTTTTTCTTTTGAAATTTCTTGCAAAATCTAGTGCTTCCTTTTCTATATTTTTTGTTATTGAACATGTAAAGTCTGGAGTGGTATTCAACTTCACAGTTTCCGCTTAGATACTAATTTCACCTTTTCTTTTTTGGCTTTTTTTCTTTTGCAGGGCTAGCCAATCTCTCAGTCACAGGTTAGAGCTCCTTATATTGGTTGAAGTTGGTGTAGCTTCATTATATATCCCGTCTTTTTAGTTTTATCAGTCTTTATAATTGCAATGATGATGAAGATCACTCCAATAAATCAAAGTCAATTATTTGGTTCTGTCTTTCATTTCCTGCTTTATTTCTTTTAATAGATAAGTATAATTTGGCGGTTTTGTTGGTATTTTTTTTCTTTTTGAATCCTTGAACATATAGTCTGAACTTGCACATTTCCTCGTCTGTCTGACCAGTTGCTTCTACTTTGTAGGGTAAAATGTTAGTATAGCGCATTAATTATCTACTTTTGGTTTCAATTTACCAAATATTTTCTTCTATGATTTGATATCTTAGTTCTTCTAATTCAAGATTTAATACATATAAGACCGGTGATATATTCTTGTGTTTGCTGCTGTTAGCCGACTATATTAAATAAAGGATGGCATCCAACAAACTGCAACTTCAGACCATTAAATCTTAAGAGCAATTACCAATTAGATGGCTAAGGGATTGTCAATCTTTTGCACTTCGCTTGTCATTCAAATCTCTTTACCTTTTCATTTTTGAAGTACCATAAAATACCCCCTTTTCAGGTACTCAGTCCATTCTTGAGCTTCATTGTGCATTTGGATTACACAGAAATGATATTAGAATGTAATAAAAGAACCAATTTTGGAGGCTTTGAAAGATATTGTCAGCCAGTAAAAGCTTTCAATTATATTCTTTTGTCCAGACTCACTTCTCTGATTCTCTCCGTAATTGATGATCATTATATAACTTTTGTTTACTGTTATTTGAAGTTAAATTCCTATAATAATAAAAAAATAAAAAATAAATAAAAAAAGATGCTGACTGCGGTGATGATACAGATTGTGGAAGTGATGACCCCGATGTCAAGCATGAGATGGAAAAGCAGTTTGTGGATCTTCTGACAGAGGAGTTGAAGCTGCAAGAGGCTGTTGCTGAAGAGCACTTGCGTCATATGAATGTTACCTTTGGTGAAGCGAAAAGGGTGGCTTCTCAGTACCAAAGGGAGGCAGAAAAATGCAATTCGGCAACTGAAACCTGTGAAGAGGCCAGAGAACGGGCTGAAGCCTTGCTGATCAAGGAAAGGAAAGTGACTTCCATGTGGGAACGAAGAGCCCACCAAATGGGTTGGGAAGGTGAATAGTTTTTCGTATAATCGATTAAAAAAAAAAAAAAGTTCCACGTAGTCAAATTAACGAATCGCCAAATGTTATATGCAAACAGGCAAGCAAATTTGCTTGGGTTGTGTTGTGAAGGCAGAATTGCCCTCGCTCTGCTTGTATTTCTCAGGATAAAGATGAGTCCAGCAATTTTCATTTCTAATTGACCTATTGTGGAATACTTTCTTCATTTACTATAATATGATGTTGTAATACGTACATTATTTCGGTGCGATACATTGATACATGTAAAACAGGTTGTGTTACGTCAAGTTCAACCTTGAATGCATGACTTATCGGTATGATACATCCATGCTGTTTGTTCTTGACTTGTGTTATTTTAGAAGCCTGAGACTTTCAAGTTTCAAGCTATTTGTTCTTGACTTGTGTTATTTTAGAAGCCTGAGACTTTCAAGTTTCAAGTTTCAAGTTTCAATCATGAATCTTAAAAAGGAGGAAATGGTGGAAAATATCACTTTTTCCAACTCACTTGGTGACAAAATGACCAGTTTAATAATGTAAGTTTAAAAGGCACTAAAGTAAGTGATTTCCCAAAATGCCCTTATTTTACACACTCTCTTTCTTACTTTAAAATTTTCTGAGATTTTTTCTTTTATATTCCTCTATAACAAACCTTCAATGGAGGATGGAGGTTGAATACCATAACATTATCAATTCATCTCCTTTGGATAATTAATTTTGTAGAGCTTTTTTTTTCAATTCAAAACCCTAACTGGGTTCCTTTTCATTTGTTATCTGAGTCTTTTGTAAGTCTTTCTTTGGTTATATGAATTTTGAATCTAATTGAAAAGTCTCGGAGAAAAAATGAAAAGGCTCGGACAATTCATTAAAAGTTTCAGAGAAGAAATGAAAAGGCTCGGAGAAGTAATGAAAAGGCTCGGACAGTTCATTAAAAGACTCGGAAAAGTAATGAAATTAACAAAAAAAAAATTGTTGAAAAGTCTCGGACAGTTCATTAAAAAGCTCGGAGAAGAAATAAAAAGGCTCGGATATTCAAAATTAAAAAAAAAAAAAATGATTGGCTTAGAGAAGAAATGAAAAGTCTCGGAGAAGAAATGAAAAGGCTCGGAGAAGTAATGAAAAGGCTCGGAAAAGTCTCGGAAACTAATTGAAAAGTATCGGAGACTAAATGAAAAGGCTCGAGCCTTTTCATTACTTCTCCGAGCCTTTTCATTACTTCTCCGAGACTTTTCAATAATTTTTTTTTTGTTAATTTCATTACTTCTCCGAGCCTTTTAATGAACTGTCCGAGCCTTTTCATTACTTCTTCGAGCCTTTTAATGAAATGTCCGAGCCTTTTCATTTCTTCTCTGAGACTTTTCAACAATTTTTTTTTTGTTAATTTTGAATCTCCGAGCCTTTTCATTTCTTATCCGAGCCTTTTAATGAACTATCCAAGCATTTTCATTACTTCTCCAAGCATTTTCATTACTTCTCCAAGCCTTTTCATTTCTTCTCCGAAACTTTTAATGAACTGTCCGAGCCTTTCTAAGCTTTTTCCGAAACTTTTTCGAGCCTTTTTAACAATATTTTTTTTTTTCTTAAGGTTTACAAAAGAGTGTTTTAAATTGAAAAAAAGAAAAAGAAAAAAGCAACTAACAAGATGATTTGTATCTCAGATGTAACTAACAAAGGCTGGGACATAAAAAAAGTCATTATTGTGTTTGGTCGAGGTCCACCGTCGTCCATTGATAGAGGATTTTGAAAGAAAAAAAAAAACAAAATGGTGAAGAAGGTTACTGTGGGGAGCATTTTTGTCCGTTTACCATAATAGGTGCTTTTTAAACTTAAGTTATTAAACCGGTGACTTTCTTACAAAGTCAGGCCCAAATAGTGACAAAAAAATTTTGAACCCTCTTAAAAAGTCTCTTGTATTTGTAATTAAATGGATAAAACAGGATTGAATAGCAAAGTAGTTTTTGCAAGATAATCATAGGTACAATTTTCAACTTTAACAAAAAGGCAAACCAGATCTAAAACAACTTGAGAAATTACTTATTTATTGACCAATGTTTTGTTCCTTTAAAAACAATAACCTGCATATGATATTAATATATATATGGAGAGAGAGAGAGAGAGAGAGTTGAGAGTTTCAAGTTTCAAGTTTCAAGTTTCTAGTTTCAAGGGGTATGTTTTTTTTCACATAGAATCTAATCTTAAAGAGTTTACTCTGTAACATTATTGTTGGTACCAAATGTGACCACATTTGGAAGATATAATCGGCAGAATATACGTATTCGAATGACATAATACAAGCCCAAACCACATGACCGCCCAAGCCTAAGAGACCCAATATGTATATATAAATAAAGAGATTGAGGAAGAAAAAAGATAGAGTCGAAAGTAAAATGCTCGTTTTTTGTTCCAACAATTATAAAGACTACAGGATGCTGCGGCAGATGTGTGTGTGTATAAGTAAACATGTGCATTCATGTGCAGGTGACTAGGTGAGAGAGGCCTTATTAGTATTTATTATTATAGAGTTTAGGTCATAGATGCTAAATTTAAAGTCGTTGGATATTCTGATTTTTGATAATTATTAGAAAAGTGAAGAATAACGGGATCCATTTTCCTCAATTGAACAAGAAAGAAGCTAAAGATTTTCTTGCCCATTTTCCCAAGATCCAAACAACATGAAAACGTCATGTATGGAGCAGCAGCAACGTGATAACAGAGGATGATATGTAGGGTCAAGTGACCTAATAAACCATTGACTTTCTCAAGAAAATAAATAGTCAAAGAAAAAAAAGACATATCCAAATAACGCGGTTTCAACTTTCAATGTTCATGCACTCACTCTCAAAACACAGCTGGGTTCTTTATTTTATTTTATTTTATTCATTTTTTATTTTATAATATACTAATTTATCTATATCTAGATCAACACAGAAAAACCCACCAATAGATCTCCATTACTGCATTGAAAGCTTTGGATGGAAAATTTAAGGAACAAGAAGAGAGGGTATGAGCAGAGTGATGAGGCAAATCTCGTGCCGGATTCGAAGAAATCAAAATTGCCTGCTTTGGCCAGGTTTGATTCTTGTCATCTAATTTTAATATATTTATATAGTTTTAGAGGATCTAAATTGACCATCTTTGATCATTAAAATGTCAAACTGTATATATGCAGTGTAATTGTGGAAGCTTTGAAGGTGGATAGTTTGCAAAGATTTAGCTCATCTTTGGAGCCTCTTCTCCGCCGAATTGTGAGTCATTAACTTACTTGTGATAGTTTGCTCCACAGTTTGTGTCTGGGATACAATTACACATCTAGCTTTTGTTTATGAATTATAGGTCAGTGAAGAAGTGGAGCGCGCTTTGACAAAGTTTTCGATTGATAAACTCCCTGCAAGGTTTACATTAAAATGATTATATCTTGAAGGAAGATAGGAATTTATCAATTTGTGGAGTCACTGATTGTATTTTGTGTCTATGACAGTACTCCACCACCAAGAATACAAGGGCCAGGAGAGAAGAATTTGCAACTTCATTTCAAAACTAGGATGCCTCCTCACCTTTTTACAGGGGGGAAGGTTGAAGGAGACCAAGGAGCAGCGATCCATGTTGTCTTGGTAGACATAAACTCAGGCAGTATTGTCCAAACTGGGCTGGAATCGGCTGCAAAGCTGAGTGTTGCGGTGCTTGAAGGCGACTTCAATGAGGAAGATGATGATGATTGGACTCAAGAGAACTTTGAGAGCCATGAAGTGAAGGCGCGCGAGGGAAAAAGGCCTCTTCTTACGGGGGATTTGCATGTGATCCTCAAGGAAGGAGTAGGAACTCTGGGAGATCTTGCTTTCACCGATAACTCTAGCTGGATAAGGAGCAGAAAGTTCAGGCTTGGTGTGAAGGTCTTCCCTGGTTATTGTGAGGGGATTCGTGTTCGTGAGGCTAAAACGGAGGCTTTTGCTGTCAAAGATCATAGAGGAGAATGTGAGTTCTCTTCTCTAACATACCTTTTCACTTGTGACTCATAAGCTTTGTTTTGAAGTGCAAATTAATTGTTTGTCGTAATTTTCAGTGTACAAGAAACATTACCCACCTGCCTTACATGATGAAGTTTGGAGATTGGATAGAATAGCAAAAGATGGAGCACTACACAAAAAGTTGATCAAGGCTGACATTTCAACTGTTGAAGATTTTCTTCGACTACTTGTTAAGGATCCTCAGAAATTAAGAAATGTAAGGCTTTGATTCTTTGAATTTTGTTTTAACTTCTTTTCTGTGTTCTTTGTTCTTTACTGTCAGAATTTTACTTTGATGTTCATAAAATAGATACTTGGGAGTGGAATGTCAAATAGAATGTGGGAGAACACAATGGATCATGCCAAGACATGTGTATTGGGTGGGAAGCTTTATGTTTACTACACAGACGAAACTCACAACACTGGTGTTGTCTTCAACCATATTTATGAGCTTAGAGGCCTCATTGCCGATGGCCAGTTCGTGTCTTTGGAGTTACTTAACCACAATCAGAAGGTTAGAAACTCTTAAACATTAAAAACACATATGTTTAGTTATGCTACTTCTTCTATCTGCATACTCGGGCTTGTTTTACGTTCAACATACATCCATTGCAGACTTACAGTACTAATGTGTGTATTTACCAACAGATATCTGTCGATTCCTTGGTGAAGAGGGCATATGAAAATTGGCATCAAGTGGTTGAATATGACGGCAAAGTCCTGAACTCACTGACTAGTAGAAAGAATGCTAATAGAGTCTCAGCTGTGTCTATAGTCGACAACAACTACGACCCAAATCACTGTATTTCAACAATTCAAAGCAGGCAGCAGCAATACATCTCCTCTGAACCTAGTCCACAATGCCAAACCACAAACAACCAACCTAATCCAGTACCTCAGTTGATTGAATTTCCATTTGTGAGGTCTGATGAGACTGCGGTGATGACGCTAAATAACCCACAAGCAGCGATATCTGGCAGCATTGATTACATGTCAGTTGAAAACCCTTGTGCTGGGAGTTCTTACTTTCCAGGAGATTGGTCGCGGCCAAGGAATGTGCAGGGAATGGAAGACTTTTTCTCTGAGGAAATTCGATTTCGTAGTTCAGAGATGTTAGAGAGTGATGACATGCAGAAATTGTTAAAGACATTAAGTATGGGTGGAATGACTCCTGGATATGATCATTCCAATGAGGCTTGTTATTCTTATGGCATCCAGTACGAACCTCCAGTGGACAATACGAACAGGCCGGAGCTCAGCCGGGGATCTGGGAAGGCTGTTGTCGGATGGCTTAAGCTTAAAGCCGCTTTGAGATGGGGGATTTTTGTAAGGAAGAGAGCTGCAGAGAGGAGAGCTCAGCTTGTTGAGCTAGAATGAATGAGTTTAATGTTCAAAATCTAAATTTAACCTCTTTTAAACATTCATTTGGAATTTTACCTAAATTCCCATTTGATTGTCAAGGAAAGACAAGAAAATGTTGGAAAACACAACATTTATAGTAGTTGGAGATCTTTTTTATAAACTTTTTCCATTGACTTTCTGGTAAAAAAAAAAAAAAAAAAAAACCAAGAAATGTTCAACAAGTATATGTTTTCTGTGGCTTGAACGTTTTCCTCTCAACACCAATAGAGTTATGGATTCCACAACGTTATTAATTGTTTAAACCTGAACGTCTATTTTTCAAACTAGACGAATCACTTGCAATTAAGCCAAATCGCAATGGAGAGAAACAAAATTTACCCTAAACTGGATTCACTCAATATATATATATATATACTGTGTGCAGTACAAAAAAATGTTCATCCATGCAGTGAATTCAACATAATGCCACTACAGATATTGTAAATTATTAAGAACAATTTCAAGATTAGAAAAAAGAAGTGTGATATAATCCATTGCAACCAGAAATTGAATGTAGCAACAGAAAAAGAATGGAAGAAGAAAAAAAAAAGCATAACAAATTACATAATTACAAGCTCCTAATAAAAGATTATCAAACTTATGTTGTTGTCACCCTTTCTCTACCTCAAGAAATCAGCAATGACTGACTATTCACATGTACGACCCAAGGGTGTAATCATCAAATTCGAATTCTCCATCCCTTAATAATGCTTCGTTTTGGTCCTGCATCACATACATGAACCTCGTAATGATGAAGCAAAAAAAAATGGCATCGACTGCATTGATTTATATTAAAATGGGCAGAACAAATTCAAAAGGTATCAATAGGAAATAAGAACTTAGTGACTCAAAACATAACTGACACTGGTCAATCAAGATATCTAACTTACCCGTTTCATCATCGTACTCATAATATCATCCAAGGACTCGTAATTATTTTGATTGAAACCATCTTGGGACTTGCTTTGCTCAAAGAGGTAGTCATCATTGGACTTCATTTTTGTATCCAAAGAAGATTTTTCGACCCCAGTGTGCTGAGCAAGATGAGGAGAGATACCATTAAATTGATCTATCAAAGACACATCCATTGTTTTATTGCTGACTGTACTGCTTTGGTCCGTATTCTGTCTAAAGGGACCTATATCACAATTGCCAGAAACTAGGGAGTTTACGTTGCTGAACTGATGACTTAAGTTGTGGTTGAAATTCATATTCTGAATGACGTTACTGATCCCAGTAGCTTGGCATTGCATGTCTCCTCTAGAATCCTCCATATGAATTGGCACAGCCATGGAAGAAGAATGATCCAGCAAGTTGTCACCAATTTGACAAGGTAAATTGCCACTCAAGTTAGTATGAGGCAACTGATTGTGACCGAAAGGTTCACTCAACGGTAAAGAATTTGATGGAAACTTTGACAATTGACCAGCACCTTGCCAGCTTTCCTCATGTCTACTATGATCCAGAAAATTAGAAGAACCACTTACACCCATGTCAAAAGATCCCGGATTTAGCAAAGCCACACCAAGAGAAGATTGATTTCCAAACGCTCCCTTACTTTGTGCTTCTTGTCGTAGGTTTGCTTGTAACAACAAGGGATTGCTTGAGGGACTGGATAGAGAACTGGTTGAAGTACCAAGAGTCACTCTGGCATCTGCGAAGCTAGTGACAGATGTAAAAGCTGTTGGATCATTAATTTGATGAAACTCTCCGATGTGAGAAATGGACTTGCTTTGCGACAGCTGATTAAGCTCTAACGATGCTTGTACTCCATTGAAAAAAATCAGACCCTGGTTTGCAGGCAACATGGCATTCTGTAGCTTTCCAAGAGCATTACAGGAGTTTCTCAAGGTCTGGGAATGACATGACTGGATCATGCCAGAGGAAGCAATTCCACGCATGGTTAAGCCAGCAGTGGAGTTCAATCTACCGAACATACCACCTGGCTGATACGTTGATATTGAAGTGCTTGAAAACCTTCCTGGACTACTCAATGAGCGAAAATCCCCAAATCCATCCACTGCAGCCATGTGCATAAACGACGGATCTTTACCCCCTAATGCGGCAACCATGTTAGGTTGCTGACTAATTCTTTTCAAGTAGAGCCTGTATTTCTGCAAAACTAGAAAGAAAATAAGCTTCAGAAACGGCATTGTAACCATATTATATGAATTTTCAACAAAGTCCCAGATAAGGTAAAGTAAGATATCTAACCAAAACTTTCAACTATATGCCTCAGCTACATTGTAATCCGACCATAACATTAGAATTTTAATAACTAAAGAACCAAAGCTGATCTTATCAAAGTTCAAAACCACCCCTCTCTTCCACAAAGTAGCCTCATTGAGTGTAAAAGGAAGTTATCAAAGTTTCTGGCCCGTATATTATGTTTGCTACTTGCGCGGTTAACAAAGAGGGCATTTTTCCATTAAAAAAAGTTTTATGGGTCCAAACTGATTCAAGGAGTAAAAATGCAAAAAGAGATAACATGTGTAAACTTTTAACCAGTAAAGCTTTCCCTCACTACATACTTTTTGATCATTTCGGTATATTCTTGTCTTGAAGATCTCGTTAACACTACCAAAGATCTATTAACATACCCGATATTGATCCTTTTTTTTATTTATATTTACTACTCCTGCCATTGTTAAGGTATTGATAGAAATTGAAAGATTTGTCAATATATCAGTTTTAGAGCCAACATTGTACAAAAGTCTCTCGGAATATAAAGAACAAAAAGGAAAGATCTGTGACCTGCAGATGACTAGCTACATTTTCCCTTGATAGCCATTCAACATTCATCAGGTCAAGGATTTTCTTCGGAACAGCCTCTGCATATGATTTAAAAGAACAGACAAGAAAATCAATTAACGCGTCAAGAATAAGAATTCTCTTAAATAAATAAATAATGATTCTCCATTGTGAAAAACTTACTTTCAAATCCCAGTTGATTAACAGCTGCAACAAACTGCTTATGCAGATCTATAGACCAAACAACCCGAGGCTTCTTTTGGGATGTAGACTCCTCGTTCTCGTTCCCGTCCTCTTCAGCCTCTTCATCGTCATCTTCGTCCTGGTCCTTCCGTTTCCTACTAAATTTTCCACTCTGATCAGAATTACCGGTAGACATGCCCATTTGTCCACCTTCTCCAGTTCCAACATGACCTTTCTCTTGATTGGGAGACTTGTTCTGGTCCTTGGGTTCGATTTTCTTTTTCCTGATTACATGTTGCCATATGTTCCTCAGCTCCTCGATACGAACAGGTTTCAACAAGTAGTCACATGCTCCATGAGTGATCCCCTTCATTACAAGCTTGGTATCGCTGTACGCTGACAACACTGGAACCAAATTTCAAGTACAAAAGAACTACATTAAAAATCGAAAAACATAAAATTTTAATTGGATTCATCTCATTATGTAGTAGTAAAACTTAATGAATGTGAAAACGAAAGCAAAGATCATTTAATTTCATAAAGTAATAAATAGGTTTTCTGCTTACTTATGACTGGTAGGTCCATTTCAAGCCCCACAAGCTCAAGAAGCTTAAAACCATCAATGTCTGGCATGTTAACATCACTGATAACCAAATCATACTTGTTTCTGTTTTCCCTCAACATTTTCAATGCCATCGCGGCCTGATTGGTTATTGTGACTGCAAAAATCAATTAACAGCATGTAAGAATATGCAAAATCTGAAGAAAATTTTTAAGAGTCAAAGTTCACATACCACCACCATTAAAGCAGATCGATTCATATGTACTACCTTAATAGCAAAAAGTCAAAAACACAAAAACATGACATGAACAGTACCCAACTGTATTCAACCGCCAATTAAATCCAAGAAATAGCAAAAATTAAACTAAAAATAGAAATATAAATAAACAGACTCAATGAGGACAATCAACATCCTACTGACTATAATTTTTCTTATGTTTGAGACATTTTAACAACTATGAAACCTTATAAACAGAAGAATTGAATTCGAAATTGAAATTGTGTACACAGTGAATTAAGCACAAGAAAATTGACTAGACAAGATACTCAAAACAGAGTACCCATCAACATAAATTATGTTATACATAAAATATATATATATATATATATTAAATAAATAAAATACACATAAAATGAAATAATTAAAAAAAAAAAAAAACATTTCTAATAAACAAAGAAAAAAAATACATATAACATGAAAATGAAAAAAACAGAACAAACCTTCATACTGGCATTTTCTGAGGAGATTCTCTAAGACTTTAAGGCAAATCGGGTCGTCATCAACAGCAAGAACACGCATACCAATCGGAAACCGGTCAATGGCACCATCTTCACCGACCCTTTTGTCCTCCACAGCCATTTCAAATTGAAACAGCTTCAAAAACCCAGGTGAGAAACAGAGCAAACAAACAGAGATTACTCGAAAAAAAATAAAAAAGAGTTTGATTTTTGACTGTTCAAAGCTGTTAAAGGTGTGAGCTTTGAACACAAACACAAAACCCAGATGAAAAAACAATAGAGAGAGAGAGAGAGAGAGAGAGAGAGAGAGTTGAAAAGAGATGAAAACTAAACAAAAAACCCAGAGAGGGAGAGAGTTAGTACAAAAAGCTGTACAAATGGACAATGATGGTGATGGCCAGAACAGGGTTTTTTTTTTTTTTTCTTCAATTCAACACCCAAAACAAAAAGTAAAAACCAGAAATCTAATAATTTTTTTTTTTCATTGTACACCAAAATCTCTCTCTCTCTTCTCTGTCTACTGTGTGGTTTGTCTTTAGCTTTTTCTTTCTTTTTCATTCACGACCCAAACAAAGCCTTTTGTTTATTATATATATATTTAATTATTTATTTATTTATTTATTTTATTATAATATTTTCTCTATTATTGTTCGTTTCTATTTTTGTTATTAATTTAAAATTATTAGTGATGTTCACATATTATTATTATCAATACACGCTAAAATCTCAACCGTTGATTTCAAGTAATTGTTTGATGGTGGCCCCACCTAATGAAGATCATAAGAATGTGTGATTTTGATGTGAAAATTGAAGGGTGATAAAGGGCATGAGGGTTCATTACCATTATTTATTATTATTATTATTAAAATTTACTATTTATAAAATTTAAAATTTAAATAAGGGAAAGTAGCCTAAATGGGTATTTATGGTATCGTGGAAACAATTAGATAAATCAGGGTGGGAAATTCTAAAAAGATTTGGATAATTTAATTAGGTCTTAAATGGTAATTATATTTACAAATTTTTTTTTTTTCATTTTTGTCAAGTAATTTAAAGCCTCCAGACTCCAACTAAAAATTTCTTGGATTGATTTTTGGATTAAGCTCTTAATTGAGGTCTAAAAAGTTAGTGAAAGACAAAAATGTCCTTCATGTTTCAAGTAATATGATTACTTTCTTGACTGCAAATTTGTCCCCTACAAAAAATTAAATGGACACGATGTTTCAAAAATGGGTGTCAAGCATTAAAGGATTTTCTATTTTTTGATGAAATTGTTTTGGTAAATCTTGTAATAAAGAAATTAGTTGTAATTATGTTCGTAGAAAAAAAATAATAATTAAAAGCACTATTACTTAAATCAGGGTTATTCCATGTGAATTTTTTTTTTTATCATCCTCTGTGTTAGAGGTTTGTCGGTGATAGAGGTTTGTCGAGATTTGAGAGTAAAGCCATAAAATTTTGTTTGGAAAGGTTAATATAGTAAAATATAATATTTTAGGGACCAAAGTGAATTTTTACAAAAATTCAGTATGATATATATTATTTAAAAATAAAATTGTACTAATTATTTAGGGAGTGGGGTAATGGCCTTTGTGAGACCATGTCAACCATTACAAGTACAATCCAAAAAATAAATCCCATTTCCGAGGATTATTTAGGGGTTGTCCGGTACCATTTTTTAATGGTGTTTATGTTTTTGTTTTTCAAATACGTGTTCAGTATCGTTTTTCATTTTATTTTCAAAAACAAAAACAAAAACAAAAACAAAATGGAAAACAAAACCAGTGTTAAAAGTGAAAAATTTGAAAAACAAGTTTTATAAGTTTTTTTATCATTTTAAATAAAAAGGACTCAAATCAGGTGTCAAATTTTAGTGTCCCAATTTTTGTCAAACCAACCAAATTGGGACATGTGTGCACATTTAATTATTATTTTTCAACTGCTTTCATAAATGTGCACACATGTCCCAATTTGATTGGTTGGACACAAATTGGGACACCAAAATTTGACAGTTGATTTGATTCCAAATAAAAAACTCACCTTTTTTTTTTTTTTTCATTTTTTCTTCTTCTTCTACTCTCCATCGTCACTCTTCTTCTTCTTCTTCTTCTTATTCTCGGATTTGCTCCTCCAAGGCCAAAGGAAGTGAGTTCTTCTTCTTGGATTTGCTCCTCCAAGGCTGGAGGAGGATCTCACCTCCTCCAGCCTTGGTGCCGCCTTTGAGTCTATGACTAGTGGAAAAATAAATAAATACATAAAATAATAGAGAATCAAAGAAGAGAGAGGCCATTCGACCAAATCAAAAGGCTGAGAAAAGAGAGATTCAACAAAAAGAAAAAAAGGGACAGAAGCGAGAGAGAGAGAGAGAGAGAGACTTTTAGATTGAGAATTAAATTAAGCTAAAAAAATTATAAGAAACATCTTTCTGATCACTTTATTGGCAAATTTTGATATTTTTATTATTAATGACAATTTTTGATGTTTTGGATCAATTTAGTTTTAATTTTTGATATTTTTCGGTTCACCTACCGGACGTTTTTTTAGTGTTTTTATTTTCAGAATACAGCTTTCAGCATATGGTACCAGACGTATGTTTGGATTTTGAAATTGAAACCAAAAACACTGTTCATTGTTATTTTTTAAAAACAGCACATAAAAAACGTTATAGGACGCACCCTTATTTATTTATTTATTTTAAAAACCTTGTAATGATTATTTTAATCATCTTTTTCTTTTTTGAAATATTAAATATAATCATCTATTTTATACTACAAGAAATTATGATACTATACTCTAGAGCACGTTTTCAATCTTTACTAGAGGTTACATCAAAATATACTTATTTTTTGATGATGATACATTTTTAAATATGTTTCTTCCTACATGGTAATGTGAAAATAATAATAATAATAATTAAAATAAATTTCATAGAAGCATAAGGTTTCAAGGAACCTAATTCAATTAAGTCAAATTTTTTTTTTCTTGGGCAAAATTTTTTATATTATTGTTATTTAAAAAAAATAAAAAAATAAACAAAAAATAGACCCTTATGTTTCACATTGTTCTTACTCCCAAAATTGGAAGCAATGTGAAATATTTCGCTACTAATTTTAGGATCATACGAGTTGAAGTTGATCCAATAGTATACCTCTTACACTAGAGATGAATCATAATATGAGCTAGGGTGCGCTCAAACCCACTCTAACCCATCTTTAAAAAAAATTAAAATTAAGAAAATTACATAATAGTCCTATAATTTGTTTAATTATCTTTTTAGATCAATTATATAACCATATACCATGGATGTCCTTGTTAAATGCATGCAGACTGCGACTTCCTTTCACTTTTTTTTTTTTTTCAATTTTTACTCACTCCCACCTCTTCAGATGAAAAATACTTTTTTATTAACTACTCTCTCTCATTCTCTAGATTTGGCTTAAACTCTTTATCTAAAAAAGTTCGGTTTTCAAATTAGGTATATTGTATATTTTAGGGTTCGAAAATTTAATTACACTCTTTAAAGAGTGAGTTTTAAAACTATCACCAAATTAATAACTTAAAATTTAATAGCACCTAAAGTGTGAATCTGACAAAAATATCCTTAAAACACACTCATAAAAATAAGTCTCAGGCTTTTTTTTTTTTTTTTTTTTTCGGGGACTTATTTTTCATGTTTTTCGAAACTTATTTCGGTGTTTTCGAGACTTATTTTGATGTTTTCATGACTTATTAGGTAGTTTCCGAGACTTTTTAGTTGTTTCTGAGATTTATTAAGTAATTTTCGAGACTTATTATGTATATTTGCAATTTTCTGAGACTTCCTCAGCAAAATGAAAATTTTCAAAAACAAAATTTGGTCATCTTCTTCATCTAGACCTCCAATTGGAGGCCGATTTCGACCTCCATTAGAGGTCGAACTGACCTCCAATGGTGCTCTTTCATTTCCATAGATGGAGGACCAATGGAGGTTTAAGGGAAAAAAAACCTATGAATAACAAAAATGTAATAAAAAAAAGGGTGAGGGTATTTTAGTCCATCGGTGTCATTTAAACTTTACTTATTAATTTAGTGATACTCTCAAAATTCAACATAAAAACAGTGACATTTCTCACAATTTCCACTATATTTTAATAAATTATATATTTTTTATTAATTTATTTTATTTTGAAATTTTAGTGTTTATCTAATTTATACTTTATAGTTTATTAATTTTATATTATCATACGTGGCTTAGTCTCTTCGTTAAAATAAAAAATTTAGCCTTCAAACAATTTATGTTTTGTGAATTATATAAATTTAAATATTTTATTTTGTTTTGAAATTTTAGGTTTATAAAATGTTAGGGTTAATATACTTTCAAAATTACAAAGTATTGATATAAAAATTGAGTGCAACATCAAATGAAAATACAACAATATAGTACATTGTTTAGTAAAAGTCTTGTTGATGTTGTTTTGGTTTGGCCTAAGCTAACATATGAGGAATTTATTTCATTATTATTTTATTTTTTTTGTTGAAGTATTATATAATTTCAGATGGTTTTTTTATTTTTTTATTTTTTTATTTTTTATTTTATTTTATGTGGGGTGATTTTAACCCACAACTTCATGATGTATGTGTGAGGGGTATACCACTGGACCAATCTCATCTCCTCTAAATTTATTACAATGTTACCTTGTTAAAGTTGAGTTAATACTTTCAAAAAAATATTTGGTACATTATTAGTAGCCTTACACCGTAAATGTATATTTTAAAATGTATACATTATTATTTCAATTTTACCTTGTTAACTACCAGGTGCATCTTTATTTTTCAATTATTAAAATTTCTTCATTCCGTAGAGGCTTATTAAAAAGATTTATTCTAGCCCCCTAGCAATGAATCCCGGTTACGTCACTGCCTCACATCTATACTATGAGGTTGTAGGTTCGAGTCATCCCCCTCACAAAAGAACCATGTATTTATGTAATACTTTTATATATATATATATTAAAAAAAAAAAAAAACAAATGCTAAAAATACTAATAATAAAATAAATTAAATTTATCTTATTGTCATTTTGTTAGATATTTTCAATGAATTGTCTTTTAATTTATAATTTTTTTCCCTCTACCTTGCATGAACCTATCTTTGTCGCTTATTATTTCTTTTTAACACAAGATGATAAGAGAGAATTTATGTTAATACAAATAAAACAAACAGAACTGTACAAAAATATAGATAAAAAGAAGTCATGGAGTAAAAATTGAGGAGAAATTATTATTATTATTATTATTATTATATATGTAGATGCCTCTTTAAAGGAAGAATACCAAATGAGCAAGAACATCTAAAAAGCACCCCATTTTGGATACAAAAAGTCAAAAGTCAAAACACTTGTCTATTTTGACATTTATGAAACGTTTCAACGTATGAGTACAAATAAAGCTTTTTGCATTTTCGTTTACCATACTATTTCAAAACTATACACACACACATTTATATATATTCATTTCAAAAGATTTTTGTTAATGGTATAATTACACAAATTGAGGTAAATTTTGATATATTTAAGCATAATAATTCACTAGTCCTTTAAAAAAAAAAAAAAAAAAAAAAAAAAAATCACTAGTCACCTTTAAAGTTTAGTTTAGATAGTTTTGGTGAAAACAAAACTCGGATCTTTGTTTTGTAACGTTACAGAATCAGCTTTGTGACGTTATAAAACTAAATGTCTAGTTTTGAAACGTAAAAAAGTAGGATTTGTAATATTATAAAATTGTTTTAACGTTATAGAATTAGCTTTGTGACGTTATAAAACTAAACGTCTAGTTTTGAAACGTAAAAAAATAGGATTTGTAATGTTATAGAATTGTATTTGTAACGTTACAAAACTATAGTCTTGAAAAGAAAAAACAATTCATAAACATAGAAAAGCAACGTATTCAAGTTATGTTGAAGATGTTTCTTTTAAGTTTTAAAAACATTTCAAAAAAAAATTTAATTTGCTTTTAACTATAATTTGAAATGTGGAAAACGCAAAGATTAATTATCTAATAATGTTTTTATTTATTTATTTATTTTTATATAAAATGAGATTGACCCAGTGGTATGCCCATTACACATAAACCATAAAGTTGTAGGTTCGAGTTTCTCTTCGTCTCTAAAACTTCGAATTATTGTAATATTTAATAATAAATAAATTATCTAACAATGCTTTTAATGATTTCAAGAAGAAATTTTAAAAAATTATGAATTCATAAGAACAGATTTTCAAGAACAATTCATAAGAACAGATTCTACTTGTATATATGAATTCAAAAAATTATGGGAATAATATTGTTCAAATATCAAAAACAAAAACTTAACTAAATGAGTGCCATATCTTTCTTTCTTTCGTATATCCATCTAATAAAATTTCAATCATTTTCTTTTTCTAATTCTTAAATCCAAATTTATGGAATATCAATTTTTAATTAATTGGTGGTGCACCCATCCATGTCTATTGTTATTTTTTTTTAACTACATATTACAATATTTTGAGATTAATATCCAGGGGCATAACTTGAATCCATAACATCTTGGATGCAGGTGTAATTGGCTACATCATGTTGTCGAAAGTCAACTGCACATTCAACTACACATTTGAACCGTGCCAGTAGTTTTTGATTTCATTAATCCGACCGACTCAAATTTATGTTTAGTTAACGTAAAGGCAGTGATCCATTTGTTTGGACATAATTAAGTAAGCTTTGCCAAATTCTCATACTGCTACAGGTGGAGATTTGGACACGTTAATGTGATTGAACAGTGGGAGCGGGTCCCGCGATTATGTGAGATTCCAAGTCCCAGAAAGAAATGCAGTGCAGCCTTTTTGTGAAAACGACACGTCGGTCGCAGGATATCAGACCTCGGCAACTGATCTCAATTTTTAATAAATTAAATAATAATAAAAGCAATTAATTAGGGTTTAGCTAATCAAAACTATACTATTATCGAAATATTGGTGCAATTAACTATTGACAATTCTTTAAGGAATTTTCTCTTGACAATCTAATTTTTTATTTTTATATATATATATTTTTAAAATACTATATTATCAAAATTTAAATTTGAAAAGATTCTAAAAACTTCATTTTATTATAAGATTATCCTTTTTATCTTTTTTGAATTAAATTATTAAAAAAAAAAAATCTCTTTTAAATCATTAGATTAATTATTACATATTAAATACTCTCTTCTAAATTTTTAATTATCATATTAAACTCTCTCTCTTTCAATAATTATCTTAAATTTTCTATCCCCATTATTTCTCAAGTAAGATGACAGTTGAGAAAAAAAAAAACTTACTAATAAGCTTGATTTTTAGGAACCATAATTATATAAAAACAAGTACTTTTTTTTTTATATTAAAAAAATCGAAATATGAAAATGTTTTTTGTTACTATAGTAGATATGTGATTGCCTAGAGAATTTTAATTTTTTCATTAGTCTTAGAAATTTTGAATTTAATTGAATCTAGTTGAAACAATTCAAGTTTTCATATATCTTTTTTTTTTTTTTTTTTGAAAACAGATTTTTTAATATATATGTAGAGAGAAACACTTTGTACAACCGGGATCGCGGCACTGCTACGGCCCCGTAGTTCACAAATGGAAAAAAAAAAAAAAACACATGGGTCCCATGTATTTATTATGCAGGTTCCACATGTTTTTATTTTATTTTTTTGCACTACGAGGCTGCGGCGGTGCCGCGACCCTGGTTGTAATTAGCATTCCTCATATATATATTACTGTTAGTAAAAAAACTAAAATATTTATAAGTTTTTTTTTTCTTTAACTTTTAATCAGAAATTGATAGAGAAAGTATGGAAATATGATATTATTATTATTATTTTTTTTTATAAGTGGAGAGAGATTAATCAGGAGAGGGTGTTTAATATGGTAATAACATATTTATGGAAGAGAGTTTAATACGTAATATTTAATCTAATGATTTAGGAGAGATAATTTTTTTTAAATATATAATTTAATTAGTTTGGAGTGTCTTTCAAATTTTTTTGTTTTGTTTAGTAATTTTAGTTTGGGTTAAAATTGTCATTAATAAAAAAATTCAATTTGGAGTGTGAGTAGATAATTTGTGGATTGTAAGGAGAAAATCTCTTCCTTAATTGCACTAGTTAATTATCGACAATTCCAAACCCAAGGGGTGATGCACTGGTCACTAGGGCGAGCCATAAACTCGGACGTCCTAGGTTCGATCCCTAGCAGCCACGTTTCTCTTAGAGTCACCGGAGGTTTACCGATTTATGCCCAATTGAAATTGATGGATAACGGTTTTGCTGAGATTAGATTATGTAAACATGCTAATTTTGTGATGGTGAATAAACTTGTGATTTTATGTATTAATATTAAAAAAAATTGCTAGTTTACGTAATCAATGTTAAATTGTTAATGTTGATCTGTGAATGCTTTTTTTTTTTTTTTCTTTTTATATGTCACCCGTGGGTTTGTCGACTTAAACATAAGAAATTGATATACTAATAAATGCTCTTTATCACAGAAAACATATTTTGTGATGGCATGTTAATGTGTGAAGTGACCCTAAATTTTGTGAAGCTAAAAAGAAATGTGTAACCTAAAAAAAAAAAAAAAAAAATAACATGGATTTTATTTGTGGTCCCCGTAGCAAAGCTTGATAAAAATATATAATTATTAATTATTAACTAATTATGGTATGATGTCAAAATTAACAGTCTTGCTAGCAAATCAAGTGTACAAAACTTTTTGACTTGATCATGACAAAAGCTAGCTTGCATAATAAATTGAATTTTGTTTTCGTCCAATAAATAAGTATGTCCAACACAAGAACATATTTTTGTCAATTTATGGGTGAAATTAAAATTTGCATCGCTATTCCTCTTAGTTACTTTGCTATTCCTCTTGGTCAGATTTTTACGTTTAAGATCAAGCTTTTAACGGTTTTGTTGGCCATTAATTTTACTTGGAAGTATGTGTGGTATCGGATCTAGCTTAAGAGCGACTCTTTTTATGTGGTTCAGCTTCTTTATTCTCGTTCTGAGATGGTTTCTTGAAGGGTTCGTCAGGTGTGATAGTGCTACATCTTTCAAATCTCGTAAATGGATTTTCAAGTTTTTCATATTTTCAAGGAGGGGAATCAGGTTGCAGATGCGCTTTTTAAACATTCTTTAGAGCTACAGGCTGATTCTTGGTGGTTCTCCATCCCGCCATTATGTTCTTATTTAGTTGGCAATTATTGTATGGGCCGAGAGTCTTTTTGTTTTTCTTAATACTTTCTTTTTCTTTTTGGTGTGGCCTACATGCTTATTTTTGTTTGGATTGTTTTCCCCCCAGCTCTTTGTACTTTGTTGCTTTTTTGTCACTCTTTTCTTTTCTTTTCTTTTCTTTTATCTTTTATATATATGGATAATGGCTAAGGATTTTTAAACATATAATTGCTTTTGATGTTTTTTCCCCTTAGGTTAGTCCAATTTTATTTTAAAAAATAAATAAATAAAATTTGCATTCTGCTTATATCATAAGGGAGATTAAAAAACTTTTTGTACAAATTATTTTTATAATCTTCTAAAAATTTGAAACCATGTGAACTTGATAAATTCATGTTAGATCGGTGTTAAATTAATGTATAAAAAAATTGATAAATTAAGATGAAAAGTCAAATAGATTAATTAAACAATCTCTTGTTAATAAAGAAAACCAAATTATATTAATATATAATTTACATATTTCATGTGTTCAACTAAGTTGCTTAGTACATTTGATTAATAATTAAAAGCTAACTGACAATTGGAAGCCAGCAAGCTAATTAATTACAACTATAATTTATTGATTGAATTGTTTATTTTGACATTCACATGCCGTTTTCTTCTGTAAATTAATCACCTCTAGAGCTAATAGAATAAATTTTAAAATATAAACTTTAGACGGAAATTAAGATATCCGGATGATAGACCGTTTACATTCATATCAATAAAAATCCTGAACCCATTTTTTATTTTATTTTATTTTTTATAAAGAAAAATAAAACATAATTGTCTTCTATTAACGATGTACAAAACAATAATAGATATGGATTGAAACGAACAATATCATTAGGGATGACAATTTCATATGAACCCATGGGTTTCGACCTAAACCCAAACCGTGTGGGTCAAGCATGAGCCTTACTATTTTGGTCAAGGGTCGGGCCTAAGTATGAAAATGTAAACCTGTATTGGGTTTGGGTTTGGGAACAAAACCAACCCGATCCCAATTAATTTTAAAGACTCATACTCAAAACGATTTCATGTTGAACAATTTGGGTTTGCGGGTTGAGATTCAAACCCAGACCCACAAAGTTATATGGGGCTCTAGTTAGGTTCGGGTTTAGTAAGACCCGACCTAAAATCGACCTATTATCATCCCTAAACATTCCACTATATATCCAAGTTAGTTAATTTAGTTTGTAATATTAACGTTTTCTTATTACATATTTATATAGTTAAATAATTAAGAGCTCTTAGAAAATTTTAGAAACTTCTACCATGAAATTCGTTTTAAAATAAACATATTGTGAAATTCCTAGAATTGTTTTAGGAAACTTCCCCTATATAGAATCCATCCAAAAAAAGAAGAAGATATTTTTAATCATACACAAAGATGATTAGTTGGTGTTAATTTATTGATAAAAATGTTTTGTTATGGTCCATTGAGATGGTGTGTTCCAACTTTCAAAAGAACAAGATGTCTCTTTTAAAGTTGGTACTTATATAAAGGGATATTATCATTTTCCCCCCTGTAGTTTACCATATTAATAAATTTGTCCACTTTAGTTTTAAAAATAGTTAGTCTTCCCTTTAAAAACCAAAATATTCAAACTTTTGCCCCTTTCGTCAGCTTTTCCATCTAAAATCACGTTGACCGTTAAAATTAAAAATGAAATGAAGGGTAATATGGTAAAAAGGTAAATTAAACAATTAATAATAATTTATTTAATAAAACAACTAATATTAAATAATAAATTAATAAATATTATCAAATTAAATAATAAATATTTAAAAAAAATTAAACAATAAATAAATATTAAATAGTAATATCCCAACACCAAATCAATACAATCAAACAGCAAACAAAAATCAATCTCGGAAAAAAATGAAATCATCAAAACTTCCATCATCAATCTGAAATACCAAAACCTAGAAAAAATCACCATCATCAATCTAAAATACCAAAACCTAGAAAAAATCATACCACCACACAACAACACCCAAAATCCAGCCCCAATTGAAATCAAATCACCATCCCCAATCGAAATCAAACCAATTTCAACAACCACAAACACAAACCAAACCCCCAAACACCAAAATCTTCATCACCATCATCACTCTCCACCAAATCATCACCACAAAATAAGCAACAAATCAAAATCGAAAAAAATCAAACCATAAAAATAACTAAAAAAAATCAAAACAACAAACAAATACCCAGTCCCAAACACATGCATAGCCTCACACCTACCACAAACGTTGGTGAAGAGTGAGAGTCTGTGATGCTTGGGATTTCCAGGAATCAAATCCAACTCACTTCTGACTTTCTTAACCCAATATCCCCAAATTCTTTCTTGAAATCCCTAAATAAAATCCCCCCAAAACATCTTTAATCTTCTTCAATAAACCCCCAATTGACCTTTAATCTTCTATCCTGATAGAGTCGAAGAGAGGGGGAGAGAGAGAGAGAGAGAGTTGTTTGATTCCAGATTTGGGTTGAACCTAGATCTGGTGTGTGTGCTTGTGAGTGAGAGAGAGAGAGAGAGAGAGAGAGAGAGAGAGAGAGAGATGGTAGATTGGTGGTGGTGTGCGTGAGAGTGAGAGAGATCGACTTGGTGATGGTGGTTTGATGTTTGTGAATGTGTTGGTTTGGTGGGTTTGAATTTTTTTGGATAGATCTAGGATTGATTTTTTGGTTGCTTGAGATATGCATGAGTTATTTAAGTGAATAAAAGTGTTTGACAGGTCTGGGTTTGATCTAGGTTGTTTGATTCTGGGTTTGAGAGTGGTGGTCTGCTGTAGGTTGGTGTTTGTGATGATGATATTTCTGGGTTATGGTGGTGATGGTGGATGATTTGTGGGTTGGTGTTTGTGATGATGATATTTTTGGGTTTTATGGTGTTAGTTTCTTTTTTCTTTTTCTTGATTTTTTTGTTTGTAAATCCGTTGGTTGGGTGGTTTATGATTATTAGGAGTGTTTGTAGGGGTAAAATTGTCTTTTCATTTTTAATTTTAACAGTCAACGTGATTTTGGACGGAAAAGGTGATGGAAGGGGCAAAAGTTTGAATATTTTGGTTTTCAAGGGGAAGACTAACCATTTTTGAAACTAGAGGAGGCAAATTTATTAATATGGCAAACTACAGGGGGAAACATGATAATATCACTTATATATATACAATCCTGATTTGGTTAGTGCATCTTGATATAAGTTTATCAGGATATTGATTTGGTTAGTGCATCTTGATATAAGTTTATCAGGATATTGAATGTGAGCTACTAGTTTTGATAAGTGCATACACACTTAAGTCAAAGTATGTAAAATTAGTGACTCACATTCAATATCCTTACGAAGTTATATTAGGATACATTGACTTAAAAATTTCTCTCTTTCTCTCTCTCTCTATATATATATATGAGTAATTTTCCAATGAGAACTTTTTACAATGCACACTTTAAGCATCTTTGATGAAATTTCATGAAATATATTGAATTTTGATTTGATTTTTTGTATGGATGGTGAAAACATTAAAATACATTTATGGAAAAAAATTAAAAAAAAATTAGGTACAAGAACTAATTTTTTTATTTTTATTTTTATTTTTTTGTAGATAAAACATTTAAAAATAGGGAAATATAAGAAAAAATAGTTCTCAAATCCAAAAAATTTCAATTTATTTTACCAAATGTGTATTTTAATTTTCTTAGGAAGCTTATAAGAAATCTAATCAAGATTCAATATATTCCATGCAATTTCATCAAAAGTGTTTAAAGTGTGCAATATAAAAATTCTCATTGAAAAATTACTCATATGTATATATATATATAGATTGTCCCATATATATATATATATATATCCCTATCTATTTACACTAAAAGTATCTACAATTTATTTGTCTTATAATAATTAAGTAGGTATAGTTCATGATTCAATCATTCAAAGCTCACCATTATTAATAATATTGGACCCACAAATTATAGTCACTTAGACGGTTAGACCCCACAAAAAAGGTTGGAATTTTAATACTTTATCAAGCTAAGTTGTACACTTGTACCAAATAGTCAAGCGTTACCTTTTTTTTTATATATATATACCACCTAATCATATACAATCAAAAATGGAGCTAGAAATTGTTTCCAACGGGGACATCATAAAATAATGAGTTATATCAACATGTATAGAGAGTATGTTAATAAAAGAACATCGTTAATGTGTATCCATTTTTATTAAGACAGTACATATTTAGGATACAAGTTGAGATATAGAGCCAGAATGTCTAAAATTACTTTAAAAATAATATAGAAACCTTAATTCATGATTTGATAATAGTGTTTAAATTTTTTTAATTAAACTAATTAAAATTTAATTCTTAGTCCTAGTATTTTTTTAAAATCCAAAAAGTATTTTAAATTTTTTTTAAAAAAATTTGTTTGATAAAATATCTTAATAATTAAATATAAATATATGTCTATGTTTGGTTGACATATTTTAATTATATATATGGGGTAGTCTATAGAATAACGGTGTACTAAACACCGCTACTTGTTGTTTACCTATAAACTTGTTGAGCAAGTTACCATTTTATTCGAGGCAATTTAAATTTTAGCTTCATTAACTGTTTCCTAGATAAAACAATCATTTCTTTTCAAATTTAAAAAACAATCAATGCAGCTGACAAAACAATAAATGTGTTTCAAATTTAAACAGCAATCATTTATTTTTAAAATTAAGTCTGTTCTCATTATTCAATTTGCATTTATACTGTGTGATAACACTCGATATTAGTAAATATCATTTGAAATGTGTGATAACATTCGATACAGGTAAACATCATTTGGAATGTGTGATAACAAATAGTAAAAAACATAATAGGGGTGGTGTATCTAATGTCCAACAAAGTAAGAGGATTGATAGAGCTTTGACTATAGGTTTACAACCCCTTGTCCTAGTGTTCGAGTTTGAGATATTTAATTTTTTTGTCTTGTGAGAGAAATGTCTCTTTTTTATTTATTATTTTATTATTTATTATTTATTATTTTTTTTAAAGAAGGAAATAATTGACAATAGTCCCACATTAGGCAGACATACCCATTGTACTTACATCATTCATATCAACAATAGTAGTATATATGGAAAAAAAGAAACAAAATTGTAATCCAGAAACTTGATTTCTTGTTGTGGTTTTTATAGATCCAACATACATCTTTGTTAAAAAACAAAACAATTAAAAAAACCTTATTAAAGTTAGACTAGCCTGATTAAGCCAAAATTGGTATGATTTTGGCCCCTATTACCAACTCTCTTTGCTTAATGCTCAGGCATTTCCCTGTATTTAATGTTGTTAAATCAAGTGTTTCAGGTTTACTTTGGCCTTAGGGGCATTTGTGAGGAAGGTGAGGACTTTGGTGCAAAAAGAGCTCAAGTTGGCAAAACAGTGCATTGTCGCCACTTTGTAAAGTGGTGACAAAATGTATTTCTCAGAAGTAAAGCATCAGGTGTTGTTGCCACTTTGTGTCGCCACATCACAAAGTGGCGAAATAATGGTATAAGTGGCAATAGAATGCTCATTTCAGAATTAAAAGCATCAGGTCTTATTGCCACTTTATGTTGCCATATTGACAAAGTGGCGATAATTGGAATGACTTCAATGTCGCCACTTGCAAAGTGACGAAAAAGATGAGAAAAGTGGTGACATGTGAATCTCAGAATGAGTAACCATTTGTCGCCAATGGCCACATAAGTGGCAACATCACTCCACATCAGATTTTCTAGCAGTTATCAGTATATCTCCGAGTGTGACTATATATATCCCTCTCTTCCAACTTGAGAAGTATCGAAGCATTCCAAAATTTACAGAGTTTTAGACCTAGTTTCTCCTCCATACATCACTCTCTCAACTTCCTTTATTCTCTAAACTTGAACTATCTTTTCCATCCAAAACCTCAACACCAATATCTTGATTACTTCACCCAACCATTCCTCCCCTTCCATTCTCTACATTTCAATACTTTTGTCACTCACCATTAGACATCCACCTATCTAGACATATCCTTTTCTACCACTCTTGACACTAGGAGCAACAAAGGGAAAGAGCAAGCTCTAAAGAAGGAGGTGTAAGGGTGATTTCCTTAACTATTACTTCTCATTTGTTTGATTGTAACTATGTGTAACTAAACCTATAATCTAGGGGATAGATGTGAGGAACATTTGTTATGGGTTTTGCTTATGCTATGTGTAATTAAATCTCTACTTGTTTTATTTTAACTTAATATTGAGATTCTATACATTATTTTGATTTGCATTATATATCATTAGTATATCATTTTATTGTGTGGGATAATTTATTGTGAAACCAATATTGGAGTGACACCCTTGATTGGTTAAGGTACTTAGTGAATATGATAGATTTGTGGTGGATATACCAACCCCATTTATCTAAACCTTGATTTGTATCAAATTGATCCCACCTTGACTCCCTCTCCTTAATCGGTTAGGCAGTGGGGTGGAAAGATGTTTAGTGTTCATTAAAATGACCTAAACACACTATAGGAAACAAATGGTTAGCCTCTAAGAGATTTGGCCATTAATGAAGCTTTAAAGAGCATTACCCATATCACTTGTGAATCCATCAATTCCCTAGCATCTATTCTATTTGTTTACATCATCCCTCTTATCAAGATTGTTGAGTCTTTTATTTTTCCTATCACTTATGTATGTTTATATTACTTGTATGTTTGGTGGTTTGTCAAACCACACAACTATCCCCTAATTTTGATTTATCTTATTGCAAAATAGATTAGTTAATCAATCAAATGTTTTATTCCATTTCCCTGTGGAATGAATCTTGCTTACCACTTGCTAAAAATTAACATATCAAAGGATTTTTAAGTGGCTAAAACATGGTTTTCAAAAGAACACAAAAAAGTATTTTGTTGAGCACACAAATAACCTTATCAAAATTGGTGCTGCTGTCGGGGAATTTGGTAGCGATTGTTAAATTGATTAACTTATCTTTGTATTCTACAATTCATTAGTTAGCTTCTAGTTTTTATTTATACATAATTATTGTAGTTTTTCTTGTTTGTAGATTTTTGTTGTTTTTTTTTATAACCTTTTTCTTGTGTTTTCTTTATCAATTCCATTTTCAAGAGTTTAGGTACATGTATGGTAGAAGATCATGTTGGATGAATTGCAAGGGAATTCGAAGAAATTCCAAGGCAAGATATGAATATGGAAGGACAAGAACTAAGAAGGGAGGATGAGGCTCCTCTTGGGGAAGAAGTGACTCAAGAAACTCCCACTAACTAAGGCCAAAGCATGACCATGGGGGAGTACTCTTTGCCCGCAATTGGCAATCAACCTTTGCCAATTATTTTGGATCCGGTTGCAAGAGGATATGAACTAAAGACTATGCATGTCAACCTATTGCCTGCTTTCTACGGAAAGTTGAATGAGGATTATTTGCAATTTATGAAGGAGTTTAACGTAATTATTGAGACTTTCCCTATCATGCGTCTCACTTAAGAGCAACTTCACATGAGGTGTTTCCAATATTGCCTAAAGGACTTGGCAATAAAGTGGTTGATGAGGCTTAGGCCGGGATCTTTGACAAGTTGGGGCCAAATTTGTGGTGTCTTTTTCAATAGATTTTTCCCCGCTAGGAAGGGTAAAGAGCTTAAGGTGAAGATAACGGATTTCAATGAGAGTGAATGGGAGCTTTTTCATGAGTCATGTGAGAGATATCAACTCCTTGTGGCCCAATGTGCTCCTCACATGTTTACGGAAGAACACAAGTTGTCTTGCTTCCAAGGAGGTCTCACACGCTTTTCTCTAAGTTTTAGCGGATAATGCTTATAGAGGTTCTTATGACACAAAGACCGCAACAGAGATTTATGAGATATATGAGATGTTAGCACAAAACTCTCAACAAAGGAATACTAATAGTATTCGGGGAGAAAGGTTTGATGTGAGTGCAAACACGGAAACCGCCATTGAGATTTCTAGAATGAACTAGAAGATGGAATCTTTGACATTTTATTGAGAGCATGGGATTTCCCAATGTTAGGATTATGCTCAATAGCAAGAGTGTAATGTTGTAATTAACAATCTTTTTCATATTAATAAAGAGATTTCTGGTTTAACAAATCGTATAGCATTTATAGTTTATATTATAATTGTCAAAGTAAATAATCATAAGGTCTAAAGACTATGGGAAAAGAAGAATTGTTCATACATCTGGATATGTATGTGGTAGACACAATTCTTTAGTTAGTCTTGAATAATGTTCACAACTTAAGTTAAAGGTTGGGCACCTTTATCTTGTTAAAGTTGTAGAATTCTTTTGCTAGCATTTAAGTGGGATCAAATGAGATATGATGAGTCTAAAATCATCGGAGTGTCTTCGAGCAAAAGGATCTAGTGCACTGGGTGCATTTAACTGGATCACAATGAAAAGCTTTATCTAGAACCGTCAATAGATAATAGTCTTTTCATTATCAGGACAATCGGAGGGTCTATCTTAATCCTGAGATAAATGATGGACTTATGGTTGCAAGTGATATCATTTGAGTTATCAATGAGTACGATTATATCGCATAGTCTATCCTCGATAGTTTGGTGATATTCATTTGTTAATCGATAGAGGACTTCATTTATAGATATGGACATCGTGGCTCCATTTAATTAAATGAGAGTATAATATCATCATATGGATGTTTTGAGGTAATTGGATATTAAATCTCAACGTTGAGTTTTCAATAGTGTCTATTGAAAACATGGCTTCTGGACAAGTCAAAATATCCAAGTTCAAAACATGGTCATATGAGTAAATATGGTAACTTGGAGAGTTATAGGCGGTACTATGAACTCTTGGCGATTCTTGATATTAATCACGAGGATACACTATCTCCAATATGATTGTCTAGGGTATGAATGAGAGAGCATCTTCCTTTTCTATCTTTATTTAAGAGTTGAGTTTTAGCTCTTTAGTGGAATGAGTTAAAATTAATGGATCGGACCTAAGTGAATCATTTGTTGATTGTGATTAGGTTATGTCTATTGAAGCTTAAATTTAGATGGCCCGCCAAGATCCCCAATCCACACCGACTTGCATGGATCAGTTGATATATTCTACCGGACCAATTTAAGGGTCCATCTAGAATTGTATTTAATATATTAAGAATATAATTTGCACATTATTTAAGTAATGGACTGCTCAATTATATTAATATATTAATGAAAGACATGTGGGCTTGTTTCTTTTAGTAAGAATGGGTCTGGTTCACATGTGGGCTTTTTATTTAAAGTCCAATGGATTAAATGAAATAAGAAAATAATGTTAGGCCCAATCTTAATCAAGTGGGGCGGCAAGGTTAAAATTTTAACCTAAAATATTATTTTGTTTCATTTGTTTTAATTAAATAAGAATTAATTAATTTATTGATTAATTGTTTAATTAAAGAAACAAATCTTTCCTAAAAGTAAAAGACTTGTTTGACAAGGAAATAAATAAATTAGTTTTATTTATTTAATCAAATAAGGAGTCTTTTATTTAGTCAAAATAAAAGAATAAAAATCAAGGAGTTCGATTAGGGTTTGAAGTCTATTAAGTTGAAAAGAATTAGGGTTGAATTTAAGTCACCCTATATAAGTGACATTATAGAATTCGGCCAACCCTAATCTTAGACTACATAGAATTCGGCAACCCTAAAGGAAAAAGAAGAAAAAAAAATTCGGCCAACCTATATATGTGTTCTTATAGGGTTCGGCCACCACAATCCATGGGGCTTGAGTTTTTTATTTCTTTCTTCTTCTTCTTAATTCCAAGAGAGAGTTTTTATTCTAAAAAGACAAAAGAGAGTGTGAAATTATTCTTTGATAGTATACTATTGCTTAATCATCAATAAGCTTGTGTATACGATATCGATCTAGGTTCATGCGAGTTTCGATCATTAGATTGAGAACTCAAAAGTGACCGGAATAATTTTTGACATTCTTTTGATTGTTTTTGTGACTAACAAAGAAAAGAAAGTTTTTTGTTTGGTCCATTCACAGTTTTGCAATTCAAAGAAAAGGGAGACCACGCTCCTAGGTGATCCACGTTCGTGCTCGGATTGAAGGTCTTGCGGATTACCATCGACGTAAGTCAATCGGATCACGCGACAAAAGGTAATTTACTTTTGTTAACATATATGCATGTTTATTGATTAAAAGGGTTTAAGGTTCATAAAGGAAAAATTTTAAAAGTCACTAAATCGTTTTTAGTATCGCTTCCGCTGCGTTTACCACTTTTATTTATTATTTTTCCCTACACCCAAGGCCGGGGTGAAGATGCTAGGAAGGCAAGAGGGTAGCTCTAGTGATCAATTCAATGATAGTGAAGGATTCAATGACATGAATCAGGGGAAAGAGTAAGAGGAAGTTCAAGCTATGGGTTTCCAAGGCCAAAGGAACAATCCATACTCAAACACTTATAACCCAGGATTGAGAAACCATCCAAATCTCTCTTAGTCCAACAACAATAACATATTGAACCCATAACCTAGGAACCCACAATAAGGATACCAACAAGGCGGAAACAATCAAGGAGGATATCGCCAAAGAGAGCAACAAGGTGGGTATTAACAAGGTGGGTATCAACAAGGTGGATACTTCCAAGGAGGAAACTAATGGAGAGGAAAACAATGGTCCAACAATAACAATGCTCAATCTAGCAACTCTCAACCTCGCCGTAATATGGATGAAGAAATGAGAGGAATGATGTAAGGCTTTGAAAGAGCTGAGTACACTTTGACAAATTTCATGCAAGCAAGTGGCCAAAGGTTTGACAACTTGGAAGCTTCATTCGGAAAATTGGAGGCTCAAATGGGGCAAATTGCCGAAGCCCTTCAAAAGCAAGAAAAGGGGAAGTTTCTAAGTCACACCGAGTAAGTTACGGAGGGAAATTTTGTCAATAGAGATGAAGCCATGATGTTTGAAGAGACTTTCCAAACCAAGATTGATGATCCGGGGTGTTTTGTGATTCCCATTAAAATTGGAGATAGTGGATTGCTTAAGAGGGTGCTCGATATAGGTACAAGCATCAATATGATGCCACTATCAATGTATAAGGAATTGGGTTTGGTAGGTTTAAAGCCAACTGGGAAGAAGTTATTAGTGGCAGACCAAACTTCACAAGCACTACTTGGAGAGATACAAGACTTGCCTATTCTAGTGGATGGAATAGTGATCCTTACCGATTTTGTGGTGCTAGACATAGAAGATAAATCTAATGTCAATAGGAAGTGGCTACCGCTCAAATGAAGATTGATATGTGTTAAAGAAGAGTCATGATGCACTCGTTTGAGAAAGAGCTTGAGATTAAGATCATTACAAGCAACGATGACCTCAAAAGCATTGAGAGTTGCTATATGGTGGATGTGCAAACACCATGGAATAAGGGTGGAAAGGTTAATGACTTGGTCTAATTGTATGAAAAGAGTAGGCGAGAGGATGAAGAGAGTGTAGGCGATTCAGAGATTGAGGGGCTAAAAAATGTAAATCTAGAGCTCATGCTTGAAGTGGAGGTACTCAAGGCGAAAAATATGCTCTTGAGAAGAAAGTTTAAGATCTATCCAAGAAGAATCACAAGTTGAAGAAGCTCAACAAAGCACTCGCAATTGAGAACGAGGCATCGGTTCAAGAGCTTGAGGGCTTAGCCAAGCTCACCGAAGAATTTGAGAAGGAAACCTCAAGAAAGATGAAAATGACCTTAATGAGTATTGACGCCAAGAACAAGGCAATATAGGAGGTAAAAGAGGAAATGATCAAGAAAGAGGTTGCTTTGGAAATTGCAAAAGTGAAGGAATGTGACTATTTGGTGGAAATGGATCGGATGGAGCAAAACATCAAGTCGCTTGCCAAAGAGGGGTTCACCAAACTTCAAGCTCCTACACAAAAAGGGAGAATTCCTTTCTCTTATATATCTTGTTATTTTTGTCATAAGAAAGGTCATGTTAAAGCTAGATGTTTTAAATATTTGAAGTATGCTAATCATGAACAATCTAGACCTAGGATGAGATCTAATCATGTTAAGAAGGTTTGGGTTAGGAAGGATTTGGTGGACAAAGTTCGAATTGACTTTAAGGGACCAATTTGGGTAGTCAAGAGTAAGATGAATGAATGCTTGATTGACCCTTGTGATAAGCATCATGGTCCCAATTTGCATGTTAGGATGAGGTAGTGCGGACTTGCAACTTTACATTTTTATGCTTTGAATAAAATTTGTTTGTTGTGTTTAAATTTTTGTAGTATGTTTCTTGTTAAGTTTTGCTCGCTAATAAGTCCAATTTCATTGTAGTGTTTCATTACATATGTTGTATATAATGGTGTTCTTGTAGGTACAAGCTCGAAAATAGCTTAAAAAGAGTGGTTGTTGCCAATGGCGACATTCACTTAAACTGAATTCAGAGTGTCACCATTTTAAGAAGAGGCAAAGTAGCGACACAAAGTGGCGACCACTTACCTGATGATATCGCCACTTTGAAATTCGATTGTCGCCACTTTGCAAAGCAGTGACAGTAAAGAGAAATGAGCACTTGATAGCAATCGCCACTTTGACATTTGATTGTCGCCACTTTGCAAAGTGGCGACACCATGCAATATAGAAGAAAATGACAGTGTTTTGACTTGTCACCACTTCCAAAGTGGAGACATCTAAAGTAGCCACCTAGGACGTCCTCATAAAACAGTCGTTCAAGCAGAGCAGTCGCACAACAAAACACTTTCTCTCAAAATTTTCTCAAGCTCTCAAGCTGTGACACGCACGAAACCACTGAAATTGGTAAGTAAACACTACAGTTCTTCAATTTTTCCATTCACATTCAATCTCCATTGCATTTAGATATCCAAGGAGTGGATTTTGTGTTTGATTAGAAGTGATTAGTGCCAAGGATTGGATTTTGTGGAAATATTGTGCACATTGGTGTGTTGGAGCATTGTTAGTGTGATTTTGGGTGTTAGAGGAGTAGTTTCTGTGTGTGGTAGTATTATTGAAGCGCCGTTGTGCTGCCGGATTTTTGTGTCACACTTTGAATCCAAAAATTGACAATCAATGGCTCATAAGATGAAATTGCCAAGTAAGGGAGGAAAGGGTAGTAAGGCCCAATCAACACGGATGGCAAGTCTAGCGACACAGAAGAAGAAGAGTTTGGAGTTTACTCTAAATAGGGATTTTGATGAGCGATTGGAGAAGTTTGGTGAGAAGAAAATATGGCCTGAAAGAGGGATTAAGTTGGATGAGTTGATACACACACCCATCCCTACGACAGTTCATGATATGGGATGGGGAAGATTGACAACCACTCATTCGTTGTACATTAAGAGGATTATGAGGGAGTTCTATACGGGGATGAACCCTAGGAAGTTCATGAGAGCTGGTCCTGTGTTAGTTAGAGGGGTTCCTGTGTACATGAATGCTGTGGATATCAACATTTACTTTTGGGTCAACACTTTTGGAGATTGAAGGGATGCGGGAGCGCATGATAGAAGGGATCACCATGAACCGGTTATATGAGAGAGGTTCAGTGGACTTCGCCAACACTATGACTATCATTCCTATGACATAGTGGATTGCTAGGGGACACCCCCTCAAGCATTCCAACTTGAGGATTGAGCCAGCGTTATGGAACATGTTCATCACTGCTTCATTTAGGCCAAATTCTCACAGGTCCACAATTCCTTTTGAGGCAACCCGGATATTGCATTGTATTTTAGGGTGACATCCCATTGATGTTGGCATTATAGTGAAGATGGAAATTTAGAGGATTGGTCGGAATAAGTTAGATTTAGACATTCTACCCTTCCCATGTACGATTACAGAGATTTGTTGATTGGCGGGAGTGGATCTATCTAAGGATGATCATAAACATCCTAAATCTGATATGGACTTATCTACATGGCATCGCTTGCTGGCCCAGCGTGGAGTTAGGATGCTCGGAGCTCTAGAGGGACCACCCGTAGGGAGGCAGAAGAGAGCACGCAGAGCAGAGGTCGGTAAGAGTGCCGAGGCAGAGTTTGATAGAGTGATTCTGGATGAGGAACGCTTTGATGATGATGATGATGATGAGGCTGGGGGGACCCCTGCTGTTATTGATGATCCTAGTCAGCCTATAGGACTTCGGGTCCTGGATGGTGTAGAGTGCATTATGGGCACTCAGGGTGATGATTTTGATATTCTACATGTTGATGGGTTGGCTTTTGCGGAGAGACAAAAGGTCTTAGAGAAGAATCTGATGGACATTACTTCTAGGCAGATTGACTTGGAAAGCCTGATTCGAGGTTTGACAGAGACAGTGATCATGGGTTTCATAGAGCTCCGAGAGGAGCTGAGACTCACTCCATATGTGAGGAGACCTAGGAGGACCATTGGTCCAACCCCTGTTCCTAGTGCCACCACCACAGAGATTCCAGTTCCTTAGATGCCCCAGTTAGTACACCAAACCTAACCCTACTGACTGCACAGTCGGCCGATAAGGAGGCAGCGTGGATTGAGTTAGCCGTAGCCAGTTCTCTCATAGATCGGGGAGTTCGCTCTACAGGAGGTCCCAGGTTGGATGAGGCCGCTGCTCGTAGGAGATTGGTAGAGGCGCGGACCCGTAGAGAGGCTAGAGAGGCAAGACGGAAGGACCTAAAAAGGAAGAGCATAGCTGAGTCTGCACAGGATGAGTATCACCATTTTGACTATCTCATGTGCATCATGCATTTGGACTTGGATATTTGTTTATTTTATTTTATTTTATTTTTAGCACTTTTATTTGTTTACATTTGTTATTTTTGGATATTTCTTTGCTTTCCATTTTAGTACAATTTTCATTTTGGATATTTTATATTCTAGATTTTTGTTTCTTGTTTCGCTTTTGCTTAGAATAAAGGTGTGAATTGGATTTTGGTAGAGGATTTAGGATGATTGTGCTTAATTGAAATTTTTTGTTGAATGGAGTTTTGTGATATGCTTTTCTTGATTGAATATTGTTTGTGGAAGACTTGTGCATATGAGAATGAGAGGGCATTTTTGCCAAACTTTTGATAGACATTGCATAATTTTGTTGATGTATGAATTCTTTGCTTAAAAATTGTGGAGTTGTGCTTTTATAAAAATTTTACCTCCCATGAACATTGAGGACAATGTCCAATTTAGGTTTGGGGGTACATTTGCACAACACCATCTTTCTTGTTTTGCTTGGTTTTCAAAATGGAACCTAATTTTTCAAATGATTACGATAAGGCCATATTTGAGTATACCTTGCTTGTTGAGGTTGATCCTTACATGAGTAGTGAGAAATTATGCATCTTTGCCATTGTTTGGCTTAGATTAACGTCATGCCACTTAGGGTGTCATTGAACAAAATGCGTTAATCTTTTTCTCATAATGTTAGAGTGAATTATCAAGTTGCATGAAGGCTAGGAATTAATAGTGGAGATTCCCGTAAGGATCATAAACACGGCCTTCAAAAGCGTATTTTGAGTTGCAAATATTGACTCTTTAAACACTCACTCTTTAAACACTCACTCTTAAACACTCACTCAAGCATTTATAAGTCTCATTTGCACTAAATATTGCTTATCATACAATCTAATGGACTGCTTGTGGATGCTTTAATTTGCTTAGTGGACAAACCTTTAGAAATGATTTTAGGCAATGCATGTGTAAACACCACAAAATTGGCCTAAACACTTCCATCTCATCTAATGTGTGTGCTCCCAAGCCCCTTGGAAGCCAAAAACGTCTTAAAATCTTCATTCATGAACCACATCTACGTGAACCTTATAGCCTACATAATTGACTTACCTTGACCAAATGATTTGCTAAGGCTTAGGAAATCAATGTAAGATCTTATACTTGAAAGTGTAAAAGTGTAAATGTGTATCTAAGCATGTAAATGTGTGCAAAGAGTTTTGAAAAGAAAAGAAAACTTGAAAAAGAAAATGAAAAGCAAGAAAACTTGAAAAAGAAATTGAAAAGCAAAAGAAAAGAAAAGAAAAGAAAAAAAAAGAAGAAAGGAAATGAGGAAAATAGAACCAAGATTTAGGCACAATTGGCCTAGAAAGAGAATTGAAAGTGGTATGTGCTACTCAAATGAAAAGATCATTAGTAGCATGCTCATGTAAATTGAAAGTGCAAGATTGGACGCCTTATTTGTGAATTATATGTGAGAAGTAAATTGAACTAATAATTACAATGTATGCCTTAGTGTAATCATTGAGTCCTTTGTATCCATCGCCCCATTCTTTAGCACATTATCCACCTAAGGCCCCATTACAACCTAAAAGAAGACCTTTATGATATCTAGGAATGTCCATTTTGTAATTTTGGTTGATACATGTTCTTTCCGATTCATGGTTTGCAATTCCACTCATGAGACTTACTTTTCAAGAAATTGCGTTTTAAATGTCATCATGTGCAATCAATTAGATATCCATGATACAAATTCATATTGCACAAAAATTTGAGTTAAACCTAGGAATCTCAAGGGAAGAAAAGAGAGAATTCGGTGAGGATTAGTTATCAAGGTGAATTACATTCTAAACCTAATGACACCTTTGCTTTGAAGCTTAGGCATGTTGAATGCAAGGTCGCATTGCGTACAATCATATATAGAGTGGCATGCTCTTAATCTTTACTTAACAATTCACTTATATGTACAAATCCTTACTAGTGCATCATCTTTTTAATCTTTTTATTTTGGTTTTGCTTCTTTGGTCATGAGAAGTAAAACCTTGCTCGGATGAGTTAGTATTTGATTGCAAAAACCTTTGAATTATCTTGATGATTGTCTTTAGGGTTGATTTGTGATTGTTTTGCTTGAGGACTAGCAAAAGATAAGTTTGGGGGTATTCGATCAAGCCAAAATTGGTATAATTTTGGCCCCCATTCTCGACTCTCTTTGCTTAATTCTCGGCCATTTCCTCGTATTTAATGTTGTTAAATCAAGTGTTTCTGGTTTACTTTGGCCTTAGGAGCATTTGTGAGGAAGGTGAGGACTTTGGTGCAAAAGGAGCTTAAGTTGGCAAAATAGGGCATTGCCGCCACTTTGCAAAGTGGCGACATGATGGCTTAAGTGGCGGAAAAATGCATTTTTCAGAAGTAAAGCATCAGGTGTTGTCGCCACTTTGTGTCGCCACATCACAAAATGGAGACATAATGATAAAAGTGGTGACAGAAGGCTCATTTCAGAATTAAAAGGATTAGGTCTTGTCCCCACTTTGTGTCGCCATATTGATAAAGTGGCGACAATTAGAATGTCTTCAATGTTGCCACTTGTAAAGTGGCGAAAAAGATGAGAAAAGTGGCGACATGTGAATCTCAGAATGAGTAATCGTTTGTCGCCACTATGTTGCCAATGGCCACATAAGTGGCGACATCACTCCACATCAGATTTTCTAGCAGTTATCAGTACATCTTCGAGTGTGACTATATATATCCCTCTCTTCCAAATTGAGAAGTATCGAAGCATTCCAAGAGCAAGAAATTTACAGAGTTTTAGACCTAGCTTCTCCTCTATACATCACTCTTTCAACTTCCTCCATTCTTTAAACTTGAACTATGTTTTTCATCCAAAACCTTAACACCAATGTCTTGATTACTTCACCTAACCATTTCTCCCCTTCCATTTTCTACATTTCAATACCTTTGTCACTCACCATTAGACACCCACCTATCTAGACACATCCTCTTCTACCACTCTTGACACTAGGAGCAACAAAGGAAGGGAAGAAGCAAGCTCGAAAGAAGAAGGCGTAATGGTGATTTCCTTAACTATTACTTCCCATTTGTTTGATTGTAACTATGTGTAACTAAACCCCTAATCTAGGGGATAGACGTGAGGAACATTTGTTATGGGTTTTGCTTATTCTATGTGTAATTAAATCTTTACTTGTTTTCTATTAACTTAATATTGAGATTCTATACATTATTTTGATTTGCATTGTATATCATTAGTAGATCATTTTATTGTGTGGGATAATTTGTTGTGAAACCAATCTTGGAGTGATACCCTTGATTGGTTAAGGAACTTAGTGAATATGATAGATTTGTGGTCGAGATGCCAACCCCATTAATCTAAACCTTGATTTGTATCAAATTGATCCCACCTTGACCCCCTCTCTTTAATCGGTTAGGCATTGGGGTGGGAAGATGTTTAGTGTTCATTAAAATGACCTAAACACACTATAGGAAACAAATGGTTAGCCTCTGAGAGATTTAGCCATTAATGAAGCTTTAAAGAGCATTGCCTATATCACTTGTGAATCCATCAATTCCCTAGCATTTATTCTATTTGTTTACATCATCCCTCTTATCAAGATTGTTGAGTCTTCTATTTTTCCTATCACTTTTGTATGTTTATATTACTTGTATGTTTGGTGGTTTGTCAAACCACACAACTATCCACTCGTTATGATTTATCTTATTGCAAAATAGATTAGTCAATCAATCAAACGTTTTACCCCATTTCCCTGTGGAACGAATCTTGCTTACCACTTGCTAAAAATTAACATATCAAAGGATTTTTAAGTGGCTAAAATATGGTTTTCTAAAGAACATAAAAGAGTATGTTGTCGAGCACAGAAACGACCTTATCATAGCCTAAGCCATAAATGGCTCTAGCTCGTCAAGAGACAAGCCCAAGAACCCAAATACCTAAAGCCCATCGTTACTTCAATAGGTTTATGCTAGGCCCAGTTGGGAGGCCTATTGTTCAATGTATATGCATTACTTTGCTACTTATAAACCATTTTAATCCCTTTTATTTTTTGATGTGGGATTCACATTACATTTTTCAATAAAACTATTCTACCATTTACAACGAGTGATATTTACATAATTACGTTGTGATTGTATTAAAATACCTACGATCACAAATACTATTTTAAGTTAAAATACCTTATTAAAGTCAGACTAGTCCCCTCTAGCTCATCAAGAGACAAGCCCAATAACCCTAAGACCCAAAGCCCATCGTTACTTCAATAGGTTTATATGCTAGGCCAGTTGGGAGGCCTATTGTTCAATGTCTAGGCATTACTTTATTACTTATAAACCATTTTAATCCATTTTTATGTTTCGATGTGGGATTCGCATTACACAGTGTTTCAATAAAACCGTTCCACTGTCTACAATGAGTGATATTTACATAATTACGTTGTGATTGTATTAAAATATTTATGATCTTTTTTTTTTTTACGATATTAAAATATTTACTAACACAAAAACTATTTTAAGTTAAAAAACCTTATTAAAGTCAGACTATCCCAGGCCTCAAAGGGCTTCACCTCATCAAGAGACAAGCCTAAGAACCCCAAGACTTAAAGCCCATCGTTATTTCAATAGGTTTATATGCTAGGCCCAGTTGGAAGGCCTATTGTTCAATGTCTAGATATTATTTTATTACTTATAAACTATTTTAATCCCTTTTTATTTTCGATATGGGATTTGGATTACAGTTTTTTAATAAAACTATTCCACCCTCTACAATGAGTGATATTTACATAATTACATTGTGATTGTATTAAAATACCTACGATCACAAATACTATTTTAAGTTAAAAAACCTTATTAAAGTCAGACTAGCCCAGGTCTCAAAGGGTTCTAGCTCGTCAAGAGACAAACCCAAGAACTAATGCCCATGGTTAATGTTTACGATTATACTGTTTATTTAGTGATTATATAAATAAATAGTGAATCACATAAGATATGTAATATGAATTTTGATTGAAACTGTTTATATCGACTCTTTCATATGTAATTATACTTCTTAAGTTTTAATTGTAATAATATATTTTCAAACACATAATATATATAAAATGTATTCTAATTACTAGCCCATGCATCAAAGGGCTATAGCTCGTCAAGAGACAAGCCTAAGAACCCCAAGAACTAAAGCCCATGATTACTGTTTACGATTATACTACTTATTTAGTGAATATATAAATAAATAGTCAATCACATAAGATATGTAATATGGATTTTGATTGAAACTGCTTATATCGACTCTTTCAGATATAATTATACTTATTAAGTTTTAATTGTAATAATATATTTTCAAACACAGAATATATATAAAAATTTTATTCTAATTACTAGCCCAAGCATCAAAGGGCTCTAGCTCGTTAAGAGACAAACCCAAGAACCCCAAGAACCAAAGCCCATGGTTACTGTTTACGATTATACTGTTTATTTAATGATTATATAAATAAACATTCAATCACATTAGATACGTAATATGGATTCTGATTGAAACTGTCTATATCGACTGTTTCCAATGGAATTATACTTATTAAGTTGTAATTGTAATAAAATATTTTCAAACACAGAATATATATAAAATGTATTCTAATGACAAGCCCAAACATCAAAGGGCTCTAACTCGTCAAAAGATAAGCCCAAGAACCACAAGACCCAAAGCCTATGATTACTGTTTACGATTATACTCTTTACTGAGTGATTATACAAATAAATAGTCAATAACATAAGATATGTAATATGGATTCTGATTGAAACTGTTTATATCGACTCTTTCAAATGTAATTATACTTCTTAAGTTTTAATTAATATATTTTCAAGCACAGAATATATATAAAATGTATTATAATTACTAGCCCAAACATCAAAGGGCTATAACTCGTCAAAAGACAAGCCCAGGAACCCCAAGAACTAAAAGCCCATTGTTACTGTTTACGATTATACTGTTTATTTAGTGATTATATAAATAAATAGTCAATCACATAAGATGTGTAATATGGATTCTGATTGAAACTATTTATGTCGACTCTTTCAGATGTGATTATACTTATTAGTTTTAATTGTAATAATATATTTTTAAACACATAATATATGTAAATTGTATTCTAATGGATATTTTTAGAATATGTTGTCATGCATTTATCAATACAAATATTCGTATATCAACAATCTTTAAAATATGGATTCTTATTGTAATTGATACAAAAATTGTTGTCATGCATTTATCAATGCAAATATTATATATCGAATACATTTTACAAGTGATTACACATATTAAATTGTGATTATATAAGTAAATTATTCGATTTCACAAAGATTTAATACAATTTATAATTGAAATTTTTACAGAAAAGGTTGTTATGTATTTATGAATACAAATCTTTCATACATCAATACTCTATATAAAATGATTACACCTTTTTAGTAGTGTTTGTATAAATAATTATTCAACATAGAAGATATGAATTATGAATTCTAATTGAATCAGTTATTGAAATGGTTGTCATGCATTTAGCAATGCAATTATGTAATTCTAATATTGATTGTTACTATAATTGATACATTGAATAAAATCGTTACCACGAAACATAGTTAATATGGATTCTAACTGATGCATATAACCTATCCCACCAACGTGTTAGTGGTAACCCACCAACGATGTGCTGTGCAGCTCAATAGTGTGTGTAATAATTGTTGGTGGGATACCACCCACACATTAATCGGCGATTCTTGATACATTGAATAATCTTGTGACCACAAACCATATTTAATATGGATTCTAACTGATGCATATAACATATCCCACCAACGTATTGGTTGTAACCCACCAATGGTGTGCTATGCAGCTCAATAGTGTGTAACAGATTGTTAGTGGGATACCACCAATAGATTAATCGACGAGTAAGACATACACACAAAATTTTTAAGTTCTTATGAAATTATGATTAATGCCTTATAAAAAATATATATTTATTGAAATGTCAACAATTAGTTACTAAATCACAATTCATGTACAATATCGATATGTTATAATTAGAAAACAGTAAACGACAATTCTAACCAAGACCAAACAACGATTATCATCATACAAGAATAAACGACAATAAAACATTAATCTGGGGAGCAAAAATGATCCATCGAAACATGTTCAAGCAGACATATTTGTACATTTCAAAACTTGCATCTAGAAGGTAATCATGTTCATATTGAACCGTTGCAATCAAATCTAACATTGGTCATTCATCAAACACATTGCAGATCAAAGAATTTTATCTCTTCGAAGAGCAAAAATTATCCATCGAAACATGTTCAAGCAAATCCGGTTTCATTTTCAAAACTTGCATGTAGAAGACAATCTCATTCGTATTGAACCATTGCAATCATATCAAACATTGACCATTGAATATCACTATAAAACATTCATCGAATGCATAGTAGATCAAAGAAGAAGCAATGGTAATAAATGCTTTTTGAATATGGATTCTATAAAGAATAAGACATACATATTTTTCATGTTCAGTGTGTGCAAAAACATTTTTCAAACACTAATTATCACAATAAACCCTTCAACAAACACATGCAGAGATTACGAAACCAATCAAACATCTTCAAACTTTTTAGTACAAAAGCTTGCAAAAACTTAAAAAAAAACAAAAATATAAACATTTACAAAGATCACACCGTGCATTTTCACAAACCTCTTAGGTCTGTCAATCTTATCACATAAGCCTCTCATGAACAGAAGAATAGCTGCATGATGGACAATGTTTAGTGAAAGGAACAACATCGGTGTGATGAAAAGAGTTGTATTTAGGTTTTTAAATCGTGAATTAAAGACAGAGAGATGCTTAATGTGTTTTGATGTTAAAAATAAGGGTAAAAAATGAAATTATATTTTAGTTTTGCATTGGAAATTATTTTAATAATAAATTTCAGGTTGTGCATGCGTTACACATGTCTTTGTTTTTAAATTCGGACTAACCCATGTCAACTAAAACAACCAATAGAAATGAAATATTTTACAAAGTTGAATATGAAGAGTTTGAAGTTAAGAGATCCCTCATAATCAGTAGAGTATCAATGAGTACAATCTATCTTATTAAATATCAACCACCAAACTAAATTTTTATTGAAGAACATAAGAGGTGTGGATAAGCCTTTATCTCAATTGACCACTCTTTTAAAAATACAAATAAAACAAAATCTAAACTAGATGCTAAATCATTATATTTTTGGGAAGCCCTAAACTCTTCACATATTTTATTTCCTAAACCAATGTCGTACATAGTTCATATGTACACACCTAAATAAAAAATCCTGCTATATTTATTCATTGGAAAGTGTAAACAACATTTTGTTTATGTAATAAGCTTGTATTATAAGCTCCTTTCAAATTGATCTCAGCCGTTGGTTTATTTAATATAATAATCATAGCTACACACTAGTTGCAGTAAATGGTTACCGTCAATGTTATCAATCGGCCTACAAAATTAATATCTAAATATCAATTATTATCAACCGGCCTACAAAATTAGCATGGAAAAACGTAAGAGATATCAAATAGCCAGCTACCATAAACGTAATGATTAATGATTCATGATTACTATATACTAATAACACCTTCCATGCATGTATACGATATCTTCGTCCCAATTACTTAATTCTAAACCAAAAGCATAAAATCCTTCAGATTTTTAAAATCTCTAAAATTTTCATATATACTTTTAAAGCCCGTAAACAATGTCTTCAAGTGAAGAAATCATAGGTTATTGGCAAACTTTGTGCAACCCTGTAAAGTTTCGCCGAGTAGTGGACAATTTGACCGAAGAACAAAGAGAATGCCTTGAGGATGTGGGATTTGGGGTGTTAATGAACATGAGTTGTCTTTAGTTATTTGGTCTTCTATGCAATATGTTGCTTACAGTGATCTAACCTGGCACATAGTCTGTAGTGCTCTACGGTAAGTGGATCCAAATAAGGGTGTCAAATTTCTCTAAGGTGATGGGCTTAGCAGACGGCATCGATGAAGTCAATTGTGACTCTGAAGAGTTTGACGAAACTTATATTCTAATGAAAGCACTTCTGTAGAGTAATACTGTTAAGGACAAGATTACACTCTCTTCCTTGTAAAAAAAAAAAAAAAAAAAAACTACAGAGTATGAGAGCTGCAGATGATGATTTTAAGATTTCATTTGCTTTGTTTACTATCTCAATACTTTTATGCCCACTTGCATCAACTAATGTTGACGAATCATTATTGACTGAAATATACAATCGGGGTTAAATTGCCTTTTTCAATCCCTTGAAACAAACGCAAATTTGTCTCTCAAGATAGCTTACATTACAACACATAAACCATAAATACATGTATAGACAAGATAAGCATGTGATCATTAAACCATTGTCTATATATCAACATGTAACAAGAGGAAGAATAACATTAAAATACAATAACAAAGAATACTTGTATTTCCAATAATGTTCAATGTGCTACAGTTGTTAATCAAAATATAACTATACAAAATAATCAATGAACAAAAGAATTATATATACCACTATGAAAATGAATTGCTTACAAATCACACTTAACAAAATCTTGTCTCAAAATATATTACAAGTGAATATTATGCAACATGATAAAAACATACACATACAAATATAAAAGAGAGAGATAGAAAGAATTGACATATGAGATTTTTTAACATGGTAAAACCTCCAAGGAGGAAACATCCACAGGTTGAACTACAACCATTGGGTATAAAATATATTGGATGATAGATTAAAAATTCCTCAAAAGTAACCAATCCTATGATCTACTACCTATTGGAGTCTATGTCTACCCAATCCCTATTGGTAGATATGAAATCCCTCAATGATGAGGAACCACCATATATTGGAGTCCATCATTAGCCAACATCGTTAGAAGATTAGAAATTCCTCAAGAGCCAATGCATATCCCACGCAACATTCTCTATTAGAGTCTATGTCTAACCAAACGCCCATGCCTACCAATATTGTAGCCAACTCCCTATCCAAGACACTCTTCCTCTAGAGAGCCTCTCATGCATAGCTATCCAGACCTTCTTGATCCTAGCCATGACTTCTTGCTTGGTTATTCGGACTTTTTGTCCTAACCAAGACTTCCTCGCTTGACTATCCGGACATCTTGTCCTAGTCAAGACTTCTTGCCTTTTACAAGGACTTCCTAGTGTGATCAATGAATGCAAATGAAGCAAACAACCAAATTCAACATAAAACATGTGATCAATACATTTCATGGAAACTAGACTTAATCATGTGAGAACACAAGTCAAAATCGTCTAGTCATACAAATTGAATTAAAACCTAGAGCATGTGAAAAACACTTAACACATGTAGCTCCTAGTTTCATTCACACATATAACACTTGAATAGATCATATACATGAAACACATATTCAAGATGTTAGAAACAAACACAAAAATGTTAGAATCACAAAATGTATTCAATGAGTATTCTAGTCAAAGATTTGGTGCAATGATAAAATGATAAATCAATTAAATCCTAGATCTCTAAAAACAAATACACATGTACTAATCCTAGATTTGTTCAATCAAGGATCAAAGCACATTTTAAGGTTACTAATCATAAAATAAATCAATACAATCACAAATAACCCTAGGTATCAAACTAATCACAATACAACACTCAAACATGTGAGAAACTAGAATCATAGAAAACTAGTTCACATTTGTCTCTAATTAGACTTGATTAAGTTTGATTATGAAGCTATCTTTCTCAATAGCATTCATCATACATACATAAACATATAGAAGAAGAAACTCCAAAGTAATTGAAGGTTTAAAAGGAATAAAACAAATAGATAAGTCAAATATCTAAGAATCATGAGCTGGTTCAGTTATGTGGGTAAAACAACTGAAAAACTCAATCAAACAGCTGCAAAATCTCTTAGAAAAGGTAAAGGATTTGATTACGAAAATTCTCCAACTTGAATCACTAAATTCAAAGTTTGAATAAGAATGGTGTTTGGAAGATGAGAAAGATTAGAGAGAAAATTCTGAACTTCTCCTTGAAATGAATGAGAGGGAAAAGAGAAACTTAAAAGAGATGAAAGAGAGGGAAAAAACCAAATCAGGGTGTGACACCTCAGCAGCCTGTGTGCCTCATGGGAAATAGAGGTGTGTGGGCTGTGAGGCTCACGACCTCCTCACGCGCCTCTCTAAGCTTGGCCGTTGGCCAATACCTGCTTCCCTGGCGCTCCTCTCATGTTCTTCAGTCGTATTCGGGAATCCAAACTCCAAATTCGAATATGTTTTTAGATTACGAATCATGACTCCCTCACGCACAAGGAAGACTACAAAAATTTGATAAATGGTTGAGAATTCGACTCAGAATACGATGACAAACACAACACAACGTATGAGAACGCAAAGTAGCGTAGCTTCTTAGTTTGGACTCGAAAACTAATGAATGAGTAACTGAAATGATCGGGACTCAATAAGGAATCATATGAGATCATGTTCTAGTCTAAAAACAATAAAACTAAAAAAAATAAATACCAAGTCACACACGTATGCCATTTCCTAGCATGCAAATCACAAAGATTGTCAAATTGAAACTAATGCATGTGCATACATTACCAAGTATGTGAAAGTGTTATACCAATGGTGTACAACTATGCAAGGACACAAATGGATATCATGTGTGTGTGTGCCTCTACCTTGTAAGAGGAAAGAGGTCTATTATACCTTTGATGAGCAATGTAGCTCATTTCCTCTTAAAGACACCATCTTGCATGAAAAGTTGTCAAGTACTCCTTGAAGCTTCAATCATCATCAAAATAAGACAACTAAACATTACAAGATAAACAACGTTTTGATATGGAGTACATGCCAACACAAACTAAAATCCTAACAATCTCCCCCTTTGACAAATTCCATGTCAAAACCCCTATACATATACTAATACAATTACAAGGAACATTGGTCACAATGAGTTACACATTTCTAGACAAATTTTCAACCTCAAGTCTTGAACTTCATCTTGGTCTTCTCTTGATATCACCTAAAATCAACTTGAAAGTACAAGAATATCCAAGAGACAACACATATGGCAATGAACATTCTTTGGCAAGAAAATAAAACGTTAAAGTTCAAATGGATTATGTTTGCTCCCTTTTAACACATGCTATCCAACAAAGTATTCTAGCCAAGATCAACAAAAAAATATTACATGCCATAAAGTTCAACTTGATACCAAAATACAAAAAAAAAATAAAAAATGAGAATAAGTAAGCTAGAAACTAGAAACTAGAAACTATCATATATCTCCCCATATTGCTCCCTCTTTTTGACATGATATGAAGACAAAGGAAAGAATAAGAAAAATTTACCTCAAGACCATTTTTAGCCAGTAATGCCACTGAGGAATGTTGTGCGATTAGATAATCTCACATAATGCTCTTGAGTAAATGCTTTGCTTTCCAATTCTTTGATCTTCACATCTTGTAGCATTACCTTAGCATTGAGGTCTTCAATCTTTCTTTGTGACTCTTCAATCAATCTTCTTGACTTGACAACCTCACTTTTCAATTGCATAGCCCAATTTGGAAGAATGGTTGTGCTAGATACAAGGCTTGAATCATAAGATTCACCAAAGAGCCTAAAAGTATCACAAGACTTTCCCTTTTCCTTATATGACATAGTAGCCATACGTTTGTCACTAAAGTTCTTTAAGGGAGGTAGTAGCACATCATTATCTTGTTCCTTCACACCTTTAGCTAAACACAAATGAGAAATAAACCTAGGGAATGCCAACTTTTTGTCCAAATGAGTTGAACAAGCCGTAATATCAATATGTTATATAAGGATTTCACCAAGGTTTATGGGTTTGTTAGTCACTAAGGCATACACAATCTTGATCTTCTCTTTGTTTAGTTTGGTAGCATTAGAAGATCCAACAAGATTGGTATATAAAGAGATGCCAAAAGGCACCAGCTTTAGTCAACTCACTTTGCCTAATAAAGGCTCTCTTTCCCCATTCAAAATTATCATTGTCATAAAGAGTTCTACCCATCTCATTGAGGTTCTCAAAGACATCAATATCAAGGAAATCTGACTCAATATCATCGAGAAATTCTAGGAAATCATTCAAGTTCTTTGAATTGACTCTAAAGACAACACCTCTATCACCCAACAAGGCATTTTCAAGAGTAGTACGTTCCTTGTACTCATGATAGAATTCTCTAACCATCGTATCATTTACTGTTCCTAGCATATTAAGCCATGTACTCCAATTTCTCTCAACAATGACCTTATGAACGAAAGAGCCACTACAAGAATCCAAATCCATACCTTTTTCTTGAATAATCTTTTTGTGCCCAAAGATTTCCAAAAGCTTTAACTTGTTGGCTTTGGCAATCTTGGAAGAAGAAGAGGGTTTAGACTTGTCTATGGGTTTAAAGGGACTACTAACCCCAACTTTCTTGGATTTCCCCACGACCTTGTGTAGTGTATCACTAAAACATGAAAACAAACGTGAGTAGAAACATCAAAGAAAGTTATTGACGATAAACATATACAAAGGCAAAACATCATTTTGAACGAATCAATATGCATATCAAGTGTTATCATAGCATCTTTAAGATTTATCAAAAATAAGAATAATGTCAACAAACAACAATCTTGAAGAACATGTGAACATATCAAAAAAGAGAACAAAAGTTTAACATATAATGCTCCCCCTTAATAAATGCCCTATCTAAGATTTAGATAGACAATTGTTCACAAAAATAGGCACACAATCACACCACCAAGCAATTTTAATAGATTTTCAAATAAGCTCCATTTAACAATGAGAGTTACACCAAGATTTTCAATCACTCTCATATTTCTTCAAAAATTGCTTGAGTATCAAAATACCAAATAAACAAATGTGAGTGTGTGAAGATTTTGCTTCAAGTATATGAAAAGAAGTAATTTGATAATCAAGCATGCAAACCATCTCAACATCTATTCATCTTAAGCCTTTTCATAAAAAGGTCAAACCGATTATCATCCGGAATTTTGCTTTTAAAGAGAATAGATTTTAACATTGAAGTGTGTGTGTGCATGTGGCTCGTTATTTCAGTTCTAATTGACAACCCGAGCTAATTTGATTATTCAACTATACTCCATAAAGCCTTTTAGTTTTGTTTTAGGCTTGAATCAAAGATTTTTTTTTTTAAATGATTCTTTTCAACACTTCTTTGGTTTTTCTAACATAAACATATACGCTTCATGGTGGCTTTCACTCATCACAATGGCGTAGCCTTTTCCTACATTGGGCGGCTGCACAACCAATGTGTGTAGCCCTTTCCATGAAGGTGCTTGTTGAGTTCTATGTTGCCGAAGCAAATGGATACCAACCATAGATCATCTTTAAACATACTAGTTCTAAGACTTTAAGGTGTATCCAAAACTTAAATCAATCAAACTCAACTTACTTAACTAAGCATACAAGAGAAGCAAAGTGCCTTTTCGAAACCAAGTTTTATGGCTTAAAAGCACATGATCAAAAGGCAATACAAAGAGACTTACTTAAGATCATTACTTCTCAAGAGCGTAGCTTTCAAGGAATATGAAACTCATATTTTTCAAAACATGCCACTCAACAATCATACTTACAATAACACATATCATGATTAATATCAATATGAACAATTATCACCAAAAGATCTTAAGAGAGCAAATGTCATAAAGGACCATATATACACTATACTAGTTCTCTAACATGACATGCTTCATGAAGTGGTACAAACAATGAGTTGAGAGATGAAAATTCAAGTAAGCAAGCAATGTGATATAAAGATACCTTCGCAAGCTATTTTCATCAAATGTAAAGTCTTCACCATTTTTATGAGTCCTCTTGGCTTGTTTGTCCTCATGACAACAAGTTGTTGGTGTGTCAATCCAAGAGACTAAAGACTTAACATTTCAACTCAAAAAAAAAAAAATGGCTTTCTCCAAAAGTCTTAACATGATTGCCACCATATAGATTTCATAAATTTCATAATAACTTCTCAAAAGTTAATCAATAGATTTTGACTATCATATAAAAAATGTGAGATAACTAAGTTCATGTCAAGTTATAGAGATACAAAGCAAGAAAGCTAAGTTTCTTAACAACTAGACACTAATCTTAAAGATAACTCACTTGTGCAACTTACACTATTGGTAAGAGCACTCACCCTTGACAAACTTTGTCTTGGGTGAACCTACACAAACATTATCAAGATTCTTATTGACAACAATGTTGTATCTAGAATGATGGCTTTCTATGACTTGCTCAACAAGAATATCATTGATACTCTTAGCTTCAACATTGCTAGCAACACATGCTTTATCAATTTTAGCAAGGTTTGCTTTCTTCTCAAACTGGATATTCTTAACATGCTTTTTGACATTTTCATGCTTTCCATATTCAAAAGCTTTAGCATGCTTAAAATGAGGCACAATCTCTTTATTCCTAGATGCATTTTATATTTCCTAATATTTATTGAATTTAAAACACTTGGGCTTGATATGGCCTACAGTATTGTAAAAAATGACATACGGGAATAAAATGAGAGATTTTACCTTCTGGAGTTGGAGAAGCACAAATGGGAGTTTCAAGGAGTACCTTGTTCTTTAACTTGTTCTTGGTTTTGGAATGTCTCTACTTAGGAGCTTTCTTGTCAACAATGACAATTTTCTCAGTTGTAGGAAGTGATGCTTCTATGAGCTTCTCCTCAACTATAGAGTTGCTTTAGCCTCCTAGAGTCAAATTGGAGATGATCCAATCCCTTTTAAGAACAATCCCTTTAACTTCTCTAAGCTTCTTGGCAAGAGCACTCTTTTCACCCAAGAGCCTTCTAGTTGTTGACACAAACTCATCTACTTATAGTTTGATCAAATCATCCTTCTCATCAACCTCCCTTAAGGTTATCTTCAAATTCTCTTCAAGACATTTCACCTTAGCTAAAATATCTATGTAGGTTGGATTCTCACTTAAGCACCTTTGATGATTCGGATCAACCTCCTTGTCCAATGAATCTTGACATTCTTCCTCTAGAATAAAGTGAGAGGCCGTGAAGGCAACAAAGTTGCTCACCAACTCTTCTTCACTAGAATACTTATCAATTGAGCTCTCATTTTCACTAGAGTCATCATTACTATTTCAAAACTTCTTCACTGTGTTGCATGAGTAAGTGATCAAGTCTAATTTGATCATCCTCTTAGGAACAAAAACTTCATCTCCCTTGCTTTTGTAACTAATACTCTTTTCAAGCTTATCAACAAAATTGTTAGTAGACAAATGGAATGACAAACAAGAAGAACCTTTTCCACAAATAAAGGAGGACAACCATGACTCAAAATCCTAAGCAATTCACACGAGAGTATAAACCAGATCTCATCAAGTGCTATTTGACGGCCTGCTTTGATACCAATTGAAATATGCAATCATAGTTAAATTGCCTAAAGCATACCTAAAGGGGGGGGGGGGGGGTGAATAGGTTTTTACACCTTATTCAATCCCTTGAAACAAACGCAAATTTGTCCCTCAAGATAGCTTACATTACAACACATAAACCATAAATACATGTATAGACAAGATAAGCATGTGATCATTAAACCATTGTCTATATATCAACATGTAACAAGAGGAAGAATAAAATTAAAATACAATAACAAAGAATACTTGCATTTCCAATAATGTTCAATGTGCTACAAGTGTCAATCAAAATATAACTCTACAAAATAATCAATGAACAAAAGAATTATATATACAACTATGTTTAAATTGAATTGCTTACAAATCATACTTCACAAAATCTTGTCTCAAAATATATCACAAGTGAATATTATGCAACAAGATAGAAACATACACATATACAAATATAAAAGAGAGCAATAGAAAGAATTGACACATGAGATTTTTTAACGTGATAAAACCTTTAAGGAGGAAACATCCACGGGTTGAATTACAACTATTGGGTACTATATATATTGGATGATAGATTAAAAATTCCTCAAAAGTGACCAATCCTATCATCTACTTCCTATTGGAGTCTATGTCTACCTAATCCTTATTGGTAGATATGAAACCCTTCAATGATACGGAACCACCATATATTGGAGTCCATTATTAGCCAACATCGTTGGAAGATTAGAAATTCCTTAAGAGCTAATGCACATCCCATGCAACACTCTCTATTGGAGTCAATGTCTAACCAATCGCCTGGACTGAAATAATACAAACATAGTTAAATTGCTTAAAGCATACCTAGAAGGGGGTGAATAGGTTTTTACACCTTTTTCAATCCTTTGAAACAAACATTCGTTTGTCCCTCAAGGTAGCTTTATATACAACACATAATCCAAAACATCCATACATAGACAATATAATCATGTGATCATTTAAGCAATGTCTACATATATAAGGAGTTGCATGAGGTACACAAAAATCTCAACAACAAAGAATACTTGTATTATGATATTGTTCAAGGAATTACAAGTGTTAACAAATATAACTATACATCAAAGTAACAATACACAAAAGAATAAAGAATATAAGAATGATCGAATATGTATTGCTTTACAAATCACACTTCATAAGTGATGAATGTACTACAAGATTAAGTGCAAACATATATATATATATATATATATATACAAGTAATAAAGAGAGATATGAAGAATTAACACGAGATTTTTTAACGTGGTAAAACCTCAAAGGAGGAAACATCCACAGGTTGAACTACAACCATTGGGTACTATATATATTGGATAGTAAATTAGAAATTCTAAAAAGTGACCAATCCTAGATCATCTACCTAGTGAAGTTTATGTCTACCCAACCCTATTGGAAAGTATGAAATCCCTCAATGATGCGGGGTCACCATATATTGGACAACATACGAAACCAACATCGAAGGAAGATTAGAAATTCCTTAAGAGTGCATACACATCCTATGTACCCCGCTCTATTGGAGTCTATGTCTATCCATACACATAGGCCTACAAATAATGTAGCCAACTCTCTATCCAAGGCACTCATGCCTCTAGAGAACCTCCCTTACATAGCTATCCGGACCTTCCCGATCCTAGCCATGACTTCTTGCTTGCCTATCCATGTCATCCCGACTATAAATAAGACTTCTTGCTTGGCTATCCGGTCGTCCCTTCCTAACCAAGACTTCATGCCTTTTACAAGGACTTCCTAGTGCGATCATGTGAATGCAAAATGATGCAATCAAGCAATTCAACATAGAACATGTGATCAATACATTTCATGGCACAAATAGACCTAAACATGTGAAACACAAGTCTAATAGTCTAGATGCAAAAACATGAATTAAACCTATAGCAAGTGAAAACACCTAACACAAAAGCTCCTAGTTTCATTCAAACAAACAACACTTGAATAAATCATATTCATGAAGCACATATTCAAGATGTCATACACACACACACACAATAAAATGCTAGAATCATAAAATGATTTCAATGAATATTCTAGCCAAAGAATTAGAGCAAGGATAAAATGATTACTCAATTAAATCCTAGATTTCTCTAAAAACACTTACACATACAATAATCCTAGATTACATCAATCATAGGATCAAAACAAAATTCAAGGCTATTTATCATCAAAATGATTCAATCAAGTCTCAAAAAACCTTAGATATCAAACTAATCACAATACAACTCTCAAACATGTGAAAATCATAGAATCAAAGAAACTAGTTCACATATGTCTCTAATTAGACATTTGATTAGGTTTGATTATAAAGCTATCTTTCTCAATAGCATTCATCATACATATACATACATATAGAAGAAGAAATCCCAAGCAAATTGAAGGTTATAAAAGAAGAAATATCAAAGATAAGACAAATACCTCCAAATCATGAGCTGTCATGGTTTTCTGGGTATAACCACTCGAAAACGTGATCAAACTGCTGCAAGACCACTTGAAAAAAATAGAGGACTCAAATACAAACAATCTCCAACTTGAATCACTCAATTCTGACTTCGTATGAGAAATATTTGGTGTTTGGAAGGTGAGAAAAAGTTGAGAGCAAATTCTACACATGAGAAATTCTAATTTTTCTTCTTGGAATGAATGGGAGGGAAAGGAGAACTTTTGAAAGGATTCAAATTCGGGCCAACCACAAGCAGCCATATCACCTCCATGTGTGGGGTGCATGTGCCACATCTAGGCAGAGAGGCATCTCAGCCATGTGAAACACGTGGCTTCCAAGTCATGGCCTTTGGCCATGCATGCTCCTCTCGTGCACCTGTCACGTTCTTCGACCGTTTTTAGGCCTCTGAACTTTGATTTCGAATCCATTTTTGGATTACAAAATGTGACTCCCTTACACACAACGAAGACTACAAAACTTTGCAAAAAGGTTGAGAATTCATCTTAAAAAATGACAACGAAGACAACTCAATGAATGAGAATGCAAAGTAGCGTAGCTACATTGTTTGGACTCGAAATCTAATGAATGAGTAACCGAAATGAATGAGATTTAATATGGAATCATAAGAGATCATTTTAAAGTCCAAAAAAAATAAAATGAAAACAAATACACACTAAGTTACACACATATGCCGTTTCCTAGACTTAGTCATAGAATATGCATTTTCCAATGAGTATCAATTTAAATCTAATGCATGAGAATATATTGCCAAGTGTGTGAAAGTGTTAAATAAATGTTGTTCAACTATGCAAGGACACAAATGAATGCCATGTGTGTGTGTGCCTAGCCTTATAAGAGGAATGAGGTCTATTTTACCTTTATTGTGCAATAAAGCACATTCCTCCTTGAACAACACCATCTTGTATGAAATGTGGCCGAATCTTTATTTGAAGCTTCAAATCATCAATCCTAAGACCACTAATCAATACAAGAAAACATCGTTTTGATATGGAATATATGCCAAGACAAACCAAAAACCTAATACGGGCTTACCAATATTGTAGCCAATTCCCTATCCAAGGCTCTAATGCATTTAGAGAGCCTCCCATACATAGCTATCAGGACCTTCCCGATCCTAGCCATGACTTATGACTCGGTTATCCCGACCTCTTGTCCTAACCAAGACTTCCTCACTTGACTATCCAGATATCTTGTCCTAGTCAAGACTTTTTGCCTTTTACAAGGACTTCCTAGTGTGGTCAATGAATACAAATGATGCATGATCGCGCCAAATATGTTGTATATTTCGGCCTTCAAATCTATGTCCTTTGTGTCATTTTCTTGCGTTTTAGTGTCACTTAAACGCTCTATGTTCGTAATTGTAGGCATTTATCAATTTCTGGCATTTAAAGTGTATCGTGGGACTTTCGGACGAAAAGGGTACCAAAAGGGGCAAAAGTTGGACAAATGGCATTAGAGGCATCAATAATGTGGGTCAGTGCGTGTCCCAACCGCACTATCATTCAAACCTGGGACCTGACATCTAAAGAAGGGTTAAAGTGCAGGTGAGTGCTGGTCCCACCGCACTCTCACCCGAACTCATTCCCAGAACTGGTACTTGATGCTGAAGATTTGATATAGAGCGGGTGAGTGCGGGTCATCCAACCGCACTTTCACCCGCACTCTTGCCCAGACCAGAGAGTTGGAAAATCTGAGAAAAGATAAAGTGTGGGTGAGTACGGGTCATCCAACCACACTCTTACCCATATTCTTGCCCAGACCAAAGAGCGGGAAGATTGAAGGAATCCTTAAAGTGAGGGTGAGTGCGGGTCCCTGAATCGCACTCCTCCCGCAATGCTTCGTGCACCAGTGTCATTTTACAACAGTTTTGTGACCTATGTTTTAAGGAGTATAAATAGAAAGTGTTGTAATTCGTTTTGAGGAGCTTTTGACACTTAGAAACTCTGAAATTTTTAATCTAAATCTAGGAATACATTTTTTCTCATTTCATTCACTTATACTCATCTTAAAGGGAACTTGAAGGAAGGAGATGATCTCTATGTTGGGACCCCGGTTTACCAATCGCGCAGCGGAAGGTACTTTTAAAAAAAAATTATTTCATAAATAAATAAATATTGCGATTAGTAAACCCTAGGATCTATTTTTCGAAACAGTAAAAATAAGAAATCGAAATCGAAATACATAAAAGAGAAGAGAAGAAACAATTTTCTTCATACCTACGTAAGAGGCTCCTTCACTTTAATATGATCTGCTTCTAATTTGAACCACTTGATCTTCCTTATTATGATCTGGGATTGGTAACAGCGTGTGGGCGCATCACGGTATTCAGGAACCTGAAAAAGAAAGAAACACAGAACAACTCTTGTTTTGTTGTCAGAAGAATTCGACCACACTTTATTTGTGAAGAACAAAAAAATAAAATAAAATAAAACTCCTTTTTTTTTTTATAATTTTTTTTAATTTATTTTTTTTAAATGTGGCCGCACTACCACTGTATACATTATCTCTCTTTTTTATGTTAAACCATTGTTGGTTTGTTGTTGACCTGATTTGTTTTTTTATATAAGCAATATATATATATATATATATATATCATTTATATATCTTTTAATAAAACAACCAATGATATCTTTTTAAACAAAATCTTTATTTTATTTAATTTAATAGATATCATCTAATTTGAATTTAAACTATTTAAATTCAAAATTAATATTTAACTAATTAAAAAATAAGATAATATTATTATCCCATTTTTCAAATATAAATATCAACTAACACCCTCCATCAATAATTAATAACATAATTAAATAATCATATTATTTAATTGTTATAATCATTAAATTCATTAATTAAATAATCTCATTATTCAATTAATTCCCGAATAGATACGTGTCACTTTCGTAATATAATAAATTGGACAATCCAATTAATTAACTGTGACCCTTGTTACCTTAATCGATCGGGCTAGCAAGGGGAACTAATGGACCCACAATATTTTGAGCTCCAATAATTAATTAAACTCTTTAATTAATATTTCATGATTATTAACTTCGGTGTTATTCCACTAAAAACCCAAAGCTGCACTCTCTCAACTGTAGACATTTTTATATAAACCAATCACTCTTGGTGTCCATCGATATATCTATTACATATGGTATAATCCTCCACAAGTAGTTCATAATTAGAGCTGGGTCATAATATCCGTTATACCCCTCTAATTATATATTTCTATTAAGTACCATTGATTCTCTAATGAACAATAAATCCTACATTCCTTACGGAATTAGGAGATCGCTCATATTGTTCAAATCTCGAATCAACCCTTAAGGGAACTACCATCTACTTCTCGCAAGAATGAGTGGATTCCACTATTGTGTACAAACCTTCTTAGCCACAAGCCAAACCGTAATTCCAACATACGAAGTTATTGACCGGGAATGCAACTCCGAACTCACCTATAGTATATCAAAAACCACGATCCAACCTAAAGGAGTCGATAAGACACTCAGGCTTAAGATCACCCATATATAGCCATCATTTGTTGATATATATGAATCTTATCTTGTAACGGATCTGGGTGAGAGATTCATATAGATCATGGCCCAGTCCTATATGATCATATCATATAAGGTGCCTCCATTCTCATATCACCATATGAATAGTCTAGGTTAAGACCATCGTACATTACGGAATGGACAACTAAAGTACCCAACTCTATTTGCTATCTACAGACTCTTTAGATTGCTCATCTCAAACTGAATACCTATGTATATGACACCCATATACTCAATTAGAGATTACATCCAGCAATCTTGGATGTTAAATACACATGTTATATATAAATGTATGAGACAATTTGAATGAATAAACTACTTCTTTTATTTATGTTCATTTCACATTTACAAATTACAAGCTTTAGGGCAAAAACCCTAACAATCTCCCACTTGCACTAAAGCATGTGAGGCATATCTTAGTCGATAAGGTCTTCATAAATGGATCACCATGATTGTCTAGTGATGCTATCTTGGTGACAGTTATGTCTCCTTTCTACACTATCTCTCTGATGAGATGATATTTCCTCTCTATATGCTTACCTCTCTTGTGGCTTCTTGGTTCTTTTGAATTAGCCACATCACCACTATTATCACAATAAAGTGTGATGGGCTTATCCAGATCTGGAACAACTTCTAGATCACTCAAGAACTTGCGGAGTTAAACAGCCTCTTTAGCAGCTTCACAAGCGGCTACATATTCGGCTTCCATGGTGGAATCAGCAACACAAGATTGCTTAACACTCATCCACACAATGGCTCCACCACCAAGGGTGAATACTGATCCAGACGTGGATTTCCTAGAATCCCTGCCTGACTGAAAATCATAATCCGTATATCCTAACGGGATCAAATCTTGTCCAAAATACACTAGCATATAGTTTCTTATTCTCCAAAGATACTTGAGAATATTCTTGACAGCAACCCAATAATCCAATCAGGGTTGTACTGGTATCTACTAGATACTCCCACTGTGAAGCAGATGTCCGGTCTTATGCATAACATATCATATATGAGACTACCTACCGCTGAAGCATAGGGAACATGTCTCATATCCTCAACTTCTTGAGGTGTCTTAGGACACTGTTCCTTAGACAAGTGAACTCCATGCCTGGAAGGTAAATTACCATTCTTGGAGTTCTGCTTTGAAAATTGCACAAGAATCTTGTCGATATACGATTCTTGAGACAATGCTATGAGTTTGTTCTTACGATCCCTTATAAGTTGGATCCCTAGAACATAACTTGCCTCTCCCAAATCTTTCATTTGGAATTGGTTATCCAACCAGCCCTTTACTTCTGATAATACCCCTACCATTCCCAATGAGTAGAATATCATCCATGTAAAGAACTAAGAAAACTACCTTATTGTCAATCATACGCTTGTAGACACAAGGCTCATCAACGTTTTGCTCGAAGCCATAAGTTTTGATCACATCATCAAACCTTATGTTCCATGATCTAGATGCTTGCTTAAGTCCATAAATGGACCTTTGCAATTTGCAATCCTTTTGCTCTTGATCTGGAGATACGAATCCCTCTGGTTGCATCATGTAGATGCTCTCATCAATATTACCATTCAAGAATGCAGTCTTGATGTCCATTTGCCAAATTTCATAATCAAAATATGCAGCAATGGATAAGAGAATCCGAATAGACTTAAACATGGCTACTGGCGAGAAGGTCTCTTTGTAATCGACCCCCTCTTTCTGGGTATAACCCTTGGCCATTAGCCTTGCCTTGAAGGTCTCTACCCTCCCGTCTACTCCTCTCTTTCTCTTGTAGATCCACTTACACCCTATGGGTTTTACCCCATCCGGTAAGTCTACAAGTTCCCAGACCGAGTTAGAGTACATGGACTCCATCTCGAGATTCATGGCTTTAAGCCATTCCTCTTTATCAGGATCTTCCATTGCATTCTTAAATGTCAATGGATCATCCACACTATCAGCAGAGACAACATCTTGTCCCTCACTTACACCTAAATAGCGTTCAGGCTGTCTTACAACCCTTTCACTACGTCTAGGTGGTAGTGTATCCTGACTAGGAATCATCTGACTCTCAGATGTTAATGGATTAACAAATCTTGTTGACTGAGTACTGGTCTCACCAGGCTCCAACTCATTCAATATAATTTTAGAACGAGGTTTATGGTCACTAATATAGTTATCCTCAAGAAACGTTGCATTTGTCGATACAAATACTTTGTTATCTTCAGGACTATAGAAGTATCCACCTCTGGTCTCCTTGGAATATCCTACAAACAAGCAGACCATAGACTTGAGGTCTAGCTTTCCACTTTTGTTCTTTAACACATGTGCTGGAAACCCCCATATGCGAAAATGTCGCAAACTAGCTTTACGACCATTCTACAACTATAAAGGAGTCTTAGGAATAGATTGGGATGAAACTACATTCAAAATGTATGCTGCATTTTGTAACGCATATCCCTAGAAGGAATTTGGTAATGATGAGAAACTGATCATAGATCTCACCATTTCCATTAGGGTTCTATTTCTCCTCTCCGCGACACCATTCTATTGTGGTGTACCAGGAGCTGTGAGTTGGGACACTATCCTATACTCGACCATAAAGTCTTCAAACTCTTGGTCAAGGTACTCACCTCCACGATCAGATCGTAGAGACTTGATAGTCTTTCCTAACTGGTTCTCAACTTCAGCTCGAAATTCTTTAAACTTTTCAAAAGTTTCCGACTTGCGTTGCATTAGATAGACATATCCGTATCTCGAGTAGTCATCTATAAAGGTGACATAATACTCATAACCACCCCTTACTTTAACATTCATTGGTCCACAGACGTCTGAATGTATAAGCTCTAGTGGTTCTTTAGCTCTAAGCCCTTTTCCAGTAAAAGGACTCTTGGTCATTTTACCTTCTAAACAAGATTCACAGACAGGTAAGGTGCCAACCTTTAACTCACTTAAAGATTCGCTTTTTACTAGTCTGTTTATCTGGTCAAGGTTAATATGACCAAGCCTTAGTTGCTAGAGATACGTTTTGTTTTCTGGAGAAATCTTATGTCGTCTAGTTTTTGGTTTTTCAACTTTAAACATTTCGGTGTTGAGCAGTGTTGTATGTATTAAAGGTCTTAACACATACAAATTGTTTTCATTAATTCCTGAACAAACATTCAGACCATTCTTTGCAATAATAACTGATTTATTATCAAAAGAAACAGAATATAATTGTTCTAACAACTTAGAAATGAAAATTAAATTCCTTGTAAATCCAGGAATGAAAAATACATTGTCCAACAATATAAAATTATTATTACAAAACCGCAATCTAATTACGCCCACTGCTCGTGTCGACACGACATCTCCTGACCCTACACACATAGAGAAGGCTCTCTCCTCAAGCTGTGTCCAAGAATCAGTCCATTGCAAAGAAGAACAAACATGGTTAGTAGCCCCTGAATCAACTATCCAAGGTGAGGAATCATCTTCGACTAAACACAACTCAAGAACAAGTAAATCATATTTAACTTTCGTTTTCTTCTTCTTGGCTACTTCCTCCAGATACTGAGGACAGTTCCTCTTCCAGTGCCCGACCTTGTCGCAATGGAAACATTTTCCCTTGCTCTTGTCGATGGAGGCGCCTTTCTTTTTGCTTTGGGCTTTCTTGGGTTTGGGCTTACCCTTCGCCTTCCCAACAGACCTCTTCCTCTTCTTATTATTGGAGGAAGATGGTTCGGCAACATTTGCCTCACCGGTCTTGCCCTTGTTGTCCTTAGTCAAGGACTCAAAGGTAGTGAGCTCATTGAGCAACTTTGTGAGACTGAACCTAAGTTTGTTCATCCCATAGTTATTCTTGAACTGATTGAAACTCTTTGGAAGAGTTGTCAGTATGATACTTACTTGACTGGGTTCATCAATGGCCCTGCCATTGATCTCTGCCGTGTTGAAATAGGACACATGTTCAGGACATTTTCCTGAACAGATGCGCCCTCTTTCATCCTAGCAAGCATTGCAGAACAAACAGCTTCATACCGCTTTTGCTTAAAGGGCTACCCGAACATGTCTTGCAATGACTCCATTATTTCAAATGTAGTACCTATTGCTTCGTGCTTAGTGACAAACATGTCTGTCATACTTGCTAACAAATATGTTCGGGCTTTCTTATCTGATGAGACCCATTTCTCATATGCCTCACGAACAGTTCGTGCAACATTGGCAGTAGGAGCTGGAGGACATTCCTCCGTAACCACAAACTTAAGGTCCTTGGTGACCAAAATTGCATTGATATTGTGTTTCCATTTAGTGTAGTTATCACCAGTTAATTTTTCATTTGCTATGATTTGTAATAGTGCAGTTGACATGGCTGAAAAAACATAAATTAAGAATTCATTCAGTCATACATTCTAAACATGTGTGAATGTTCGGCATAAAATTAAACATGATGCATGAAAATGTTTAATGAACAAGGATAACCCTAAGAAAACAATGTTTCTATGCCACAACAATCCAACATACCACAAGCAAGTGCCGCCTTAGGGTCAGTCAAATTCTTGCATGTTGGGTCGAGACCTTCTGAGTCAAACGATATACCAGAATAATCAGAATAACTCTTATGCCAATATCATTCAACCATCGTTTATTTAGTTAGGTTTTTAATTAACCAATTTAATTAAAACCTTGTGAGTGTAACCCATTATTTCAGATCTCAAGAGCTTAACTCGAGAATTGCCGCCTTAGGGTCGGTCAATCCCGAAATCCCCTCCGAAATTCTATCTATTAAGAAGTCAACCTTGATATTGATTCTTATGGAAACCCTCCTTAGGGAGGACGAAAGCAAAACCGTCACGAGGCCCCACTCGAATCTTACGGTGTTAAACTAATGATGGAGACCGCGGGATATAATGTCATATATCCCTCTCCCACTCACTATTTTATAATTAGGGTTTTCTATTAATATTAATGCACCTAGATTAAATTAGATTAAACGGTTAATTTCAATCTAAGCGTCAAGTGCATTAATTACAAATTATTAGAATCCTATTCCAATAACTAATAAACATATTTAATTTTTAACTCTTAAAAATCTAGTTCATTAGTGATTATTATAATCTATGTAAACTATTTACTAAGACAAGAATTATTATTAAAAGTGTATTTACCAAGTTTTAACTATTAAAATTAAACACATTATTAGGCCCATTAATAAGGGATTTAATCGAATTAATCCTAATTTTATTAAAAGGCTGTATTAATCTAGCTAATTAAACACTTTAATAATTAGATTAATAATAAGTGAGAATTTACCAAGTTTTAACCGTTAAAACTAATCTCATTAATCTATAGCCATTTATGTGTATCACCCATTTTAATCACATTAAAACTAAAACACATAATAAAATAGACTAACATGCATTTATGATATATCAACATATATATATATATATATATATAGGCACAACTAATTTAAATGACATATGTATACATGGCAACGCTTAATCATCAAATAATTAAAACCATACATGAGTTGACCGAGTGTTGTGGATTATTTAACCTAAAAAAAATAGGAATGTAATTACAAAAAATATTCCCAAGACATTTCTTGGTCTTGTTGTAATTTCCGAATCTTCTAGTCTCTTCAGGTCACTCCGATTCATCTCATAAATCCAGAACACGATATCTGCATGGTACACACTAGACAACACTTGCCAACGGAACCGTGCAACCGGGACACACCTCGCTCACACATCAAACAGCAGTGTTGCACAAAGCTACATGCGTAGTCGTGCAAGACAAATGTGCGCGAGTATGCACAGTGAAAGTCAATATGCACATGTCAATTTGTATGTCGCGCAAATAAAAAAAAAGGGTTCAAAATTTTTTTGTCACTATTTGGAGGGGCTTTTGTGAGAATGTCACCGGTTTACTAATGTAAGTTTAAAAGGCACCTATTTAGGTGACCAGACAAAAATACCCTCATTTTTGTCATTTTGCGTCTGAAGAGAAAAAAGTTGAGAGAGAGAGAACAGTGGAAAGAGAGACCTTGGGTGCAAGAAATCCGGTACTAAATCTCACGGGAAACCTGCCGGCGGTGGCGATACAGTCTTGAAATCGACGAGAAGGTGATATGATTTTCTGACGCGTTTTTGTTGTTGAAACTTTTATGTGCGTTTGATGTTGGATGTTTGTTAGACATGTATATTAGATTTGATTTTATTTGTTGTTGATTAGGTTTGTTTGATTAGGTTAGGGTTTAAATTTATGAAAAAATTCTGTTGAACACGATGAAGTTCTGGGTTTTCGAGCCTTTTCCGAGCTTTTCACATGTAATCCGAGCCTTTTTCGAGCTTTTCACAAGTAATCCGAGCCTTTTCCGAGCTTTTCACATGTAATTCGAGCCTTTTCTTAGCAATTTGAATAGGTTTCTGCTATTTGAATCTCTGAGCCTTTTAAAACATTTTCCGAGCCTTTTCCGAGCCTTGTCATATGTAATCCAAGCCTTTTACAAGCAATTTAAATAAGCTTCTGCAATTTGAATCTTCGAGCCTTTAACACTGGATCCGAGACTTTTAAAATAGGATCCGAGCCTTTTAAAACATTGTCCGAGACTTTTAAATAGTAATCCGAGCCTTTTAAGGAATATGAATAGGTTTCTAGAATTAGAATCTACGAGCCTTTTCATATAGTGTCCGAGACTTTTCATATAGTGTCCGAGCCTTTTCATATAGTTTCCGAGCCTTTTCATATATTGTCCGAGCCTTTTCATATATTGTCCGAGCCTTTTCATATAGTTTCCGAGCCTTTTCATATATTGTCCGAGCCTTTTCATATAGTGTCCGAGCCTTTTCATATAGTTTCCGAGCCTTTTCATATAGTTTCCGAGCCTTTTCATATATTTTCCGAGCCTTTTCATATAGTGTCCGAGCCTTTTCATATAGTGTCCGAGCCTTTTCATATAGTTTTCGAGCCTTTTCATATAGTGTCCGAGACTTTTCATTTAGTGTCCAAAACCTTTCATTTTTATATTATTTATTTTATTTAACTATATATATATTTTTTATGTCAATATGCAGATGAGGAATCAACTAAAAGATTCGCTTAAAACTCCAGAGGAAGAAAGGTATTCGGGGAAAATAACTCATAACATGGAGTATTTACCTGATGGAGGAGCGATATGCTTACGATATTTTTTACCGTCGATGCTGCATGCGGTGGACTTTCACGGTCGCAGACGGAGGGGCGATATGACGTATACATTGCAGAATAAGCCCTTTCCACTCAACATTGTGTCTAGAGACCGTGTGCCCCAACAGGATAGAGGGTATGACTGTTTAAAGATCTTATTCTATCCTAATCGGTTTTAATAACATTCAATTCTAACGGTTGTTTATGTGGTGAATTGCAGTGGTAACTGTGGTGCCCATACTTTGAGATTGATAGAGTAACTGGCAAGGAACAAGGATACGTTCGACTGGTCAGAAAACGAAATGGGCACCATCCGAGAGAAGATGGCTGTGGAGGTTTTTTGTAACTCAAAGGATTGGTCTTCCAGTTAGTGATTTAGTTGATGTACATAACATTTGAGTAATGAAATGACATTATTTAAAAAAAAAATTTAGTTGTTTGCAATTAACACTTGAACACACATTTGATATATTAAAATCCATAAACAATACAATGAATTGTAGACACTATAACAAAAGATACAGTATTGCATTAAACGAACAACCAATAAATATATCATAATAGTTCAACATAAAAACAACATTATAACCAACGGTCTCATAACACAACTGTATCGAGCATGGTTCCCAACGTCTGGACGATGTTGGAAGACATCAAATTGGAGACATTTTCCTCTTGTACTGCCTTGTTATGTTTGATCGCCTTCCTCAACGGCTCCATTCATTCCACGGTAGAGTCTTTCTCAGGGCACGTTTGTTTATTGTGTCCAATTGAATGACAGATGCTGCACTTGCGACGGTATTCATCGGGAACACTTATGCTGGGACCTTCATTAACCATCGGTGGGTTGGAGCACCGCCTGCTATTATGTCCTGATTGTCCACATCTTCTACACGACTGTGTGGTTGTCCTCTCTGAAGACGAGACATGTCGACCCTCCATCGGGCGACCTCTTCGACTTTGGATTTAAAACCGTCCGAGATGCGATGTCGGATGGCACTACCCATGAATAAGGATGGCCAACAGGCATAATAGGAACCGAGTATGCATCAATAAGTGTCTCTCTCTTGTAGTAGTCCGCACACAGAGATGTGTAATCCAAGTTTCGCTCCCTACAACAATGAAAACAATGAGATTCACGAACCCAAATAATATAAATCGTTAACTGTAACATCTCATGTACCTTGCCGCTGCGAATGCATGAGAACATGGGAAATGGTCCATTTGGAATTTGTTGCATGTGCAAGTCTTCGAGTGTAAGTTAACCGTCCATTGGTTTCCCTTCAATTTGACGGAGAATATGTTCCAGTCAACTGGATTTACGGTCATATAATTGCACTTCTCGACACGTTTTAGGATCACAAGATGTGCTGCGTCGGTCAGTTGATGACGCATGGACCGTGCAGCTGCATGACGATCGTGAAACCACTTTTGTAGCATATTCCTAATGAACTCCGCGAATGTCATCATTGGCAGTTGCCGTGCGAATTTTAGGCATGAGTTTATGCACTCTGCAACATTTGTGGTCATCAGCCTGTACCTTCTTTGGGGACAGTGTACGCGAGACCACTTGTGTGGACCGGCAGCAATGGCATATTCGAATGCACCCTTGTGCAGCCTATGTAACTCTTCCATGTGCCAGTTATAATAGAATTCACTGTACGTCCTAGCTGCTGAATCTATTATGTCGGCAACATCCTTTCTGTGGAATCGCTTCTTCATATTTTCACCAAAATGCCAGCAACATATAGTATGGGTTGCATAAGGGAACACTTAAGAAATCCCCGCTTCAATGCTTGCATGGCGATCGGAAATGAAAACCAGATCATCTATATGACCAAGGGCACCCCTCAAGCATTCCAAAAATCACTCCCATGAAAGGTTGTTTTCTGAGTCACCCTACCCAGAAGCAATTGGATACACATGTTCGTTTCCATCTTGCGCAGTTGCAACAAACATTGTACCCCCGAATCTTCCCTTCAAATGGGTACCATCAACTGCAATCACAGGACGCATACACCTCCGAAAACCTCTAATTGAGGACCCTAACGACATGAAAAAGTACAAAAATGTATCATCGTTTGCGCATTGTAAGTCGGTTATTGTGCCAGGATTTTGCTGTTCCAGAACGTACGTAAACGATGGTAACAATTTGAAACTTTCTTCATGCGTTCCATAGGTCAAGGACAATGCATATTGCAAGGCATCATGTGCCTTACTGTACATGACTTGGATGACATACATTGTTTTCATATCGGCGATTATGTCCTTTGGACGCATGAAACGACCATCATGTTGTTGAAGTCTAGGTGCAATAACTTATGACTGCACTAGCTTGTCGGTGGCGACGGTGAACCTCCTCCAAAGGACAACTGTGTTGGTTGACAAAACTTCTAACTTGGAAGTAAGTCCCTTCATCTCTCCTCACCGCTCTTAATTTCCACGTACAGTTGTCAATGATGCAAACTAGATGTAACGTTGTCTTATTAGACCTTTTCACCTTCCATTCAAAGTTCTCCCGCATTGAAAAAAGGCCAACTAGCCTCTTCAAATCCTTTTTACTCGGGAAAAATTGACCTTTATAAATCATGCATGTAGGTTCTGGCGTTGCCAAGGTGCTGCTTCTACCAATACCAAATGAGTATGAATCTGCTCTGGGAATAACCCATGTTTTCGTATTATCAGAATCAGATACAGTTATATTATGTCGGACCTCGGAAGTCCCAGACATATTTGGTACAGTGCAACTAACTCCTTGTACATGTCTTCCTTGTGTTTGAATTTGTGTACGCTCTTCATCCACATTTTTTAGATCATCTACCTGTTCATTATTTGCCTCATTATCTACCTCATGGTTCGGTAATTGTTCATCTCATTGTACTGCTCAATTCGACAACCAAACACATTACCAAATTGAGGTTCAACTATTTGGTCAACCGCTACCGGTGGGACACCATACATGTTTTCCCCACTTTCGGCGAAACTCCTTTGGGGATACACTTGGTTGCTACCGCTAAAGGATCCAAATTGTTGGGTATTTTCAGGAGGAGGAATATCATTCCCTATCACATCTCCAGGTGTCCTCTGAGTTAGACTTACACATACTTGAGGGATCACCCGATCTTCCCCTAGCATAAACTGAACATCATCGTTATTTCTTATAAATGTACGACATGTACTGCCAGGAACGATTGATACTGATGCCAGATCAACATTGAATTTGTTTACATCATACTTCACAATGGTATGCACGATTGCCACCAATTCTTCGTAAGTCATATTCTTTGACACATACATTCCCTGGTTATCGGATCCAACAAACCTCTGACTTCCGTTGGGTAGTTGCTCCCATTGACCGTTGTAAGATATTACTATTCTAACCTGATTCATGATGCTGTCAAATTAATCAAAACTATCAATAAAAACTCAGGAGTACAAAATATTTTCATAAATTACATTTACAAAGGCTCGGGTGAGGATATTTAAAAGGCTCGGAGAACACTAGCAAAGTCTCGGAGAATACATGAAAGTCTCGAAGAAGACATTTTTGGTTTCGAAAAAGACTTTAAAAGACTCGATTAGTAATTCAATAAAAAGTCTCAGAGAAGACCTAACAAGGCTCTATTAGTGATTGTTTGAAAAGTCTCGGAGATGACTTGAAACGTCTCGGAGAAGACTTGAAAAGGCTCGATTAGTGATTTTTGAAAAGTCTCGGAGATGATATGAAAAGGCTCGGAGAAGACATGAAAAGTCTCGATTAGTGATTTTTGAGAAGACATGAAAAGGCTCGGAGAAGACTTGAAAAGGCTCGATTAGTGATTTTTGAAAAGTCTCGGAGAAGACATGAAAAAGCTCGGAAAAGACTTGAAAAGGCTTGGAGAAGACTTGAAAAGGCTCGATTAGTGATTTTTGAAAAGTCTCGGAGAAGACATGAAAAAGCTCGGAGAAGACTTGAAAATGCTCGAATAGTTATTTTTTAAAAGTCTCGGAGAAGACTTGAAAAGTGCTCATGTGCTGGCTACGAAAAGCTCGAGGCGACTTGAAAAGGCTCGATTAGTGATTTTTGGAAAAGTCTCGGAGAAGACATGAAAAAGCTCGGAGAAGACTTGAAAAGGCTCGGAGAAGACTTGAAAATGCTCGAATAGTTATTTTTTAAAAGTCTCGGAGAAGACTTGAAAAGGCTAGGACAAGACATGAAAAAGCTCGGAGAAGACTTCAAAAGGCTCGATTACTGATTTTTGAAAAGGCTCGGAGCAGACATGAAAAGGCTTGGAGAAGACATGAAAAGGCTCGATTAGTGATTTTTAAAAAGGCTCGGAAAAAGGTGACAAAGTCTCGGAGATCCATAATTGTCACAATGAAAATGTGAACAAATGAAAAGAAGTATTTGCACGAAATATTACCTTGTTGTAATGAAGCACGTCCAGTTGTTTGGATCTTGAACTTCTATTTGTATTGAGAGAGAGATAGAGAGAGAGAGAGAGAGAGAGAGAGAGAGAGAGAGAGAGAGAGAGAGAGAGAGAGACTAACCCCGTTATCGTTTTTGTTGGAAGTGTGGAGAGAGAACCAGACAAACAGAATAACATAAATGATTATCTAAGGGCAATTTTGGTAGTTCACCATAATAGGTGCCTTTTAAACTTAAGTTATTAAACCGGTCATATAGTCACCAAATGAGTTGGAAAAGGTGATACTTTCCACCATTTCCACTAAAAAAAAATTGTTCTTTGACTTTGCTGTTCTACGTGTAGCTTCCAGGGTCTTCATATGATTACATTGTATTTTTTTTTTAATACAAAAACAGTAAATAAAAAAAAAATATATAAAAACATTATAAAACCCAGAAACACTCTAAATCCACAACATCATAAAAAATTACGGTCAACTATGATTTTAAATTAAACAATTTAATCAAAAATCATCATACACTTATAAAAAAATATGTGCCTGCACATTCATACATATCAGGAGCATCGAAATCGATTCTCATGTTCCGAAAAATTGGCTCTGATATCAATTGTTGGGACCCCGGTTTACCAATCGCACAGCGGAAGATACTTTTTTTAAAAAATTATTTCATAAATAAATAAATATTGCGATTAGTAAACCCTATGATCTATTTTTCGGAACAGTAAAAATAAGAAATCGAAATCGAAATATATAAAAGAGAAGAGAAGAAACAATTTTCTTCATACCTACGTAAGAAGCTCCTTCACTTTAATATGATCTGCTTCTGATTGAACCACTTGATCTTCCTCACTATGATTCGGGATTGGTAACAGCGTGTGGGCGCGTCACAGTATTCAGAAACCTGAAAAAGAAAGAAACATTGAACAACTCTTGTTTTGTTGTCAAAAGAATTCGGCCAACTTTGTTTGTGAAGAAGAAAAAAATAAAATAAAATAAAACCTTTTTTTTTTTTTTTTTTTTAATGTGCCACACTGCCTCTGTAAACATTTTCTCTTTTTTATTTTATTTTATGTTAAACCAATGTTGGTTTGTTGTTGACCTGATTCGTTTTTTTTTATATAAGCAATATATATATATATATATATATATTTATATATATATAGGGGTGAATTCAAAAAGAACCAAAAAATTTATGAGGTGATTGTTTTTAGCCACAAGTTTATGTTTTATTATTTTTGTCACTTTTTACCGTTTTTGGACAAAAATACCTTTAAATTTGAAATTTGAAAAAAAAAATTAATCAATATGTCAATGGGTGGGTGGTAAAAACGAGGTATCTTATTAGAGTGGGAACCACCAATCAGTAAAACACTAAACAATCAAAACTGAAAGGTAAAAAAGAAAAAAGAGAGAGAAGGGAAGAGGGGGAGAGATCGTCGTCATCGTGGAACCGTTGGTCGCCGTCGCTGCTGCTCGCCTTCGTTGCCATTCGTGTCATCGCCGCTGTAGAGAGAGGTAGGCAGAGAAGAGATCACGTCGTTGTCGCTATCGTTGCCGTCGCCGTGGCCGTCGACTCGAACCTCCGGCGCCGTCGCTGCGGCTGCCACCGCCGCTGTCCTCCCTGAATCCACGCATCTAATTCTCAGGTTTGCTTTGGATTGACTTTGAATGGTTTTCAATGTGTAATTTGGATCTTTTTAGTATAATTTTTGTATATTTCACTGTGTATGGTTTCCAAATGGACTTGACACTGGTGTTAGGAATTGGGGTGTGAATTTTTCTAACTTGCCATCTTTTGTTTAGACATTTAGGCCTAATATGGCCTATTCTATGGCAACAACGACAAATAGGAATGAAAGTAGAAGATGTACCTCCCATTATAGCTTTTGGAGGTGGAATGTTGTTCTTACTTGGCATTGGCCTTGGTTTCTGAAAAGAGGGGTTGGCCTTTTCTTAAGATACTTGCTTTGTCTTCCTTGGAGGTGGCTGCACCATATCTATGGACCTGACCCGAGTGCCTATCTTTATCATAGCAAGTTCAACTTGATTCTCCCTCTCTCTTTCTCTCAAGATCTATAGAGTCTTATCCCTAGACCTGATCTCTTCCTCCATGATCTTCATTCTATCTTCTAAATCTCTTTTTAAGGACTCATTTCTTTTCCCAAACTCATCCATCTATAGGGAGAAATCATCCTCAATCTTATCCTGGAGGGCATAGTTTTCCTCGTGGGCCTTGTCAAGCTTAATGGTCAATTCAAAGTTTTTTCTCCACCAACTCCCGGTTTCCTTCCTTGAGTTGAGCTATAGTATTTTGGTAGTTTTACAAGTCATGCTCTAACAACGGTGTTTTGTTAGTCACCTCACAATGAGCGAGTGCTATGTACTCCCCTAGAATGGAGTTCGGTTCATCCTCATTTTTAGCATTGCCAATGTTGAAACATTTACCACCCTTGACCAGTTTCTTCATACTCTCAAACACTTTAAATCTCGCTGTTTGACCCAAGACTATCATGGAGAGCCGTCCTCTGCGGACATCTATAATTGCCTTGGCAGTGGACATAAAAGGTCGCCCTAGCAGTATATGCATCTCCTTAGCCTTAGATGAATCACTCTCCATTTCCAAAATCACAAAGTTAGCTAGGATGATCAATTCTCCCACCCTGACTAAAACATCCTTGACCACCCCTGTTGGGTGTCTTACTGAGCGGTCAGCTAAAATCAACTCCATGTTAGTAGGCTTCAATACTTCTAATCCTAAATCCTTAAATAATGCGTAAGGCATTAGATTGATTGACACCCCTAAATCCAACATTGCTTTTTCCTTCCGAGTTTCACCCACCGATATAGCAATGATGAAACTTCTCGGATCCTTCATCTTTGGCGGCAATGTTGTTTCCATGGCTGCACTTGCTTCCTTGGAGATCATTATTTTCTCAAAAATTTCTTTCTTCCTAGACTTCGAGTTAAGTTCCTTGGCATAGGCTGGCATCTTTTCAATGTCTTCAAGGAGGGGAAGGCTAACATTCACCTTTGACAAAATGTCATATATCTCCTTGAAGGCTTAATCCGTCTTTCATTTTTGAAGTCTTCCAGGAAATGGAATAGGAGGCATATATGGATTCTGAGACTTGTGGATCCTAGAGGTGTCTTTGTGACCTATCTCTGGTCATTTGCTTGTCCCTACCTCTACTTAGGTGTTGTTATCACTTGTTGCTTCTTTGTTTGCTGAAATACTAACAGGATTATCAAAAAATTCAGGTGGAGTTGGGTTAGAAAATACCTTACCACTCCTGAGTATCGTGGTAGCTTTGGCTTGCTCAGATTGACTTGGGAGCTTCCCTTGCTCCTTCCTCTGGCTAACCTCTGCATACTGACCTATTTGTCTTTCCAAATTCTTGACTACCCCTTCCATAGAGGTCATTCTTAAGTGATTAGAATCATTGGAGTGGTACTGGTTAGTGTCCCTATACTCATTGCCTCTATAGCCCTGTTGGTGCCAAGGTACGGTTCCCTTCACTCTCCAAGATTGGGTACTCTGTTGGGGTCTCGGTTGGTATTCTAGAAGTGGTGGTTTATTGATGTTGTCCAATTGAGGTAATGGTGGATTCAGACAATGGTTATTCCCATAAGATAGGTTTAGATGTCTCTGCCACCCCGGATTATATGTATTGGAGAAAGGATCATCCTGATGTCTTGACTCTTGTGGTGGATATACAACTTGGATTTCCTCCTTCCTAGGTGGCATTATTTCCATCAAGGGATACCTATCCATTCCATAGTTTTCCTTCATATAATTCTGGGTGGCCATTGGCGGTTGCTTTTCTAACCTATTCATGAGAAACTCAATGTTCCTACTCATCTCACTCATTTGGCTTGTCATCTCCTTACTCACTCCTCCTTGATTACCTCTAGTGTTTCTCTGCTAGGAATTCTGCTCAAGCATTTCGTATTTATCAAATACATACTGTGCCGTCTTCTCACGTATGGCTCCTCCACATGCATTATCAACAATTGCTTGTGAGAGCCCACTCAGTCCATCATAGAATGACTAAACTTGTGACACTAGGGTATACTCGTGGTGAGGGCACTGTGCTAAAAGTAGCTTGAATCTTCCCCAAGACTCGTTAAATGCATCTCCTTCCTCCTCTTGGAAATTGGCTATCATACTTCGTATTTCCTTCGTTTTCCAAGAGGGAAAATACTTGGCAAAAAACTTTTGCTCTACACATCCCCATGTGGTAAGTGATCCTACCGGTAATGCCATAAGCCACTTCTTGGCATCACCACTTCCACTCCAAGTGACGGCCATCACATTTCCCTTCTTCTTGGTCTTCAAACTTCCACAATCGAGAGCGATATGTCCTATGCCACCACACTCAAAGCATTGGATCCCCTTTCTTTCACTATTCTCTTTCCTTGGCTCAAACTTCTTGAAGGGAGCTTTTTTTTTCAAGTCAACAATAAAGCCATGTCTTCATCCGAGTTATCATTTTCCTCCTTCTCAACTTTGGAGGCCCTTAAAGTAATTCCCTTTTGCTTTTTAGGAAGTCTGGAGGTAGGACCATTCCTAGACTCATAGGCTAGAAGCTTCCCAATCACATCACTCGTCTTCATATCCTTGTAGCCACTATTATCCTCTAAAGCCGTTACCTTGAACTCAAATCTTTCGGGGAGAGATCTTATAATTTTTTGCTTGATTCTTCTATTCGAATACGGGTCACCAAGTTGATGACTTTGATTGACTAACTACACTCCCTTGAAAAAGAAGCAGGAGGAAGTCCTTACAATCATGGAAGAAAACAACATACCAAAGAACCTCCAAGGCAATCACATTTTGCTCGTAAGGATACTACAAAGTATTGCCAGTTCCATAATGAAAACGGGCATGAAACCTCCAAGTGTTTCCAACTTAAAGAACAAATTAAGACCTTTATCCGAGAGGGACACTTGAAAGATATCATCCTGAAAAAGACCAAGAAAGTGGACGGTCACCGAGGTAACCGACAAAAGAGTCAGGGAAGAAATCTTAGCTTGAAGAAAACTGAGGATAAAAGGCGATAAACACCATCTTTGGTGGGCCAGCGACTGAAGAAAGCTACAAAGAAAGGACACGGGAAATCTAAGAAACAATGGAAGCTATAAAGGACCTCGACGTAATTTCCATTGAGCATGATCCAAAAAGAATCAATGAAGGCTAAGACCCAATAAGATTTACTAAAGCTGACTCACATGGCGTGGATGTTAGACCCAACAATGCACTAGTTATAAGTGCTCGGATTGGCCATAGAGAGCTTCATCGGGTACTGATTGACAATGGAAGCTCAGTGGACATTCTGAGTGTGAGAGTACATGATCAATTGAGACTAGACATGAAAGACCTATAACCTTTTCATACCCCACTTCGAGGATTTGGTAGAGTAGAGGTAAGATCTCTGGGTACCGTAAAACTGCTAGTAAAGGTTGGAAAGGCCATTTACCTTACCCGACTTTGTGGTTGTAGATACAGAGAACTAGCCTTATAACGTCTTGTTAGGCTGACCATTATTGAACAAGACCAAAGCGGTCACGGCCACCTATGCCCTAATGATAAAGTCCCCAACGAAATATAGGGTAGACATGGTTAAAGGGTCACAAGAGATGGCACGGAGGGCAAACCTTTCAGTTAACAAAGACAAGGAAGACAGAGAAGGCCACCAGGTATGTGTAATTCTATCAGCTGACCAAAACATGGAAGGATTAGAAGACCAAGCAGAAATACCAGAGGAGTTCAAACTTGACCCGATATGTAAGAGCCTCTATTTTATGATTGGCTTATTTCATGACATACCACATTGGAGATGATTGTGTAATGTGTAACTTAGGTCATATTGATGTTTATCAAGGTAAGCTTCCAAGCATCTCCATGACTTCAAGATCAAGAGCTTCAAAAAGTATATCACTTGACCTTGATTCTTAAAGAGATTAGGTGCACACACATACACTTGCATGCATTTTTATCTATCTTGTATTTGTTACCATGCATGTGTGTTTCATTGATTAGTGCATTTATGTCATTTAGGACACACACTTTCATTGCATTTATACGATTGCATTTGTGTTTCTCTTAATTGTGTGCTTATATGCTTTACATCACACTTATACATTTTCATATATTGCTTATCTTTTGTGTGTCACATGCTTGGTAATCATTCATGATGTTATCCATTCTCATGCATGTTATTTATTCACAACCACACTTGCACTCCATGTTAGTCTCAAGTGTGGTGTAATTCGTTTCTATTTGTGTGATCAGAAACGTCCACGCTTGCACGATGGTGTACATGTCTTAGCGCAATGATTGACCACTTGAGAAGGTCCCATTCTTCTCTTGGATAAATGATTAGATTAGGTTTGGTTATTTGGAGTAAGTGTCTAGTTTCAAAAGATTGAATTTCAATGATTTCAATGATTTTCAAAACCGACCTTTGTATGGTCTTATGACCATAACTTTTTATAAAAACTAGATACCCATACCTTTCCAATGGTATATTATTCGTAATATTATGAAAAACAAGTCATGCGTAACTGATCCCTTGTCAGATTCCTAAGTGGAAATGTGGTCACCACATTATAGTACTTCTTCATGAATTGAAGCCAGTCTTCACCTAGGTTGCCACCAAAATGTAGGAGTGTGTTGTAGTGCAAGTTTTTCAGCTCATAGTTCCTCTGGGCATCATCTAACAAGATAGTCGAAGGGTGTGATCCATATATAGGCAATGAGAATTTCTTCATCATCCTTTGATTCAGTATTTGTTCAGAACCACTGGATGTACTACTCGAGGAGGCTGAATCATTGTCAAGATCAGATAGTCCCCTGAGATTGTCCATTCCTGTAGGTAGCCTAGCTATGCGATATATGCCTTCTACAAAAGGTAATAGCGGGCTTCCCAAAGAACATCTTTCGTGCATCAAATGGTGACAAGTAACCTTAAAACACACAAATGAGAACTACCAAAAGGTTAAGTGCTCAAAACAGAATTTTAAATAAAATAACACAAATTTATGCTAACTAATGTCTAAAAAAAAGAGCACGCTGTCCCCGGCAGCGGCACCATAAACCTTGACGTGCCCTAACCAGTTTTACAACAACTACACTAAATTAGTCTATCATATCCCAATTAAACTAAAGGGACGCGAGAGTCTATCACCCTTCGCAAGTGCACGAGTCGTTCAGCTCGTATAGGGTGCACGAGTACGGGTTATCGTACCCAAGAGACAACAAATTTACGCTAATAGAACTAGAAAGTATTAATCTTTTTAACTAAAGCCAATGCAATTACAATTAATTAACTATGGTGATCCAATCCTTATCTCAACTAGGAAGAAACTTGATTAACAATAACAACTACACTTTTGTTCACAATTCTAGATTAAAGGATTGCTAGGGGAAGGAATCATTCAAGTAATAACCTATTTGCTAATCAATAATTCATTAAGCACATTCACAATGACCTTAACATGCATCTATTCATGTTAAATTAGAAGGCACTAAATTCTTCACTTTAATCACATCCCTAAGTCATAGTAGTGATTAAGGGAAGTTTGCTCAAGGGTGTTAGTAGAGATTATCAAGCTCAATAAATCTCTACAACATAGATGGCCTAAGTGTCATATAAATAAATGGTCTTTATTGCATATAGAATCATCAAGCATATTGTACAATCAATGAGAGAAAGGTGGTTGCAACCGCCATCATTCATAATAGACTAATAAGCACACATACAAGCTTGAGGAGTGAAATACACATATATTGATTATCTCATAAGGTTATTTACAAGAACTACATCTGTCCCCCCAACAAAGAAAAGTTTACTTATATATAGAATCAAAGCATAAAAGAAATGCAATTAAAGAAAACATCACTGATTATAATTCTTGTGATGAAGATGTTATCCTCTTTGCAATCCAAGTAACAACTTCTTCTATGTAAACTTGAGATTAACTAATCTAAGATACCAAAATGGGTGTTTGGTTGCCTAGAAAGTGCCAAAAAAACTACTTGGTTCTTTCTATCTAAGAGAGAATTCTCTATTCTATATCTAGCTAGTTCTACTAAATAAAACTAAGTAAGTTAAAAACTAACTAACTCCTTAGATGTAAGTGTGTGGATGACCAAAATGGGAGGCCTTTCCAAAGGTATAAGAGGGCTCATTCGTACTTTCCTCATGCTGCTTTAGCAAGTGGATGAGTAGAAGGGAAGATTCTCATTGGTTGAGGATAACATTCGATTCAATTGCAGCTCGTTAGAGTGCTCCGCTGGTTCCGTCTGCGACTTCTTTCCAGCGACATGAACTAGCAAGTGATCTTTCCTTTTCTGTGCAAACTTCTTCCGGGGCTTATTTCTCTCCGGGAGGTTGTTCTGAACTCGCTGGGTTCTTCCGCGACTTTGTTCGGCGGGAATGTTTCAGCTGGATAAAAGGGATGAAGTCACTGGGATGACAGTTACTCTCCACAGCTTAGCTTTGCTGGTTCATTCTCGTGGGGTCTTTGTGCACAAACCCGCGAGAATAAGGTTTCATCTGCTTTTCTACCTTCTTTGCCTTGTTTTCGTCATTTCCGACCCAATCTCCTTGGAAACGCCTTTGTTACTAGAAAACACCTATTCACAACATTAAAAACATAAAATGCTCAGAAAACGGTATTAAAAACCAAGTAAATGGGGCACTAAATGTGAACATTTGGAGCGCGATCAACAACCTATAGGTGGCTAAGGTGAGAGGAATACCTGGCATTTCGTCTTGACTCTAGGGAAAGATGTCGTTGTTCTCCTGAGGAGTCCTACTAGGATCTCCATGACCCTGCTTTCCTGTGCCCCTCCTACCTTTATTACCTTGGTAGGTTCATCCTTCCTCATAAGCATCTCCTCCAACTCTTCTGCGGTGTGCCCACTGGCCCATCCCTGATCTTCTTCCTTTTGGTTTTCTTCAATCACGTCTGATACCTCTGTTTCCTCTAAGATATCGTGATCCTCTTCTGGTACCTCCCTACTTGGTTCGTTGGTCACATGTGCGCATTGCTTGGCTAGCGCGGTATGGTTTGTGGACACCGCGTAACACCTGTGAAATTCTTGCTGATCTCCTCGAACTTCTCTTACCCCGGTTCCAACAAAAAATTTCAGCACGTTGTTGTAGATGGACAACACTCCCCTAATTTCTGATAGGAAGGGTCTTTCCAAGATTGCATTATAGGCAGACGGGGTATCAACCACGATGAAATCTGTCATTATATTCTGCTAGAGAAAAGCTTCCTCGATTATCATCGGTAGGATCTTGGATCCAATTAGCATGAGTTAGTAACCAGTGAACCAGTACAAGGGCATAGTGCAGTTGTTGTAGAAGGAATTCTTCAAGTTGAACTTCTTGAGTGCTCCTTTGAACAAGATGTTGATCACGCCAAATATGTTGTACATTTTGGCCCTCAAATCCATATCTTTTGTATCTTTTTCTTACGTTTTAGTGTCACTAATGGGCTTTATGTTTGTAATTGTAGGCGTTTATCCATTTCCGGTGCTTAGAGCGTATCGCAGGACTTTCAGATGAAAAATTGACTAAAAGGTGCTAAAAATTGGACAAATGGCAACAAATGCATCAATAGTGAGAGTCCCGACTACACTATCACAAAAACACGGGACCTGACATCTGAAGGAAGAATAAAGTGCGGGTCAGCTAACCGCACTCTCACCTGCACTCTTGCCTAGATCCAAGACCTGATAGCTGACTTGATAAAGTACGGGTGAGTGTGGGTCATCCAACCACACTCTCACCTGTACTCTATCCCTTACCAGAGAGCTGGAAGTTGCAGGATTCACTAAAGTACGGGTGAGTGATGGTCCCTGAACTGCACTTTCACCCGGACTCCAACGCGATCCAATGTCATTTTACAGCAATTTTGAAACCCTTTTTGTAGGGAGTATAAATAGAAAATGTTTTATTCATTTTGATAGAGCTTTTACACTTAGAAAAACTCTGAAATTGTAATCTAAATCTAAGAATACATTTCTTCTCATTTCATTCATTATCTATTCATCTTAAAGGGAACTTGAAGGAAGGAGATGTACTCCATGGGTTATTTCTCCATCGTTACTCTTATTTTCATTATTGTAATGAGTAGCTAAATCCCCTCTAAGGGGTTGATGGATTAGTTGGTTTGATGTTGGCTTTTTGTATATAAACACTATTTCATTTATATTTCTATCTTTCTTAGTTCTATTCATGAGTATGAATGGTTTCATTGATTTACTTGTCTTGGATACACTCTCTTTGCAAGTTTCTATTTGGATTATATTTATGTAGACAACATGATATACACTATATTAGGTTGTTTATTGCTTATGCCAATAGATGGGATTTCTGAAATCTCAGCTCAATGACCACGTTCTTCACCTAACCTCAAACGGGAGTCCGTCACTATACACCCTAGGACAGCTCTTGTGAGAGGATTACAAGTCTTCTCTATACACCCTAGGTTGGCTACCTTAGTTTTCGGTAGAGCCTTTTTTAGATAAAGAGCGTTCATGGTAAGGATCCGAAATGAGCAACTAAGTCTTTACACCCTAGGTTGGTTGCTCGGGAAGGATCGATCGCTAGTAGTGGGCTTTCTCTATACATCCTAGGTTGGCTATGATTGTTAAAACGAGCATATTCTCATGTTGTATTCAATTGCCCAATGTTAGCTTACTAATCCGTCAATTCCTTAGGTTTCATCATATCTATCTACATCCCATTTGCATTCAATTTTCTAGCGTAATCTTATAGTGTTTGCTCATTCACATTTACACAATATAAATCATTTACTTTTATTGCATCAATATTACTCAAGTTCTAATTAGTTTTAGCTAAACACGATCCTTGTGGATGATACCCCACTTACCACCATTCTTGTGTTTTCATATCATTTAGGGCTTTGTAAAGTTTTATAAATTTTTTTTGACAAGTGGATTTACATACACACAAAACAACTTTGTCAAAATGGCGCTGTTGCCGGGGATCGGCATGTTTAGCTTTGATTTTTTTTACTTGAGTAGATTTGTGTTTAGTAGCATTTTAAATTTTTTTCTATATTTCAATAATACTTTTGGTTTGATTGAATTCGAGTGATTGCGTTGGGTAGTTTTTGCTTCTCAGTATTTCAGGATTCATGGATTCTTCTACGCAAGATTTAAGGCCTGGGGATAGACCAGTTATTGACCCATTTAGTATTGAATGGGGGAATAATCGAGATTTCCAAGAAGGTTGCAATGAGGTTGGAAATTTTTCAGCCGAAGAACAACTTGCGGATCTTCTGAGGGACTATTTACAAGGAAATGAGGAGACCTATCATCTGAACAAGGAACAGTGGGAATTATACAAGCATCACAGACTCTAGATAGGGGTGTTCGTGTAGGGAAAAATAAACAAATAAAAGTGTTACACGCAGCGGAAGCGATACTAAAGACGATTTAGTGACTTTTAAAATTTTTCCTTTATGAACCTTAAACCCTTTTAATCAATAAACATGCATATATATCAACAAAAGTAAATTACTTCTTGTCGCGTGATCCGATTGACTTACGTCGATGGTAATCCGCAAGACCTTCAATCCGAGCACGAACGTGGATCACCTAGGAGCGTGGTCTCCCTTTCCTTTGAATTGCAAACCTGTGAATGGACCAAACAAATACTTTCTTTTCTTTGTTAGTCACAAAACAATCAAAAGAATGTCAAAATTATTCCGGTCACTTTGAGTTCACAATCTTATGATCGAAACTCGCGTGAACCTAGATCGATATCGTATACACAAGCTTATTGATGTTTAAGCAATTGTATACTATCAAAGAATAATTTTTCACTCCTTTTTGTCTCTCTAGAATAAAAACTCTCTTAGAATTAAGAAGAAGAAGAAAGAAAATAAAAACTCAAGCACCAATTAATTGATGTGGCCGAACCCTATAAGAACATATATATAGGTTGGCTGAATTTTTCTTCTTTTTCCTTTAGGGTTGCCGAATTCTATATAGTATCTAATTAGGGTTGGCCGAATTTCATCATGTCACTTATATAGGGTGACCGAAATTCAACCCTAATTCTTTTTAACTTTATAGACTTCAAACCCTAATCCAACTCTTTATTTTTATTCTTTTATTTGACTAAATAAAAAAGACTCCTTATTTGATTAAATAAATAATACTAATTTATTTATTTACTTATCAAACAAGTCTTTTACTTTTAGGAAAGATTTGTTTATTTAATTAAACAATTAATCAATAAATCAATTAATTTTTATTTAATTAAAACAAATGAAACAAAATAATATTTTTAGGTCAAAACTTTAACCTAGTCGCCCCACTTATATATAAGATGGGCCTAATATTATTTTCCTATTTCATTTAATCCATTGGACTTTAAATAAAAAAGCCCACATGTGAACCAAACCCATTCTTACTAAAAGAAACAAGCCCACATGTCTTTCATTAATATATTAATATAATTGAGCAGCCCATTACTTAAATAATGTGCAAATTATATTCTTAATATATTAAATGCAATTCTAGATGGACCCTTAAATTGGTCCGGTAGAATATATCAAGTGATCCATGCAAGTCCGTGTGGATTGGGGATCTTGGCGGGCCATCTAAATTTAAGCTTCAATAGACATAACCTAATCACAATCAACAAATGATTCACTTAGGTCCGATCCATTAATTTTAACTCATTCCACTAAAGAGCTAAAACCGAACTCTTAAATAAAGATAGAAAAGGAAGATGGTCCTCATTCATACTCTAGACAATCATATTGGAGATAGTGTATCCTCGTGATTAATATCAGTAATCGCCAAGAGTTCATAGATCGCCTATAACTCTCCAAGTTACCATATTTACTCATATGACCACGTTTTGAACTTGGATATTTTGACTTGTCCAGAAGCCATGTTTTCAATATACACTATTGAAAACTCAACGTTGAGATTTAATATCCAATTACCTCAAAACATCCATATGATGATATTATACTCTCATTTAATTAAATGGAGCCACGATGTCCATATCTATAAACGAAGTCCTCTATCGATTAACAAATGAATATCACCAAACTATCGAGGATAGACTATGAGATATAATCGTACTCATTGATAACTCAAATGATATCACTTGCAACCATAAGTCCATCATTTTTCTCAGGATTAAGATAGACCCTCCGATTGTCCCGATAATGAAAAGACTATTATCTATTGATGGTTCTAGATAAAGCTTTTCATTGTGATCCAGTTCAATGCACCCAGTGCACTAGATCCTTTGCTCGAAGACACTCCGATGATTTTAGACTCATCATATCTCATTTGATCCCACTCAAATGCTAGCAAAAGAATTCTACAACTTTAACAAGATAAAGGTGCCCAACCTTTAACTTAAGTTATGAACAATATTCAAGACTAACTAAAGAATTGTGTCTACCACATACATATCCAAATGTACGAACAATTCTTCTTTTCCCATAGTCTTTAGACCTTATGATTATTTACTTTGACAATTATAATACAAACTATAAATGCTATACGAATTGTTAAACCAGAAATCACTTTATTAATATGAAAAAGATTGTCAATTACAACATTACACTCTTGCTATTGAGCATAATCCTAACAATCTCCCACTTGCGCTATAGCAAATGTGTCATATCTCTCAAGCCCATATTCTCTAGATGCCCATCGAAACTCTTCTGAGGTAGAGCCTTTGTGAAGGGATCCGCTAGATTTTCTGCTGACGCGATTTTGGTAATCGTCACGTCACCTCTTTGAACAATCTCCTTTAAAAGATGATACTTTTTTTCAATGTGTTTACCTCTCTTGTGACTTCTTGGTTCTTTCGAATTAGCCACTGCTCCACTGTTGTCATAGTAGATAGTGATCTGCTTATTCGCACTAGGAACTACTTCTAAGTCAATCAAGAATTGGCGGAGCCAAACAGCCTCTTTGGCAGCTTCGCATGCAGCAACATACTCAGCTTCCATGGTGGAATCAGCAATACAAGATTGCTTGATACTCCTCCATATAACTGCTCCTCCTCCAATAGTAAACACAGCCCCTGATGTGGATTTTCTGGAGTCAGAATCTGATTGGAAATCAGAATCTGTATACCCAACGGGAACCAAATCCCCTCCAGAGCATACAAGCATATTATCTCTCGTTCTCTTAAGATACTTGAAAATATGCTTGACTGCCGTCCAGTGATCAGGTCCAGGTTTCGATTGAAACCTGCTAACTATGCCAACAGCAAAACAAATATCTGGTCTAGCACAGAGCATTGCATACATGAGACTTCCAACTGCCGAGGCATATGGAACTCTACTCATGAATTGCTCTTCATGCTCATTCTTAGGAACTTGTTCCTTAGAAAGCTTGATTCCATGTCTGAAAGGTAACATACCTTTCTTGGAATCCTGCATGGAAAACCTAGACAAGATTTTGTCTATGTATGAAGCTTGGGATAATGCAATCGTTCTATTCTTTCTATCCCTTATTACTTGGATACCTAGAATAAAACTTGCTTCTCCTAAGTCCTTTATATCAAATTGTTTTGCTAACCATTCTTTTACTGATGTCAATACACCTACATCGTTTCCAATGAGTAGTATATCATCAACATAAAGAATCAGGAAAACCAACTTGTCGCCTTTAATCCCTTTTTATATACAAGGTTCATCAGGATTCTGAATAAATCCAAAACCTTTGACAGCTTGATCAAACCTTATGTTCCAGGATCTGGATGCTTGCTTTAATCCATATATGGATTTCTGCAACTTGCATACCTTATCCACTTGGCCTTTTTCAATGAATCCCTCTGGTTGCATCATGTAGATGCTTTCGTCAAGACTTCCATTTAGGAAAGCTGTCTTAACGTTCATTTGCCAAATCTCTAGATCTAAAGATGCTGCAATGGATAAGAGTATCCTAATGGATTTAAGCACGGCCACAGGAGAGAAGGTTTCCTCGTAATCGATACCTTCTTTCTGTGTATACCCTTAAGCTACCAATCTAGCTTTAAAGGTTTCCACCTTTCCATCCATACCTCTTTTCCTCTTGTATACCCACTTGCACCCAATGGGTTTTATCCCTTTAGGCAAGTCTACAAGGGACCAGACTTTGTTATCGAACATAGATTCAATCTCGGATTGCATTGCCTTTTACCAATGGCGACTATCAACATCCTCCATAGCTTCCTTGTACGTATAGGGATCATCGTCGTCCGGGAGATTCTCCACTGATTCTCCCAGACCGATGTATCTTTCGGGTTGTGTTCTAACCTCCCACTACGACGAGGAATGGTAGGTTGTTGATCTTGTGTTGGATCAGAACTTACAATTGGGTTAGGTTGTGCAACCTCTCGTGGAATTGTATCTCCTGACATCTCATTCAGGACAATTCTACTTCTAGGCACAAAATCATTCATATAGTCCTTTTCCAGAAATTTAGCATTTGTCGAAACAAATACTTTAAGATCTGAAGGACTATAGAAATAATATTCTTTAGTTTCTTTTGGATACCCTACAAATATACATGTTTCTGAACGGGACTCCATCTTTTCTGTCTTTCCCTTTAACACATGCGCAGGACAACCAAATATCCTTAAGTGTTGTAAACTAGGCTTGCGCCCAGTCCACAACTCATGCGGTGTTTTAGGAACAGACTTAGATGGTACATCGTTTTAGAATGTATATAGCAGTTTGTAAAGCATATCCCCAAAAAGAAATAGGAAGCGTTGAATAACTCAACATAGACCTAACCATATCCAAAGAGTTCTATTTCTCCTTTCTGCTACCCCATTCTGTTGAGGTGTACCTGGTGCAGAAAACTGAGAAACTATCCCATTATCAATAAGATATTGCTGAAACTCACCAGATAGATATTCTCCACCACGATCAGATCTCAAGATTTTTATGTGTTTCTCAAGCTGATTTTCCACTTCAGCTTTGAATGCTTTGAACATGTCAAAAGCATCCGACTTATGTCTCATGAGATACACATAACCAAATCTTGAGTAATCATCCGTGAAGGTGATGAAGTACTCATATCCACCTCTAGCTTGAATGCTCATAGGTCCACATACATCAGTGTGTATCAATCCTAAACATTCAGTGGCTCTTACACCTTTGGCAGAGAACGTCCTTTTGGTCATTTTACCTTCCAAACAAGATTCACAAGTTGGTAGATCATCAACTTTTAAGTCACTTAAAGGTCCGTCACTTACCAATCTTTTAATCCTATTAAGGTTAATATGACCTAAGGGTAAATGCCAAAGGTAGGTTTCATCTGTTGATAATTTTACTCTTTTATGATTAGGTTCCGTTATTTCTGTGTCTAACGAGTGAGAGATATTTCTATGCAAAAAGTATAGACCGTTTTCCAATGTACCTTGGTAAATAATTTTGTCATTCTTACTAATAATAATAAAAACTTTATTAAAAGTAACCGAATATCCAAATTTATTTAAACAAGAAACCGAAATTAAATTCCTCTTGAATTGAGGTACATAATAAACGTCTATTAAATCTAAATGCCTTCTAGAATCCAAATAAACTCTAATATCTCCCACTGCACTTGCAGACACTAACGTTCGGTTGCCCAAGCGCAAATTGATTTCATTCTTACTCAGCTTTCTCCTTTCTTGAAACCCCTGCAAGGAATAACAAACTTGATTAGTGGCTCCTGAGTCTATGATCCAAGAATCTGTAGAATCAGCCAAAAAACATGTTTCTAGATAATTCAAATTACCTTCTTCCTTCTTGTTCTGGGACTTTGGGCAATTTCTCTTCCAATGTCCCTTTTCACCACAAAGGAAGCATTTCCTTTTGATTTTGGTTACTTTCTTGGTCTCCTTCTTGATAGGCCCAAGTTGCTTTTTCTTCTGTTGTTTCTTGACCTTTCGACGGGCCTTAACAGTAGCAACTTTACCAACCATATGAATCTCTTGACCTTTGCCTTTCACAAGGATCTTTTCAGCACTTTGAACATCTTGCATCAGGCCTTGTAAGGTGTATTCCTTTTTGTTCAAAGTGTAGTCCAATTTGAACTGATCAAAGGAATCCGACAATGAATTGACAACCATATCAATCTTTGTCTCACCATCTATCTCAGCGCCATGCAGCTCAGCAATGTTGAGATGTGCTATGACTTTCATCATGTGATCTTTCACAGCCTGTCCAGGTTTCATCCTAAGATTCATAAAAGCAGTCACTGCCTCTCTCTTAGTCGTCCTAGACTTCATAGCAAACATCTCCTCTAGAGACATCATTATATCAGCAGCGGACTCCATTCCTTCATGCTGCTGTTGCAACACGTCGGAGATAGTGGCCATAATGTAACATTTTGCCATATCATCTGAAGTCTTCCACTGCTCATACTCATCTCTACACATTATGCTAGATTCATTATTAGGAGCAGGTGGTTTAGGAGTAGTTAGAACAAACTTATGTTTTTCACTTTGCAGTAACAACCCAATTTTCCTTTTCCACGTGACATAATTATCTCCAGTTAAAGTGTTATCTTCTGAATAAAACAAAACATATATAAGTAAATAATCATGATAAAGCACTTTTAAATATTTATCTTGAATTAAATAAATAACTCAATCATAAAATTCAACGGTGATCTAACACCCATAAAAGGTACGCCTCCTTTGGGAGTTCGCACCATTTACTAGTTAGACTAGGTCCCACCTAATTGTTAACATAACAACCAGCGTTTTCAATTTTAGCCTTGCAATTTTATTGACAAGAACTCTTGGGAGGATATCAATAAAATTACATTGAGTGTGTTACCAAGATATCGACCCTCAATTTTCTCTCATGAGAATCCCTCCTCGGGGAGTAGATCTCGTTTGAGTCCATTGTCTAGTCTATCCTTGTAAGGAAGTATGTTGCTAAATTCCATTCATGGACGCCCCTTGGGGGGATTACCAATAAATAATAAAGCTCAACTAACCTTGGAGGCCATAAGTGTTACCAAAACACCTTCTCCCACTCAATTATTTAAGGCGTGTGATTAAATCCCATAGAATGATTTACCGAGTTATCTAGATGCCAATTTAGATACCTGAATCATTCAATGCATGTTCCTACCAAAAGAGATATATGCGTGGCACTCCTATTCTATATGTCATGTTATCATACAATAACAAATACTGTAATATTTAAGCATAAATTAAATAGCAACAATTTTGGCCCATCCTAGAAAAACAAGTAAATTACAATTTGTCAGGAATACAAGATCTTCAGGTGGCCCATCAACCATACGCTCATCCTTCGGCCTTCTCCCATGGGCGTGCGCAGCCCACAACCCCACAAAGGGGCTGCCTTGCGCACCCCATAAGGCCACACAAGGCTGCCATGCGCAGCCCACCAAAGTTTGGGCTTGTCATGTGCAGCCCAATCCACTCCTAGGGTGCACACGGTGCTCGTACTTGGTTCCGGTTGCTTCATTTTGCTTCGTGTCTTTGAATCTCCAAGACCTAAATATATTACGGCAGTATATATATAATAAATACTACAGTATTAATTTTTTATTTTTTTTTTTATTCACTGCAGTATTTTTACAAACCAAAAACTGCACATACTAAAAATAAAAAAAAACTGCAGTAACCCTAAAAAAATACTCCATACGCTCATCCTTCGGCCTTCTCCCATGTAAAAAAAAATAAAACCTAGCAATCTACCAAGAAGGAATTATGGCGATAATAGACCACCCTTCTTGCTACAACTCCGAAATAAAAATTACATTGAAAATCTAGGGCCAAAATCGAGCAATAACAAACCACATAAAATATATATAAATCCATACATCACATGTAATTATATATTTGAATACCTAGAGTACCATCTCTTTCTAAACATGCATAATCACAATAAAAAGAAATAGATCCACGTATATATACGTTAATTAATTAAAAGGGTTCAACCTAGGCTCTGATACCAATTGTAGGGAAAAACAAACAAATAAAAGTGTTACACGCAGCGGAAGCGATACTAAAGACGATTTAATGACTTTTAAAATTTTTCCTTTATGAACCTTAAACCCTTTTAATCAATAAACATGCATATATATCAACAAAAGTAAATTACCTCTTGTCGCGTGATCCGATTGACTTACGTCGATGGTAATCCGCAAGACCTTCAATCCGAGCACGAACGTGGATCACCTAGGAGCGTGGTCTCCCTTTCCTTTGAATTGCAAACCCGTGAATGGACCAAACAAATACTTTCTTTTCTTTGTTAGTCACAAAACAATCAAAAGAATGTCAAATTATTCCGGTCACTTTTGAGTTCACAATCTTATGATCGAAACTCGCGTGAACCTAGATCGATATCGTATACACAAGCTTATTGATGTTTAAGCAATTGTATACTATCAAAGAATAATTTTTCACTCCTTTTTGTCTCTCTAGAATAAAAACTCTCTTAGAATTAAGAAGAAGAAGAAAGAAAATAAAAACTCAAGCACCAATTCATTGATGTGGCCGAACCCTATAAGAACATATATATAGGTTGGCCGAATTTTTCTTCTTTTTTCCTTTAGGGTTGCCGAATTCTATGTAGTATCTAATTAGGGTTGGCCGAATTTCATCATGTCACTTATATAGGGTGACTGAAATTCAACCCTAATTCTTTTTAACTTTATAGACTTCAAACCTTAATCCAACTCTTTTATTTTTATTCTTTTATTTGACTAAATAAAAAAGACTCCTTATTTGATTAAATAAATAATACTAATTTATTTATTTACTTATCAAACAAGTCTTTTACTTTTAGGAAAGATTTGTTTATTTAATTAAACAATTAATCAATAAATCAATTAATTTTTATTTAATTAAAACAAATGAAACAAAATAATATTTTTAGGTCAAAACCTTAACCTAGCCGCCCCACTTATATAAAAGATGGGCCTAATATTATTTTCCTATTTCATTTAATCCATTGGACTTTAAATAAAAAAAGCCCACATGTGAACCAGACCCATTCTTACTAAAAAAAACAAGCCCACATGTCTTTCATTAATATATTAATATAATTGAGCAGCCCATTACTTAAATAATGTGCAAATTATATTCTTAATATATTAAATGCAATTCTAGATGGACCCTTAAATTGGTCCGGTAGAATATATCAAGTGATCCATGCAAGTCCGTGTGGATTGGGGATCTTGGCTGGCCATCTAAATTTAAGCTTCAATAGACATAACCTAATCACAATCAACAAATGATTCACTTAGGTCCGATCCATTAATTTTAACTCATTCCACTAAAGAGCTAAAACTGAACTCTTAAATAAAGATAGAAAAGGAAGATGCTCCTCATTCATACCCTAGACAATCATATTGGAGATAGTGTATCCTCGCGATTAATATCAGTAATCGCCAAGAGTTCATAGACCGCCTATAACTCTCCAAGTTACCATATTTACTCATATGACCATGTTTTGAACTTGGATATTTTGACTTGTCCAGAAGCCATGTTTTCAATAGACACTATCAAAAACTCAACGTTGAGATTTAATATCCAATTACCTTAAAACATCCATATGATGATATTATACTCTCATTTAATTAAACGGAGCCACGATGTCCATATCTATAAATGAAGTCCTCTATCGATTAACAAATGAATATCACCAAACTATCGAGGATAGACTATGCGATATAATCGTACTCATTGATAACTCAAATGATATCACTTGCAACCATAAGTCCATCATTTATCTCAGGATTAAGATAGACTCTCCGATTGTCCCGATAATGAAAAGACTATTATCTATTGACGGTTCTAGATAAAGCTTTTCATTGTGATCCAGTTCAATGCACCCAGTGCACTAGATCCTTTTGCTCGAAGACACTCCGATGATTTTATACTCATCATATCTCATTTGATCCCACTCAAATGCTAGCAAAAGAATTCTACAACTTTAACAAGGTAAAGGTGCCCAACCTTTAACTTAAGTTGTGAACAATATTCAAGACTAACTAAAGAATTGTGTCTACCACATACATATCCAGATGTACGAACAATTCTTCTTTTCCCATAGTCTTTAGACCTTATGATTATTTACTTTGACAATTATAATACAAACTATAAATGCTATACGATTTGTTAAACCAGAAATCACTTTATTAATATGAAAAAGATTGTTAATTACAACATTACACTCTTGCTATTGAGCATAATCCTAACAGTTCGAACATTAATTTCGGTCAGCTAGACAGGGAATTACTTGATGAAATAAAAGGAATAGTCATATAGTCAGCTAAACAAGATTCACAAGAGGTCCAGTCGTTGCAACAAACTAACATAGGAAATTGGGAAAAATACATATGGGAGAATGACAGACAATCAAGTAAGATGGATGCTTCCATTCATAGGATTGAATCTCATATGGGGCAGTTGGCAGAATTATTGCGAAAGAGAGAGAAGGGAAGATTCCTGAGTCAACCTGAGCAATAGCGGTCCTTCGAAGTGGAAAGGTTTTGGGAGATATCAACAGAGAGGATGCGGTCGAAGACAAGGTTGTACACATGAAAGGAGAAAGTGAAAAGGAGTTAGAAAAGAAGGACGTTGTCTAGGTGGCAAATCTAGAACCAAGACCACAACTCCATAAGTCACCAAACCTTTATGTGCCACCTATACCATTTCTCGGAAGGTTCAATAATTCTAAAATGGGGAAATCACATGAAGATATCTATGACCTCCTTTCCAAGGTAACCATCAATTTGCCCTTGTTGGATGCCATTCAGAAAATGCCCACTTATGGAAAAAATTTCAAGGACTTAAGCAAGGACAAGGAAAGGTTTATACCAAAAAAGTAGGAGCGTGTAAATGAGAACGTTAGTGCCGTGATTCAAAAGACATTGCCCCAGAAAATGAAAGACCCAGAAAGTTTCATAATAGACATAACAATTGGTGGATCAAATCACAAAAGAGCAATGTTAGATTCAGGAGCAAGCATATTAACCCAATGCCATTCTTTTTCTACAAGAAGCTCGGTCTTAATGACCTTAGGAAAACCACCATGTCCCTTGTCTTAGCAGATGCCTCGGTGATAAGTCTTAAGGGCATTGTCAAAGATGTGTTGATACAGATTGAAAAGCTAATCACACCTGCTAAATTTGTGGTGATTGACATGGATGAAGGCAGAGATGAAAGAGATGTGAAGCTACTTTTGGGTCGGTTCTTTATAGCAACAGCTAGGGTCGTGATAGATATGCATACAAGGAAGCTCACCATAAAGGTATTGGACGAAATAGTGGAGTTCAACACCTTTGACTCTCTAGCATACCGATAAGCTCCCATGATTGTAGTACTATAGATTTCTTTGAGGAAAAGGTAAATGTAGCTGTAGAAGAGGAATTAGAGAAGGTAGATAGTGGTGATTATATTTTGCCATTACAAGAGATCCCTCAAACTGTTGAGTTAAAGGCACTTCCATCCAATTTGAAATATGTTTTCTTAGATGAAGAAAAAAAGAACCCACTGATAATTGCCACCAATTTAGAGACCAACCAAGAAGAAGTTTTACTTGCAGTTTTGAGAGAATATAGGAATGCCATTAGGTGGGTCATAGATGATCTAAAAGGGATCAGTCCAACCATATGTATGCATAGAATTTTGCTAGAAGAAAGCACCAAACCAATAAGGGAGCCACAAAGGAGACAGAACTCGATCATGCAGGAGGTAGTTAAAAAAGAGATACTGAAGCTTTTAGATGCCGGGATCATCTACCCCATATCAGATAGTAGGTGGGTGAGTCCTATCCACGTCGTTCCAAAGAAATCTGGAGTTACAGTAGTGAAAAATGACAAGAATGAGTCGGTGGCACATAGACTTCAGACCAGGTGGCTCATTTGCATAGACTATCATAGGTTGAACACTGTCACCAAGAAAGATCATTTCCCTTCCTTTGCCTTTCATAGATCAGGTCCTAGAACGGTTGGTAGGGCATCAGTTCTACTGTTTTCTATTTGGTTATTCCGGGCACAATCAGATAGCGATCGCCCTAGAGGATCAAGAGAAACCACGCTTACATGTCCATATGGGACATACGCTTATAGGAGGATACCCTTTGGTCTTTGCAATGCCCCGAGGACTTTCCAAAGGTGTATGATTTCTTTGTTTTCAGATATGGTGGGGGAGATTATAGAGGTCTTCATGGACGACTTCTCAATGTTTGGAAACTCTTTCAGTTTGTGCCTAGGTAACTTATCCTTAGTTCTTAAACGATGCATAAAAAACAATTTGGTCCTAAATTCGGAAAAGTGCCATTTCTTGGTTCAACAGGGGATTGTTTTAGGCCATATCATATCTTCTAAGGAGATTGAGGTGGACAAGGTAAAAGTTGAGGTAATTAAGAGTTTGCCACCACCACAAACTGTAAGAGACATTAGGTTCTTCCTTGGCCACGCCAGGTTTTATAGGAGATTCATTAAAGATTTTTCAAAGATTCTCCCAACCTCTATGCTTATTGCTAAAAAAGGACAAGGACTTTGTGTTTAGTGCAGAATGTTTGGTGGCATTTGAGACCTTGAAGGAGGTTTTGACCTCAACACCTGTGATAGCACCACCAATTTGGGATTTGCCGTTCGAAGTGATGTGTGACGCATCGGATTATGTCGTAGGGGCAGTTTTAGGGCAAAGGGTTGACAATGGCCCACACATTATATATTACTCATCCCGTACTCTGAATGACGCATAGTTGAATTACTCAATAACAAAAAAAGAGCTACTGGCTATCATTTTTGCTCTTGAGAAATTCAGGCAATACTTGGTGGGTGCCAAGGTAGTGGTGTATTCAGACCATGCAGCGTTGAGATACTTACTCCAAAAGAAAGATGCAAAACCTAGACTGATCAGGTAGGTATTGTTACTTCAGGAGTTTTATTTAGAAATTCAGTAGTTTCGTTCAGGAAGGCTCAATAGGTGAAGATGAGATTCCTTTGACAGAGAGTTTTCCTGACAAGCATTTGTGGGCAGTACGGGTCAAGGAGCCTTGGTACACAGATCTGGCAAACTACCTAACTCATAGAGTGTTTCCCCTAGATTTAGATTCATAATGTAAGAAGAGGTTCGTCAGAAGGACAAGAGAATATTTTTGGGATGAACCTTAGTTATTCAAACACGGGCCTAATCAAGTAATTAATAGGTGTGTGCTACAGGCAGAGCAGTGTGACGTATTGAGATTTTATCATGAGTTACAATGTGGGGGCCACTTTAGTGCACGAAAGACAGCCCTCAAAGTACTTCAATCGGGTTTCTTTTGGGTATCGCTCTTTAAGGACGCGTATCTGTTCTGTTTAGCATGCAACCGATCTCAACGCATGGGAAACATTTGTAAGTGGAATGAGATGCCACAAACAGGGATCTTGGTGGTAGAGATATTCAATACCTAAGGGCTTGACTTCATGGGACCATTTCCACCATCAGGTGGAAATAGCTATATTTTGGTAGTAGTTGACTATGTCTCGAAATGGGTGGAGGCAATCGCCACAAGAACTAATGACATTAGTAATGTGGTAAAATTCGTAAAGGAGAACATTTTGGCTTGATTTGGGATTCCAATGGTGATAATCAGTGATAGAGGAAGCCATTTCTGTAATAAGATATTGGGCAACCTATTGAAGAAATATGGAGTTCGTCACAAGGTAGCTACACCATACCACCCTCAGACTTCGAGGCAGGTTGAAGTAAGCAATAGGCACATCAAGCAGATTTTGGAGAAAACGGTTTCCTCCATGAAGAAGGACTAGGCAATGAAACTATCCGATGCATTATGGGCATACCGAACGGCCTACAAAACTCCTATCGGGATAAGCCCTTATAGGTTGGTTTTCGGTAAAGCTTGCCACCTACCTACAAAATTAGAACATAGAGCTTGGTGGGCAATCAAGAAATTGAATTGGGAATATGATAAGGCGGGTGAAGAAAGATGTCATCAGTTGAATGAGTTGAAAGAATTTAGGTTCGAAGCCTATGAAAGTTCAAGGATTTACAAAGAAAAACCAAAATCATTCATGACAAGCGATTGGTGAAAAAAGAGCTCTGACCTGGGATGCTCGTATTGCTTTATGAATCCTGTCTAAGGCTATTTCCAGGGAAGTTAAAATCAAAATGGTCGGGTCCATTCCATGTTATTGATGTCTCACCTAATGGAGGAATCGAAATTTAGAGTTTGAAAGATGATGGAACATTCAAGGTGAATGGACATAGGCTCAAGCCATATTTGGGATTCGAAGTTAGCCGCAAGGGTGTTGTTTCTATGGATCTTCCTGAGCCATAGAACTCTCATCATGTCTTGCCCAGACTTTAAATAGAGCGTTTATGAGAGGCAACCCACAGTGGTCCTATTCCTTAAAATTTTCATTATTCACTTCTTCAATTTTCTTTGATTTGGAGTTTCTATGGACCTTAATGCTGATATTTTAAATTGCATTTGACTTTCATTTCGTAGAGGTGTTTTGCATAAGCTAGGTTCTTCATCTTTTTAGGAATTGCATGGCAACTTGCACGAACAAGGAACCAATATTCCTTCTAAGGGAGTCTCTACTATTTGAATTTGTGCTTAATTGATTTCAATTCTTATTAAATGTAGTTTTAGAATATTTTGTTGATATGGTTGAGCACACTTTATGTTGCATATTGATCACACACTTGTACAGGTTTTTGATCTTTTGATAAGATCCAATTTGGGGGTTGTTGTGCTCCTATTCTAGTAATTTTGAGAATATGCGTGTTAGGTGAAAATTTGTTGTATGACATGTTGTATGAATTGCCTTGATTAATAGAGCCTGTTTGAGTCTTGTATGGTGTTTTTTCCCTGGCTAGGCCTATTCTTTTGTTTTGGTTTGGGGGTGTTGTCACCATTTTTTAGTCATCTTTTTATGAGTCTTGAGTCTTTTCTTGTTTCTTTTTGGTTTTTTAGTGTCCAATTTTTTCAAATTTTGTCGCTTGGCCAAAAATTTTGAGCTTTAGTTAGTTTAGATGTGATGTTTTTAGCGTGTGCTTTTGGCTAGTTCTTGTATGCGCAGTAATCTTGTGATGTAGCTTGGTGCCACTTTAGGGTTCACTTGCACTTTCATGGGTTTGTCCCATCCTTGGTGTAAAGTTGAGGGGACTCGGCGCTTTCACGCCTTGTTCTAATAATAGAGATTGTCACGAGATCACAAACACAAACCTTTAAATTGCCATTTGAGTATTAGTATTGATTATCTTAAACACTTTTCTCATCATTTATGTCATATGCTATAGGACATGCATAAAAATAATGAATTGCTTGATTGATGCGTTCATTCCCTTAATAGATGGTTGTGGAGATGACATTAGGCAATGTGTGTGCACTTAATTACCTATAAGAAGCCTAAACACTTTCCTATCCATATTGTGTGCTCCCAAGCCTAATTTGAGGCAAAAAATTACTCTTTCATTTGGAATCACTTACAACCATATACCTCGTAGCCTAAACACATTACTACATTTGTTAATAATCATGTTAGGATGTGTAATGGTGGTAATGAAAGAAATTATGATGTAACTGACAAATAGCATGTACAAAGAGAAACTTTGTAAGCAAATGTGCTAAGCAAACGACTAAGAATATAAAAGTACCCCAAGCCTTAAATTGCAAAATAAGAAAAATTTGGGCAACTCAAAAGAAAAGAAAAAAAAAATGAAGAGTTATGAATTATTTAATGCCAAGTACTCACAAAGTAGAGTACAACTTAAGAAGCACAAATGTGGGTAAATAATGCCTAAAATGCTAGTGTGTGAATGATCAAATTAAAAGAGCATTGTTGGGTGTGTAGACTATTCTAGCATGATTGGTAATTTTGAATTCCTAATTGACCAATCTTTATTTTACCTCATAAAACCCAACGACAACGTTTCAACTAAGGAAAAGCCCTTTTTAAACCATAATATGTCTAAATTAGGAATGTAGGTTGACACATGATCTTTTCGCGTCCATGGCATACTGGTCCTTTCTTAGGATAGACATTGCTTAAATTCTATGTATCATTCATCTTTGCATATGTGTGTGTATGGAACCTAGGACTCTGAGCGGAAAGCGAAGAGAGAATCCACGTGAGCCATAGAATTGAAGCAAATTATGCTCAAAGTGTGTGAGTGAGTAGTACCGGATGCATGAGTACCTTTAGGTGTGGGATTCGTGTCATGCATGTATCTTTTTAGTATCTCCAAGTTGCTTTAGATAATATGCAGATGTTTACGTATCTTGATCACACATTTTAGTATCACATCACTAGTTAAACTTCCAGCCTTTTTGAAATTATTGCTTAGGTGTCTAGGAATTTTGTTGGTCAAGTCGGTTTCAGTTCGTTTTATTTGTTTTGTCTTTTGTTTGCTCAAGGATGAGAAAAGGTTTGGTTTGGGATTATTTCATTGCGCCAAATATGTTGTACATTTTGGCCCTTAAATCTATATCCTTTGTCTTTTTCTTGCGTTTTATTGTCACTTATAGGCTCTATGTTCGTAATTGCAGGCGTTTATCCATTTCCGGTGCTTAGAGCAAATCGTGAGACTTTCGGACGAAAAGAGGACCAAAATGAGATAAAAATTAGACAAATGGCAACAAAGCATCAATAGTGCGGGTCAGTGTGAGTCCCAACCGTACTATCACAAAAACTCGGGACCTGACATCTGAAGGAAGGATAAAGTGTAGGAGAGTGCGGGTCAGCCAACCTCACTCTCACCTGCACTCTTTCCCAGATCCTAGACCTGACAGCTGAAGACTTGATAAAGTGTGGGTGAGTGCGGATCCCTGAACCGCACTCTTACCCGCACTTTATCCCTGACCACAAAGTTGGAAGTTACAGGATTCACTAAAGTGCGGGTGAGTGTGGGTCCCTGAACGTACTCCAACGCAATATAGTGTCGTTTTACAACAATTTTGTAACCCCTTTTGTAGGGAGTATAAATAGAAAGTGTTGTATTCGTTTTGATAGAGCTTTTACACTTAGAAAAACTCTGAAATTGTAATCTAAATCTAAGAATACGTTTCTTCTCATTTCATTCATTATATACTCATCTTAAAGGGAACTTGAAGGAAGGAGATGATCTCCATGGGTTATTTCTCCATCATTTCTTTTATTTTCATTATTGTAATGAGTAGCTAAATCCTCACTAAAGGGTTGATGGATTAGTTGCTTTGATGTTGGGTTTTTGTATATAAACACTATTTCATTTATATTTCTATCTTTCTTAGTTCTATTCATGAGTATGAATGGTTCATTGATTTACTTGTCTTAGATACACTCTCTTTGCAAGTTTCTCTTCGGATTTTATTTGTGTAGACAACTTAATATACACTATATTGGGATGTTTATTGCTTATGCCAATAGATGGGATTTTCGGAATCTCAGCTCAATAACCACATTCTTCACCTAACCTCAAATAGGAGTCTATCACTATACACCCTAGGACGGCTCTTGTGAGAGGATTACAAGCCTTTTCTATACACCCTAGGTTCGCTACCTTAGTCTTCGATAGAGCCCTTTTTAGATAGCAAGTGTTCATAGTAAGGATCTGAAACGAGCAACTAATTCTATACACCTTAGCTTGGTTGCTCGGTAAGAATCGATCGCCAGTAAGGTGTTTTCTCTATACATCCTAGGTTGGCCCCTTGCTAGATATAGAGAGCCAACTCTATACATCCTAGGTTGGCTACGGTTGTTAAAACAAGCGTATTTCATGTTGTATGCAATTGCCCAATGTTAGCTTACTAGTCCGTTAATTCCTTAGTTTCCATCATATCTATCTACATCTCATTTGTATTCCATTTTTAGTTACTTTTCTAGCGTAATCTTATAGTGTTTGCTCATTCACATTTTTACAACATAAACCATTTACTTTTATTGCATTAATATTACTTAAGTTCCAATTAGTTTTAGCTAAACACGATCCTTGTGGACGATACCCCACTTACTGCCATACTTTTGCTTTCATATCATTTAGGGCTTTGTGAGGTTTTATAAATTGTTTTTGACAAGTGGATTTACCTACACACAAAACAGCTTTGTCAGATGTCAACACTGCTACCGATATCAATCAGGACATGGCGAACCTGGCAATTGGCTATCTGTACCGTGATCACTATCGGGTCATCATGTGGCTGACCCATGTTGTAGACATCCTCCTTTGCGAAAATGATCTGGCTTGCACGAGGGAGGTCTTAGATCCTTTAGTGACCCGAAATACATCATGACCGATAGTGAGTCAAGGGATCTTCCTAGCATTTTTTTTTTCTTGAATTGTTAGAGGTTCCTGCTACTGTAGGGACTCCACTGATAGTGTGAATGATCTGGACCGCTGCATCAGATCCTTCCCCATATCCCTTATTCTCTGTTCTGCTTTCTGCGTCTCTCTGTATACCTCTATCCCCATCTTGATGTTATCCCGTACCTGTTGCAAAAATTCAACCAACAAACCTCCCCTTACCAGTCCTTTGATCCGGTTATGGAAGCTGTAGCATTCTGATGTGTTATGTCCCACATCCTTATGGAAGTCATAGGACCGGGCTTTCTAAGCAAACATTTGTCGTGGATGGTAAGGTATATGGTCTCCCGGGATGCATTGAGAGGGGTGTAATGGTTGTACCTATCTTCCTCTTCAATTATCCGGGCTACCTCCCTTGGTAGGGGTGTTGTTCTATGAGGGGTCTTTCTTACAAGGTACCTTGCTTGATGTTGGGGGAAAGGAAGTGACCGGTAGGTAGATTGGTATGGAGGTTGATTTTGGAACTTCTTGATAGGCGTTGGCTTTGAAACTTCTTTCTTTGGGCGCTTGGCTGATCGAGCTTCATCATGCTCGACCTTGATTTGGAGCTACTTGTTTATCTCAACATGCTCCAATGCCCTATCATAGGCCTCTCGGTAAGTTTTAGGTGGATGTTTGGCAATTGACCGAAATAACCTGCCGGCCCATAGATTCCTTCGAAAGTTGGCCAAGGTCTCCTTCTCGACAAGCACTCCCATTTGGATCTCCTTTTTATGAAATTTCTGTAGGGAAAAATAATAAATAAAAGTGGTAAACGCAGCGGAAGCGATACTAAAAACGATTTAGTGACTTTTAAAATTTTTTCCTTTATGAACCTTAAACCCTTTTAATCAATAAACATGCATATATGTTAACAAAAGTAAATTACCTTTTGTCGTGTGATCCGATTGACTTACGTCGATGGTAATCCGCAAAACCTTCAATCCGAGCACGAACGTGGATCACCTAGGAGCGTGGTCTCCCTTTTCTTTGAATTGCAAACCTGTGAATGGACCAAACAAAAAACTTTCTTTTCTTTGTTAGTCACAAAACAATCAAAAGAATGTCAAAAATTATTCCGGTCACTTTTGAGTTCTCAATCTAATGATCGAAACTCGCGTGAACCTAGATCGATATCGTATACACAAGCTTATTGATGATTAAGCAATAGTATATTATCAAAGAATAATTTCACACTCTCTTTTGTCTTTTTAGAATAAAAACTCTCTCTTGGAATTAAGAAGAAGAAGAAAGAAATAAAAAAAAACTCAAGCACAATGGATTGTGGTGGCCGAACCCTATAAGAACACATATATAGGTTGGCCGAATTTTTTCTTCTTTTTCCTTTAGGGTTGCCGAATTCTATGTAGTCTAAGATTAGGGTTTGCCGAATTCTATAATGTCACTTATATAGGGTGACTTAAATTCAACCCTAATTCTTTTCAACTTAATAGACTTCAAACCCTAATCGAACTCCTTGATTTTTATTCTTTTATTTTGACTAAATAAAAAGACTCCTTATTTGATTAAATAAATAAAATTAATTTATTTATTTCCTTGTCAAACAAGTCTTTTACTTTTAGGAAAGATTTGTTTCTTTAATTAAACAATTAATCAATAAATTAATTAATTCTTATTTAATTAAAACAAATGAAACAAAATAATATTTTAGATTAAAATTTTAACCTTGCCGCCCCACTTGATTAAGATTGGGCCTAACATTATTTTCTTATTTCATTTAATCCATTGGACTTTTAAATAAAAAGCCCACATGTGAACCAGACCCATTCTTACTAAAAGAAACAAGCCCACATGTCTTTCATTAATATATTAATATAATTGAGCAGCCCATTACTTAAATAATGTGCAAATTATATTCTTAATATATTAAATGCAATTCTAGATGGACCCTTAAATTGGTCCGGTAGAATATATCAAGTGATCCATGCAAGTCCGTGTGGATTGGGGATCTTGGCGGGCCATCTAAATTTAAGCTTCAATAGACATAACCTAATCACAATCAACAAATGATTCACTTAGGTCCGATCCATTAATTTTAACTCATTCCACTAAAGAGCTAAAACCGAACTCTTAAATAAAGATAGAAAAGGAAGATGCTCCTCATTCATACCCTAGACAATCATATCGGAGATAGTGTATCCTCGTGATTAATATCAGTAATCGCCAAGAGTTCATAGACCGTCCTATAACTCTCCAAGTTACCATATTTACTCATATGACCACGTTTTGAACTTGGATATTTTGACTTGTCCAGAAGCCATGTTTTCAATAGACACTATCGAAAACTCAACGTTGAGATTTAATATCCAATTACCTCAAAACATCCATATGATGATATTATACTCTCATTTAATTAAATGGAGCCACGATGTCCATATCTATAAATGAAGTCCTCTATCGATTAACAAATGAATATCACTAAACTATCGAGGATAGACTATGCGATATAATCGTACTCATTAATAACTCAAATGATATCACTTGCAACCATAAGTCCATCATTTATCTCAGGATTAAGATAGACCCTCCGATTGTCCCGATAATGAAAAGACTATTATCTATCGACGGTTCAAGATAAAGCTTTTCATTGTGATCCAGTTCAATGCACCCAGTGCACTAGATCCTTTTGCTCGAAGACACTCCGATGATTTGCACTCATCATATCTCATTTGATCCCACTCAAATGCTAGCAAAAGAATTCTACAACTTTAACAAGATAAAGGTGCCCAACCTTTAACTTAAGTTGTGAACATTATTCAAGACTAACTAAAGAATTGTGTCTACCACATACATATCCAGATGTACGAACAATTCTTCTCTTCCCATAGTCTTTAGACCTTATGATTATTTACTTTGACAATTATAATATAAACTATAAATGCTATACGATTTGTTAAACCAGAAATCTCTTTATTAATATGAAAAAGATTGTTAATTATAACATTACACTCTTGCTATTGAGCATAATCCTAACAATTTCTCCACATAGGATCTCAACGTCTCACCCCACTCTTGGATCATGTATTGCATAAGGACAGGGTCTTTGGGACGAGGCTTGATTCCCTGAAACTGAACACAAAAATCTTTGGTAAACAGTGTAAAAGAATCCACATTACCTGGGGGTAATTTTCTGAACCAAGTCTTGGCACAATCTGTTAGGGTTGAAGGAAACATCCCGCACATCGCTGACTGAGTAGCGTTCTGTATCTCCATCTGGTGTACAAAGATTTCTGTAAGTTCCTCGAAGAATGAATTGTTTATTTCGGTGACAAACCACAATTGGGGTTTGAATTGTAAGGTTAGCTTAGGTGATTGTTGATCAAGCTCAAAGGCCCTCTCACGACCTTAAGGTTACAAGCACTCCAAAGGTATATCTCTAGTGCTTAGTTTTCTTTGAAGAGATTTAGTTGCACACACACACTTATCATATTTGCATATGTGTGCATACTTTTCACATGTCACATTTCACACTTGCACTTTGTTGTTGTAGTATCTTGTTGTGAGTTAGTGTGTCTAGTAATTCGTTATCCGAGATGGTTCAAAAAAGTTCGCGCTTGCACGAATGTGTGCTTGGTTCAACGCGAAGATCGCCTTCGAAGAATGCCCTTGGCTTCTCCTTTGGTTTCACCAAAAGTTATGAAACAGCGGTTTTATCGGCGACCATGTCCGCTGAATGAAACCATCGTTTGATTCCAGAATGTTCTAAAGAGTTTCTGTGGTTAAGATCGGCGGCCACCACCATCGTTCAAAAACTCCGAATTAGACCTGATTGAAATAAATATCTCGGTCTCATTTGGACGGTTTGATCGGTGGTTTTGAAACCGCCGAATGAAACCGCCCTTTCATACCTGATTGATTTTTCTCTCGGTTTTTATTACACGGTTAAGATCGGTGGTTTTTTAAACCACCGAATGAAACCGCAAATGATTCCCTATTCTCTCGAGTTCAATTCGGTGATTAGATCGATGATTTTGAAACCGTCGACCGGTAGTTTCAGGGGCAAACTTTTCTTTTCACTTGCCCTGTTCTTGATGTCTATAAATATACCACTTCTCATTCTTTGAATTTAGTTCCTTTACTCAAAAGAACCCTAAACTTCAAAGAGAGACACTTGAGAGAAAATCAATCAAGAACTCTTTTTTAAACACTCCAAAACATTCTCATATGCATAAAATTTCATCTAGCATCTTCTAGCATATCTAGGATGCTTGTTTGCATGGGGCTTATTCAACACACATGTATGATTGATTGTTAATTGAGTTTTAGCTTTGTGATTTCCCTTGAACATATATTAGCTAAACTTGATTGATCTTGAAATTGATTCTAGAAATATTATTTATGATGTGCCTTATAACATTTTCTAGGTTTAATTTCATGATCTAAGAACTACAATTTTTTGTGTGATATATTGAATATTCTAAATCTTGTTCTTATTGATTCACATGCTTTGATTTCTAGATAAATTTGTGATTGTGTGTTGATAATATATTTTAGATCATCACTAAGCATGTACATAGAGCTCGTATTTGACTTGTGTTTGCATTATTTGCATCACTTAGATCATTGCCTTTTGGAAAGGTTGAAGTCTCTTTCAAAGTGAGTGAAGCTTTGATTAGAGCAAGAAGACTTGACTAGGACATGTGGTCTAGATAGTCATGCAAAAGTCTTAGCTAGGAGTGTGATTCTTCGGATGGTTGAGCTAGGGAAGCTTGACTTAGATCCTTGTGATCTAGATAACTAAGCAAGGAAATCTTCCTAGAGGCTTGAGAGCCTTGGTTAGGGAGTTGCTCTCTAAAGGTGTAGGACACACCTTGAATAGGGAGTAGGCTAGGTGGTTCACTAGGCCTTGAGGGTAGATTAGGAGTTGATAGCTTATGGTGGATATCATTTGTTGATAGCCTTAAGTGTGTAAGTCCTTTTCATATTGTGGATTACTTTGCCGGTGGTTGTGGTATTAACCCGTGGGATGTTTCCTCTTCGAAGGTTTACCATGTAAAAACAAATGTGTCAATTTTTGTTTTTATGTTTCCTTATCTTCCATATGTTGTACTGATTGTATCACTTGTATATTGATATTCCACATGTGTTGACTATAACAATTCATTTGTTTAGACACATCAAGTGTGCATTTCATTCTTATATTCCGTAAAATTTGAATTTGGAAGAAATTGGGCCTATACTATTCACCCCCCCCAACACCCCCGTTCTAAGTGTATTATACATTATATTGCTCAAGGGAATTTCACAAGGAATTCAGCTAGTTCATAACTAGCGGGGCTTTTTCCCGCGAATTAGAAGGCTTGAACTCGTGAAAATTTTGAAGAAGGTTCTCGCGAGGTTTACTTCCGTGGAAATATTCCCGCAGACTAGAAGAAAGGAAGTCACTGAGTGGGAAAGCAACCCCACGGATTCCATCCGTAGAAATAAAACCGCGGGATATGAACCCACGACAACCCCTCGATGGTAAAACGCTGCGTTTTAGTGGAAAATTTGATCCCTGCAGCTTTGTTCCACGAAAAGAACTTGTGAGACTTCACCCACTATAAATAAGACCTGTCGTTTTCACGAGCACCTTTACCCTTTGTCAAACTTCTCTCAACTTCCCGCGCCTAATCACACCAATGTTCCTTCAATTTTGCTCAAATTCATTCGAATATTCATTTACAAGATATGAGTTCCTAATTTACTCAATTTTAATCACAAAATTCTTACCAAATTCATCTAGAACATTCAATTGTGCAAGTTAGGGTTTTTGAAATGAATTGAATGTTGTTTGTATGAGTTAGATATGCCATGTAGGAGTAATTTCGACCAAATTCCACAAAGAATGATTCGATTTTTACAAAATTCTAGTGCTAGGGTTTATTTTTGGCCGAAAATTGTATATTGAGCCCTTGCCACTGTTGTATTGCAATTGTCTGATGATTTTCATTGACAAAATATGTGTATGCATGCATGTGATGTTGGAATGATAGGGTTGTATCAATTTGGTATGCAAATTCTGTTAGGATTATACTCAATAGCAAGAGTGTAATGTTGTAATTAACAATCTTTTTCATATTCATAAAGTGATTTCTGGTTTAACAAATCGTATAGCATTTATAGTTTGTATTATAATTGTCAAAGTAAATAATCATAAGGTCTAAAGACTATGGGAAAAGAAGAATTGTTCGTACATCTGGATATGTATGTGGTAGACACAATTCTTTAGTTAGTCTTGAATATTGTTCACAACTTAAGTTAAAGGTTGGGCACCTTTATCTTGTTAAAGTTTTAGAATTCTTTTGCTAGCATTTGAGTGGGATCAAATGAGATATGATGAGTCTAAAATCATCGGAGTGTCTTCGAGCAAAAGGATCTAGTGCACTGGGTGCATTGAACTGGATCACAATGAAAAGCTTTATCTAGAACCGTCAATAGATAATAGTCTTTTCATTATCAGGACAATCGGAGAGTCTATCTTAATCCCGAGATAAATGATGGACTTATGGTTGCAAGTGATATCATTTGAGTTATCAATGAGTACGATTATATCGCATAGTCTATCCTCGATAGTTTGGTGATATTCATTTGTTAATCGATAGAGGACTTCATTTATAGATATGGACATCGTGGCTCCATTTAATTAAATGAGAGTATAATATCATCATATGGATGTTTTGAGGTAATTGGATATTAAATCTCAACGTTGAGTTTTCAATAGTGTCTATTGAAAACATGGCTTTTGGACAAGTCAAAATATCCAAGTTCAAAACGTGGTCATATGAGTAAATATGGTAACTTGGAGAGTTATAGGCGGTCTATGAACTCTTGGCGATTACTGATATTAATCACGAGGATACACTATCTCCAATATGATTGTCTAGGTATGAATGAGGAGCATCTTCCTTTTCTATCTTTATTTAAGAGTTCAGTTTTAGCTCTTTAGTGGAATGAGTTAAAATTAATGGATCGGACCTAAGTGAATCATTTGTTGATTGTGATTAGGTTATGTCTATTGAAGCTTAAATTTAGATGGCCCGCCAAGATCCCCAATCCACACGGACTTGCATGGATCACTTGATATATTCTACCGGACCAATTTAAAGGTCCATCTAGAATTGCATTTAATATATTAAGAATATAATTTGCACATTATTTAAGTAATGGGCTGCTCAATTATATTAATATATTAATGAAAGACATGTGGGCTTGTTTCTTTTAGTAAGAATGGGTCTGGTTCACATGTGGGCTTTTTTATTTAAAGTTCAATGGATTAAATGAAATAGGAAAATAATATTAGGCCCATCTTATATATAAGTGGGGCGGCTAGGTTAAGGTTTTGACCTAAAAATATTATTTTGTTTCATTTGTTTTAATTAAATAAGAATTAATTGATTTATTGATTAATTGTTTAATTAAAGAAACAAATCTTTCCTAAAAGTAAAAGACTTGTCTGATAAGTAAATAAATAAATTAGTATTATTTATTTAATCAAATAAGGAGTCTTTTTTTTTTTGTTTAGTCAAATAAAAGAATAAAAATAAAAGAGCTGGATTAGGGTTTGAAGTCTATAAAGTTAAAAAGAATTAGGGTTGAATTTAAGTCACCCTATATAAGTGACATGATGAAATTCGGCCAACCCGAATTAGATACTACATAGAATTCGCAACCCTAAAGGAAAAAGAAGAAAAATTCGGCCAACCTATATATATGTTCTTATAGGGTGCGTCCACATCAATTAATTGGTGCTTGAGTTTTTATTTTCTTTCTTCTTCTTCTTAATTCTAAGAGAGTTTTTATTCTAGAGAGACAAAAAGGAGTGAAAAATTATTCTTTGATAGTATACAATTGCTTAAACATCAATAAGCTTGTGTATACGATATCGATCTAGGTTCACGCGAGTTTCGATCATAAGATTGTGAACTCAAAAGTGACCGGAATAATTTTGACATTCTTTTGATTGTTTTGTGACTAACAAAGAAAAGAAAGTATTTGTTTGGTCCATTCACAGGTTTGCAATTCAAAGGAAAGGGAGACCACGCTCCTAGGTGATCCACGTTCGTGCTCGGATTGAAGGTCTTGCGGATTACCATCGACGTAAGTCAATCGGATCACGCGACAAGAGGTAATTTACTTTTGTTGATATATATGCATGTTTATTGATTAAAAGGGTTTAAGGTTCATAAAGGAAAAATTTTAAAAGTCACTAAATCGTCTTTAGTATCGCTTTCGCTGCGTGTAACACTTTTATTTGTTTATTTTTCCCTACAAATTCGAATATTTTTTGATGAAATGATACGTGTACATGGGATTGTGTGTGTAGAATTTTAATATGTTGTGTGCACAATTTTGAGATGAATTGGTTATATGAGTCCCGTGTATGTCTAATTGTTATGCATTTCAAATTAAAAACTTGTGTACATTTCAAATAGAACATACATCTTGCACAAAATTGCACATATGTTGATATACAAGTGGATGTGCACAAATTGAGATACATTGATGATACAAGAATTGGGTGCACACACTTGAATTGAATGGGAGATTTGTTGTGCAAATTTGTTTGCATAAATGTGATTGAATTGATTGATAGGGAGATTTCTTGAAACAACTCTTGGTGTGCAAATGTAAAATGAATGAGGTGTTACTTGGGTATGCAATGTTGGTATGCCCAAATTTTGAAAGGAATTGATTAAAATGTAGTATGTATGTCAAGATTTGGTGTGTATGTTTTGCATAACCTAGAATTGACATGTTTACTAGTAATGTCTAAACTTAGACACCTTATTGAATCGAGCGAATGCTCAGATCACAAGTCGAAGTGCAATTGCACATGTTGTTGTCCAAAATATGCTAATACGCATTGATTTGACATGAGCACACTATACACTATACACTATACACTATACATATATATTTTTAGAATTTATATATTCAGTGATCGTGTTTTTGAATTGTTGGGTTCACTAACCCAAGTACTAACTTTTGTGGAGTGTTTTTGTGCGTTTTGTTTCTCTAACAACAGATGGCACCAAAGAGAAAGGCTATGGAGGATAGTGTATGGCCCGGCAACGTAAGGGAAAGGGTTATGCGCTTCCGAAACCGAGCCAGGAGGAAATCATTAGGATAAGACTCTAGGGAACATCCAAGAGGTTCATCATTCTTAAACGGGACATTAGTTTCGACGAGCTTGGCCAAATGGCCATTTTTGAGGAGATTCGGCGACGGAGGTGGGAGGCCTACTTCTCATTTCCAAACAGCACAAATCGAAAGATAATCCAAGAGTTCTACGTAGCCATAGACCTAGATGAGTTCGAGTTGGGACTTCTTGTAGTTGTCCGAAAGAAGCCTATCTTTATGACCACCGAGCAGATCAATTGGTACCTGATGACAAAGAGTTACCCTCAGTGGGAAGACGAGTGCGAGCCTCTAGACCTTTTCAAGAACTATGATCAGAGGTTCGGGATCGCTTTAACAGGGATTGAAGACATCCCCTAGACCACCAAGGACCATAAGGTTTTTCAGAGAGAGCTAGGGTTCGAGGAGCACTTTTGGAACATTTACTTCAGTTACTCTCTCATACAAAGCCAACATCGAACATAGGTCAACAAGGAAGTCACTATCATGCTTTAACAAATAAGGAACCATTTGGAGTTTGATATTGGGAGGACGATAGTGAGGTGTATAGTAGAGCCTGGAAGGAAGTCCTCCCTTAGCCTTGTCATCCCTTGTTTGATCACTCACTTTGTGCTTGAGGCAGGTATCAGAGTTGACAAAGCCATCTGATGGGATATTGACTCTAGTAGGGACTATAGGCAAGAAAGCCTACAATGAGGCTATAGAGGGCAAGGAAGGCACTACGAAACTCCTCACGGTGAAGGAGTTGAAACAACAAAGACTGGCTTAGCGTAGGTATATCATTATGACAGAACAATAAAGATTGGACGTTGAGGCTCGTGCCGAGTCCGAGGAAGAGGATGATCAGTCGAATCAGTCAGAGTCCGAGGTAGAAGATTATCAGGTGCCATCCTAGGCATGAAGCATGATCCAGTTCCATGAGGACATGATGAAGTCAAATGCCACTTTAGCTGAGACGGTTCGCTGTTTAGCGAAGGAAGTTAGAGGATTGAAGGGGATAGTCGCGCATTTGGCGGGCTACTAGCTAGAGGAGCCTGCTGAGGAGTCCAGTGAGCAGAGTACTGAGCAGATTTAGGAGAGAAGAGCCACCTACAGTACCTGACAAACCTACCACAGCTGATGCACCAGCATTTCCTACTGCCCCGGAGTTAGGTATACCTTATCCTTATCTTTTCACTAACTTTGATGATATCTTTTTTAGTCCTATGGCCCAGTCGGACCCATATGATCAGGATTTCAACTTCATGGACTTACTTTATGATGAGAATCAAGGTTTAGAGCAGATCCTAGTCAGACTAGAGTGAAGCCCGGTACAGATATATCCAGAAGTGATGGAAGATCAGAAGCCAATCCTGGAGCAATTACCGAAGAGAGAGAGAGAGACGAATGACTGGTCGTATATAGTGAGCATATGTGAGATTGCTATAGAAGGATCAAGGGTACGAGTTCACAACCGATGAAGTATATTATAGAGGAGCCCACGACACCTATGAGCATAGTTCCATACATGGGGACACCTCCTTCGTCTGAGCCTACTTATTTCCGTTACTCTATCAGAGGTATTCAATCCACACCATTAGATCCCTCTAGTAGTAGTGATAGCACCCGTGACAGTTGCAGCAGCACCAATTATACCAGCGACGACAGCGGCCCAATGTAGGCGGTTTGGTACTCCGTAGATTTTTTGTAGTCGGAACATTTTTCCGCATTTTGTATACATGGTACTTTTGGGTTTAGTTATATTTATAGTACTTTTATTATTATTATTATTATTATTATTATTATTATATTACTGATGTTATATTTACTTGCATATAATTTTAGTTAGTTAGTTAAATACTTAGATCTAAGTGTGGAATTTTGTGGTTTATTGATAGTGCCTAGGATGATACTATCTAGTAGACTAGGATATTTTGAAGTATAGTGCATGAATGGATGTAATATCATGTGATTGAATATATGTTGTTCATTTTTGTATGGATAGGGAAGTTGTTTGTTGGCCAAACAACCAAACCAAGGAACTCTTTTGTATTGTCATTCGTGCGCGACATTGGGGATAATGTCGCGTTTAGGTTTGGTGGTGTGGGCACATTAAACACTTTACCAATCGTTCACATGATTGTACATAGTGTAAATAAAGTATATAGTGTTTGTAAGTAAAAAAATTTCCAAATTTTCCGATTGAGCCAATTGAACATCAGTGTGTAAATGAGATGCAAAGATATATGTTGTTAAGGAATACGTGCATGCGTTAATTACTAAAATGTAGCTATCACCCTGGCATTCCAAGATGACATTGCGCATTACTTAATAGTTCCTTTCTCTTGTGCTTAGTGAATAGAACTTAGCGCGAGATTACTTTAACCAATAGTGGAGACTACTTGTAAGAAACAGAGCCTAAATTTTCAGATTTTGAGGGTAAACACTTTCAACTCGATTATATGATCCCATTTGCATAATTGAATACCATGAACATGAAAATTGTGGACTATTTGCTAGACTTGCGGAAATGATTCTAGGCATGTGTGTGCTTAACTACCACATAAATGCCTAAACACTGTACATGATTGTTATGTGTGCTCCAATTGCCAATTCGAGGCCAAACACAAACCATTCATTTCTCCACTACAAATATCCATACACATTCACTTGGAAGTCTATAGTATTTGATCGCAGGTTACGCATGTGTTATAAATGCGAAAGTATAGCTCAAAATTTTTGGAATAGCGTGTACTCAGGCGATAATAGATAGTTGTGCAAAATTATTGGCTATTGCAAAAGTGTCAAATGAAAAGCACTTAAGCCACAATACTTGATTGAAAAATACTCAAATCCGAATACTATTTAGCATAAATGCAAAATATATATATTAGCCTAGACGCTTGTAAACATCATGGTAAAGAGTTTAGAATGTTATTTGAAGAGTTGATCAATAACTTTAGAACTCCATCAAATTCTTCCATATCACCCCATATCACCATTTTGACCCCATTACAACCAAGGAAAGCCCTAGTTGATCTTTTAGAAAGTCTAGCATGGGAAGGCGAGTCAAAACATGCTCGTTCCACGTTCGCGGCGTATCAATTCATTCATGAAGCAGATTCCATACTTGTGTTTTAATTGTTAATACATATGCATAACATTTGATTCTTATATATACACTCTTACTCACATATGTTTGTTTGAGAGTTACATAGGATTCTGAGAGAAGATCCAACTGAAATCCGAAGAGGATTAGAGTCAAGGTGAATTGAGTTCTTGCTTTTAAGTGCTTTGTTTTTTAAGCTTAATATTTAGAGTGTGGGATTCTCTTTGTCGCGTGTTTTTAAGGGATGTTATTATGTTGGCATCTAACTAGGGGTTTTGGCATGTTTTATTCCTAAATCAATACATCTTCATAGTATCTTTGTAATTGGGCTCTCGGAAACGTTTTTGTGTGAGTTGTATTTACTTAGTACACAGTAGCATGTGTTTTTAGTTTAATTTTTAGTATTTATAGTTTGCTTGAGGACGAGCAAATGTCAGGTTTGGGGGTTTGATCGCGCTCCAAATCTTCACATTTAGTTCTCCCTTTACTTGGTTTTTGTAACCGTTTCTTGAGCATTTCAAGTGTTTAACGTTGTAAATAAGTATTTTCAGGTTACTTAGGCGTTTCAAAGGCATTTGGGTCTGAAATTCTAAAAAGAAGGCAAATAAGGCAGAGAAGGAGAATGATTGACAAACACCGCGAGTTTAGAAGCAATTCTTGCTGGAACATTCCAGCTAAACAAAGCTGCGGAAGACATTAGAGGAATTGGCGAGCTCATCTTCCCTGCCTTGTAGGAATAAACCTGTAGAATGAAGTCGTAGGATCATCAACTTTCAACCCAGCGAGTTCATGTTCCCTGACCAGCTGGAACAAAGCCACCGCACAAACCTGTAGAAGAATCCAACGAGTTCAGACCAACTGCCCGAAGAGAACAAAGTCGTGGAAGGAGTCCGTGCAGAAAGGGAAAGATCATCCACGGGTTCATGCAGCTGGAAAGAAGCCGCGGACCAAACCCCCGGAGCACTCTGACGAGCTATAATTGGATCAAATCTTGTCTCCAACCAATCAAATCATTTATTTTGGCCATCCACTTTCCTAGGGAGTCTGTAGGGAGTTTGGGGAAAGGACCAATGAACCTTTACTTGCTTTTAAAAGGCCTCCCCTTTTTGTCTTTCCAGAAAACTGACCACTTGGGGGATGAATGTAACTTACTACACTTAGAAAATAGCTAGATAGAGAATTACTTTAGTTTTTAGAAGGGTAATAAGTTGTTCTTCAAAAAGAAAGAACTAAGTTAGTTTTCTTGGGACTTTCTTGAAAACCAAACATCCATTTTGGTACCTTAGCTTAGGTAATTTCAAGTTTGCATAGAAGAAATTGTTGCTTGGATTGTAATGAGGATCACATCTTCATCACAAGTGATACCAACTGGTGATGTTTTCTTTATTTGTAATTCCTTGACACTTTGATTCTATATGTAACTAATCTCTCTTTGTTAGGGGTTGGATGTAATTCTTGTACATAACCTTGTTATATAATCAATCTTGTTTATTCCACCTTCTCAAGCTTTATGTGTGTTTATTACTCATTTATGATTGATGGTTGTTGCAACCACTCACCCCTTATTGAATACACACATGCTTGAAGGTTCAATATGCATTAAAGACCATTAATGCTTATGACACTTATGTCATCTATGTTGTATAGATTTATTAACCTTGATAATCTCTACTAACACCTCTGAGTAAACCTCCTTTAATTCACTCCTCTAACCATAGGTTGTGATTAAAGTGAAGGATTTAGTTCCTTACATTTTTACATGAATAGATGCATGTAAGGGTCGATGTGAATGTGCTTAATGAATGGTTGATTAGCTAATAGGTTATCTACTTAAATGAATCCTCCCCCTAGCAATCTTTTAATCTAGAATTTGAACCAAGTATATGTAGTTGTTATTCTTAATCAATTCTCATCTTAGCTTAGTTAATGTTTTGATCACCTTAGTTAAGTAATTGGGATTGCATTAGTTTTAGTTACAAGAGTTATTGCTTTCTAGTTTTGTTAAACTTGAATCTGTTGTCTCGTGGGAACGATAACCCTTACTTGTGCACCCTATACGAGTTGAACGACTCGTGCACTTGTGAAGGGTGAAACACTCACGCGTCCCTTCAGGATAACCGACATAAAGTAACGTAGCTTTTGTAGAACTGATTCGGGCGCGTCATTTAACGCGGCGTAAACCACTGTCCAAGAGGTTTCACACGCATCGCGGCACAAACCGCTGAAGATGAATTTCCAGCCAGTTCAAAACAGCAAAGTTGTGAGGCCAATATCTCTCGGATCCTATTAAATTGTGTGTCCTACTACCAATGGATTTGAAGCTCCGGAAGTCTAGTTTTTGATGCACTTTTTGGATTGCAATTCAGATATTCCTAGATGAAGTTGTGCATGTTTTAGTACTTGATGGTCGTATTAGTCATAATTTCATGAATAGTAACGGGATTTATTTTGCAAGTTGTTGGAACGGGAAATACTACCTTCTTAGACATTTGTAAGAGTCTTGGACAGCAAGTTGACACCTAATCCTTATCCTCCTTCAATAAGTAATCAATTTTAATGGATAAGGAAATAAATAGAATTCCAGAAAGGCAAGTATTCTCAAAGGAGTTGATTTCCTTGTTTGTTAAAGACTAGGGTTAACATCTAAAACCTATTTAAACCCCTTTTAGCCATGATTTCAGGAGATACAACCCAAGGGAGGTCCCAAGCCACCAAGGGGGCCGTCCCACATCTCACAACACAATTATCTCATCTATCTTACAGATAGAAGATTCGAAGACGAAGAAGATTTCATCATCGAAGACTTGAAGAATTCATTGGAGGCCTTAATAGGTTTTATCTTTTCCTTCTCTTGTCTTTTTATTTTCATGATTTGTAACTAATCTCATAACTAGGGAATCAATGTGAACCTTTAGTGCATGCTCGTGTATGGATTAATTATTCTTTCATCAATTAAATTCTCGATTTTTTCATTGTGCTTAACTATTTGATTCCTTATTAGTTTTAATCTTCATTCACACCATAGATCAAGGGTGGATGATTATTTGGCATGAATTTATGGTCAAGATTATTTGAGAATTGGGGTTAGAGTATATATCAAAACATAATCCTAATCAACGCTCAATTGTATAAATGAAATTTATCTTTAGCATAGATCAAAGCAAAGTTTAGATTTTGGTTCTTTATTCTTGTACTTAATGGGTTTTCGATTATTGTTCACACTATAGATCAAAGGGTGAATAGTAGTTGGGAACACGTGACTTATCCCGTGATCATATGGTAATTGTCACATGAAAGAATAAGAATGAACCTTTGAATTAATTGGATCTTGTTTACAAAATTAATTCCATACATTGAGTGTTTATAATTGGGAATCATTGATGATCTAGTATTTCTCATTCCTTGATCACAATCCATAATTTCTTGTTACTTGTTTTTTAATTAATTTAGTCTCTTAGTTTAATCGGCCGTTGTCTACCCTCTAGCTTTAACCATTGCAGGTACAATAGTCTCTCCCAATTCCTCTAGAGCAATCCCTCTCTCCGCAATAAAGTTCTATTTTTCCTTCAATCGTTTCTTTTAATTTGGATTCCCCACAAAGGTCTACTCAACATGCCTGTTATCTTTCCTCGACAACGGCGCCAAAAACATAATGTGTGAAATCGTGTTATAAACTACTAACTCGCAAGTGCACGAATCGTGAGATAAGTACATCGGAAAGTAGGGATCGTTCACACAAAGAAAAATTAAATATTGATTATAACTAGTCATAATTAAAGTTAAGCAAGAAAAAGTAATCAAGAGATTTTGTTGATTGATTGATTAAAACTGATTTAAACTAAGAAAGCAATTGAAAGAGAGTTGAGTTGTGATCAATGGAGAGAAAGCACTAGGTCATCAATAATCCCCAATTATAAGTACTCTATGTATGGAATTAACTTTGTAACAAAATTCAATTAATTCAAAGGTTCATTCTTTATCTTTAATATGACTAATATCGTATGATCGCGGGATGAGTCATGTGTTCCCAACCATTATTCACCCTTTGATCTGTGGTGTGAACAACGATCAGAAACCCATGTGCCTCAATTGCACATATATTCACCCAACACTTTTTCAACACAATGACAAACACAAAGTAATAGCAATTGCAAAATCAAATCCAATCAAAATCCCAAAATAAAATAACTACTATAAACACTATATTTTAAAATTAATAGCACAAAGTCAATTCAAACTATGCTTAAACCCTAAATAATCATCAAAGAACATGCAACGAGAGATGAATCCCTAAATCCGAAAATCCCCAAATAGGTCTATATACCCTAGATTAGAAATTGAAAGACATTTATCCCCAAATAGGTCTATATACCCTAGATTAGAAATTGAAAGACATTTATGAGGAAAAAGGAATGTGTGCAAGCAATAGACGGTAATGAGCAAAATATAATTTACATAAAAGAAGTTTGAAGAGCATACCTTGAGATTGGAACATGACCGAGTGGAAAAGGGAAGAAGAAATTTGAAAGAGAAAGAAAAAGTATCAGGTTTAGTCTCGGTGTGAACAGATGAGTTAAAATATAAGGCACAACTGTTGTGTGTACCGCTGCGAAAGCCACAGCAGTTGCCACAATAGTCGACACCCATTAGTTGGCTGTCTATTGGGTGCAAAAAGCACCATTTAACTAAAAGACTGTTGTGGCTTGCACATCAGTCATGACAGCGCTCCCATATTACTTTGACTAGTGATTTACGCTGTTAGAACCGTTATATGTTTCCACAGTGCATGTCACAGCGATTCATTCCAGAGGAGACCGCTATCAAAACCAATGTGGCTTTGACAGCAGTCACGAGAGGGCTCCAAGTCCTTATTGATTTTTTTTATTTTTTTATTTTTTTTAACACCCTCAAACCCGAATTCAAGTTAAGGGAACACGAAATTATGATTAATAATAAATAAAGGGAAAGAAAATACATGGGTGAGTTGTTATTAGGTTTTTGGTTTGTGTTGGCATAAACTCCATATCAAAATAATATTTCACTTGTATTGATTAGTTGTCTTAGATTGATGATGATTCAAGCTTCAAGAATGACTTGGCAACTTTTCATGCAAGATGGAGTCTTCAAAGAGGAATATTTCATTGCTCAACAGAGGTGTATTTAGACCTCATTCCTCTTATAAGGCTTAGTCACACACACACATTGCATTCATATGTGTCTCTGCATTGTTGTGCTCAATTGGTATAACACATTCGTACACTTGTTGAACTATGCACATGCATTAGATTTAATTTGATAAACATTGTAAAATTGTATGTTCTAGGACTATCTCTAGGAAATGGCATACTTGTGTGACATCGTGTTTATTTGTTTTTGTTTTATTGTTTTAGACTTGAATATGTTCTCATATAATTCATTATTGAGTTCTGGTCATTTCGGTTACTCATTCATTAGTTTTTAAGTCCAAACTAGGAAGCTACACTAATTTACGTTCTCTTACAATATGTTGTCTTCGTCGTTGTGTATTGACTCGAATTCATAACCTTTTGTCAAATTTTCGTTGTCATCCTTGAGTGTGAGAGAGTCATAGTTTTGTAATCCAAAGACAGATTTGAATTCGGAGTTCAGAGGCCAGAATACAGCTGAAGAATGTGAGAAGATCATGAGGGAGGCAATAGATGGTCAAAGGCCATTTGAAGGATCTTCCCGTGAGGGCACGTGATCCTTACGGGAAAGCCACATCTTTGCCCCCATGAGGCTCACACACCTCCATCGGCAAATCCCTCTCTTTCTTTTCTTTCCAAAGTTCTCCTTTCCCTCCCTTTTCATTTAGAAAAAGAAAATTTGAAAACACTTGTGCAGAATTTTTCTCTCCAATTTTCTCATCTTCCAAATACCATAACTTTCTCATTTCAAATCCGAATTGAGTGATTCAAGTTTGAGAATCTTCGTAATCAAGTCCCCTACCTTCTCGAGTTTTCAACTGTTTGATCGTATTTTGTGGTGGTTCCACCCTCAAAACTGAAACTGCACGGGATTCTTAGGTATTGAACTAAACTTTGAGTTTTCATCAATTTAAATCTTCAATTACCTTGGGTTTTCTTCTTCTATATGTATGTGTTACTTTGATGAAAGCTATTGAGAACGAAAGCTTAATATCATATGCTAATCAAGTCTAATTAGAGACTTAATGTGAACTAGTTTTCTAGGATTCTAGTTTTTCACATGTTTGAGAGATGTATTGTGATTAGCTTGATATCTAGGGTTATTTGTGTTTTGATTGACTCATTTTATGATTAATAACCTTAGCATGTGCTAGGGTCCATTAGTTAAACAAATCTAGGATTAGCATATTTGATTTTGTATTTAGAGCTAACTAGGATTTTATTAATTATTACATATGTACTTGCTCTAAATACTTGCAAGAATATTCATAGATCATATCTTTTGTTTCTAGCATTTTTGTGTATGTTTCTAATATCTTGAATATGTGCTTCACGTATATTATTTATTCAAGTGTTAGCTTTATGAATGAAACTAGAAATCACATGTGTTAGGTGTTTTAGGTGTTTCACATGCTTTATGAAACAAATATGGCATGTCTAATTATATCTAGAGGGGGGTGAATAGATATTAATCAAGTTAATTACCAAATTTTCTTGATTAGTCAATATTCAATAGAACCCCAAACTAGTCAAAAATATAATCAACTTAATCTATGTGCGGAAAATAATAAATTGCAAGTTGATTGATTTACGTGAGAAACTCTCAATAGGGAAAAACTCACGGGCTACTATGCGAGCCACACACGGTCCTCAAATCCATTTCTTGTAATGATGTTTACAACTTAAGTTGATCACCGCCAAACCGTTCACGGTCACTAACCTACCACTACTACCCAACGGGCCTTTAATAGCGATTCTAGACCTATTTGCTTGCTCACTAAGCGATCTTAGCCACAAGACTTAATTCTCACTAAATAGATTAACAACCTAAATGAATATAAAGATATTCAATATGCAAGTAATACTAGATTATGCTAAATGCTTATCTAGGATGAAAGATGACAATTATCACAATCCTAGATATTAATATTGCTATATGACATGGCATACAACATAGCTATCAAAGATTAAGCAATCTTAGGCATATCTATCAAAATACAACTCTCAATCAATCAACACAATAATCTCAGTCTTGTAGATAGAATATGTTCTAAAAGCATACAAGTAATAAATGAGATTTTTGTTAAGTAAGACACTAAATATGGATGAAATTAGTGTAGGGAAAAATAATAAATAAAAGTGGTAAACGCAGCGGAAGCGATACTAAAAACGATTTAGTGACTTTTAAAATTTTTCCTTTATGAACCTTAAACCCTTTTAATCAATAAACATGCATATATGTTAACAAAAGTAAATTACCTTTTTGTCGCGTGATCCGATTGACTTACGTCGATGGTAATCCGCAAGACCTTCAATCCGAGCACGAACGTTGATCACCTAGGAGCGTGGTCTCCCTTTTCTTTGAATTGCAAACCTGTGAATGGACCAAACAAAAAACTTTCTTTTCTTTGTTAGTCACAAAAAAATCAAAAGAATGTCAAAAATTATTCCGGTCACTTTTGAGTTCTCAATCTAATGATCGAAACTCGCGTGAACCTAGATCGATATCGTATACACAAGCTTATTGATGATTAAGCAATAGTATACTATCAAAGAATAATTTCACACTCTCTTTTGTCTTTTTAGAATAAAAAACTCTCTCTTGGAATTAAGAAGAAGAAGAAAGAAATAAAAAAACTCAAGCACAATCGATTGTGGTGGCCGAACCCTATAAGAACACATATATAGGTTGGCCGAATTTTTTCTTCTTTTTCCTTTAGGGTTGCCGAATTCTATGTAGTCTAAGATTAGGCTGGCCGAATTCTATAATGTCACTTATATAGGGTGACTTAAATTCAACCCTAATTCTTTTCAACTTAATAGACTTCAAACCCTAATCGAACTCCTTGATTTTTATTCTTTTATTTTGACTAAATAAAAAGACTCCTTATTTGATTAAATAAATAAAACTAATTTATTTATTTCCTTGTCAAACAAGTCTTTTACTTTTAGGAAAGATTTGTTTCTTTAATTAAACAATTAATCAATAAATTAATTAATTCTTATTTAATTAAAACAAATGAAACAAAATAATATTTTAGGTTAAAATTTTAACCTTGCCGCCCCACTTGATTAAGATTGGGCCTAACATTATTTTCTTATTTCATTTAATCCATTGGACATTAAATAAAAAAGTCCACATGTGAACCAGACTCATTCTTACTAAAAGAAACAAGCCCACATGTCTTTCATTAATATATTAATATAATTGAGCAGCTCATTACTTAAATAATGTGCAAAATATATTCTTAATATATTAAATGCAATTCTAGATGGACCCTTAAATTGGTCCGGTAGAATATATCAAGTGATCCATGCAAGTCCGTGTGGATTGGGGATCTTGGCGGGCCATCTAAATTTAAGCTTCAATAGACATAACCTAATCACAATCAACAAATGATTCACTTAGGTCTGATCCATTAATTTTAACTCATTCCACTAAAGAGCTAAAACCGAACTCTTAAATAAAGATAGAAAAGGAAGATGGTCCTCATTCATACTCTAGACAATCATATTGGAGATAGTGTATCCTCGTGATTAATATCAGTAATCGCCAAGAGTTCATGGACCGCCTATAACTCTCCAAGTTACCATATTTACTCATATGACCATGTTTTGAACTTGGATATTTTGACTTGTCCAGAAGCCATGTTTTCAATAGACACTATCGAAAACTCAACGTTGAGATTTAATATCCAATTACCTCAAAACATCCATATGATGATATTATACTCTCATTTAATTAAATGGAGCCACGATGTCCATATCTATAAATGAAGTCCTCTATCGATTAACAAATGAATATCACCAAACTATCGAGGATAGACTATGCAATATAATCGTACTCATTGATAACTCAAATGATATCACTTGCAACCATAAGTCCATCATTTATCTCAGGATTAAGATAGACTCTCCGATTGTCCTGATAATGAAAAGACTATTATCTATTGACGGTTCTAGATAAAGCTTTTCATTGTGATCCAGTTCAATGCACCCAGTGCACTAGATCCTTTTGCTCGAAGACACTCCGATGATTTTAGACTCATCATATCTCATTTGATCCCACTCAAATGCTAGCAAAAGAATTCTACAACTTTAACAAGATAAAGGTGTCCAACCTTTAACTTAAGTTGTGAACATTATTCAAGACTAACTAAAGAATTGTGTCTACCACATACATATCCAGATGTACGAACAATTCTTCTTTTCCCATAGTCTTTAGACCTTATGATTATTTACTTTGACAATTATAATACAAACTATAAATGCTATACGATTTGTTAAACCAGAAATCACTTTATTAATATGAAAAAGATTGTTAATTACAACATTACACTCTTGCTATTGAGCATAATCCTAACAATTAGTGAACAACATACCAAGTTAAGTGTGTTAAAGAAGACTCATGCATAGATGCATCCTAGATGATCATAGATTATGCTAGATGTTGTTTGATGCACATGAAAATGATTTTGAGTGATTAAATGTGAGTTCTTAAGTGATTTTCTCTCTTAGAAAATATGCTAAGTTAAAAATATGATTTTGAACTCATAAAAAACTACCTAAAGACAAAGTGGCATATATATAGGATGTCCAAATGAACCTGCATCATTTTGATAAAATAAAAAAAAAAAAAGCCACATTTTGCCTTGGTCGGTGTACAAAGCGTTGTACGTACAATGCCTGTACAACGACCCACCTGGAAAATGAATAACAGTTCTTCATCGATCGCTTTACGTATAGCAACTTTGTAGAGCGGCCTAACAGTGACTAAACTCTGTTCTTCTCGGGTCCACAATGGTCGATGTACGTACAACGCTTTGTACATCGATCATACAGCGACCAAACTAAATTGATCAGGTCTGTACAGCAACTGAGACAAAATCAACCAGGTCTCAGATGGGCACTGTATGAACATCGCTTTGTACAACGCTTCATACAGCGCCTCCATACACTAGTGTATCCTAAGCCTAACATGATATGGCAATTATCAACCAAGATGCAATCAATTAAAACATGCATGAAAAGAGTTCACAATCATGAATGCACATACATAAAGCACACAACATACAAGAAGTATAGATATGCATGAGTTATGTGTGTGTGTGTGCAACTAGATCTCTTCAATGCAATCAAGCACAAGTGTTTTACCTTTAGAGTGTTTATCATCTTGAGGTCTTGAGAGGGCCTTTGTTGAGCATGATTACTAACAATTAGAAGCCTAAGCTACCTTTATATCACAAACCCCAAATGTGGTTTGTCATCGAAATAAGCCAATCAAACTTGAGGAACTTATAATCTCTCCCTTTGGCTATTTCGTGAGAAAACCACCACTCACATTGATCCTCACAACAAAATTGAAACGAAAGATCAACAATGATTTTCTACATTACAAAAAGACAATTAAAAGCTAAAACTTGAAGTCTTCAATCTCTTGTAGAACAATCAATCCTTCAAAACAAAAAAATTACACTTTCCAAAATAAATGTATGTGAGGTGATCAAGTGAAATCAAAAACAAGCATTTGCATTTAAAGAAATCAATCAACATCATGCAATGAATGTGCAATGAAATGCTCTACCTCAACGGGTTACTCCCCCTCAATTAGCAATCTCCCAAATATGTGAATTTGCTACTACAACTCACTTACTACATACTACTCCCCTTTTTTGTCATGAGTTAGGTAAAGGAGTATCCCTCAACCAGCTCATTTTAGCAAAGAGAGATAGTAGCATACAAGACATTTGCATAATCATATAAGCCACTTTCTGTAACGCAATTAATTAGAAGAGAAGCAAGGAGATTTATTTTAAGAAAATGTGTGATTAAGATGCTTTGCATGGAAGACAAGTTGCATTCAAGTCCAAAAATCAATGGTATTAGGCAAAGCAAATGACAAAGGTTTCCTTAAAGAATTCAAACCAATTTCACCATTTATCATAAATTTAAGCAAGGATATAGAGTTATCAATCATTCAATTTAATGAGCAACTATATCCAACTTTATAAACAAAAACATGGCATGAGTGACTTTTGAACCCTATTCGATTTTTCTAGAAAAGATATCTGTATGATAGTAGCCATGTTCAACAAATAAAGAAAGAGAGACATTCGATTTTAAAATCCTTAGAACAGATAGATTGATCATTTATTCATTTGAGTCTCATAATTTGCTTTTCACACAATTTTGCATTTTGAAAATTTTGCAATCAACATTCATGCTTCTCATATTTAAGCATGTTATAGAATTCATGCTTTTCATTTTATTCCTGTCAATTAAAGAATCATCATGTCATAGAGATAATTATAGGTCATTCAAAGAGTACTTCCTAAGTATATCTCATAGTACAAAAATGCATGTTTGAACATAAATATGACATGGATTGCAAGCAAAGCAATGGTTCACACTTATTGAAGAACATATCATATAACATATGCGCAACCAAGATATTCAAGCGATTAATAAAGAAGCACAAGATTTTTCAAATTTTTGCATGTGACAAGTATGCAAGATTGCTCTATTTGCTTGAGTTCCCCATATGGAGTCAATTTCCAAACCATATCAATACACAATACATATCCTAATAGATCTACTAAGTGCATGAAATCTAGTTGCATCTAAGGGTTTAGTAATAAGTCTACTAGTTGATCATTTGTACCTATATGTTCAAGTACAATGCATTTGTTCTCAACTAGTTCTCTAAGGAAACGATGTCGGATATCAATATGCTTTGCCCTAGAGTGTTGCACCGGATTCTTTGAAATGTTAATGGCACTCATGTTATCACAAAAGAGAGTAAGAGTACTTTGATTAAATCTATAGTCAACAAGCATTTGCTTTATCCATAGGAGTTGTGTTCATCCACCCCTCACGGCAATGTATTCGGCTTCGGCGGTGGACAAGGAAATAGAATTTTGCTTCTTGCAAAACAATGACACCAAGTTGTTCCTTAGAAAGAAGAAACTGCCCGATGTGCTCTTCCTACCATCACAATTTCCTACCTAATCTGAATCACTAAAGCCAACTAAACTAGCATTAGTGTCAAAAGAGTACCAAATCTCATAGTTGGATGTCCCATTCACGTAGCGAATGATTTTCTTAACAGAAGAGAGATGAGACTCCTTAGAATCAGATTGGTACCTAGCACACACACCCATAATAAGAGAAATATTGGGTCTACTTGCGGTCAAATAAAGCAAGCTACCAATCATGCTCCGATATAGAGTTTGTTCTACACTTTTTCCATTAGTATCCTTACTTAGCTTCCAAGTGGTACTCTTAGGTGTATCACAATGTTTGGCATTTTCAAGACCAAACTTGTTCACTAGGTTCTTTTCATATTTAGCTTCGGTTATGAAAATCTCAGCATTCAATTACTTAATTTGCAAATCTAGAAAGTAACTTAGCTCACCAACAAGACTCGTCTCAAATTAATGAGACATGACATCAACAAATTGTTGGACTTTGGTGTTGTTGGTGGAGCCAAACATAATATCATCAATATATATTTGAGCTATGAAAAGCTCATCATTGTTTTTCTTGATGAATAAAGTCTTATCAACACTACCTCTTGTGTAGTCATTGTCAACAACAAATTGAGTGAGGCACTCATACCAAGCCTATACCAAGCCTTCGGTGCTTGTTTCAACCTATACAAATTTTTTTTGAGATGGTAGACATAGTTAGGGTGGTGAGCATCCACAAACCCTTTGGGTTGCTTAACAAACACTTCCTCTTGTAAGAAGCCATTGAGGAAGGCACTCTTCACATCCATTTGGTGCAATTTGAACTTGTGCACACAAGATATGGATAAGAGAATCCTAATGGACTCTAAAAGGGCAACGGGAGCAAAAGTCTCCTCAAAGTCGATACCCTAAATTTGAGAGTACCCTTGTGCAACAATCCTTGCCTTGTTTCACACTATGTTGCCATTTTCATCGGATTTGTTTCTATACACACATTTGGTGCCTATGACATTTGTGTGTTTAGGCCTAGGAACTAGAGTCCAAACCTCATTCTTTTCGAATTGGTTTAATTCTTCTTGTATGGTAAGAACCCAAAATTCATCATTTAAGGCCTTATCAACCTTTTTTGGGTTCAATTTGAGAGGTGTAGCATGTGTAGCTAATAAGATTAGCTATTTGACGTCAAGTCCTAACACCCTCATTGAGTTCTCCAATGATGTCATTTGTATCAGAGAGTTTTCTAACCCATGGAGCAGGTTGATTAGAGTCCAAGAGAGGAACTCTATCAAGGGGTTGTGTGTCCTCTTTATTGAGGTTAGTCCTCCCATTAATATAAGTCTCCACAACCTTCTCTAAGGGAGAATCATCAACTACAACAACGTCCTCCTCATGGTTACTAGTCTTAAGCCTACAATCATCTATGACAAGATTAGATGATTCCATGACACTTTGAGTGTTCAAGTTGAAAACTCTATAGGCTTTACTATTCAAGGCATAGCCAATAAAGATACCCGCATCAATTTTAGCATCACACTTGCCAAATTGATCACGGTCATTTAAAATTAAACATTTGCTTCCAAAGGAATGGAAGTAGTTAACATTTGGCTTTCTACCTCTCCATAACTTATAGGAGGTTTGCCTAGTATCAGGCCTTAGGAAGACTCTATTTCCTATATAGCAAGCCGTGTTGACGGCTTAGGCCCATAGGTTCCTAGAGACATTGTTGCTAATCAACATCGCATGGTCCATCTCTTGAAGGACCCTATTTTTCCTCTCAACAACTCTATTTTGTTGAGGTGTCCTAGGAGCTGAAAACTCATGGGAAATGCCTAAGCTATTGTAATAGCTTTCAAAGTAGGCATTCTCAAGCTCCCTTCCATGGTCACTTCTAATCCGTTTAATGCTTTTAATGTTAGAGTCTTTTTCATTTTGAATTTTAGTGCAAAGTATTTTTAACTTGTCAAAAGTTTCAGATTTTTCTCTAAGGAAATATGTCCATGTGTACCTAGAGAAATCATTTGCACAAACAAAAATATATCTCTTTCCACCTAAACTCTTGGTTTGCATGGGACCTATAAGATCCATGTGGAGAAGCTCTAGGGGCTCCTTGGTGGAGAGATACTTGCCTTTTTTGTGCATGCTCTTGGTTTGTTTCCTCGTTGGCAAGGTCCGCAAACACCATTGACTTTCTTCTCAAGCTTGGGAAGGCCACACACAACATTGAACTTATCTAAGATTCATAAATCATGATAGTTCATGTGGCCAAGTTTTCATGCCACAACTCAATTTGCTCATTCTTGGACACATTGAATGAGACAACTCTAGCTTTAAGACAATAGCAATTGTCGCTAGATCTCATTCCTTTTAACGAGGTTTGTCTATTGGGCATTACAATGGAGCAATCAATTTTGCTAAACAAGATGGAGAGTTCTTCATCACTAAGATGAGAAATGCCTATTAAATTGGATTTTAAGCCATCCACATATAAAACATTGGACAATGAGGGTAAACCAGGAATGGAGATGGTTCCTTTCCCTACAACTCTTTTTATAGATCCATCACCAAAGGTAACAAATCCCCTTTCCTCCCTTACAAGAGTCTCAAAGAAACTCTTGTTTCCTATCATGTGCCTAAAACACTCACTATCTAAATAACAAAAATTAGAAGAATTTGCCTTCAAGGCAATTTGTGCAACATTGCAAAAATATTCATCTCTTCTAATCCACCTAGGTGAAACATTTTCTTTCCAAGTGGTCATTGGTACATGGGCTCTAAATGTCCTAGGATCATGCAAATTTATTCTACTCTTCCTAGGAACATGCATCTTGGCTCTACTCTTTTTCTTTTCAATCATGCTTTTAACTATACGCATTTTAATGTAATGAAAGCAATTTGGTCTAATATGACCATCAATACCATAAAAATGACATCTAGGGATGAAGTTAGGAATCATACCATGTCCTTGTGAATGCATAGGAGCCTTCCCATGTTGTTGTGCTTGAATCAGTTCATTGCTTCTTCGTTGTTGAACCGGTCTAGCTTGCTTCCTAAATTGAGCTTGTATGATTGGTCTCTTTCCTTGATGAGCTATTTGTTGAGGAAAGTTGGCTTGAGGAGCTCTTGTGGGTTGAGCTTGAGGTTGTTTTATTGGCGTCATCTTCACTTGTGCATTGTGTTAGCATTGTCCTAGATCAATCTTCTTTCCAGGAGTTTGCACCAGTGAAGCTTCTTTGTTCCTCAAGCTCTTGACAAACATGGTCTTGTTAGGAATGGAGGTCTCCTTGCCATCTTCAAACCCAATACTTCTCTTGTCACAAGGCCTCTTTCCAATACTTAACATGTGGTCAAGCTTCTCGATGCTAGAAGTCATCCTAGTCATTGACCCTCTAGCTTATTCAAGCTCCCTCTTTAAACCTTCTTCATTCCTCATAGATAAAGCTAACTCCTCCATTAGCTTATCCTAAATCTTCTTAGATCTCACCACTTGTTCACTTAAGTGGTCAACTTGTGTTGAAAGTGCTAAATTATAATAATGTATTAATTTAAGGCATGTGGACTTGTTTCTTCTAGTAAGAATGGGTCTAGTTCACATGTGGGTTTTTTATTAAAGTCCAATGGATTTAATAAAATAGAAAAAACAATATATATTGCTCATATTATGGGCATGGGCGACAAGATTAAAAATATTGGCCTATTTATTGTTTTATTTTATTATTTAATTAAATGGAAGTTAGTTAATTTATTAATTATTTATTTATTTAATTAAAAATCAAAATCTTTTGCTAACTAGGAAATAGGTTTCTTAGTGTTATACTATTGTTGGTAGTATAATAAGAATCAAAGACTTTATTTGATAAGTACAAAAATAAAAGGAATTTATTTATCTAGTCAAATTAGAAAGTTTTTGATTAAGTCACAATATAATTTATATTAAATATATTATTGGATAATACACTAAGGAGTTGGAGTAGGGTTTTGAATTCTAAAGAATTATAGGAGTCTTTATGTGAAACACAAATCCTTTTGATGGGAGGATTTCAATCACATGGCATGAATCCTCTTTAGTGAGGATTTTGGCCAACCCTAATATTTTAGTGGAAAGAATTCGGCAAACCCTAATCCTCTTCGGGTGAGGATTTCAGCCACCATTTATATACTATCATTAGAATTCGGCCAACCCTAGATACTGAAAAAGATAATTTTTTTATTTGCTTCAAAAAAATTCACCCAACTCTAAGACTAAGTGTAGAATTCGGCCAAGAGGAAAAATAAGAAAGAGAATGTTTTGTTTTCGATAATGCACTACTAGCTTTTATATCAAGGTTTTGTGTACAACTTCGAATAAGGTTCATGCAAATTTCAATCAAAAGATTGAGAATTCACAAGAGACCGAATGTTCTTCGTTTTTCTCTAGGAATATTATTGTGACTAACAAAAGAAAAAGTTTTTTGTTATCCATCCTCAGGTACACAATTCAAAGAAATGGAGCCCACACTCCTAAGTGATTCACGTTCATGATTGGATTGGAAGATCTTGCAGATTACAATCGACGCAATATCAATCGTCACGTGGAAAAAGATATGATATCTTTTATTATATGTTAATTAATCAAGGGTTAAGGTTCTCTTTTAAAGGAAATTTCTTAAAATATACAAATCTAGTTTTCGCTTCCGCTGTGTGTATTTTTCCCTACAATTGGTATCAGAGCCTTGGTTGTACCCTTGATTAATTGATGTATATATATATATATATATATACGTGGATCTATTTCTTTTTATTGTAAATATGCATGTTTTAGAAGGAGATGGTACTCTAGGTATTCTCATATATAATTACATGTGGAATGTATGGATATATATATATATGTTGTTATAATATGATTTTTTATTGCTCAATTTTTGTCCTAGAATTTCAATGTAATTTTGTTTTGGAGTTGTAAAATGAAGGGTGGCTTATTATCACTATAATTTCCTTCTTGGTAGTTGCTATTTTTTATTAAACTATTGTATTAAAAAAAAAAATACTGCAATAATATTATTAAAAATCGAAGAATACTGTAGTAATATATACATTTTTGTTGTCATATATTCAAGTAACGAAGAATCAAAGAGTTGAAGAATTAGAAACATAAAAAGGAAGCAGCCGGTACCAATCTTAAATCGTGCGCACCAAAACAACAAGCGAGCACGCAAACAAGCATGCAGCTGCGTTTGTTGTGGTGTGGGGCACACGGCTGCCAATGGGGGCTGGGTGCATGCGCACGCCCATGGGTGGGGCAGTCGTGGTACATGCATGACTTGGCCGCTTAAAGACTTGTTCGCCAAGTTAGGGTTTTTTGTATTTCCAAACAAATGTAATTTATTTGCTTTTCTAGGATGGACCAAAATTGTGGCTATTTATTTTTCGTAAATGTTACAATGTTTGTCATTATTTGATAAAATGTCATATAGAATAGGAGTGGCACTCATGTATCTCTTTTGGTATGAACATGCATTGAATGATTTAGATATCTAATTGGCATCTAGATAACTTGGTAAATCATTCTATGGAATTTAATCACACGCCTTAAATAACTAAGTGGGAGAAGGTGTTTTGGAACACCTGTGACCTCTAAGGTTAGTTGAGCTTTATGTTTTGTGTGATAACCCCCCAAAGGGTATCCATGAATGGAATTTAGCAAGATACTTCCTTACAAGAATAGACTAGACAATTGACTCAAAGGATATCTACTCTCAAAGGAGGGATTTTCGTGAGGGAAAATATTGAAGGTCGATATCTTAGTAACACACTCAAAATGGTTTTATTGATATCCTCCCAAGAGTTTTTGTCAATAAAATCAGAAGGCTAAAATTGAAAACGCTGGTTGTTATGTTAACAATTAGGTGGGACCTAGTCCAACTAGTAAATTGTGCAAACTCCTAAAGGAGGCGTGACATTTATGGATGTTGGATCACCGTTGAATTTTACAATTGAATTATTTATTTAATTCAAGATAAATATTCGAAAGTGTTTTAGCATGATTATTTGCTTATATATATATATATATATATATATATTTTATTTAGAAATCATGACCCCATCCCTAATCAACATCCTAAAAGACAATACTTTAACCGATGATAATTATGTCACATGGAAAAGTAAAATTGGGTTGTTACTGCAAGCTAAAAAACATAAGATTGTTCTAACTACTCCTAAACCACCTGCTCCTACTTATGAATCCAATGTGGTGCAAAGAGACGAGTATGAGCAGTGGAAGACCTCATATAAGATGGCCAAATGTTACATTATGGCTACCATCTTCGACGTGTTGCAACAGCAGCATGAAGGAATAGAGTCTGCTGCTGATATAATGATGTCTCTAGTGAAGATGTTTGCTATGAGGTCCAGGACGACTAAGAGAGAGGCAGTGACTACTTTTATGAATCTTAGGATGAAACCTGGACAGGCTGTGAAAGATCACATGATGAAAGTCATAGCACATCTCAACATTGCTAAACTCAATGGTGCTGAGATAGATAGTGAGACGAAAGTTGACATGGTTGTCAACTCATTATCATATTCCTTTGATCAGTTCAAGTTGGACTACTGTTAGGATTATGCTCAATAGCAAGAGTGTAATGTTGTAATTAACAATCTTTTTCATATTAATAAAGTGATTTCTGGTTTAACAAATCGTATAGCATTTATGGTTTGTATTATAATTGTCAAAGTAAATAATCATAAGGTCTAAAGACTATGGGAAAAGAAGAATTGTTCGTACATCTGGATATGTATGCTTGTTTAGACACAATTCTTTTGGATAGAATCTTGAGAATATTGTTTTAAACTTAGGGTGGGTTAAGACACAATTCTTTAGTTAGTCTTGAATATTGTTCACAACTTAAGTTAAAGGTTGGGCACCTTTATCTTGTTAAAGTTGTAGAATTCTTTTGCTAGCATTTGAGTGGGATCAAATGAGATATGATGAGTCTAAAATCATCCGAGTGTCTTCGAGCAAAAGGATCTAGTGCACTGGGTGCATTGAACTGGATCACAATGAAATACTTTATCTATAACCGTCAGTAGATAAAAATCTTTTCATTATCAGGACAATCGAAGAGTCTATCTTAATCCTGAGATAAATGATGACTTATGGTTGCAAGTGATATCATTTGAGTTATCAATGAGTACGATTATATCGCATAGTCTATCCCCGATAGTTTGGTGATATTCATTTGTTAATTGATAGAGGATTTCATTTATAGATATGGACATCGTGGCTCCATTTAATTAAATGAGAGTATAATATCATCATATGGATGTTTTGAGGTAATTGGATATTAAATCTCAACGTTGAGTTTTCGATAGTGTTTATTGAAAACATGGCTTCCGGACAAGTCAAAATATCCAAGTTCAAAACATGGTCATATGAGTAAATATGGTAAATTGGAGAGTTATAGGCGGTCTATGAACTCTTGGCGATTACTGATATTAATCACGAGGATACACTATCTCCAATATGATTGTCTAGGGTATGAATGAGGAGCATCTTCCTTTTCTATCTTTATTTAATTGTTCAGTTTTAGCTCTTTAGTGGAATGAGTTAAAATTAATGGATCGGACCTAAGTGAATCATTTGTTGATTGTGATTATGTTATGTCTATTGAAGCTTAAATTTAGATGGCCCGCCAAGATCCCCAATCCAAACGGACTTGCATGGATCATTTGATATATTCTACCGGACCAATTTAAGGGTCCATCTAGAATTGCATTTAATATATTAAGAATATAATTTGCACATTATTTAAGTAATGGGCTGCTCAATTATATTAATATATTAATGAAAGACATGTGGGCTTGTTTCTTTTAGTAAGAATGGGTCTGGTTCACATGTGGGCTTTTTTATTTAAAGTCCAATGGATTAAATGAAATAGGAAAATAATATTAGGCCCATCTTATATATAAGTGGGGCGGCTAGGTTAAGGTTTTGACCTAAAAATATTATTTTGTTTCATTTGTTTTAATTAAATAAGAATTAATTGATTTATTGATTAATTGTTTAATTAAAGAAACAAATCTTTCCTAAAAGTAAAAGACTTGTTTGATAAGTAAATAAATAAATTAGTATTATTTATTTAATCAAATAAGGAGTCTTTTTTATTTAGTCAAATAAAATAATAAAAATAAAAGAGTTTGATTAGGGTTTGAAGTCTATAAAGTTAAAAAGAATTAGGGTTGAATTTTAGTCACCCTATATAAGTGACATGATGAAATTCGGCCAACCCTAATTAGATACTACATAGAATTCGGCAACCCTAAAGGAAAAAGAAGAAAAATTCGGCCAATCTATATATATGTTCTTATAGGGTTCGGCCACATCAATTAATTGGTGCTTGAGTTTTTATTTTCTTCTTCTTCTTAATTCTAAGAGAGTTTTTATTCTAGAGAGACAAAAAGGAGTGAAAAATTATTCTTTGATAGTATACAATTGCTTAAACATCAATAAGCTTGTGTATACGATATCGATCTAGGTTCACGCGAGTTTCGATCATAAGATTGTGAACTCAAAAGTGACCGGAATAATTTTGACATTCTTTTGATTGTTTTGTGACTAACAAAGAAAAGAAAGTATTTGTTTGGTCCATTCACAGGTTTGCAATTCAAAGGAAAGGGAGACCACGCTCCTAGGTGATCCACGTTCGTGCTCGGATTGAAGGTCTTGCGGATTACCATCGACGTAAGTCAATCAGATCACGCGACAAGAGGTAATTTACTTTTGTTGATATATATGCATGTTTATTGATTAAAAGGGTTTAAGGTTCATAAAGGAAAAATTTTAAAAGTCACTAAATCGTCTTTAGTATCGCTTCCGCTGCGTGTAACACTTTTATTTGTTTATTTTTTCCCTCCAATACACCTTGAACAAAAAAGAATACACCTTGCAGGGCTTGATGCAAGATGTTCAATGCACTGAAAAGATCCTTATGAAAGGCAAAAGTCAAGAGATTCATATGGTTGGTAAAGCTGCTACTATTAAGACCCGTAAAAAGGTTAAGAAACAACAGAAGAAAAAGCAACTTAGGCCTACCAAGAAAGAGAACAAGAAAGTAACCAAGATCAAAGGGAAATGCTTTCTTTGTGGTGGAAAGGGACATTATAAAAGAAATTTCCCAAAGTCCTAGAATAAGAAGGGAGAAGGTAATGTTAATTAACTTGAAACGTGTTTTATGGCAGATTCTACAGATTCTTGGATCATAGATTCTGGAGCCACTAATCATGTTTGTTATTCCTTTCAAGGGTTCTAGGAAAGGAAAAGGCTGAATAAGAATGAAGTCAACTAGCGCTTGGGCAACGAAGTGTTAGTGTCTGCCAGTGCAGTGAGAGATATTATAGTTAATCTAGACTCTAGTAGGCATTTAGATTTGATAGACGTTTATTATGTACCTCAATTTAAGAGGAATTTAATTTTAGTTTTTTGTTTAAATAAATTTGGATATTCGGTTACTTTTAATAAAGTTTTTATTATTAGTAAAAATGACAAATTTGTTTGCAAAGGTACATTGGAAAACAGTTTATTCTATTTACATAGAAATATCTCTCACTTTTTAGACACAGAATTAACGGAACCTAATCATCAAAAAGTAAAATTATCAAAAAATGAAACCTACCTATGGCATTTGCATCTAGATTATATTAACCTTAATAGGATTAAAAGATTGGTTAGATATAGACCTTTAAGTGACTTAAAGGTTGATGATCTACCAACTTGTGAATCCTGTTTGGAAGGTAAGATGACCAAAAGGTCGTTCATGACCAAAGGCACAAAGGCACAAGAGCCACTGAATGTTTAGGATTAATACACACTAATGTATATGGTCTTACGAGCATTCAAGCTAGAGATGGATATGAGTACTTCATCAGTTTCACTGATGATTACTCAAGATTTGGCTGTGTATCTCATGAGACAGAAATCAGATGTTTTTGACATGTTTAAAGCATTTAAAGCTAAAGTAGAAAATCAGCTTGAGAAACACATAAAAATCTTAAGACCTGATCATGGTGGAGAATATCTATACGGTGAGTTTCAACAATATCTTATTGATAATGAGATAGTTTCTCAATTTTCTACACCAGATACACCTCAAAAAAATAGGGTGGCGGAAAGGAGAAACAGAACTCTTTTGGATATGGTTAGGTCTATGTTGAGTTATTCAACGCTACTTAAATCTTTTTTGGGGATATGCTTTACAAACTGTGATGTATATTCTAAACGATGTACCATCTAAGTCGGTTCCTCAAACACGGCATGATGGATTGGGCGAAAACCTAGTTTACAACACTTAAGAATATTTGATTGTCCTGCACATATGTTAAAAGGAAAGACAGAAAAGATGGAGTCCCGTTCAAAAAAAGCATATTTGTAGGGTATCCAAAAGGAACTAAAGGATATTATTTCTATAATCCTTCAGATCTTAAAGTATTTGTTTCAACAAATGCTAAATTTCAGGAAAATGACTATATGAATAATTATGTACCTAAAAGTAGAATTGTCCTAAATGAGATGTCAAGAGATACAATTCCATAAGAGGTTTCACAACCTAGCTCAATTGTAAGTTCCACACCATCACAAGGTCAACAACCTACCATTCCTCGTTGTAGTGAGAGGGTTAGAAGACAACCCGAGAGATACATCGGTCTAAGAGAATCAATGGAGAATCTCCCGGATGACGATGATCCCAACATGTATAAGGAAGCAATGGAGGATGTTGATTGTCACCATTGGCAAAAGGTAATGCAATCTGAAATTGAATATATGTTAAATAACAAAGTTTGGTCTCTTGTAGACTTGCCTAAAGTGATAAAACCCATTGGGTGCAAGTGGGTATACAAAAGGAAAAGAGGAATGGATGGAAAGGTGGAAACCTTCAAAGCTAGATTAGTAACTAAAGGTTACACATAGAAAGAAGGTATCGATTACGAGGAAACCTTCTCTCTTATGGCTATGCTTAAATCCATTATGATACTCTTATCCATTGCAGCATCTATAGACCTAAAGATTTGGCAAATGGACGGCAAATGGACGTCAAGACAGCTTTCCTTAATGGAAGTCTTGACGAAAGCATCTATATGATGCAACCAAAAGGATTCATTGAAAAAGGCCAAGAGGAAAGGGTATGCAAGTTGCAAAAGTCCATATATGGACTAAATCAAGCATCCAAATCCTAGAACATAAGGTTCGATCAAGCTGTGAAAGGTTTTGGATTTATTCAAAACCTTGACGAACCCTATGTGTACAAAAGGATTTTTGGTGACAAGTTGGTTTTCCTAATTCTTTATGTTGATGATATACAACTCACCGGAAATGATGTAGGTGTATTGACATCAGTAAAATAATGGTTAGCAAAACAATTTGATATGAAGAACTTAAGAGAAGCAAGTTATATTCTTGGTATCCAAGTAATAAGAGATACAAAGAATAGAACGATTGCATAATTCTTTAGTTAGTCTTGCATCATCCGAAGATTCATTTCTCTCATCGAAGTCATCACTTTCACTCCAAGTGGCAGCCATCACTTTCCCTTATTCTTGTTCTTCAAATTTCCACAATCAAGAGCGATGTGTCCTATGCCACCACACTCAAAGCATTGGATCCTTTTTCTTTCATTCTTCTCTTGCCTAGGCTCAAAATTCTTGAAAGGGTCTTTTTTCTTCAAGTCTTGGCCTTTGGATCCAAAACCCTTCTTCTCAAATTTCATAAACTTCTTGAACCTTCTCAACAATAAGGCCATGTCTTCATCTGAGTTATTATTTTCCTCCTTTATACATTTGGAGGCCTTCAAAGCAATTCCCTTTTTGCTTCTTTGGAGGTGTGGCCTAGACTCATAAGCTAGAAGTCTCTTAATCACCTCACTCGGCTTCTTATCCTTATAACAACTATTCTCCTCTAAAGCCGTTACCTTAGACTCAAATCTTTCAGGGAGAGATCTTATAATTTTTTGCTTGATTCTCCTATCCAAATATGTGTCACTAAGTTAATGACTTTGTTGACGTCCATCAACTTGATCTCAAAGTTGTTGAAGCACTTGTTCTCATCCATCCAAAGCATCTCGAATTGAGTTTGGATAACTTGAAGCTTAGAGTCCTTAACCACTTCGGTTCCCTCATGTGTCGTCTCTAGGATGTCCCACGCCTCCTTAGCGATCCTAGTGTTTTGAATCAATTTGTATTGATTCTCGTCCATGGCACATAGGATGGCAAATATCGCATTTCTATTCCATTTGGATCCCTCAAATTCTTGAGCATTCCACTGAGCCTTAGGCTCGAGTACATCCCCTCCTCAACCCGTAGGAGTCATCATTGGTGGAGCGTAGCCATCTTCAACTGCCATCCAAGCCCTATCATGGATTTGGGAAATGTACGACTCCATCTTGTCTTTCCAAGAGGCATAATTTATATCAGGTGAGCCATGGAGGCCTTGTGCTTGAGGCACCCTTGTTTCCTCCACCGTTTCCACTGATAGTGTTTCTGAATGTATGAAATGAATGCAAATGTATGAATAATCAAAAATCACACAAAAGGAAAAACACACCAAAATGCATGAATCTCCTAAATAGGTCTAGGAACCCGCTCTGATACCAATTTAAACAAATATGGCATGTCTAATTATTTATAGGGGTTGAATAGATATTAATCAAGTTAATTACCAATCTTTCTTGATTAGTCAATATTCAATAAAATCCCAAACTAGTAAAAAATACAATCAACTTAATCTACGTGCAGAAAACAATAAATTGCAAGTTAATTGATTTACGTGAGAAACCCTCAACGGGGAAAAATTCACGGGCTACTATGCGAGCCACACACGGTCCTCAAATCCACTACTTGTAATGATGTTTACAACCTAGGTTGACCACCGTCAAATCATTCATGATCACTAACCCACCACTACTATCCAACAGGCCTTTAACAGAGATTTTAGACCTACTTGCTAGCGAACTAAGCAATCTCAGCACAAGACTTAATTCTCACTAAAGAGATCAACAACCTAAGTGAATATCATGATATTCAATATGCAAGTAATGCTAGGTTACACTAAATGATTATCTAGGATGAAAGATGACAATAATCATAATCCTAGATATCAATATTGCTATATGACATGGCATACAACATAGCTATCGAAGATTAAGCAATCCTAGGCAATAGCTATCAAAATACAACTCTCAATCAATCAACACAGTAATCTCAATCTTGTAGATAGAATATGTTCTAAAAGCATACAAGTAATAAATGAGATTTATTGTTAAGTAAGACACAAAATATGGATGAAATTAGTGAACAACTTACCAAGTTAAGTGTGATGAAGAAGACCCATGCATTGATGAATCCTAGATGATCATAAATGATGCTAGAAGATGTTTGATGCACATGGAAATGATTTTGAGTGATTTTCTCTCTTAAAAAATATGCTAAGTTAAAAATATGATTTTGAACTCATAAAAAATGACCTAATGACAAAATGGCATATATATAGGATGTCCAAACGAAGCTACATCATTTTGATCAAAAAGCCACATTTTTCCTTCATTGATGTATAAAGTGTTATACATACAACACTTGTTTAGCGACCCACCTGGAAAATGAAGAATTGTTCTTCATTGGTCGCTCTACGTACAACGACTTTGTAGAGCAACCCAACTAAGACTAAACTTTGTTCTTCTCGGGTCTACAATGGTCGTTGTATGAGCAATGAACATACAGTGCTTTGTACAGCGACCGAATTAAATCAATTAGGTCTATACAGTGACTGAGACAAAATCAACCAGGTCTTAGATGGGCGTTGTACGAACAACGCTTTGTATAGCGTTTTGTCCAATGCCTCTCATACATAAGTGCATCCTAAGCCTAAAATGATATGGCAATTATCAACCAAGATGTAATCAATTAAAACATGCATGAAGAGAGTTCACAATCATGAATGCACATACAAGAAGTATAGATATGCATGAGTTGTGTGTGTGTGTGCAACTAGAACTCTTCAATGCAACTAAACGCAAGTGTTTTACCTTTGGAGTGCTTATCATCTTGAGGTCTTGAGAGTGCCTTTATTGAGCTTGATCACCAACAATTAGAAGCCTAAGCTACCATTACATCACAAACCCCAAATGTGGTTTGTCACCGAACTAAGCCAATCAAACTTGAAGAGCTTACACTCTAGGTTTCAATTTATGTTTTTGTAACTAGACTATTTTTGACTTGTGTGCTCACTTGACTAAGTATAGTTTCCATGGAATGTTTTGATCATATGTTCTATGTTAAAGTGCTTGTTTGCATCATTTGAATTCATTGATCACACTTAGAAAGTCCTTGTAAAAGGCATGAAGTCTCGACTAGGACAAGTGGTCCGGATAGTCAAGCAAGGAAGACTTGGTTAGGACAAGAGGTTCGAATAACCAAGCAAGAAGTCATGGCTAGGGTCGGGAAGGTCTGGATAGCTATGCATTGAAGGCTCTCTAAAGGCATGAGTGCTTTGGATAGGGAGTTAGCTATGACATTGGTAGGCCCGGGATGTTGGATAGACATAGACTCCAATAAAGAGTGTTGCATGGGATATGTATTCACTCTTGATGAATTTCTAATCTATCAACGGTGTTGTGTAGACATAGACTCTAATAGAAAGTGATTCTAAACTTTTGAGGAATTTCTAATCTACCACTAGGGTTGGGTAGACATAAACAGTAATAGGAAGTAGATCATGAGTTGGTCACTTTTGAGGAATTCCTAATCTATCATCCAATATATATTGTACCCAATGGTTGTAGTTCAACCCGTGGATATTTCCTCCTTGAAGGTTTTACCACATTAAAAAATATCTTGTGTTAATTTTTCCTATCTCTATCTTTTATATTTGTATATGCGTATGTTTTAATCTTGTTTCATAATCTTCACTCATGATGTATTTGTAAACAGGATTTGGTTAAGTGTGAGATGTAAGCATATCATATTGATCATAGTTGTTGTTAACCGCCTAAAAAGGCAGAGGTAAAAAAAAAAAAAATTCCATTGAAATTCCCTTAAGCAATATAGTGTATATTATACCTAGAGGGGGGGTGAATAGGTATATGCCCAATTTCTTCCAAATTCAAATTTTGCAGAATCAATAATGAAATGCACACTTAATGTGTATAAACAAATGAATTGTTATAGTCAACACATGCGGAATATCAATATACAAGTGATACAATCAATACAACATATAATAGATAATGAAACATAAAAACAAAATATTGATACATTTGTTTTTACGTGGTAAAACCTCTTAAGAGGAAACGTCCACGGGTTGATAACACAACCACCGGTAAAGCAATTCACTATCATGAAAAGGACTTACACACTCAAAGTTATCAACACATGATATCCACCCTAAGCTATCAACTTCTAGTCTACCCTCGGGCCTAGTGAACCACCTAACCTACTCACTATCAGAGGTGTGTCATACACCTCTAGGAAGTAACTTCCTATCCAAGACGCTCACGTCTCTAGGAAGATTTCCTTGTTTAGCTATCTAGATCACAAAGATTCTAGTCAAGCTTCCTTAGCTCAACCATCCGGAGTATCACACTCCTAGCTAAGACTTCACGCTTGACTATCCAGACCACTTGTCCTAGTCAAGACTTCTTGTTCAAATTAAGATTTCACTCACCTTAACAAGAGACTTCAAACTTTCCTTACGGCAATAATCTAAGTGATGCAAATGATGCAAACACAAGTCAAATAAAGCAAGATGATCAATCAAGCTCTATGCACATGCTTAGTGATGATCTAGAATATGCTTTCAACACACAATCACAAATTTATCTAGAAATCAAAGCATGTGAGTCAATAAGAACAATATTAGAATATTCAATAAATCACATCAAAAAATCATAGTTCTTAGATCATGAAATTAAACTTAGAAATCATCATGAAGCACATCATATAAAACATTTCTAGAATCAATTTCATGTGAATCAAGTTTAGCTAGAATATATTCAAAATGATCAAAAAGCTAAAACTCAACAATCAATCAATCAAACAAACCTAGAATATGAATTAACATCATTCTTAAACCATTGTATATATCAAATAGGAAGATTAAATGAGATGATCAAAAGAGAAAGTGATAAGAAAATGTTTCACCTACAAAAGTAGAATCTCGGACTGAAATCTGCTTGATGCAAAAAATCACAAAATTCTTTGACCCTAAAAATGCTTGGATTTTGTTTCTCTCATCAAGACCAACATTTTTGGCTTTTGAATCAAGTGATTCAGAGTTGAAATGAGAGAGATATGGTGAAACTAAGATTGCAAAAATTGTGAGAAAAAATTCTGAACAAAACAAATATTTTTTTTTTTTTTTTGTTTCGTTCGTTTCACTCTTACTTTGGATTGCCATGAGAGAGGGAATATATTGAGTGACAGTGTTGATTAGGTGAGGTAAGCCCACATGAGTAACATATCATATGACCAATTGGAAGTAAGACCAAAGACACCACATGCTTTTGATTGACCATGCACACCAAAGCTCATGTATATGTAATGTACTCAATAAAAACCCATTATAATTCAAAAACTTTCAATTAGGTTTTGATTGCCGTGTGCTACACGGGGACAAAGGTCTTGTTTTGGCGTCAGCCACACGTGCCCTCCATGGCTAAGGAGCCAAATGGCAATTTGCCATCTTTTTCCCTTTTTCACCCTTTCGAGCACTTCTCATGTTCTTTGACCGTTCTCCGATCTCCGATCTCCGAACTCTGAATTCATATCCATTTTCGTATTACGAACCGTAACTCCTTCACGGACATGGACATCAACAAAAATTTCATGAAAAAATATGGAAATCGAAAAGACGAAAACCATATACGATAAATGTACGAAAAGTTTCGTAACTTCCAACTCAGAACTCGTAAATAAATGAGTAAGTAACCGAAATGACCGGAACTCAACAAGGAATCATTTGAGAATATATTCAAGTCCAAAACACATACACACAAACAAATAAACACAAAGGCACGCAAATATGCCATTTCCTAGAGATAGTCATAGAACATGCTATTTCACAATGTTTGTCACAATGATATAGGGACACACATGAATGAATTGTGTGTGTTTGCACTTACTCCTTTCCAGAGGAAGAAATATCTTGATACCTTAGCATCTAAGTAAGCGTTTTTCCTCTTGAAGACGATATTTGCATGAGAAGTTGCTTGTCTTCTTTGAAGCTTCTTTTTACCAAGAATCACCTAAGCAACTAACCATTACAAATAAAGAGTGTTTTGAAATGGAATCAAACCAATACAAATCAAGGATCTTACAATCTCCCACTTTGGCTATTCCATGGCAAAACCTCATCCACACCATACAATGTTCACTTAAACAAACTCGAGGTTGATAGCATACTCTCATCCTCTCATTACAAAGAGATCCCTAGCCTAAAATGTCTTCAAGTCTTCATGAGTCTTCTAGAATCCATTCTTTTGATCTTCAAAGAACCTATGAGGAAAATAGCAGACCAACAAGAGATCTTCTACCAAAGAAGAATGGTGAGATATAATCACATAAAAAAATAACAAAACTTCCCTTATCTCATACAAAAATGCATTATCTCAAGTGTATGAATGTTTTCACATTAAAGCAATCCCTAAGATCCTTAACACAATTAGGTCAGAATTATTTTCTCCCCCTTAAGACAAAGTCTCCATTAAATCACAAAGATTTACAAAACTCACACATTTGGAACATATCTCCACACATAGTGAGGTATACATTTTTCTCCCATATATCAAACATGGATTCCCCCATATCAAACATGGCGAGGTATATAATTTCTCCCCTTTTTTGTCAAGGAATAAACAAAGGACACAAGAGATAAAGAACAAGATATTAAGCAAGCAAATCACATAGAAAGTGAAGTTGAATAAACTAAAGCTCCATTTTAACATATGCTCCACATATTATCACCAAGTAGATTTGTTCGCAAGGGATTCACACATTCACACATTCAAGTAATAAGAGAAAATATTTCATCACTTTTCAAAGTCTAAGAGAGATTCATATATTTTCATTAATCTCTCAAAAATATTCTCACATTGCTAATGAATCAAGCACATAATCAAAACATGTGTGTGTGTTTGTGTGAATGCTTCTCACATATATAGTAAGAGTAATTGTGATATCAACATGCAAACAATTTCCACACCTATCCAACTAAAGCGTTTCCAAAAATAAGTCAAACCGATATTCATCTGAGTTTTTGCTTTAAAAGAATAGATTTTAACATGTGAGCGTGTGTGTGCAAGTAGCTCATTTACTCATTTACTCATTTCTATTTGACAACCCAAGCATTTAACAATTCTCAACTATACACCAATAAGCCTTTTATTTTTCATTTTTTTAGGCTTAGAATCAAAGATTTTTTTTTCATGATTCTTTTCAACACTTCTTTGATTTTTCTAACATAAACATATACACTTCATGACGGCTTTCACTCATCACAATAGCATAGCCCTTTCCTACATTGGGCGGCTGCACATCTAAGGTGTGTAGCCCTTTCCATGAGGGTACTCATTGAATACTATGTAGTGCTGAAGAAAAATGGATACATATCATAGGTCATCTATCATATACTAAGCAATAAGCTTCTAAATGCATCCATAATCTACATACTTTCAACCACATATACTCAAAAACTAAAACATATAAGAGAAGCATTTGTGCACTTTTCAAAAATAAGATTTTCAAACTTAAGTGCATGATTTAGAAACAATAAAAGTTATTTGTTTAAGATCATTTACTTCTCAAGTTAGTAGCTCTCAAGGATATTGATTTTCAATTTAAGTTTTGCTCATCATGCCACTCATCAATCACACAAAGACACTAATCAACACAAATCATGCCAATGGATCTTAGAAGAGTTTTAAACTATTTTTGTCCAAGGGCTTTGTGAACAAGTCCGTAAATTGATTTTTAGTAGACATATGCTCTAGAGAAACAATTGAATGTTTAGCTAGGTTACTAATAATATGATGTCTAATATCTATATGCAATAATATCATGCATACATATAGTTGAAAACATAAAATAGAAAGCAATCTTTTAGAATAGAGAAATACCTTAGCAAGCTTTTCACCAATGAAAGGTCTTCGTTCTTTTTATGAGCTCTCTTGGCTTGTTTGTCCTCATGACAACAAGTTGTTGGTGTGTTATCCCAAGAGAAAAAAGACCAAACACTTTCAACTCAAACAATCACATGAAAATGACTTTCTTTAAAAGTCTTAACAAAAAATTTCACCAAATAGATTTCAAAATTCAACTTCTTTAAAGTTAATCAACAAATTTTGACTATCATAGTGATTATAAGAATATTAAGTTCATGTATTGACTAAAGACACCAAGTTTGAATACTATACTTAGGCATATTACAAATAGCGTAGTCAAGCATCAAACTTAGAACTCTTATCAAACAAGAACAAAAATATTCTCATATGTGTTACTCAATCAAGTATGAGAGCACTCACATTTGACCATATTAGTCTTAGGTAAACCAACACAAACAACATCATGATCATTAAGCATGGCAATATGAAATCTAGAAGATAAAGCATCAACTATCTTCTTCATTAAAACATCACTCATATTAAACTCATCATTGTTGCCACGCACAAATATTTCATCAAGACTCTTCAAATGATCATGGTTAACACTCTTCTTAACCAACTTTTTCTCAACATTTTTCTTAACATGATTATCATTAACATCCATGTCATTCTTTTCAATCTAAATTTTCTTTGTAGGTTTCTTCACATGATTATGATCAATATGCATAATTCTCAAAGTATCAAAGTTGTTATCATGTTTAGAAACTTTCAAAGAAGATTTATCCATTTCACAAGTATGCACATTATTCTTCTTAACCCAAACTTTCCTTGCTGATTTCTTTTCATTAACATGTTCATCATGCATAGTCTCTAATGCCCTAACATGTTTAGAAACAACCAAAGGAAGTCTTTTCACCTCACTAACATGCATCTCTTTCCCTAGTTCGTATTGCCTAATATACTTGTAGCATTTAGGTTTGATATACCCTCCAACATTGCAAAAATGACAAATCAGGATAAACTTAAAAATGTTATGTCTAGCTCTAGACTTAAACTCATGCTTAGGAGAATGATTAGGTAACTTTTTCACATTTTCAACATGTTCCATAATTCCTAGTTTGCATTACCTAACATATTCATAACACTTAGGCCTAATGTGACCAACCACGTTACAATAATGACAAACCGGAATGAATTTAGAAAAGTTACCTTTTGGGTGTGCATGCTTTGGTTGAGAAGTCAGTTAAGAAGTTCCATTGCTCTTCTTGTCTTTGTCTTTGATGTTGGAAGGAATAATAGTCGAGTCTTTCTTCTCCTTAGACATTCTTGACTTGTTCTTGATTATAGGAGTCTTCTTCACTTCTTCTACAAAACCCAAGCCACTCATATCTCCATAATGCTTTCCAAGTTTTATGACTTCATCAAGCTTAATGGCTCCAATTTTCATGCCATTAATAGACTCTTTAAGAGATTTGACTTCATCTTTAAGCTCACACTCTTTTATCTTCATGATAGTCAAAGAGTTCTCTTTTTGCTTAATCTCTCCCTCCATGGCAAACAACTTCGTAGTAAAGTCTTCTCTTAGATCATCTAGCTCTTGAGCACTTTCTTCCACCTTTGAAAAATACTTTTCAATTGTATTTTCATGATCCTTGGTGACTTCACTTTGCTTGCTCATCTTCTCCAAAGACATTCTCTTTTCATTGACAAGAGCTTTAATTATCACCACTGAATTGGCATTGATCAACTTCAACTTGTTGTCCCCTTCATTCTTTTGTTGAAGTATCTTGTCATTGAAGCTTATATAATCTTGATTTAAGGAGGCTTCAAACTCTTCATGATTGGAAGAGATTTCACTATCTTCACTACTCGAAGAGTATTCACTTTCCTTATTACTTAAGGAGCCTTTACTACTATCCTCAAACCTTCCTTCATATATAGTCGAGTGAGCAATGTAATTGCTAGTGTATTCTCATTTTATTTCTTGGTGTTTTTTTTTTTTTAATTCTTGTTTTGCTTGCTCTGAAGGGCTTTTGCCCTTTGTTTCCTCTATTTAAAAAACTGGGTTAATGAAAAAATCGTTCAATTTCGTATTAAAACTGAAGTGATTCTTTGCTTCGTTTCTTTTCGTGTAATTTTATGGAAGATTTTTGTTATGAATTATTCTGTGTCTACTTGAAAATAATTTTATCTTGTTAATATAAATATGAAATTTGGTGTGAAATCTCCAAGTTCAATTTGTTTGCATTTGTCTATACAAAATTCATAAACTCGTGATATTGTTATGTGTATATGCTCAGCTCAAGCCGTTTATGGATGAGTAGTGATGTTTTAAGTTTTCTGCTTTTTGGTGTTTGTAATTTTATTCTCTCTAATTCATGGATACACTAGGTGAGAATTGATCATCAGAACAACATTAAATTATATTTTCTCTCAATTAGTCTTTGTGTATTGCTTTTCAAGTATTTATTGTTATTTCATTTCCTCCTCTGCTCGGTCCTGAGATTGTGAAAACATGATACCTATTTCACGTAACTGCCAAAACATGATGCCTCTTTCATTTCCTCCTCTGCATGGTCCTGGTCTCCTTCTTTCACACACATTTTTAAAGTACTCATATATTGTGAACTGGTGTGTTTAATTGTGTTCGAAATAGATGTGTGTTTAATTAGGTGGAACTGGTGTATTTAATTGTGTTTGAACAGGTGTGTGTTTAATTGTGTTTGAAATAGGTGTGCGTTTAATTGGGTTGAACTGGTGTGTTTAGTTGTGTTTGAACATGTGTGTTTAATTGATGTTAATATGTGTTATAATCAGAATACAGCTAACTTAGACATGTCCATTGTTGAGATGATTTGTGAGTTTTTTTTTTTTTTTTTTTAGTTTGGTTAATGATTTGTGAGTTTTTTTAAGTTTTTGGTGGAATAGCTTTTGTATTGCTTCACATAGTGCCTGTGATATACGAGAAGTATGAGGACCGGGTGGGCTCATTTTCTAAGAAGGCATGGGCTAAGATCAAGAAGCAATATGCAGTGTTTGATGCCAAGGTCTTAAGTTAGATTCTGAGGGGCCACTAAAGGGCAAGAAGAAGGAATATAATTGTTGGTTTGGTTTCAATTCGTGTTCTTTGCTAGGTTCTGACACAAAATTTGGTATATGTGTTCTATCTAGGTGCTACGAAACTCTATTAAGTAATTAGCTAGAAACAATTTTTATTCAATTTTCGTGCCATGGTGGGGTTCAAATGTGGATTTCTATACTAGTTTTTGCTACACTTGTTGTAGCTTTACCCTGGAGATATGCTATAAGTGATATGTTATGTCAATGTGTTAATTATGTTGTATGAAAAATAGGTTATTTTGAAATTGTAATATTTGTAATATTGGATGTGATATATGTGTTCAAGTTTAGTGTTAAAAGTAGGTTTGTGTGGTGTTTTTGTTTTGCAATTAATAGACAAATTTCAATTATTTTAGATCAATTCTGAAATTCTATTCTGTCCATTTTTCTAGATAATTCTTTACTAAATCTTTGCTCTTTGAATTGAAAGTCCAATGAATTTTCTAGGTTGATTGTTAAATGCATGGTGGCAGTAAAGATTCAAATTTTGTTGGAAATTTGTAACAATTTAGTGTGCTAATAATGGAAATTTTGGGCGTGTTAATAATCTACCACCTTCCACAAAAAATAATAGATTTGCTGTAATTCCTAAAAAAAATTAAAAAAAATTTTCTCACTTTCTACAAAAATAATCAAGGACAGAGAAAAAACAAGAAAATTTCTTATAACACTTGTTTAATAACTCTCTGTTTAATAATGCCCCAGTGTGTTTAAATTAAGTCAAAAATTGTATACAAAGACGTCAATTGTATTAATAGATACAAAGATAGCAATTGAAGCAATTGGACATTAATTCCTTGTGCTTCCCTTCTTAGCGTAAGATATTCTCTATAGTAGCTATGTTCTTCAATCGACAACCCATGTTCACCATCTATTTCCTATCATGAGTGATTACCAATTTCGTTAGATCCATTTCTGCATTTCAACAAATAAAAATCTCACATTTAAATTTAAATTTATTAAACCAGTCACACATTAAATAAAGTATAATCAAATTAAACACACTACTGCAAACCAATTAAACACACCACTGTAAATCAATTAAACACATCATGGAAAACCATTTAAACACACTAGGACAACCCAATTAAACACACCAGAGCAAACCAATTAAAAACACCAGGGCAACATCAGGTGTAAATCAATTAAACACCCCACTGCAACCCAATTAAACACATCGGGTGTATCCAATTAAACACACCAGAGCAACCCAATTAAAGACACTAAAGCAAACCAATTAAATACACCAGAACTAACTAATTAAACACACTAGGGCAACACCAGGTGTAAACCAATTAAACACACTAAAGCAACCCAATTAAACATACCAACGCAACCTAATTAAACACACCAGGGCAAAACTCATTAAACACATTAGGGTAATAACAATTAAACACACCAAACAAAATGAATTAAACACACCATACAAAAACAATTAAACACACCAGAGCAAAAACAATTGAACACACCAGGGCAAAACGAATTAAACACACCAAGCAAAATGAATTAAACTCACCAAGGTAAAACGAATTAAACACACAATGCAAAACGAATTAAACACACTAAGACAAAAACAATTAAATACACCAAAGCAAAACGAATTAAACACATCAGGCAAAAGCAAATTAAACACACGATGCAAAAACAATTAAACACGTCAGGGCAAAAACAATTGAACACACCAGGGCAAAATGAATTAAACAACAAGGGCAAAACGAATTAATCACACCAGACAAAAAGAATTAAACACACCAAGGTAAAACGAATTAAACACACCATGCAAAACGAATTAAACTCACCAGGGAAAAAATAATCAAACACACTAAACAAAACGAATTAAACACACTAGGGCAAAATGAATTAAACACACCCAGGCAAAAACAATTAAACACACCAAGGCAAAACGAATTAAACATACCAGAACAAAACGAATTAAACACACTAGGGAAAAAATAATTAAACACATCAGGGCAAAATGAATTAAACACATCAGGCAAAATGAATTAAACACACCCAGGAAAAAACAGTAAACACACCGGGGTAAAACGAATTAAACACACCGGGGTAAAACGAATTAAACACCCCAAAGTCATCTTCTTCAACCCAAGTTCATGGCATCTACTGCAAATGAAGACTCAATCTATTTCATGCCTTCAAAACTAATTAAACAAAGGTTTTGATTACAAACCTCAAGAAGAAGGACCAGATCCAGCTCGATTCATCACTGAATATGAAGCCAAATCCACAAACAAACTATCGATGTGGGTTTTGAAAAATCTAAAGCCCTTAATCATTGAAATCGAACAAGATGCGACAAATCCAAGAAACAATCCGAAGCCATATGGGTTTTGTGTGCATTAAAGAGCTAAAAAAAAAAAAAAAAAAAAGGATTTTGTGAGAGAAAATAAGCTTACATAAGTGTTTCATGTGTGGTGGCTTGAGAGAAAAGAAGAGAGATAATACATAGAGTTTGAGATAAAAAGAAAAAACAAAATAAAATAAAGAAAATAAGAAAATGAGGGGCATTTAAGTCTATGCAGTGGATTGTTTGACAAAAACAATAAAAATTATAATGTTGGGCAGAAATAGTAATGACTCTTAATTTTTGACTAAAAAAACTTATTTCCTCATATATATATATATATATAATATGTATATTATTTATATATATATATATATATATATATATAATATACCACTTAAAATAACTAAGTTTTTTTACACTTAAGATTTTGCAACTAGGAGTATTCTTTGTCCTGGAATCTGTTAGGATTTCCAATGAAATGAAGGATTATGGTATGACATAAAACATCTATACCGTCAGGTTGCGATGTTATAGTGGTATAGGATGTGGTTGCAAGTGTAGGTGTAGTCGAGGTTTCGGGGGCATCCGTAGGAGTTCTAGTGGGAGTTCTGAATAATAGTGTATCAGTAACTACTTCTTTGGTGTGGGCAATAATGTTAGCTCTGGCCATGGGTGATAAGGTGTAACTCCACCATCCTAAGAGTTGCCCTTCAAAACCGGATGCAATGGAATTAACAGCATCATATGGGTCATGTTTTGTTTCTTGATATAAATATATCTATGGTATACATTTGTCTAATAACCATCAATGTTAAATTGGTAGCAAGCATTGCCAGTGTAAGCCCTATATGGCACAGATTCTTCATATTGAAGATCTGGAGGCTTAGGCCTAGGATAATAGGGTTTTGTGTCATTGTTGTATTTGTGGTATACATGGCTATCTACTTTAGAGGTAGTTAGTTTTTGATTCATATTTTCTAGATCCGATACTTCGATGTCAGTTTGTGAAGCTGGAGAAATGTAGCCATCTAGGGTTCGTACTTCTGGTTTGGGAATTTTGTCTAGTCTTTCTTGTAACATTTTCACAAGTTTTGAATCAGTGATAAAACTGTCAAAACATTTTTCGATTCCTGTGGTGTCTGGGAACAGGATTGTTCTTGGTTCATACTCAGCAATTTTGGCCTTCATTTTATAATCTCTCGAGGAATGATTGTCAGGGATTGATGGTATTGTCTGGATAATAGGTATTTGAGATTGGTTATTTTCTATTCTGTCTAACTGTTCTCCTATGGTTGTTAGATATTCGCTGGTGAAATTGTTTTGTTTCATAATCATACCAACTTCGTGTGAAGAGGCTGTCTCACTATGAGACAACTCTTCATCCAGCATTATGAAAGGAGCACATTCTAAGATATCACTAGTGCGTCCTGGAATTTCATTGTCTTTCTTAATAGTACATTTTATGGGAGGAGGATGCATTCCTACCTCCTCTCCTCTACAGGATTTATAAGCCTTGAAGTCTTTTTGGTTTCAGACAAGACATTGTTCTTCTAAATTATGCCTATTAGTGTACCACTGGAAGAATGGTATTTTTGTTTCTAACGTCTCAACACATTTCATCCACCTATAGTGGAATTGGTTTCTCTTGTGACTAGAGTAATTTTTTTTCATATTTTTTCTCTCATGATAGTGTTCTTAGGGTAATAATATTTTTGGGATAGATAATTCTTGTCGATATCTTTAGGGTTATTGAGAACATCAATCATCCTGATCCTTGGTTCATGATCAGGGATCTTAGTATGGACTTGAGAAGGAGTAAGAGATGATGGTCCCTCATTATCATAGACATGAATAGGCTGGGCCACTTGTTCTAGTGTCTTATAGACACCGGTTATATGAGTGGGTGGTTATCTGGATGGTAATATAGGTTGCCTTCTCCTGTGAATTAGGTCGGGAATTTCAGAGGTTTCAATTTGGTTTGGTCTATAGCTAGGGGATCTATAGTCGGGTATTTGATCGGCTATTCTAAGTCTGGATCTACTAGATAAGGACCGCCTCGCTGCCTCTAAGTCACTAGCAATAGTAGGTCTTCTGCTAGATAGGGATCTTTCTATGGGTTTGAAAGATATTTTTAAGTTACCATCTAGGTCAGATATACATTCATCTAGGTTTCTCATAGGTGGTCTGAATGTGGGTTTATCTATTCTTTCTTTCATCCAATGATCTGGGAACTTAATTTTTTCCCATGGGATAGGAACTGGAACCATCATATTAATAGTTTCTGATGCATTATAACAAATGGTTTGACCAGTTAGGATCTTAGGAGGAATGTAACTGGGAATAAGTCCAGAAGATAAGACACGATAGTGGACCCTGTAAACAAGTTTATAGGGACAGGATCCTCATACAAACTCATAATTGTGGGTTTGGATATCAACAACTAAGCATTTTTCTTTGTGTTCATCAGTCTTAAGACTGATAGAAAATTTTGGATAGCATTGAAAATAAATGGGTCCATCGGTTAGGCTTAACTCTGCTAAACCAATTATAGATACTTTATAATTAGTGATTCTTTTGTCACGTAGACAAACAAACATGGAATTGTTTAGTCCTATTTTTGATGTATATATATATAATATTTATATATATATTTATAGATATCATGAATCATATGATAGAATTTAAAGTTAATGGTAGACCAAAATTTGTGGTGTTAGTCAAAATTTCAAACAACCTTATACAATTATGGGTTTTGCCATTTGTGCTCACATTCACATTCACAAACAGACGATAAACACGCAACGTCAACAAAATGTCAAGGTATCAAATTCAAATCTTTCTCTCTCCAAGTTTTTTATTTATTTTATTTTATTTTATTTTTCAATATCTATTAATCTGAATCGGGTATTTTTTAAAAAAACTTTTATTATTGATAGGATTCGAGCTTTTCTCTCTAAGTTAAATATTACTTTTAAAAAAAAAATTATGGGTTTGAGTTGTTGAAACTGAGACAAACAACACATATAAAGGGTTTTAGTGAATTCAATAGCTTTTACTTTTGACTTTTGACAGTAGAAAAAGAAAAGTAAAAGTTTGAGCTTTTGAATTATTGTTTAGGTGATGTATTTTAAAAAAGCTTTTGAGACTATTTGGTTGGAACAATTTATAATCTCTTCCAACTATAGTATGACCTTTGTGGCCTTAATCAGATTAAATAATATATTTATATTTTTGTTATAAAAACTCATTTAATATGATATAATGTAACTCTTTCTTATTATATTTTAAAACAAAATTCTATTAAAATACCAGTGCAATAAAATTACCTTGAAATAAAAATTTATATTAAAAGAATAATTTGAAAATAATTAATCTGAAAAAAAATATTAAAATAATACATTTATAAAATTAATTTGAATAAAAAATTCAAATAAAGTGATAAAAATTAATCAGAAACAAAAAAAATATATATATTAGAATAAATAATTGATAAAAAAAAATAACCTGAAATAAAATTTATTAATATAATAAAGGGATACAAATTAATCTAAAATAAAATAGCAACGAACGTTTCCGTAAAAAAAAAAAAAAAGTTTCTATTTTATAAAATAATAAAGAGATAAAATTTAATCTAAAATAAAAAAAAAAATCCATTAAAATAATAAAGCAATTAAAATTAATAGAAATATTTTTTTTAATAAAATAATAAAGTAATAAAATTAATGTGAAACAAAAACTATTAAACTAATAATAAACTGATTATAAGTAGAAAGGGAAAAAAGAAAGGTTTAAGGTGGGATACTGGGATATGGAAGGTGTTGATGTAAAAATCTGGATCAACTTGATTGAAGAGCTCGGGCTTCACTCTGGATTCTAACAACTAAGCATTTTTCAAAATAGTTTAGCTCTTCAAAATAGTAAAACCCTTTACATGGTTTGAGACAAACAACACATGTAAAGGGTTTTAGTGAATTCAATAGTTTTTATTTTTGGCTTTTGACAGTAGAAGAAGAAAAGTAAAAACATGAGCTTTTCGATTTATTGTTTAGATGATGTATTTTAAATAATGTTCTCGTAAGCGTTTGATGCTAGTCCGGCGGAGACCCAACATCTAGCGCCTACGCCGATTAGTCGGTGATTAATCGACCTGTGATTTTTTTTTAATTTTTTTATTTTCCTCTATAAAAATACAAATCAAGTATCAATTCAAATCTTAAAAAGTAAAAACTAAAACTGAAATCAGTAAAAAAATTAAATTAGGATAGGTTGATATGGGTGAAAAATCAGTTGGATGTTTTGAATAGAAGTGTTTCATTTCAGAATTAGGAAGCTTTACGTGCATTGATTAAATAAGAGACTACTTAATGTTTTCATCGATTTAAGTTTGAGTTTGAAATAACTGGAAGTGCAGTGCAGCACTTCATTCTCTGTTTTCATGAGTTAATCAAAATGATTACTCTTAACTTTTTATTTTTTATTTTTTATGGTAATAATTATTTATAGTTTTGTTCTATGGCTTGATTAAAATCCATCAAGTATTATATGATTGCCATGTGAATTCAAGAACTGAAACCAAATTCTGCAACTCTCTATCCAAGTTAAATTACCATAACCCATGAGAAAGTCTTGTCCTAGAAATTCAAATGGCATGTATTTCACACACAACCTTAAAGATGCATTTATTTATTTATTTAAAAAGAAAAGAGATAGACAGAGTCAACGAATTTGACTCCGTCTAGCCGATTTACTGATTTACCTACTAATCAGTGATTTGACCGATTAATTGGTAGCCGACTAATGTGGTCGATTTTAACCTTTTCGCTATAGTGATCAACTAACTAGAGGAATCTAACTGATTAATCAGCCACTTAGACCAATTTTTCGAACACCAATTTTAAAAGAGCTTTTGAGACTATTTGGTTAGAACAATTTAAAATCTTTTCCAACTATAGTATGACCTTTGTGGCCTTAACTGGAGTAAATAATATATTTTAATTTTTGTTATAAAAATTCATTTAATTGGAGTAAATAATATAATTATATTTTTGTTATAAAAATTCATTTAATATGGTAATATAAAAAATATAACTCTTTCTTATTATATTATAAAATAAAATTACCTTGAAATAAAAATTTATATTAAAAGAATAAATTTAATTAATTTGGAAAAAATAATAATATCAAAATTATAAACTTATAAAATTAATTTGAAAAAAAGTTCAAATAAAGTGATAAAAATTAATCTGAAATAAAAAAAAATCTGTTAGTATAAAAAATTGATAAAAAAATTATAATAAATTGAAAAAATAAATAAACCTGAAATAAAAATTTATTAATATAATAATGGGATAAAAATTAATGTAAAATAAAATAGCAACGACCGTTTCCCAAAAAAAAAAAAAAAACCATTGCTATTTTATCAAATAATAAAGAGATAAAATTTAATCTAAAATTAAAAAAAAATCCATTAAAATAATAAAGCTGTTATAAATATTATGAAATTACATATGAATAAATATCCATCAATCCAAGGAAAAAACTTCCATCCTTTTGTATTCCCACTAGCTCTACCATAATGATCAATTTTATTATTCATTATAATGTAATTTATTTATACTTAATGTAATGTGGGATTGTGAGACTATATAAAGGGTCTCTCACCATTATATTGGATACACCTTTGATGAGAACAATTGATGAATAAAAGACTTCTCTCTTTTATCTATTCTTTCTCTCTTCTTATATACTTTAAGTTTATATCTTATATTATTGTTTATTCTTATTCATTTTATAACACGTTATCAGCACGAGTCTCTAACCACGTTGTTTTGATTTCCATATTTGAAAGCTTTCTACTCAAAGACAAAAATCATCTAATCCAAGTTTGATATGTGATTACAGAGAGAACATTCTTGTTGGTGATTACAAGAGAACATTCTTGTTGGGATCAAGCCCTCCAACAAACTGTAAAGTACTATTTCTAGTTTAATATTTTTATTCTAAATAGTTGTTTTTATTCTTCTCTCATTTTATTTTTGTTTACAATATTATTTGGGTTGCCAAGAAATAAAAATGTATTGCAACCTGAAGATTGCAATAATAAAGAGAATGAATTGCAACCAAAGATCGCCAAATCAAAGAGCCAGAAGCTCGATTTGATATTTGAAAATTATGAAATCAAAGAGCCTGAAGCTTGATTTGATATTTGAAAATTGTGAAATCAAAGAGCCTGAAGCTTGATCTGATGTCTAGAGATTGTAAAATCAAAAAGCCTGAAGCTTAACATAATCTTATTGGAAATTATAAATTGCAATAAAATCAAAATACAAAATAATGAATTTCCATCGAATCAGAACTTGAAGTTCTAAATTCCAATTGATGTGATGATTATTTTTGGAATTTGAAGTTCTAAAATTCATTATTCTCAATTATAAACTTAAAGTTTATATATGCACGTGAAGTTATAATGAAATTTTAAACTTCTATTAAAATGAATTTTATTATAAACCTGAAGTTCTCAAAATAATAAATTATGAACTTAGTGTTATGATATAATCATAACCAAATATCCAATCATTAATGGATATTGTGCAATCATTTTTGTGATTTATTTAGGAGGACTTGGACTTAAAATAAAGTCCAAAAATTGCAAAAGGATAAATATATTTTATCTAATTTTGAAGGGTAAATATATATTATCTCATTTTGAGCACGATCTAAGTATTTCAATTATGTAATTGGATTTTATCAATAAATATAGAACTAGAAGTTCTAAATTCGAATACAATTGAGAACTTGAAGTTCTTAATTTTAAAGTCTCGAATTGAACTTGAAATTCCATACTTTTGAACATGGATTGATGAATCAAAAGGTAATTTAATTTTACATTGTTAAGTAGATATTTAACAATTAGCATATTGAAAAATGAAATACAAAGGCCTGAAACTCTAAATATTAATACAAATTCAAAACCTGAAGTTTTGTCTATCGATCTTTTTATAACCTAATATTCTCAATTCTAAGTTAATCAGCATTGAAGGTATGATGATATCAAATTTAATTAGAATTAAAAGGTCTGAAATTGATCTAATTGTGGTCCTTATCATTTGTAAAAATTAAATTGTAACTTCTATTCAAAACCTGAAGTTTTGAATTTTTCTAAATTTCAGTTACGAACCTGTAGTTTATTACCAAATCATAAGTTCCAAGAGTTGGTATGATTTTATTAAGAAACTGATGTCTTTAAATAAGAGACTTCAAAATGTGAATGAAATATTCATTATTTTCACTTCTTCTCATCCTGACAAAGGTACGTAGATGTGAAATCTTATATTTTCATATATTAGAATTTTCATATTTCGTACATCTATTAATCACAAATTGCTTATATTATTTATTTTCAGACATTTGAATTTAATTATTTCGTTTTGAGATATAGTTTTATAGTCGCTTGAATTTTGTGATTTTTAAAATTGGTGGTTTTATTACATAGCGGATTTATATTCATATGGTCTCATTAATATAATATTATATTTTTGGTGTTTAAGTTGTCTAAAATTAAGTTTTTGTATTGTTTTGAATTATATTAAAATATTACATTAAACTTGTAATTGCAACATTCATGAAAACAATATCATGTTTTGTTAATTTATAAGCTTTGTTATAGTATCTAATAATTGATATGATTTATCTGTGAATTATATTTGACTTTAATTGTTTTTTTTTTTATAACTGATATATCTTATAATAAAATGAGTATTATTCATTTTGTAATTCCTTCACGTAGTAAGGTATAAAAGGTAATAGTCAAATACGATCTTTTAAAATTCCTATTATCATATGTACATTTTAATTTATTTACATTATACATACGAGCAATATTACTTATTTGATTTATTTGTTGAATAAAATATTACTTATTTATAACTGTTATGATATATATCCAGCATTTTTATAAAGATTAAACATATTTTATTGTTTAACTAGTCATGTCAAATTACATTAATTTGTTATTTAGTAATCATTCTTTTTAATGATGAATTGAAATATAAATATTTCATAGAAAGATTTAATAGTCATTTTGATTCGATAAGATGAATGATTTGACTACCGAATGAAAAGACATGATTAAAATACCTTACACTTCGTGGTTCAAATATTTGTTCCTGAAGTAACAATATATATCATGATAATTACATACCTCTAATTTGCTCTTGAAGGAGCAATATTGAGATTATAAATTTGAGAATATTTGAATTGATATCATGTCTTATTTCAACCATAAAACATCACCCAATTGGATTAATATCATTCCCTGAAGTGAATGATGTTTCTTAATCATGGTTGTGATGCGAATGTAGACAGTTGAAATAATTATTAAAAGGTGATCACTATGAGAAATTCAATTCATTCCACCAGAAGTGGAATAACACCAAAACTTAGCAAGAAAATTTGTAAAAATTTTGAATACACGTACCTTTCAAGAATTATAAAAACTTTTTGATTGCTATATATGTTAAATATAAGGATAAAGATTATGTACATGCGGTACATCTTAATATTTTGTTAATCTTTACCAAGTATAATAGACACTCTTGAAGAGCTAATAAAATTACATGAAAATAAAATTTTGTATTTGTTAGATCCGGTAGATCTATAACAAAAGAAATTATTTTGAGTCCATTAAAATTATTTTATTATTTTTGTCTCATGCCAGAAGCATATGTTCTTTTATTGTTTATTCTGTCATAAGATCATATACTTAATACGAGAAATGTTATGAACTAGAAGTTCAATTAAAAAAAAAAACGATGAATCGTGATATTGAAATTTTTTTTTTATGGATATCGATTTCATAAATAAAAATTATTTTTGGTACTGAATGTTCCTGAAGAACATAAGATGATATAAGTAAGTACTTACAAGAAAATATGATAGAATAAATGAGGTTATGTAGAAAATTACGATGATGCAAAAGATTTTCTCTAAGAATAAAAATTTAATTTTCTCGTCGTTAGGGGGAGAATTATAATAAATTGATAAACGACGTGAAATTACGTGGTTTACATCATCTTGTGATTTGCATAGTATGCAAATGATTTTTCAGATGATTCGAAGAAAATAATAAAATTACATTCTGCCAATATACAAACCCGGGTGGTTGTTCCTGTAGAACAATTTATGAAACGGCAGCAAAAATCATCCGCTAATGAAAGACAATTTCGTTAAAATGATAAGGTTCCTTAGAAGTGGAATTTAAAATATCATAGTAATACTTGAGTGAAAAATGAGTCATCATCATCAAAGACTCCCGAAGAGTTAGTCTCATAAGTGAAAAACAAGATCCTGAAGATACATATAGAAATGTTAATCCCCCTATAAGACTATTGAAGTAAAAAATAGATAGATCTCAATTGTTCCAATAGAGACGCATGTACCAAAAATAAAGAAATTATATTTCTCCAAAAGGAATATTTGTATAAAAAGGCATGTGTACTAAACATTAAAGAGATTTCAATAACCCATGAAGAGGCAAATAGATTACGAAATGTAAATCAATTATATTGATAATATAGAAATTGAGATCATATATTGCTTTGTATATTATGAAAAATATAATGATGATCTTAAACTATTAATTGTTTATATGTCGACATAGTGGTAAAAAATAAAAGGCAGAGTTTTATACTTATTTTGAATTTGAAAATTTTGGACCTGTAGTCCAAATGTTTGATGAGATCAAACTTGTAAAATATAATTATTTTTCGTACGAATTAAAATAAAAGGTTTACTGCAGAAACCTAGTTTGACAATAAATAAAAATCCTAGAAGGATTTAAATGCCTGAAGCAAGTAGTTCAATACTACATTTTGTATATATTGAATTTAATAAAACAAAATACATGTATTGCATACGCCTTTATGAATATTATGTTGAAAGAATCAACAAATTTGATTCCTAATAAGTATATATTAATCTTTTGAGACTTATTAATACTCCTGATGAGTTTACAAATTATACTTTTATAAGGAATAATTTCTAAGTTGAAAAATCTTAGAAAATAATTTCGGTTAATGGCCGAGTCGAGTGTTTTTCAATTAGCATAATAATACATGAATCAACATATATATATATATATATATAAAGGTCATGGAGTACTTTTTTATGGTCATGGAGTACTTTTTCATGGATAAAACACATCGAATGGGTTCCTCGATGTTATTTCCTAACTTAAAGTGGTGTATAATCTCTTCTTGTTATTGAAGAACTTTGGATCTCGAAGTACCAAATATAAGTTCAACTTGTGTTTTTATAATAAAACAACATACATGATGTCGTATATAACAAGTTGAACCAATTCAAAAAGCGATTTTATTAAAGTTCTTTACATACGATCTCCAAAAAGGTGGTGATAAAAAATATGCTCAAGTTTCAATCCTGCAGATTTATTTATAAATACACTACCAATTTCAACAAGCAAAATATTGGTACATGGTATTGGGATGCAATATCTTTGCAAAATATTGAAGCATCCACGTCAGCATGAGGAAGAGTGTATTTATCACTTTATCAGAGGGAGTTACTGATAATATTACATACTGTACTCTTTTTCGTTCACTAGGTTTTTATCCCATAGGATTTTTCTAGTAAGGTTTTAATGAGGCAGTTTTGTACCCTCATAACTATTAAAAGTTAATTAGAGATGTAGATGAATAATGTACTTTTTTTCCTCTGCTAGTTTTTTTCCCACTGGGTTTTTACTAGCAAAGGTTTTAACAAGGCATATTCAATGCATGATTGATGGACATTAATTCAAGAGGGAGTGTTATAAATATTATGCAATTACATATGAATAAATATCCATCAATCCAAGGAAGAAACTTCCATCCTTTTGTATTCCCACTAGTTCTACCATAATGATCAATTTTATTATTCATTATAATGTAATTTATTTATACTTAATGTAATGTGGGATTGTGAGACTATATAAAGGGTCTCTCACCATTATATTGGATACACCTTTGATGAGAACAATTGATGAATAAAAGACTTCTCTCTTTTATCTATTCTTTCTCTCTTCTTATATACTTTAAGTTTATATCTTATATTATTGTTTATTCTTATTCATTTTATAACAAAAGCAATTAAAATTAATTTTTTTTATTAAAATACTAAAGTAATAAAATTCATGTGAAACAAAAACTATTAAAATAATAATACACTGACTAAGTAGAAAGGAAAAAATGAAAGGTTTAAGGTGGGATACTGTGATATTGAAGGTGTAGATGCAAAGAGCTGATGATTACATACTCAATCTCTCCTTCTCTCTTGCTGTTGTTATGCTTTTTTACACAAATGGATAGATCTTTGCATGATTACATACTCAATCTCTCATTCTCTCTTGCTGTTGTTATGCTTTTTTACACAAATGAATAGATCAATAGATCGATTCTTCTATACCTTGATCTTTTTTTTTTTATCCTCTTTTTAATTATGGGTCTATTTATATGTGCCTAAAATCCTAATCCTTGTCGTACAAGTAAGCAAAAGTCATGGTGTTTAATTAGAACCCGTTACTTGTTGAAGTCATATTTAACTCTTTTCCTGTTTCAAAGGTCTTACGCATTGAATTAGAATCATTGTAGAATTCTAGTAGAGTTGCCCATTTAAGACTCATTTCCTGATTGGTGTGCAATCTTCTAGAAGAGCAAAGTTATTTCTTGATTTGGACTCTTTTATATGTAGGAGGAAATAATAATATTTCCTTATTGGAATGTGGTCCTAGATTCCTTGTTTGAGTAAGATTCTTCCTCTTCGTAATTAAGTCGTGGTTGAACTTGTGTTACTGTCTTGACTGAGCGTCTCTTGAACAATCATTTCCCAACCCGACTAGGTCCTCTTTCCCTGAGTGGCTTTGCTATACGATCAAGTTTAGACCTATATTGGCTGATCGGTTTAGTTTGACCACCATGTCCAGTAACATCAATTGTGACTTGGTCGAATGTTGACTGGTTGACTTTACCCGATCGGGCTTATTTTACCCGATTATTTCACTATACCCAATCAGGTCTATTTTATCCAACCATATTTGCTTTACTAAGACCTTTTCCTTGCCAATGGGTTCATCCGATCGCTCGCCAATCACTAGCGACTATTTTTCTTCTCTGATGACGTGGATTGCCGTATATTCCGGATTATCTGTTTTCTTGTTGACATGTCATGCTATCGAAAAATCTCTATAACAAATTAAAAAAAAAAAAAAACAAAAAAAACAAAAAAAAAAACAAAAAACAAAAATCTCTCTAAATTGTTGATATTTCTCAAATCAACTATGAATAGAGCCAATCAAACAACAACAATTAGTAAATAGTAACCATATCAAAATTAACTACTTGATTCATCAAACAATTAGAGAAAAAAAAATTAAAAAAATATTGTAGACCGCAGAAATGTAACTTGTAAGTTGTAAGATCAAAAAAATTATAACAAAAGAGAGTTGTAGACTTGTATTCTTGTAGATAAAAAAGTTTTTTTTTTTTTTTTTTGTTATATAAATAATTTTTAAACTTAAAATAGAAGTAGAGTTTAAGATTTTTTTTTTAATGATAATGATTTTTAAAAAGTAGATACTTTTTTAGGGCCAATGTGGTATTGCTTTTGAAAAGTTAAAATCATATTATTTTATAATTTTGACATAAAATAATGTTTGGTAAAACTTCCAAAAATGATTAATTGATAATCTGACAAGTTTTGGCAATGATTTTGAGAAGTAGATGGGGGGTTACTTTTTGAAATTGATTATGAAATAATCTATTTCAGCATTTAATGAATCTTTTAAAATATTATTATTAAAGCAGATTTGAATTCGGAGTTTGGAGGCCGAAGAACGGTCGAAGAACGCGAGGGATACGCGAGGAGAGAAGTGAAGAGAAGAAGAACTACAAAGGGGTTCTTCCTATAGAGATGCGTGGCCACCACGGAAAGAATGCCTCTTGGCTCTCATGGTGGCCACGCACTTCCACGGGAAGCCAAGAGGCTACCCAAAGTGGTCCCCACCTCTTATTTTCATTTTCCCTCCAAATCTCCTTTAAATACTCATTTTCTCTCACTCGTTCATTTCAACAATTTTCAAGAGAGAAATGTGTAGAATTTTCTCTAAGATTTTTTCAACTTTCAAACACCTTAACTTACTCATTTCTCATCCAATTTGAGTGATTCAAGTTAGAAAATCTTCGTATTGGAGTCCTTTACAAACCCCAAGTAACTTGGAGTCCATTTGATCGAGTTTTCTTTTGGTTCCACACCATTTTCGGACTGCATTCCATTGTCAAATCCTTGGTGTTTTGAGCTTAATGGTCTTCAATTACCTTAGGCTTTCTTCATCTACATGTGTATGTTCTTGATCAAATGATGTTAGGTTTGTTAGCTTCAATTAAAAGCTAATTTGAGCTTAATTAGAATCTTGAATTCGAGTTAGGTTTTTATAAAACCTATGTTTTCACATGCTTGTGAATTGTATTGTGATTAACTTTGTATCTAGGATTATTTGTGCATTGATTATGAATATTCTAATGATTAATAATTCCTAGTTGTGCTATATGTCTTTGATTGAACATAGTTGGAAATAGCACAAGTTGTTGTATGTTTAGAGCATTGATTATATTCACTTGATTGTTTTATGAATATATGCTCTAATTGATTTCTAAAGAAGCTTGTAGGTCTAATCTCATTTCTCTAGCATTTTAGTTTTTGTACTAAAGACTTGTATATGTGCTTCATGAACATGTCTAATATCAAGTTTTAGTTGTATGAATCAAATCTAGAATTTTAGTATGTTTGGTGATTTGACATATATTAGATTTCGGTTTTCATGTGTTGAGACCTATACTATTTTTGTTGTGAACTTTGTTGCATATATTTAGTTCTTCATGAAGTGTACATAATCCATACATTTCATATGTTCATGCATCATCTTGTGTGATTGCATATTTTGGATTATAAACTAGAACATCATACACTATGTGCTCATTGTCTACTTCTAGTTTCCATATTTCATATTGATCATATGTTATATATTGGTTGTACTTGCATCATTTGCATCACTTATATCACTTGCTTTGTAAATTGTGGAACTCTCATATTGGCATGGATTCTTTAATTTGAGCAAGTAAGTCTTGACTAAGAGCAAGGGGCTCTGAATAGTCAAGCAAGTAAAGTCTTGTCTATGAGCATGTGGCTCCAGATAAATAAGTATGGAAGTCTTGACAAGAAGCATGTGGCTTTGGTAAGTCCAAGCAATTAGGAAATCTTGGCAAGAAGCATATGGCTTCGGTAAGTCCGAGCAAGCAAGAAAGTCTTGGCAAGAAGCATGCGACTTCGGTAAGTCTGAGTAAGGATACTTTTTAGAGGTATGCGATTTGTTTCCATTAGAAAGTAGACATGTTTCTCTCTAGTGGGATTAAGTAGGAGAGATATCCAATAGATAGTGATACAAGTGATTTTGTCACTTTTGAGGATACACTCTTATTTAACTAGTGAAAAACATTTTGTCGGTAGTTGTGGATTCAACCCATGGATGTTTCCTCTCTGGAAGTTTACCACGTAAAAAATCACGTGTCAAGTTTCTCTATCCTCATCTCTTTGATATTTGTTTATGTGAATCTAACTAATCTTACATGTACTCTTATTGACAATATCTTTGTAAGTCAAGATCTTTGATTAACATTGTTTCTTTTATTTGTATTTGACTATTTGTGCCATATACAATAGAATACAAGTACTTGATGATTTATGTTTTAATATAGATCTCTTCATGCAAATCATAGACTATGTTTGATCTTACAAATTGAATATGCTTATCAATAGTCTATATGTTCTTGTTTGTGCTTATTAAAGTGTGATACAAGCTATCTAGAGAGACAAACTTTTGTTTGTTCCAAGAGATTGAAAAAGGCTTTAAAACCTATCCACCCCACCCCCTATCTTGGTTAACTTTAGACAATTTAACCATGATTGTATTTACAGTGTTTTTGGCTGACTTTAGGGCTGCAAATTCGATGTGAGATGAGTGTGCTAGTGCGGAGTATGGTGAGGTTCGTTGGCAACCTCCGTGCGTGGGTTTTCTTCAAGATTAATTTGGACGCGGCAGTGGATGAAGCAAAGAAAGGTATTTTGGTGGCTTTTAGTCCGCAATGTCTGAAAGCCTATCTCTCTCCCTAGATTGCGGAGGCGGTGACAATTCTCAAAGGTATTATGTTTGCGATTGATTGAAGTCTAGTTTCAGCGGTGATTGAATCTAATGTGCTTAGTGTTGTTACTTTGGTTAACTCAGGTTTGTCTTGTAGTTCATATATTGGTTTGGTTGTAGATGACATTGTGTCTCACCTTCATTATAGCGTTGTGGGGTCCATTAGTTTTGTCCCTAGAAAGACAAATAGTGTTGCCCATGCTCTGGCAAAATTGGCTCTAAATGTTACAAAAGACATTTTTTGGATGGAGACGTATCCTTTGTGTGTGGAGAGATGCATTCTGGGAGATATCCCGGTGTAATTGGTCGCTCTTTATAAAGTTTTTCTTTCAAAAAAAAAAAAACAATTATTTAGACTTGTAAATGATTTACTTATGTAATGCTAAAAACAACAAATATTATGAGTTTTTTTTTATTTTTTATTTTTTTTTATTTTTTTTTATTTTTACAACTCACTTTGAACAATAAAAGATATATACATTTCACTAAACTTTGATAATAATAAAAAATAAAAATAAAAAATAAAATAAAAAATAAAAAAAGAAGAAGTTAAAATGCTATAAGATATTATAGGGGTGTGCAGGATCCAATCCAATCCAATCCAATACGATCCATTCAATCCATTGGATTGGATCGGATCCAGAGAGGAAATTGGATCGGATTGGATCCTAAATATTAAAATCCATTGGATTTGATCGGATTTTGGATTTCTGTTTGAAAATCCGTCGAAACCGTCTAAAATATTAGACCTTATTTTCATATTAGGCAATTTATTTTATCCACAACTTTCTAATGTAAATGCCTAACCCAAATACAATTTATAATGTTACTATTTTGAGTTTTTTTTTTCTCAATTTCTCTACGGCTAACAATCCACCATCTTCCTTTCTTCTTCATCAACACCACGACTTATTAAGTTTACATTTGGAGCTAATGTATAATGTTTATAAACTTTTTGAAATATATAAAGTTTACAAGTTAAGTTTTTTTTTTAATTTTTTTTAATTTTTTAATTTTTTTAATTTTTTAATGTTAATTTTATTTGATTAATTAGTAATGTTTGAATAATGAATATGATTTTATTTATTTCAGATTATAACTTTATATATTAAGAACGACTTTATATTAATTCGATCCATCAGATCATATCGGATCGGATTGAAGTATTTTATAATCAGATTTGATCGGATTGGATCCTGCTATAAAATTGGATTGGATCGGATTGTAACTTCTTCGATCCAATCGGATCGGATCGGATCTTGGATCATGACAAATCCATTGGATCCGATCCACCGCACACCCCTAAGATATTATGTTATATAAATGGAATCTATACGTATGAAAATAATATTTGATGAAAATAAAATACAGTATAATGTATACTGTTTTATTTAGAAGTAAGTTTAGTAAAATTGGCCGAAATTAAGACATTTATGCGATAAGAGTTTTTGATTTTTCTTCATCATGAAGCTGCATGGGCTAGCATCCGCCCTTGGTTGTGCAACCCTTCTTCAACGTTCGTGGTAATTGATAGAGTTTCACTGTGCTTATTTTTCCCTATAGTATTTGGGTATAAATTCGAACTGCGTATGTAGTCACATTTTTCCCATGTTGCATATGCAGGACTTGATCTCAGCTCAATTTTTAATTTTTTTTTTTTTTTTAAAAAGATGATGTGAATAATTTAAAAATAATTGGACTTACGGTAGACACAACCCATAGAAGAAGTTTACGTGTCGGCCTGTAATGCGATCCACGTCATCCACCAGCCACATCACAAGTCGGTAGCTAATAATTTTTATTTTAATTCGATATCGATCGTTTCACGTTCAGCAAACATACACACAACCAACAACAAAAACGAAACGAATATCATGATCAGTCATCGTCAGCGTCATCTTCTCAAATTTCAAAAATAATTCTGTTAGGAAAAATCGTACTTGACTTCACAACAACCTCCATTTTCTTCTTTTAATTATTATTTATTACCCATTTTCTTTTCTTCAACCGAGCTCCATGCCTCCATTATTATCCCTGTTCCTGGTAGTCACCAAACAAATTTGAAGGAGTGAGTTTCGAGTTTGTTGAAATGGCGTTGTTTCGAAAGTTCTTTTACAGGAAGCCGCCTGATGGACTGCTCGAGATCTGTGACCGAGTTTACGGTTTGTCTTCTCTCTGCGTTTTTAGTTCAACATTGATTTATTCTCTTTTTGGATTTTGAAATTTTGTTCAAATTCTCTTCTCTACGCTGCGTTTTTGCAGCCTGGAATCGGAAACAAAGAGGTTGTTTTAATTGCTTTTTATATTTAGAATGGAATAGGAATTGAATAAAACTGAATTGGAGTTTCAAACTGAGTGATGAAGATACACAGGAATTATCCTTATTATTATTTTATTTTGTGATTCTGTAGTTGAATTTCATGCAGCCAAACGCATTTTGATTGATTTTGTGAAATCAGTGAGAAATTTCGCTGTTTATTATTATTATTATTATTATTATTTTTATAGAAATCGGAGGAATATGAAAACTGCAGTTACTTGAATCTACCAGAAGTGGCTGGCTCATTGAATGCTATTTAATTTCGTAAAATAGAATTCCTAATTTTATGAAACTTTGTTTTGTTTGTAAAGCAAAAAGCACTTGCACACATAACATTAAAAATAGGCAGAATACAACTCTCAGAAGCCAGTATAAATTTTGAAAATGTTTGCGGTATTCGAATAATGGATAAATAATTCCGAATTATGTTTGGCATGATAATCAACATGTTTGCTTTAGGAGACTGTTTCCAAATTGATAGAAACTGAGTATGAAATTATGTATTTCTCAAAATAACCGAGAATGAATTGTATATTACTCAATTCTGTACATTATGAAGCCTATATATAGTCTATACAAGGGATTCAAAACAGGAACTAATAAGAAATACACCATATAGGAAATGCGCCATATAGGAAATACACCATATAGGAAATATACCATATCATATCTGATATGGTAACATCCCCCTGCAAACTCAAGATGGAGGGATGGAAGCAAGCTTGAGTTTGGAAACTAAGTCACGGAAATGGCCAGGATAATGAGCTCTGATACCATGACAGAAACTGAGTATGAAATTATGTATTTCTCACAATAACCGAGACTGAATTATATATTACTCAGAATAATTATTCTGTACAATATGAAGCCTATATATAGTCTATACAAGGGATTCAAAACAGGAACTAATCAAAACATGAACTAATAAGAAATACACCATAAAGGAAATATACCATAAAGGAAATATACCATAAAGGAAATGCACCGTATAGGAAATACACCATATCAAATCATATCATATCTGATATGGTAATACAAATGACACTAACCAGACTGTGGAAATTGCAAATTAGCTAAGCATTGTTTGATTTTGGAAATGTAATGTTCAGTTTTTCGTTCGGTTTTGTGTGTTCTGTGTTGAAGTGACCGAATGAAGGAATATATGGAAGTTGGAGTTGGTGGAATTTCAACAAGTGTTGCAATGCTATTGAGGATATGGATGCACTGCTACTATCAAAGAAGAAAAATACTTGTTAGTTCATATTCTAATGAGATTTGTTTAGGAATCGTTAGACTCAAGTTTAAGTTTTAATGGTGAAAACAATAATATTAAGCTCAAACGCACCCCTTAGATGCAAGACTAATGGGCTGGCTTGTCACATAAACCTAACCCAATCACCGACACAAAATTAGATGCAGAGGAAACACGAAGCATTTGAGTCATAAATTTAAACTTGCAGCTAAGAGCCTAAATAATAGTGGGAAGCTATAACTAGAATCTTAGTTACCAGGATAATACCATTCGAGCACTTGCAGAACCGTCTTGCTATAATATCATGATAGTGGCAGAAATAAGGTCACACAGAGAATACAATTGTAATTATATTCCTTAAAAGTCTTAGTTACACAATAGTCAATATCTAACTATGGTCTCACCATTCTTGTAATTAAGAGAAATGCGATGATAGTTGAAATGTTGCATGGCTTGTTCCTGCAAACGAAGGCCGTGGGATTTACAAACTTCAAGTTCCAGAAGGCAATTTTCCTATTGCTGTTGAAGCTATTATTTAACCCTGGGCCGATCCAAATGGACTCTTGCTTATCTGTGTGAGAGTTCAATTTCACCCGGCCTAGATTCAATTTGGGGGGCAGTCTTGAGGTTTTACATGCTTTTCTCTCATGTTTAAGTTCAGGGAACTGCCCTAAATCTCTGTTTTCACTCAATCCTTTATGGTTATTTTAAGATTTAGTGAGAGATATAATTCACTAAAATGTTTATCATATAAAACTTACAGTTGTTTCTGATAATTTCTCATTTTTTGTACATGCAGTTTTCAATTGGTGCTTTACTACTGATAATATCCGTGAAGAAGAAAAGTATAAGGTGTATGTAGGAGGAATAATTGGTCAACTACAAGAGCACTATCCAGATGCTCAGTTATTAGTGTTCAATTTCCGTGAAGAACAGAAAAAAAGTCTAATGGCTGACATCTTGTCAGAGCATGACATAACAATAATGGACTACCCTCGGCACTATGAGGGTTGCCCTTTGCTCACTATGGAGGTGATCCACCATTTTCTGAGATCTACTGAAAGTTGGCTCTCACTTGGGCACCATAATGTATTGATAATGCATTGTGAAAGGGGTGGTTGGCCAGTTTTGGCTTTCATGTTGGCTGCACTCTTGATTTATAGGAAGCAGTACAGTGGAGAGCAGAAGACCTTGGATATGGTTTATAGGCAGGCTCCTCGTGAGCTTTTGCACTTGCTTTCACCTTTGAATCCAGTCCCTTCTCAACTGAGGTATCTGCAGTACATCTCAAGGAGAAATGTAGCATCAGAATGGCCTCCTTTGGATAGAGCCCTCACCTTGGATTGCATCATCCTTAGATCTATTCCTAATTTTGATGGAGAGGGAGGTTGCCGGCCAATATTTCGAATATATGGACAGGATCCTTTTCTTGTTACTGATCGAAGTAATAAAGTCTTATACTCATCCAACAAAAGAAGTAAAACTGTCCGGACTTATAAGCAGGTGGTACTATATCCTTATTTTTTGTATACCTTAGTTATGTATTTTATTTAACTGCTTCTGTACTTATCAGTGCACTGGAAAGAAGATTTGTCTTCACCATTAAAATTGTCCTTAAGTTTGGGGGTTTTATATGAGGAGATTTTTAAAACAAGACTAATAGGAACCTACATGGATTAACTACTAAAAGCCAAATAACATATGGCCTCTGCTTCAAAAATTTTTGGAATTACCTTGGGACAGCAATTTTAAACAGGGAGGGCCAGATAGAATCTAAAGAGACAAGACCCTCAACCAGGTTAATGGTGATATTCTTTGATGATCAAGGATAGAACCACTTCCTAGGAGTTTAATATAGTAACTCAGGTAGTCTTTCTGCAGAAGTAATTAGAAGATTAAGGGTGCGTTTGTTACATGGGATTGGACTGATCTCTGTCCAATTCCACGTTTACGGTCTACACAGGATTGGATTTCTCCAATCCCATGTAGACAAATAGTCCCACTCCGGTGAAACTATTTAGTCCCGTCTCATTGTCCCATCCTTTTGTTAAACTTTTGCTTTTTTCTTTTCTTCTTATTTTAATTAAATTATTTTATATATAAAATATTCAATTTATTTAAGCAATTTTAAAAATAATTAAATATATTTTATTCCTTTTTAATATTAATATATTTTATTCTAACATTTAATTTTTTTTTTTAATATCAATTAAAAAATAGTAAATGTCATTTTATTTCAAATTAATTTTAAATAATTTTATTTATTTTTTAAAAATAATTTATTTTATTTAAATAATATTTTTTTTGCCAAATTTAATTTTAAATAATTTTACTTTTCTTTGAATTAAATTGATTTAAAAATTAATTTAATGTAATTTTCTATCTTGCTTATTTCTATATTCATACAAATGCACTGGTTTCATACACATGAAAGGATGAAACTAATATCGTTTAAATACTAAGAGTAGGACACAAAAACAAATGATGAAGAAATCGAAAAGAATAAATCAATTGAGGAATTAAGAAAATAAAGGAATTGAAATTTAAAATAAATAAATAACTTTTTAACCAAATTTAATTTTAAATAAATTTATTTTTCTTTTCTTTGAATTGATTTTAAATGATTTTATTTATTTAAAAATTAATTTAAATATAATTTTATACTGATCTCTCACAAAAGACAATTATTTTTTTATCCAATCATATGTTATACCAAATAAGAGACCGTACCAAACAGATCAAAGTACTAATTTAGTCCAATCCAATCCAATCCCATAAAAATAGTCCAATCCTATCCAATCCAATCCCATGCTCCAAATGCCGCCAAAAGGTTATGGTGGTTGTCATTTGAAGTTTGATCCGTATGTCTTACCAAAGTAAAAAAGCCTTATTTTTAAGACTTCATTACAAGGTAGGGAGTGTTTAATGTTTAAATATTGGGAATTCAAGATTTGGTGCAATTTGTTAGCATCCTTTTCATCTCATAAGTCATAGAGACCCACCTTTATCATTTGTTGTAGATTCTTCGGCCTTTTTAGTCAGCGTGATATATTATTTCTCTTACAAAATAAGCCTCTTAATTTGTTACGAATTTAATGAGAATCAGTTGTGTTAAGATGGGAGATGGCACTTAATATGACTCATTCATTTGATGAATTCAAAACTGTTATGAACAGGAAAACATCTCTGTGAATAATCCTCCTTGCTGCATTAATAGAACCATCCTTCCAGCAAGACTTCCCACACGGCCACACGTTCATCTTTCTTTATTGAATGTTCAAAAGAGATAGCACACACTATTAGGATTATCATATAGGCTAGTTTAGGTATAGGAAACCTCTAAGATCAGACTGTAACATGAAGCAGGCTATTTTGTTATGTATGGATTTTGGGAAAAATGATTTTTGTTTTAACACCTTGAAACCTTAGAGGTAGCTGGTATTGGACAAAGAAGCCATATAGGAAATTGTGAATGGTTTGCTTGGAGCTTCAGTTGTGCACAAAGTTGAATCTGCTACCTTAACCAGGAGCTAAGGACTCTAAACTTGAATGAAGTTTCAACTTATTACTTCATGCACAACCATATTTGCTTCTGCTGTGATTTGTCTTTTCTTTTTAATTTTATGGTATCCTCACTATATATTTTGAGTGGCATATGCTCTTTGCATGACACCTACATTTGATCCAAAGTCTAAAATATATGATTGGCGGGACCACCTCACTTATTTGCTGCAGGCAGAATGTGAACTAGTTAAAATTGACATCAATTGCCATATACAAGGTGATGTTGTGCTTGAGTGTATAAGCTTGAATGATGACATGGATGGAGAAGAGATGATGTTCCGGGTTGTGTTTAACACAGCTTTTATCAGATCAAACATTTTGATGCTTAACCTTGATGAAGTTGACATGTTGTGGGATGCTAAAGAAGTATTTCCAAAGGAATTCAGAGCAGAGGTATATGCTTGGCCTTCTCTTAATTTTTTATGGGCATTGCTTTGCAATGGTACTCTCTCTAATACACATGTTGGATGAAGATTCTTTTCTCAGAGATGGATGCTGCTGCTTCCATTGTCCCTGTGGACATTTCTTGCTTTGATGAGGAGGGCCTTCCAATTGAAGCATTTGCTAAAGTTCAGGAGATCTTTAGCCATGTGGATTGGTTAGATCACAAGACAGATGTTGCATTTAATATGCTCCATCACTTAAGTGTGTCAACTATGCTCCACGAGAAGTCAGACACTGCTTCCAGTCCAAGGGGAGGATATAGTCCTGTACGACAGATAACAAGTCCTGAATATCATCAGGGTAAAACAAAGCACAAAGGGGTGGAGGATAGCACTAAGAGTTCAACATCCTTGGTTCTAAAGACTCAAGCTGTGCCATCAGCAAAAGTGTCTCCAGATACTGATACTTGTAAGGAAGATCCCCAAGATTCTCAGGATTCCCTTAAACGACCAAGTCAATCTGAAGTTGTATCCCAAAAGACACCCGAGTCTTCTAAGTCTACTTTAGTTAATCGTAAATTTATGCAAGATTCACATCTATTGGTATATGGGCAACATGACTCACCTCAAGTTGTCAGTGATCATGCTTCATCGTTAAGTTCTGAGGTCACTCATCCAATGACAGCATCATCTTTGGAAGTCAAAGATGTTTCAATTTCACCACCAACACCACCACAAGCTCCTCCAATTCGACCCTCCATTACTTCTGCTGCCTTAAAAGCTACTCCTCCTCCACCTCCTCCCAAGCTACCTTCTCATCATTGTTCAGCCTTAAATTCAGCACATTCTTCACTAACCAAGGAGAGTGAATCCCGTTTACAGAATATGGATAAGCTGTCATTAGCCACTTCCGCAACGGCTCTTGAGACTTCATCATTAGGTATGATGTCCAGTGCTTCGTTATCTACTACTTTTGCCCCTCCATCCCCTTCTATCGCTTCATCAACTCCTCCAATACCGCCACCACCTCCTCCAACACCACCTATAAAGACTACAGTCTCAAGTAGAACTTCATATGATTCATATTCTACTCCCTCCCCTAAAGCACTTGCAGTTGCTTCATCAAAGACTCCACCACCCCCAACACCACCTCCTCCTCCAGTGCCACCGGCGATGGAGAATCCAGCTGTTAGAGCTGGACCTCCTCCACCCCCACCCCCTCCTCCTCATGGCACAAAAACTGTTTCATCTCCAGTGCCGCCGCCACCCCCCTCTGCTCCCCTTTCTGTTCCTTTGGGTAAAGGGCTTTCAAAGACTGCTGCTTCTCCGGAACATCTTTCTGCAAGTAATAAAGGAGGGCCTCCATCTCCTGCACCACCATTATTTTCTCCAACTAGTGGAAAGGGGCGATTATTACGTAGTGTTAATTCAAGGAGTCATCAAACCAAAAAATTGAAGCCCTTGCATTGGTTGAAGTTATCAAGAGCTGTGTCAGGAAGCTTATGGGCTGAAACACAAAAATCTGGTGAAGCTTCCAAGTGTGTTCTACTTTGCTGAAGGAGATTTATGTTATTTGATTACTTATGCTTTCAATATCCCTCAAGTCTTTTGAACTTTTATTTGTTATCTCTCATGTAGGGCTCCAGAGATTGACATGTCAGAACTTGAGAGTCTGTTCTCAGCAGCAGTTCCAAATTCAGATCAAGGAGGAAAATCAGGTCTGCGTGGTTCACGTGGTCCTAAACCTCCTGAGAAAGTGCAACTGGTAATGGAATTCTCAACCGTCATCTCTTTTATAATGCATAATTTTTTTGTTAATTGTCCACATTGATATTCAATTATCACCATTAAATGGAACGTGAATACTGTCAAGATACTTTGGGAGACACTTATTTAAAACTTAATGTTTTGGACATCATTTTGTTCAAAGCATCTTCCTTGATGGCTTTCCTTTGTTACTTCATGTTATTGGTTTAACCCAAGAACAGTCATGAAATCAAATAATTGGAAAATATCATTCTATATGTTTATCTACAGTAATTAATATGCATGACATTATATTGAATATGCATTCTTCCATCAAATTGCGTTTCTAATTTTGTTATTACAACTTATTTTATTGATGGTTATTGCCTTGTTGGTAGTTTGTAGTTCAAACTGAGAACTAAAAACCATAGCTAGTTTTCATAGAAAAATATGTTTTCATGTCACCCATTGAAAAAGGTTCATATTTGTATTGTTATGTTTATCTAGTGCCAAGGTCTTGCCATATGAACTGCTGAAGTTTTCATATCTATGATTTGAAGCCAACCATTGGTCATCTATCCAAGTAATGAAGGATAAATGTCAAACTTTTAATGCTTGAAACATATAGTAAATCACATAATGGACACCCAGACGAATAGTCTGTACATTATTGCTATTTTATGTGTTGTTTGATGATGTTACAGTTCTCATTAACATAAATTAGTATTTAGTCTTTTCTTTTTCTTTACATTAAGATTGATCTCTTCTTGTAGATTGACCACAGGCGAGCATATAATTGTGAAATCATGCTTTCAAAGGTGAAAGTTCCATTGCATGAATTAATGGTAAGATGAATCTTATCGAATTTTGTTTGCGACCATGTGCATCTTTAAAAATAGGGCAAATTACAGTAATCTCTCCCTGGGTTAGACATAACAAGTGAAAACAAATTTTCAATTTATTGACACTTTCTTGTAACTAGTCAGACTCCACATCTAATAATTGACTTAATTTGCCTTTAAAAAGACAAATATACCTTTTATAACTATTAAATACCCTTAAATCATTAAATATTAATAATAAACATTAATTTAATTAATATTTTAAAATTAAAACAAAAAATAACTAAAATAATAATAATAATAATAATAATAATAATAATAATAATAATAAAAGGAACTTAAAGAAGCAAAAATAAAACTTAAATGAGTGAGCTATAATTAACTTAAATTTTTTCTTAAATCTATATGTCAATATTTAACCATTGATTGCATTAATCCTAGGATTGGTACAAAGACGCATCATCTTTAGACTCAGCAAATCTATGATCCAAGCATGTGATGATATAGCATTATCCAACCATTAGACTAGAGTAGGTGAATGGTTAGATATTGTAGTCCATATTTAAATTAATAATTTATTAAAAAAAAAAAAGATTTTCGAGGAGATCTAACCTCTGTCAGGTGAATATGGAGGAGATTTGCCTCCTCCAATGTCACATCCTCCACCGTCGTGGAGGAGGAGGAGCTTGTGGAGGCCACCTCTTGTCTCCATTTTTGATATTTTCTACTCTAATTTCACCGGACTAGAGCAGGACCCTATATATAGAAAGAGAGTGTTTCTCTTTTAAGGGATTCCTTATTTTAACATAAAGTAAGGACCGTCAAAAAGTCCATTGATTTTAATGAATTTTGATCTGGATTTTTGTGTAGATGATAAATTCAATGAAATCTATTTGTAAACAAATTTTGAAATTTTTTGAAGGACTAGAACTAGAACTATTTTTTTTAAAAGTTTCCCATTTTTCGTCCTATTTTCTAATGCTTGATTTTCAATAATATCGGGAAAAAATAGTTGTTGTTCTTGAAAATTTTTCAAATTTTGTTTACAAGTAGATTTCATTGAACTTATCATCTACACAAAAATCCAGATCAAAATTCATTAAAATCATTGGATTTCAAGACGGTCCTTACTTTATGTTAAAATAAGGGATCTCTATCTCTCTCTTTCTCTCTCTCTCTCTCTCTCTCTCTCTCTAGATATATATATATATAAATTTTATAAATATATTTTCAAAATTTTAAATATAAAAAATTTTATCTTTTCTTTATTTATATAAAATGATTAAAGTACCCTTAAAAGATCAAGTAATGACAAGGAGGTGAGTGTCAATTATATGCAAATTCATTGCACCTGTAGGCTGTAATTTGTGTAACCTTAGGAGAAGTTAGTGTAATTTGCCTTATTGTGAACTTCAATATTTGCAAATCCTTATACCATGGTAATTGGGTTCAGTTATGGCAAAGCTATATCCTCATTCTATGATATTTAGGCTGTTTCCAGATTACCTCATTTTGGACACCATGTAATAAGAAAATATTATCTGATCAATATATTTTTCCTATTTTCTGAAACACTGACAGAGTTCAGTGCTTGACCTGGAGGAATCAGCAATGGATGTTGATCAGGTAGAAAATCTTATAAAGTTTTGTCCAACGAAGGAGGAAATGGAACAACTTAAGGTAGAATGGATGATTATCAAATTAATTATCATGTTAAGTCCTTGATCATTGTAATATGTAATCTAATAATCTTCTTTGACCTCATAGCCTTGATTTATAGTCAAAAGACAGTTACCTCTAGATATTATTGCTAACTGTTTATTTTGATTTCAAGTTACAAATTACATTTATGTTTACTGTGTTTAGGGCTACACAGGAGAAAAGGAAAAGTTAGGAAAATGTGAACAGGTCTGCTAGATTTTATCTTTATCTTGTTATTTTTTTTTTTTGTTCCTCAAATCTTGAGAAATCATTATTGATTGGCATTTAACTTTATTTGCATTCACATGGTCTTTTTGTCAATATTACATGCGCAATTTATGGAAGTTATGTTATATATGGTACTTCAATTGTAATGAAAATGCATAATCAACATCAAATGTTGATTTGACAAATTATAAGGTTTTTTTATTTTTATTTTTTATTTATTTTTATTATTATTATTATTTTTTTTAATTATTAATCTAGTAATGGCTTCAGTTGTTTTTGTGCAATGTTTCTTTTGGACTTCAATATTACAAATTCAGAGTCTATTTTTGCATTGTATTAAAATTTGATGCATTCTTTTTAATTAGCTAGAAATATTAATTAGTTGAATCTTTTAACATGTTCTTTTGAAGAGTATCTAATAATTGGTTAGTACTTAACTGGTACTAAATCCATAAAAAGGCAGTTGTGTTATAGTGCATTCCCAATGAACATAAAATATGTGGGATGATACTTGTTGTTCTTCTTTAGTGGAACATATTTTATGGAGTATTCTATAATGGATATCATTTTATAGGATTATGCTTCTGTTTGACTGAAGCAATTATAATTTGCTGAATATTTTATGCATAAAATTGGAAAGGTAGCGTTGAGAGGTGAAGGAAACAAATATATTTTGTCTTTCTTCATATATATATATATAGAAATGTTCAAATAATTGCGCACTGATATAACTTCATCGGTGCGTTATATATGGACCATTAAATTTATATAATTTGATTCAAAGTGTATGTACTTGTCAAAGCTTCTCCATAATCGTGGCCCACATGCATTGGTATTGATGTGGTTGCAATGACCAGAACGGGACTATATATATATATATATTTGTCTAAATAATATGTGTGTTTGTGTTCATAAAATGCCTTTGATATGAAGCACTTTCTTCTGCTAAACTGGCATGGTTAATCAGTAAAACTATCGCTTCAGTTGAATGTTATGTGCTGGGTCTACCCACACAGGGTTTATTCTGATTCTTGCATTTTTCCTTGACAAAGAAGCACTATGCTTGAACCACTATGCTGTGCTTTTATGTTCAATGGCAAACTGTATAGGCACCCTATCTTAGTCAATGTCATATAAATCCATTTGCAGGAAAAATTTGTTACCAAGTATTATGTATTTTGGATGACGTTAAAAATTAATACACTTTGAATCTTTGTGACAGTTCTTCTTAGAGTTAATGCAAGTTCCTCGAGTAGAAGCCAAGCTCAGAGTTTTCTCCTTTAAGATACAGTTTCATTCCCAGGTTAAGTGAAGTGTTATATCAACGTGATTGCTTTGTATCTGGGGCGTGTAGATTCTAATCTGGTCTTTTGATATGCAGGTTTCTGACCTTAGAAGTAGCCTGATGATTGTGAACTCGGTGGCAGAACAGGCAAGATGCGCTCATTTACTCATTCATATTTGTTGAAACTGGTCAAAACATATAAAGGACTGACATCACATTGATCCCTCTACTGTTTTCCTATCAGATCAGGAACTCTGCAAAATTAAAGAGTATTATGCAGACAATTCTTTCATTAGGAAATGCTTTGAACCAGGGAACTGCCAGGGGTGAGTTAAATTTTTGCTTTTTAGGTTCTTAGCTAATCTATCATATGAATTTGATCCTTTGCTTTTTAGGTTCCTGGCTAATCTATCATATGAATATGATCATTGATTAAGCAGAAAGAAATAATATTTTGTTGTTCAAAGCATGTGTCAACAAAGATGGTGAATAATCTACTTTGAAACTTCCGATAAATGTTTCCTTTCTTGAGTATAGGAGACCGTAAGAGCTTTTACCATCTACCCAGATAAATTTAGGCTGTCATTTATTAGCTGAAATCCCTTCAGAAGCTCCATAATAATTGTTTGAGAACTTCTTAGGAACACCTATCATCTTTGAGGAATGAACAACTTTTTTCATAAATTTTTCACTTCTTTCAATAATGCATTTAATTATTTGTGATAAGTCTTTTAAATATATTTTTCATGTAATTCATTCAAAATTAAATTGTGTGTGGCAATATGGGAAAATTGTAAAAGAACGTGACAAAAGACACATTTATCATCCTTAACATCAGTTTTGTGTCAATTCAATAAATACATCATTTTTCTCTAACGCTTCATTTGGTTGGATGGAGAAATGGAGGGAGGGAGAGGGTTGGAGGGAGAGATCAAATCCCTCATTTGTTTGGTTGGAAGGATGAGAGGAAGGAGAGGATGAGAGGAGGGAGGTGGGATCAATCCGGGCCCACAATTTTGCATCCTCCCAAATATGGCGGATGAGAGGAGAGAGAGCAAAATGGGAGGGAAATGACCATAATGCCTCCAATTTTCCATTGCCTTCCAATTTTTTTAAGGGTTATATAGTAATTTTATAAATTAAATACCAATCTATCTATTCAACTCTCTTTTCAATACCAAACAACACGAAGGATAGATGTTATCCTCTCCATCCCTCCTACTCTCTCTTCCTCTTAATTCATCCATCCCTCATACTCTCCCTCCCTCCAACCAAACATAGTGTTAGTTCCATTACTTCGTTGACTTCTTGAACAAACTAACTTTATTTCTATTATCATGTTCTCAATGGTGTATTTGTTGGTTTTTAAAGACCATAAGTAGCCTTCTTTTGGATTTTACCTTTTTCTACTGTCTACTTACAATATGAAGATGCAACATGTTTTCACCACCAGCATGAAGCTTTAGCAGTATGCATTGTGATTTGTGTATAACCACTAGACCTAAAAGCTTAAACTGTCGACTAAGTGCCCAAACAATGATATAAAGCACTCTAACACAAAGAACACGGTAATCTTATACACTTCCATTTGGTACTCACAACATGTTAATCTTGGGTTAGACAAATCCGAATGATCTGCTGGGTTGGCTGTGATTTGTGTGGCAATATGTTAACCTGAGATAACTAGAGATGCATTTGGATATATGCTTGAGTTATTATGGATACTTGATATGTAACCTCTGAGATTTCTATTTCCTGCTTTTGCTATTGCTTTCTTTCCTTTTTCTTATTCTTTTTTCAGAATCACAACATATTCTGCAATCTTTTTTTTTTTTTTTCCTTTCTTTTGAAATGAAATTTATTAACACAAAATAAGTTTGCACATTCTGCAATTTTTTATATTGACAGTACTTCCTGTCTAGTAGTATCCTTAGTGCTTCGATTTTCCATTTTTTTTCTTTTTTTATTTGCTATAGGTTCAGCAATAGGATTTCGGTTGGATAGCCTTCTTAAACTCACTGATACACGCTCACGGAACAGCAAGATGACTCTTATGCATTATCTTTGTAAGGTATAACAAACTTCTATTCCTTATGGACATCACCATTCCCTTGAATTAGAAATTGTGTAGTAGTAGTGTACATATGCATCCGGATGGTGCTCATGCCAATGATCCTATGTCAATGTATGGTCATGGATTTGTGGTCAATGTGTAAATATTGAAAAGAAACAAATGTATGATGATACCCCTACCGTATGGTTGGAGAAATAAGATCAAGAAATCTGTTTATACTGTATCATAGAAGGAGCTTCCTAATATACTAGTTTCAAGCTGTTTGTTTGTTGAATCGTGAACCAAGTTTACTATATGTATTTTGATATTATAGGAAAAAAAATCAACAAATTGTGAACCATATCATAGAAGGAGGAAGCATCTCATATTTCACGAAAGTGTTGTTGATTCTACTTTTAAAATTTTGATTTTACAAGTTAATTTCTTATAGAATGAATTACTATTACTCTTTTACATTGAGTGGAAGCAAAATTTCCCGTCTACACAGATTTGAATTATTTTACCAATTTGATTATTCTTTGATGTGACCGTTGAACTTATTTGCTTATTTGTTTATGTCATTGTGACATATCTTTTTTGACATTACTCATTTCCTGGGTAATCTTTGTTGTAATGTGCCAAAAATCATCTGATTTGTCTGGATCATTTTTGTTTTATCAACATGTGATAAGCAATGTCATTCTAACATCGTTTCAAAGTTGTTTTTATCCAAATATCTATGTTATTGCATTCATTTATTAGGATCTGACATATGATGTCTTTCTTCATATAACTGGTAGCATTTTTAGTGCTCCTCTGTGGAGAAGTTCCCGTATCATTTTTTAATGTTTTAATTCTGCTTCATAACCTGTAGGTTCTTGCTGATAAATTACCAGATCTTCTAGATTTTGCAAAAGACCTTGCCAGTTTGGAACCTGCATCAAAGGTAATTTCTGGTGTTTGGCGAGGACTGGTTTGATAAGATCTTGTGTTCTGACTGGTGAGTGATTTCTATCTAGATACAATTGAAATTTTTGGCAGAGGAAATGCAAGCCTTAAGCAAAGGATTGGAGAAAGTTGTTCAGGAACTGTCCATGTCTGAAAATGATGGTCCTGTATCAGATAATTTTACTAAGGTATATTAAGAATATTATCTCACTTTTGTGTGTTGCTACTCAATTAAGTAATTAACAAATTACCGGAGGTACGGGCAGAATAAATTTAGAAGATTCTCAGCAACTTTGATTAAAATGTTAATAATGGGTGTTTTGGAAGTATGAAATTTTATGACTTGGTAAATTAGATTTTAATCATATTTACCATTCCCTCTGCTCATCTTCTAGAAAGATTTTTCTACGTCTGCATCCAGTCTCTGTCTCGTATTTGTTCCTGTGCTACGATAAACATGTCAAGTTGCATAATAGTTTTGATTGAGTTGATATTAAGGCCTAATTTGTGAAATATTAAGCATATTTGATCTAATCAGATAGTAAATTAACCTGCTTTGGTAGTTTGATTGGTAATAAGACACTTGATCAAACCTGATAATATACAAAATCCTTAAGCACTGCTTAACTGGAACCAGGGAGTCAACTTTATCAAGTTTATGCTGATAGCAGTATACATGTACTGAAAATGCTTGGATATGAACAATCATTTGTCATTCTTCTTCATACTATTCAACTACTTATGTGTTTCCTCCTTTTGTATTTTGTACTTTTCGTTTGATTTTCACTGAACATATGGCTTGGCTTTTGTTGGTCAGAATTTAAAGGAGTTCCTTCACTTTGCTGAAGCTGAAGTGAGGACTTTGGCTTCACTGTATTCTGGGGTGGTAAGTCACAAAACATGGTAGTGTCGGCATTGATGTTTTATGGTATTTACCCAATGAGACAGTTTCTTTACTTGGAGCACAATCTTTTACAGGGTAGAAATGTGGATGCATTGATTCTTTATTTTGGAGAAGATCCGGCTCGCTGTCCCTTTGAACAAGGTATGTTGGTTATGATCAGTTTCTCATTTAAATTACAGATACATATATTCAATTTAAATATAATCATCTCAAAGCATTTCTAGTAGAGCGATTCTTCGTATGTACTTGACTGCTGTTATTTCGTTGCTCTTCTGAACTACTGTTGCAGTTATTTCAACTTTACTCAACTTTGTGAGAATGTTTAATAAAGCCCATGAGGAGAACTGTAAGCAAATTGAACAAGAAATGAAGAAATCGGCAGAAAGTGAGAAGTCGAAGAAGAATTCTTCGCAACACTTGATGCATCCTCCAATCAAGAGTTAAGAGTGGCAATGTCCAATGATTTGATCTTTCAAAACAAACTTTTTTTCCCCCATAGAAAGCTAATAATGTATGCTCCCACCATGCCAAAGACATCCGAAAGAAGTAATGTAAGGATCTCATTGATGTTGGCTGGTAGATTAAATCCGAAATGTAAATATAGAATATCATAAATCGCTGCTGACACCTAGGTTTAATGAACTTGTCTTCGGCGAGGTGAGCTTCTTTTGCTTAATACTAACATTTCGATTTCTTCATTATCTAAATGATTGCTTAACACAATAAATTTTACTTCTTTGATTGGAGCAGCGATGGAGGAGATGATAGGCGACCTGTAAATTATCCGCTTGCGTTGTAACTTCAAAAAAAAAAAAAAAAAAACAAAAAAATTTGGGAGATGTTGAATTTCTCTCCTCCAAATTTTGTTCTTACACTTGGAATTGATTCTCAAATCTTTCTTGATTTTATTTTGATTACTCTCTTGTATGTTTTCTGATTATTGTATAGTATTTTTTTTTTTTTATAATTAGCTCAAACCATGGAAGGATCTTTACAATAATGTTTTAAGTAGTGTTCAAATCACCTCTTAGCTTGCTAAGTTGTGTGTACCTTCTCTACACATTAGTTTAGTGGTGGGTAGAGGGTACAAGTCCTACTATACTCATTATATAAACATGATCTTACTCTGACAAATTTTCAAAAACAAAGTAGTTTTAAAATCATCTAATAACATTTCACTAGATCAATACATAATGGTTCCAATCATGGTACCTGTTAATATATTTCCAACTACTTTGATCAGAATATGATATTGATGAAATTTAGGTCAATGGGATCAAACCGAACCAAATTTAAAATCTCTATAATTGAAGTTTGATATATGTTAGATTTGATAGTTGTTGACCTGCGTGGCAACTTTCTACCGGTTTTTCTATCAACCCCTCTTTTAAACAAATTTATGTTTGTTTGTTAGCTCTCTCTCTCTCTATATATATATATCGTGTTCCTATCAAGACATCTTTATATAACTTTATCAGGATATTGAATGTGAGTCACTCATTTATAAAAGTGATTTGACAAGTGTATATATATCAAGTCAAAGTATGTAAAACGAGTGGTTCACGTTCAATGTCCTTATATAATTCTATCAGAGTATCCTTGTATGAAAATTATATATATATATATATATAGTACATGAAAAATTGTTTACAATGTTAGGTAGTTTCGTCTTTGGAGCAAGAGATGAGTATGTTCCAATAATCAATAATGTCTTGTGTGTTGTGCAAGTCACGTGCCTTCAACGGAACAAAACACTGGACCTGTTCCAGTTTGATAATAAAAAAATTAATTTAAATTAAGTTGTAAAAATGTGAGAAGGTCCAGTTTAGTACTGTTATTAATTCAACAAGGCAGTATAACTTTTTAAAATATAAGAGCATCTCCGACGAATCCCTTAATCAAGTCCCTTAGCTTAATTAAAAGAGGAGCTGCAATTTTTATTATTCCAAGAGACCCTACTTCCTTAATTAGAATTTAGTGGAGTTCAGAGTGGCTTCAGCTTCCCTTAATTAAGATAGCTCTATTTATAAAGAAGAAATATAGTTAATGATTATATAAAATAATAATACAAAATTATAAATGAGTCATTTAAGAGAGTATTCTTGGAATATATACTCCCTTAATAGATCTTTAAATAAGGGGAAAACTATTAGAGATGTTCTAAGGAGATTTGTATAATTTTTTATACTAATTCATATACGATTGTACATCACTCACCGCTTACGGTCCACTCACCGCTCCTTCCGCCGATGAGAATTTAATTTATGTTGATTCCAAACCGTTCATAATAAATTATGTGTGGATAAATTTCTCTTATGAGTCTGTGAGTATATATTTGGGATATAGTATAATGTTTAATTAATTTTGACAGATCTTAACATATCCAGTCAGATTGGTGTCAGATTTCTAATAAATAATAACAATCATATGAAAGATGAAAATGAAGATAAAAATAAGCGATTATAAATGCAGAGAAATGAAATGTGAAACTTAAAATCATGACTAAAATGGATACGTGAAACTTGAAATCATGTCCATTTTCCCTTCTTCTCCAACTTTCTTTCCCAAATTAGCCCAAATTAAGTTTTTTTTTTTTTTTTTCTTCTTTTTAGGTTTTTTCTTGGGTCTTTTTTCTGCAGATCCATGCGCCAACGAAGAGGAAGCTCCAACGGCACGACGCACGATGGCATTGTCAGCTAGGCATGAAGGACGACATCGCTTGGCAGTTCGCAAAGGACAGTAGCTCTACGCGAAGCCCAGAACCTCTGCCACGAAGCCTAGAAGGTTGACGGTGCTCGGCGACACCTTCATCAGCTCTTGGCGACCCTCAAAACACACCTACAAGAGAGAGATCGGGGGAGACAGAGAGAGCAAAATAAAGAGAAAGAAAAAAAGAGGAAAAGAGAGAGAGAGATGAACTGGGACTGTTTTTATATGGGGGCATTCCAGTAATTTCTCAAAATCATGATTATTAACAATTAAAATTTTGTTTGTAGTTAAAAACGAATTTCTCATAATATATGTGATCATCTTCAGCAATTTCCACTTATAAATGAGAGAATAGTGGTAAATAGCACTAAAACTGGTTGACTTTATAAACATAACACCAAGTTAATAATTCTTTTTAAAATATCACCAAAGTATATGGTGAAACTAAAATGCCCAAACTTATTCTTTTTTTTTTTTTTTTTTTTTTTTACTTTTTTTCTTTCTCTTTCTTCCTTTTGTTTTTTTTTTTTTTTTCAAGAACCTCCATTGACAGGGCCACCTCCAACAATGGAATTGAAAAGACCTCTAATGGAGATCAAATTCCTTTCGACCTCTAATGGAGATCAAATCCCTTTCGACCTCCATTGGAGGTCGATGAAGAAGAATATTAAAAAAAAAAAAATTAGAATTGGAAATAAGTCTCGAGTAAGATGGAAATAAGTCTCGGGTACCCTAAACCCGATACTTTTTTTACAAAGCAATAACTCTTGGGTAGAATACCCGAGATTTATTTCAATATCTAAATTTTTCGAAGAAGAAGATTAAAAAATAGATTTGGAAATAAGTCTCGGGTAAGGTGGAAATAAGTCTCGGGTACCCTACTCAAGACTTATTTCTTTGTAAATAAGTCTCGGGTAGGGTACCCGAGACCTGTTTCCAGATCCATTTAAAAAAAGAAAAAAATTATCATCTTTTTCTTCGACCTCCAATGAAGGTCATTTCTAATGGAGGTTGAAACGACCACGACCTCCATTAGAGAAACTCAACCTCCAATGGAGGTCGAAAGAAACTCGACCTTCATTCGAGGTCGATGAAGAAGAAGATTAAAAAAAAAAAAAAAAAAAAAAACAGAACTGAAAATAAGTCTCAAGTATGGTGGAAATAAGTCTCAGGTACCATATCCGAGTCTTTTTTACAAAGCAATAAGTCTCAGGTAGGACACTTGAGATTTATTTCCAGATCTAAATTTTTCAAAGAAGAAGATTAAAAAAAATTTAGATCTGGAAATAAGTCTCGGCTATCGTACCCTGAGACTATTGCTTTGTAAATAAGTCTCGAGTAGGGTACTCGAGACTTATTTCCATATCCATTTTTTTTAAAACAATTTATCTTCTTCTTCGACCTCCAATGAAGGTCGTTTATATTGGGAATTAGAATTGATGAATTCAGAAGCGATATACATAATATTCACACATAACAAATAATAACGTCTGTAGCAGAAAAATTATATGAGAAAAAATAAACCAATCATACATAAAACATAAGATATACGTAGAAACCCTAGTCAGGAAAAAAACTATAGGTCTTGAGAACGATAGAGAAAGTTCCACTATATGATAAATTCTTATAACCATATACTCCATGATTCTCTCTCTAACCCAAACCTAAACTATCAAGCATTACCAAGTCTTTAAGCTCACAATCGTACTTTATATCATGGTTCTTAGCTCACAACGCTCACCAAATCCCCTTGAGTACTCCCCAATCGAATATCTCATAGGTCTCCCTTGAGTATCACCCATGAAGCTCATACTTGATCCAATGATATTCCCTTAGGTCCCTCCGCATCTATTCTCATGGATCTCTCCTAGATCAAACCATTCTTTCTGATATTACAGGTGTTTCTTTTAATTAGGGCTGGGCACGGTCCGATTTGGTCCGGTTTCGACTAGAACCAAACAAAACCAAAAATTTCGGTCTTTTAAAAAATAGGATCAGTTTGGACAATTCTTTTTTTCAGACCAGGCCAAACTAAATTATATTTATTTGGCTTGGTTTGGTTCGGTCCAACGGTTTTTGACTTGAAATCCAAATGATTGACCATTTAAATATATATGGCATGATAAAGTAAGCAATTAACGAGACATGCAAGTTACTATTACGTACGGTTCATCAAACTAAAAAAAGCTAAGAGAAATAAAAATAAAAATAAAGTGTTGTGTAGAATTTATGGAAGTAGAAAAAGTAATAATAAATAAAATCACTTGCTATGTTATAATCATGACAATACAATTAAATGTATTCAAGTAAAAAAATAAAAATTACAACTAAATCATGAAAAATGCACTAATTTAGTTTTATATTATTAATATTTTTTATTATTAGTGATAACTTTGTAAAATAATGGAAACAAATTGAAATCTTTTACCATCCCATGCTTGGAGTTTTATTTGTTAATGGAGGTTTTCATTTGTATGAACATGTACGGTTGGTGGCCGGAAAAAAAAAAAAGTAATAAATTAGGGTTTTTGACTTTAATCTTTTATTTTTAAATTTTTATTAAAAAGTTTTGGGTGTGGCATATAATAATAATACTAAAAATATTCAGTTTACGGTCCGATCCGGGTTTAATATACTTTGAACATAGACTGGACCAAACCATACGGTTTCACTAAAATAAACCCGTAAAATTTTTTTAAAATTACAAAACTGGACCAAACCAAGCGGTTTGGTTTGGTTTGGTTTACGGTGTATGGCCTTTTTTGCCCACCCCTACTTTTAACTCCACACTCAATAAATAAATATTACATATATTTATACTAGAGTACTAGGAATCTTTGAGACCTACAAGGAAACTCTTTTCTTCACACACAAGACTTCCTGTTCCACCCAAAGTCCTTCTTTTTTATGCACAAGACTTTCCTATTCAGTACGAAGACAGACTCTTTCCCTTTATGTTTCCTTTATGCACAATAACTTCTCAAAAGAAATAACTCATTTTTCCGCTGAAGATTTTACGTTTCACGCGTGCTTATTGGAGGTCGAAATCGACTTTCATTGGAGGTCGATTCAACGACCTCAAATGGAGGCCTATTCTACCTCCATTGATTGACCTCCATCGATGAATGTTTTTGAAGAAAAAATAATAATAATAATAATAATAAAAAAAAGGATACAGAAAAGAATTAAAGTAAGATATGGGTATTTTTATCCATTACCATACTTTGTTTCCCTTTAAACTCAAATTAATAAGTTGGTGATAGTTTCAAAAATGTCTCTCCAAAGAGTTCTATAAATTTAAAGGACGACTCATGAATTTTACAGCGTTTGTGTCGGTGGTTGTCGCCTAGCTAAGGCAGAGGACTGCCCTAAAAAAATCAAAAGACACCTTCTTCTTCTTCTTCTTCTTCTTCTTCTTCTTCTTCTTCTTCTTCTTCTTCTTCTTCTTCTTCTGTGATATCAAAAATTTTGACATATATGTACTACTCCAAAATTGCAGCTATACTTCTGTCAAAATGTGCTATTTATTTATATATATATATATATACACACACATAATTAGAGTTTGTAAAATCGCAAATGTCAGGCTTATATATCATTGGATCATCTCAACTTCTATCATTGATCATTATACTTTAAATCTCAACTTCTATCCTACACTACATGAAAAATTGTCTTTGTTGATAGTTTTTTCTTGACAGTTCTCAAAAACTGTCAAGAACTTGCAATTCTTGACAGTTTTTTAGAACTGTTAAGAAAAAGCTGTCAAGAAAGACAGTTTTTTCAAATTTTTTATTTATCTTTAATAATTTTTTTAATCTTTTACTTCCTATTTTCAACACCAAACAAAATCCCGATATGAATTTATTTTATAGTAAGATATTGGTTTTTAGGCAAACCGATACTGGATATGTAAAATTTTAAATTTAAAACATTTACTTTTAAAAAATTCAAAAAAATAATTTTTTTAAAAATTGTTTATTTATTTTTGCTCTCTCTTGTTTCATACTAAGAGACACGCTAATAATTCAATTACCCATATAAATTAGCAATCTGAGTCTTACATTTATTCATTAAATTGCAAGATGCATGTTGAGAAATATCTCCCATATAGTGAGAGTTGTATTCCAAATCATGATTATTACAATTAATGTTATGGGTCTCCTATATGCCATATTTAGTTGGAGCAATGGAATGAAAAGAAAGTCATTCCATTCGTTTGGTTTGTTAAAATGAAATGGAATGGTGATTCCATTGGAATGGGGATTCCACCATTTTGGTTAAATGGGCATTCCATCCAAAAACCAATGGAATGTCCTTCCATTCCAAACTAAAACTTATATTCCATAAATATCCTCATATGCCTCAACTCCATTCCAAAAATACCCTCCTTTCCAAAAATAATATATTATTATTATATATTATATTAATGATATATAAATATATATTTTATATATAATATATTATTATTATAATATTATATTATTATATATTATATATATTACATAAATATATTATTATATATATATTATTATATAATATATATTATATGTATTATATATATAATACATATATATTATACATAATACATATAATATTATAAAAATATATTATTATACATAATACATATAATATTATAATATATATGTATTATATATATAATACATATAATATATATTATATAATAATATATATATAAATATATAATATATAATATATAATAATATATTTATATAATATATATTAATATAATATATAAACATATAATAGTATATATATAATATATAATAATATATTTATATAATATAATATTATATATATTATATATAATTTATATATATATATTATTAGGGACAATCTATAGAACACCGGTGTTTCTATACACTTTTTTATAAAAAATCCAGCTCATCAAATCTTGACCCTTGATTTGTCTAACTTTAACAGCTAATGGTTATGTTTTAAAGTTGTTGTGATTTACTATGCATCCTAATATTACCTTCTTAGCAGGTCACGAAATCTAATGACCGTTTGTTCTTCACAAAGCCCAATAGTTACCGTTTTTAATGTTCCTCCTTCCCAACGCAATTTTCTTCTGTTTAAGCGTACAGAAACACTTCTTCTCCTTTCCAAATCCAACTCTTCTCCTTCCTAACGCTATCTTCTGAACTTTTCTGGTTTACCAGCTCAAAAACTCTTGTGAATTTTTCTTTGTTACCAGCTCAAACACATCAGTCGTATTTTTTCCAAATATCCACTTCAATCGATCATTCGTCTTGCTCATTGCTGATTCGGTCTGAAGTTCAAACTCATCTATTTGCGTTCATATTGAAATCTTGTCTACAACCTATTCTTTTATGCTTTATCAAGTTTGATCTCACATGTAAACATCCACTTCAATCGATCATTCGTCTTGCTCATTGGTGTTTTGGTCTGGTCTACTGTCTCGTCTATTTGCGTTCGTATTGAAATCTCGTCTCCAACCTATTCTTTTTTGCTTCATCAAGTTTGATCTCAAAGGTATGTATCTTATCTTTGAATCATTCTTTTTGAATTCAATATGAAATTACTTATTGTTTGAATACACCCATACGGTTGTTTGAATATATCCATACAGTTGTTTTGATTAGTTTAGAAATCAATATGAAGTTAATTAGTTTTATAATTCATAGAATCAATAATGTTTTCATGTATGCAATTGTTTTTGTATCTTATCTTTGTAGTGATATTTATATAATTTTTAATCTGAAGGATTCATGTTCAAAATCTCAGTGATTCCTTACCTCAGCTCAATCATGTTGTCTATATTGTGTGTATAATTTCTATGCTGAATGATGCATGTTCAAAATGTCGGTTTTTCCTCGTATCAATATTATTTTTCTGTTTGCTGTTACATTCATTATCCTTCGATCAACACATTTTATTGCGATTAAAATTTTGCTTATACTTCGATCATCTTGTTTTGACTTTGTATAGTAATGGATGAGAGTGGATCGCAAAGTAAGCCTGACAACAAGGAAGGATTGTTTTTCACACCAAATAATATGTGTTATACTGGGGCTAATTCTGTCCAATTTTCGTTATGAGAAGGCAGTGGCGATCAAGATGTTGATAATTTCAATCATATCAAAAATATGAAATTTGATTCTGTGGATGATGTAAGGTCATTTTATCTTGGTTATGCTAGGGGTAATGGGTTTGGTATAAGAGCGACGAACTTGGACCATGACCATGAAGGTAGAGTATCAAGGAGAAAGTGGGTTTGTGATAAGCAGGGATCAAGAAGGGAGGAGTATTTGACCAATAAATATAAGAAACGTAAGCCAAGGCTGCAGTCAAGACAGAATTGCAAAGCTTGTTGCTCAATTGGCCTAGACAGTGATATGTTAAAGTGTAGTGTAAAGGTATTCATGGATGATCATTCACACAAACTAGGAACTTTTCGTGAGGTTTCATCTCATCGATCTCACAGAAACTTAGAAGAAAGTGATTATGGCCAAATTGATGTCATGGGCAAAAACTTCATAAGAGGTTGTCAAACATTTGAGTACATGGTTGGCCAGAAAGAAGGATACTCCAAAATTGGATTCACTTAGAAGGACATGTATAACAAGATTGATAAGAAGAGACGATCAAAAGCTTTTAAAAGCGATTCACAAGCAGCAATTTTGTAACTCGAGTCAAAGACATTTAGTGAACCAAACTTTTACTGCAGGTTCAACACAAATGATGATGATGGGCTTGCTAATATATTTTCGAGGGACTCATATTCTCTATTCAAGTACAAGTGCTTCACAGATGTTCTTGTTTTTTATTCCACTTACAAGATAAATGCCTTTGGCAAGCCTTTGATTTTATTTGTCGGTGCAAACAACCATAGTGCTACTTGTGTATTTGGTGCTGCACTTTTGTTAGACGAGACGTTTACTTCATACAAATGGGCCTTTACTAAACTCATGGATTCAATGGGCAGTAAGCATCCTTTTTCTGTAATGACGGATAGAGATGAAGCAATGCAACAGGCAATCGACGAGGTATTTCCAAACTGTCAGCATAGGGTATGCAGATGGCACGTAGCAAGAAACGCATGTGCTCACATTAACGACCCTAAGAAGTCATCGGCATTTAGATCCTTCATCTTTGACCATATAGACGAGGATAAATTCGGTGAATGTTGGAATGAAATGATAACACAACATGGTCTCAAAGACAACGTTTGGGTTAATATGATGTACGAAAAGAGGCATAGATGGACAGAAACATATTCCAAGGGCCAATTTTTTTACCGGAATGCGCAACACTCAAAGATCAGAGTCAATGAATAATTACATGAAAGAATATGTTTACAACCGTGAGAAATTGTTTGACTTATTCCCTCAAATCGATAGGGCACTCATGAGGTTAAGAAACAATTTCTTTACCGACGAATATGCTTCAAAAACTAAGAGTCCAGTGATCTTAAGCCACATGAAGTCGTTAGAGAAGCATGTATCTTCCATCTACACTTATCGTATCTATTGTGACATTACTAAAGAGATCAACGATTCAATAAAGCATTCACACTTTGCACCATGGAATAAGGAGAATGAAGTCGAATACATTCTCACCGAATATGATTCTCTATATAAAAAGACTGTGAGTGTTTTTTACCATAGGGACAGAATTGATTTTCAGCAAGTCATTGAGGATGATGATTGGGATTCATCAAAACACAATCTGCCAGTACTTTCGTGTGAATGCAAGTTGTTACAAAATAAAGGAATTCCTTGCTGTCATATATTTTATGTTATGAAAGTGAAGAACATTACAAAGATTCTAGAGTCCTTGATATTTAAGAGGTGGACGAAGTCAGCTACAGATGACGTTCGTATTCATCTCCAACCTAATGATGACTGTTCGAAGAGTGTTGATATTGCCTGGTTCGCTTCATTGAGTGCAGAGTGCAACTATCCTTGTCACCGTGGGAGCCAAACTGAAGAAAGTTTCAATTTGATTAAAAGGGAACTCAATATTCTGAGAAATACTGTGCAAGGGTTGGATGATGAGTTCCAAAATAATTGCATCAAAAATGGTGATGATTCTGGTGCAAAGAGCCAAATTTTAAAAGATCCAAATGTTGTGAAAACCAAAGGCAGGCCCACTGGTCCGACTGCACCTATTACACCAGCAGCCAAGCCACAGAAGTGTAAAAGACCAAATCAGTGCCGTGTATGCCACATTTCTAGGCACGACAGGCGTAATTGTCCAAAAAAAGAATCAGACAGTTAGTCACTTTAATTTCATTAGCGTTTTGGGTTAATGATGCATTTGGATTTTTTTCATTTGTTTTGTTTGTTATATGTATTTGGTTGTCACTGGATTGTTATTTAATTCTCATGAATGAATGTTAGTTACTTTCGTTATTGTTTGTTGTGTTGATAATTCTCTTTGGGTTGTTTGATATATGATTTTAATTGACACGTACTTTGTTTGATTTATGTAGTTTGAACTGGACCACAAGGACACATAATTTTCTGTATACTAATTATGTGTCTATGTGGTCCAGATGACTTCCATTGAAATTTAACTAGTTTTGTTTGTATATTTTGTATTGGGCCACAACGATAAGTTTTTAATGATTATAAAAGTTGTCATATACGTAGTTAATCAAAATTATCCTCCAACTCAAAACCTAGACTTACCTTACCTCTGATGACAATTAATAAGGTACAACATAAATAATCTAATATGAAGAACACACTACTATAAATCTACATAAATAATGCGATCACATTAAATAAAATGAAATTACAGGAACTAGAGTAATTTTACGTTACGGAGGATATAGCATTTGATATTATTCGATTACTCCACCTTACACATTGTTATGGGAATTTACACAGCAGCCAAAGAATGGCAATCAAAGACAGAAATATAAAAGCCCTAGTTTTCTGAATGGTTGCCTTCTTCTTATCCAAATCAAACTCCAACACCCGAACACGATTTGTTAAGCCCATATTTTCGGCTTTCGTAGAACCGATGAATTCGTTCCGACCCATATTTAGAACACCCTTCGAATAGTCTTTTATAGTTCCAAGGAGTTATGACAAGATATTCTCTCAATGGTAGCCCACATTTGCATTTTCCCTCCTTATACCCACGTACGTTTGAAGAAGAGGAAGATGACATTAACAAAACCTTTTATTGTGCAAGTGAGAGAATATGAATAAAACCTTCCCCCAAAAAAACAAATAATTTGCAACTACTACTATTTTTCAATAAAAACAAATCTATCTAAATATCCAGATTTATCTAATTTTCAAAAATAACAATCTAAAAGTCAGATCAAGTACATGCAAACACTTAACGCAAGTATAAAATCAGGAAAACATGGCTACACCATCTGGGTATGAATGCGATAAACCATCACACAATTATCAGACCCAATCGAGTATAAATTTTCATCTCTGCTTCTTCTTATTACATATGAAAACCAATAATCATCACAAAATATTGAAATATATTAAATTGAAATTATTAAATTACAAAAACAATAATCAGAAGTTATGAATTAACAGAAAAAATATGTAACTAACCTGTTGTGGTGTAGATTATTTGAAGATTGATGGATGTACACTGCAGACCATGAGAGAGAGAGAGAGAGTCTTAGGGTTTCTGAATGCTTTATTTATGTTGTTCACATTGTTTTAGGTTTTATTTATTTATACATCATATCTATAAAATTACTCAAATAACCTTAACACACCATAAAACATTATCTCAAACGATGCATTTATTACACGTGTTTATTCATATTTGTTTATTCTTCTTTCATTTCTTTAATATCCCGAATCATTAAGAATAAAAATAATGTTTCATTTTCCCTATCATATGACTATCCCATTATTGTCCCCATATGCATAGTGTAATGTTTATATCAAAGGATACTATGTTATACTTGTATCATATGATTCCCCTCCCACATGCACGCATTACTACAAATGGCAAATTAACATATAGTAGTTACCGAATTATTCCTAAATGTGTACAATAGGTCAATTTATTTTCACATATAGTCATTTATATTAATCGAAATGTAATAATTAATTATAAAGGTAGTACAAATTGTTGTCCGACTATCCAATTCTTGTCCCCATATGCACATAAAGTGTTTTAAGCATTCATAGTGTAATGTTTATATCAAAGGATACCAATGTTAAACCTGTATCATATGATTCCCTTCCCACATGCACGCATTACTACAAATGGCAAGTTAACATATAGTAATTACCGAATTATTCCAAAATGTGTACAATACGTCAATTCATTTTCACATATAATCATTTATATTAATTGAAATTTAATAATTATAAAGGTAGTACAAATTGTTGTCCAACTATCCAATTCTTGTCCCCATATGCACATAAAGTGTTTTAAGCATTCTTAGTGTAATGTTTATATCAAAGGATACCAATGTTATACCTGTATCATATGATTCCCCTCCCACATGCACGCATTACTACAAATGGCAAGTTAACATATAGTAGTTACCGAATTATTCCTAAATGTGTACAATAGGTCAATTCATTTTCACATATAGTCATTTATGTATCACTAATGTGTACAATTGTTCAATTCATGCATGGTCCCATATTAATTTTGTTTATGGATGAGGTATAACAGTATAATATTTTGTATTTGCAAAGTAATCAAAGTTTAATAAGATTGTATATGGTAACACATCATTGAACTATACACTAAGTTATAAGAAAATTATGTCACACCAAGTTGGATTCCAAAGGGTCTGATTGGCACCAAATGCCAACAATTATGACTTATATATATACACCACTTCATTTCTCTCTTTATTAATCTTTCTCTGACCGTTTTGGATTCTAGGTGTTTGGCACCGAATGTTAACAGTTGTGACTATTCTTTATATTTACCCTATTTATATTTACCAAATAACGTTTTGTCTCCATATTAATCTCTCTCTCTCTCTCTCTCTCTCTCACTCACTCTCTCACACGGTCTGAAGTGTTCATCCATCAATCTTCAAACAATCTACACAACGCCAGGTTGGTTACATATTTTTTCTGTTATTTCATAGCTTCTGATTACTGTTTTTGTAATTTAATAATTTCGATTTAATATATTTCAATGTTTTGTGATGATTATTGGTTTTCATATGTAATTAGAAGAAACAGAGATGAAAATTTATACTCGACTGAGTCTAATAATGGTGTGATGGTTTATCACATTCATACCCAGTTGTGACTATTCTTTATATTTACTCTATTTATATTCACCAAATAACGTTTTGTCTCCATATTAATCTCTTTCTCTCTCTGTATTTTCAATCAACTTTTTATTTGTTTCTCCACCATGTAAAACCCTTCAGTAACTCCGACAAAGAAATTGAAAACTAACTCCAACTCCGACCGTGATAACCAAGAGACGATTGTTCGTAACATACAGAAATTGGAACACGATTTAAATGTAGTAAACCGTAAGCTTTTTCGCCACCTTGCTCTTGACCAAATCAAGTTCAAACGTTTTACTAGAAAATATGCATCTGGTGCGTACACTCTAGGTATGGAGGACGGGTTTAAACTTTTTAAGGATTATATGAAAAAGATTCATCCAGAAGGCAATTGAGATGTGGTTGACCTAAATCATGCGAAGAACATGTTAAAGACTGATGCACTTTTGGTACTTTTTTTTCCTTCACTATTTTATGTAAAATGCACTTAATCACACCTGGAACTTTTTTTTTTGGTTTCACGATCATGTTTTGTATAGTTCTGTTGTGTTTCTTCGTAAGAAAAAAAAATGTGTGTTTCTTTTTGTTTGTAATTATATAACATCTTTAGTTCTTGTGTTTATGAAACTCATCTTATATAATTCTGGAGCATTTTAGTTGCGTTTCTAAAACATACATATTGATTGATTGATATCCAATTTGATTGGATTCAACAAATGTGAATTATTATTTCTGGACTAATTGATAAAGTTGGATTAACTTGTACTTGTTAAGGTTAATTATAATTTTAAAACAACATATCATAAGCTATTAATAAAAAAAAGATATCATCAACCATTATCACTTACTTACAGTTTTTTGTCGAAACTGTAATACGATTTAATATTGCTTTAATAAAATTTTCCAATGATTATAATTTTGTTTGAATAATTAATCATGATCCCTATTTCCCATTAATCGTTTCAGTTGAACCACCGCAATAAATTTTATAAATATTTATGTATTACTACATCGTTTGTAGTGCGAGTTGATATTACCAAAAATTAGTAATCATCATCTATTTTTCCAATTAATCTTTTCGACTGAACCAACTTATTTAATTTTTTAAATTCAATCGGTTTTTTTTTTATGTGGAAACGAATTTTAATTGTTTCAATATTTTATTCTTCCTGATCTCAGCAAATCAGTAGAAAATTATTTAATTCAGATTTCATCTATATAATCCATTGAATATTGTGATGACGTATTTGAATTGTTTCAATTTTTACATTCTTACTGAACTCAGTAAATCACCAAAAAAAATTTTAATTCAGTTTCAATTTTTACATGCTTTTGTTGACCGTTTTTAACCGTCAAGAAATCCACTATTTTGTTGTAATGCTAACTCATGATGAGGTAATTTGATTCAACTTACATGTGGATACACTTAACATATGATAAATTTCACTTATCATATGACAGTTAAATCTATATATCTAGCATTTCTCGAGTAGGAATAAGAGTTGGGATACCTAATATTATTGGTAATTATAATATTATTGTTCATTGTATTGAATAAAATTTGTACTTTTCCATTTTGCTATGCTAGATACAATTATGAATTAAGTTGCGTGTTCTCACTTACAAAATGATTACGAATTAAGAAACTATAGAGAATTTAATTTTTCCGTCTCACCTACAATATTAAGTATTCTTTTCTGATTCCTAATCTAAATGGAACTTAATTTCCTGCGTCCAAGTAATACATTTTTGTCTCTGTTTTTTAATTATTCTGACCCATTTAAAGATATAGATATGAAAAATGTTGATTTTTGTGACTTGGTTCACCTGTCAAAGCTCTTTATGCAGTACATATGTACATGTATATAGAGCCCTTCAACTAGTACATGCATATTTGATTTGGTTACAAAAGTCATCCACCAATGAATTTATTACAAACTTATTGTTCACTTGATTAAATAATAACCATTAATTTACTATTATTAAGTTACAATAATGTCAAAAGGATGCACACATGTCAAATGATGAGTAAAAATATTCAACTTTATACAAGTACTAATACTAGACAGTTAAACAAATATTTTATTTAAATTGTGACAAATTAATTTATAACCGCTATATCATTAATACATTATCACATAATAATCAATATAGTTCTATAATCTTATCATATTATTTAGACAAAATTTTTGAACAATCTAATATTATTCATTTTATATATAGATCAAATAGAAAACAAATCTGGGAAATTAATAAAAGAACAATGAAATATAGTCCTCTTTTTTTTCTTTTCTTTTTTTTTTTCATATGAATTAAGGTGTAAAATGAGGTACATAGGCATAAAATAATAACCAAATTCTCTGATAATTAATTACAATAATGTATATGGAATGTAATTAATGCTACTAATTTTTATAATTGTATAATTTCAAAAGTTTTACAAAATTATTATTAATAATGCCATAATTGAACCAACTTAAAAACAACCAATTAAATGTTATTAATAAACATCCTTTGTAATAATTAAAGCATAGTCCAATTGTTGTGGTTGTTTTTTTTTTTTTTTTTTTTTTTTAGCAATTACTATATAAGACCTAGCTTGATTTAAAAAAAAAAATTCCAAATAGTTTGCCACGTTTACATAAGTGACTAAATAGATCCTTATGTTTTTCTCAAATGCCAAATTGGTTCCTGACTTTTCAGAAATACCAAATTAATCCTTATTAACTATTAATATAGAAGTTTTACTTTAGCTGAATTTATTATATTACTTTGATAACCCTATTTAAACGGTAAAGAAACTTTTTAAAACTAGAAATTAATTTATTTAATTTTTATCTTACATAACTTTGCGACAATAACCTTTACTCTAAATATCTGGTCAACTATTTAAATCCTACCGATAACAAAAATTTTAAAAAAAATACATAGTCCCAAATTAATAAAAATTTTCAAAAATAATAATCATTACCCCAAATACTAAAGTTGTTGTAACTTTCTCTTTTATCTTTGTTTGCTTTGACCTTTATTTGAAACAACTTTTAACAATATAATAGTGAACTTTGGAGGAGCTTTAGCCAATTCAAGGAGGGGTGTTGGAACATGTGGCATTGGCAAAACAACAACACTTGTCTTTGACAATTTGCAGTTTTGTACACAGTACACCCACTTTTTGTTTTTTTATAAAAAAAAATAAAAATAAAGGAGAGACCCAAACCTACTTCTATCTCTCCTCATCTATCTCATGTGGTAAAAATAATAATAATTATTTCACTGGCATGTCTCTATTTGCATGTGAAATGTCTTTGAGATTGCCTTGAAAGCAGTGATTTTCGTTTTTTTTTCTTCTTCTCTCTGATTTTCTTTTCTATATGAGAAAAGAAAAAGTGAGATATAAAATCAAAGAATAAACAAATAAAATAAAATAAAATAAAAAAAAAAACCATCCTTAAGGCACCCAAATCATTGAACCCCACCACAAGTTTCTCACTTTTTCATTATTAAAAAAAAAAAAGACACAATCCCCATTAGTAGTCTCTTAGAAGACAATGTCTCTGGTGTTACACTTGTCTGAACTTTGCTTTGTCATGTCAAAGTGAGAGGGATCCCAATGTTTTCACCAACCACCATTGCTTGAACTTTAAGCTTCAATTCTTATCCTAAATCATAACATCTATGACCCCATTAGTACTCTACACTCATTATTGATCAAGAGGGCAAAAAGAAAAAAGAAACAAAGTGAGTGAATTGTGTATGTGATTGGATATAAATATATATATATATATAAAGAGATGGATGTGGGTAGTGGTAGGAGAAGATCATCAATTGGTGGTGGTGTCAAGGGTGGTGTTGTTGTTGCAGGGTCTGTTTGGGAGAGCAGAATGAAGAGTGATGAAGTCAAAGGTGGGATCAAGGTCTTCAATGGAGGAGGAGAAGACAACAACAGCAATTGTGAAGAAAATGGTGGAAAGAAGATGGTGGTGAGGAAAGGGCAAAGTGGGAATTTGGTTGGTGTTAGTGGGAAGAGGAAGACTTGGAAAGGTGAGACATTTATTGAGAACCCAATTCAGATTCCTAAAGAGATTGTCAATGGTGGAGGAGCCAAGAAGAGCCCAGTTCAAGTGTTGAAGAAATTAGGAAGATCTGAAGAGATTATTAGTGAGAGGAGCCCTGTTCAGACAAGAATCAAGGCCACTGCTACAAGATCTGATAAAGATAAAGATGTTGTTGCTGGTGATGTTCATTTGAGGAAGTCAAAATCTGAGTCCATTGACAAATCTGACAAGATCAGTACTAGTAATAATTTTGCCCAATTGAGGAAGGCAAAATCCGACTCCAACAAAGATTTTGATGGTTCAAACAACACTACTACTCCTGATGATTGTTTATCTGTTGAAGAGAAAATTGGATCTGAAGAGACTTGCAAAGAGCTTGATGTTTGTCAAGAAAAAGTCATTTCAAGTGAAACAACAACAACAACAACAACAACCACCACCAATGTGGCTGTGGTCAAACCAGAACCAGAACCAGAGCCAGTACCAGTACCGGAACCAGAGCCTGAACAAGTTTCAGTTTCAGTTCCAGCCATTGATATTGATCATCCTCAGATTGATGATTTAGATGAAGAAGAGGTTGATGATGAAGAAGTGGAAGAAGAAGAAGAATTTGAAGAATTTGAAGAAGAAGTTGAGATTGAGATTGAGAAGAAAAACAGTGTTGATATAAAAGAAATCAATGTTGAAGAAGAGAAGCCTAAAAGGGTAGTGGTTTTGAATAATAACAAAGTTGAAGCCAAAAAAAGATTCAATCAATTCAACAATAAAACAACTACTTGTTTCACTTCAACTCTCAACAAACAGCCTCCTCCAGTCATAAAGAGAGCAACAATTTGCTCAAACTTCACAAAACCTACAAGAAGTAAACTGTTTTTTCATTTCTTTTTTCTTCTTTTACATCATTTTTTATTTTTTTGGAATTATTTTTTTATTTTATTTTTTGGTTCAGTTCCAGATGACCACTACCAGAGTTTCCCAGAAACACACTACAACAAAAACAACAACAACAGCAAATTGCAGAATTTGGGTCAGATTCCATTTCCTTTCTTCAAATCTCTTCTTTCTTTCTTTCTTTCTTTCTTTTTATTTTTTTTTTATTTTTATTTTTATTTTTTAAAATATTTTTATTTTTATTGATTTTCATCATTGGTTATTATTATTGTAGTGGACTTGATCATGTGGAGAGATGTGTCAAAATCAGCATTTGTCTTTGGGATTGGAACTTTTGTAATAGTCTCATCATCCTACACACAGGATCTCAGCTTCAGGTAATTAATTAATTAATTACCAAAATTAATTTCCAAGTTTGATTATTGTTCAATTAAATTAAATTTTTTGTTGTTTATATATACAGCTTCATTTCTGTGATTTCCTATCTGGGTTTGGTCTATCTAGCTGCCATTTTCCTCCACAGAGCAATTATCTGCAGGTAACACCAGTTCATAAAAAAATGTTACTACAAAATTGAATATTTTATTATTATTATTAATTTTTTTTAACTTTTATGATCAAAATAAATTCAGGGGAGTTATAGATATAGATGACAAAAGATATGTGGTTGGAGAAGAAGAAGCAGTTTGGTTACTAAAAATGGTATTGCCTTACTTGAATGAGTTTCTGCTTAAACTAAAAGCACTTTTCTCTGGTGACCCTGCTACAACAATGAAGGTTAGTAAATCACTTTTTCTTTTTTCTTTTTTTGGGTGGAATTTTGTGTGTTTTTGAGGAAAAAACCAAAAGTTGATAAAATAAATAAATAAATAAATAAAATGTGATAATTGCATTGGCAGTTGGCAGCGTTGCTGTTTGTATTGGCAAGGTGTGGTAGCTCTATAACCATCTGGAAAATGACCAAATTGGGTGAGTATTTTTTTTTTATATTCCCCATAAATAATTTTCTGAATTGTGATCTTTGTTTAGTAAAATAGAACCAATTTTAATTATTTTTTGCATTTAAAAATATCTATAAAGTATTGCAACTAAACTTCTAGTTTCGTACTCTCTAGTGGTGAGATAGAAGTTTGAGTCAAACTGTTGTATTTTTTATTTTTTGATTGGTTGATTTTTCGGTTTTAGTATCGTTTTTAAATCTATAATCATACCAGCCACATTTTACAATTTTCTTTTACTCGAAACATTAGTTATCAATGGGTTTTACACCTAAATTTGACTATGTAAAAACAGTGTTCTAGTAAGCGCTAGACGCTAATTGGACGAAGACCCAGCACCTAAGCCAATTAGTCGTCGATTAATCGGCCAATAAATTTAGATCTAATTTTTTATTTTCTTGCATAAAAATCCAATCATCTATTTTTATTTATTTATTTATTTATATTTTAATTTTGGCCGATTAATCGGCGAGTAGGTCGATTAACTGGTCATCGACTAATAAGGCCGATTTTGGCCATTTTGTCATAGTTTATTACCGACTAGCTGTATTGAGTAATCGGTCTAGACGGTTGTATTGAGTAATCGGTCTAGACGGTCGATTTCTTGAACACCGTGTATAAGTGAAAGTTCGAATCTCAACTTACTTGCAAAATCTCTTAGTTAAGTAGTTATCCGTAATGGTGATAGAATTTCGAGGCTTGCCTTATTCAATGTAAATGTAAAAGTAAAAGTAACTATCTGATTGCTTGATCTTGACAGACCACTAAACCCGATTTCGTTTCAAATTAATAAAAGAATAATGTTAGACTTTCTAAATTTTTTTCTTAAATGACGCGGTACGTAAAGTGTTAATATCATATAAATCATAAAACTATGTGAGTATTGATATGATGTTGAATCCTCACGTATCAAATCATTTGATCAGGATAGATTATAATGATGCCTGCTCAAAACACAGTTAATACTTATTACTGTTTTTACACCTAAAATTTTACCATGTAAAAGACAAAAGAGAGTTAGACAGTACTGTTAAAAATTCTCTGAACGTTCTGTTCTGTTTTTTGTTTTCACTTTGTTCACTGTCTGAAATGAAATTGCTTGGTTGTTTGTGCTCTCTGCTCATCTCTCAGGTTTTTTTGGAGTTTTCATCATACCCAAAGTCTGCTCTTCGTATTCTATACAGTTAACTGCCTACGGTTAGTTGTTTTTACAGTACCTACTTTTATTTATATATTATTGAGTTTTCATCTCATACCGTTAAAAAGACCCCTTCCAAAACCAATCAATCCATCACACCCCTGTGGGCCCTCCACATCATAATAAATTGTCTGATCATCTAACGGCTCTTTGATAGGATGGGTCCTACCCTAAAAGCCAAATATGTATATGTCTTACTTGATTACCTCCTAAATAGGATTCTAATTAGTGATGGTACCACCGTCTAAAAGCATCTTTAATGGGATCTCGAAAACCTACTTCTTAACTAAAATAATTAGCGGAGACGGTTTTAGAGTAGTACTCTAATGAACTCTCTAAATGATTGTTTATTTTAGAGAACCACCAAGAGACTCTCTAAATGTAGGGAGCCATTTCAAACTCCTAATCTTCTCTCTCTTATTTTTTTATTATTATAATGTTTTAAAGTTAATTGTTCTCTTTCTTACAATTTAAAACAAAATAAATTTATTTATATTTTAAATTCAAAAAATATTAAAATATTAATGACTAGCTGTAATAGAGAGGATAGTTGGATTGACCTTATGAAAAGTTGCTATCTAAAATAAATAAAATTTAGAAAGTATAGTTGGAGATGCTGTAATATGATTCGCATTGTTTTATGGGTCCAAATTATATATGAATGACATGATCAACCTCTTATTTGGATTGAGGCTTGCCTTAAATGGAGCATTATATTTGATAATCTATACATAATTGTTTGCCAAATGTTTTTGTAAATCCTAATTGAAGGTAAATTTTGGATCCGACGTTTCCGCGATGCATGGGATTCCTGCTCTCACAAGAAGGCCATGGCAGTTGCCATATTTACCCTCGTGTGGAACCTGTCTTCCATAGTGGCTCGGATATGGGCAGGTGAGGACTCTTTGGTCATTTCCACTAAATGTTTTGATACTATGCAACTAACGTGCATTAATCATGATTGCAGCCTTCATGCTATTCGTCGCCCTCCGATATTATCAACAGAAGATGGTGATGAATGATGATTGGGTGGAGGATCATTCTACGGTCGAAACTGAAGACACATGGCATAAGCCGATTGGATGTAAAGAAGTGCAAAAACCTACAAGGCAAATAAATAAAGCAAAGAAAGGATTCTAAGGCCAGACGTTAACTAAACATCAAATCAAGCCGTTCATTTGCATCTTGTGGTGTGATATTATTGAAAAAAATAAGATGTGCAAGATTTTTTTATTTTTTTTATTTTTTTTTTCTGCTGTTTTTGTTTTGTTTTTTTTCAAGGGTTAAACCAAAATAATTTAAATTCGTGATTTAAAATTTTGATTTTAACCTCTCAATCACTCATGTGTTTTTAATCCAATGGTTGAGATTTGAATGTATTTATAACTCTTAGATTAAGAACACATGAGTTATTGAGATGTTAAAGTCAAAATTTTAAATCAAAAATTTAAATTGGTTTTGTCCAACCCATTTTTCGATCATTTCATTTATATATTGATTAATTTCTTTACTGTAAATAATAGTTTGGAGACATTAAAATTTTAAGTATAATTAACAAGTCTTATAGGACAAATATGAATAGTAAATACTCATATTTGAAAAGATTGATACCTTTTTTTTATATAGGTTAACGGTTGATTCAATAATCAACACATATATAAATATATATTTATATTTATATATTTGAGATAATTATTGGGCCACTCATAAATATAATTTACACATTATTTTATTTTATTTTATTGAAAACACAATTTATTTCAATCAAGTATTACTTAGAACTCTGGCAATCAACTAGAACGAAATGTTAACACGAAGAGGGTATTACTCCGATCAATAACTATCATCATCAAAAGACAGTGCATTTTTAGCTAAAAAAAAAATGGGCCACTTGATTGGCTTTTCTAAGTACATATTTCACAACACCACAATTTGAGGAATGAAGCATACTACCAATATCATTAATAATCATACCCACATCAAAGCAAGCTTGTATGCCATTTCTAATCCATCCCACCACTACTTTAGCATCAGATTCAACTACCAACTGTTGTAGTCCTGAGTCATGAGCCAAAAGAAGCCCTTGGTCGAATATCAACAGCTTCTGTAACTTGGGGAGCAAAAGTTGCTGCAACCTTTTGGGAACTCGCATCCATAACAAAACCTTCTAAATCACGAAGTACTAAACCAAAACCAACAGTCCAACACACTCCCTAGCTCTATCGATTGCAGTATCTGTATTAAGCTTGTACACACCTAGATCGGGTGGTTTCCACACCACCATACCATTACCTTATGATTTTACCACACGTGTGTTAGGCGTCCCATTCTCCCAAAAATTAGCATAATATCTACGCGGCCACTAAACAGTCTCATCAGCACAAATATCGTGGGAATCATGGACCACACAATTTCTACACTACCAATTCCACCGCAAAACAACACACAACAACCCCAACTCATCACTACTCAAGCAACAAAAAAAGTCTATCATAAAATCAAGAAACTGTTTATCTTAAACATTTAAAGGTTGTTCGGTAAGCAAAAAAATGGGCCATTTTCATTTTTAATTTTTGAAAACAATTTTTCGAATTTCTTGTTCGGTAAAAAAAACCAGTGTTGAAAATGAAAATTTTGAAAAACAAGTTAAAAATGTTTTTCATTTTGTTTTTCGTTTTGTTTTTCAAAAAAAAAAAAAAAAGTATAGGTTTTTTTTTTTTCTTGCTCTTCTATTTCATCCTTCTCCTTCTCCTTCTCCTTCTTTTCCTCTACTTCTTCTTCTCCTCTTCCTTTAATTTCTTTTATGCTTCTTTCTTCTTCTTCTTCTTTTTCTTTTTTTGTTGCGGCTGCTACGACATGAAAACAAATTTGGAGGTCTATTCCTCCCCCTCCTCCAGCCAATCAAAATCACAAAACTAAATCCCGAAATCACACAAAACAGAAGCAAATCAATGAAAGGAGTGAAACCCTTCTAAGAATTTACAAATTCTCAAAAGAATCTTAAAAATCGAAAAAAAAAAAAATCAAAACCATAGAACCAACACATACATAATTAATCTACAAGATTAAGATAGAATTCAAGGGTAATATATCGAGAACGAAAATCGATTCAACACGCATAAGAGATCGAGAGATTAAAGGAGCATTCGATCTGCCCCATGAGCATATTGGCAAATGCTTTGATTTGTTTACTTTTTTAATTTGTTTCATTTTTTTTTTGTATTAAAATATTTAAAATTCTTTCATTTAATTTTTAATTAATGACAATTTTTTATATTTGGGATATTATTGAATTTTTTTATTTTTTTATTTTTATATTTTGCGGTTAACCCACCAGACATGTTTTTAGTGCTTTTATTTTCATAACACAACTTTTAGCATATTCTACTAGACGCGTTTTTGGATTTCGAAATTAAAACCAAAAACACTGTGAAAAAATATATGCGTTTGTCTAATACAACCTAGAGGGTGAATGAGTTATTAATCGATTATTACCAATTTTTTGATTAGTCAATATTAGATAAAAACCAAAATCAGTAAACAATAAGAATAAAGTAAAAGTACGGAAAGTAAAGAACACTTGATTTTTATGTGGAAACCTTCAACAAGGAAAAACCACGAAACTAGCCATGCTAGCCACATGAGCCATCAATCCATTATATGAAAAGACGGTTACACCCTCAAGCGATACTCAGACTCTCACTCTAGACAACCTCAGGTTATGGACACTACCACTCGTCACTCTTGGTTCAATCCTAGTGATATCCCCCGATCCATTACTCTTGGCGTGAGCACCCCTTAATCTACCCACATGCCTTTTGTTAGGACTTTGAGTCTTGTTGGCATTATTCTACATCAAAATGGCATTTCCTTTGCATTGATTAGTTGTCTAGGATTCACAGTCTATGAAGCTTCAAGAAAATTGCACAACATATCAAGCAAAATGAAAAATTCATGGGGAGAAAGCATCAAAGGTATTTAGACCTCATTCCTCTTGCAAGGTGTTTAAGCACACACACACACACACACACACATGGCATTCATATGTGTCCCTGCATAGTTGTACACCATTGGTATAACACATTCACACACTGAACGCATTTTTTCTGCCGTTAGGAAATTGCGAATTCAAAAGAATTTATAAAGTTGTCCTATGCAATAAGCTCTAAAGTTTTGAAACCTAGTAAAGCGGTAAGCGAGGGTATCATCCACAGAGAGGTGTCATTCGTTAATCGTTTCACGTTTTAGTGATTATTAAAGCAATGTAAGTAAGGACATAACAAAAGTGAGATGGTGTGTGTGAAGTGTAGCATGTTCGTGTTTGTGTGAGAGAATGAGATAAACAAACAAAAAGATAACTAAGGATAGAAATGTAACCGGGTGCTTGCCTTTTTAAGTTAATATACTCCTAACTAAATTAATCTACTCCTAAAGGCAAACACCCTAAGTTACTAAAATAAAGATGGCTTGGAGAAGGAAATAGATGAACGCACTAGGTACTCATGACCATCATGGCATTTACGCCACTCATAAAAACCAACCGCATAAACCACTATAAGATTGGGTTCAATCTAGCCTTTGATAATACCTCTAAATATGAAAATAGGGAGAGTCGCATAGTCCTTGATTGCTACTTACCGAGGGTGTATCGCATGAGCAACAACCATAAAAGGGATGCATTAAGCATAAAGGCCGACCCTCGATCACTACTCACCGAGGATGTATTGCGCGAGCAATGACCATTGGTATCCTAAGGGAATATTAAAGAATCGATCATTGATCACTACTCACCTGTCACGTGTAAGCAATAACCATATAATGAAAGCATTAAGTGTAAATTCGGACCCTCGATTACTACTCACCAAGGGTATATCGCGCGAGCAACGACCAAAGGTCATATAAAGCATGAATGTCTAAAGAATCAAAATCCATAATCGCATGGTATGTACTCATAATGGATTTCACCCAAACAATTAAGAGCATAATCAAGGCCAAGAGTTGATGTACCTACTTAGCCCTAATTCTCAAACACTAAAATCAATCCAAAACATGCATTTCGAATTATCCATCAACATACACACAATCACGGGATGTTTGATTAATCTACACCAAAATTAAATTAATCTACTCCTAACCCCAATCATGAACACATATCAATTTCTAACTTACATGCCATGAATGTAAATACAAGAGATATCTCTAAACATGCATCTAGGAGGGTTGTCAATCATATTCAACACAAGTCAAGAATCAATACAAATAAATTGAATGAGACAATACTTGAAAAATATTGAATACAAGTTAATCAAATAAATAAAACTAGTGTTAGGTTTACAGATTTCCCTAATAGGGATACACAATAAATAAAGAAAATACAAGAGAAGGGTAAAAAGAGGAAACCAAAGGTGTTAACTTGGATCTCCAAGCTTCATTAAAGCTTCTCCTCCTCATATACAAGAGATGGTGGCTCTTTCCTCATGAATATACTCTAAAGGTGGTGATGGTGAGACATCCAAGGAGGAAAACCTCCATGGATGCCTTTGAAGATCTCTCTCTCTCTCTCTCTCTCTCTCTCTCTCTCTCTCTTTTTCGTGTTATGAAGAGGATGAAGTGTATAAGAGAGGGTTTCTAGGTTATTTGGGTGAAGAGTTTTCTCGCTTGTGAAGAACATGGTATATTTATAGGCTTGAGAGGTTAGGGAATGATTTAGGCATTAAAGGACCAAATTACCCCTAAAAAATGGCCCAAAAACCCACCATTCGCTGTGCTGGAAAGTGCAGAGTGTGGGTCAGGGACTCGCACTATATTTTTTCTTCAAGATTTTAGCTCCTAGGGTTTCTGTATAGTGCGAGTGGAGTGCAGGTCCAACGTGGGAATTCCCACGCTGGAAACTGTAGAGTGTGGGTTGAGTGCAGGTAAGGGACCCACACTGTACCTGCACTTTATGGAGTTTTGTTGTCTTCTTCGATCTTTTGATGTGTTTATTGTGCGTGGGTCCTGCGCAGGAATTCTGACGTTGGAAGTGTACGGGTTGAGTATGGTTTGATGACATATACTATACCCGCACTCTTGGAGTTTCTTATGGTTTTTGTTCTTCTTTTTGCACAATATGATCTCCTTTTCACACGAAAGTCTCAATTTCCGCTTCCAACACCAGAAATGCACGAATGCATGAAATTAAAAACAAAGAGCCCATAAGAAACGCTAAAACGCAAGAAAATGAGACAAAGGATAAGGAAAAGAGGGTTGAAATATACAACAATTTAGGCACGATCAAATACCCCCAAACCAAACCTTTGCTCGTCCTCAAGCAAAACACAAAATAAAACAAATAAGACACAACAATAAAATGACTCAATCTAAAATTTTCCTAGACACTAACAAAGACAACAAATAGCCATATTTACAACTAGTGGTGAGATACAATAGAGTGTGATAGAGAGATGTAGACTCATGCAAAATGTTCTAAGACAACTCGAAGGCACTCAAGGGAACTGGCAAAATCACGAATCCCACACCTAAAAATGCTTTCATATTAAGGACTACTCACTCTCACACCTCAAGCGTAATTCGCTTCAACTCTAAGCCTCACGTGGAAACTTTCTTTTCTTTTTGCTCGGAGTCCTAAGTTCACTTTCATGCAAGGTATGCAAAGATAGAATTAATGCATAGGAATCTAATGCATTGCATACAATATAAATCATTAAAAAAAAATGCTAATCTCATTGTGAACTAGCCTATGAAGGAATCAAATACCATGGACGTGGAAGATCATGCTTCAATAAACATTCCCAATCTAGATTCATCATAGATCACTTAGGTCTTCCCTTTTGGTTGTAATAGGGCCATGAGGTGATATGAGGTGATACAAAGAATAGGAATTGGAGTTCAAATCACCAATCATGCTAAGACACACTTACATTACACACCCACACTTTTAGCTCTACTTGTATACAATACTTGAACTCTAGCATCTAGGCTCAAACTTTCAATTACATTGTGTTTTCACATACTGTACTCAACGTTGTGTGAGTTCTTTTATTTTTTTTTATTTTTTTTTATTTTTTTTTTTACTTTTTACTTTTTAGCACACTTGACATTTGGCAATTCTGCTATAAGTGCAAATTTTGGCACCTTTACAATTGTGAGCCTATGCCTCGTACACTTACAACAATGGCCTAAGTACACACTATTTGATATTTGAGAGCTATACACCTTTCAACCATCACACCTACACATCCTAACAAGATTGGTAACAAAGGTAGACTTGTGTTTAGGCTTACGGTTATATGGTTATATATGGTTCTAAAAGAAAAGTAAGTGTTTGGCCTCAAATTGGCATTGGAGCACACATTAGGGAATAAGGAATGTGTTTAGGCTTTATAAGTAGTTAATTGCACACACATTGCCTAAGATCATTTCCACGATTTGTCTATCAAGGGAATGAATGCATCCATCAAGCAATCCACAATATGTATGAGATGTATGTCCTATGGCATGTGACGCATACGACGAGAAAAGTGTTTCAAGAATAGAAAAAATTATAACACTCAAATGCGTTTTTTAAGGCTTGTGTTTGTGAACTCACTTGATGATCTCCACTATTAGAACCATGTGTTTGAGCACCGAGTCCCCTCAACTTAAGCACAAAAAGGATAAGACTAGCCCATGACGTGCAAGTGAGACCCTAAAGTGACAAGAGCTTCCACATTAAGCACATCACGAATAAATAAACTCGCCACAAGTACACGCTCAAAGCATCACACCCAAGCTAATGAAAGCTCGAAAAATTTGGCAATGGGACAATTTGAAAAAATTGACACTAAAATGACTCAAGACACAAAAGATGACTCAAAAAGGCATCTACATCCCCAAACCAAAACTCAACATTGCCCTCAATGTTGAAGACAAGAGAGTTCAGTCTAGCGGCGTGCACCTAACACGATTCAAAACAAACCTAGACACTAATCATGCATAATCAATGCCCAACAAAAATAAAGAGAAAAGACTCAAAACTAGGCTCAACTAATAAAAGCCACTTCATGCATCATCTCAATTAAGCACAAAGCACAAAGCACACATACTCTTCACCATCAATTTACCACAAACATTTCAAAATTGATGGTGTGAGGGCATGGCAACCCCTAAACCGAACTAAACTATAAGCATTAAAACCTATATAATCACACTCATGCAACAGAGCCTCAGACTCATAATCATTCAGCACATGCATAAGAGCTTCCGGCTTAAACATCCAAAATTGAATTAATAAAATCAAGCTCAATATATATCAATCATCCACCAATCTAATCATCAACAAATTATTTAATGGAAAGCAAATAAAAACTAAAAAGCAAGAAATAATTTAAAACCGAAGTGGGTTGCCTCCCACAAGCGCTCTATTTATCGTCTAGGCAAGACGTTAGCATGACACTTTGGCTTTTCGAAATCCTAATTTCTGCTTTCCTTCACAAAAACAAGGCTCTAGCTCTTTTTATGAGCACTGTTGGCTTGCTTGTCCCTCCAAGACTCGCATGTTGTCATTGTTTCCTCCCAAGAGAAGAGAACCTAACATGCAGCACAAATAGCTTCCTAGAGAAGCTATAGACAATCTATACACTCACAAAACACATTATAGAGTTCAGGCAAACAAGATTTTTCAAGACATGCATTTGCCAAACCAAAGCTTAATACCATTTATTTAAGAAAAAAAAACTTAAATCAAAAAAGAAAAACAAGCATAGCATTTAAATCATTAAAACACTAGGCGATTTCCGCCTAAGTCAACAACCATATTCCTAAGCACAATTATAACATCAAACACCTCCCAAAGCATTTAAGCACATGTCGGCACATCCAATCAACTCACTCAAACATGCTTCCACCTTAAGAACATTACCCATAAACATTTAAGTTACACCAACATTAGTAGGGTAATATATATCAAAAAATAGAAACAATTAGAGGAGTTGATTCCGAATTTCGAATTTGGGGAGAAGCTTGTAGAGACATTACCTCTTGCTGCGCTCTAACCTCTATTCCACTTGATGCACTTCACGACACCACTCGCGTCCTTGGTTTTATCAACCTCTTAGGTCGTCATTGCGCTGCTGTTTGCTTGATGAGGTTGTTGGAATGCAATCAATGCACTTGTTGTTCTTTTAAATTGTGCAGTCTTGGCTTTTTGCGCTCTACTTCACGATTGTTGGACACCACTCCAACATTGATTTGATTGCTCGCCAACTTGAAAATTTCCGTTCCTTGCACAAACACAACTCAAACAACATTAAATGCATATGCTCAAGAAAAAAGAAAAAAACAACAAATCAAATACAAACAAATAGAAGACTAATGAGATATTTACATTACTACACTAGAAACTAAAACTAGAAACAATTAACGAACAGGCCACCTCCCCGGCAACAACACCATTTTGAACGCGTTTTTTTTTTGTCGTAAGGAAATTGCGAATTCAAAAGAATTTATAAAGTTGTCCTTCGCAATGTGCTCTAAAGTTTTGAAAACTAGTAAAGCGGTAAGCGGGGGTATTGTCTATAGGGAGGTGTCATTCGTTAATTGTTTCACGTTTTAGTGATTATTAAAGCAATGTAAATAAGAACATGTCAAAGGTGAGAATGGTGTGTGTGAAGTGTAGCATGTTCGTGTGTGTGTGTGTGAGAGAGAGAATGAGATAAGCAAACAAAAAGATAACTAAGGATAGAAATGTAACCGGGTGATTGCCTTTCTAAGATAATATACTCCTAACTAAATTAATCTACTCCTAAAGGCAAGCACCCTAAGTTACTAAAATAAAAATGGCGTGGAGAGGAAAATAGATGGACACACAAGGTACTCATGACTACCATGGCATTCACATCACTCATAAAAACCAACCGCATAAAACACTACAAGATTAGGTTCAACCTAGCATTGGATATGACCTCTAAATATGAAAATGGGGAGAGTAGCCTAGTCCTTAATTGCTACTCATCGAGGGTGTATCACATGAGAAACGACCATAAAAGGACTGCATTAAGCATAAAGGCCGACCCTTGATCACTACTCACGGAGGGTGTATCGTGCGAGCAATGACCAAGGGTAGCTTAAGGGAATATTAAAGGATCGACCATCGATTGCTACTCACCTGTCACGTGTAAACAACAACTATATAATGAAAGCATTAAACGTAAATTCGGACCCTCGATCATTACTTGCCTAGGGTATATCATGTGAGCAACGACCAAGGGTTGTATAAAGCATGAAGGTCTAAAAAACCAAAATCCACAATGGCATGGTATGTACTCATCATGGATTTCACCCAAACAATTAAGAGCATAATCAAGGCCAAGAGTTGATGTACATACTTAGCCCTAATTCTCAAACACTAAAATCAATCCAATACATGCATTTCAAATTATCCATCAACATACACACAATCAAGGGATGTTTGATTAATCTACACCTAAATTACATTAATCTACTCCTAACCCCAATCATGAACACATATCAATTTCTAACCTACATGCCATGAATATAAAGACAAGAGATATCCTTAAACATGTATCTAGGAAGATTGTCAAGCCTATTCAACAAAAGTCAAGAGTCAATACAAAGCAATTAAAATTAGTGTTAAGTTTACATATTTCCCTAATAGGGATACACATCAAATACAGAAAATACAAGAAAATAGTAAAAAGAGGAAACCAAAGGTGTCAACTCGGATCTCTAAGCTCCATTGAAGCTCCTCATCCTCCTCATAGACAGAGAGGGTGGCTTTTTCCTCATGAATCTACTCTAAAGATGAGTGGTTGTATATGGAAGGTGGTGATGGTGAGACATCCATGGAGGTAAACCTCAATGGATGCCTTTGATGGTCTCTTTCTCTCTTTTGCTGTGTGAAGAAGATGAAGTATATTTCTAGGTTATTTGGGTGAAGATTTTTCTCTCTTGTAAAGAAGGTGGTATATTTATAGGCTTGAGAGGTTAAGGAACAATTTAGGCACGAAAAGACCAAATTACCACTCAATAGTGGCCCAAAACCCGCCATTCGTTATGCTGGAAAGTGCAAAGTGCGGGTGAGTGTGGGTCAGAGACCCGTACTTTATCTTTTCTTCAAGATTTTAGCTCCCGGGTTTCCCATATATTACGGGTGGAGTGCGGATAAGGGACCCGCACTTTATGGCGTTTTATTATCTTCTTCGATCCTTTGATGTGTGGGTTGTGCATGGGTCCTGCGCGGGAATTCCTATGTTGGAAATGTGCGGGTTGAGTGCTGTTTGATGACCTGCACTATACCCACACTCTTGGAGTTTCTGATGGTTTTTGTTCTTCTTTGTGCACAATTTGATCCCCTTTCCGAATGGAAGTCTCGAATTCTGCTTCTAACACCAGAAAGGCATAAATGCATAAAGGCCTGAGATTACAAACAAAGATCCCTTGCTTATCTAACTGGAGCCTTACACTCCTAGACAAGACTTTGTGCTCGGACTTACAAAGAGCCTCACACTCTAAGCCAAGAATTCCAATGCTTAATGTTGAAGAATCACTCAACAACAAGAGACTTCACACCTATTACAAGACATAAAATCTAAGTGATGCAAATGATGCAAACACAATCAAATAGAGAAAGTTGATCACACAAACTCTATGAACATGCAAGAGATAATTAGATTATGCTTTCAACACTCAATCACAAAGTTATCTAGAAATCAAAGCATGTAAATCAATAAGAACTAGATTATAATATTCAATATTGCAATCACAAATCCTAATTCTTAGATCATGAAATTAAAACCTAGAAATCAACAATCAAGCTCATCATAAAATATTTCTAGAATCAATTTCATGTGAATCAAATTTAGCTTTCAAATATTGTTCAATCAAAATCACAAAAAGCTATAACTCGAAAATCATTCAAACAAGTCTAAAGTAGGAATTAAAATCATTCTAGGCATTTTTATCAATCAAGTAATAAAAAAAATCAAGTTGATCAAGAGAAAAATACAAAAAGATGAACCACGAACTGAGATCAGATTTCTGCGATTTCTGTGGAAAATTTTTTGACTCTGAAAATATTTGGGACTTGTTCTTCTCTTTAAGACCAATGATGTTGGTTTTTGGATCACTCAATTTGGTGTTGATTTGAGAGAGATATGATAAAAACAAAATACCAAAAATTGTGTTGAGTTGTATACGGGATTTTGAAATATATAGGTCTGCTTCATTTCTACACAAAGTGTAGCCCCATTTCCATATCATTTTGAGTTTGTTTCTCGGGTAAAACCGGGTATTTAATATGATAAAATAACTGTTTCAAGTATTTATGTAGTTCAGGGGCATTTGAGTAATTTTAGAGAATCAGGGGTCAAAGTGAAAAATATGAAGAATATATTGAAGAAACTGTGATTAAGGAAGAGTTGAGGGGTGCCTTTGGTAATTTTCCACACAATGCACCACAGCTTGCCACGTCGTTTAAATGAAACGGTGAGTTTTAGGAGTTAGGCCTTCAACTCGACCCGGACCAGATCCGGTTTGCCAAATAGTTTAGACACGTGAGTGCACCCACACAACGTCTAAGTGCACCCCCACCACCTCTGCATGACGTTAGCTAGACGTCATTATCTTCAACCTTGAGCGGGTCGTGCAGACCCGCGCGGGTCGACCCGACCCGACCCGACCTGAACGCGACTTGACGATGACCCAGCACCGTTTCGACCGTTTTTCGGTGTGTTTTCCGGTGGTTTCCCACCCAGAACTACGGTGCGTATCCCCTTGGTCCATTTGGCACCCATTTCGAGCCTCCATGCATACTTTTCTCCAAGCTCCAATTCCTTTAAGCTTCCATGGCTTCCAAGCTGATTCTTCGGCTGCGGCAAGCAAGCGGCACCCTAGACGATAGTAATGTGCCGCGGTTAAAGTGCCGCGGTCGTCCAAACCGCGGCACCCTCGCGACAAAGACTTCTCAGATGTGTCGCGGTCCAGATGCCGCTTCCGTGAAACACGAAAAACCTCAACCGCGGCAGTTCGTATCTTGGTCGTTTTGGACGAGTTTTTAGCCCTATTTTGAACCCATATATATACATCTCTTGTTCTAAAAGAAAAGAAGAGGAGAGACACAAAAAAAGGAAACCGAACTTCAAAGCTAAATCCACCAAATACCCTCTCATTCCACCATCTCTTCCACCCACACATACACCCATCACTTCTCTTTACCACATCCTCCATCACTCTATCTTTTGGAACCAAAAGGAGTTGAAGAGAGGGGCAAAGGAAGAAGAGAAGATCTCATTCGTTTTCTCTAATCTTTATTCTCTTTATTTTCCTTTACACAGCCATGTATTTAATTGATTTAATATATTGTATGGCTATACTTTGTGAGATGAGCTAAATATTAATTGCTAGGATATGATGAAACCCCATCCTTGAATATTTATATGTATTGACCTTTGTTTATTCATTTTGTGCAAGTGTGGTTTGTATGGGTATTTTAGTGTGCTTAAAGCATTCAATTGATTGATCTCCTTTTGAATGATTTTTGTGGTGTTATGTACTAACCGGAGATGCACACCATGTGCTCGATAAAATGTCCTCTAGACATGTCTAGAAAAGTAGACTTACTTAGGCTAGCGTATAGGATTTGTTTAGTGCACTAATATCTTTAATGAACCCATTCATATATTCCGAGTAATCGAGAGATAGGCTTGGGTATAATTTTGGGTGTAATCTATTCTATTCGACTGAGATTGTAGGTTAATATTAAGGTGCATGAATCTATGAATTATACGAGCATAATTTGGGTGAGTATTTGAGTCTAGAACGGAAGTCAATAGAGGGTGTGGGGTGTAGTCAAGTCCTAGCATATTTCTCTCTATTATCACATTAGATTTTATTTTGTGTTATTTTTCTTTTGCATTAGTTTAAATCCTTTTATTAATTTAGTTCAATTTGTGTAATTAGAAAACCTTTCTTTTATGATTGTTTGGATAACATCTAGGCTAATCAATTTCGGTAATCGATCACTCGATCCCTATAGGAACGAACTTTACTTATAATTGTGCTACTCTCTGACCTCGTCTTATTGCGAGTGTCATTAAAAGAGACTAGTCAATAGAGAGGGAAAACTTTTGAAGAAGAAAGAGGGGCAAAGTGGTCATTTGGACACACCACCCTTGATCCCCGTGGAGGCGCGTGGCCACCACAGGGAGGTCGAGAGGCCTTTTTCCCATGGTGGCCACGGGAAGGAAGGGTGGTGGCCTTTTGCCACTTCTCCTCTCTTTTGCTCCCTATTGTGCACCTTGTGCGTTCTTTCAACCGTTCTTCGACCTCTAAACTCAAAATTTGAATCCGTCTTCAGATTATAAACCGTAACTCAATGACACATGAGGACGACTATGTAACTTTGATAATTGGATATGAAATCGACTCGATACACGATGACGAAGACAATGCATTGTACAAGAACGTAAAGAGACGTAACTTCCTTGTTTAAACTCGAAATTAAATGAGTGAGTAACTGAAACGACCGGTACTCAACAAGGAATCATATAAGATTATATTCCAGTTCAAAAAACAATAAAACCTACACAAATAAACACATGATCACACAAGTATGCAATTTCCTAGACATAGTCTTAGAACATGCAATTCTACAATGTATGACAATATGAGATCAATGCATGAGCATACTAAATCATGTGTGTGAATGTGTTATTACCAAATGAGCACTACTATGTAGGGACACATATGATTTCAATGTATGTGTGTATGGGTTGCTCAATGATGCAGTGACACACATGATTTCAATGTATATGTGTATGGGTTGCTCAATGATGCAGGGACACACATGTATAAATTGTGTGTGTGTGCGCTTACACCTTGCAAGAAGAAGAAGTATCTTGATACCTTAGCATCAAAGAAAGCATTTTTCCTCTTGAAGACAATACTTGCTTGAAAAGTTGCTTTCCTCCTTTAAAGGTCCTCTTCACCAAGAACCACCTTAGCAACTAACCATTACAAATAAAGAGAGTTTTGCAATAGAATGAAGCCAATACAGATCTAAATCCTAACAATCTCCTCCTTTGGCTATTCCATTTACAAAACTTCATCCTCACCATACAATATACACTCCAATAAACTCCTAGTTGATTGTATAGTCTCATCCACACATTTAAAAGAGATCCCTAGACTAAAAGGTCTTCAAGTCTTCATGAGTCTTCAAGAATCCCTCTTTGATCATCAAGGTACCTATGAGACAAATAGTAAACCAAACAAGAGATCTTCTTCGAAAGAAGAATGGTGAGTTATTTTACCAAAAACAAAACAACAAATTCTTATATCTCAAACACAAATGCCTTATATCTCAAACAATGAATGTTCACTTTAAAGTACACCCTAAGTCTCCCTAAGATCTAAGTCTCTCTAAGGACCTTAACATATTCAAGAAAGAATTCTTTTTTCCACCTTAAGACAAGAATTCTCCCCTTTAAGACAAAGTCTCAATGAAGCACAAAGAGGAGCATTTCTCACACATTTGGAACATTTCTTAACACATGGTGAGATATATATACATTTTCCTCCCTCATATTATCAAATATGGTGAGGTATACATTTTCTCCCTCTTTTTGTCAAGGAATAGACAAAGGACACATGAGATAAAGTACGAGATATTAAGCAAACAAATCGTATAGAAAGCGAAGTTGAATAAACTAAGCTCCCCTTTAACATATGCTCCACATATGATCACCAAATAGATTTGTTCACAAGGAAAAATCGCACATTCACACATTCGAACAATAAGAGAGAAAATATTTCATCACTTTTCAAAGTCCAAGAGAGAATCATAGATTTTCTTTAATCTCTAAAAAATATTCTCACATTACTAATGAATCAAGCACATAAGCAAAATGTGTGTGTATGTGTGTGTGTGAATGCTTCTCTCATATATAGAAGGAGTAATTGTAATATCAACATACAAACTATTTTAACACCTATCCAACTAAAACATTTCCAATTTAGGTCAAATCGATATTCATCTGGGTTTTTTGCTTTAAAAAAATTGATATCAAAATGTAAGCGTGTGTGTTCATATGGCTCGTTTACTCATTTCTATTTGACAACCCGAGCATTTCACAGTTATCAACTATACTCCATTAAGCCTTATATATATTTAATTTCTTTTAGGCTTAGAATCAAAGATTTTCTTTTAATGATTCTTTTCAACACTTCTTTGATTTTTCTAACATAAACATATACACATTATGACGGCTTTCACTCATCACAATGGCGTAGCCCTTTCCTACATTGGGCAGCTTCATAGCTAATGTGTGTAGCCCTTTCCATAAAGGTGCTCGTTGAATTCTAAGTAGTGTCGAAGCAAAATGGATACATACCATAGGTTCTCTATTATGTACTAAGCAATAGGCTTCTAGATGCATCTATAATCTACATACTTTCAACCACAAATACTCAAAACTAAAACATATAAGAGAAGCATTAGTGCACTTTTCAAAAAAAAGAATTTCAAGCTTAAGTGCATGATCTAAAAATAATAAAAGATACTTGTTTAAGACCATTACTTCTCAAGTGAGTAGCTCTTAAAGATATTGATATTCAAGAAGTTTTGTTCATCAAGCCACTCACAATCACACAAAGGCACTAATCAATACAAATCATGCCATGTATTTTATCGATAAGAATGGATTGAAGGATGGACATTCTAAGAGATTTCAATCTCTCTTTGTCCAAGGGCTTGGTGAACAAGTCCGCAAGTTGATTTTTAGTAGGCATATGCTCTAGCGTAACAATAGATTGTTCAACTAGATCTCTAATGAAATGATGCCTAATATCAATGTGCTTTGAGTTTGAATGTTGAACCGGATTCTTAGAGATGTTAATGGCATTTAAGTTATCACAATAAAGTGTCATTTTTCCTTGTTCTATCTCATAATCCTTAAGGATTTATTTCATCCAAATTAATTGTGTGCATGCACTTCTGGCCGCAATGTACTCGACTTCGGAAGAAGAGAAGGAAACAAAATTTTGTTTCTTACTAGACCAAAAAACTAAGTTATTCCCAATATAAAAGCAACCACCGGTTGTGCTTTTATGGTCATCTACGTTCCCCGCCCAATCGGCATCACAATAGCCTACTATGATATCATTGGTGTCAAATGAATAAAATAGACCAAGCCTATGAGTTCCTTTGACTTACCTAATGATCCTCTTGACGGCTTTTAAGTGAGATTCCTTAGGGTTGGCTTGGAATCTAGCACAAAAACTTACACTAAAGAAAATTTCTGGTCTACTAGCCGTTAGTTAAAGTAGACTCCCTATCATGCTTCTATAAAGGCTTTTGTCAACACTCTTCCCCTTTTCATCTTTGTCAAGTTTTAGAATAGTACTCATGGGTGCTTCAAATTCTTTCCCACTTTCTAGTCTTAACTAGGTTTCTAGCATATTTAGATTGACTCAACATAATGCCCATGCTAGTTTGCTTCACTTGCATCCGTAGAAAGTAATTTAACCCACCCACCATACTCATTTCAAACTCACTTGACATTACACTAACAAATTCATCAACCTTTGTTCTATTAGTAGACCCAAAAACAATGTCATCAGCGTATATTTGTGCAACAAAAATATCATGATCATGATGTTTGATAAACAATGTTCTATCAATGCCACCCCTCCTATATTGGTTGTCAATAAGATATTGAGTCAACATATCATACCAAGCTCTTAAAGCTTGCTTAAGACCATAGAGAGCCTTTTTCAATTTAAACACATGATTAAGAGAGTGTGGGTCTACAAAACCCTTAGATTGTTCAACATACACTTCTTCTTGAAGGTACCCATTGAGGAAAGCACTTTTGACATCCATTTGAAATAGTTTGAATTTTTTAACGCAAGCAATGAATAACAAAAGTCTAATGGAATCGAGACGTGCAACATGTGCAAATGTCTCATCAAAGTCTACACCCTCAACTTGAATGTAACCTTGAGCCACTAGCTTAGCTTTATTCCTCACAATCTTGCCACTTTCATCGGTCTTATTCCTAAACATCCACTTATTGGCCATTACATTTATGTCTTTAGGCCTAGGAACTAAGGACCACACTTCATTCCTCTCAAATTGGTTAAGTTCATCTTGCATAGCCCAACCCAATATTCATCAACAATTGCTTCATTTATATTTTTGGGTTCAATTTGAGAAGTGTAGCAAGCAAAAGAAATTTGGTTAGCTAGTTGATTCTTAGTTCTAACCCCTTCATTCAAGTCACCTATGATGTTTTCTTGATAGTAAGAGTTTCTTAGTCTAAAGTAAAAACGTTCAACACCTTGGTCATTTTATTGGTTATTATTTAAAGCATTTTAATTCTCTTGACTTCCTTCTTCATCAACACTATCATTTTCTTCATTTTGACTAGATTCACTACTAGCCACATCAATAGGTTCATTAGTGTCATTAACAAGATTTTCTTTAGGTTCATTGACACTATCATTTACACATAAATCAAGAATGCTAAGATCATTTATCTTCACATTGATAGATTCCATAATAGTCTTTGTGGTCAAGTTAAAAACTTTAAATACACGACTATTCATAGCATACCCAAGAAAGAGACCAACATCACTTTTAGTATCAAACTTTCCTAAGTGATCTATATCATTCAAAATGTAACACTTACTCCCAAAAGTGTGGAAGTAACTTACATTGAGCTTCTTGCCCTTCCATAGCTCATATGATGTTTGTTTTGTGCCGGGCCTCCTAAATACTCTATTCGACACATAACAAGTGGTATTGACCGCTTTGGCCCATAGGTTTCTAAGGACTTTCTTGCTATTGAGCATGGCCCTAACCATCTCTTGCAAGACTCGATTTTTCCTCTCAACAATACCATTTTGTTGAGGAGTTCTAGGTGCGAAGAACTCATAAGAAATCCCTAAACCATCACAAAGCTCACCAAATTTGGCATTCATAAATTTCGTCACATGGTCACTCCTAATGCGGCATATTTTCATAATATCAAAACCTTTTTCATTTTAAACTTGATTACAAAACTTCTTGAAGTAATCAAAAGCCTCGGTCTTGTTTCTAAGAAAACAAACCCAAGTAAACCTAAACTAGTCATCAAAGCACACAAAAATATACTTTTTGCCATTGATGTTTTTGGTTTGAATTGGCCCCATTAGGTCCATGTGCACAAGTTCTAAAGGTCTCTTGATAGCTATATAAGTATTCTTTTTGTGAAGCATTTTGGTTTGTTTACCTAATTGGCAAGGTTCACAAACAACATCTAGCTTTTTACCAAGATTGGGAAGACCTCTAACAATGCCTAATGTTTCAAGCTTCTTTAAGTCTTTAAAGTTCATGTGGCCTAAACGTTGATGCCACAAGTCAAGCTTATTGCACTCATGTGCCATGTTGCTAGTTAGAGGATCTATCTCAAGACAATAACAATTGTCTATAGACCTTTTGACACTTAAGACAATCTTGCCCTTTTTATCAATTATTGTGCACACATCTTTGTTAAAGCTAACTTCCTTAAAGATTTCACATAAGTGAGTGATGCTTATTAAGTTAACTTGTAACCCATCAACATATAAAGTATTTTGAAGTTTAGACAATCCAGGGATACATATTGTTCCATTGCCAAGAACTTGCTTTTTGATGTCATCCCCAAAAGTGACCCATCATTCATCCTTTAAAACAAGATTCTTAAGGAACTCTTTGTTCCCAGTCATGTTCCTAGAGCAACCGCTATCTAGGTACCAAGAGTAGGAGGAGTTGGATCTTAAAGCATATTGTGCAACTAGACATTTAGGTGTGTCTTTTCTAACCCACACTCTATTCACAATATGCCTCTCACTCTTACAACTATCATGCTTTGACTCAATATTAGACTTGTCAACGGGTACTTTGACCTCATTGGTCACATTTTCAAATATATCAAACAAAGCATTATCAATTTTCTTGTGCATAGTAGAGTGAGGCACAACACATGCACAATACGCCTTTCACTCTTACCACTATCATGCTTTGACTCAATATTAAACTTGTCAATAGGTACCTTGACCTCATTGGTCACATTTTCAAATATATCAAACAAAGCATTATCAATTTTCTTGTGCATAGTAGAGTGAGGCACACACAAGATTTAGCAAGCAACTCATCAACAAGTTTCTTCACAACATGCTTTTCCAAGGTCTTCTAAGGTCTTCCAAGGTCTTCCTAGGTCTAGTACTATATCCATACATGGATGATTGCCTAGGTCCATTCAAAGATATATCATGAAAATCATTATCAAGTTCGCATTTACAAATATATTCAAAGCACCTAGGTCAAATATGTCCTACCATATTACAATGATGACAAATAGGAATAAATTTGAGAACTTTACAATTTGCATTTTCTTCCAAAGCTTTTGGTCTTTTCACAATTTTTCCTCTTTAAAGTGCAACCCTTGATGCTTCACCTTTTACATTTGAGGTTGTTGCTCCTTGACGTTGATCTTGCTGTGATCTTCCATTTAACTTCCTTGTTGATGAGGCATCTTTGGTATCTTTCATTGCTTTACCTTGAGAGAGAGTACCTACATTTGTTTTAACACTTGCTTTGACAAAAGTAAATTTGTTAGTAGAAGAGGTTTCCTTCTCATTGATATATCCCAAACCTCTTTTGTCACATGTATGCTTACCACTTTTAATGAGGGTTTCAACCTTGTTAGAACTAGATGACATCTTGTTAATCATCCTACTTGCCTCGTCAAGTTTATCACTAAGCATCCTATTTTTAATGGCATATTTCTCTAAGATGTCATCACTTTTCCTAACATCTTCACGTGATTTATCTAGCCATTGTTCATACTTTTTCTCTTGATTTAAGTGCTCACTAAATTTGGCTTTAAGCATGTTTTCTAGCCTTTTAGCACTAACAAGAGAATTATCCATTTGCTCAATTTCTAGCTTCAAGATGCTAAGTCTATTATAGCTATCTTTTAAGTTCATTTCTAGACATAAGATCTTGTCTTTAAGTTTATTGAATTCTTTTGAGCCTAGACCATGATTATCTAGTTTCCTATTGAGGGACTTTTTGACATTAGATAAGCGTTCATTTTATTGATCTTTTTCTCATCTAAGTCAATCGATTCCACAAAAGAAGCCACATAGGAATGCACTTCCTTAATCACGACTATATCAAAGATAAAAACACAAACACTACAAAAGGAAGAATCTATCTAAGTGCGTCTAGACACCCACTTTGAGACAACATGAAATTTCCCTTCAGCAATATAGTGTAGAATATACCTAAAGGGGGGTGAATAGGTATAGGTCCAAATTCTTCCAATACACTTTTTATGTAGAACAATGATATACACACTTGATGTGTCTAACAAAATATTGCATGTTAACACAAATTAGAATATAAAACACAAGTGATACAATCAATGAGAATATGGAAGATAATCAAAAAATAAAAACAAAACTTGATACAATTATTTTTACGTGGTAAATCTCCTAATAAGAAACGTCCACGGGTTGAATCTACAACTACTGATAAGCAAATCCACTTTGTTAAAAGAGATACACACTCAAGGCAATCAACACATGATATACTCTCTAAGCTATCAACTTTTAGTCTATCCAAGAACCAAGTGGATACACCTTGCCACTAACTTCCTAATCGAGACAAATCGCTTGCCTCTAGAAAGCCACACCCTAGGCTAGACTTATCACAAGTCTCTAGGGAGAATTCCTTGCTTAGTTGATTCGAGCCCTTTGCTTATAACTAAGACTTCCTTGCTTGGTTAACCGAACCTCACGTCCTAACCAAAACTTCGCTTGGACTTACTTAAAGGCCTCACACCTCTTAGCCAAGACTTCCCTTGCTTATCTAATTGGAGCCCCACATTCCTAGACAAGACTTTGTGCTCGAACTGACAAAGAGCCTAACACTCTAAGCCAAGAATTCCAATGTTCAATGTTGAAGAATCACTCAACAACAAGAGACTTCACACCTATTACAAGGCATATGATCTAAGTGATGCAAATGCTGCAAACACAATCAAATAGAGAAAGTTGATCACATAAACTCTATGAACATGCAAGAGATAACTAGATTATGCTTTCGACACTCAATCACAAAGTTATCTAGAAATCAAAGCATGTAAATCAATAAGAAATAGATTAGAATATTCAATATTACAATGACAAATCCTAGTTCTTAGATCATGAAATTAAAATCTAAAAATCAACAATCAAGCTCATCACAAAATATTTCTAGAATCAATTTCATGTGAATCAAATTTAGCTTTCAAATATTGTTCAATAAAAATCACAAAAAGATATAACTAAAAAATCATTCAAACAAGTATAAAGTAGGAATCAAAACCATTCTAGGAATTTTTCATCAATCAAATAATAAGAACAATCAAGTTGATCAAGAGAAAAATGCAAAGAAGATGATTACCATACAAAAAGATGAAACACGAAATCTGCGATTTCTGTGGAACTTTTTTGACTCTAAAAATATTTGGGACTTGTTCCTCTCTTCAAGACCAAGGATTTTGGTTTTTGAATCACTAAATTTGGAGTTGATCTGAGAGAGATATGACAAAAACAAAATACCAAAAATTGTGTTAAGTTGTATACGGGATTTTGAAATATATAGGGAGGGAAAACTTTTGAAGAAGGAAAAGGGGCAAAGTGGTCATTTGGGCACACTGCCTTTGATCCCTGTGGAGGTACGTGTCCACCATGGGGAGGCTGAGAGGCCTTCTTCCTATGGTGGCCACGTACCTCCACGGGAAGGAAGGGTGGTGGCCTTTTACCACTTCTCCTCTCCTTCGCTCCCTGTTACGCACCTTGCGCCTTCTTCGACCGTTTTTCAGTCTCTGAACTCAAAATTTGAATCCGTCTTTGGATTATGAACTGTAACTCAACAAAACATGAGGAAGACTATGACAACTTGATATAAAATCGACTCAATACACGATGACAAAGACAATGCATTGTACAAGAACATAAAGAGACGTAACTTCCTTGTTTAAACTCGAAATCAAATGAGTGAGTAACTGAAATGACTAGTACTTAACAAGGAATCATATAAGATTATATTCTAGTTCAAAAACAAAAAAAACAAATAAACATAATACCACACAAGTATGTAATTTCCTAGACATAGTCTTAGAACATGCAATTCTACAATGTATGACAATATGAGATCAATGCATGAGCATACTAAATCATGTGTGTGAATGTGTTATTACCAAATGAGCACTACTATGCATGGACACATATGATTGCAATGTATGTGTGTACAGGTTGCTCAACGATGCAGGGACACACATGTATGAATTGTGTGTGTGTGTGCTTATGCCTTGCAAGAGGAAGAAGTATCTTGATACCTTAACATCCAAGAAGGCGTTTTTCCTCTTGAAGATGATATTTGCATGAGAAGTTGCTTTCTTCCTTTAAAGCTCCTCTTCCCCAAGAACCATCTAAGCAACTAACCATGACATATAAAGAAAGTTTTGCAATGGATTTAAGCCAATATAAATCTAAATTCTAACAACCTTGTAGGTATTTTCAATAGGTATCAGAGTGAGTCACTTAAAGCAATTAGTGTGATTTGGGATGTATAAGGTTTTTTACTAGGATAACAACCTTTTGTCTATAATTGTATGTTATGGTTGTCTTCCTTTGTTGATTGGGAAAATGTTTGTTTTGTTGAAAATGCTCATGAAAGACTTCACTAAGTCTATTGATGAGCAAGCTTGGTTGGATTGTCAAGAAAGGTTTCTCTTCTCCAAGTTTTATATTTGATGGAGTAGTTTCTCCAAACCAATATTTTCATGAAGTATGAATGAGGTTTATTTTTGAGAAGTTGAAACTTTTAGATCTTTTTGCCATTCATAGTTGTGTAAATTTTGAAACACCTTTCTCTTAATAAAGATTCAAATATGGTGAAAGAGGCATGGAATAGATTCCAAGCTATTTGTGAAAAATGTTCTTCTTGTTTTATATTTTATTTGTCTACTAATAATTTTGTTGATAAGCTTGAAAAGAATGTTAGTGACAAAAGCAAAGAAGAAGAAGTTTTCTTGGAGGATGATCGTTCTAGACATGACCACTTGACTTTGCAACTCAATGAAGGGGATTGCAAATCAAAGACCACCAACTTCAACTTGATACCCAGAGCTCAATCTCTTGAGAAGGAAAGAGATAAAACTTTGAAGGAAGTTAAAGTGAAGAATGAAGTGATCAAATGTCTAGAAGAAAAGAAGGTTAAAGATGCTCTTGTGTTAGATAGTTTAATGAGTGATTTTGCTAATAATTTGTTTTTCTCTTGAAGGAAACTATCAAAGACAAGGAAGAGAAGTTGTCAATCATACAACCAAAAAGCTTGGTGATCTTAATGAAGATTCAAGTGACTTAAGCTTTGTAGTTGAGCAAGTTGGGTCTCCTACAACTAAAGGCAAGTCACTAAAGAATAAAAGGATTTCAAAGGCCAATCTTCCAAGGTCAAGTGCAAAATCAAGAAGAGTAAGGAGCCTTCACCGTCGGTACACTCTCACCTAAATAGTATCATCTCCATATTTATTCCGGTTTGTGATTTTTGAAATGTTATAGTGCATACTAAATCTAGATGCCATGAGTATATTAGATGATGCAAACTAGGGAATGAGATGCATGTTAGTAAGATGAGAAAATCTTCTATGAATTTTTCTTAGATGATAACACTTTGGATTTTGTGTGTGATAATGATAATCATGTGAGGAAAATTGTCAAGAAGATTTGGGTGAAAATGAGTTTTTCACATGATCATATGTATAGTCTTGATAATATCTTTGTTGATAGCAATAATATTGTTTTTAACATGAGAAATATCTTTATAGAGAAGATAGTTGATGATTTATCTTCTAGATATAATATTTCCATGAGAAATGATCATGTTGGTTTATGTGTTTGTGCTCCCAAGACCAAATGGGTCAAAGGTGAGTGCTCTTACCATTAGTGTAAATTGTACATGTGAGTTAGCTTTAAGATTAGTGTCTAGTTTTTAGTAACTTAGCTAGCTAGCTTTGTTTCTCTATAACTTTGACCTGAACTTAGCTATCTCACAAATATTGCTATGATAGTCGAAATTTGTTGATCAACTTTTAAGAAGTTGTATATCATGAAATATATATGGTAATGATTTTTGTTAAGACTTTTGGAGAAAGTCATTTTTGTGTTTGAGTTGAAATGTTGAGTCTTTATTCTCTTGGGTCGACACACCAACAACTTGTTTGTCATGAGGACAAATAAGCCATAAGAACTCATAAAAAGAGCGAAGGCTTTGCATTTGATGAAAAAGCTTGCTTAGGTATTTCTATATCCTAATGCTTGCTTTCTAGCTTTTCATCTTTCAACTCTATGTTTGCATTACGTCATGTAGCATGTCATATTAGAGAACTAGTATAGCATTCATTTGATTCTCATTGACATTTGTTCTCTAAAGATCTTTTGGTGATATGTTCATAATGATCGTATTCATGATGCTTGAAATGCTTGTTTGATTGTTGAGTGGCATATTTTTGAAAAATATGAGATTCATTTTTCTTTGGAAGCTACTCTCTTGAGAAGAAATGATCTTAAGTAAGTCTCTTTGTATTGCTTTTAGATCATGTGCTTGTGAGCCACAAAATGTTGGTTTTCAAAAATGCACTTTGCTTCTCTTGTATATTTGGTTGAGTAAGTTGAGTTTGATATATATAAGTTGTGGATACACTTTGAAGTCCTTTGACTAGTACATTTAAGATGACTTTTGGTTGGTATCCATTTTGCTTCAGCAAATACATGGTACTTAACAAGCACCTTCATGGAAAGGGCTACACACCTTGGTTGTACAACCGCCTAATGTAGGAAAGGGCTACGCCATCGTGATGAGTGAAAGCCGTCATGAAGCGTATTTGTTTATGTTAGAAAAATCAAAGAAGTGTTAAAAAGAATCAATAAAAGAAAAAAAAAATCTTTGATTCAAAGCCAAAATAAGAAACAAAAGGCTTTAAGAAGTTTAGTTGAAAATCAAGTTTGCTCGGGTTGTCAAATAGAAATGGGATAACGAGCCACATGCACACACAAGCTCATATGTTGAAATCTATTATCTTAAAAAGCATAAAACCAGATGATAATCGGTTTGACCTTTCATAGAAAAGCTTAAGATGAATAGATGTTAATATGGTTTGTATATTTGATTATCAAATTACTTCTTTTCATATACTTGAAGCTAAATCTTCACACACACACACACACACACACACACACACACACACACTTTTGCTTATATGGTATTTTGATACTCTAGCAATTTTAGAAAAATTATGGGAGAGATTGAAAATCTTTGTGTATCTCTCATAGTTTGTGGAGCTTATTTGATAAATCTCATTGAAATTGCTTGAATGTGTGATTGTGTGGATTTCTTTTTAAACAATATTATATCTTTATCTTAGATAGAGCACTTGTCAAGGGGGAGCATAGTGTGCTAGACTTTGTTCTTTTTTATGATATGTTCAAATGTTTCAAGTTGGTATTTGTTGGCATATTCTTTGGTTAATATAATAAATCTTTTAGATATTGTTTCATATGTCTTGCTTTGCATGATGATTCTTTGTATTTCTATATGCCTTTGTATTTTTGGTCACAATTAATACATGAATTTTTTTTTAATAATTGTATGATTGTATTGCAATCACCTTCTCCCTGTTTGGGGTTGTATAGTAGTTAAGATTGCAATCAATTTCTTCATTCTTGAGGTTGATAAGAGAGTAATTGCAATGAGTTCCTCTTAGTGTGGGGTCGATAGTAATTGTAGTTGTAGTCAATTTTGCAATGAGTTCCTTTTTGTTTAGGGTTGATAGTAATTATGGTTGTAATCAATTCAATTGATTATGGTTGCAAAATATTCCTCCATGCTTAGGGTGTTAGTAATTGTGGTTGTAATCAATTTAATTGATTGTAGTTACAGAAAATTCCTCTTTGCTTTGAGTGATAGTAGTTGTGGTTGTAATCAATTCTCTTATTGATTAGGGTCGAGATGATTGTTGTTGATATCAATTCCTTCATATTTGGGGTTGATATGATTGTTTATGCAATTGTTGTACGTGGTAGAAATGACCAATGTGCTTAAGAATAAAATTTATGTTTTTGTGATTCATTTTACCTTGATGAGTTTGTTGTGGTGTATAGATTTGAATAACCTTTGTTAGGTTAACATGGATATCAAAAAATAATCAAGGGAGAAGATAAAGGAGCTAAACACAAAGGTGGTTTAACAAGATGCAAAAATCAAGAACTTGGAAGAAACCATTTCTTCATGTTTATCATCCACCTCCAAATGTGAGATCACTTTGTGATTGTAAGGTATCTTTTTCTTTTTTCGTTTTGGCTTCATTTTATATCAAAAAGGGGGAGAAATATGATATTATTTTAGCATATCTTCTTATTGTATGTGTCAAGTTTTGAACTTCATATGCCATGTAATATCTTGGATGAGATATTTTTGATGGATATGCATGTATTTAAGGGGAGCATACATGTATCCATTTTTGAACTTAATTGTTATATTCCACATTGATCTTAAATGTCATATTCTTGTCAAGTATATTGCCATATATTATTTTGGATATTCTTGTGCTTTCAAGATTTTATTCGATTTTATCCAATTTTCGTTATTAATCAAATTGACGAAAATACCCTAACTAGTCACAATAATATATCAAGTGTATAAAGTGCGGAATCGTAAATGACACAAGATATTTACGTGGAAACCCTCACGGGAAAAACCATGGGCTGGTAAGTGCGCCACACTCGAACCTTGAATCCACTAATGATAAATGTTTACAACCTAATCCTGGTATGTAACTCACTACCACTACCTAATCCTGGTATAAGTGAACCTAGTTCAATTGTTTGTGATTTAAGCTACCTAATCCCGGAAGAAACACAAGATTTACTTTTCAATAAAGAGATAATAAAACCTAAGTGAATATGATGATATCCAAAGTGCAAATAAAGCTAGATAACCTTAGATGCCTATCTAGGATGATGAAATAACAATTAATGCAATCCTAGATATCAATAGCTAAATGACATGTCATAAAGCTTAGCTAATCAAGATTAAGCAAACCTAGATAGCTATCATAATACACTCAATCATGTCAACACAACAATCTCTATCTTAAATACTAGAATTTAATCTAAGGACATGGAAGTTAATTAAGAGATGTCTTAATATGAAAAACACTAAAATTAGATGAAATTAGTGAAGAACATACCAAGGGATGTGTGATGACCAAAACCCATGCAAGAAAGCATCCTAACTAAGCTAGATAATGCTAGATGATATTTTGATACATATGAAAATGATTTTGAGTGTATAAAGGTGAGTTCTTGATTTGATTTGCTCTCAAATTCTCTCTTTTAAACTCTAGGGTTCTTAGTGTGAAAAGAACTAAATTTAGAGAATTAGAAAGTGGTATATTTATAGACATCAAGAATAGGGCATGTGAAAAGACAAGTTTTCCTTTGAAATCACCGTTCGGTGGTTTCAAAACCGCCAAATTGATCCCGAGAGAACAAGGGATCATCAGTGGTCACATTTGGCGGTTTCAAAACAGCTGATTATGACCGCCGAATTAAAACCGACTCTAAATATCTATCAGGTATAGAACGACGATTTCATTCTACGGTTTCAAAACCACCGATTAAACTACCGAATTGAGACAGAGATATTTATTTCAATCAGGTCTAAAACGGCAGTTTCGAATGGCGGTTAGGCCACCGATCATAACCGTAAAACCAATCTAGAACCTTCTGGAATCAAACGGCGGTCATGGCCATTGATCAAACTGCCGTTTCACCACTGATGGTGAAACCAAAGGAGAGGCCAAAGGCATTCTCCAAAGGCGATCTTCACGCTGAACCAAGCACATATTCGTGCATGCGCGGTCGTTTCCGAACAACATTGGGGAACGAATTACAAGTCACATAAACACACAACAAGATATAACAACCATGTGCAAGTGTGACTATGTGACATGTGAAGAGTATGCACACAAATGCAAGAATGCTAAATGTGTGTGTGCCACTTGATCTTTTCAAAGAAAAATAAGCACTAAAGATATACCTTTGGAGTGTTGTCACCTTGAGGTCTTGAAACGGGCATTTGAGCTTGATCCTTACTCACCTAAACTACCTTTACAAGTCAAACCCCAATTGTGGTTCATCCATGAAATAAGCCAATCAATAAATGGGAACCTTACAATCTCCCCTTTTGGCTATTTCGTGACAAAACCACCACTAACATTGATTCCAAACAAAAAAATAGAAACTAAGGGTCTACAAAGATTTTCTACATTATAAAGAGATATCTAAAAATAAAATCTTCAAGACTTCAATCTCTTGTAAAAAATCAAACCTTCAAAGCAAATATTCTATACTATCTAATACAAGTAAATGTGAGATTAATCAAGTGAGAACATAAACAAGCATTTGCATTTAAGAATTTAAGTCAACATCATGCAATGTATGTGTAATGCAATGCTCCCCCTCAAAGGGTTACTCCCCCTTAATGTGTATTCTCTCCAACATGTAAATTTGCTACTTTAATTAGCACAATAAGCATACTCCCCTTACTCAATACTACTCCCCCTTTTTGTCATGAGATAGGCAAAGAAGTATTCCCCAAACGGGTCACTTGTACCAAAGAGAGATAGAAGCATACATGTCATTTGCATAATCATATAAGACACTTTATGCAACTCAATTAAATGGAGAGATACAAGGAGATTTATTTTCATAGAAAATGTGTGAATAAAAATGCTTTATATGCAAAACAAATTGCATTTAAGTCCAAAAATTAATGGTATTTTGCAAAGCAAATGACAAAGGTTTCCTAAGGGAATTCAAACCAGTTTCACCATTTGTCATGAATTAAAACAAGGATATAGAGAATTTATTGATTTCAATTTTAGAGCACTATATCCAAACTTTATAAGCGAAACATGTCATGAGCAACTTTGCACCCTATTTGATTTTTCCGGATAAGATATCCGTATGATAGTAGACATTTTCAACAAATAAAGGGAGAGAGACATTTAGATTTTACAATCCTTAGAACAAATACAAGATCCTTTATTCATTTTGAGTCTCATAAGCTTTTCACACATTGTTTTTCATTTAAGAATTGTAATCATCAATTCATGATTTTTCATTTGAGCATGTCATTTGAATTTCTTGTTTTTCATATGTCATTAGCATGTTATTAAGAATCATCTTGTCATGGAGATCATTATAGGTCATTCAATAGGTACTTCCTAAGTTAATCTTCTAGTCCAAAAAATGCATGTTTGAACATAAATATAACATGTATTGAATTCAAAGCATGGTTCAAACTTATTAAGATAAAAACATATATACATATGTGCAACCAAGATACTCAAGCAATTAAAAAGAGGCATAAAATTTTTCAAATTTTTGCATGCAACAAATATGCAATTGTTCTCTTTGCTTGAGTTCCCAAAATGGGGTCAATCACCAAAACACATCACTCCACGAGACATATCCGAATAGATATACTAATGGTTTTAAATCTTGTTGCATCCAAGGGTTTTGTAAATAAGTCCGCTAGTTGATCATTAATGCCTACATGTTCAAGCACTATGCATTTATTTTCAACAAACTCTCTAATGAAGTGATAACGGATGTCAATATGCTTAGTCCTAGAGTGTTGTACAGGATTCTTGGAAATATTAATAACACTCATTTTATCACAAAAGAGAGTGAGTGTACCTTGGTTGAATCCGTAGTCGACTAGCATTTGCTTCATCCATAGGAGTTGTGTGCATCCACTCCCCGTGGCTATGTACTCGGCCTCAACTGTGGACAAGGAAATCGAGTTTTGCTTCTTGCAAAACCAAGACACCAAGTTTTTACCTAGAAAGAAGTAACGGCTCGATGTGCTCTTCCTATCATCGTAATTTTCTGCCCAATCCGCATCACTAAAACAAACTAAACTAGCATTATTTTCAAAAGAGTACCAAATCCCATAATTGGATGTCCCATTCACATAACGAATGATTCTCTTAACGGAAGAGAAATGGAACTCCTTAGGATCTGCTTGGTACCTAGCACACACACCTATACCCATACTAAAAGAGATATCGGGGCTTACTTGTAATCAAATAAAGCAAGCTACCAATCATGCCACGATATATAGTTTGTTCCACACTTTTTCCACTAGCATCTTTGCTAAGCTTCAAAGTGGTACTCATAGGTGTATTACAATGTTTGGCATTTTCAAGACCAAACTTCTTTACTAGGTTTTTAACATATTTAGCTTGGGTTATAAAAATCTCATCATTTAATTGTTTAGTTTGTAAACCTAGAAAGCAACTTAGCTCACCAACAAGACTTATCTTAAATTCATTAGGCATAACTTCAACAAATTGTTGGACCTTGGTGTTGTTGGTAGAGCCAAATACAATGTCATCAACATAGATTTGAGCTATAAATAACTCATCTTTGTTTCTCTTAATGAATAAGGTCTTGTCAACACTACCCCTTATGTAGTCATTGTCAACAAAAATTTGTGTGAGGCACTCATACCAAGCCCTCAGTGCTTGTTTCAACCCATATAGAGCCTTTTGAGGCGATAGACATGGTTGGGGTGGTGAGCATCCACAAACCCCTTGGATTCTATTTGAGAGGTGTAGCATGTATAACTAATGAGATTAGCTAGTTGACGCCTAGTCCTAACACCCTTATTAATTTCTCTAATGATGTCTTGTTTATCATGGAGTTTCTTAACCTATGAAGCGAGTTTATTAGAGTTCAAGAGAGAAACTTTATCAATAGGTTGTGTGTCCTCTACATTAGAAGTCTCCACAACATTCTTCAAGGGAGAGTCATCATCTACAGCAACCTCCTCCTCATAGTCATTAGGCTTGAGCCTTTTATCATCAATGACAACATTGGATGATTCCATGACGCATTGAGTCTTCAAATTGAAAACTCTATAGGCTCTACTATTTAAGGTGTATCCAATAAAGATGCATTTATCACTCTTAACATCAAACTTGCCAAGGTGATCACGGTCATTTAATTTGTAGCATGTGTTTCCAAAGGTATGGAAGTAGCTCACATTTGGCTTTCTACCTCTCCATAACTCATAGGAGGTCTGTCTAGTGTGGGCCTTAGGAAAACTCTATTCCCTATATAGCAAGCCGTATTATCGGCTTCGGCCCATAGATTCCTAGGGACATTATTGCTAAGCAATATGACATGGGCCATCTCTTTAAGACCCTATTCTTCCTCTCAACAACTCTTTTTTGTTAAGGTGTTCTAAAAGCCGAAAACTTATGGGAGATGCCTACACTATTACAATAGGTTCTAAAGGAAACATTCTCAAATTCTCTCATATGGTCACTTCTAATCTGTTTGATGCCTTTAATATTTGAGTTCATTTCATTTTGAAGTTTATTACAAAACATTTTAAACTTGTCAAAAGTTTCGGATTTTTCTCTAAGGAAATATGTCCATGTGAACCTAAAGAAATCATCTATACAAACAAAAATGTATCTCTTTCCACCTAAACTCTCGGTTTGCATAGGACCCATAAGATCCATGTGGAGAAGCTCTAGGGCTCCTTGGTGGAGGGATACTTGCCCTTTTTATGCATGATTTTGGTTTGTTTCCCTTGTTGTCAAGGTTCACTAACACCATTGGATTTCTTCCCAAGCTTGGGAAGGTTACGCATAACATTGAACTTGTCTAGGATTCGTAAATCCTGAAAGTTCATGTGGCCAAGTCTTTCATTCTACAACTCAACTTGCTCATCCTTGGACACATTGTTTGCGACTATTCTAGCTTCAAGACAATAACAATTGTCGATAGATCTCATACCTTTCAACAAGGTTTGTCCATTAGGCAATAGGATTGAGCAATCATTTTTGCTAAATAAGGCGGAAAGTCCTTCATCACTTAGATGTGAAATGCTTATTAAATTGGCTTTTAAGTCATCAACATACAAAGCATTGGACAAGGAAGGTAATCCGGGAATAGAAATGGTTCCTTTCCCTACAACTGTCTTTTTAGATCCATCATCAAAGGTAACACATCCTCCTTCCTCCATGACAAGAGTCTCAGAAAAAAATATTGTTTCCCGTCATGTGCCTAGAGCACCCACTATCTAGATAACAAAAATTAGAATAATTTGCCTTCAAGGCAATTTGTGCAACATGGCAAATATTTTCATTCTTTCTAATCCACCTAGGAGAAACATTTTCTTTCCTAGTGGTCTTTGGTACATGGGCTCTAGTTGTCATAGGATCATGCATATTAATTTTATCATCCCTAGGTACCTACATCATGGCTCTTTTCTTTTTCTTCTCAACCATGCTTTTTATTCTACACATTTTGAAATAGTGAAAGCACTTTGGTCTAATGTGACCATCAAAACCACAAAAATGAAATGTAGGGATGAAGTTAGGGATCATACCATAACCTTGTGCTTGCATTGGAGCCTTCCCATGTCATTGTGGTTGAATTGGTTCAATGTATCTTCATTGTTGAACCAATCTAGCTTGCTTCCTTGCTTGAGGTTGCATGATTGGTCTCTTTCCTTTGTTGTGAGCCATTTATCAAGGAAAGTTAACTTATGGAGCTTTTAAGGGTTGAGCTTGTGGTTGTCTTCTTGGAGTCACCTTCATTTGTGCACTATGTAAGCATTGTCCTAGATCAATCTTCTTCCTAGGAGTTTACACCTGTGAGGTTTTGTTGGTTGCTCAAATACTTGACAAACACGGTCTTGTTCTGAGTAGAGGTCTTCTTGCCATCTTCAAACCTAAGACCTCTCTTGTCATAATGATTCTTTCCAACACTTAGGATGTGGTCAAGTTTTTCGGTGCTAGAAGTCATCCTAGTCATTGACTTTTTAGCTTATTCAAGCTCCCTCTTTAAACCTTATTCATTCCTCTTAGATAAATCTAACTTCTATTAGCTTATCTTCAATTTTCTTTGCTCTTTCCACTTGTTCACTTAAGTGGTCAATATGAGATGAAAGCTCTAGATTCTCTTCTCTTAATCTTTGAATCTTTCTCTTGATATTCATCTTTAAGCTTTTAAACTCAGCAAGGTATTCAACAAGAACCTTTTTCTCCACATTTCCATTTGTGAAGTGAGATGAGGAGTCATATTCACTTAAGTCATTTTCATCTTGACTCTCTTCCTCTTCTTCACTAGCACTCTTGCTCTTGTGGGATGAGGCAAAAGCTAGGAAGATGGCCATGAGTTCTTCATCATCCGAAGACTCATCTCCCTCATTGGAGTCATCACTACTTCCACTCCAAGTGGCGGCTATCACTTTTCCCTTCTTCTTGTCATTATGATTAGCACATTCAGGGGCAAAGTGACCTATCCCACCACACTCATAGCATCAGACCCCTTTCTTTTCGGTTTTCTCCTGCCTAGGCTCAAACTTCTTGAAAGGACCCTTTTTCTTCAAGTTTTGGCCTTTTAATCCAAAGCCCTTCTTTCCAAACTTCATAATCTTATTGAACCTTCTCACAAATAAGGCAACGTCTTCGTCTGAGTCAATCTTTTTCTCCTTCTCAACTTTTGAGACTTTCAAAGCAATCCTCTTTTTCTTTTTAGGAGGTGTGAATGTAGGAGTCTTTCTAGACTCATAGGCAAGAAATCTCCTTATCACCTCACTCGGCTTCCAATCCTTATATCCACTATTTTCTTCTAAAGCCATAACCTTTAATTCAAACCTATCGGGGGAGAGATCTCATAATTTTATGCTTGATTCTTCTATCCGAATACGGGTCACCAAGTTGATGGCTTTGATTGACAATATCCATCAACTTGATCTCGAAGTCATTGAAGTGTTCGTCCTTCTCCATCCTAAGCATCTCAAATTTTGTTTGGAGGACTTGAAGCTTGGAGTCCTTGACAACTTCGGTACCTTCATGTGCAACTTCTAGGATGTCCCACGTCTCCTTAGCGATCTTAGTGTTTTGAATCAATTTATATTGATTCTCATCCATTGCATATAGGATGGCATGCATCGCCTTCTGAAAATACGTACAAGGTTATACTAAACAACCTAGAGGGGGGGGTGAATAAGTTGACACTCTAATTTTAAAAACTCTATCGTGACTTATGTCAAAACCTTGGTGAGCATACAAATTAATATTTAACATAATTGTTATGAAAAAACAATTAACAATCGAATCAAATAAGTCAATAACTCACTTAACATGTATGCTTAATTCACCACCCTTAGTCTACAAAAATATATAACAACAAACAATGTATCTCATTACAAGTATATTCAATGAAGAGCAAATTTCACAAGTTGTACTTTGAATATTACAATGTAATTACACTGAGTAGAACTTCACAACTTGATATAGAATATTATAAGATACAATGTTTAAACACTTACAACATACAAGAGACAAGTGTTGATTCAACCAATAATGTGTGCATCTCTTTCTTTACCAATAACTTGTTTGCAAGGATGTGAGGAAATGAAGATCTTAAACAAGTTATATTAATCGTACATACAAATATAAAGAGATAGAGATAGAGATATTTGACACATTGATTTTTACGTGGTAAACCTCCGAAGAGGAAACATCCACGGGTTGAATCCACAACCACTAGCAAGAAATCCACTATGACGAAAAAGACTTACACATTCAAGGCTATCAACTCATGATATCCACCCTAAGCTATCAAATCCTAGTCTACCCTCAGGCCTAATGAACAATCTAGCCTACTTCCCATCTGAGATGTGTCCTATACCTCTAGGAAGCAACTTCCTATCCAAGACGCTCACGTCTCTAGGAAGATTCCCTTGCTTAGCTATCAAGATCACAAATGATTGTAGTCAAGCTTCCCTAGTTCAACCATCCGGAGTACCAAACTCCTAGCTAAGACTTTTGCTTAGTTATCCGAATCCTCTTGACGCTAACTAAGACTCCTTGCTTGGCTATCCGGACACTTTCCTAGCTAAGTCTTCTTGCTCAAATTAAGGCTTCACTCACCTTAACAAGAGACTTCCACCTTTTACAAGGCAAATGATCTAAGTGATGCAAATGATGCAAGCACATTCAACATAAGACATATGATCAATATGAACTATGGAAACTAGAATTAGACAATGAGCACACAATGTATGATATTCTAGTTTAACAATCTAAGTGATGCAATCATACAAGATGATGCATGAACATATGAAATGTATAGATCAAGTACAAATAATGTATACATAGACTTAATCATGTGAGCACGCAAGTTAAATATTGTCTAGTCATAAAACATGAATTGAAACCTAGAGCATGCGAAACACCTAACACATGTAATTTCTAGTTTCATTCACAGAGCTAACACTTGAATAAATCATATACATGAAGCACATATTCAAGATATTAGAAACATATACCAAAAATGCTAGAATCACAAAATATGATCAATGAATATTCTAGCAAGTATTTAGAGCAATTATATAATGAATAATCAATTAAATCCTAGTTAGCTCTAAACACAAAATCAAATGTGATAATCTTAGATTTGTTCAAATAAAGGATCCAAGCACAAGCTAAGGTTATTAATCATGAAATGAGTCAATCAAATCATAAATAACCATAGATATCAAACTAATCACAATACAACTCTCAAGCATGTGGAAAACTAGAATTATAGAAAAGTAGTTCACATTTATTTCTAATTAGACTTGATTAAGTTTGATTATGAAGCTATCTTTATCAATATAATTCACCATACATACACATACATATAGAAGAAAAAAACCCAAGGTAATTGAAGATCATAAAAGAAGAAATCACAAAGTTTAGTTCAATACCTAGGAATCCCGTGCAGTTTTGGTTTTGAGGGTATAACTGTCACAAAACTCAATCAAACAACTGCAAACCTTTTTGAAGAAGGTAGGAGACTTAAATACAAAGATTCTCCAACTTGAATCACTCAATTTGGAATCCGAATGAGAAAGTTATGGTGTTTTGATGTTGGGAAAATTGGAGAGAAAATTCTACACTATATCTTTTTCAAATTTTCTTCTTTCTATGAAATGGGAGGGAATGCAGAGTATTTAAAAGAATTCAATAGAGGGAAAAATGAGCCAATCAAAGGCTGCCACATCACCTCCACATGTAGGGTGCATGTCCCACACATGGGCAGAGAGTCATCTCAGCTGTGTGGCACACGTGGCTTCCAAGTCATGGCCTTTGGCCATGCTTGCTCCTCTCGCGCACCTCTCGCGTTCTTCGACCGTATTTGGGCCTTTGAACTTTGATTTTGAATTTGTCTTTGGATTACAAATCGTGACTCCCTCACGCACAATGAAAACTATAAAACTTTGACAAAAGATTGAGAATTCATCTTAGAAAACGATAACGAAGACAACTCAACGAATGAGAATGCAAAGTAGCGTAGCTACATCGTTTGGACTTGAAACCTAATGAATGAGTAACCGAAATGACCGGGACTCAATAAGGAATCATATGAGATCATGTTCAAGTCCAAAATATAATAAACACAAACAAATAAATACAATGTGACACAAGCATGCCATATCTACGAGATAATAATAAAACATGCAATTCTACAATGTTTGTCAATATAAGACCAATGCATGTGAATACTAAAATGTGTGTGAATGTATTATACCAAATGTTTGCACAACGATGCAAGGACACATATGAATGAATTATGTGTGTATGCGCTTACGCCTTGCAAGAGGTAGAAGAAACTTGATACCGTTAGCATCTAAGTATGCGATTTTCCTCTTAAAGACGATATTTGCATAAGACATCGCTTTTAACCTTTGAAGCTTCTTTTCACTGAGAACCACCTAAGCAACACCTATTACAAATATAGAGAGTTTTGCAATGGAATCAAGCTAATCTAAGTCAAGAACCTTGCTCCTATTCCATTTCGATGCCTCAAACTCTTACGCCTTCCATTGCGCCTTAGGCTTGAGAACATCCTCTTCTCCACCCGTAGGAGTCATCATCGATGATATGTAGCCGTCTTCAACCACCATCTATGCCCTATCATGGATTTGACAAATATACGACTCTATCTTGCCTTTCTAAGAGGCATAATTCAACCCGGTGAGTAGGGGAGGTCTCGTGCTAGAAGCACCCTCGTTGCCACCACCATTTCCACCGTTTTCACTCATAATGTTTATGATGAATAAAAGGAATGCAAATGTATGAATGATCAAAAAACACAAAAAAATGCAAAACACACCAAAATGAGCAAAGGATCACCTAAGTATATCTAGGAACCCGCTCTGATACCAATTGATAGTTTATTAAGGTATGCCTAATATTAATCTAGAGTAAGGTGAATAGATTTTATCCGATTTTACCCAATTTTGTTTTTATTCAAATTAAAAAAAATACCTTAACTAGTCACAATAATATATCAAGTGTATAAAGTGCGGAATCGTAAATGACACAAGATATTTACATGGAAACCGTCTCGGGAAAAACCACGGGCTAGTAAGTGCGCCACACTCGAACCTCGAATCCACTAATGTTAAATGATTACAACCTAATCCTGGTATGTAACTCACTACCACTACCTAATCCTGGTATAAGTGAACCTAGTTCAATTGCTTGTGATTTAAGCTACCTAATACCGGAAGCAACACAAGACTTACTTCTCAATGAAGAGATAATAAAACCTAAGTGAATATGATGATATGTAAAGTGCAAATAAAGCTAGGTAACCTTAGATGCTTATCTAGGTTGACGAAATAACAATTAATGCAATCCTAGATATCAATAGTTAAATGGCATGTCATAAAGTATAGCTAATCAAGATTAAGCAAACCAAGATAGCTATCTAATTGGACTATTTTATACCTATTTGAGGTCCTCCATTTTTGATCGTTTGTCTCGTTTTCGAGCGTATTTTTGCATATAATGTTTTATTTGAGCCTTGTGTAAGTCCATATTCCCTACAATAACGTTTGCAGCTTAAAGATTAGTTTGGGAGGTAAAATGAGCCAAAAATGACTGAAATTGTACATGCTCGTGTAGGATACTCAAATTTGGAAGGTAATATCTTCCTCCTCAGATCGAATCACGATGATATCTTTATATATTTGGAAAGCCCTGGAAGTCTAGTTTCCAAAAACATTTGCAGATTACAATTTTGAGCTTTCTGTAGGAAGTTATGCCCATTTTCGTAACAGTGCACAATGTTGAAATGCTGAAATGCTGTCAGGTCAAAACGGCTACTTTAACTGCCAATTACCTCTAGAAGGTCATTTTTTAGGCGAATTTTATGGATAGTTTCATCCTTTCACCCCCAATTCTTGTCCTAACCCCCAAACATTATAAAAACACCATTTTTACTCTTCTCTCAACAAACTTCTTCTTCCTCAAATTTCTTCTTCATTTTCTTCATTTCCAAAAAGAGATAGAAGCTTTCTTAGGCATCCATGGAGGTTTTTCTTCCATGGATGCCTTCCATTTCATCTTCTACCCATCATACACCAATTTAGGAGTAGATTACATAGAGATATGAGTGGTCTTTGGACCAAATTCGAGCCAAGCATGGATCAAATGAGATTAGCACATTTTGGAGGGGTTTTCCACTTGGGTTATCTCTTTTTTCTCTTCTCTTGTATTTCTTGTTTTCTTAAATGTGTAATCCCCACTTGGGAATATTTGTAAACCTATATTTGTGCTCAATATATGTGATGGTTGTTTTTATATCTAATTTGTGTTTTGATTCATTCTTGCTTTTATTGAATACATCTCTATCTTTAAATGCTTGTTTATGGAGATTGGAAATTAATATGTATTCATAGATGAGATTAGGAGTAGATTAATGTAATTTAGAAGTAGTTGTAATCAAATATCCCATTTTGTGTTTGTATGTTTATGGAAGGTGTAAATTAACTTGTATGGATGAGTTTGAGTGACTTAGAGTTAGGATTGTACCTTTGGAGGGGCTCTCCAGGCATAGTCTTGGCTAATTAGCTAGGTGAACCTATAAATTGCCATATTATAAGGGTTTGGTTCATTGTTCTTTAAACAATTGGACTTTAGCTATTTCTCACTCTAGGGGCTCTAGGTGAGTTATGGTTAGAGTTACAATTATTGGTCTTTGGCCATCTTTCACGCTAGGGGCTCTAGATGAGTTATGGTTGGAGATACAATCACTCTTTGCACATGCATTGTAACTAACGTTGTCATTTTACATTACTGTGTTAATATTGGGACTCAATTTAGCATTGGTTTGTAGAATGTGTTCACAAATGTTGGTTGCAGTTTCGTGTACGAGTGGTTCTCAACACACTCTTCGACTGTTAGCTCTATGAATGGGTATAAATCAGATTGAGGCAAGAACGAACCCTTAACTAAAATTGGATGAACTTAATGCCTAACAACTAACTATTTGTGCACTTATGTATGGTGAACTTGTTGAACCTTGTGTGACCATTTTCATTCATCTCACTTATCCATCATTTTATTTATCACTTTAAACACCATTCTTACCCTTCCATATTCTCTTTGTTTTTATTTATTTTCATTTCCATTCTCTACACACACACACACCTCATTGTACATACATTTCACACACACCATTCTCACATTTCTGCATTCTATTTACATGCTTACAATAATAATTAGAACTTGAAACAGTTGATGAATCACACCTCCCTGCGGAACGATACTCTCGCTTGCCGCTTTACTAGTCTTTTGCTAGTTTAAAGCACATTGCGTAGGAAAACCCCTTTTAAAATGAAATAATCTTTTGATCCTCACGATTTCTTAACGAAGGAAAAAGCGAGTATCACTATCACAATACAACACTCAATCATGTCAATACAACAATCTCTATCTTGAATCTAGAATTTAATCTAAGAACATGCAAGTTAATTAAGAGATGTCTTAATATAAAAAACACTAAAATTAGATGAAATTAGTGAAGAACATACCAATGGTTGTGTGATGACCAAAACCCATGCAAACAAGCATCCTAACTAAGCTAGATAATGCTAGATGATATTTTGATACATATGAAAATGATTTTGAGTGTATAAATGTGAGTTCTTGATTTTATTTGCTCTCAAATTCACTCTTTTAAACTCTAGGGTTCTTAGTGTATTTATTTCAATTAGGTCTTAAATAGAGGTTTCGAACGGCAGTCAGACCGCCGATTGTAACCACATAACCAATCCAGAACCTTCTGGAATCAAACGGCGGTTCCATTCGATATTCATGGCCACTGATCAAACCGCCATTTCACTACTGATGGTGAAGCCAAAGGAGAGGCCAAAGGCATTCTCCGAAGGTGATCTTCCTGCTGAACCAAGCACACATTCGTGCATACCCAGATGGTTCCAAACAACATCGGGAAACGAATTACATGACACAAAAACATACAACAAGATATAACAACCATTTGCAAGTGTGACAATGTGACATGTGAAGAGTATGCACATAAATACAAGAATGCTAAGTGTGTGTGTGCAACTAGATCTCTTCAAAGAAAAATAAGCACTAAAGATATACCTTTGGTGTGCTTGTCACCTTGAGTTCTTGAAACGAGCCTTTGAGCTTGATCCTCAATCACCTAAACTATCCTTACAATTCAAACCCCACTTGTGGTTTGTCCACGAAATAAGCCAATCAATAAATGGGAACCTTACATATATTTTAGTATTTGTTTAGGTGTTTTGACATATAATTTGCCAAATTGGGAGATTGTTAGGACTTTGAGTATTATTGGCATTATTCTATATCAAAAGGACATTTCCTTTGTATTGATTAGTTGTTTAGGATTCATGGTTTATGAAGCTTCAAGGAAACTGGACATCACATCAAGCAAAGTGAAGCCTTCAAGAGGAGAAAGCATCAAAGGTATACTTAGACCTCTATCCTCTTGCAAAGCCTTTAGGCACACACACACATAGCATTCATATGTGTCTCTACATAATTGTACACCATTTATATAACACTTTCACACACTTGATAATGTATGCACATGCATTAGATTTAATTTGATAAACACTATTAATTGCATGTTCTAGGACTATGTCTAGGAAATGGCATACGTGTGTGACTTTGTGTTTATTTGTTTACATTTTATTGTTTTTTGACTTGAACATGTTCTCTTATGTTTCGTTATTTAGTCCCAGTCATTTCTGTTACTCACTCATTAGGTTTCGAGTCCAAACTAGGAAGCTACGCTACTTTACCTTCTCATTCGTTCGTCTTCGTTTTCGTGTATCGAGTCGAATTCTCAACCTTTTGTCAAAGTTTCATAGTCGTCCTTGTGCGTGAAGGAGTTACGGTTCGTAATCCAAAAAAAGATTAAAATTTAGAGTTCGGAGGCCCAGATATAGCCAAAGAAAGTGAGAGAAGCGCGAGAAGCAAGCTTGGCCAACGGCCAAGGTAAGTAGGGCTCGTGAGGAGGGCGTGACCTTAACGGCCAGGCAAGCCCTCTGTCCCCATGAGCCTCACACGCCCCTCACAGCATGCTGAGGTGGCAACCTCCAATTGGCTCGTCTTTTCCCTCTATCCATTTCATTTAAATCACCTTCATTCCTTCCATTTTCATTCAAAGAAGAAAAAAAATAGAAAACCAATGTGCAGAATTTTCTCTCAACTTTTTCTTATCTTCCAAATACCCTAACTTTCTCATATGAAGTCGGAATTGAGTGATTCAGATTGGAGATTCTTTATAATTAGGTCGTTTACCTTTTCCAAGTTGTTTGGTAGCTATTTGATTGCGTTTTCTAGTGACACACCCTCAAAACCGAACCAGCTTGTGAATCATAGGTAGTGGTCATATCTTTGTGTTTTCTTCTTTTATAACCTTCAATTACCTTGGGGTTTTTTCTTCTATATGTATGTGTATATATGGTGAATGCTATTGAGAATGATAGCTTCAAATCAAAGCTAATCTAGTCTAATTAGAGACTTGAATGTGAACTAGTTTTCTAGAATTCTAAGGTTTCACATATTGAGATGTATTGTGATTAGCTTGATATCTAGGGTTATTTGTGTTTTGATTGTCTCATTTCATGATTAATAATCTTAGCATGTGCTTGGATCCTTTAATTGAACAAATCTAGGATTAACACATTTGATTTTGTATTGAAAGCTAACTAGGATTTAATTGATTATTAATTATATCATTTCTCTAAATATTTGCTAGAATATTCATTGTTCATATTTTGTGATTATAGCATTTCTGTTATATGTTTATAATATCTTGAATATGTGCTTCGTGTATATGATTTATTCAAGTGTTAGCTTTGTGAATGAAACTAGGAAGCACATGTGTTAGGTGTTTCACATGCTCTAGATTTCAATTCATGTTTTGTAACTAGACAATTTTTGACTTGTGTTCTCACATGACTAAGTCTAGTTTCCATAGGATGTATTGATCATATATTCTATGTTGCATGTTTTTTGCATCATTTGCACCACTTAGATCATTTGCCTTGCAAAAGGTGGAAGTCTTTGGCTAGTAAAGTGTTCCGGATAGCCAAGCATGAAGTCTTAGTTAGGATCAAGGGGATCCAAATAACTAAGCAAAAGTCTTAGCTAGTAGTGTGATACTTCGGACGGTTTAGTTAGGGAAGCTTGACTAGGATCTTTGTGATCTGGATAGCTAAGTAAGGAAATTTTCCTAGAGACGTGGGTGTCTTGGATAGAAAGTTGATTCCTAGTGGTGTAAGACACATCTTGGATAAGGAGTAGGCTAGATGGTTCACTAGGCCCGAGGGTAAACTAGGAGTTGATAGCTTAGGATGGATATCACATGTTGATAACTTTGAGAGTGTAAGTTCCTTTCATCATAGTGAATTGCTTTGTCAGTGGTTGTAGATTCAATTCGTGGACGTTTCCTCTTCGGAGGTTTTACCACATAAAAATCAATGTATCAAATGTCTCTATCTCTATCCCCTTATATTTGTATGTATGATCATTATATCTTGTTTAAGATCTTCATGTTCTCATATCCTTGTAAACAAGATATTTGTAGAGAAAGAGATGCACGTATTATTTGTTGAATCAACATTTGTTTCTTGTATCTTATAAGTGTTTGAACATTGTATTTTGTGATATTCTATATCAAGTTGTAAAGTTTACATAGTGTACTTACATTGTAATATTCAAAGTACAACTTGTGGAATTCGCTCTTCATTGAATATACTTGTATATAAGTAAGATACATTGTCTCTTGTTATATGTTGTGTAGACTAAGGGTGGTGAATTGAGCTACATGTGTTAATTGTTTTCTCATAACAATCATGTTAAAAGGTTAATTTGTATGCTCACCAAGATTTTGACATAAGTCACGAAAGAGTTTTAAAATTAGTGTCAACCTATTCATTCCTCCCCCCCTCTCACTAGGTTGTTTAGTATAGCCTTGTAGGTATTTTCAATTGGTATCAGAACGGGTCACTTAAAACAATTAGTGTGATTCGGGATCTACAAGGTCATTTACAAGGATAACAATCTATTGTCTATAATTGTATGTTATGGTTGTCCTCCTTTGTTGATTGGGAAAATGTTTGTTTTGTTGAAAATGCTCATGAAAGACTTCACTAAGTCTAGTGATGAGTAAGCTTGGTTGGATTGTCAAGAAATGTTTCTCTTCTCCGAGTTTTATATTTGATGGAGTAGTTTCTCTAAACCAATATGTTCATGAAGTATGAATGAGGTTTATTTTTGAGAAGTTGAAACTTTTAAATCTTTTTGCCATTCATAGTGGTGTAAGTTTTGAAACATCTTTCTCTTAATAAAGATTCAAATATGGCAAAAGTGGCATGAAATAGATTCCAAGCTATTTGTGAAAAAGATTATTCTTATTTTATATTTCATTTGTCTACTAACAATTTTGTTGATAAGCTTGAAATGAATGTTAGTGACAAAAGCAAAGAAGAAGAAGTTTTCCTGAAGGATGATCGTTCTAGACATGATCACTTGACTTTGCAACTCAATGGAGGGAATTGCAAATCAAAGACCACCAACTTCAACTTGATGCCAAGAGCTCAATCTCTCAAGAAGGAAAGAGATAAAGCTTTTGTTAATGGGAAATTATCACTAGGGTGTATCTCCAAATAATAACTTTAAGGACCAAGATCGGGATATATCCCGGTCGGAGGGTTATCACGCAGTTCGATACCAACAAGAATTCTTTCAAACCAAACTAAAAAATCATACAAGAAAAGATTAACAGGTATGATTTTATTGATAAAAACATGAATACAACTGATGAAATTAAGGCTATGGTGATATATGGCGGTATTCAATGTTTCTGTTAGGTGATAGAGATGGTGTGCTCGTGTTTGTCGATAAGTAGAACAAAAAGTGCGAGTGTAGGGTTTGGGGAGGCCAATTTTTTCCTTCCCATTCTGATGAATGTAGTGTTGTGTATATAGGTCCCGTTGTCTGCCATGCACTCCTATAATTTCAGTCTAGGGTTTTGGCGATCACAAGACTTTCTCTCCCTTTAGGAGACAATCTTGTAGGAGCTTTAATTATCCGAATCAAGTGATTCCGCTTGGAGAGGATTCTAATACAGGTGGACTCCTTATTCGAATGGAATTCTTAAGTGGCGGGAAGGAGTCTACCTTTTTATAGGGAGATGAACGACCGCGTTTCATTCCCCTAGCTTTGGAGTTTCAAGACTTGTCTGTCTCGCCTCTTTCTAGTTTCATGCTTTCTTGGTTAGGTGCTTGGTCAGCGGGGTATCCTGATATCGGTTTTTCTTGCAGTGGGGTACCCGGTTAGATATAGAAGCGGGGTACTTAGCTGGATATAGAAGCAGGATACTTTAGTTGATGTTGTATTTTGATGTCTATCTGATACGGCAGTGGGGTACCCTGCTGAAATGGTAGCGGGGTATCCTATCGATCTAGTAACGGGATATCTGTCTGATGTAGTAGCAGGGTACCCCATTGAGCTCCGTGATAGGATTCTGAGTAGAACTCCGAGTTGGAGCATTTTAAGGGTTATCGGGATCGCTGGGCTTTGCTAGTGTTACTCCGAGGGAGGAGGTAGGTATCCAGATTTGATCCAGTATTCTTCTTTCTAGGAGCATTTAGATGGTATCTCAGCATGTGTTTCTTCCCTGTATCCAGGTGGAAAATTCTTCTTTGGTCCTTTGCCAATTTTAGTGGTTAACAGAAGTCCCCTCTGACTTGAACACCGCTGTCTTGTCGGGGTTGGAGTCAGGATTCTATTTTTACTTGAAGGATTTTCCACCTCGTCCGTCAGCTGTCTGGTTAGGTTTCATAGCCGGGAAGGAAATCCTTCCTAGATATGCTGGTAATCATTTGTTTTTGCCACTTGTCAGATGGTGATAGGCTTGCAGATTTCAAAAATGAGTCGTTTTGGCGCGATTAATGCAAAACCGCCATTGGCACGTTTTCCAAGCACGTTGCCGGTCATCAACTCCTCATCAATTCTGGTTTCCTAGCACGTTCCCGTTTATGAACTCTATATCAATTCCGGTTTCCTTGTGTGTAACTGAATGTCTCTATTTATAAGTAACCCAGAATTCCTGCTATCTTTCCTCATTACTTTCAAAATTCAAAAGCAGAGAAAACCCTAGCCTTTCCTTTCTTTCCTCTTCTTATCAACGATCTTTCAAGCTTTCTTTTTCCTTCTTCAATGGTGTCTCCTTTAAAACATCCAACTCATTCCCCAGGTCTTCTTCCCACTTCCTCTGAACCTCGTCTAAATTTGCCTCCTTCACCCGATAGTCTCGTGGATCTTCTTGAGAGGGGACCAGATGCGGGTTCTTTGATACTGAGGGGGAAAAAGAGAGGTCGAGGCAAGGTGGATGATTTTGGAGATGAACAAACGCCGTTGTGCCGTCGTTCTATAAGGAACCCAAGAATCGGGTTGGGTTTCCTTAATAGGTCAGAGGGCCTGGTCCACCTCACCGACGAAGAAGAAACCAGGATCATTGGTGAGGTAGAGGAGGTTGGTGGTGCACTAGTCGTTACCTTGACCGAGGTGTATACCGGTTCTTTCACCTCTTTTCATGATGGGCGTATCATTCCCGATTCTGTGTGTATGGTGGAAACCCTGGCTAAGCTACGGAAGGAGTATCGGATCCTGTATGACATCGATCTCTTCCTTCCTCATTGGGAATATGACGTCTACACCCCGCCATGAGATGTCCTTCTCATCCACAAAGCGGCTTTTGAATGCAGAGTTCGGCTCCCTTTCCATCTGACCCTTCGTCAGGCTTTGGTCTCCCTAGAACTAGCACCCCTCCAAATCTCACCAGGTTTCTGGAAGCATCTGACGGGCTTCTTAGTGCTCTAGAAAGAGCAATGTGCGAGAGACAACATAGACAGGGAGCCGGGCTTTGACGAGCTCCGCTACTTATTTCAGATAGCGAACTTAGTACCATAGGGTCAGTTCTATTTGAGGGCCTCCAATGAGATGAAGTTCATTGTTCCTGGTGCGAATGTGAAATATGCTCCACCATGGAAGGAAGAGTGGTTCGTTGTAAAGGGAGAATGGGGGAATACGGCCTATATTGGGGATTTAAGTACCCCATCCCAACCCAGTTTATAGCTAAAGAGGGGGTATATCAATGCGTAATATCATACTCTGGATCCCTTCGAAAGAGCCCGGTTGGAAAAGTCTTTGAGGATCTCCTTCATGCTTCTAGGTATAAAAATTTCATCTGTCTTCTTTGTTTATGTATGTGTATTTTTTACTCTCCCTTTCTTACTCTGTTATTTTATTCTTAACAATCTTTACTACCCCGTTGGTGACTGGTTCTCCTACTTCCTCTAGGACATGGGTAGGAGGTGTGGATTTGCCTCCTTCTACTTCTCCTGTTCCATCTCTTGCTCCTTCTCCCTCAAATACTGCCCAGGTCACAACTACTCAGCCTGACGAGGTCCTTATCCCTCCTCCCTTCTTCTAGTTTGGCTAAACCTTCTACCAAGATCCTTTCACCTCTTCCTGCTCCTTTGGGATTGCTTGTCAGGACTCTTGCTCGTCCCTCTACTCATGCCCCGGGATGCCAATCTATAAGGTCAATGCTAGCTCGAGCTGCTAAAGCCCAGGACTCGTCAGACCAATCTCCAAGGAAGACCAGAAAGGTTGCTGCTCCTCCTGCTGTAGGCACTCCTCCTAATCCTCCTCCAATAGTATTGCCTTTTAGGGATCAACCTGGAATTTTAGAGAAGGAAGCTGCTTCTATCTTTTATCCCGCCGCTGATGTTCCTTCGGGATCAGAGTCAGGAGGTGCTACCCACGACGAGGTGGTATCCCGATTCAGAGCATCCTGCCCTGGAGGGAGCTTAATGAATATGGCAAAGCTTCCTACTGATATTTTGGCGGCCAAAGGGGCTTCTGTATTGGCTTATGTAGCATTCTACTTTTCCTCTTGTTACTCTCCTCTCTTTTCTACAGGTACTGACTCTTCTTCTTCTCCCAGGGTTTTAAATTTGCATTGGCCATGGAGAAACAGCTGCTGACTCTGAAGAAAGCCTACATAGGGCTTCAGGCCAAGCTGGAGGATACCTAGCAGGAGTTGGCTCAAGCCCAGCAGAGCATGGCCCCTCTACTTCAAGCTGTTAAAGCATCTGAAGATGGTAGGTAGGTTGCCATGTTGGAGGCCCAGCGCTATCAACGCTGCCTGGATACCGAGATAGTCCGGTCCCTGAGTCGAAGTGAGGAGAGTGAATGCTTGAAGAGGGAGAAGAGGCTGCTGCAGGATGAAAACCGTCTTTTAAGGGAGACAGTGCAGAACTTGGTGGCCCAAGAAGGTCCTTCCTTTAAAGATGGGTATTTCACTGCCTACTATGAGGTTGCCACGGCTTTGCCTCCTCCGTTTGATCTTCAGGCGGCCTTGAACTATGACTGAGAACAAATCATGGCGAAGGCTGCCCAGCCTGCGGGTGATTAGACTGTCCCTCCCTCTACTCAGGAAGGACAAACACATGACCCTGTGCCTTCTCAGAGGTTATTGTAGTGGAAGAGGAAGAAGAAGATGCAGCTGGAACCGAGGTTCCAGAAGTTGAGGCGGACAAGAATAGTTTGACAGTTGAGGGAGAGGAAAATGCTTCAACTGGATCTATGGTTCCAGTAGTCGAGAAGACCTAACTTGATACTGCAGCTGAGGTGTCCAGGGAAGGAGCAGCCAGTTAGGGAGAAAACTTGGAGCAGGAAGAGAACGCCTGACTTGTCTTTCATGTATTATTATTTTTTTTTTGTAGCCTTAAAAAGGGAGTTAGGCACCCCCTCAGTCTAATAAAAGATCTTTTTTTGTTGGAACAAATTATATCTTACTTGCTCTTCTGATTTAGAAAGAGATTAACTTAGAAAAATCTGGAGTTAGGAAAAATCTTGACTTAGGAGAAATCCTGACGCTTTCGTATTTGTAAACTAATGGAACTAAATTTGGAGACCTGCTTCTTGATCGGGATACTTGATAGCCATATAACAATCTTGTACCTTGTCGTTGTAAACACCAACGGGATCTAGCAGGCAAACACGTCCCTTTCTTTAGTGGGTTTTTAATGAGTATGTAGCAGTTTGAGGTTCTGGATATCCCGATTGATAATCAAACCTGCTTCAGCTATAAGTGTCTTTGGAAGAAGCAAGCCATCAGGTATCTTGGTAAGGTATCCTGTTTCTTCTGAGATTCTGTACTGATAGGCAATTTAGATTGCTTTAGCATTAGGCTTCTCGGAGGTGGGTATACCCCGATCGAGGTAGCTTAAATGTCCTAATGTTATTTCTTCTTGGAGAGATGGAGAAGTAAGGAACCGGGCATCCCGATCTTTCTGATGGTCTGTCCTGGTAGGCAACTTAGGCCACTTTAGCCCCAGGCTTCCTAGCGGAGGGTATACCTTGGCCAAGGCAGTAGGAGCGCCTTGAGGCTATTTCCTGGTCTTGAGGATGCGACAAGCAACTAAGGCTGCAAGTCCGCATCTTTAGTCTGTGGTATTAAATCTTTCTCTTTATGAGGGTATAACCAGCATTCACAAGTGCTAGGAGCGCCGAAGACTATTTCCTGGCCCGAGGATACAGCGGGCAACTAAGGCCACGAGTCTGGGTCCTTAGTCTGATATATCAAAATCTTCTTGGAGGAGGGTATTCCCCGACCAAGGCAGTAGGAGCTGTAGGGAAAAATAAACAAATAAAAGTGTTACACGCAGCGGAAGCGATACTAATGACGATTTAGTGACTTTTAAAATTTTTCCTTTATGAACCTTAAACCCTTTTAATCAATAAACATGCATATATATCAACAAAAGTAAATTACCTCTTGTCGCGTGATCCGATTGACTTACGTCGATGGTAATCCGCAAGACCTTCAATCCGAGCACGAACGTGGATCACCTAGGAGCGTGGTCTCCCTTTCCTTTGAATTGCAAACCTGTGAATGGACCAAACAAATACTTTCTTTTCTTTGTTAGTCACAAAACAATCAAAAGAATGTCAAAATTATTCCGGTCACTTTTGAGTTCACAATCTTATGATCGAAACTCGCGTGAACCTAGATCGATATCGTATACACAAGCTTATTGATGTTTAAGCAATTGTATACTATCAAAGAATAATTTTTCACTCCTTTTTGTCTCTCTAGAATAAAACCTCTCTTAGAATTAAGAAGAAGAAGAAAGAAAAATAAAAACTCAAGCACCAATTAATTGATGTGGCCGAACCCTATAAGAACATATATATAGGTTGGCCGAATTTTTCTTCTTTTTCCTTTAGGGTTGCCGAATTCTATGTAGTATCTAATTAGGGTTGGCCGACTTTCATCATGTCACTTATATAGGGTGACTGAAATTCAACCCTAATTCTTTTTAACTTTATAGACTTTAAACCCTAATCCAACTCTTTTATTTTTATTCTTTTATTTGACTAAATAAAAAAAAAGACTCCTAATTTGATTAAATAAATAATACTAATTTATTTATTTACTTATCAAACAAATCTTTTACTTTTAGGAAAGATTTGTTTCTTTAATTAAACAATTAATCAATAAATCAATTAATTCTTATTTAATTAAAACAAATGAAACAAAATAATATTTTTAGGTCAAAACCTTAACCCAGCCGCCCCACTTATATATAAGATGGGCCTAATATTATTTTCCTATTTCATTTAATCCATTGAACTTTAAATAAAAAAGCCCATATGTGAACCAGACCCATTCTTACTAAAAGAAAGAAGCCCACATGTCTTTCATTAATATATTAATATAATTGAGCAGCCCATTATTTAAATAATGTGCAAATTATATTCTTAATATATTAAATGTAATTCTAGATGGACCCTTAAATTGGTCCGGTAGAATATATCAAGTGATCCATGCAAGTCCGTGTGGATTGGGGATCTTGGCGGGCCATCTAAATTTAAGCTTCAATAGACATAACCTAATCACAATCAACAAATGATTCACTTAGGTCCGATCCATTAATTTTAACTCATTCCACTAAAGAGCTAAAACTGAACTCTTAAATAAAGATAGAAAAGGAAGATGCTCCTCATTCATACCTTAGACAATCATATTGGAGATAGTGTATCCTCGTGATTAATATCAGTAATCGCCAAGAGTTCATAGACCGCCTATAACTCTCCAAGTTACATATTTACTCATATGACCATGTTTTGAACTTGGATATTTTGACTTGTCCAGAAGCCATGTTTTCAATAGACACTATCGAAAACTCAACGTTGAGATTTAATATCCAATTACCTCAAAACATCCATACGATGATATTATACTCTCATTTAATTAAATGGAGCCACGATGTCCATATCTATAAATGAAGTCCTCTATCGATTAACAAATGAATATCACCAAACTATCGAGGATAGACCATGCGATATAATCGTACTCATTGATAACTCAAATGATATCACTTGCAACCATAAGTCCATCATTTATCTCAGGATTAAGATAGACTCTCCGATTGTCCTGATAATGAAAAGACTATTATCTATTGACGGTTCTAGATAAAGCTTTTCATTGTGATCCAGTTCAATGCACCCAGTGCACTAGATCCTTTTGCTCGAAGACACTCCGATGATTTTAGACTCATCATATCTCATTTGATCCCACTCAAATGCTAGCAAAAGAATTCTACAACTTTAACAAGATAAAGGTGCCCAACCTTTAACTTAAGTTGTGAACAATATTCAAGACTAACTAAAGAATTGTGTCTACCACATACATATCCAGATGTACGAACAATTCTTCTTTTCCCATAGTCTTTAGACCTTATGATTATTTACTTTGACGATTATAATACAAACTATAAATGCTATACGATTTGTTAAACCAGAAATCACTTTATTAATATGAAAAAGATTGTTAATTACAACATTACACTCTTGCTATTGAGCATAATCCTAACAGGAGCGCCATAAGACTATTTCCTAGTCTTGAGGCGATTCAGTAATGGTGAAAATTATCTGTCCTGGTAGGCAACTTAGGCCACTTTAGCACCAGGCTTCTCGGAGGAGGGTATACCCTGACCAAGACAGTAGGAGTGCCATAAGGCTATTTCCTAGTCTTGAGGCGATACAGTAATAGTGAAAATTATCTGTCCTGGTAGGCAACTTATGCCATTGTAGCACCTGGCTTCTCGGAGGAGGGTATACCTCGACCAAGGCGGCAAGATGAGCTATAGAAGAATTATATAGGGGAGCTTGTAGAGTGATCATTGGAGAATCATGTAGGAGAGATAACTGACTTTATTGAATTTTTCAAATAGTACAATATAAAATCGGGGTGTGTATTCCAACCGATATAGATTGGATTCCTAAGGGTAGAATTTCCTAAGGTGATCAGCATTCCATGTGTGATCCACCGAGTATCCATCCAGGCTTTTCAGCTTGTAGGCGCCACCCCGGAGCATTGCTTTAATCAGGTATGGGCCTTCCTAGTTAGTGACTAGTACCCCGTCAGACCTTTTCCGTGTGCTCTGGGTTACCTTTCTGAGGACCAAGTCTCCTGCTCTTCTACAACTATGTTTGGTACCTCTCCTTCTTCTATGTCATAATGACATTATTCCGGCGTATCTGAGTTTACTTTAATGGCCATGTGTGCGCACTATCTGGCAAGCGCGGCGGGATTGATGGATATCGCATATCAATTGCGCGCTGCCTATTGGTCATCTTTGACTTCTCCCACTTCTGTTCCCATTGGAAACTTTAGGACGTTGTAATAGATGGATATTACTCCCCTAATCCCTGAGAGGAAGGGCCTATCCAGAATGGCATTGTAGGCAAATGGGGTATCCACCACGATGAACTCGGTCATCACGTTCTGCTGAAGTGGAGCTTCTCCGACTATCATCGGTAGGATTTTGGATCCCATAGGCATTACAGAGTCCCTTGTGAAACCATACAAAAGTAAGGTGCAACTGTTGTAGCAGGAATTCTTTAAGTTAAGTTGCTCATGAGCTCCCTTAAATAGGATGTCCACGCTGCTTCCTGTATCGATCAAGACACGGTGAACCCGGCAGTTAGCAATCTGTACCGAGATTACCATGGGATCTTTATGTGGTTGGACTGTATTGTAGACATCTTCCTCTGTAAAGACAATCTTGGTAGAGTGGAATGGATCTCGAAACCCACTGCTAACCTTGAATATCTCATAACCTGCGTTGAGTTTGGGAATCTTTCTTGCGTTGTTCTTCCTAGAATTGTTGGAAGTTCCAGCCAAGGTGGGGCCTCCACTAATGGTATGAATCACCTGGATCTGCTAAATCAGATCCTTATCCCCATCCCTCCTTCTATCTGTTGCCTCCTGTATCCCGCTTTGAACCCGTTTCCCCTCCTTGATGCTATCTTGTACTTGTTGTAGAAATTCTGTCAGTAGGCCTCCCCTTACCAATCCTTCGATCTGATTGCGGAGGCTATAACATTCTGAGGTGTTGTGTCCGACATCCTCATGAAAATCGCAATACTTGTACTGGTTCCTCCTATCAGCTGGGACTTTCATAGGACCCGGCTTCCTGAGTAGGCATTTGTCTCAGATGGCGAAGTAGATGGTTTCTCTTGAAGCATTGATGGGGGTGTAGTGATTATATACATCTTCCTCTCTTGTTGCCCGGGCAACTTTTTTCAAAGGGGCCGCCTTAGGAGGAGATCTCCTGAGAGGGGATCTTCTAGTTGGGTACCTTTCCTAGTACGAGGGAATTGTAGGGAAAAATAAACAATTAAAAGTGTTACACGCAGCGGAAGCGATACTAAAGAAGATTTAGTGACTTTTAAAATTTTTCCTTTATGAACCTTAAACCCTTTTAATCAATAAACATGCATATATATCAACAAAAGTAAATTACCTCTTGTCGCGTGATCCGATTGACTTACGTCGATGGTAATCCGCAAGACCTTCAATCCGAGCACGAACGTGGATCACCTAGGAGCGTGGTCTCCCTTTCCTTTGAATTGCAAACCTGTGAATGGACCAAACAAAACTCAAGCACCAATTAAATTGATGTGGCCGAACCCTATAAGAACATATATATATAGGTTGGCCGAATTTTTCTTCTTTTTCCTTTAGGGTTGCCGAATTCTATGTAGTATCTAATTAGGGTTGGCCGAATTTCATCATGTCACTTATATAGGGTGACTAAAATTCAACTCTAATTCTTTTTAACTTTATAGACTTCAAACCCTAATCCAACTCTTTTATTTTTATTCTTTTATTTGACTAAAAAAAAAAGACTCCTTATTTGATTAAATAAATAATACTAATTTATTTATTTACTTATCAAACAAGTCTTTTACTTTTAGGAAAGATTTGTTTCTTTAATTAAACAATTAATCAATAAATCAATTAATTCTTATTTAATTAAAACAAATGAAACAAAATAATATTTTTAGGTCAAAACCTTAACCTAGCCGCCCCACTTATATATAAGATGGGCATAATATTATTTTCCTATTTCATTTAATCCATTGGACTTTAAATAAAAAAGCCCACATGTGAACCAGACCCATTCTTACTAAAAGAAACAAGCCCACATGCCTTTCATTAATATATTAATATAATTGAGCAGCCCATTACTTAAATAATGTGCAAATTATATTCTTAATATATTAAATGCAATTCTAGATGGACTCTTAAATTGGTCCGGTAGAATATATCAAGTGATCCATGCAAGTCCGTGTGGATTGGGGATCTTGGCGGCCCATCTAAATTTAAGCTTCAATAGACATAACCTAATCACAATCAACAAATGATTCACTTAGGTCCGATCCATTAATTTTAACTCATTCCACTAAAGAGCTAAAACTGAACTCTTAAATAAAGATAGAAAAGGAAGATGCTCCTCATTCATACCCTAGACAATCATATCGGAGATAGTGTATCCTCGTGATTAATATCAGTAATCGCCAAGAGTTCATAGACCGCCTATAACTCTCCAAGTTACCATATTTACTCATATGACCACGTTTTGAACTTGGATATTTTGACTTGTCCAGAAGCCATGTTTTCAATAGACACTATTGAAAACTTAACGTTGAGATTTAATATCCAATTACCTCAAAACATCCATATGATGATATTATACTCTCATTTAATTAAACGGAGCCACGATGTCCATATCTATAAATGAAGTCCTCTATCGATTAACAAATGAATATCACCAAACTATCGAGGATAGACTACGCGATATAATCGTACTCATTGATAACTCAAATGATATCACTTGCAACCATAAGTCCATCATTTATCTCAGGATTAAGATAGACCCTCCGATTGTCCTGATAATGAAAAGACTATTATCTATCGACGGTTCTAGATAAAGCTTTTCATTGTGATCCAGTTCAATGCACCCAGTGCACTAGATCCTTTTGCTCGAAGACACTCCGATGATTTTAGACTCATCATATCTCATTCGATCCCACTCAAATGCTAGCAAAAGAATTCCACAACTTTAACAAGATAAAGGTGCCCAACCTTTAACTTAAGTTGTGAACAATATTCAAGACTAACTAAAGAATCGTGTCTACCACATACATATCCAGATGTACGAACAATTCTTCTTTTCCCATAGTCTTTAGACCTTATGATTATTTACTTCGACAATTATAATACAAACTATAAATGCTATACGATTTGTTAAACCAGAAATCACTTTATTAATATGAAAAAGATTGTTAATTACAACATTACACTCTTGCTATTGAGCATAATCCTAACAATCTCCCACTTGCGCTATAGCAAATGTGTCATATCTCTCAAGCCCATATTCTCTAGATGCCCATCGAAACTCTTCTGAGGTAGAGCCTTTATCAAGGGATCCGCTAGATTTTCTGCTGACGCGATTTTGGTAATCGTCACGTCACCTCTTTGAACAATCTCCCTTAAAAGATGATACTTTCTTTCAATGTGTTTACCTCTCTTGTGTCTTCTTGGTTCTTTCGAATTAGCCACTGCTCCACTGTTGTCACAGTAGATAGTGATCTGCTTATTCGCACTAGGAACCACTTCTAAGTCAATCAAGAATTGGCGGAGCTAAACAGCCTCTTTGGCAGCTTCGCATGCAGCAACATACTCAGCTTCCATGGTGGAATCAGCAATACAAGATTGCTTGATACTCCTCCATATAACTGCTCCTCCCCCAATAGTAAACACAGCCCCTAATGTGGATTTTCTGGAGTCAGAATCTGATTGGAAATCAGAATCGTATACCCAACGGGAACCAAATCCCCTCCAGAGTATACAAGCATATTATCTCCCGTTCTCTTGAGATACTTGAAAATATGTTTGACTGCCGTCCAGTGATCAGGACCAGGTTTCGATTGAAACCTGCTAACTATGCCAACAGCAAAACAAATATCTGGTCTAGTACAGAGCATTGCATACATGAGACTTCTAACTGCCGAGGCATATGGAACTCTACTCATGAATTGCTCTTCATGCTCATTCTTAGGAACTTGTTCCTTAGAAAGCTTGATTCCATGTCCGAAAGGTAACATACCTTTCTTGGAATCCTGCATGGAAAACCTAGACAAGATTTTGTCTATGTACGAAGCTTGGGATAATGCAATCGTTCTATTCTTTTCTTTCTAAAAAAAAAAAAAAAAAAAAAAAAAATTTTTTTTTTTTTTTTTTTTTTTTTTTTTTTTTTTTTTTTTTTTTTTTTTTTTTTTTTTTTTTTTTTTTTTTTTTTTTTTTTTTTTTTTTTTTTTTTTTTTTTTTTTTTTTTTTTTTTTTTTTTTTTTTTTTTTTTTTTTTTTTTTTTTTTTTTTTTTTTTTTCCCCCCCCCCCCCCCCCCCCCCCCCCCCCCCCCCCCCCCCCCCCCCCCCCCCCCCCCCCCTCTCTCTCTCTCTTTCTATCCCTTATTACTTGGATACCTAGAATAAAACTTGCTTCTCCTAAGTCCTTCATATCAAATTGTTTTGCTAATCATTCTTTTACTGATGTTAATACACCTACATCGTTTCCAATGAGTAGTATATCATCAACATAAAGAATCAGGAAAACCAACTTGTCGCCTTTAATCCTCTTGTATACACAAGGTTCGTCAGGATTCTGAATAAATCCAAAACCTTTGACAGCTTGATCAAACCTTATGTTCCAGGATCTGGATGCTTGCTTTAATCCATATATGGATTTCTGCAACTTGCATACCTTATCGACTTGGCCCTTTTCAATGAATCCCTTTGGTTGCATCATGTAGATGCTTTCGTCAAGACTTCCATTTAGGAAAGCTGTCTTGACGTCCATTTACCAAATCTCTAGATCTAAAGATGCTGCAATGGATAAGAGTATCCTAATGGATTTAAGCATGGCCACAGGAGAGAAGGTTTCCTCGTAATCGATACCTTCTTTCTGTGTATACCCTTTAGCTACCAATCTAGCTTTAAAGGTTTCCACCTTTCCATCCATACCTCTTTTCCTCTTATATACCCACTTGCACCCAATGGGTTTTATCCCTTTAGGCAAGTCTACAAGGGACCAGACTTTGTTATCGAACATAGATTCAATCTCGGATTGCATTGCCTTTTGCCAATGGCGACTATCAACATCCTCCATAGCTTCCTTGTACGTATAGGGATCATCGTCGTCCTAGAGATTCTCCACTGATTCTCCCAGACCGATGTATCTTTCGGGTTGTGTTCTAACCCTCCCACTACGACGAGGAATGGTAGGTTGTTGATCTTGTGTTGGATCGGAACTTACAATTTGGTTAGGTTATGCAACCTCTAGGTTGTTGATCTTGTGTTGGATCGGAACTTACAATTGGGTTAGGTTGTGCAACCTCTCGTGGAATTGTATCTCCTGACATCTCATTCGGGACAATTCACATCTAGGCACAAAATCATTCATATAGTCCTTTTCCAGAAATTTAGCATTTGTCGAAACAAATACTTTAAGATCTGAAGGACTATAGAAATGATATCCTTTAGTTTCTTTTGGATACCCTACAAATATACATGTTTCTGAACGGGACTCCATCTTTTCTGTCTTTCCTTTTAACACGTGCGCAGGACAACCAAATATCCTTAAGTGTTGTAAACTAGGCTTGCGCCCAGTCCACAACTCATGCGGTGTTTTAGGAACAGATTTAGATGGTACATCGTTTAGAATGTATATAGCAGTTTGTAAAGCATATCCCCAAAAAGAAATAGGAAGCGTTGAATAACTCAACATAGACCTAACCATATCCAAAAGAGTTCTATTTCTCCTTTCTGCTACCCCATTCTGTTGAGGTGTACCTGGTGCAGAAAACTGAGAAACTATCCCATTATCAATAAGATATTGCTGAAACTCACCAGATAGATATTCTCCACCACGATCAGATCTCAAGATTTTTATGTGTTTCTCAAGCTGATTTTCCACTTCAGCTTTGAATGCTTTGAACATGTCAAAAGCATCCGACTTATGTCTCATGAGATACACATAACCAAATCTTGAGTAATCATTCGTGAAGGTGATGAAGTACTCATATCCACCTCTAGCTTGAATGCTCATAGGTCCACATACATCAGTGTGTATCAATCCTAAACATTCAGTTGCTCTTGCACCTTTGGCAGAGAACGTCCTTTTGGTCATTTTACCTTCCAAACAAGATTCACAAGTTGGTAGATCATCAACCTTTAAGTTACTTAAAGGTCCGTCACTTACCAATCTTTTAATCCTATTAAGGTTAATATGACCTAAGCGTAAATGCCAAAGGTAGGTTTCATCTGTTGATAATTTTACTAAGTAGGCATTTTGGTGGGGAGGGAAGATGAGAATTATCGAGGCTTAGAAGAAGCTGGAAATATCTTAAGCCCATGAATGGGATGAAATGATGAATAAAGTTATTATTTTGTTATGATTTTCTGTCCTTTATATTAATGTTGTATGTTTAAGCTTGAGAATTAATATTTTGATCCTCATAATTATTTTCTCAATCCCGAGAAATCAATGGCAACCTACAATATTTTGTTCCTCAGAATTAGTTTCCTCACAATAGAAAAACAGTGTAATTCCCAGGCATTTCGATGTAATTGCTTAAGCTCTACATATGTATTCTTGGGCATTATGACAAATTTAGAAGGCTCTACAAATGGTAAAGGGTAATTCAAACCAGATCCATATGCGACTTCAGATGTGACTTCGTTAAAGTCGCTTCTAAAGTCGCTTGCTTCTCGGTTTGTGTGGTTTCCACCTTTTAATCTCAAGGGCTGCTGATTTTAATTTCTCAGGCATTACGATATTATTCCAAGGCTTTACATTTAAATTCTCAGGCTTATTATACATTTTTCGAAAGCTTTACAATAATAATCTATGGCTCTACGTATGTGACTTCCGTAAAGTCGCTTCTAAAGTCGCATACTCCTTGGTTTTTTATTGTTTCCTTTTCTTATTATGACAGGCTTCAGGTATTATATTTATCAGGCTCAATTATCGTTTTCCCAGGCTCTCTATATATATATATATATTCCCGGGCATATTATTTTAAACAACTATCACATAAGACTAACACAAATGGTGATTCCCACCCGATCCATATGCGACTTCTAATGTGACTTCCGTAACGTCGCTTCTAAAGTCACATACTCCTCGATTTTTTATTGTTTCCTCTTCTTAATATCACAGGTTTCAGGTATTACATTTTCCAGGCTCAATGATGGTTATCCTAGGCTCTATACATATATATATTCCCGAGCATATTATTTTAAACAACTATCACATAAGACTAACACAAATGGAGATTCCCACTTGATCCCCATCCATAAGCGGCTTCTAATGTGACATCTGTAAAGTCGCTTTCTTCTCGATTAGAATGTTCTCCACTTTTTAATCTCACAGGCTTCAGATTTTAATTTCCCAGGCTTAATAAACGTATTCTCAGGTTTTACGATAATAATCTCAGGCATTACATATGAATTATAATCAGTTTGTCTAGTTTCCACCTTTTAAAATTCTTACCACGTGTTGATACATGATAGGTTTGTAGTGATTACAACCGGTTCCCGAGCTTTAAATAAGTATTCTCTAGCTTTACATATGAAACAAACATCACACAACACTAACACAGGGAATTCCCATCAAAAAATTACTCACGGGCTTTATCTTTTAATTTCCATCAGAAAATTGTTGCCACATGTTGTTTCATGATAGGTGTTAGTGGATTACTGGCGGATCCTACAAAATCTTCTTCTTCTTCTTTTAAGGTTGGATCCCACAACTTCTTCTTGTTCACGTGTTCTCAAACTGAAAACCTAAAACCTACAAACTTCTTCCTCCTGTTCATGTGTTCTGAAACCAGACTTCTTTGCATCGTATACCAGTTGAAAGCAAAAATCCACCCACATATTCCTCCTGACATCCGCATCTATAGGTAAACAATCTTCATCAGTTATACATCTTTATCATTTAGTCTATATTATTCTTGTTTTTGACTGCTTCTTTTCTTAAAATTTTTTAAATGACTTTTATGGTTTTGTGTTGTTTGGTAAATATGTCTGGTAATCTACAAACGAAAAATTCATTTAAAAAATATATTTTTTTTAACATGACTGAGAGAACTTTTTTGTTGTTTGGTAAATATGTCTGGTAAACTAAAATCTAAGATTGGTATTCTAAAAAATTCATTTTAAATGACTTTCATGGTTTTGAGGTGTTGCTTATCCGATTTAGGTGAAAATGGCAAACCCTAGAGTGTTCTTAGACCTCAACATCGGCAGTCAACCAGCGGGTAGACTTGTGATCGAGCTGTTTTCAGACAGTACCCCTAAAACAGCAGAGAACGTTTAGGCTCTCTGCACCGGGGAGAAGGGAATCGGTAAGAACGGGAAGCCACTCCACTACAAGGGCATAACCTTCCACCGTGTGATACCCAGGAGCATGTTCATTAGAGGAGACATCACCGACGGTAACGGACTTGGAGGTGAGTCCATCTATGGCGATAGGTTCATTGACGAAAACTTCGTAAATAAGCACATCAGTCCTAGGATCCTGTCCATGGCCAATACTGGCCCAAGAACCAACAACTCCCAATTTTTCATCTTAACCGCGAAAATCGAGTGGCTCAATGGCACTAACATCGTATTGTCATTGAGGGATTTGACGTCATGAAGGCCGTTCAAAAGGTTGGTTCCATTACTGGCTTGACCTCCAAGCCTGTAATGGTCGCCGATTGCCATCAATTGTTTTGAATTATTGTAATGTTTAAAATTTGACTTTTTTGATAGATTCTGTATGTGTTGAATGTTTTTTTAGTCGATTTTATATTCCCATTATTAATTTGCAAAGCCTAGGAATATGAATTTTCAGGCAGAAGTTATCTCCTAAGCACAAAGAATATGCATTTTATACTTATACTTAGGGGTTATATATACTTGGCCTCACGAACTATGCATTTGTGTCATGCACACACTTTATATCGCGTAAGACGACCTCGATGATTTGCCACCGCTCGTGGGAACACAAGATTTTCAGTCGGAAAATTAATTAAAAATGTCATAAAAATAAAATTTAATAAAAAGCACAGACACATCCCGAGCTTCTGAATGTATTCCGGGCCTCATCACTTTGTCCTAGGCATTTGAAATAGTGTGCCACGTGTTGTCACATGATAGGGCTATAGAGGTTTTTCAGGTTGAAGAACTTTGAAAAGTTTTACGCTTGGGAATATCTCTTATAGCCTGGGAAACTGAAGTATAAGAGTATGGGAAAATCAAATTTGAATTTGACCGTAAAGATTGAAAATTTAAAGTCACACGTGACTAATTTGCCTCAACCAATGATATCTCGGCACTTGTCTAGAATGCCAAAATTACCATTTGGCTCAATGTTGCGGGCTCAGAAAAAGGAAGATCACGGGCTCAATGGTAGTATCACGGGCCTAACAGTGGACCAACCGTGCATCCGATCGTAATTGTGGATAGGAATGGGGGCTTCGACGGGAAACTCCACTCAGTTTTTCAGGAGCATCAGACGGTCGGATACATCTCCCCCTACCAACTCCACTATAAATGGTTCGTGGACACTGTCTTTATATAAGTAAAGTGTTTAGGGGTTTTTGTACTTGGCCTCATGAACTATGCATTTGTGTCACAAACACACTTTATATCGCGTAAGACGACCCCGATGATTTGCCACCGCTCGTGGGAACACAAGATTTTCAGTCGAAAAATTAATTAAAAATGTCATAAAAACAAATTTTAATAAAAAGCACAGACATCGTGACATCCTGGGCTTCCGAATGTATTTCAGGCCTCATCACTTTATCCTGGGCATTTGAAGCAATGTGCCACGTGTTGTCACATGATAGGGCTGTAGTGGATTACAGCTATCAAAACTAAATCTTCTTATTTGTATTTATTCTTAATTAATTGCTAGATCCCACTAGATTTTCTTCTTCTTTCGGTGTAGTCAAACCAACATTGAAACCTCAAAAATTTGTTCTTCTTCACATGTTCTGAAACGAAAACATTAACCTCAAACACTTCTTCTTCTTCATGTGTTCTCAAACCATTAAATCTTCTTCTTCTTTCTTTGCTTTGTATACCAGTTCAAAGCAAACTTATTTGCTTCTCATATTTGGATTCTCCCTAAAACTGTTCCTCACGTTTACATCTGTAGGTAAACAATCTTCATCATTTATACATATCCTTGCCACACCTTTTCTTCTTCATTCTTGGGTCTGAAACACCATTTTACTTTTTATACAAGTTCTCAGATCTAAAATACTCAGCCTATATTATTCATTTTTTTTGTCTTCCGATATTTTTTTAAAATCAATTTGAAGGTTTTGTGTTGTTGTTTGCGAAATATGTCCCTAGTATACAACAAATTCATTGTTAATTTTTTTTTTTTTGGGTTTAAATGACTGATTTTGTGAAACCAAATGCATTGGTTTGCGAAATATGTCCCTGGCATTATACAAAGTTTTTTTTTTTTCTATTTTAAAACATACCGGTTTTGTTTGGTTGGAAATAGAAGCCCAGTATACACAAACAATCTTTGTTAAATTATAATTAATTTTTTTGGATTTACAGATTTAAAGTGTATTGTTTGCAATGGAGAAAAATTCTGTTTATGTTGTTTTCAAAGGAAGGAAAACCGATATGTTTAATTCTTGGCCTGAATGTCATAAACAAGTGGATGGTTTTCCAGGAGCTTCTTACCAGAAGTTTAACTCAACTGATCAAGCATATAAAGCAATATGTAGTTGTTCCGGACATTCAAGCCATTATTGGTCTGAATGTTGAAGAAAATGTATCTACAAAGAGTCAAAGCACTGGAGTCATATTGTTTTTATTTCTAATTGTTTTTATTTTTAAAGTGATAGTAGGCAAGATTTTTTGAAAGATGTTTTGTTTATGTTTAAGTTAAGTTATGGTGTTGCTTAATATTAAACCTGAGCTTATGTTCTGTTGTTTAACATATGTTATGCCCCGTTGTTTTGTTCTGGTCGTATGGTATGTCTAAAATGATGAAATATAATGATGAAATATAATGATAGAAACAAGCAAATAAAACATCCTAAAACATATATATATATTTTTTCATAACGCTATAACAGTACCCCACATCATGTGATTAAAAAAAAAAAAAACATTATAGCCTGGGATGGTGTGTTTTTCTTCAGGTTGATGGTGGAATATTGAGGTCTATCAACTGCTTCTGCATTTTTTTAACAAGTTGGTACAGTTCATTGAGCTCATTGTCTCTTGCTTCGATCTGAACATTTAAATCGATAATCTCTGCTTCCAGATTTCGAAATTTCCCCATCAAAACACTATAATCAACAATCAGATGTTTTGCATTTTCACACTCCTTGATGACAGTGGCTTCAACAATTGCAATCCATTCTTGCATACATTCGAAAATGGCACTGCGCCTGTGGTCGTCAATACTTAGACCTTTTGCTTCCATTTCCACTCGTAAAATTGGAAAAAAAAAATTGATAATTGAAGTGAGGAAAATATGTAACATATGTTGGATATTTATAGTGGAGCAAGATTATCGGTAAGCCCGGGAATGAAAAGTCACCTTTTCAATGAAAAACTAAAAAGAAGTTTTTCATTGAAAATTGCATCCATTGTAACTTAAAATGAACATTAATTTTCATTGAAAACTGAAAAGTCACAAATAAACCAGTTAACAAATTAACAAAATGAAATGAAATGAACATTCATTTTCATTGAAAACTGAAAAGTCACAAATGAACCAACGTAAATTAATACAATTAAATGAAATGAACATTTATTTTCATTGAAAATTGAAAAGTCACAAATGATAGTTGTTCCATTTACTAAGCCTGAAAATTCTTTTATTCAGCTTGAGAATTATTCAACAATGCCCAGGAATTACTCTTTATGTTTGTCTTGTTTGATAGTTGTTCTCATAACTTTTAGCCCGGGAATACATAGGTTAAGCCCGGGAACTATGTCGTAACATCAGGGGATTACCCAAATCCTTTTTGTTCGTATTGTCAATCGTATACAGTTGTTTCAATTTATTAAGCCTGGGAATTATTCATTAATGCCTAAGAATTAGTCTTTATGTTAGGCCCGAGACATATATCGTAAGCCTGAGGAGATAGCGACTTTAAAAGTGACATTATCCAAGTCACTTATGCAAGTTACTTTTGCCCTATGGTCACTAAATGTAACGGCTCATCCCCCTACTTTGGGTTCAAAGGTATTTCGTGAAAATCCCTTCCCCTTTTGATCTCCAACTTCCCCATATAAGTGGTGGGGGAATTTCCACTTGACGAGAGCAGTTTTGTTCACTTTCTTCACCAACATTTTCACATCAAATCACTCATAAGATCAAAAACAATAGTGGGTCTTCAACATAAGGTATGCGAAGGCCTAATCCTCAATTCAAGTGATACATTGAAGCATATAGGTTCTTATTTTCTCCACATTGCAGTTATCCTTATTATATTCGAGTAGATTTCTTGAAGGGTCGTTATAATTGTTTGGGGTGTGAATTTTTGAAGATTTGTAGTTGTCCCTCATGTTGGCCAAGATTGTTGTGGGTTTTGTTGTGTGTTGTTGTATTTTTTTTATGTTTAATTGGAGATGGGAAATAGTAGAAGACGAGGTATAAAGGGGAAGCAAGTTGCTAGGGATGGTGGTATGCCATCGAAAAAGAGAAAACAACTTCCCGTTATGCTCTCACCTAAAGGGAAGGGTAAGGGAAGCACTTTTACGGAGCCCCCAACCCCGTATTTTACAAAAAGATAGGCTAATTTTGGTAGTAGAAAAATTTGGCCGGAGACGGGAATTGACTTGGATCTTTTTGGTGCAACTTGGATATTAGAGACAGTAAATACTATGGGTTGGAGAGGTTTTGTGAGGACCCCAAACAAGGCGGCACTAGAATTGGTCTGTGAGTTTTATTTTGCAATGAAAAGGGTTCAGTTTTACCAAGGGATGCTGGTGATGGTCTAAGGGAAGGAAGTCCTTAATACAACCACTAAGATTAACCAGTGGTTTGACACGATAGATGAGATCGATCAACTGGTTGATGGCCTTCCAATGCATGAGTTCTTCGAGCCCTTTAATGACCATTTAGCTGCTGATTTGAGGATAAATTGTGATCCTGTGTGGAATGAATATCGGTTTCCCCTTTTGTACAATGAACTCAAGATAGAGGCTGTCATTTGATACTTATTCTTTAGTTTCTCCTTGGTGCCCACCACCCACCGCACCCAGGTGAGTTGTGATAATGCCCGTTATCTTTTCTGTGCAAAGAATCTCATCCTTATGGACGTAGGGCAGATTATCATGAAAGGAATGTTCGAAGCTAGGAAATCTACTGTTGGCCCACTACCTTTCCCTTGTTTGATTACACATTTTTGTGAGGAGGCCGGTATTGATGTGCAAGAAGGGGGATGGACCATGATTCCTCCAACAAGAAACTTGGGCAAAAGGGGTTACAATGGCATTGCTAAGAGTAGAGGACTACCTCTACTTGTAATTCCAAGGGGTGTGAATGAGGATGACAAAAATGACTTTTTCGAAGAGGACGACTCAGAGGATATGGACTACAATGACCATAACGTTGGAGATGATCCAGATGCAAATGGACGTGGTCAGGGGCCGAGGTTGAATAAGATTCTACAGACACTTCAGGATCTTCATTTACAGGTGGATGCTAACCAAAATGCTAACATGACAGAGTTTGCGAATCTTAGTCACATGATGGATGCTTTTCAGAATACTTTAGTTGATTCAGGCCTCTAGATTCCTCATGTGCATCGTCAGAACAATGGCTTAGAGAGCACCCCGTAGTAGGCAGCTCATGAGACAACCTACCATGACTCAGATCCATAGATTTTGGCCACCTAGGGGTGTTCTTTTTCAATTTAGGCTTTAGTTTGTTCAAAACGAACTATTTTGTTAGTTTCATGACTAAAAAACATGTATTTTGTTTACCTGTATATATTCTGAGCCCCAGCGGAAATTTTTTTGGTCTTTTGGTACAGTTGAATTACCCTTTGTGTTAGTCTTGTGTGATGGATTGATAGTTGTTTTAAAGAACAAATGAGCACGGGAATACATTTATCGAGCCTAAGAAAACCATCATTGGGCTTGGGAAATGTAATACACGATGCCCATGATATTAAAAAGAGGAAACAGTAAAAACTGAAAAGTATATGACTTCATAAGCCGCTTATGGAGAGGGTGAGAATCTCCATTTGTGTTAATCTTATGTGATAGTAGTTTAAAATTATATGCCCGGGAATATATATTGAGTCTGGGAAATGTAATACCTAAAGCCTATGATATTAAAAAGGGGAAACAAAAACTATACAAAATCGAGGAGTATGCGACTTTAAAAGCAACTTTAAAAGAGACTTTATAGAAGTCACATTAGAAGTCGCATATGGATTGGGTGTGAATCATCATTTGTGTTAGTCTTATGTAATATTAGTTTAAAATTATATGCTCGGGAATATATATTGAGCCTGAGAAATGTAATACTTAAAGCCCCTGATATTAAGAAATTGAAACAAAAAAAAAAAAAAAAAACTGAGTATGCGACTTTACGGAAGTCACATAAGAAGTCGCATATGGATCGGGTGGGAATCACTATTTGTGTTAGTCTTATGTGATAGTAGTTTACAATTATATGCTCGGGAATATATATAGAGCTTGGGAAAACCATAATTGAGACTGGGAAATGTAATACCTGAAGCCTGTGATATTAAGAAGGGGAAACAAAAACAGTTAAAAACCAAGGAGTATGCGACTTTAAAAGCGACTTTATGAAAGTCACATTAGAAGTCGCATATGGATCGGGTGGGAATCACTATTTGTGTTAGTCTTATGTGATAGTCGTTTACAATTATATGCCCGGGAATATATATATAGAGCCTAGAAAAACCATAATTAAGCTTGGGAAATGTAATACCTGAAGCCCGTGATATTAAGAAGGGGAAACAAAAACAATTAAAAACCGAGGAGTATGAGACTTTAGAAGCGACTTTATGGAAGTCACATTAGAAATCGCATATGGATCGGGTGGGAATCACCATTTGTTAGTCTTATGTTATAGTTGTTTCAAATATCAAGCAAAGGAATACATATATAGAGCCAGGGAAGTCATATAATAAAGCCTGGGTATACATAGATAGAGCCAAGGAAGTTATATATTAAAGCTCAAGAAACATATGTAGAGCTTTGGAAATAATCTCATAACCCCTTTAATAACTATCCTAGGCTGGCTTAAAAACACAAATACCTGGTTAAAAAACATAGCTAGGGGATACCCTACAAATATAAAATTGAAAACAAATAGTATGATACACACACCACCCATCACCATAACAATAATTCAACATTACATTTATTCATGTTTTTAACACAAGATAGGTTCACAATTAAAAGTTACGTATATCCAACGAATTACAAATTTCTTTTCTTTCCATTTCGACCTAAAACAAAGTGATACATATTCTAACCTTCCAAAATTGGTTCCTCAAAAGCATGAAAGACTGCTTCTTCGTCTATGTCATTCAAAATGGGCTCTGATGGCTTATCTTGGCACTTCAGTCTATTATGTCCTTCTTTCTTGCAAATGCTACAAGTACGTGCTTTTTTTGCTGGTTTGCTTGTGCTGGGCATACTTGAGGGGTTATGGCATATTTTTTTATTGTGTCCATTTTTCCCACAATTCGACATGTTTGTTTCTTTCGTTTCTCCCTAGCAGAAGGTGTTCGTGACTTCTTTGGTCTTCTTGGCTGCTTCCTTTTCAACCATGGCAATACAATGCGATCACGAACTGCATCAGGAATGTCCCATGTTTCAGGATTTGGAACAGGATTCACAGCCGTGGCATAAGCATGTTTCAGACATCCCGTTGTGAAAAAATCAAAACATAATGCGTTGATAGGTGTACCTTTAATCCTGGTGCAAAAGACATGAAGAATTTTTTTTATTATAATTCAATAGTGAGTCTGTAGCATTAAATGCAGTGGAAATTGAAGAAAATAGTCCTTCCTAAGTTTCAAAGAGATAACTTAAATTTTGTAAGCATACATAGCAACCGCCATGACATAAATACACAGTAACTCATCTAGATCCCATTCATGGCATGAGCATGAACGTTTTTCCAAGTCGACAATCGCTCATTTCCATTTGTCATCTACCTTGAATCTGTGGAAGTCAATGGGGTGAACCACACATTGTTGCGATGGTTTTATCCTCTATTTGATGTGTTCGTTTGTATCATCAATCAAGAATGTAGGCATTTTACGTGCATTGCTCCGATGATCGTAGAGCCACCTTTGCAACAAATCTCTACTAAATTATGCAATAGATGTGATAGGCAACTTCCGAATTGCAAGTAGACAAGAATTAATTGACTTAGCAATGTTGGTGGTCATCATATGATACCTCTTTCTAGGACTATGTACATGTGAAAACTTCTCTACCCCAACCTCTAGAAGCTCATCATAAACCTTACGGTGGGTGGCTTTCAACTCTGTCATTTCAGGGTTGAATTCCTCGACACGGTACATATATGTTGCACGGAAGTAAAGCTTGATCACATCATCCCGTTGCTTACAAAAAAATTTAAGATTTTGTGACAAGTGGTATGCACATACCCCATGTGCTGCATCAGGGAAAATTGCTTCCATGCCTGCAAAGATACTCGCGTACCGGTCCAAAACTAACATCATACGTTCAGGATACTGGATCACATTCCGAAGTTGCTTCAAGAACCGTGTCCACGACTCTGTGCACTCAAAATGAGCAAACCAAAATGCCAAAGGGTATATTATCTCGTTACCGTCCTTGCACATCGCAACTAACAAGACACCCTTGGTCTTGGCCTTTAAGTGTGTAGCATCGATGGCAATAACTTGCCTAATAACTGAATTGAATCCCTCTATACAAGCCCCAAGTGCCATGAATCCATAGGCGAACCAATTTTCTGAGTCGGTTTCAATCTTAGTTACAGTCCCAGGGTTGGATTGTTCCAACATGTAAAAGAATGCCGGTAACATCTAAAATGACTCCCACAGATCGCCGATGCCTTATGCAAAGTGCATGTTTTAGATCTATAAGCTTTATTGTATGAGAGGTTTATGCCGTGTTCATCCCTAAAATCAGAAATTATATCTTTATGATGGATTATGCGTCCAGGATCGGCATATTTTCTATCATACAGCTCACCAATTACATAGGCACTTACTCGAAAAAAATCAACATTGTAGTTGCCTGAATAACCACATGTGTGCTCCTTAACAAAGGACTTAACATGCCAATAGGTCCCATTTTTCAACTTCGCTGCTCTAATAACACATTCATAGCCTCCTTTTGTACATGTTACGGCGAATCGTGTATGGTTCTATCGTCTAACCTTAAACCCAAACCTCTCTTTAAATGCATACATCCCTACTGTCCCTTTTAAGGTTTCTTTGTCCTTGAAGATCTGTCATTTGTATATTGGACCTTGGTCATCTTGGTCTTCAAACAAGTCCTTCGACCGAATGGGTTGAATTGAGTACAGTTCTGACCCCGGTATTGTCCACTATGATGTCATAGAAAGTGCAGAACTGTTGGGTGCTCCACTACCCCCTCATTGTTCTTCTTCACCATCTATTGGGGTTTCTCTAGCACCAGTTACCGCTTGCCCACCAGACTGGGGAACTTCTGAAACATCATTTGGGTCATTACTAGTATCATCGTCAGTACGACTCTCATCCTCCGTATCAGATGTTTCAGAACCATCTGTGTCATCCACCTCTGCCTGCATGTTTGTTGATGCTGGAGTCCCCTGATTAACCCATAGTGATGTACTGTTAGGTGAAGGAACAGACGCATGCGGATGGTTACTACCACTCACTGATTTGTATTGTGGAGTACCAACTAGGGAGTTTAGATTAGTGGTGGGTGTAAAAGGCGGCGTTGTACATTCTAAGTTTATTGTTGTATTTCTTGCCTTTCTCGGAGTTTAATGTACGCCCCTAGATTTTTCGACCACTTCAACATCAATTTCGGGCCAATCAGATTTGTTGTACGTAAGGATAAAATTTACCTCGTCGTCAGCTTTAATAAGTAAGGAAATTTCTGTAAGCTGTGACGAAATCTTCAGCTCAAATCTATCCCTACATACCCCATTCCGACTGTACAACTTTTCCACAATTTCACTGTATATTCCCTTTACACTCTTGGAAACACAACATACAAAAGTCGTCGGACCAACTAACTGGTAACCCTTCAAATAACCACCGCAACGGACTAAGAACGTAATCATCGAATCCGTAGGACCTGACAACAATATTACAGTCATTTAGATAATGAACCAGTACATCTCTATTACCATACACATTTGTTGAAAAATATGGCATTAGAGTTAATGTGTGTGTGTTTGTTTTGTGGGGTACTACTACTACTCTCCCTCACTCACTCTTTCTATGTGTATATATATATATATATATATATATATATAACACATTTAGCCTTGTATTATGTGTGTCTTTTAACCATCCAATTTTAAAGACAATTTTACAAAAATTGAAATTCAAATCTCATCATCGAATAGACAGGTGAATTACAATCCAGCATATACATGCATACAAAAACCTAGATGCATGGAGAACAAAAGAGAAAGAAAGACATAACAAAAATCATCATTTCAAAAACATTTTCTCATTCAATTTTCTATAGCTTTTTGTAGACAAGAATACAAAAAGATTTTGTGTATAGAAACCAGAAAGGAAGAGATACAATCATAACCATCAAATACATTCAGAATCAAAAGTATGTATATTTTTTTCATTTCTAGAATTACAAAGATCCATCTAGCAAGCCATTTCCAAATACCATTGTCAAAAGTACTACAAGAAATATAAAGGGTGAAAAACATAATTTCATGTCTCTTCATGATTAGGCAGCTAGTTTACAAACGGTCTTTTTGAACTAATAACAGAGCATAAGAGAAGAAAAAACTTCACAAAATTTCACAACAACTCTGGTTTCAACTAAATTTCTAATATTGCTAACCCAAACTTGCACACTGAACATGTCAAACATTAACTAAAAAATAGTGTATGGGGTTATGTAAATTGACCACACCAAAATTCAACATTTGCCCCATGGCTCTCACATTATAAGACTTTCTAACACTTAAATTCCTCAAACATAAATTACATGCAAAAAAGGTTTCAAACAATGGTATAAGCACATTGAATTCAATATATTATAACAAGTTAGAACAAAATAACAAAGGGTCCTCTTAAAGGATTCAGTGGGCATTAATGGGCACAAGTTAGGATCAAAATATTTAGTACAAAAATAAAAATGAATAATCAATTATTGAGATTGTCACAGTTGATAGTTGATAGTTGATTGAGTAATCACCTTTGCCTCCCATTTCTCGCTAGAAATCCCAATGTCGAAGAGAGGAGTTGAACACCCACAGGACGACGAAGCACAGTGTTCGAAAAGAGGAGTCAAAGACCCACAGGATGACGACGCTTAATAAGTACAATATTGAATTCCCAAGCTTCAAAGAGGAATCGGGATTGGGTGGTCGATTTCCCAAGCTTCAAAGAGGAATTGAGATGGGTTGGTGTGTGATTTCTCGTTGGAAGTCCTAATGTCGAAGAGTAGAGTTGAACACATACAAGACAACGAAGCTCAGTGTTCGTGATGGGCAGGTAATGAAGATGAATAGGGCGGGGAAGAAGAAGAAGAAATGGATTACGTTTCAAATGGGAAGAACCAGAAATACAGATTGAGAGATTGGCGCCAAAATTTAAGAGAGGGTAGTTTGGTCAAACATCACATATAAGGGGCTGTTTAGTCATTTTGCTCCATTTAAGTGAAAAGGGTATTTTGGTCCCCAAGTGGACATTTTAGGAAAATGAAATATTGATAATGGACATTGTTGCAAGTTTTTTAAAAAATGGACATTTTTGCTTTTTTAAAGTTAGGAAGGGCTATTTCCTTTGATTTTCAATTTTTTTTTCACAAACCATTATTGCATTGAAGATGCTCTTAATATGGTAATAAAAAATTTATGAGAGAGAGTTTAATACGCATTATTTAATCTAAGAATATCTTCAATGCTATTATGCATTTGGAGAAAATGGAGTGCCACATATGATAGATATTAAAAAAGTTAGAAAAACTCTCAATGCTATTATCTAAGTTGAATATGGAGATGATGTGACCAAAAAAAAGTTTGAGAATATAGAGTTGAGTTTCTAATTTTAGAAACTCTCCTAGAAAGGCTGACTAGGATTTCTAACTCTTTCCACCAATAAGATTAAATTTTTCAACTTTTTCCACCAATGAGATTAAACCTAATTTAATTGTAAAATAAAAGAGGAGAGAAAGTATAATAATTGTTTTATTATGATTGAACATAAAATTGATGCATATTTGACTTTAGATAATTGCATTGGAGATGTGAATATGCATTTCTTTAATTTTTTTTAAAAGTGGACCCATAATAAATAGAAATGTTAACGTGACACTACTTAGAAACTCAAAAATACATATTTGTATTATAGATGCTCTAATAATTTAGGAGAAAAAATTTACTTTTTAATAATTTAAATAGTTTGAGGCGTCTTTATAAAATTTTTTAATTTTATTTAATAATTTTAATTCATATTAAAATTGTTATTAAAAAAAATAAAATTTGAATATGGATTGATAATTTATGGGTCGAAAGAAAGAACAGCTCTCCGAGAAAAAACATCACACGACAAAAGTTTACCTATATCGTTTGAAACCCACTAAACATTTTTTGTCCTCTCATCCATATTCAGATATCAAAATTGAAAAAATAACACAAACAAAGCAATATCGAACCCCGATTCAACGTCATCGGCGTCCATCTCGTCGCCGGCGGTCACCACGATTACAAACCCAACCAGCAAAACCCGTTTTCCACCAACCCCCTCGAAAAAACCCAGCCTCTCTCTCTCTCTCTCACACACACACACAATTAGGTTTGTCCAGAACTTGGTTTTTACCTGAGGAGACCGCCGAGAGAGAAGAGGAAGAGATCCATCATCCAGAACTGGTTTTCTTTTTTCCTTTTTAGGGTTAGTGTAGTGTTTGTTAGGGTTAGAGTTAAGAGATTTCTAGGTGTTGAGAGAGGAATCATTTTGGGTTGAGAGAGAAGAATCGGTTTGGGTTGAGATAGATTCAGAAGATTTCTGGGTTTTATTTTAAATTATTAGATTTTGTAATAGATCACAATTAGAATTTGTAGTTTTAATTGATGAATTAGACGAAGGTATTTTCTGCCATTTTTTATTTTATTGAGACTTGTAAGAAGAAAGGAGCAAAAAATTATGTAAAACAAGCTCTGATTGTCTTTTGTAGTTGAAAACACAAAAGAGCAGACATGAGTGTTCATCATGTAAATATGTCATATTTGTTAGGGTAACATGGACAATATAATTTTTAACAATTTTTTAGCTAATGGTATGGTGCTAACATACAGGTACCAGTGAAGTCCCAAGTCTAATTTCCTTTTTCAAGCGATTCACTGTGAGCTCAGTCGTCAGTCTCAGGATCCTTTCCTCTCTTGCTTTCTTCTTAACCTCTCTCTCTCTCTCTCTGCGTTTTCTTGCATGATCATCAAATATCTTGCTCATTATTACAGTTGTACGCCGAGTGCCGTCTCCACTCTCCAACAAAAACAATCCATAAAAAAACGAGGTATGTGGTGTCAGGTGTGGGCTTTTCTCATTTCTATTAGAGAAAAAGAAGTGACTTTCTGGGTCTCTTGACAACATTATTCCTGGTTTTTATTTTATTAATTTATTAATTTCTGGTTACTATATGCATGTTTACATTCTTGAATCTTGATTGATCAGTCTCCATTTTGCTTCCATAGTTGGTAATTCTTTATTTGTTATGAGATAATACATTGTTTTGGCTTAGTTGGATTGATTTGTTGTTTATTTTATTTTATTTTAAATTTATTACTTTACCTTTCTTTGGGTGGAATGATGACAAACAGAAAATATAAGCTATACAAATTTTCCAATAAGCTGAGATATCTTTATTTCGATGGGTGTTTGATTGTAACTATTGAATATTTGATTGTTTCATAGTTAAATGTGGAGTTATGTTCAGGTATATATACCAACTATCAGCATTAAATTTTTGTGTTGACACATATCTTGATATTTGGATGGAATGCATGCTTGTGTCATTTTATGCTTGTCAGTGTTGATCAAACCTAATGGACATAAAAATAATGAGAGCAGACCATACTTGACATATGTTTGAAAGGAATTAGTAATTATTTTTTTTGTTCTCTGATGTTATTTTTGACACTCACTTATTTTTGCTTTTCTTGTTATTGTCTTCGAATGTCGACATCAAAAAGTATGACTCATGTTTGTTTGAGTTTTCGAAATGTGCTCTCCTGTCTATTATTTCAACTATTAACACTTGAACATTTTAATTGAGGTAGTTTAATTTGATGGGTGATTCAGATGAGTCTCTTGACCGATTCTCCGGTTCACTCATCCAGCAGCGACGACTTTGCTGCATTTCTTGATGCAGAGCTGAATTCCAATTCTTCAGCATCTTCACCAGATGAAGAAGAAGATGATGAAGATGAAGAATCAAATGACGAGGAAGCCGAGGATGATAATGAACTCGAAGGAAAGAGGTATAATACATTACTCAACTCTTTTTGGGCTATAAATGATTTGAACTTTAGGAAATGTTATGATTTTTTGGAAGTTCACTCTAAATTTTGACTAATTAAATCTTTGTTTTGGTAAGAAAATGCAGCACCAGAGACTGTTTTGTGAAATGTTTTGCAATTAAAGTAGAAAATTTAGGTGTTATCTTATTCAACCTATCCTCTGTAAGTAGTTTTTTTTTTTTTTCCTGCTTTTAGCAGACTTAGCAATTTAATTTTAATACAGTGTGAGCCAGTGTTCTAGTAGGTGCTGGTCGGGCTGTGGCCTAGCGCCTAGGCGGAGTCACAGCAACCCAATTCAGTCAAAGGGACTCGACTATTTGGGCTTTACGACCCTTGGCCCTTTTGCGGTAAACCTGCCAAGGTTTACTGTCGATGGCTTCCAAGATGTACCCATCAACTCTCCCCGTCTAAAAAGGGTTCGACTTCGTCGAAACAAAGCTGTAATACCTCTCAAGTAGATCCAGGTCAATCCATTGCATGTCTTCTTTAATAATCCATGTATTGTCCGAATCTGGATGGTTCTTCCATTTTACCAAGAATTTCTGATAACCGCCATTATGAGTAGAAACTAGTTGTTCATCTAGGATGTCTTTAATCTCCTCTCGGGTCCTATCTTTATTTGGAGTTAATAGGTCCAGTACAGCATAGGGATTTAGCCTTTCTCAAATGAATCCTTTATCCGGTAGTTCATTAACCTGCTTTTGAAGCTCCGCATGTTCGGTGGGGTTTGTTTGGTAATGCGGCAGGTTAGGTAGGATTGCTCTAGGTACAAAATCTATGGCATGTTGAATGTCACAGAGTGGTGGTAGTTCTTTTGGAAGGTCAGTTGGAAACACATCACTGTACTCGTCTACTAGTGGTCAAATAGCTCGAGGAAGTGTGTCGAGGTTTGTTGCAGCCTCTTTACTTTTTTCTCGTACCGCTAGAACATACAATTTGTCTTCTTTCTCTAGGTTTTTTTCGAATCCTTGAAATCCCACAATATGAAGTCCCCTTTCCCTTCTCTGCAGTGGGGAGGTGTCTGCTGGGGATCCAACCTCATCCTTTATTAACGGAGGTTGCGGTTTGAGGGTAATCTACCTCCTTAGGTTTTCAAAAATGCAGATGTTCTTCTGTCCCCTAGTGGTTACGTCGTGATCATACAACCAAGGCTGACCTAGTAGTATGTGCCCTGCGTTCATTGGTACTACATCACACCACACATTCTCTTGATACGAAGAAAACTGTATAGGTACTTGGCACTGTTGGGTAACTGGTATGGAAGACGTGTCAATCCAAGATACACGGTAGGGCTCAGGATGATTAACTAGCTTGAGTCCCAGTTTGTTAACTGTCTGTGCCGAAACTACATTAATACAACTTCCGCTGTCCACCAAAACTTTACAGACTTCATTCCCGCATTTGGTAAATGTATGGAAAATTGATGACCGTCTCAAATCTTTACTGGTCCTTGGTTGAGCTAGTTGGCACCTTACTACTGTTAGGCGGGTTCCATCGTTGATACCCATATTGTCCTCATAGTCTTCCGGCTCAATAACGAAATCCGGATCATATATGTCTTCCCCAAACTCTGTTGTGCCCTCAATTACTGGTTTCTCAGTGTCAACTATTAATGTTCTGACAGGTTCCTTAGTGGGGCATTGAGCTGCAAAGTGACCCATCCCTTTACACTTGTAACATTTAATTCCCCCACTACCACGTAATTCATCCAATATACTTTTACCTTTATATTCTGCTCGAGGGAACTCGGTGAGTGATTGGCGTAGTGGCTGCCCTACACGGTTGTTGTTGGTATTCTGGCGCCATTCTACAATCTCGGTAGGTTGGTGAACATCCAACCGCTTAGGGGGTGTGGATTTCAAGTAGTACTCCATTTCTTGGGCCAACTGATAAGCTCTTCCCAAGGACCCAATATTGTGCGGAAGCAATTCCCTTCTTATTTCTGCTCGAAGTCCAGATCGAAAACGTGAAAGTGTCACGATTCTACCTTCTTTTGCGTTGCAGCGTTGTAGATAGCCTTCGAACTTTGCTATGTACTCATTCACAATCAAATTAGCTTGCCTTAATTGGTGCCATTCATCTAACTGTCGCTGATGATAGCTAAATGGGACATACTTCTGCTTTAAACTAGCTTTCATCTCCACCCAGTGTACAATCGGTGCCCTCCCGTTGTCTTCCAATTCTTGTTCTAAATTATCCCAAAACATGTTAGCTTGCCTGATTAGCTTAATCTTAGCAAACCGCACCTTTCGTTCTTCGGACATGTTATGCCAAGCAAAGAACTTGTCCATAGTAGCTTCCCAGTCTAAGTAAGCCTTTGGATTCATCTCGTCGTCAAATGTGGGAGCATCAATCTTGATTGAACGCATTACTTTTTCATCTGCATCATACTCATACTGTGGGGGTCCCCTGCATCGGTTGTTGTCACCGACCCGCACTCTCGGAATCGGGGGCCGCTCCCCATCATAGTCGCTGCCGGCTTCTAGCCTAGCTGTCCCATCATATACCCCGGTGGGTGTTTCATTCCCTGTTGCCCTACGGGGCAGATTAACTCTCAAAGGATGAGGTCGAACTAGAGTTTCCACGGAATCCTGCAGATTTCGCTGAGTGGTTCTATTTTCTGCCATGAATGCCTGCACATCGTGTTGGAAATTTGTGAAGTCAGTCTGCATGGCTGAAAATTGTTTGGACAGTTCTTTGACCGTCAAATTCGCTCTTTTTCCATTGATCTGAATTTGGTTGAACCGAAAAGAAGAAAACATCCCAAACCTTGCTTTGATACCAATCTGATGTAAAACGTTTGCTAGGATCTTACTAGGAACTAAAATTCAGAACTTAAGAAAGAGAAAACTGCAAAAAACAAAATAAAATAAGTCGGCTCGAAATAAACAATAAATTCGTAATAGAGCTGGTTGGTTGGACTCACTCCAAACCAATCAGCTTTCTTGTCCTCTCACCAAGCTTGATTTCCTCTCAGGATTTTTGAAAACTTTTCTTTATTAATAATGCACTACCTCAAAAAACAATGAAAGCCATCTGTTTATAATAACCCAATCCTATGTAGTAGGAGAGGGAAACCAACTAGGAAAGCAAAAACTAACTAGGAAAAAAAACTCCTACCATCCTAAATAGGACTCCTAAACAAACTAGGAAAAATACTAAACAGGGAATTCCATTAAATCCAATTGCTAAAAGAAAAATTAGGAAAACTAAACTAAACAGGAAACTTCTTTTAAACCACTAAATGGGAAACTTCTTTTAAAACCAATTGCTGCTCCTTGGGATCTCATTCAGCAGGCCCCTAATTCAGTCAAAGGGACTCGACTATTTGGGCTTTACGACCCTTGGCCCTTTTGCGGTAAACCTGCCAAGGTTTACTGTCGATGGCTTCCAAGATGTCCCCATCAGGACCGGTTGAGAGGGGGGTGTTTTTGGCTTCACTTAATGAAGCCCAAAACAACAGCGTTTCCAAAAATGGTGCCGTTTTGCTCATTAGGGTTTTTAAAAAAAAATTATGTTTAGGCGGAGTCAACGACTTTGACTTCACCTAGGCTGCCTAGTCAGCGACTAGCGCCAATAGGCTCACGGCCGCCTAGGAAGGCTGATTAGGCCTAATCCCCGGCAGCCGGGGCCGCTTACTGCCTAGGACGATTTTTTGAACACTGTTGGGAGCAGGGCCTCGTTTGGGTTTCTTCTCATTGGAGATGTTGGGTTTGTTTGAAGACAGACCGGCACACATGAACGATGCTCACTTCTATTATCCAATCTTAATAGCCATACAAATGTGGCATGTTGACATTTGACATGATATAGTTTTCAATCTAAGAATTATGTTGGATCCTTTTGTCTGTGGGCATACAAGTTGTATTGCACTTCTAGCAACATGAGTAGACAGTAGTATTTTACTTATAATGGCGGAATTCTTACTGCTTTATTTTATTTTCACTTATATGAATGGTATGATATGTGGGGACTACATATACTTATTTTTTACTATTCAATTTTTTTGTTACTGTCTATTGTGTACTAACCATTTGACATAATATGCGATTGTTTATTAGTAGACCATTTCTATTTGAGTTTGATATAATTTGATATATTTTGGATGAATTTTACTCATAGTACATGATCATTGCATCCACCTTGATTAATTTTCTATAGATTTTGATTGTGGCTTCCATGTTGGTAATTTGAGATCTTTTTTTTTTTCTTTTTATAATGATCGGCTATCTTGTTCTAGCAATTATCAGTCTCTAATTGTGCAGTCAATTGTCATCTCAGCATGTTGATAATATTGCCTTTGATTGCCTATATTATATTTTCAGTCTTTTTGAGTTTCCGGGCTGAATATATTTACTTTCTATATATATGTAATTATATATATATATGTATGTGTGTGTGTGTATTTCATTTTATATATCCATTAATCGTGTAAATTATTTTATAGTGTTAAGAGGTGCAAGGTGGAAATGTCAGGAAACATACACAAACATGGGTCAACCTCTCACGCAACACTAGAACATAAGATAGGAGAAGGTAAATTTTTCTGATGTTTTTCAATGCATTATTTGATTTTTTTGGACCTAGTACTCATCTATTACTCCCAGTTGATGAACTGTTGGAGAGCCACCTAATTAGTGTTTAAATACTCCAAGGGTCCTAAACATCCAACGCACCTCTTTCTGGAGATACAACAGCTGTTCTACTGATATAGGAGTTCATTGGTCAAACAATATCAGCCAAATTTTATATAAAAATGCTGTCATAGATATGTGGTCAAGGAAATTAGAGCAATATGTTTTGGATAAATGGGGATATTTAAGACTTTAAAGGATTTTTAAGCATCAATCCAGTTGTCCAGCATGTTTAGTTTTTAACTATTGTTCTGATCTCAACTTAATAGGTCTATAGTATGTTCTTATGTGCTATGTATTATGATTTTATTTTTTGATCTCCTAATTCATTGGAGTAGGCGTCTGTATGTTGCTACAGTTCATCTCTTAGATGTCCAAAATAGCATGTATCTTCACATCTATAAACATTTTTTTTGGCAAAAGCAAGAATGCCAAGAAATATGAGCGGGTACATTATTGCATATTTGACCTTAGTTTTAGGTTAATTTTATACTATTTTTGTTGGATTGAATTGTGTTGGACATGTTATAATGTGCAGACAAGTCCTTGAAAATGGATATATGTACACATCCGGGATCTTTTGGAGACATGTGCATCCTTTGTGGGCAAAGGTTAGAAGAAGAATCGGGTGTAACATTTGGGTATATTCACAAGGTATACTTTTTTTTGAATGACCAACAAATAGTTTATGGAATTTTGAAGTTTGGTTGGTGTCCATGCTTTCAATTTCTGCTTTATAGACCCGAGGCTAATTTCTTATAGTAATGAAATACAGTCATGCCCTATTAGGCTGCTTTAGGATGAATAATTCAAAGTTTGTTATAGAGACTGCCTTAAAATTGTATGCAAAAGCTACTTGTTGATACCTAGAATGCTAAGAAAATAACAAAATACAAAATAACTTAAAATTGGCTCTTAAGTTTTTTATTTATAATCAATTTTTTGCCTTGAAAGTAAACAAGGCTACTATCTAGAACCTAAAATAAACTGACTTCTGACTTGACTAAGCTAAAATGGAGTAACAAACTGCCTAATTAAAATAAGAAATATTTCAAAGCATAGAAAAAAATGACATTTATCTGGATATTCTTTTTGATTAGTAAACAAAATTATAATAAAGTAAAAATATCCAATAGATAACCTAATGTCATACAGTCTACATCATTGGAGGTTGATTTCTCACCAATTTCTAATTTTGAAGTCGGAGATTTGTTTGGACAATTTTGACCAATGTTTTCAAAATTGCTAGAGGTGGCCGCTCGAGGCACGCCTCAAACTGCTTCGACCATTTCCTGCTTTGAGGCGACAGCCTCTAACATTACAAAATATAAAAGCGCCTCGAAGGCCGAATCGATTGGAGGCGGTGAGGCCAAGAGGTGAAGCGGTGGATTAGTACAAGTCAAAAGGCTGAGCTTTTTTTTAAAAAAAAAAATAATTGTAGGGGCTGCAATTTAAGGGAAATATGAGAAAAAAGTCAAAAGGCTAAGTAAAACTCATTGTTTTAGGTGGCTGCAGTTTAAGGGAAATAGGTAAAACTCACTAAAGACTTTAATGGCTGATCACTTAAGGGTGTTTTTTCTCTCAATTTAAGGAAATATCCAAAACTCACAAAATGCTTTTGTGATGCACTTTCCTTCTGTTTAATGTTATGGATGATACACTATTTTAGTATTTTTTTTTTTTTTTTTCATTATTTAACATTTTTAAATTTAGGCAACCGCCTCGCCTCCAACAAACAAAACTCCTCAACCCGCCTTGGGCATTTTAATACATTGATTTTTACAACAAATCATTTCTGTTTGGTACATTAGTAGATTATTTGCAAGAAAAATTGTATGCCGGAGGTTTTTTAGTGCAATTTTTTTAGTCAAATTCAAACAAATGATGTGTTTAGTGTCAAGGTCAAAGGACAATGATGATGATCCAAATTTGAAGGCAAATTTCCCAAACCTAGGATAATAATGTAAAACTCACTAAAGGCTTTAATGGCTATCGACCGATCACTTAAGGGTCTTTTTCTCTCAATTTAAGGGGAATAGCCAAAACTCACTAAATGCTTTTGTGATGCACTTTCCTTTTATTTAATGTTATGGCTATTTTAGTATATATTTTTTTTCACATTATTTAACATTTTTAAATTTAGGCAACCGCCTCGCCTCGACGAACAAAACGCCTCAACCCGCCTTGGGCATTTTAAAACATTGATTTTTACAACAAATCATTTATGTTCGGTAACATTAGTAAATTATTTACAAGAAAAATTGCCCGCCGGAGGTTTTTTAGTGCACTTTTTTTTGTTACATTCAAACAAATGTTGTGTTTAGTGTCAAGGTCAAAGGACAATGATGATGATCCAAATTTGAAGGCAAATTTCCTTAACCTAGGATAATATTGTAAAACTCTCTAAAGGCTTTAGTGGCTGTTGGCTATCATTTAAGGGTGTTTTTCTCTCAATTTAAGGGAAATAACCAAAGCTCGCTAAATGCTTTTGTGATGCACTTTCCTTTTATTTAATGTTATGGATAATACACTATTTTAGTGTGTATATATATATTTTTAATATTATTTAACATTTTTAAATTTAGGCAACAGCCTCACCTCTCAACTAACAAAACGCCTCAACCCACCTTGGGCATTTTAAAACATTGATTTTTACAACAAATCATTTTTGTTAGGTACATTAGTAGATTATTTGCAAGAAAAATTGTCTACCTGAGGTTTTTTAGTGCAACTTTTTTAGTTACATTCAAACAAATGATGTGTTTAATGTCAAGGTCAAAGGACAACGATGATGATCCAAATTTGAAGGCAAATTTCCTTAACCTAGGATAATAATGTAAACTCACTAAAGGCTTTAGTGGCTGTCAGCTGATCACTCAAGGGTGTTTTTCTCTCAATTTAACGGAAATAGCCAAAACTCACTAAATGCTTTTGTGATGCACTTTGCTTTTATTTAATGTTATGGATGATACACTATTTTAGTATTTTTTTTTTTTTTTTTTAATTATTTAACATTTTTAAATTTAGGCAATCGCCTCGTCTCTCAACACAAAACGCCTCAACCCGCCTTAGGCATTTTAAAACATTGATTTTTACAACAAATCATTTCTGTTCGGTACATTAGTAGATTATTTGCAAGAAAAATTGTATGCCGGAGGTTTTTTAGTGCAATTTTTTTAGTCACATTCAAACAAATGATGTGTTTAGTCTCAAGGTCAAAGGACAATGATGATGATCCAAATTTGAAGGCAGATTTCCTTAACCTAGGATAATAATGTAAAACTCACTAAAGGGTTTAGTGGCCGATCACTTAAGGTTGTTTTTATCACAATTTAAGGGAAATAGCCAAAACTCACTAAATGCTTTTGTGATGCACTTTCCTTTTATTTAATGTTATGGATGATACACTATTTTAGTATTTTTTTTTTTTTCTTCATTATTTAACATTTTTAAATTTAGGCAACAGCCTCGCCTCTCAACGAACAAAACGCCTCAACCCGCCTTGGGCATTTTAAAACATTGATTTTTACAACAAATCATTTCTGTTCGGTACATTAGTAGATTATTTACAAGAAAAATTGTCTACCGGAGGTTTTTTTGTGAAATTTTTTTATTCACATTCAAACAAATGATGTGTTTAATGTCAAGGTCAAAGGACAATGATGATGATCTAAATTTGAAGGCAAATTTCCTTAACCTAGGATAATAATGTAAACCACATGACATTGGATTATCTAGATGAACAAGATAAATGTCATTAGTAGATAGCGTTAACTTATTTAAGTTAGATTCCGTTATCTTATTAGATTCAGCCTTTCTTCTACTATAAATAAGGGACATTGTAGCCCTTTGGAAGGGATGTTAATCAATTATATATAAAGATATTTGACTTGTTTATCGGTTATTTCTATATGTGCTCTTTTCTTGGAGAAATCAACAATTAGTAGTTTCAGTTCTTGAGTATTCTTGGAATCAATAGGCCTTTGAATTTCTATCATGCTGGGCAGAGCGAGCCTATGTCCTGATCACATTCAAACATTCTAGTTTATCAATATGCTAGCCATGGGCAAAGCACTCTCTTTCACTTTGGACTGTGTTGATAAGGTGTGAGAAACATTTGTACTTGTAGGGCCTAAGGCTTGCAAATGATGAAATTGTTCGCTTACGCAACGCAGACATGAAGAATTTGCTGTGTCATAAAAAACTTTACTTGGTTCTTGATCTTGATCACACACTACTCAATTCAACTCTACTAGCACATTTGACTCCGGAGGAGGAGGAATATTTGAAGAGCCAAACGAAGAGCCAAACTGATTCTCTGCAAGGTTGGTGCTAATAGCCTGTATGGTGTCGTGATCGGATGTTTGGTTTATTAAGTTTAATTGGGCATCTGGCTGAATGTCACTGTTGCTATGTTGTTGAAAGAAAAAATAGTTTGTCATGAACTTATTTATAAACTATGATTTTTGTTTGGTACAACAAAGCAAAAGGGCCACAATTAAAACGTTAATCAGACAATCAAATCCAGAGGAAAAATAGAATGCATTGGCCAAAAGAGTAGTTCAGTTGCTTCAATTTTTTTGTGGATAACGGGATTACTTAATCAATATAAGGATATTTAAATGAAATTGTAGCTGGCAGCAAAAAATTTGATAGAGGCTCTCGTTAAGTTTAAATATTAAATTTGCCCTTTCAACTTAGTTAAGTTTGTTGCTTGCGCTGGATTTTGTACCCTCATATATTATTTATTTATAAATTTTGAAATTGATATTTTTCTTGCACAATCTGAGCCTTTGATGATTATTTCTCCTTATTTCTCCTTATTTCTCCTTATTTATCTATTGGTTTAAATTTCATGATGTGAATAGATGCCTCAAGAGTCAACCTCTTCAAGTTGGACTTTATTCATATGATGACCAAATTGAGGCCCTTTGTTCACACGTTTTTGAAAGAAGCAAGTGAAATGTTCGACATGTACATATACACAATGGGTGACAGGCCATATGCATTAGAAATGGCTAGGCTGCTTGATCCCAACAAGGAGTACTTCAATGCTAAAGTGATATCACGAGATGATGGCACTCAAAGGCATCAAAAAGGTCTTGATGTGGTGCTGGGGCAAGAAAGTGCCGTTCTGATCCTTGATGATACAGAAAATGTGAGTGCATTCCCAACCAACCTTTATATCTGTATAAATAATTGACCATTTCATTAATTTGTTAAGAATGCTGACTGTGTGTAAACCAGCTGTGGGCCTGTGGCATAGAATACTTTGTGGGAGCCTGAGTAATGCATTTTTGCACTGTCAATATCAAACTTTGTGTCGATTCTTTTCCTTTTTATTGCAAAGACTAAATCATAAACATTGTTGAAGAAAACATGATTTGCTTTCCATTGTCTTGGAACATGCCATCATTTTGAAGGAATTTTTAAACATTTACACATTTTGTGCTGGCATCCATTATTTCAGGCATGGACAAAACATAAGGACAATTTGATATTGATGGAAAGATATCATTACTTTAGATCAAGCTGCCGCCAATTCGGCTACAACTGTAAGTCGCTTTTGGAGTTGGGGAAGGATGAAAATGAGCCTGATGGAGCACTTGCATCTGTACTTAAAGCTCTTAAGCAAGTCCACAGTATGTTCTTTGATGTATGTCCCTCTTCCTCAAAACTTTATTGTAAAAATCGATTATTTGTTTTGTGTGCTTGACTCTATTGATTGGGTACCTTTCTCTAGGAACTTGGAGGTGATCTTGCTGGCAGGGATGTGAGGCAGGTAAGTTTTTATTTTTTTATTTTTTAGAATTGTTATTTTAGCATGCTCCTTTCTATTTCCTTCCCTGTTCTATGTTTATCTTTTTGGATTCATTGAATGAATTTATATTTATGCTGTTTCATGTAAAGTCTTGATGTTTACATCTGTATCTTAATATTTAATGACTGTTTCCCACTTACTTTATTGAAGAATTGAGGACTTGCAGTGAACTCTATTCAGTTATATACCAACTCCATATGAAGATTCTATGTTCATTTGGACCTTTTATATTCATCATGACTTGTTCAGCAGGTGTTGAAAGTGGTCCGCAAGGAAGTCTTGAAGGGTTGTAAAATTGTCTTCAGCCGCGTTTTCCCCACTAGATACCAGGCTGCTGATCACCATCTTTGGAAGATGGGAGAACAATTAGGAGCCACGTGTATGACAGAACTTGATCCATCGGTTACACATGTGATTTCAACAGATGTTGGAACAGAGAAGTCCCGTTGGGCAGTGAAGGAGAAGAAGTTTTTGGTCAATCCACAGTGGATAGAGGCTGTTAATTTTTTGTGGCGGAAGCTACCTGAAGAGAACTACCCTGTCAAACCCACAAAGGAAGAATGATAAGCATCTTCTTCTAGTTACTAACACCCTGTCGTGTGGATAGTCTGACTAACTTGGTTCTTTCCCGGCATCATCATCAGTTCATTCGACTCGGCCAAACCATTATTTGCTAGCACCATAAACTTAATCTCAACCTCGGATGGTTAACTGTGTTTCATAGTGAAGGATGATTCAGATAGGATGATTAAAAATCATGTCATGCCGAAAATCGCTATTACAGTTTGTTATTATTATTTACGGTACTGAGATTCTGTGGACGATGGATTCAAAAACGTTACATATTCCATCTTGAAAAACTTTTGGGGGTGATTTAGTGAGTAGATTACTGGGCAGCTACATATAATTTTTGGGAGTGGATGCCTGTTGAATTTTCAGTAGTTTAAGTGGGATTTTGTGATGTTTATATAGTCGAGTTACTGACATCTAGAATTGACACCTTGAAACCAAAGTATGTAGTACTTCAAATTTTCTTGAAAACAAAGGCAGTGTTGGGTTTTAGTTGTAATCTGATCTACTGAGAAGCATTTTGTACAGCTGCATAAAATTTTGGTCTCTTGATATAATTCTGGATTGTTATTTTATTTATTTATTTATTTTTTCTGAACTGGGGAAGTGGGGTTTCAAACAAGGGATTTCAACATTTGGTGCGAGGAATGGTCACCATTAGGCTATGCGTGGTGGTGATGATTCGAGTTCGAGTTTGAAATATTATCGGATTGAAAACGGGTTTTACAACAAAAGCCACATTATTTGGTGATATTTATAATATTGTTTTAAATAACTATAAATTAAGTTTGAAATCAATTGGCTAATTGTTTTTCAATGTAATAAATTATATGAATATGATGGTTATTAGCAAAGCTACCCATGATCGAAAATTTGTTCAAAAATCGAGCTTGTGAACCTATTTTGTTACAGGGGAAATTGTATAAACATCCCTCGAGGTTTGATAAAATTGTATAGATATGACAGTTTTAACCATATATACACAAAACATTTGAAAATTGTTGTACAAATATATTCTACTGTTAGATGGATCCGTTAGTCAATGGTAAAAAGTGTAAAAAGTCTAAAATACTATTTATTTATATTTTAAATAAACTAATAAATCAAAAAAAAAAGATAAATATATATATATATATATATATATATTTTAAATAACATGAATGTATCTTAAATCTGAAACACGAAAAAAAAAAATCATATTTACAAATAAAAAAAAAGTTTTTTAAATAATTTAATAACAAATAAATTTTAAATTTATTTAAAATCAAGGGGGAATTGCACAAACTAAATTTTTAAAATTTTTAAATTTATTTTTGAAGATGAAATTTTTTTCCGGCTTTTAGATTTAAGATACATTATTTTTTTTCTAAAAGATTTTTTAATATTTTTTAATATTTTTTTATCTTATTTTATTTAAAATAAAATATAGGGTATTTTAAACTTTTTATATGTTTGACCATTGACTAATGGATTCATTTAACGGTAGGGGATGTTTTTGCAACAATTTTCAAATGTCAAGGGAAGTTTGGACGTATATGGTCAAAACTGCTATATTTGTGCAATTTTATCAAATTTCGGGGGATGTTTGTGCAATTTCCCTTTCGTTATATATATAAAGAATGTCGATTTTGCTATCCATAAAACTAATTAGTACACCCATATTTTATTTACAAAAATATTCCAATAGAAATTTACCAACAAGGATAAATTAATTTAATTAAAATTAAACAAAATACTACATACACTCATTGTCAATTTGGGCCGTACCTGGTAGGCCAAGCTTGGTCGGCACTGCCCATAGACAGGCCGGGCCTGGCACGGCCTGGCCCAATTCCGTGCCAGATTCAAGCCCGCCAGGGGGCATGGGCCGTGCTATGCCTTGGGATTGAGCCCCGCGGGCTAGCACGGCACGGCCAGCCTTCTGGCAAACCGTTGGCCAACAGTTGGCATGTCGACCGTTTAAACTTTTAATTTAATTATTATTATTATTTATAAATAAATCTTATTGTTTGGGGGGCACAATTTTTTTTTATTTATTTTTTTTAAATTCTCAAAAATTGCCATTATATCGCTATTTCATTTTTTCTATAAATAACCCCCCTCCAAATCAAAATTTTTTTTCGTTTCTGTACTATCTAATTTCTCTCATTCTCTCTCTCTCTCTCTCTCTACTCTACTCTACTCTACTCTAACTCTCTCTCCACTCTCTACACACTCTATAATGTTAATCTCTAATTCTTTATAATCTCTTATCTCTCATTCGCTGCTCTCCATCAATTCATCATTTCTCTTGGTATAATTTCTTATTTATTTTTAATTTTATATTTATAATTTATGTTTAGTATATTAATTTTTGCCTTGGTTAGGTTTATTTATAATATTTATGCTTAGTTTTTAGTATATTAATTTATGCTTAGTTTTTAATTTTAACATTTATGCTTAGTGTAAGAACCTCGATTTTGTGATTGACTTATTTCATGACAAACCACATTGGGGATGATTTTTTAATGGGTAGCTTAGGATAATAATGGCAAGCTTCCAAGCATCTTTGTGACTTCAAGAGCAAAATGTATATCACTTGACTTGATTCTTGAAGAGATTAGGTGCACACACACATTTACATGCATTCCCATATTACTTGCATTTGTGTTTCCATGATTGTGTGCATTTATGTCTCATTTCACATGCGCACTTTGTTGTTAGCTCTAAGTGTAGTTTTGTGTGGTGTAATTCGTTTCCGTTTGTGTGATTAGAAATGTCCGCGCTTTTACGATGGTGTGCATGTCTTAACGTGATGGTTGACCATTTGAGAAGGTCTCATTCTTGTCTTAGATTAGTGTTAGTTATGGTGTGGTTGAATGGAGCAAGATGTCTAGTTTCAAAAGATTGGATTTCAATGTTTCAAATGTTTTCAAAATTGACCTTTGCATGGTCTTGTGACCATAACGTTTTATACAAAGTTTCAAAATGAGTTTTAAAAATTTTGGTACAAACTAGACACCCATACATATTTGTAATATTTCGTGACCGTTTGGATTGATTATGAAATCTCCAAAGTGACCACCAAAACAGGGCAACTTTATTGTTGCCTGTTTATGACCTTTGGTCACTCAAATGACCATATCTATTTCTACAGACATGGAAATATCATTCCATAAAAAGGACTAGAAAGTAGACGTCCATTCCTTTCCAACGGTATATCAGATGAAAGGTTTCGATGTTGTTTGGTCATGGTTTGAGGCGCTCGAATCTCGAGCTGTTGTGCTGTCACGGTTGTGCGCCCTTGTTGCACTACTCGTCAAGTGCTGGTGTTGCGCTGCTTGACCAGCGTTTTTGGTCCAGCAACCTTGTGGTTGTAAAGCACTTGTGCTGCGCTACTTATCATGCACAATGCTTTGCCTCTGTTTCATAATTTGACCATATCTCACTCATTTGAAGTCCGATTTGGCTCATTTTTGAAGGAAAATTCATGAAATTTATAGGGCTATCATCTAAGCACTATAAATACATATCTTTATCATCATTTGTATTCAAGAAACTTAAAACCGCAAAACCCTAAAGAGAGATTAAGAGTTCCCTAGAGAGAAAGCTTTTTTGACTCTCCAAACCCCAAAACCCATATTCATCTTGCATCTCTAGCATCATTCAAGCATGAGTTTTTATTAATGTCTTTACTTGGTAAGTAGAACAAACATCTCAACTCATTTATTGTTCTATTTCATCAAGACATGTCTTTTATTGCTTAGGTTATCTTCACATTAATTGCATATCTAGTGAAGTTATGACATGTTTGGAGGTTTGTTTGTGATAGCTTATATGATTAGGTTGTTTCTCTACCTAAATAGCTAAACCATAAATATTCATACATGTTTAATTAATGACTAGGTTGATAGGTTTGCATTTATTCATCTAGTTAAGATTCATGAATGTTTATGGGTGTTGATATGACAATTAGATTGTTTGGAAATTCTCTACACATCTAATTAAGTTAACATGTTTGGGCATGTCAACATTGTTTGATAGCTAGGATTATATGTCATTTATGCTGTCTAGCTAAGTCTTTGTATTTCCACATTTAGACATTGATAACTAGGATTTATTGATTATATCTTTAAACTCCTTGTTAAGCATTTTGTGTGTTGTCTTATGTATCATTACATTTTGAATATCATCACATATTTACTTAGACTTAAATTCTCTTCGATGTGTCAAAGTTTTGTGGCTACATGTAGTAGTTGCACAAGCAAGTGAAGTCTTGCAACTAAGGGTTGGTTGGCAAACATTGCCAAGTGCCACTATAAAAGGCCCGCATGGTAGATTAGGAGGTGCTCACGCCAATAGTAGTGGATCAGGGGTAGGGATGGGCATTTTTCCATGGGACCTTATCCCCCAAGGGCCCCCATGGGGTTTTGGGGGCAAATTTTGGCCCCAAATGGATTTTGGGGGTGGGGGTGGGGGTGGGGGCAAACTTTGCCCCCAAACATATTTTGGGGGAGGTGTTGGGGGTACCTCCCCCCAAACCCAAAACCCCATTGGGCTCCCCAAAATAATATATATATTATTATTATTTTTATTTTTATTTTTATTTATATATAAAAATGTTAACAATTAAAAAAAATTATAAATTATAATATTAAATTGTTAAAATTAACATGAATTCACTTTTTTTTGAATGTTGTAGGCCTTGAATGCTGTTGATGATTTACAAGATATGTGAAGATATGCTTAAATATTAATAATGTATTTTGTAATTATTTTTTACTATATTTTGGATTGCCAAGAATAGATTGTATTATGCAATTATTTTGTATTGTATTTTGGATTGACAAGAACATATTGTATTTTGCAATTATTTTGTATTGTATTTTGGATTTTGGATTTTGGATTTTGTGTTGTATTTTTATTATGTTTTTATTACTTTTCAGATTGAAAATTTGAAATTTAGAATTGAAAAGGAAATGAAGTAGGGGAAATGAGTGTGGGGAGGTTTGAGGAATGGGTGTGGGTGTAGGGGTACACTCCCCCGACCCATTGGGCCTCTATGTCCATCCCTAAATTCAGGGGATATAACTATGATTGAACCAAGAGAGGTGAGTAGTAGTGTTTATAGTCTGAGGTTCTCGAGAATAAGAGTCTGTGTATCACTTAAGGGTGTAACCATCTTTTTATATAGTGGATTGTTGTGGCTTAAGTGGCTAGTCCCATGGTTTTTCCTTGTCGAAGGTTTCCACATAAAAATCAAGTGCTCTTTAATTTCCGCACTTTACCTGATTTTTGTTGTATGTTTGAATTGAGTTTTATTATTAATATTGACTAATCGAAAAAGTCGGTAATAATCGATAAACAACCCATTCACCCCCTCCCCCTAGGTTGTATTAGACACACCGTATTTTATTTTCACCTAGTATTTCTATTCTTAGGTTTATATTTAATATTTATGATTTATATTTTAGTATATTTAATATTTATGGCTTAGTTTTTAATTTAATATTTATGCTTAGTATTTTTATTCTTGGGTTTATATTTAATATTTATGATTTTATGTTTAGTATATTTAATATTTATGGCTTAGTTTTTAATTTAATATTTATGCTTAGTTTTTAATTTTAATAATTATGCTTAGTAATTTTATTCTTAGGTTTATATTTAATATTTATGATTTTATGATTTTATGTTTAGTATATTTGATATTTACGGCTTAGTTTTTAATATTAACATTTATGCTTAGTATTTTTATTCTTAGGTTTATATTTAATATTTAATATTTTATGTTTAGTATATTTAATATTTATGCTTAGTATTTTTATTCTTATGTTTATATTTAATATTTATGATTTTATGATTTCATGTTTAGTATATTTAATATTTATGGCTTAGTTTTTAATTTTAATAATTATGCTCAGTATTTTTTTTCTTAGGCTTAAATTTAATATTTATGATTTTATATTTACTATATTTAATATTTTTGGCTTAGTTTTCAATTTAATATTTTAATATTTATAAATTGTAGGAAATGGATCATACTAGAATTCTTAGTTATTTGCTCGATGGATTGAACATGGACAATGATGACGATCAAATTTTGTCACTGCCACCGGAAGTCGAAGTCGGACAAGGGCAAGACAGTCAAGGACTACCAAATCCTTCCACCTCCACATCGAGGTCGACCACAGCAAGACCCAAATCCAGAAAGACGACATCTCATTCAGGAGATTGTTTTCATCGAGAAAACATATCCGGCTTGGATGGTTAGGTAATATCTATGGCTGGTTGTAAATTTTGTAAGAATTTATTAACCGATTCTAAGCATGGAACGAGACATTTAAGAAGGCATAGAGATCCATGCACGCAAAAACACGATGAGGTAGTAGTATACACAACTACAATGGAACCCAGACAGATTTGTTACAACGTGGAGATATGACAATGCCTATGCTAAGGAATGCATGTTATATTATATTGCATAAACCGGTCAACCGATTAGTTTTGGTGACAATCCTTATTTTGAAAATTTTATCAAAAAAGCATACAACCCCAGATTTACATCTGTGTCTAGAAACACCACTAGAAGCAATAACAAAAATGTTTTTACTCTGACCAAGTCAAATTGATCACTCAATTAGAGCGTCTAAGTATTTTTATTGTACTAACTTTAGATATTTGGAACGCACGTTCCAAAAAGGACTATTTACGTGTCACAGGACACTATTTAGATTCTAATTGGAAGATTGATCGCGCTCTAAATGTTTACATTTAGCGCTCCCTTACTTAGCTTTTGTAACCGTTTTTCGAGCCCTTTTAGGTGTTTAATGTGGTAAATAAGTGTATTTTAGGTTTTTCAACTCATCAGGGGTATTCTAGACCAAACTGGAGGAAAGTAGCAAAATCATGAGCAAAAGAGGGAAATTACGTCATTATGGAGAATTATGAGTCAAAGTGCAAATATGGAGAAAGTATTACAGATTTTGTGATTATCGAAGAGTTTAGAGGTGCAAACTGTTATTTGCCAGCCAAAATGCCATGTCATAAGTGAAACACAACGTTTTGACACTATTGCTGATACAAGTGTGACGTCACTCGTCTTCAACCTCTAACCGGGCAGAGCAGACCCATGACCCGACCAGAAGACCCGGTCGACCCGGCGATGACCTAACTCTTTTCCTGCCATTTTTTGATGATTTTCTGCCCAGATCAGCAGCCTACATCTCGGCGGTCCTAATACACCCATTTTCAGGCCCCTATGCATGTGATTTGATCTTCACCAAATCCTCCAAGTCTTCAAAACCTCCATAGTCAAAGCAATGATTCAAGCTCTCCCCAACTGCCATGTTCCCGCGAACAACACGTTCAAACCCGCGAAAGACCTGGAGTTCATGTCGAGAGACATATCCAGCGAGCCAGAAAGGCTTAACTCGCGGGAATCCTTCAGTTTTTACTACGACCTCACGCTGACAGGAATAAACTCGCGAGCCAGAGGTTACGAACCAATGGGGACACCTCTAGCAGATGACAGCTCGTCCCACTTGCCTCTCCCATCACCTTATCCCTTTCCCATCACCACTTGCCTCTCCCATAACCTTATCTTTTAAAGAGAACCTTGCTAGCTTAGTTTACACACTTACTTTTACCTTAGTCTTTAAGTTTTCCAAGAGAGAGAAAACTCTCTCGACTTTAGTTTAGTTTAGTTTCTCATCATTTTCCATTCACTTTCTAGGTAGCCAAACACCCCTTTTAAGTACCTAGACTTGATCTTTATGAGTTGCTCTAGAAGGATATTGTGCTTGGATTTCAAGGAGGAGTCATCTTGGCCAAGAAACTAATCCAAATGGGTCTTTTGTATTTTCTTGTTTATGTACTTCTATGTGTAACTAAACCCTTTTGTTGGGGGATTGATGTAACTCTTATAATTAAACCATTGATTAAATCAATCCATTTGTTATTTCATTATGTAAGGCTTTGTATGTGTGTATTATGAACTCTAATGATATGTGGATGATATGTCTTGCATATATATCTATTTGTACACACTTGGTAGTTGATTTCTTGCAAAAAGTGTCCAACAATCTGTATGAACCTTTAGCTATCCATTTTATAGAAATTTCTCTAAGTAATTCATAACTTTGGTTAATTAGAGAATCTCTACATCACTATTTTGAAATTCTTTCTTAATCACTTATCTATGATTTTAGATCATGTGTAAGATGATGAATTTGGTGCTTAACATTACTGATAATGAGATGCATGCCTTAGAATGGTTGTGAATTTGCTTATTGAATGATTGGTTAATGAAATGGTTGTTACTTGAATGAATCAATCCCCTAACATCTTTTAATCTAGCTTAATCTCATACTGTTGTAGTAGATTTGGTTATTTAGTTCATTGCAAGCTTAGTATAATTGATTTAGATAGCATTAATTAGTGAACTTGTTAGACATCACCCGTGCGCCCCTTTAATTCCCGTTGTAGTTTAGTTAGCATCCTTGACCTAGGATCCACTTGACCTTAGTCATCCTCATTAGTGTAATTTAATTAGAACTGGTTTGGGGGCGTCAAGATTTATGGCGCCGCTGCAGGGGAGGTAGTGTCATAGTCTAAGTAGTCTTAGAATTATTGCTTTTAAATTATTGTGTTTTTTAATTTCTTGTTCATTTGATCGTTTTGGTTGTTGTCTATTTAGTGTATTTTCAGGTTTCTTGTGTTGTTAAGCATTGTCTACAATCATGGTTACCCTCGAAGTAGTAGTCAATCTTAGGAGCGATTCTGACCCACCCAGCACAAATGTGGAAGAGCTGGCTCAACTTGTGGCTCAACGGTTGACGAAGGATTTTTCTTTGCCCACCGTTGGAGCCCAATCATCGGCAATCTTGTTGGATGTCACCCAAAGGGAATATGCATTGAAGAATTTGCATTACAACACTTTTCCTCATTACATGTGTGAGACAAGTGAAGACTCCCTCAAATTCATGAAGGAGTACTACAATACAGTTTCTACTATTCCACTTAGTAATCTCACGTAAGACCGGTTTTGTATGAGGTGTTTTCCGTATTGCATAAGAGGCGAAACCAAGAAGTGGCTCATGGCCTTACCAACGGGATCCCTCACCACATGGCAAGCGGTTGAGCATGAATTCTTTGCCAAGTATTTCCCCTCTTGGAAGAGGAAAAATTGCTAACTTCCAAGAGACAGAAGGTGAAGCTTTTTATGAGTCTTGGGGAAGATTCAAGTTTCTCTTAGCTCAATGCCCACACCATGACTACACATTGGTCTCATTAGTTCAATCTTTCTATGATGGACTAGATGGGCTCTTATAAGCTATCGTTGATAATGCTTGTGGATGAGCAATGATGGAGAGGACAATCGAGTATGTGTTTGCCAAATTTGACATGCTTGAGTAGAATTCTCAACAAAGGAATACACAGGGCAGTCGTAGTGGGAAGGAAGAGGAGTTAGCCACTCAATTGGCTAGCATTTTTAAGGAAACGAGAGTTCTAAAGAGCAATTTTGAGAAGCAACCATATGCGGCTAACCAAGTTTGTGTTCAAGAAGGAACTTGCCTTAATGCTCCACCTACACATCATGCATACAACAACAACCAAGGGTACTAACAATGTCCACAACAAAGTACTCAACCGTGGCATGTTCCTAGAAACTAATCTTGGCCACAACAAGGCAAAAATCAAGATAACCACCAACCATCCGGAGGACATTCTCATGACAATCGTCTTGATCCAAACCATGAGAGACTCACTTTTATGGAGGGGATTGCAAAGACCATGGAGTTGCAATTGGGGCAGCTTGCGGAATCTCAACAACGGATGGAGCCCAAAAAGCTCCATAGCTAAACCGAGCAAGCAAAGGCCTTGACGACCCTCCGGAGTGGTAAGGTACTTTCTCCACCTAAAATTTTTAATGTTCCTATTCAAGTTTCAAGAGATAATCCAATTGGGTACAACATTGAGGAATTGGCCGACAAAGAGGTCAAAACAAGAAAAGGACCAGAGGTGGTGCAAAAGGAGACCTCAAGGATGCACAAGTCTCTAGATCCTTATGTCCTTCATATTCCCATTTTAGGGAGACTTCAAAGGACAAAGCTTAATCAAGCTTTCAAGGAGATCTACGATGTCCTATCAAAGGGAAATGTTAGCCTTCCTCTCCTTGAAGTGATTAAAGGGATGCCAGCTTATGCCACGTTCTTTAAGGAGCTCAATTTGAAGGCCCGGAAGAGAGAGATCAAGGAGACGATCGTGATTTTGAAGGAAGTGAGTGCAACCTTAGAGATGGAATTGCCTCCAAAAATGAAGGATCCCGGTAGTTTCACCATTGAAACAAATTATGATGTGTTCAATATTAATCTAGAAGGGGGGGGGGGGGTGAATAGATTTTAATCAATTTTACCCAATTTTCATGATTAATCAAGTTTACGAAAATGCCCATAACTAGTCAATTTATATAGCAAGTGTAATATGTGCGGAAATATAAAAGACACTTGATATTTACGTGGAAACCTTCAACAAAGAAAAACCACGGGTTGTTATGTGCGCCACACAAGAACCTTGAATCCACTAATTGCAATGATGTTTACAACCTAGGTCAACCTCTCACGGTCTATAACCCGCCACTACTACCCACAGGCCTATAAAAGTGGACCTAGTCCAATTTGTTTGCACCACTCACCGATAGTCGCAAGACTCACTTCTCAATGAAAAGAATAAACAATCTAATGTGAATAATATGATATTCAAAGAGCAAGTAATGCTAGGTTACACTAAATGCCTATCTAGGATGAAAGATGACAATAATCACAATCCTAGATATCAATCTTTGCTATATGACATGTCATAAAGCTTAGCTATCAAAGATTAAGCAGCCCTAATAATAGCTATCAAAATGCAACTCTCAAACAATCAACACAATTATCTTAATCTTGTCAATAGAATATATTCTATAAGCATACAAGTGATAAATGAGATTGCTTGTTAAGAAAGACACAATATGTAAAATATTAATGACCAACTTACCAAGCTAAAAGTGTTGAATAAAAACCAAGCATAGATGACACCTAGATGATCATGGATGATGCTAGATGATGATTTGATGCACTTGGATATGTGTTTGAGTAAACAAAGGAGAGTTATTTAGTGATTTTTTCTCTTTGGAAAAATGCTAAGTCAAAAATATGATTTGGACTCTCTTAAAAACAACCTAAAGACAAAGTAGCATATATATAGGGTGACAAATTGATGCTACGTCATTTTGCAAAGTTTTCAGAAAGATTGCCTTGACCGCTATTCACCCGCTCTATGTAAGGCGGTTTTACAGCACCCTTAAAAAACATGATGCATCAATGACATGGAATTTAACACACAAGATGCAATCAAGTTAAACATGTAAGAAGAGAGATTAATGAACATTAATGCACATATAATAAAGAACCACAACATACAAAAATAAGAATTATGCATGTGTTGTGAGTGTGTGCAACTACATCTCTTCAAAGCAAGTAAGCACTTAGAAATTTACCTTTGAAGTTTCTGATCTCTTGAGGTCTTGAGAGGGCCTTAATTGTGCAAATCACCAACCATCAAATGCCTAAGCTACCTTTACATCAAACCCCACTTATGGTTTGTCACTGAAATAAGCCAATCAAACTTGAGGAACTTATAATCTCCCCATTTGGCTATTTCATGACAAAACCATCACTCATATTGATCCTCACAACATAATTGAAACTAAAAGTCAACAATGATATTCTACATTACAAAGAGATAAAAAATAAAAAAATAAAAAATAAATAAAAAATAAATAAATAAAAAAAAACTTCAAGTCTTCAATCTCTTGTAGAACTATCAAACCTTCAAAACAACAAAGATTACACTTTCCAAAGCAAGTGTATTGTGAGGTAATTATGTGAAATTAAAACAAGCATTTGCATTAAAGAATTTTAACCAACATCATGCAATGTATGTGAATGCAATGCTCCCCCTCAACGGGTTACTCTCCCTCAATGTGTATTCTCCCCAACATGTAATTTTGCTACTACAATTAGCATACTCCCCTTACCACATATTACTCCCCCTTTTTGTCATGAGATGTGCAAAGGAGTATTCCCCAAACGAGTCACTTAAAGCAAAGAGAGATAGAAGTATACATGTTATTTGCATAATCATATAAGACACTTTATACAACTCAATCAAATGGAGGGAAACAAGGAGATTTATTTTCATTGAAAATGTGTGATTAAATGCTTTGCATGCAAGACATATTGCGTTCAAGTCCAAAAATTGATAGAGTTTGGCAAAACAAATGACAAAGGTTTCCTAAATGAATTCAAACCAATTTCACCATTTGTCATGAATTAAAGCAAGGATATAGAGAATTTATTGATTTATATTTTAGAGAACTATATCCAAATTTATAAGCAAAACATATCATGAGTAGAGATGGCAAAATTATCCACGGATACGGATATCCGTAAGAATCCGCTCCATTTAAAATGGGGATGGATACTATTATTTCGGGGATGGAGCGGGGATGGATGTCATCCTAATATCCATTTTATTTTCGGAGTTGGGGATGGGGATGGGGATGGATATCGTTTATGGATATCCATCATCATCTGGATCCATTATAGATTTTAATATTTTAAAATATAAAAATTTATTATGTAATTATTAATTCTAATTATATAAGTTATTATTAATTTTTATATTTGAATTTTATTGGATGTATTTGTTTCTATTTAAATTGGATAAAATGTACTATTACATATGTTAGTTATATTTTTCTCTTGTAAACTATAAAAAGTTAAAGTTTTTTCATCGGATATGGATATAAAAGGAGCGGGGATGGATATCTCTATCTTAATTAGCGGATTGTTAGAATCCGCCCCGTTCACTTAGAAATAGGGATGGATGCGGGGATGGAGCTATATATCTCAAACGGATATGGGGATGGATATTGGGTTTTCCATACCCAATCTGATCCATTGCCATCCCTGGTCATGAGCAACTTTGCACCTTATTTGATTTTTCCGGATAAGATATCCATATGATGGTATACATGTTCAACAAATAAAGAAAGAGAGACATTTTGGATTTTAAAATCCTTAGAATTGATACAAGATCCTTTGTTCATTTTGAGTCTCATAAGCTTTTCACACAGTGTTTTGGATTAAGAATTGCAATCGTCAAATCATGTTTTTTCATTTGAGCATGTCATTAAGAATCATCATGTTATGGAGATCATTATAGGTCAATCGATACGTACTTCTTATGTGAATCTCCTAGTCCAAAAATGCATGTTTGAACATAAAAATAACATGAATTGCTTTCAAACCATGGTTCACACTTACTGAGATAAAAACATATATACATATGTGCAACCAAGATACTCAAACAATTAATAAGGAAGCATAAAATTTTTCAAATTTTTACATTCAACAAATATGCAATTGCTCTCTTTGCGTGAGTTCCCCAAATGGGGTCAATCATCAAACCACATCACTCCACGAGACATATCCCAATAGATCTACTAAGTGCATGAAACCTAGGTTCATCTAAGGGTTTAGTAAATAAGTCCACTAGTTGATCATTAGTACCTACATGTTCAAGTACTATGCATTTGTTTTCAACTAGTTCTCTTATGAAATGATGACATATGTCAATATGCTTAGTCCTAGAGTGTTATACTGGATTCTTGGAAATATTAATGGTACTCATATTATCACAAAAGAGAGTGAGTGTACCTTGGTTGAATCTGTAGTCGACTAGCATTTGCTTCATCCATAGGAGTTATGTGCATCCACTCCCCACGGCTATGTACTCGGCCTCGGCCGTGGACAAGGAAATCGAGTTTTTCTTCTTACAAAACCAAGACACCAAGTTATTGCCTAGAAAGAAGCAACTACCCGATGTGCTTTTCCTATCATCATAATTTCATACCCAATCCGCATCACTAAAGCCAACTAAACTAGCATTAGTGTCAAAAGAGTACCAAATCTCATAATTGGATGTCCCATTCATATAACGAATGATTCTCTTAACGGAAGAGACATGGGGCTCTTTAGGATCCGCTTGGTACCTAGCACACACACTTACACTAAAAGATATATCAGGCCTACTTGCAGTAAAATAAAGCAAGCTACCAATCATGCCCTGATATAGAGTTTGTTCCACACTTTTTCGACTAGCATCCTTGCTTAGCTTTAAAGTGGTACTCATGGGTGTATCATAATGTTTGACTTTTTCAAGACCAAACTTCTTCACTAGATTTTTGGCATATTTGGCTTGGGTTATAAAAATCCCATCATTTAATTGCCTAATTTGCAAACCTATGAAGTAACCTAGCTCACCAACAAGACTCATCTCAAATTCTTGAGACATAACATTAACAAATTGTCGGACCTTGGTGTTGTTGGTGAAGATAAACAATATGTCATCAACATATATTTGAGCTATAAAAGCTCATCATTGTTTTTCTTGATGAATACAATCTTGTCAACACTACCTCTTGTGTAGTCATTGTCAACAAGAAATGAGTGAGGCGCTCATACCAAGCCCTCGGTGCTTGTTTCAACCCATATAAAGCCTTCTTGAGGCGATATACATGATTGAGGTGGTAAACATCCACAAACCCCTTGGGCTGTTCAATAAACACTTGAAAGAAGCCATTAAGGAAGACACTCTTCACGTCCATTTGGTGCAATTTGAACTTGTGCACACAAGAAATGGACAAGAGAAGCCTAATGGACTCTAAACGGGCAACGGGAGCAAATGTCTCCTCAAAGTCAATACCCTCAATTTGAGAGTATCCTTGTACAACAAGTCTAGCCTTGTTACGCACTGTGTTGCCATTCTCATCAGATTTATTCCTATATATCCATTTGGTGCCTATGACATTAGTGGTCTTAGGCTTAGGAACTAGAGTCCAAACCTCATTCCTTTCGAATTGGTTTAGCTCTTCTTGCATGGCAAGAACCCAAAATTCATCATTTAAGGCCTTATCTACCTTTTTGGATTCTATTTGAGAGGTGTAACACGTGTAGCTAATGAGATTAGCTATTTGAAGTCTAGTCCTAACACCCTCATTCATATCTCCAATAACATCATCTTTGTTATGGAGATGTCTAACCCATGGAGCGGGTTCTTTAGAGTTAAAGAGAGGAACTTTATCAATTGGTTGTGTGTCCTCTTCATCAAGGTTAGACGTCCCAACAATAGGAGTCTCGACAACCTTCTCCAAGAGAGAATCATCAACTATAACAACCTCCTCCTCATGGTCACTAGACTTGAACCTATTATCATCAAAGACAACATTTGATGATTCCATAACACTCCGAGTCTTCAAATTGAAAACTCTATAGGCTCTACTATTTAAGGCAGAGACAATAAAGATACCCTCATCACTTTTAGCATCAAACTTGCCAAGTTGATCACGGTCATTTAAAATGTAGCACTTGCTTCCAAAAGTGTGGAAGTGGCTAACATTTGGCTTCCTACCTCTCCATAGCTCATAGAAGGTTTGTTTAGTACCGAGCCTTAGGAAAACTCTATTCCCTATATAGCAAGCCGTATTGACGGCTTCGGCCCATAGGTTCCTAGGGACATTGTTGCTAAGCAACATCACACGAGCCATCTTTTAAAGGACCCTATTCTTCCTCTCAACAACTCCATTTGTTAAGGTGTCTTAGGAGCCGAAAACTCATGGGAAATGTCTATACTATCATAATATGTTTCAAAAGAAACATTCTCAAATTCCCTCCCATGATCACTTTTAATCTGTTTAATGATTTTAATGCTAGAGTTCATTTCATTTTGAAATTTATTACAAAGCATTTTAAATTTGTCAAAAGTTTTGGATTTTTCTCTAAGAAAATATGTCCATGTGAACCTAGAGAAATCATTAACACAAACAAAAATGTATCTCTTTCCATCTAAACTCTGGTTTGCATAGGACCCATTAGATCCATATGGATAAGCTCTAGGGGCTCTTTGGTGGAGAGATACTTGCCTTTTTTGTGCATGCTCTTGGTTTGTTTTCCTTGTTGGCAAGGTCCACAAACACCATTGGCTTTCTTCCCAAGCTTGGGAAGACCACGCACAACATTGAACTTTTCTAGGATTCGTAAATCCCTAAAGTTCATGTGGCCAAGCCTTTCACGCCACAACTCAATTTGCTCATCCTTGGACATATTACATGAGACAACTCTAGCCTTAAGACAATAGTAATTGTCGCTAGATCTTATACCTTTCAACAAGGTTTGTCCATCGGGCTTTAGGATTGAGCAATCATCTTTAGAAAACAAGACGGAAAATCCTTCACCACTAAGATGAGAAATGTTTTTTAAATTGGCTTTCAAGCTATCAATATATAAATCATTGGACAAGGAGGGTAATCCGGGAATGGAAATGGTTTCTTTCCCTATGACTTTTTTTTTGGATCCATTACCAAAGGTGACACATCCTCCTTCCTCCATGATAAGAGTCTAAAAGAAATTCTTGTTTCCCGTCATGTGCTTAGAGCACCCACTATCTAAGTACCAAAAGTTAGAAGAGTTTGCCTTCAAGACAATTTGAACAACATGGTAAAAGTATTCATCTCTTCTAATCCACCTAGGTGAAACACTTTTCTTCCTAGTGGTCAAGTACTTGGGCTCTAGAAGTCCTAGGATTATGCATACTAGAGTTATTCTTCCTAGGAACATGCAAATTGGCTCTTGCCTTTTTCTTTTCAATCATGCACATAGCTCTGCACATGTTAATATAATGAAAGCAGTTTGGTCTAATATGACCATCAATACCACAAAAATGACATGAAGGAGTGTAGTTAGGAATCATACCATGTGCTTACATATGCATAAGAGTCTTCCATTGTCTTTGTGGTTGTCTTGGTTGTTGGATATGATCTCTCCTCCTTTTTTGTTGACCAAGACTTGATTACTTCCTTGGTTGAGCTTGCATGATTGGTCTCTTTCCTTTATGAGCCATTTGTTGAGGAAAGCTAGCTTGAAGAGCTCTTGTGGGTTGATTTTGAGGTTGTCTTCTTGGATCCACCTTCACTTGTGCACTGTGTGACCATTGTCTAAATCAATCTTCTTCCTAGGAGTTTGCACCGGTGCGGCTTCTTTGTAGCTCAAGCTCTTGACAAACACAGTATTGTTAGGAGTGGAGGTATCCTTGCCATCTTCACATCCAAGACCTCTCTTGTCACAAGGACTCTAGCTAACACCAAGCATGTGGTCAAGCTTCTTTGTGCTAGAGATCATTGAAACAAATTAAAATGTGCCTAATATTAATCTAGAGGGGGTGGGGTGGGGTGGGGGGGGTGAATAGATTTTATCCGATTTTACCTAATTTTCGTTATTAGTCAAAATGACGAAAATACCCCTAACTAGTCACAATAATATATCAAGCATATAAAGTGCAGAATAGTAAATGACACAAGATATTTACGTGGAAACCCTTACAAGAAAAACCACAGGCTAATAAGTGTGCCACACTCGAACCTCGAATCCACTAAATGTGATAACGATTACAACCTAATCCCGGTCAATAATCACACACCTACCTAATCCCGGTATAAGTGAACCTAGTCCAATTTGCTTGTGATTTACACCTACCTAATCCCGGTAGCAACACAAGACTTACTTCTTAATGAAGAGATAATAAAACCTATGTGAATATATGATGATATCCAAATAGCAAATAAAACTAGGTAATCTTAGATGCTTATTTAGGATGATGAATAACAATTAATATAATCTTAGACATCAATAACTAGATGACATGTCAATACGCTTAGCTAAACATAGATTATGAAAACCTAGATAGCTATCACAATACAACACTCAATCAATTCATCACAAACAATCTCTATCTTGTATTTAGCATATGATCAAAAAACATACAAGTGAATAAAGAGGTGACTTGTTAAGAAAGACACTAAAATTAGATGAAGTTAGTGAGAATCTTACCAAGCAAGTTGTGATGATGCAAAACCATCCATGGATGCACTCTATGTGAGCATAGATGATACAATATGAAGTTTGATGCAAAAAGGATTAGCTTTGAGTGTTAAAAGGTGAGTTTTTGATCATTTTTCTCTTAAAATATGTTATAAGGGAAAAATATGCTTTTTGGACTCTTAAAAAACGACCTAAGATGAAAGAGACATATATATATATATATATATATATAGGGTGTCAAGATGAAGTGACAACGTTTTGAATAAGTTCCCCTGTTTTTGCCTTGGTCGCTGTATGTACGGCGCTTTTGTAGAGCGCCTCTACAGCACCGATGCTCTGTTCTCTCTGGTTTTTGGATAGGCGCTGTATGTATAGTGCTTTGAACAGTGCTCGTACAACACCTTCAATAAAAATGCACAAAATGCATCAGACCTGATGCATTTAAAAACCCATTTCAACTAGGTCTCAGTTAGGCGTTGTATGCATATCGCTTTGTACAGCGCCCTTTGCAAATTTTGAATCCTAAATGCCTAAATGTCATGGCATTCTAATCATAAGATGCAATCAATAAAAACATGCACGAAGGGATATAAATGATCATGAATTAACACATATAAAGGTACACACAACATACAAGAATAAGAATTATGCATGTGTTGTGAGTGTGTGCAACTAATCTCTTCAATTGCAAGTAAGCACACATAAATTTTACCTTTGGTGCTTATCAACCTTGAGGTCTTGAACAAGGGTCTTTGAGCTTGGTCCTCAATCACCTAAACTACCCTTACAAATCAAACCCCAATGGTGGTTTGTCCACAAAATAAGCCAATCACAATATAGGAATCCTTACAATCTCCCCCTTTGGCTATTTCGTTACAAAACCACCTCTCACATTGATTCCTCACAACAAAATAGAAACTATGGGACTACAATGATTTTCTGAATTACAAAGAGATGTTACAAAAATAAAACTTTAAGTCTTCAATCTCTTGTAGAACAACCAACCCTCCAAAACAAAGTTTCTACACTTTCCAATACAAGTAAATGTGAGATTTATCATGTGAGAACAAAAACAAGCATTTGCATTTAAGAATTTAAGCACAACATCATGTAATGTATGTGAAATGCAATGCTCCTCCTCAACGGGTTACTCCCCCTCAATGTGTATTCTCCCCAACATGTAATTTTGCTACTCCTAAGATGTACAATAAGCAAACTCCCTTTACCACCAAACTACTCCCCCTTTTTGTCATGAGATGGACAAAGGAGTATTTCCCAAACGGGTCATTTAAGGCAAAGAGAGATAGAAGCATACATGTCATTTGCATAATCATATAAGACACTTTATGCAACTCAATTAAAAAGGGTGATACAAGGAGATTTATTTTTAAAGAAAATGTGTGATTAGAAATGCTTTGCATGCACGACATATTGCATTCATGTTCAAAAATTAATGGTATTTGGCAAAGCAAATGACAAAGGTTTCCTATAGGAATTCAAACCAATTTCACCATTTGTCATGAATTAAAGCTAGGATATAGAAAATTTATTGAATTCAATTTTAGAGCACTATATCCAACTTTACAAGTGAAACATGTCATGAGCAACTTTGCACCCTACTTGATTTTTCCGGATAAGATATCCGTATTATAGTAGACATGTTCAACAAATAAAGAAAGAGAGACATTTGGATTTTAAAATCCTTAGAATGGACACAAGATCCTTTTTCATTTTGAATCTCATAAGCTTTTCACACATTATTTTGCCTTTGAGAATTGCAATCATCAATTCATGCTTTTTCATTTGAGCATGTCATATGAATTTCATGCTTTTCACATTTTTTAAGCATGTCATTAAGAATCATCATGTTATGGACAACATTATAGGTCATTCAACAAGTACTTCCTACGGGAATCTCCTAGTCCAAAAATGCATGTTTGAACATTAATATAACATGGATTGCATTCAAAGCATGATTCACATTTATTGAGATAAAAACATATATACATATGTGCAACCAAGATACTCAAGCAATTAATAAAGAAGCATAAAATTTTTCAAATTTTTGCATTCAACAAATATGAAATTGCTCTCTTTGCTTGAGTTCCCCAAAAGGGGTCAAACACCAAAACTCATCACTCCATAAGACATATCCCAATAGATCTACTAAGTGTTTTAAATCGAGTAGCATCTAAGGGTTTAGTAAATAAGTTCGCTAGTTGATCATTAGTGCCTACATGTTCAAGCATTATGCATTTATTTTCAACAAGCTCTCTAATGAAGTGATGACGGATGTCAATATGCTTAGTCCTAGAGTGTTGTACAGGATTCTTGGAAATATTAATAGCACTCATGTTATCACAAAGGAGAGTGACTGTACCTTGGTTGAATCCGTAGTCGACTAACATTTGCTTCATCCATAAAAGTTATATGCATCCACTCCCTACGGCTATGTACTCGGCCTCGGCCATGGATAAGGAAATCGAGTTTTGCTTCTTGCAAAACCAAAACACCAAGTTGTTGCTTAGAAAGAAGCAACCGCCTGATGTGCTCTTTCTTTCATCACAATTTCCTGCCCAATCTGCATCACTAAAGCTAACTAAACTAGCATTAATGTCAAAAGAGTACCAAATCCCATAGTTGGATGTCCCATTCACAAAACGAATGATTCTCTTAATGGAAGAGAGATGGGACTCCTTAGGATCCGCTTGGTACCTAGCACACACACCCACACTAAAAGATATATCGGGCCTACTTGCGGTCATGTAAAGCAAGCTACCTATCATGCCCCGTTATAGTGTTTGTTCCACACTTTTTCAACTAGCATCCTTGCTTAGCTTCAAAATGGTACTCATGGGTGTATTACAATGTTTGGTATTTTTAAGACCAAACTTCTTCACTAGGTTTTTGGCATACTTGGCTTGGGTGATGAATATCCCATCATTTAATTGCTTAATTTGCAAACCTAGGAAGTAACTCAACTCACCAATTAGACTCATCTCAAACTCATGAGACATAACCTCAACAAATTGTTGGACCTTGGAGTTGTTGCTGGAGTCAAAAACAATGTCATCAACATAGATTTGAGCTATAAATAACTCATCTTTGTTTCTCTTGATGAACAAGGTCTTATCAACACTACCCCTTGTGTAGTTATTGTCAATAAGAAATTGAGTGAGGCGCTCATACCTAGCCCTTGGTGCTTGTTTCAACCCATATAAAGCCTTCTTGAGGCGATAGATATGGTTGGGGTGGTGAGCATCCACAAACCCCTTAGGTTGTTCAACAAACACTTCCTCTTGCAAAAAGCCATTGAGGAAGGCACTCTTGACATCCATTTGGTGCAATTTGAACTTGTGCACACAAGAAATGGACAAGAGAAGCCTAATGGACTCTAACCGGGCAACGGCAGCAAATGTCTCCTCAAAGTCAATACCCTCAATTTGAGAGTACCCTTGTGCAACAAGTCTAGCCTTGTTACGCACTATGTTGCCATCCTCATTAGATTTGTTCCTATAAATCCACTTGGTGCCTATCACATTAGTGTTCTTAGGCTTAGGAACTAGATTCCAAACCTCATTCCTTTTGAATTGGTTTAGCTCTTCTTATATGACAAGAACCCAAAATTCATCATTCAAGGCTTCATCATCCTTTTTGGGTTCTATTTTAGAGGTGTAGCATGTATAGCTAATTAGATTAGCTAATTGACGCCTAGTAACACCCTCATTAACGTCTCCAATGATGTCATCTTTATCATAGAGTTTTCTAACTCATGGAGCGGGTTCTTTAGAGTTCAAGAGAGAAACTCTATCAATAGGTTGTGTGTCCTTACCAATAGGATTAGACGTCCCAACATTAGGAGTCTCCATAACCTTCTCCAAAGGAAAATCGTTTACAAAAACCTCCTCATCATGGTTACTAGACTTGAGCCTTTCATCATCAATGACAATATTGGATGATTCCATGACGCTTCGAGACTCTATAGGCTCTACTATTCAAGGCATAGCCAATGAATATACACTCATCACTCTTAGCATCGAACTTGCCAAGTTGATCACAGTGATTCAAAATGTAGCATTTGCTTCCAAGAGTGTGTAAGTAGCTAACATTTGGTCTTTTACCTTTCCATAACTCGTAGGAGGTGTTTCTAGTGCCGGACCTTAGGAAAACTCTATTTCCTATATAGCAAGCCGTATTGACGGCTTTGGCCCATAAGTTCCTTAGGACATTGTTGCTAAGCAACATCACACGGGCTATCTCTTGAAGGACTCTATTTTTCCTTTCAACAACTCCATTTTGTTGAGGTGTCCTAGGAGCCGAAAACTCATGGGAGATGCCAATATTATCACAATAGGTTTCAAACGAGGCATTCTCAAATTCCTTCCCATGGTCACTTCTAATCCGTTTTATGCTTTTAATCTTTGAGTTCATTTCATTTTGAATTTTAGTGCAAAGCATCTTAAACTTATCAAAAGTTTCAGATTTTTCTCTAAGAAAATATGTCCATGTGAACCTAGAAAAATCATCAACACAAACAAAAATGTATCTATTTTCACCTAAACTTTCGGTTTGCATAGGACCCATGAGATCCATGTGGAGAAGCTCTAGGGGCTCCTTGGTGGGGAGATACTTGCCCTTTTTGTGCAAGCTTTTGGTTTGTTTTCGTTGTTGGCAAGGCCCACAATTTCCATTGGCTTTCTTCCCAAGCTTAGGGAGGCCTCGCACACAATTGAACTTTCCAAGGGTTCGTAAATCCTAAAAGTTCATGTGGCTAGGTTTTTCATGCCACAACTCAATTTGCCATCCATAGACACATTGTTTGAGACTATTCTAGCTTCAAGCCAATAGCAATTGTTGCTAGATCTCATACCTTTTAACAAGGTTTGTCCATTAAGCAATAAGATAGAGCAATCATTTTTACTAAATAAGACAGAAAGTTCTTCATCACTTAGATGTGAAATGCTTATCAAATTGGCTTTCAAACCATCAACAAATAAAACATTGGACAATGAGGGTAGGTCGGGGAATGGAAATGGTTCCTTTCCCTACAACTTTTTGGATCCATCATCAAATGTGACACATCCTCCTTCCTCCATGACAAGAGTCTCGAAGAAACTCTTGTTTCCCGTCATGTGCCTAGAGCACCCACTATCTAGATACCAAAAATTAGAAGAATTTGCTCTTAAAGCAATTTGTGCAACATGACAAACATTTTCATTCTTTCTAATCCACTTAGATACTATCTTTTCTTTTCTAGTGGTTTTTGGTACTTGGGCTCTAGATGTTTTAGGATTATGCAAATCAATTTTCTCATTCATAGGAACATGCATTATGGCTCTATTCTTTCTCTTTTCAACCATGCTTCTAGTTCTACATATTTTAATGTATCGAAAGCAATTTGGCCTAATATGACGATCAAATCCACAAAATTGACATGTAGGAATGAAATAAAAAATCATACCATGTCCTTATGCATGCATGGGAGCTTGTCCATGTCTTTGTGGTTGAATGGGTTCAATCCATCTTCGTTGTTGAATCGGTCTAGCTTGCTTCCTAGCTTGAGGTTGTATGATTGGTCTCTTACCCTTATGAGCCATTTGTTGAGGAATGTTGACTTGAGGGACCCTTGTGGGTTGAGCTTGAGGTTGCCTCCTCGGCACCACTTTCACTTGTGCACTATGAGAACATTGTCCTAGTTCTAACTTCTTTCTAGGAGTTTGAACATATGAAGCTTCTTGGTTCCCCAAAACTCTTGACAAATATGGTATTCTTAGAAGTGGAGGTCTCCTTATCATCTTCAAAACCAAGACCTCTCTTGTCATATGGACTCTTTCCAACACCAAGTATATGGTCAAGCTTCATCGTGCTAGAATCCATCTTAGCCAAAGACACTTTAACTTCTTCAAGTTCCCTTTTCAAGTCTTATTCATTCCTCTTAGACAAAACTAACTCCTCTCTAGCGTATCTACAATTTTCTTGGAACTTTCCACTTGTTTACTTAAGTGGTCATTAAGAGATGTAAGCTCAAGAATTTCCTCTCTCAACATTTTAATCTTTTTAGAGGTATTCCTCTCTAAGCTTTTGAATTCGGCATAGTGTTCAAAAAGAACCTCTCTCTTCACATATCCATTTGCGAAGTGATTTGAAGAGCTATCTTCACTTGAGTAATTTTCCTCTTGACTTTCTTCCTCTTCTTCACTTATACTTTTGCTCTTATGAAAGGAGGCAAAAGCTATGATGTTAGCCACTTCATCATTCAAAGATTCTTCTCCTTCTATGAAGTCATCACTACTGCCACTCCATGTGGCGGCCATCACTTTACCCTTCTTCTTGACCAAGTGATTTGCACATTCGGGGGAAAAATGACCTATACCACCACACTCAAAACATCAGACCCCTTTTCTTTCGGTCTTCTTTTGCTTAGGCTCAAACTTGTTGTAGGAACCCTTTTTCTTGTAGTTTTGACCTTTTGATCCAAAATCCTTTCTCCTGAACTTCATAACCTTCTTGAATCTCTTCATAAATAAGACAAGGTCTTCGTCCGAGTCATTTTTTTTCCTCATTTTCTCCTTGGAGGCTTTCAAAGCAATACCCTTTTGCTTTTTAGGAGGAGTATAGCTAGGAGCCTTCCTAGACTTGTAGGCGAGGAGTCTTCCAATCACCTCGCTCGGCATCATGTCCTAATATCCACTATTTTCTTCTAACGCCGTCACTTTTGATTTGAACCTATCGGGGAGAGACTTCATAATTTTCTGCTTGACTCTTCTATCCGAATACGGGTCTCTGAGTTGGTGACTTTGATTGACGATATCCATCAAATTGATTTCGAAATCATTTAAGCATTCGTCCTCCCCCATCCTAAGGAACTCGAGTTGAGTTTGAAGGACTTGAAGCTTGGACTCCTTTACCACATCGGTTCCTTCATGTACAATTTGCAAGATGTCCTAAGCCACTTTCGTTACTTGAGTATTCTGAACTAGCTTGTACTAATTTTCGTCCATTGCACAAAGGATGTCATGCATAGCCTTCCTATTCCACCTTGAAGCCTCAAATTCATGTGGACTCATTTGAGCCTTTGGCTTCAACACATCTTCTCCTCCACCTGCATGAGTCATCATAGGTAGATCATATCCATCTTCAACCGCCACCCATTCACAGTTATGAATTTGACATATGTAGGATTCCATTTTCCCTTTCCATTGGGAATAGTTCAAACCTGTGAGGAGAGGAAGTCTCGTGCTAGAAGCTGTCTCATTGTTGCCACCGTTTCCACTCAGTGTGTTTAATGAATGAAATGAAATGTATGCAAAATGTATGGATGAGAAAAAACACACAAATACAAAACACACCAAAATGAGCAAGGATCACCTAAGTATATCTAGGAACCCGCTCTGATACCAATTGAAACAAATTAAGGTGTGCCTAATATTAATCTAGAGGGGGGTGAATAGATTTTATCCGATTTTACCCAATTTTCGTTATTAGTCAAATTGATCAAAATACCCCTAACTAGTCACAATAATATATCAAGTGTATAAAGTGCAGAATAGTAAATGACACAAGATATTTACGTGGAAACCCTCATCGGAAAAACCACGGGCTAGTAAGTGCGCCACACTCGAACCTCGAATCCACTAAATGTGATAACGATTACAACCTAATCCCGGTCAATAATCACACACCTACCTAATCCCGGTATAAGTGTACCTAGTTCAATTTGCTTGTGATTTACACCTACCTAATCCCGGTAGCAACACAAGACTTACTTCTCAATAAAGAGATAATGAAACCTAAGTGAATATATGATGATATCCAAATAGCAAATAAATCTAGGTAACCTTATATGTTTTTCTAGGATGATGAATAACAATTAATGCAATCCTAGATATCAATAGCTAGATAAATGTCAAAAAGCTTAGCTAAACATAGATTATGAAAACCTAGATAGCTATCACAATACAACACTCAATCAATTCATCACAAACAATCTCTATCTTGTATTTAGCATATGATCAAAAAACATACAAGTGAATAAAGAGATGACTTGTTAAGAAAGACACTAAAATTAAATGAAGTTAGTGAGAATCTTACCAAGCAAGTTGTGATGATGCAAAACCATGCATGGATACACTCTATGTGAGCATAGATGATGCAATATGAAGTTTGATGCAAAAAGGATTAGCATTGAGTGTTAAAAGGTAAGTTATTGATTATTTTTCTCTTAAAATATGCTTTTTGGACTTTTAAAAAACGACCTAAGATGAAAGAGACATATATATAGGGTGTCAAGATGAAGTGACAACGTTTTGAATAAGTTCCCCTGTTTTTGCCTTGGGCGCTGTACGTACGGCGCTTCTGTAGAGCACAGCGCCAATACTCTGTTCTCTCTGGTTTTTGGATAGGCGCTGTATGTACAGTGCTTTGAACAATGCTCATACAACACCATCAATAAAAATGCACAAAATGCATCAGACCTGATGCATTTAAAAACCCATTTCTACTAGGTCTTAGTTAGGCACTATACGTACATCGCTTCCAACATCGCTTTGTACAGCCCCCTTTGCAAAATTTGCATCCTAAATGCCCAAATGTCATGGCATTCTAATCCTAAGATGCAATAAATAAAAATATGCATGAAGAGATATAAATGATAATGAATTAGCACCTATAAAGGTACACACAACATACAAGAATAAGAATTATACATGTGTTTGAGTGTGTGCAACTAATCTCTTCAATTGCAAGTAAGCATATAGAAATTTTATCTTTGGTGCTTATCAACCTTGAGGTCTTGAACAAGGGCCTTTGAGCTTGGTCCTCAATCACCTAAACTACCCTTACAAATCAAACCCCAATTGTGGTTTGTCCACGAAATAAGCCAATCACAATATGGGAATCCTTACAACCATCCTAGTCATTGACCCTTTAGCTTCTTCAAGCTCCCTCTTCAAACCTTTTTCATTCCTTATAGACAAAGCTAGCTCATCTCTTAGCTTGTCTTCATTCTTCTTGGATCTCATCACTTGTTCACTTAAGTGATCAACTTGTGTTGAGAGCTCTTGGTTTTCTTCATTTAATCTCCTAATTTCTCTCTTGTTTTTTTAACCTTGATCTCTCAGACTTGACTATGTAGTCTTGGAGATCCATCATATCAATATTTCCATTTATGGAAATTGATGAAGAGCCATCATCACTTGAGTCAATTTCCTCTTGACTTTCATTCTCTTCTTTATTAGCAACTTTGCTCTTGTGGGAGGAGGCAAAGACTATGAAGGTAGCCATGAGTTCTTCATCATCCGAAGACTCATCTCTCTCATCGGAGTCATCACTTCCACTCCACGTGGCGGCCATCACTCTTCCTTTCTTGTTCTTCAAATTACCACAATTGGGAGTGATGTGTCATATGCCACCACACTCATAGCATTGGATCCATTTCCTTTCACTCTTCTCTTGTTTAGGCTCAAAACTGTTGTTCTTTTTCTTCAAATCTTGGCCTTTGGATCCAAATCCCTTATTCTCAGTCTTCACAAACCTCTTGAACTTTCTCATTAATAAGGCTATGTCTTCATCCGAGTCATCCTTCTCTTCCTTCTTCTCAACTTTGAAGGCTTTCAAAGTAATTCCTTTTTGCTTTTTAGGAGGTGTGGAGATAGGACCCTTCCTAGACTCATACGCTAGAAGTCTCCTAATCACCTCACTTGGCTTCATAACCTTGTATCCATTATTCTCCTCTAAAGCCATTACCTTGGATTTAAACCTTTAGGGAAGCGATCTCATTATCTTTTGCTTGATCCTTCTATCCGAGTAAGGGTCACCAAGTTGATGACTTTGGTTGACATTATCCATTAACTTGATTTCAAAGTCTTTGAAGCACTCATTCTCCCTTATCCTTAGCATCTCAAATTGAGTTCGAAGGACTTAAAGCTTAGAGTCCTTCACCACTTCGGTTCCCTCATGTTCAACCTCTAGAATGTCCCATGCCTCTTTCGCAATTTTAGTATTTTGAATCAATTTATATTGATTCTCATCCATTGCACATGATTCTCATCCATTGCACATAGGATGGCATGCATTGCCTTTCTATTCCATTTTGATGCCTCAAACTCTTGTACGTTCCATTGCGCCTTAGGCTTGAGTACATCCTCTCCTCCACTCGTAGGAGTCATCATCGGTGATTCGTAGCCGTCTTCAACCACCATCCAAACCCGGTCATGGATTTGACATATGTATGACTCCATCTTGCCTTTCCAAGAAGCATAATTTAACCCGGTGAGAAGTAGAGGTCTTATGCTAGAAGCACCTTCGTTGCCACCACCATTTCCACTCATAGTGTTTATGAATGAATGAAATGATACATATGTATGAATGATCAAAAATCACACAAAATGCACAACACACCAAAATGAGCAAAAGATCATCTAAGTATATCTAGGAACCTACTCTGATACCAATGGAAACAAATTATGGTGTGTTCAATATTAATCTAGGGGGTGAGTAGATTTTAATCAATTTTACCCAATTTTCGTGATTAGTCAAGTTTACGAAAATTCCTCTGACTAATCAATTTATATAGCAAGTGTAATATGTGAGGAAATATAAAAGACACTTGATATTTACGTGGAAACCTCCAACAAGGAAAAACCACGGGCCGTTATGTGCGCCACACACGAACCTCGAATCCACTAATTGTAATGACGTTTACAACCTAGGTTGACCTCAACCTCTTACAGTCTATAACCCGCCACTACTACCTGCATGCCTATAAAAGTGGACCTAGTCCAATTTGCTTGCACCACTCACCGGTAGTCACAAGACTCACTTCTCAATGAAGAGAATAAACAATCTAATGTGAATAGTATGATATTCAAAGAGCAAGTAATACTAGGTTACACTAAATGTCTATCTAGGATGAAAGATGACAATGATCACAATCCTAGATATCAATCTTTGCTTTATGACATGTCATACAGCTTAGCTATCAAAGATTAAGCAATCCTAATAATAGCTATCAAAATACAACTTTTAAATAATCAACACAATTATCTCAATCTTGTCAATAGAATATGTTTTATAAGCATACAAATGATAAATGAGATTGCATGTTAAGAAAGACATACAATATGTAAGATATTAGTGACCAATTTACCAAGCTAAAAGTGTTGAATAAAAACCAAGCATAGATGACACCTAGATGATCACAGGTGATGCTAGATGATGATTTGATGCACTTGGATATGTGTTTGAGTAAACAAAGGAGAGTTCTTTAGTGATTATTTCTCTTTGGAAAAATGCTAAGTCAAAAATATGATTTGGAATCTTTTTAAAACAACCTAAAGACAAAGTAGCATATATATATATATATATGTATATAAAGGTGACAAATTGATGCTATGTCGTTTAGCAAAGTTTTCACAAAAATTGCCTTTACCACTGTTCACTCGCTCTACGTAGGGCGGTTTTACAGCACCTTTAAAAAACATGATGTATCAATGACATGGCATTTATTATAAAAGATGCAATCAAGTTAAACATGCAAGAAGATAGATTAATAAACATTAATGCATACATAATAAAGAGCCACAACATATAAAAATAAGAATTATGCATGTGTTGTGAGTGTGTGCAACTACATCTCTTCAAAGCAATTAAGCACTTAGAAATTTACCTTTGAAGTGCTTGATCTCTTGAGGTCTTGAGAGGGTCTTGATTGTGCAAAGCACCAACCATCAAATGTCTAAGATACCCTTACATCAAACCCCACTTATGGTTTGTCATTGAAATAAGCCAATCAAACTTAAGGAATTTAGAACCATTACCATCTCGGTTGGTGAAACTAGGAAAGAGAAAGCAATGTTGGATCTAGGGGCATCAATTAATCTCATGCCATACTCACTTTACCAAGAACTTAAGCTAGGAGAATTGAAGCCCACAACATTGAAACTCTCACTTGCTGACCGCTCAATTCGACATCCGAGAGGAGTGGTTGAAGACGTTATAGTACAAGTAGAGAAACTAATGATCCTTGCGGATTTTGTAGTACTAAAGATGGAAAGCGATCCATCCAAGGCTTGGGAAGTACCGATATTGCTTGGGCACCAATTCATGTGAACCACCAAGGTAATCATTGATGTGCACAATGGCAAACTTTCCATGAAGTGTTAGGAGAAACGGTGGAGTTTGATGTCTTTGAGAGTATGAAGCATCCATTTGAGAACTTGGATTGCTTCAACATCCAAGATGCGAACTTGGAAGATGAACCCCGCCTTGCATCCGGATATTTTAAGAAATTCGCTCATTTAGAGTTAGATGATATCCTTACCCCATTAGTTGAACATGACTCCCCTATAATTGAAGACATGGTCACCAAGCTCAAGAAAGATCACCAAGTAGTGGTGGGAATGAACTTGGAGTTGACCACTAAACTTAAAGAGGTGATCAAAGAAAAGAATGACTTAAGGGAGGAGTTTGAGCAAAGAATGAAGCTAATGAAAGAGGAAATCTTGTCAAGGGACAAGGCTCTTAAGATTACGAGGACCAAGGAAGAGGAGCACCTAGCCAAGCTTGCCATGAAAAAGGTTGAGACTAAGGGCAAGTCTAATGAAGTCATCCAACAACCTCAAGTGTTGGACATGCAAGCTGAGCATGAGGAGCTTAAACCTTTTGCCTCAATGCCTATCCCTAGCCATGTCAAGAAAAGGAAGTCAAGAAGAAGGAACAAGAAGAATTTCAACCCTTCACCAACAACATTAGGTACATCTCAATCTTTAACCCCTACTTGTTGCCATTGCCAGGATTTAGGCCAAAATTGGCATCATTATCCAAAGCTAAAATGACAACCTGTGAACAAATTGGTTGTCAAATCCACTTGGATTGACAAATCCACTTGGATTGACAAATCCAAATTAGAAGGACTTGTCAGGGAAGGACCCCTTTAGGTCAAAAAGAAAGATAATGGGTACTTTGTTATTAAACCACCTATCATAGGTGGTGGTTGATCCTTGTGAACTTTTGATATGTTTGTTAAGTGTGCAGGAAATTGAAGATTAAAAACACTTAGCGGACATTTGTGGTGCACTAATTTATTTGAGTTGCACTTGTTTTTATATATTTATGAACTCTTTGATGTTTTGATAATTATTTATTATAGATGTTTTGTATTTGGGTTTTAGACACCTTATCTTTCTCAATTCAACCTTGGTACTCAAGATACTCATGTATAATGATAGGAGTGAAAAATATAGGTTTGGGGTTTGGGACTCCAAACACATTGCATCATGTGTTAGTTGCAATTGTTTGTATTTTTGTGTTTTTCTATGCCAGGGATTCGATTTGCAACAAGTTGCCTGAAGTTTAGGAAAGTTTGGGACTGTTTATGAGCAGCACTGAGATCCCGCGAGTTCATTCCCGTTAGACAATTCCAGCGGGATAGTAAGATCAAAGCCGCAGAGTGACTCTAGCGAGCTTAGCTACTTCATATTAGTAGGATAAAACTCGCGAGCCAGAAAACATGATCTCGAGAGGAAATGTGAGGAAAGTCAGCGAGTTAATTCCATTAGACTATTCTCGCCACCCAGAAACACCTAAACTCGAGAGGTATCCCCGCTGTTTCATTCTGCTGGAACAAAGTTGCCAACAACAAAAGGAAACTGTTTTACATTTGTTTTAGTTAATATTTATACGTAATTTACATTTTGCAAGTTTAATCACATTATTATTTTGCTTAGTTTAAGTGTGGTTATGTGGGTGTGATTGATTAATGCCTAGGATGATACTAATGGAATTGCCATGTTCCTCATTGGAGGAAAACTTTTATGCTAGTGGATTAGGCCATTTTTGATTGGATAAGAATTTTGGACGAGTTGAAATACCATGTATAGTTGCATGTTTTAGGATATTTTTGTGCTTGTTTGCAAAGTTGTTTGATGCCCAAACAACCAAACCGCGGAACTCACGTTATTGTTCATAAATGTTTAAACATTGAGGACAATGTAGAGTTTAGGTTTGGGGGTGTGGACACGTTAACACTTTGTCACGTTTGTACTGTGTTTTTGTGTTCACGTTAACACTTTTGTCACGTTTGTTGTATATTTTTATGTTCCAAACTGTGTTTTTGTAAAAAAATTTCGTTTTTATTGTGATTGAGCCAAACTTGACAATTTGTCTATTTTGATGCTAGAGTGTATGTGCTATGAAGGAATGCGTTACATGTGTTAATTGCTAAGTTTTAGCTAACGGATTTCCTTTCGAGATTGCATTGCGCATTGTGTATTAGTCCCTTTCTCTTTTGCTTAGTGAATAGGACTTATCGCAAGATTGCTAGAACCAATAGTTAGGGGTGTGCGGTGGATCAGATCCAATTGATTTGCCATGATCCAAGATCCGATCTGATCTGATCTGATCTGATTGGATCAAAGAAATTGCAATCCGATCCGATCCAATTTTATAGTAGGATCCAATCCGATCCGATTCGATCCAGTTACTATTTGATCCAATCCGATCAAATATGATTGTAAAATACTTCAATCTGATCTGATATGATATGATGGATCAAATTAATATAAAGCTGTTCTTAATATATAAAAGTTATAATCTGAAATAAATAAAATCAAATTAATTATTCAAACATTACTAATTAATCAAATAAAATTAACATTAAAAAAAAAAAAAATAACTTGTAAACTTTATATATTTCAAAAAGTTTATAAACATTATACATCAGCTCCAAATGTAAACTTAATAAGCCGTGATGTTGATGAAGAAGAATAGAATAAAGGAAGATGGTGGATTGTTAGTCGTAGAGAAATTGAGAAAAAAAAAAAAACTCAAAATAGTAATATTATAAATTGTATTTAGGTTGGGCATTTACATTAGAAAGTTGTGGATAAAATAAATTGCCTAATATGAAAACAAGGCCTAATATTTTAGGCGGATTCGATGGATTTCCAAACAAAAATCAAAAATCCAATCTGATCCAATTCAATAGATTTTAGTATTTAAGATCCAATCTGATCCAATCACCTCTCTAGATCCGATCCAATCCAATGAATTGAATGGATCGTATTGGATTGGATTGGATTGGATCTTGTACACCCCTACCAATAGTGGAGACTACCCATGTAAGATTTAGAGCCTTAGCGTTCATATTTTGAGGGTTTTTGTTCTACTCGTATACACACTCTTCGAAACAGTTTTGCTTCAAGTATGATCTCATTTTTTCATAATGCACATTGATTGCCATAGAACATTAAAATTATGTGGACTGCTTGTGTGAATCGTATTCCCTTGATAGATAGACTTTTTGATATGATTCTAGGCAATATGTGTGCTTAACCACTATTTATTGCCTAAACACTTTCCATGTCCCTTATGTGTGCTTCTATTTCCAACGTTGAGGCCAAATACAAACCATTCATTTCATCACTCACATCCACATAAACAACCATATGCATTAAACAGAAGTCATACCATAGTTGTTGATCATAGAATTAGTGCATGAATTATAAATGCAAATGTTTAGCTTAAATTGTAAATTGCGTGTACTTAGGCGTTTATGAGAAACTATGCAAGATAGAGGCAAAAAATTGTTCAATTGTGAAAAGTCAACACTTGAAGCCTTTGATGTTATCAAATTATAAAGCTACTAAAAAATAAGAGTACAAAAATTAGCATTGTTATAATTCAAAGTCTTAGCCTATACGCTTTAAATTCAAATTGTATAATGAGCTTGAAGTCAAATTGTTTAGTATGATCAATAACTGTAGAATTCCATTCCATTTCTTTCATTCAACAAAAATCTACCCATGGCCCCATTATAACCCGTAAGGAAAGCCCTAGTTGATCTCTTAGAAAGCTTAGCTTGGGAATACGGTTTTTGCATGTTATTTCAACATTCGTGGTGCATCAATTCTTTCATGAGATTAATTCCATAAATTGTGCTTTATTTGATATTATTCATATGCGTTATAATTGTTGTCTTTACATAACTTCCAAACTCGCATATGCTTGATTAGAGTGAACTTAGGATTCCAAGAGAAAATTCGACTGAAATTCGATGAGGATTAGAGTCAAGGAGAATTGTGTTCTTGCATTCAAGTGTTCATTTTTGAAACTTTGTAATTAGAGTGTTAGATTCATGGTGTTGCGTGCTTTTTAGGAAGTCATCATGTTAGCCTCTAATTAGCGGTTTTGGCATGTGCCATTCCTATATTGCACATCTCTCGTTGCATTACCTTATTGTTTGGCTCTCACAAAATGTTTTTAGTATGTGTTGTGTTTTAGTTGTTTTATTTTAGGACTGTTTTGTTTATAGTTTGCTCGAGGACGAGCAAAACTCAGGTTTGGGGGTTTAATCGAGCTCAAAATGTTCACATTTATTGCTCCCTTACTTAGCTTTTGTAATCATTTTCCGAGCCCTTTTAGGCATTTAATGTTGTAAATAAGTGTATTTCAGGTATTTCAACTCATCAGGGGTATTCTAGACAAAACTGGAGGAAAGTAGCAAAATCATGGGCAAAAGAGGGCAATTAAGTCATTATGGAGAATCAGGGGTCAAAGTGTAAATATTGATAAAGTATTGCAGATTCTGTGATTACTGAAGAGTTCATGGGTGGAAACTGTTATTTGCAAGCCAAATGCCACGTCATAAGTGAAACGCAGCGTTTTCACACAGCCGTTGATACAAGAGTGACGTCACGCATCTTTAACCTCCAACCGGGTAGAGCAGACCCGCTACCCGATCCGAAGGGTCGGTCGACCCGGTAATGACCCAACTCTTTTTCCGTCATTTTTCGATGATTTTTCAGTCATTTTTCTTCCCATATCGGCAGCCCACATCCTGGCGGTCCTAATACATCCATTTTTACACCCCCATGCATGTGATTCGATCTTCACCAAATCCTCCAAGTCTTCAAAACCTCCATAGCCAAAGCAATGCTTCAAGCTCTCCCCAGCTGCCATGCTCCCACGAATAACACGTCCAAACCTACGAAAGACCCGCGAGTTCATGCCGAGAGACATATCTTGGAGCCAAAAAGGCTTAACTCGCGGGAATCCCTCAGTTTTTTCCATGACCTCACACTAGCGGGAATAAACCCGTGAGCCAGAGGTTATAAACCAGCGGGGACACCTCTAGCAGATAACAGCTCATCCTATTTGACTCTCCTATCACCTTATCCCTTTCCCATCACCACTTGCCTCTTCCATCACCTTATCTTTTAAGGAGAACCTTGCTAGCTTAGTTTACACACTTACTTTTACCTTAGTCTTTAAGTTTTCCAAGGGAGAGAATAACTCTCTCAACTTTAGTTTAGTTTCTCATCATTTTCCATTCACTTTCTAGGTAGCCAAACACCACTTTTAGGTACCTAGACTAGATCTTTGTGAGTTGCTCTAGAAGGATATTGTGCTTGGATTGCAAGGAGGAGTCATCTTGGCCAAGAAACTAATCCAAATGGGCCTTTTGTATTTCTTGTTTATATACTTCTATGTGTAACTAAACCCTTTTGTTGGGGGATTGATGTAACTCTTGTAATTAAACCATTGATTAAATCAATCCATTTGTTATTTCACTCTCTAAGGCTTTGTATGTGTGTATTATGAACTCTAATGATATGTGGATGATATGTCTTGCATATACATCTATTTGTACATACTTGGTAGTTGATTTCTTGCACAAAGTGTCCAACAATCTGTATGAACCTTTAACTATCCATTTTATAGAGATTTCTCTAAGTAATTCATAACTTTGGTTAATTAGAGAATCTCTACATCACTATTTTGAAATTCTCTCTTAATCACTTATCTATGATTTTGGATCATGTGTAAGATGATGAATTTGGTGCTTAACATTACTGATAATGAGATGCATGCCTTAGAATGGTTGTGAATTTGCTTATTGAATGATTGGTTAATGAAATGGTTATTACTTGAATGAATCAATCCCCTAACATCTTTTAATCTAGCTTAATCTCATACTGTTGTAGTAGATTTGGTAATTTAGTTCATTGCAAGCTTAGTATAATTGATTTAGATAGCATTAATTAGTGAACTTGTTAGAAATTAGAAACCGATAATCAATGATAACCTAGAGCTTACTTGTTAGCTAATTCACTTCCTCGTGGGAACAACCACCCTTACTAGTTTACCCTTTACTACTCGTACGACTTGTGCACTTGCGATAGGTGAACCACCCACGCGCCCCTTTAATTCCCGTTGTAGTTTAATTGCTTAGCATCCTTGACATAGGATCTGCTTGGCCTTAGTCATCCTCATTAGTGTAATTTAATTAGAATCAGTTTGGGAACGTCAAGATCCAAAAAAAAATTCTTGGTTTTCGTTCCATGGATTTCCAACATACCGCTCAAAATATTATGATGTTATTTTTGAAGTTTTAAATGATTTTAGAGTAACTGGACACATCATTTCCCTCATATTAGATAATGCATCATCAAACACAGCATCCATTAACTTGTTTTTAGCTAATAATGTCCCTCAAGCTGGGGGTCATCTCTTCCACCCACAGTATGCATGTCACATCATTAATTTAATTGTGAAATTAGGTTTGAAGGTTGTAAGCGGTCATATAGATCGCATCAAAGATGCTCTTTCTTATATCAGCAGCTCAAATCAAAGAGTGAATTTTTTTTCTAGATACTGTAGAATTGACGAAAAACAATCCATGAGGTTCCAAACAAATATGCCGGTAAGGTGGGACTCCACTTACTTAATGATGCAAAGTGCTATTAATATTCTATTAAAATCACAGATTATTATAATAAGGAAATGGCCATAATGGGTGGTCCAACCCTAAGCGACGACGATTGGTATGTGGTAGATGTTTTTATTAAAATTTTAAAGGTTTTTTTTACGATTCAACTATAATTCTTTTCGGGGTTTATTACCCCACAACTCCTCTTGTATTGCATTAGATTTTAGAAATGTATGAAATTCTGCACTCTTATAGAGAGGATCCTATCTTAAGCACTACAGTTGCGGTGATGATGAAATCTTTTCAAAAATACTAGTATGAAATTCCTTTACTCTATGCCTTAGGTTGTATAGTAGATCCTAGGAATAAATTAAATGGCCTAAAAACTTTTCTCGACTTTATTGGTCGTCACTTGGATTTAGATCTTATTACTTAACATTTTGCTTGCAAACCAAGTTGTTCGAAGTTTATCGTCGTTATGAATGCAGGTTTGATGGCATAAACATGCAACAATCAGAACAACTGGACACCCACTCGATGAAGAGAAGTTGGAAAATCTACCTAACTGGCAACTGAGAGTCTTTATCTTCATCACCTCAAATTTCAAGACCTTCTTAAAGTCAACATGTCAAATTAAACACTTTCTTTCATACTTAGTTCGAAACATCCTATAAAAAGGACTTCCAAGAATTTGATATGCTGTTATGGTGGAAGAACCATATTGAAGGTTATCTAGTATTGTCCCAACTAGCACTGGACGTACTCGTCATCCATGTGCCAACTGTTTGTTCAGAACAGACATTCAACACTAGTGGATGTATAATCGAATCTAGAAGACTTGTTTGACCCTTGAGATGGTGGAGGTATTAACATGCCTTAATGATTGGGAGCATGTAGAGATGAGGATACATCATCAAACGGTGAATGAATAACTAATTCAAAGTTTTTTCGAACCTATACTTCGATGAGGGTTCCGATTTCAGCAATAACTAGTAGGACTAGAGAGTTAATTTTAAATTTTTAATTATACATGTATTTGTAATTTTGTAATTCGATTACACTCTTTTTCTCTTACCAAGTTTTTATCCCATTGGGTTTTTCTTGGTAAAGTTTTTAATGTGGCAATCACGAATCATATAAACTAAAATGTGAATAAGTAAATAAAATTCAGCTCTTTATTATTTCTTAATTATTACATCTTTATGACTTTATTTATTCTTTGAATTATTTTAGTAAATAAATAAAATATAATTTAATCTATTTCTTACATTTTATTTAATTACTCATTAGTCTAAAATAAATAAGAAATAATTTTTTAACCTAATATACATAAGTTAAAATAATAAATAAATTTTTAGTTAAAGTAATAAATAAAATTTCAACTAAAAAAATAAAATAATAAATAAATTTTTAACTTATTAAAAAAAAAAAAAAAAAAAAAAACAGTCAGGGCCTGTTGGGGCCGTGTCACCCGACCCTTAATAGGCCCGGGCCTTGGCACAGCACGTTAAAGGGCTGTGGCTTTTGGGCCCAATCTGTTAAGCGACTTGGCACGCCAGTGCCAAGTCTGCCTATTTTGACACAACTAATTTACACCCATATCTTTAATTATATATTTTTATTTTTAATTTTTTTTTAAAAAAACTTATAATAAACTTTAATTAAATTCTAATTTTGTTTCAATTATCAAACTTTATTACCATCACATGATTATTATATAATAAAGCAATGGAAAAAGAATTTTAAGAGGATTCTAATCATACGGAAGCAGGTATTATTTTACTTTTATTTATTTATTTATTTATTTGTTTGTCTAGTTATCATGAACTCTATCAATTAACAAAAATTTTTTATTTTTTTTAAGATAGCTGCAAATATCAATGAGTTATTAATATTATTTTTAAGATAACTATATATAGAAAAGAATTCCAGATTGAAAATCTCTTGACCTCATATACAATGTAGTAAATTGGACAATCATTAGAAAATGATTTGATTTCAAAAATAATATGATTTTTTATTTTTACAAATTGGGTGTGTTAATAATTTTAGAGGGTTTATAAATAAAATATATTAAAATGAATATATATTTTTGGGTAAATCAAAAGTTGTTTTCCGCTTTTTCATTTTAATAAGGTTAATATTGGCAGCTAACAGGGAGCATAGCTCAACTGGTAGATGGATGAATATGGGGCTTAGTCAAATGACTTTCAGGTTAACGGCTTGAATCCTACTAATAGAGAAAGCTTTTATAAATACAAAAAAAAAAAAAAAAAAATGGTACTATTAGCATTAGAATGAGTACTTATAGTAATATTTATTTTTTAAATTTTAGACATTGGTACACTTATAAAAAATGGATGAACTAATTAGTTTTATAGATTACAATATATGTATATATAAATTATTTGACGGAAAAGATAACTGTTAAGTGATTTGACAAAGAGTTAAGACAACCTCGTGTCAAGAAAAAAAAAAAATATATATATATATATATGTGTGTGTGTAAAGACAACCCATTTGGCACGCCATTTTAGTAAATATTTTTGGTTTTGTTAACATTCAAAATAGCTTTATTTGTGGATTTTTATTTAAATACAATCATATTGAAACAGTTACAACAATTTTGCTACTGCAGGATGTGGCTTTATTGAAAAAGCCCTCATTTAGTCTGAAAATTAAATTTCTAAACATTGTAACACTTAATTTAAGTCCTTGCCAAATCATAAATTATTATAAAACAATAATGTAGCACTAGATATCTGATGTAGAACCGTTTAATATGATGTAATTAAGACAGTAAATTTTAGTAGGATTTGTTTCTAATTTTTTTTTTTTTTTTTTTAAATACTACAATAATTCAGGATTTAGGGGTGGAGAATAGACTCAAACCCACAACTTCATGATATAGGTGTGATAGACAAACCACTTTGCCAATCTCATCTTATCTTATTTCTAATTTATTTTCAATTCTAGTCTAGTTTATTTAGGACTTGCTTTGGCAATAACTCAAATTGCCTTTTCAATTGTTTTGAGCTTTTAGTCAATTCAGGAATTCTGAACGCTAGAGGAGTCAGGTTTGCTTGTTTCGTTTTTAATTAATTTATTTATTTAAGTAAGAGACAAAATAATTATTTGTAACTTTGATCGATATATTAATAAAATGTTCTTGTTGGACAATTATCTGCCGTGGATTCGGCATGCTCTTTGAGGATTAATCGAGAGCACCATTTCCCTAATGGTGATTAGGTAATGATGGCCTCTATATGGCGGTCTATGCTTAGATAACTACCGATCTCTATATTAATGTTCCTCTGAGTGTGCCTTGGGTTCGACGGACTAATCATTCTTTTTTCGTTAAACTGAGCTACGTCAATATCTCATAAAAGTTATACAAAATTTATTACAATATTTCTATTTGATTTGCAATTCTTTCTCCGTATCAATGATGAAAAATAAGTATGGAGAATTCTCCCATAAATTGTGGGATTAGCTGTCTGAACCATACTGGTAATGTTTGATTTTGACAAGTTTTAATCGACTCTTTATACAGTTTTTGTGTCTTTTTGGGAAAAAAAAAATGACACATGGATTATAGGGCTCAATTTTTTTTATCACTATTTGGACTGGGTTTTGTAAGAAAGTCACTACTTTAATAATTTAAGTTTTAAAGACACATTATGGTAAACAGATAAAAATGCCCTCCCATAGTAACTTTTTTCACCATTTTGTTTTTTTTTTTTCCTTTCAAAATCCTTTATCAATGGACGACGGTGGACCATGAACATGCGTACGTCACTATCGACGACCACGACCAAACACAATAGCGACCTTTTTTTTTTATGTCCGAGCCTTTGTTAGTTGCATCTGAGATACAAACCCTCGTGTTAGTTGTGTATTTTTTTTTTTTTGCCAATTTAAAACCCTCTTTTGTAAACCTTAAATTAATTGTGTGAAAAAAAAATGATTGTTAAAAAGACTTAGAAAAGTCTCGGACAGAGCTTAGAAATGCTCGAACAGTTCATTAAAAGACTCGGAGTACAAATGAAAAGGCTCGAAGGTTCAAAATTAACAAAAAATAAAAAATGATTGTTGAAAAGGCTCGAAGAACAAATGAAAAGGTTCGGAGAACAATTGAAAAAGCTTAGGGAACAAATGAAAAGTCTCGGAGAACAATTGAAAAGGCTCGGAGAGCAAATAAAAAGTCTCGAAGGCTAAATAAAAAGTCTCGAAGACTAAATGAAAAGGCTCGAGCCTTTTCAATTGTTCCCCGAGCCTTTTCAATTAGTCTTTGAGACTTTTCATTTGTTCTCCGAACCTTTTCAATTAGATTCAAAATTCACACAACCAGCATATGGTTTACAAAAGAGTCGGAGAACAAATGAAAAGTCTTAGAGACTAATTGAAAAGGCTAGGGAAACAATAGCCTTTTCATTTAGTCTCCGAGACTTTTCAATTAGTCTCTAAGACTTTTGAATTAATTTCCAAGACTTTTGATTTGTTCTCCGAGCTTTTTCAGTTGTTCCCCGAGCCTTTTTAATTAGATCCAAAATTCACACAACTAGCCTAAGGTTTACAAAAGACTCGGTGAACAAATGAAAAGGAAAGTAATGGTATTTTTGAAAATCACTTACTTTAGTACCTTTTAAACTTAAGTTATTAAAATGATGACTTTCTTACAAAGCCTAGTCAAAAAGGTGATATTTCCCACCATTTCCACATGGATTATATACCAAACTTCATAAACATGAATTCTTGATTGAAGTCCATCCCTAATCATAAGATATCCCTACCAATTGGACTAAATTCCCAAATTTTGACTTTTTTGTTTTTTTTTTTTTGTTTTTTTTGGCTTTAGCGATTGAGACTTTTTAAACTGATAATGTGTTGGCTACTCACAAATCCAATCGTTTAAAATTAGTATAAAAAGAATATAATAACATGCACTAACACTTGTCAAGATTTGCATGCCAAACTACTCTTTTGGCTCAAAATTTTGACATCAACTTTTAATGTTTTGTCCTTCTCAACTCGACCAAACATTCCCTTAACTAGAAGTAGTTCTATCAGCTCAGAATTATTGCAAGACTGGTAGTTCAAGAACCCTAATCAAAATTGGAGTCAACAGAATGTGAATTATATTCCCAGAACATTTACAGGTTACAGGAGGACACGTTCATTTTTTGATGCGTGAGGGAATGTCTTGAAACTTCATGTGCAGGGTTCTTTTGGGCACATGAATGTCACACACGCAAAATTAGTTGACATTGATTAGGGCAAATATTTTTAGGTTCCAACGTCTGCATTATTAATTTAACAAAACTCTATAGATGTGGCAGTGTGAATGGTCATAGTGGTCTTCGATGCTCTCTTGATAGAGATCATTCACGACCGCACCAGATTTGATAAGACCAATCATGACTATTAATTAGGGTTTTCATATCACTTGCGGCTTGATGATTCAAATCTGGGATATTGCTAGGTTGAATAAACCCTTTTACTATTAATCCATATTGGGTGGTGATTTGAAATGGATATAGTTTGATAAGTAAATAACTTTTTTCTGAACAAGTTTATGATAGAATTTATTAGAGAATATATGTTTTTGGAAGAGTTTCAGTTGGTTTGCCAATTCAATCTTCCCAACTTAATATGCACTATTTTATCTGAGTTAGTTTTATGTTATTTTCATCCTATATTCCTTTTCTTAACGAGTGGTGCTTCGATTAAATCCTTCAATCTCATTGATGAAGGAGAAAATAAAATAAGATTAATGACCGAAATGATTTATATGCAAATTAAAATTGGGAAGCAATGATAATTAGAAATAGGTTAAAAATAAAATGGAACCTTTTGATATATATGGAAATTGAAAAAATACTAGTAACAGTTTCACAAATTAAGTAATTTATTAGAGAATATATGTTTTTGGAAGTGTTTCAGTTGGCTTGCCAATTCAACCATCTTCCCAACTTTGTGCTGTTTTTTCTAAGTTAGTTTTATTTTCTTCATTGTATTACTTAAATTAACGAGTTGAGCTTCAACTAAATCCTTCGGAGATAAGTTAGAGTTTAGATGAGAAGAAGATCCGGTTCGTACATAAATTTTACAAGCTGTCTTATGTAGCAAGTATATAAATTGCTAGCTAGATTGCTTAAAAAAATTAAAAAAATTGCTAGCTAGATGGTATGAATTGTCATGGATATAAAACTCCCACCATCAGAATCTTCTGGATATAGCAAAGAACAATTTTGTGTAGGGTTCCATCAATGAGACTGATTATTTGTTTATATAGGCTGGTGAGAAGCACTTGATTGTGATTTATGAAATTGGCTTCAATAATGTATGCCATGTGATTTATGGATATTCAATAAATTTACGAGAACGCAAGTTGAATGATATATTCTTCACATTCACATTAATAATATTACTATGGGTTTTAGTCAGGTCGATTTCTCCCAACTTATGAACTTGGTAATTCCTCCTAGGGTATGGCTCAGGGCCGACCATGAGATTTTTGGGGTCCAAGACGAACTATATAAAATAAATTTACAGGCCCCTAATATTTCAAGTTGAGATTTTGTATCTCAATTATGAATTTTCGTAGCAAGATTTAAGAGAGTTTTGAAGAACCCTAATTTGGTTTTTGATTTTTGTTTGATGTCTGCTTCTTGTTATGATAAGTGATATGAGTAGTGTTATATTGTTGTTTTCCTGTTTTAGATATATAAAAGACAATTAGTGTTAAGATTAGGATTCAATACATGTTTGACTTAATGAAAGAACTTGATAATGATAATTGGGTTATAATGGTGATTTATTATTACAATGAACGCAAAAATATATGTGATCCATTTTTATATTTGGTAATTTCGTAATTAAATACCTGATCAGGCGTTAATTGTTGACATGAAAAAACGAGTTAACTTTTGTCATTAAAGAAAATGAGCGTCATTAAAAAGCATGCAACTACCCTAGCTGATATTGCAAAGTTCAAAAATTGATAATTAATCACGTCGAGAATATCAACCGTCAAATATTGATGCTTGTCATTGGGTTCGTTCAAAGATATAATACAAGTCATACATAGATGCAATTAATTAGCTGTTCAATTGACTAATGTATGTCATTGGTAAGGTCAATAGTATAATAATAACTGCATGCATGTTATTAGCTGTTCATTTTTCTTCGTAATGTCATATAGTAACTTCTGTGCATACTCCATTTCTCTTTGAATAAAATATCATCTATGATTATGGTAACCTTATGAGTGACTATTACGTTTGGGAAATTAGGTACAATTGAGTAGTTAAAACACAATCAAAATGGCAGGGAAAATTTATGAAAAACAAGTGGTGATTTATTATTACAATGAACGCAAAAATATATATGTGATCCGTTTTTATATTTGGTAATTTCGTAATTAAATATCTGATTATGCGTTAATTATTGTCATGGAAAAACAAGTTAACTTTTGTCATTAAAGAAAATGAGCGTCATTAAGGTGCATGCAGCTGCCTTAGCCGATATTGCGAATTTCAAAAATCGATAATTAATCGTGTCGAGAATATCAACCGTCAAATATTGATGTTTGTCATTGGGCTGTTTAATGTTATAATACAAGTTATACATATATAACGAGTGTTAAACAGTTATAGACACTTAGGTTTTGTACATAACTAAGTTATCTCTGAAAATATAGAAAAATGATTTACAATGGTTCCATCAGCCATGAGATTGATGATTTGTTGTCGGAAAGGAAAAGAATTGTTAAGGATGCACTAGCCAAAGAGCGCATTTGTTGCATGAAGTTGGAAGTGGATTGGAGGAATGAGAACAAGAAGATTGTAGATGCTGATATCCACATCATAAAGCTAGAGATGGAAGCTAAAATCAATGAAGTCAACAGGTTAATGGAGGAATACGACCGTCTGCTACTACTTATTGAACGACGTTTCGGTTTAGTAGAGTAATATAGGATTTCTTTCTGTGATCTTTATTTTATTGTTATTTATTTTAATGTTGTTTTTTATCTTATCTTTCGTTTAGAACAGTCGTGTGTTGAAAACATCTTTTGTATGTTTTGTATTTTGTATTCACACCTGTTATGATATGGTTGAAATTAGCATAGTTAAATCTCTCGGGTTGCTGGCGTTGTTTTTGTTGTCTTTGCTCTGGTTTTTGGCAGCTGGTGGTCTCTTACGAGTTCGCAACAGATGTATCATAAATGAAATACGACACATGCGAGTTATGCATTTGGGGACACATGCATGACCCTCAACATTGGGTATTGTTACTATAACTTGAATACTTACAAATGTGGTCAATAATGTTTTCATATCCTAGTTTTTGGGTTTGTTTGTTATTTGTTTTGGTCTCTTGCGTGAGCTGTGCATCTGTGTTGTTTGCTTTCTTGTTATGCCTCTGTGACTTTGTGTTGTTTGTTTTGCTGGCTCTGTTTTGCATCTTGAAATAAATTTGCAGTTCAAAAAAATAAAAAGCTCGTAGTGCATGGAGACTTCCTAATTAAGTCTTCAAATCCATCAAACCAAAGATCTATAACACTTGTAATTCTTCAAACCAAAGACCCATAAATTGAGTTAGGTTCAAAAACTTAAAGATTTTATTGGGATAGGACCTTTTGTTATTTTATGAAGTTTTGTTATGTTACAAAAATCATTGGTTCAATGCATGCACATTAACTCGTCCAAAAAATTTGATTGTTGAATATGGCAAAAATATAAAAAATATAAAAAATATACACATCTCCCCTGCAACTATTTAAAGTTAAATTTATATTTATTTTTTGTCCAAACTCCATATCTAACAAAATAAAACGTTAATACACAATGCATGGTCATCTTGCTTATAATGTCCATGGTAAGTTATGTAGGAGAGACACCATTTGATTGAAAAATCTAAAAGCTAGCATTTTACCTCACAACCATACATTTACGATCGCGATTAGCCACTGTGACGTCGAGATGTCCAACCAAATTGAAAACCTTTTATATAATTTGTAGCCATATTTTCTTTTAACCCTTTTGCCTTGTGATCACGTCTTGAGCCTTTTGGCTCGCCTTTAGGAAAAGTTATGGTTTTTGGTGGGACCGCAAAGAAGCTTGCTTGTTATGGTAATGAAGTTGCTTTTAGATTTGGTCGCAGTGTGTTTGTGTGATGCTTTGCAAGATCCAGAACAAGTTTGAACCTATAATACTCAGAGTTGTACTTTTACAGGACATAACAAAAAAAAAAAAAAAAAGGTGGACAATTCACATACATTAGTCTGATTGAACTAGCTATCTGAACCCTGCTTACAATTAACTATCAAAAATAGACCACAATAAAAAAGATTATGCTGTATTGGACATTTGGCGAAGGCATTGACCATAAATGATTTGAAGTTCACGTTTAAATTGCGAGATTCCAAAGATCACAAGTCCAGAAACGCAAGCTATATATCACATCATTTTTACATCAAAAAAAAAATGAATTCTTACATAAATGAATAAGTATTTAAGAATACTAACAACGTTTTTTGCCAACTCCAGTCTTTGTATGTTTTTCTCATCCACGGGTAAGCTATCCCATACTTCAGTTTTTTTTCCTGAAATATTTATCACCAATAAGAACCGGTGCTGATTGATGTCATTCATGGGAATAAAAATATTGTCACAAAGCTACTCATATCCCCCATAAAATTGAAGAAATCTAACGCGTTCCACCGACCTTAAGTCTTTCAACCAAGTAGTGTCATCCGTTGTTGCATAAACTTGCTCATGAATGGGCTGTAAGAACCTTAACATATATATGTTGCAATGCAATTCAATGCGGCAATGAAGTCCACGTATCTGTTCAAACAAATAATTTAAAAAATAAAGTAAGGTTTAATGGGCTAACCGAAAAGTATGTCGACAGATACCACACATTTTTTGAGGTGTCACGGGATAGATTGTACAAGGCCATGTTAATGAGCTGCACAGTTGATAAATTATCAACAATTGATTACATTGGATTTATAGGGATAAATATGTAAGAAAAAATTAATGTAGCGTGACTCACTGTATCATTGAACCACTTTTTGGGCAAAAGATTTTCCTGAACATCTTTCCGACATAGGCAAGAATACTCATTCTTCAATGACCGCTTCACTGAATGAAAACAGTTAATTGAAATCAGCCAATATTTTATGCAATTATTTAAAGAATATGGTGACCACACATTACTGAAAATGGAACAAATATAAAACACTGGCCACAATAATTTATTAAAGACAAACGTGATGAACATTCAAAAACAGTGAAGTGAAATCGGTTTTACCTTTGCTTCTCTTTTGTTAGGTGACCGAATAGAACGTTCAATAAATGAATGTCATCATCCGAAAATGATGAGAGAGGATTGTTTGAAGGAAATAATAATCGTTTCCTCATCCTTCTAGAATCTGGTTTCAAATGGATTTCAACCTTAGATTTACCGACTGGAACTTTTTTCTTTTCAGCACTGCGTTGCAGCCGTGTCTTTTGTCTAGTTAAGTACGGGCTACGTGATAAAGACTCCGTACTCGAGCTGATGACAATCGTCTCCTAAATGGGTATATAAAGAATCAAAGATTTTGTCATTGATATATTCCAAAAGGATGTTCCCAAATCGAAACAGTACACTATACAAGTGTGTGTGTGTGTGTGTGTGTGTATGTTGGGGAGGTGTTGGTAGGAGTTGGTAAAATAAAAAAAACATGGAGAATTAAATTGAAAACGACAAACCATACTCTCTCATGGGAAGCGATGTGGTTAGCTTCATTGGATTGTTTTGTAATCAATTTCAACATGTCAACCTTAAACCTCTCTAACATGGGTGTGATTGCCTTTTCCACCAAATCTTGTATTTCGATAGTTTTTGAATGGAGGAAAGATGTTCGACTAACTGTTCAATAGAAGCAACTTTTACTTTAAGATTTTCTACTTCGTGTTCAACACCCTGGTGCTTTATAGCCCAATATGGCTCGTCTTACTGTGGAGCTATAAAAAAAGTAATATTTGGCCACCAACTTATGAAGTGCTACAGCCTTGTTTTGGCTTTAAGCAACCAAAAATACTTGGACTTTGTTTACATACACTTATTTTTTGTGAAATACATCCCCAATAGAAGATCTAAAGAAACGAAATGCAACCTTGAAAACTTCTTGAAACTTCTTCCTTTAACTTTCTAACGCCATCCATTAGATACAAAAACAATATGTTGCCCACTTCTTATGTCTTATTAGTCTAGGATCCTTTAGTTATGTGAGTAATGCTTCGTTGATTTTTTATGATTCCGGAGGGCATAATAAGGTTGAGATCGTAAACAAAACAAAGGAAATTCTGAAAACATGATCCGTATCTTTCATATTCTTTAGTTTCTTCATCAAGCTTGACAAAGTAATTGTGTTCTTACTTTTTTTAAGCAGAAGGTTCTTTATGCTAATGCATGTTTCGTCAAACTCACCCATTTCACACTCGACATCCTCAGTGCCATTAGGCAACCCCATCACTTTTTCAATGTCGGACTCCCTCAGTGGAATCGACTTTCCATGTAGCACAATTTCCTTTTTCTTCGGTGAAATGGATTTTAGCAAATCTCGCATAAAGAGAGGTGGAATACAAGGCAGTTAATGTTCAACAACACCCCAAATCCCATATCTTCAATGCATTCTCGCTGTTTTGTAGTCAAGCCTTTTACAATTTGGATGAAATTTTCCGGGCTGCACATAGAATGCAATTCAATTTCGGTATTTTCAATGAAGGACATTGTTATAGGGGTTCAAAAGTGTGAAGCTTTTTCGGCTTTGAGAGTGGGGAAAAAGAGATGTCAATTGAACAAATGAGCAAATGAGCAAATGAACATATAAAGAGATGAATTATGTCATTAATTAGCAGTCATGCATGGGTGGACGACTATTTATTTTATTAAGATTAGCCAATTGGATGAGAAACCTACTAACATCTCTTACGTTGTTCCATGCATTTTTTGGAGGCTATTAATCATAACATACACGTTACTCTATGCAAAATCTTAGTAGACAAATATAAAATATAATGAAGACTATTTAGTGGTAATCTGACTTCCAATTTCGAATATTATTGAAAACCATGGATTTTGACAGTATTCTTGTATCATAAAGACGAATGTGGTGTGTAGGTACGACCGTAAATATATATGTGATTACTATAGCCAGAACGTGATGACTCTCTGATTATATCAGCTAAGCGAAACATTCAACGTAAAAATTTCAAAAAATAAAATGAAACCGATGTATGTTTGATCGAATATATAGTATTGTGATCACTCTATTGATTTGTAACAGTATTGTGATCGCATATAAATAATAGTAATCGGGTATAAATAATTGTGTTCATTTAGATTTGTAACCTTATTGTTTATTTTACACAAACCAAATCATAATATAACTTTTGAATTGTGAACAGTAAAGGGTGTTTACATATGAAAATAATAAGATAACGTGATCACTCTATTGATTGTAATCGTATTGTGATCGTATATAAATAATAGTGATAGATTATAAATAATTGTGTTCAATTGGATTTGTAACATTATTGATCATTTTACATAGACCAAATTATAACACAACTTTTGAATTGTGAACAGTAAAGGGTGTATACATATGAAAATAATAAGATAATGTGATCACTCTATTCATCAAGCGTATTAAAGTTTATTAGCCAATCCAAATATTGTTTACAGGTTCGATAGAATAAACACAGGATTCGTAAATATTAGGCATGCACGCGAGGTCCTTAATAAATTCATAATGCATGCATGAGAGGTTTGGCCAATAAGGCTACGTTCTAATTTTGATATTCAAAACAATATTCATTGCTTTTTAAATTTAAAACGCAGAAATCCAATGAATGCGTTTTAAATTTAAAAAGAAGGGATTTATTGTCTTGGGAAACAGAAAGATGTATCATTAATTTGAATTGGAGAGATTAAATGGTGACCGGCTGCATGGGTTTAAAGGGACATCAGGTTAACGGGTCATGTGCCAAGCATGTGTTTTTTAAAATTGTATGCTATCATGTTGCACCTAAGGGCAGCCCATTATATATAATATATGTAATAATATATAATATATATAATAATATACTATATAATAATATAATATATGATATATATATATATTATATTATATATGTTCATATATCATTATATATATATTTATATATCATTAATATAATTTATAATAATAATATATTAGTTTTGGAAAGGAGGGTATTTTTGGAATGGAGTTGAGGCATATGAGGGTATTTATGGAATATAAATTTTAGTTTGGAATAGAAGGGCATTCCATTGATTTTTGGATAGAATGCCCATTCCATTGCATTTTAACAAACTAAACGAATGGAATGGTTTTCTTTCCATTCCATTCCATCTAATCAAACATGGTTTATAGGAGACTCGTGACATCAATTGTAATGAGCATGATTTTGAATACAACTCTCACTACATGGGAGACATTTCACAACATGCATCTTGCAATTTAATGAACAAATGTAAGACTCATATTACTAATTTATATGGATAATTGAATTATTAACGTGTCTCTTAGTATGAAACATAAGGGTGCATAATAAATAAACAATTATTTTAAAATTATTTTTTTGAATTTTTTAAAAGTAAATGATTTAAAGTAAATTTATTAAATTTAAAATTTTACTTATCCATATCAGTTTGTCCAAAAACTGATATCTTACTATAAAATAAATTCATATCGTGATTTTGTTTGGTGTTAAAAATATGTAGTAAAAGTTTAAAAAAATTATTAAAGATAAATAAAAAAGTTGAAAAAACTGTCAAGGAAAACTATCTTTCTTGACATACTGACAGTTCTAAAAAACTGTCAAGAAAGATAGCTTTTCTTATAATGTCTCTTGATATTCCCTTGGGTCTCCTACCCCTTGACATCTCTAGGGTTTCCCCCGAATCTCCTCAGATTCCTACTTCTCGAATTCATCCACTCTCTGATGTTCTAGGTGTCTTTCCTAGTGTTATCAACCAAAAAATAAGCTTCACTATTCTTGGTCTCTAAAGAATCAGACTCTCATAAGTAGTTGTAAATCATTTAAAAAGTCTTTTGTAAACAAGTAATCCAGAAACAAAAACTTCCCCCACAAGAAAACCAACTCCCACATGCTTTTCCATGTCTTCTAGGAGTTCTACATGCCAAACTAAGCCCTAAAAGAGTGCCTCACGTGCCCCAACACCTCCAGCGGGCAACAACTTAGTTATGTGCAGCAATCTTCTGGTGGCACATCTAGGACTAGATTCTAGTGTTGTTTTCACCGTTAGTTTTATCCCGGACTCTTCTTTCCAACGATACCTAAATTCGTAACCATCCAAATCCATTTGAACTACTTTCACATTAGTTGAATATGTTTGATTCACATGGGAATACAAGCCAAATCCAAACAAAAATTGGACAAATTCTTAATTAAAATTGTAGCATTATTGCATCCAAAAGAGTCCTATGACTATCAAGTCCCTACATATTAACAAAAGGGTTTAGCTACAATACACAAATTGTATTGCTAATGAGCAGTTATGTAAGAGAGGGTTAGTTTTTTTTTTTTTTTTTTTTTTAGTTTTTTTTTTTTTTTCTCTCTTTTCTCTCTTTTCAAATCCCTAACTTTTATACACCATTGGTTTGAAATTTTAAACCTAGACATTGTTCCAACAACCATACAGATTTTGTATAGTAGCTGGACCCTTAACGAATTGTAATAATTTATTAATTTAGATTGGTTATATTGCCTATTTACATTTGAAGTAATAGGATTAAATAGCACCTTTTATAGAGCTTTTGTGGGACTAACATCGAGATAATAATTTAAGTTTTAATAGCACCTGCCCATAGGGGCGTAGTTTAGCTTGTAGAATGACGAGTTTAGGTAAAATGTTTGAAAACAAATACCTAGTCTAGATAGGTAGATAGATAGATACTATCGAAAAAAAAAAATAGCACCAGAATATAGTAATAGATAAAAATAACCTTAATTTCACTTTTCCTTGTTCTTTCTCTTTCTCTCAAGAAAAACACTTTTTTCCTTCACTTTTTCTCAACAAAAATAAAGAATCTCTCAAGAAAGTTGTAGAGGAATTGCGATTTTATCTATTTTGGTAAGTGTTTGAGACGAAGAAAAGGAATCAATGGGAAGAGAGAAAAAATTCACAAAAGATCATAAATCAAAGAAATAGATTTTAAATTTTTTCCAGAAAATAAGTATCTGATTTAAGGAAATAAGTCTCCACCAGATGAAAGAAGTCTCGGATTCAGACAAATAAGTCTCAGATTTGAAGAAATAAGTCTCCACAAGAGGAAATAAGTCTCAGATTGAAGGATCAAAATAAGTCTTAGACGTTAAGTTTTGATCAAAATCTAAAGAAAAAGCGTGTGATTTATTTTTTGAATGGTATTTTTGTTAGAAACACAATTTTGGTGATACTAAAACTTGAATGATTAACTAGGTGTTAGTTCCACTTAATCAGAATCCAAAAGTGTTAAAAATTTTAAAAACCTGTTTTGATTTTCAATGATTGTATAGAATCAATTCACTTGAACGGAGTCTATTGAGAAAAATTCTCCACATATAATTGTAAAATATATATGGTAAGAATCAAACCTCTCACACTAACGTGGAAGATGATGTGCACCCAGTGCACATACAAACCGATAAAATTGGTCATTATATCAAGACAATTATTAAAAGATTAAAAAAAAAAAATTGACAGCTTAATAAAATCAAAGTGTCTAATACATTAGGAAAATCAATTTACAGAAAATGTTATCAATTGGTAAGTTGAAATACTTTTTATCATATCTACACTTAGAGCATCTCCGATGCTATTATGCGTTTTGAAAAAATGGAGTGCCACATAGGATAGATATTTAAAAAGTTAGAAAAACTCTCTCCGATGCTATTATTATCTAAGTTGAATATGGAGATGATGTGGGAAAAAAAAGTTAAAGAATATGGAGTTGGGTTTCTAATTGTAGAAATTCTCTTAGAAATGCTGACTAAAATTTCTAACTCTTTCCACCAATAAGATTAAAACTCATTCAATTGTAAAATAAAAGAGGAGAGAGACTAGAATAATTGTTTTATTATGATTGGTTATAAAATAGATACATATTTGACTTTAAATAATTGCATTGAAGATGTAAATATGTATTTTTCTAATTTTTTTCAAAAATAAACCCATAATAAGTATAAATGCTGATGTTGCACTATTTAGAAACTTTAAAATGCATATTTGCTGTCATAAGTTGCATTTTGTGCTGAATGATTGAGATTTATTATTGTTTGGTTCAGAGACATGAATTGAGTGGCCAATTGATAGCTTATCTGATTAATAATAAAGATAAGGCATATACAATTCTCACTTGGCTGCTAAATTGTTTGCCTCCTCGGGCAGCTTTCACGAGAAAATTGTTTTTGTCGGTCAACGAATGTATTCCTCTCCTTATATATATATCTTCTGGACCACTACGCATGTTGATGAAAACTCCCAAAATTTTGACCCAAAAAATAAAATAAAATAAAAATATTTGTTATATACACTACATCAAAAACTTTCTTTGTTGACAGTCATTTCTTGACGGTTTTCAAAAACTGTCAAGAACCTGTAATTCTTGATAGTTTTTGAAAACAGACTAATTACATAAATATCCCATAAATTTAGGTATAATTGCATGCATATGCAACTTTTATCTATAATTACAAAAACGTCCACTGCCGTTAGTTGACTTCCATTAACTCTAACCGTTGACCACAATTTTAACCTACAATGACTATAGTGCCCCTGTTTTTCTATTTTATTATTTAAATTAATAATTAAAAAATGAAACAGAAAAGACAAAGATATTGGATAAGTAAAATTATACAATATATTGTATATATTGTATAATATATATTGGATAAATATATTATTATATATATTGTATAATATAATATATAATATATAATATATCATGTTATTATTAATGTTTTATGATTAGGGTTATTTTGGTCAAAATATAGTGAACTTCATTCCATTCAGTTGTTTATCATTCAAAATAATACTGATTCAGAGACAGGTTCTAAAGTTCCAACCAAACAAGAATTAATTTTCCTATCATTTCCATTCTCATTCTCATTCTCATTTTCTCATTACCATTAAGATTACCATTCTACCATGTAACCAAACGTGACCGTAGAGTATAAATCAATAACTCGACTATATATGTATTAAAAAATATAATTTTATTAAAAGTTTAAATAAATATTTTTTAATATATGTCTATAGTAGAAATTAGAATTTTGATTAGTTTAATAAATTTAAATTTATCTAATAAGTTTGTATTTATTTATTTCTAACAACTCATATAGGTTATATATAAATATTGTTCAATTATTAACACATCAAATTTTGTAGTCAAGTGGTAAAGGCTAGCAACTCTTGAACCAGAGGTCTCATGTTCAACTCCTAATAATATCAATTTAATTGTCATTATTATTCATCGGAGGGGGGTAGCCGGCCGAACGGGTGGTGGCTAACTGTTAAGACTATTCTTGACAATAGCTTCCTTGACCCTCATTTATTCTTCCCACCGCCTGTCTTAATGTGCTACTCGATCATCTCGGTGTTTTTATATATATATATATATATACACACATACGGTCCCGTTCCTATCAGAGCATTTTTATATAACTTTATCAGAATATTGAATGTGAGCCACTCATTTATAAAAGTGATTTGACAAGTGCATACATACCAAGTCAAAGTATGTAAAACGAGTGGCGCACATTCAATGTCCTTATATAATTCTATCAGGGCACCATCATATGAAAATTTCCGTATATATATATATATATATATATATATATTTCACCAAAAAGAAAAAAGAAAAATAAAGCAGGACAAGTTTAATTCTAGTGTTCATGATTTATGCTCTGTATTTAGAATTATGAAAAAATTACGAGTATATATTTTGGTAATTAAATCATTCTAATTCAATTCTCTTGACTGTTTGGTGCAAATTCATGTAGTGGTTTTATTAAGTCAAGTTCTTGAATTTGTAATAATAATAATAATAACTATTCCCATTTATTTTGTGCCAATGGAATTAGAGGCTTACAAAGTTGTCTTTCTTCCCCCTTCACAAGAAGTGGATTTGCTAATAGTCATGCATATTAGGTTCAAGATTGATGTATAATTTTAGGTCATGACCGAAGCACCAAAACAATTTAAAAGCTGTTTTAAATCCCAATCATAATGAAATTAAATTTTTAAAAATAAATTTCACGACCATAATTAAATTAAATAATTATGGCATCCAGCGATATAATTAATATATATGAATTATTTTACACGAACTCTCATATAATATATATAATTTATATTAAAATCGTATATTTAATAATAACACCGCATTATCAATTTCTACTTAATAATAACAAAAGGATATTTTAATAAATTTTAGGCAACAAAATTTCAACTTCTGATAACAAGTTTTTATTTATTTATTTATTTATTTTTATTTATTTGTTATTATTTTTTATCATGTAAATGTAACGGTTGATAGATGGAATCTCACTCGCATCAGTTAGATTTGGTCTTTCTTATAAAATAAAATAAAAACAAAAACAAAAATTTTATAATTATGAAATGATGCCTTATTTAAGCAAGTATCCTCATCAAACAATATATTTAATACAATGCAAAGTAGATGTAGATTAATTTGTCTAAATATAATTGTTATTGTGTTTGTGTCCCCAATTAATAAACCTAAAACGTAAACTATACGCAATTGATATGTGTTTTCAAAATTTTGATATGATGAGTGTGTGTACACATTTATGTTGTTGAAAGTTTACAAGTCCCTTCAATAATTTCTCGTTAATACTTCATTAATGATACATTTGATGTCAATTATGATTGATCTGTTTAACTATACTCAAAATTGATATCGATTGCTCCAACATAAAATGGTTATGCACTTTGATGATCTATCCTCATAAAATAACACATCATACACTAAGAAAGAAAAATAAATATAAACCGCGACCCAATAATATATATAGTAACTTTCAAGTGCGGGATCTTGTACAAATTTTTTGTACAATTTCACTTATTTAGAACTAGATGTCGACCGAGCTCTACTCTAATCTAAAGGTTGATTACTTTTTAGCTCTCTTCTAGTAGCGGGAACGCCTTACTATAGATAGGCGATCGACCGTTCCGATCACAAGAGAAAGATCAATGCATAAAAGAAAGATAGAACCGGCCTGTAATATTTAAGCTAGCTCAGAAATCCTTTATTTGATTGAGATCTCCCTGGGTTCAAATGATCCGACAAGGCAGGTCTTCTGGACTTTACCTTACCCTTCTTTCCAAGCCCTTGGCTAGTAAATAATTCGTGCGGTACGAATTCCTAGATATAGATACCCATCCCACTATTGAGTTAGAACTAGAGATCCTCAAACCTAATTAAGAGATTGAAACTTTCTAAGATGGATATTTAGCAACCTAGGGGGTGGGGAGGTGAATAGGTTGGATCCAATTTCAACAACTTTTTGACTTTGATTGTTGCAAAAACAAACTGTCAAAGTACTCTTAAAAACAAAAACTGAAAAGCTTTATAAGATGGTTAGTAGTAACAAGTATAACAAATATAGCAATATAGAGTTACCACTAAAATGTAAAGTAAATGAATTCAATAAAAGAAAAAATCAACACACGTATTTTTTAACATGGTAAAACCTCACAAATGAGGAAACATCAACGGGTTGCTCTACAACTATTAGCGACACCACTTCTCATTAGTTGGAATAATGTACACACTCAAAAACGACCAATCCGTATGATTGTCTATAAGGAATGTCCCACTAATTCCTACCCTCGGGCCTTTTACTAATAGAAGCTTGCTCACTCGATTCCCAAATTTTTGCTTGAAATCCTAATCAAGATTCCTTTACAACCTTTAAGGAAATGATCTAAGTGAAGTGCAAACATGCCAATATGTTGCAAACACAAGCAAATAAAGTATATAGATCAAGTACACTTTATGAAGAATTAGTTATTACAATAGAAGCTCACAAACAAATAAAACTAATCCTTATGAACATGTAATAGGAAATCTAGAATGTGCAATTCAATTCATACACAAATATATCTAAAAACCTAAACATGTCAATCAAAGCTAGAATAATATATTTACAACAAAAAGACACAAATCTAGCTTTAAAATCAAGTAGCTAAATCAACACTTGAAATCCACAACATGTTCACTCAAAAAAGAACTAGATTTAAACAATTAAAATCACAATCAAAATATTCTAGTTCTAGAACATGTGACTAAAAAACCTAAAAATCAACAATCAAGAACAAACACAAATTTTTCTAGATTCAGGTTCATGTTTATCAAAATTAGCTAGAAAGTTATTCAATTAAAAATCAACAAAGCTAATTTCGAAAATAACTCAAACAAGTCCAAAAATAGAATCCAAATCATCCTCAACACATTTCACATTCAAATCAAGAGATTCAAGAAATTAATCACAAGAAAAGTGTAGAGAATAGGATTTACTTACAAAATGATGAACACTTGATGAAAATCAAAGTAAATCAAAATATCTAGACTCCAGTCAACTCTCTAAACATATGGGACTTGTTCTCCTTTGGAAAACAAAAAGTTTGGCTTTGAATCACCAAAATTGGATATAGAATGAGTGAGTTATCATAAAATCAAAAAAGCAAAAAATTATGAAACTTTCTACACAAAATTCAATTTAAAGAGAAGGTAAATGACATGGCGTAAAGGGGACCATGGGAAGGGGCAAGAGGCAAGAGGCATGCCACCTCAGCACCCCTTGGAGGCGTGTGGCCTTCGCAAAGGCAAACGAGTTCCCTTCCTGTTGAGGCCACACACCTCCACAAGACATGGGTGGTTTTGGCAATTTGCCACCCCTCTTCCCCTTTCTTCTCTTTCGCGCTCCTCACTCGTTCTTCGACCGTTCTACGGCCTCGGAACTTTGATTTCAAATCCATTTTTGGATTACGAACCCTAACTCACTCACGGAAATGGACGTATATGAAAATTTAATCAAAAACTTGTAAATCGACTTGATAAATAAGGACAAAATCCATGTACGATAAATACACAGCAAGTTTCGTAAAATCCAACTCGGAACTCGAAAACCTATGAATGAGTAACTGAAACATTTGAAACTTAATATGGAAAAATATGAGAACATGTTCAAGTCTAACATCATTAAAATACAAACAAATAAATAAAAGAACACATAAGTGTGCCATTTCCTAGAAATAGTCCTAAAACGTGCAATTTCATAAAAGTTGTCAAAATAAATCTAATGCATGTGCATACAACAATATGTCTGTGTATGTGTTATACTAATAGAGCACAATGATGCAGTGAAACAAATGTATGCAAAGTGTGTGTGTGCGCCTATGCCTTGCAAGAGAAGAAAAAAACTCAATACCTAAGCATCCAATTAAGCATTGTCCTCTTGAAGATGAAACTTGTATGCAAAGTTGCTGTCCTCCTTTGAAGCTCGATCCAATCATGAACCACCTAAGGAACTAAACAATACAAACAAAGAACGTTTTGTTATGGAATCAAGCCAACATAAATCTAAAACCTAACTATCTCCATAGAGATCTCGATCGAACTGTCGGGGCTAATAGAGATGCAAAAGCCACATCTCTGTAAAAGAAGTATAAATTTCAAAAGATGTGGGAAAGGTTGTTGAGATCGAAACGCCTAATAAGAAATGTAGACAGCGTTCCAAGTTGTATGAACTAAACTAGCTCGAAGTTAACCAATCGGAGAAGAGAGAGCAGTGCTCAACCATATTATATACTTACTTGGCCAATCTTTCTTGATCTTTGACATGGCCTACATGGACACTTAAAAGCAATGGGAACAACAATGAACACCCTACCTATATAACAGACAGCAGGGAAGATAGTGAGACAGGGGCATATAATAGAACATTGGGGAGTGCTTAAATGGTGCGTATCTATCCCTTACATGTGTTTGAGACGACGACCCCAAAGCTGATACGATTATTAAAACAGATTTGAAATCTATAAATGTGTCGACGGATATCGAACAGATGCCGTCTAGGCAGGATAATGAATTCTTCCCTGATTACCTAATACCGAGGGATTACTGTTTCAAATTAGAATCAATCTTGAAATGGAAACTAGGATGTGCTTACGCCTATCAATACCTGCTTCATTTGAAAGCCCCAATTAGTGAAACATTCACACAATGGGGTTGGTTGGGGAGAGTAGATAGCCTACATGGTAAATTAGCCTAATAAAGGTGGTGACATTTATCAGTAACCTACATTGAAACCTAACCTATCAAGGTTTTGATTGATAGATAAAAGGATAAAAGTTTGGCTTGTTATGTTAATACGTATATAAAAGACTTTGTAGTCTTGGGACATATAAATAGAACAAAAGGTGGTGTTGGGATTCAAACTTAACAACAAACCATCTCACCTTTCAATCATTTCTTTTGAGTCTCTCCTTTGCATCAGTTGTAGAACCTTAAGGGTTCAATACGATCTTGAGATTGCTAACACCGAGGATTGAATTGATGGAAATGACCTTCGAGTCCCTAGAAAACTTTCTGGATGAACTTCCATCGGGAAAGCTTAGATGGCTAAAGATGGCAAGGCAGCATAAGGGCCAAGTGCCTTACATATTACTTTACTTAATCAAAATTGACGGTTGGTAGGGAGAAGCAGATGGATGCTTTTGATTAGCGTATCGTTGGAGATGCTTACCTAACCACCCGTGGAAAATCGAATCATAATTAGTATCTAATAGAGAATCCAATATTGCCGGAGGCGGTCTTGGAGAAAGTGAAAGAGTTCATTATTGCTTTCATATCGCCCGTTCAAAGAAAGACATGGAAAAGCAAAGTAATTGAACATCGCCTTGATTAAACTATTCTTCAGTACCCAGGAATTTGGAAGGCATCCATTATCGTGCTTTGCTCCTATTATCTTTTGACACCTAGCCCTTCTTTCAGTTTAATCAATCCAACTGCATCATCACATTCTTCTCTTAGCTTTGGTTCCAACCTATTGCATCGTAGCCTCTCACTTCCTCTACTAGTTTGCTTCTTCAAGGAACTTTGGTTGTTAGCAGCCCCATCCATCGCTTTCAGTATGAGGTGGGATCTGACCAATCATTCACTTCTCAACAATCAATGCAAGTAGATCTCTATGAGTGTCCTTCCTATCTTTTCTCCTGTTGTTACATCTCAGTTTGTCATCACCCAGAACATAATATGGATTGCCAGTAGCGAAGTAAGAGATGGAAACATGGGAATTGCAGTCTTAGGTAGGGTTTTAATATCAACTTTGTGAGCTACCATTCTTCTCTCAATCGTTTATCTCCGGTAACTTGGTTCAATCAGTTAAATCCCAGCCAAGATTCATGTGATATGTTGATCACTCTTCATCTTTCTTTCTGATATGTTGCTTCCAGCTTCACCCTGTGATCTAACTACAAGTCTAGCCATCCTGGATTTAAAGCTTTCTAAGACTTCCTTGAGTTCCTAAGGTAGCCAATGTTTCAGTAAACGCTGGTTCTTTCTCCCTAATCTTCGCACCCAAGCACCAGAACTAGTAAACAACCAATTAGCTCATCAATGACTAAGTAAATGGCGCTCAAACTCTCCATCCTTTATTTTATCTCTTTTCCAGTCCCTCGATATCTGACCGATCAACCTTCCTATCTGCTCTTACTTACACATCTTCAGTCAAACCAGACCCATCTCGATCAATTTCGCATTGATTAGGGCGGGCGTTTCGATCCATTAAAGGGAAGCTTATAGAACTTTCTCTCCTAGTTAAATGGGAGATGGGGCTTTTACCCCAAACTTCTCCTTATTGCACACACAAAAAAACAAAAACAAAAACAAAAAACAAAAAGCACAGTACCTCATATAAGTAAGATAGGGAAAATTAAGGCCTTACCTTTATATATATAGGGCACTAAGGTAACTTACCTTATTATTAAGGACGGGGGGCTCCTTTTTATAGATTAAGAGGCGAGTAAGGATGGGTTTGCTTACTTACTGGCTAGCTCATGCAATCTACCAAGAATTCCTTCGTCTTAGCAAGCTAGCTTTGGTTGCTAAGGTACTATAGGCACTACAGTAGGACATGAATTGATCATGACGAGAATGGACTTCTCCATAATGTAATGTAATAAAAGACTAATGGTCCATTTCCCTTGGCTTTCTCCCTTCTCGACGTGACGAATGAGATATGAATTCCATTCAGTTGGGTAAGGGCTTGGCTTGACCCTGTCTCCTTTTCTAGTCAGTTCGGGGGAAAAGACTAGCAAAGTTCATCATTTAGTGGTAGGGTGGTCTTCATAGAAATGAAGGTCTCGCCCAAGGAGTGTCAGGTTTGGATGGTTTAGAAGCAGGGCAGATCTGGATTGAGTCTCGCTCATAGATAGATGAAGAGAAAGGTATGCGCAACACACTATGGCTTTTGCAGTTGATTGGATCAGATAGCCTTTTGAATGAACACACACATAAAATCCCAATCAACAATTTAACTTGGAGGGATAGCTGAGTTGCTTAAGGCATTGGTTTGCTAAATCGACATACAAGAAGATTGTATCATGGGTTCGAATCCATTTCCTTTGACACGGAAGTAGGGCGGGCAGGAGAAATTATGTGAAAGAAAGAACCTCTTGGTGGAGTCCCCTAAAAGACAGAATAGAACTACTTAGTGACTAGGAGTGGAGAGCCCTTTATGTGCTATTTTTTGCTTATCTTCTTTTCTTTCTATATTTATAAGCAAGCTCCCTCCGGCCCTCCAGGGACTGAACAACTCATGGTTCTTGAGCATGTTGGGAGATTAAGTGGCCGTTAAAACAGTAGCTCAAAAGCTTGACGAACAAGCGAAAAAGCTTATTATTATTAGTAAAGGGCTTTTCCTTTACTAGTTAAGTGGTAAGGTAGGGTGCTATTCGATGAAGAAAACAAACTTTAGGAAAGTGGTTTAGGTAGCTCAACTGGTTAGATCAAAGGATTGAGAATCCACTTCAAAGTGGGCAAAGGGTTACTGTAGGTGAGATAGCTAAGAGCGAGCCGGATTTGGAAATTCAAGTGAAAGAGGAAGCCAAAAAGTTGTATAATGCAGAAGGTAGAAAACAAAAATGATGACTCGGATTGGTTCTCACGTCTCTATGCCCAAAAGGATGGGCGAGTTCAGTTCAAGTGTTCATCGATCGAAGGAGGGTGGTTAGTCTAGTCAGCGCATATAATTTAGTTACCGAGGGCCACAGGTTCAAATCATGTCACTTTGATGTGATATTCTCAAGGGCCAAAGTTCAAAGCCCCATAAGGCAGGCGAAACACGCACACTATAAAAGAAATATCCTTTTTTTAGTTGAATTTTTAAGTGAATGAGATTGATCAAGTGGTCTCAGTTGGAGATGGGGTTGCACATGATATAAATCATTCTCAACGTCGAGAAAGATTTGAGATTCCGTAACTCACAGTACTCGATTAAACAATTGAAGTTGATGTGTTTGAAAACATGAGAAAATCTATCGGCTCCCTTGATTATGTCATAGTTGATGTTTCAAAAGCAGTAGCGATCAAGCCAAAATAGATATGATTTTAACCCCCATTTCCTTCTCTTTTCGCTTAATTCTCGGACATGTTCCCATATTTTAACTATGTTAAGCAATCCGGATTATTACTGCCACAAGGACATTTGTGAAGATGGAGGAGAATTTGATACAAAAAGTGCAAAAAGGTGAAAGCGGGGCATTGTCGTTGTTTCAGGTGTCGCCACATGCACACCGCGACAAAAGGCTTGAAGCAATGAATATCAAAGCTAAGGAAATGTTGCGGTACTGTCGTTCTGAAGCCATTACCTCGACAGAGAAGAAGAAAAGCAAGAAATCAATCAGGTTGAAACTATTAAGGTGTGTCTAAATATACCTAGGGCGTGAATAGGTTTTAATCAAGTTAAATACCGATTTTTCTTGATTAGTCAATATTCAATAAAACACCCAATCTAAGCAAAACACAATCAACTAAATCTATGTGCGGAAAACAATAAATTACACGTTGATTGATTTACGTGAGAAACCCACGACTGGGAAAATCTCACAGGTTAATATGCTAGTCATACACGGTCCTCAAATCCACTGCTTGAATGAAAGTTTACAACCTATGTTGACCTCAAACATTCTTGGTTACTAACCCTTCCACTCTACCCAACGGACCTTTAATAGTAATTCTAGACCTACTTGCTTGTGCACTAAGCTACTTAGTCACAAGGCTTTAGTCACAATGAAGAGAACATAACTTATGTGTATATCAAATGCATAAATGCTAGGTTAACACTTTTAATGCTTGTCAAATCATGCATGAGCATGTCAGTCAATCCTAAATATCATGTGGCTACATGTCATATAAAACTTAGCTATATAAGATTAAAAAACAATCCAAGATGCAATAGCTATCAAAATACAACAACTCAATCAATCAACACAAAAATCTCAATCTTGTATATAAAATCTAATCTAGATGCATACAAGTAATAAATGAGATTTCTTGCTAAGTGAGACATTATAATGGATGAAGATAGTGTTCAACTTACCAAGTCATGTGTGTTGAAGAAGATCCATGCAAAGATACATACTAGATGAACTAGATGATGCTAGATGATGTTAGATAATGTTTGATGCACATGGAAATGAGTTTGAGTGATCAAAGGTGAGTTCTTGGATGATTCTCTCTTGGAAAATGCTCTAAGTTAAGAATATAATTTTGAACTCTTAAAAACGACCTAAGGAGAAAGTGGCATACATATATATGGGGTCAAATTAAAGCTACGACGTTTTGATCATTTTATAAAAACTTTGCCTTGACCGATGTACACCCACTGTACGTACAACGACTATACAGTGGTTCGCCTAGAAAATGAAGAACAAGTACTTCGTGAACCGCTGTTCATAAGGGCGATAACTAGGAGACTCAAAGGTGCTTGCTTTCGGTTTTTTGAGAGCCGTTGTTCACTCGCTGTATGTATAGCGGCTGAACAATGATACAGAAATGATTTTAAAATCGATCAAGTGCCCCGCTGTACGTACAACGACTGTACAGTGGGTAAGAGCAAAATAATCACAATGCCTCAATAGGCGCTATACGTACAGCGAGCCAAAAGTGGCCGTACAACGCCTATTACAAATGCATGCATCCTAATGCCTATGATGACATGACAATTATCAAACAATGATGCAGGCAATTATAATATGCATGAAAAGATTTTAAGTCATGAATGTCCACAACTTAAAACACTCAAAATACAAGAAGTATTGAAATGCATGAGTTTTGTGTGTGTACAACTAAGTCTCTTCATTGTAAATAAGCACAAGTGATATACATTTGTAATGCTTATCATCTTGAGGTCTTAATAGGGCCTTTGAGCTTGATCACCAACAATTAAGCGCTTAAGCTACCCTTATATCATAACCCCAAATGTGGTTTGTCACCGAAATAAACTAATAAAAAATGAGGAACTTACATAGGTCTAGCGTCACTATTTAGTTCGTTGTGTGACCAAACAGCGACAACTCACAAAGATCTCATATCCCATTGTCACCTTTTAGATGTCGTTATCTTCACGACCACAAAAAAGATGAAAATCAACCGTGACAACTAGATCGAAGATTGAATAACCGTCTGTTGTTGTTGTGTCGTTGTCTCCACAACTGCGACATATGCCACATCAACATTTCTGGCAGTTACAGGACATATCTGATTGGCCATATAAATACTCTTCTTCTCCATTTCGAAAGAGTTCTTCCCAAGCACGAAAATCTCAGATTTACACAAGCATTCTCTCTTCCATTTTTCCCACATTCAACTTCCTCCATCTTTAATCTTAGACTACCTTTTTAATCAAAAAACTCAACACAAAATGTTGATTACTTCACTTAACCATTCCTCTATTTCCATTCTCTACATTCCTTACCTTTGTCACTACCCATTCGATATCCATTCATCTAGACACATCCTTATCTACCATTTTTTGCATTAGGAGCTTCTAAGGAAGGAAGGATCAAGCACTAAAGAAGGAGGCCCAAGGGTGATTTCTGATCAGTCTAATTCTATGCTTATATTTCACCTTTTTTCCCATGTATTATGCTTGTCTTTTGAGTCATTTTGGTGGTTTGATGTGTTTGTTGAGCTTATGTAGGTAGTTTTCCTGAGCAGTGCGGAGGATTCTGTTTGCGGATGAAATGAAGTCAAAAAAATGTTGAAAAAGGGAAAAACTATCTTTTACTGTGGTCTAGGCCGCTGTTTAGACAGATGCATCCCAAGCGGTCAAAACAACGATCAATAGCAAAGGAATTACCGCCGGCCAGACCGCCTCCATGCACATGCCTACCAAGCGGTCTAGATAGCGGTCAATAGCAGAGGAAATCCATTAATTTCCACCGGCCAGACTGTCGGCCATGCATATGACTCCCAAGCGGTCTAGGTAGCGTTTAAGTTCAGAGGTGTTCCACTTGCCTGACCGCTGCACATGTATTTCTCCTAGGGAGCAGTCCAGGGGACGGTTATGCATAACCGTGTTCTCTCGGGACTACGAGTGACCTATTTTTAAGAGACTTATATAAAGGAGCCGTTGTCTTATTTTTTAGAGGACGCGTAGAAGGGAGACTTAGACTTAGACACACATTCTTGCATTCTTTCCATTCATTGATTCATCCATCCTTGGAGAATCTTGGAAGCAAGGAGAAGGAGATCTCCAGACAAAAAAGCTATCATAACCAACATGGGTTTTCTCTACATCTCTACTATGTTTTCGTTTTCGTCATTGATTTGTAACTAAACCTTATTCTAAGAGATTGATGTAAATGATTTTGGATAACTCTATGTGAACAATTAGTCTATCTTTTCTTAATCAATTGGGTTTTAGTCTTATCTATTCGAATTAATTGTTCTACTTTACTTGCTCGTATTATTTTGATGGCCTTCAATTGATATGGTTTGTGATTTAGTTTATCCATGAGATTAGGGTTTAGATATGGATGGCCTTTTCCATTTAAACCATAATCATCAGCTTAGTAGATTTGAAAGTTAATATTTGCATGGCCTTGTTGCATTGATTTGGCTTAGAGTTTTGTTCTAAAGGAGTTCTTACCGTTACTTGACACTTGAACTTTGTGCGAGTGGTGGGAAGAAGATTCGTTCTTAATTGTTTATCATCAAAACAATCCCTAAACTATATTGAAGTGTTTATTGAAACTAATTGTGAGCATTGAGTGTCTAAGAAAGGTGCATCGATTCCCTAGTATTTCTCTCCATATATTCATCCCTTGTGTGGTTTGATTGATTTTAGTCTTAGTTCAAATATTCATAGTTAAGGATAATCTTAGAATTCACCAACTTCCAAAACAAAACATTATGCAATTTAGTTTTACATATTTAGAATAAATCCCAGCTTGATTAATTGGTTTTTGACCGATAGAACCACCGATCTCAGTGAATGAACTTTCTTAGTAAATTGAACACAGATTTTACTGCATCAATTTCCTAATCTGTTACTTCTTTGCTTTTGATTGTAACTATGAGTAACTAAATCCCATTCTAAGGGATTGATGTGAGGAACATTTGGATTTGGGTTTTGCTTAAGCTCTATTGTATTTTAATCTCTATTTGTATTCTATTCATTTGATAACTAGATTCTATGCATTATGTAATTAACTTTGTATAAAACTTGTTGATTACAATCTTGCAAGGATAAATTGTGATATAATTAATCTTGGATTGATACCCTTGATTGATTAGGAACATAGTGATTAAGATAGATTGTTGGAGGGTATATCAACCACAATAATCTAAGCCATGATTTGCAGTTAACCGATCCCACCTTAACCCTCTCTCCTTAATCAGTTAGGCATTTTGGTGGGAAGTGTTTGGGTTTTGTTTTGACGACCCATTCATATCTATGGTGAAATAATACAAATGTAGTTAAATTTCTTAAAGCATACCTAGAGAGGGGGGTGAATAGGTTTTTAAACCTTTTTCAATCCCTTGAAACAAACATTCGTTTGTCCCTCAATGTAGCTTTACATACAAGACGTAATCCAAAACATCCATACATAGAAAATAAAATCATGTGATCATTTAAGCAATGTCTACATATATAAGGAGTTGCATGAGGTATAAAACACAAAAATCTAAACAACAAAGAATACTTGTATTATGATATTGTTCAAGGAATTACAAGTGTTAACAAATATAGCTATACATCAAAGTAACAATATACAAAAGAATAAAGAATATAAGAATGAATGAATATGTATTGCTTTACAAATCACACTAAACGAATCTTGATTCCAAAACTTCACAAGTGATGAATGTGCTATAAGATTAAGAGCAAACATATATATACAAGTAATAAAGAGAGATAGGAAGAATTAACACATGAGATTTTTTAACATGGTAAAAGCTTTAAGGAGGAAACATCCACGCGTTGAACTACAACTATTGGGTACTATATATATTGGATGGTAAATTAGAAATTGAACAAAATGACCAATCCTAGATCACTTACCTAGTGGAGTCTATGTCTACCCAACCCTATTGGAAAGTATGAAATCCTTCAATGATGTGGAGCCACCATATATTGGACAATATACCAAACCAACATCGATGGAAGATTAGAAATTCTACAAGAGTTCATACACATCCCATGTACCCCGCTCTATTGGAGTCTATGTCTATCCATACACCTAGGCCTATGCGATCATAACCATGACTTATTGCTTGCCTATCAGAATCATCCCGACTATAAACACGACTTCTTGCTTGGCTGTCTGGACATCCTGTCCTAACCAAGACTTCATGCCTTTTACAAGGACTTCCTAGAGTGATCATGTGAATGCAAAATGATGCAATCAAGCAATTCAACATATAACATGTGATCAATACATTCCATAACACAAATAGACCTAAACATGTGAAACCCAAGTCTAATAGTCTAGATGCAAAAACATGAATTAAACCTGGAGCAAGTGAAAACACCTAACACAAAAGCTCCTAGTTACATTCAAACAAACAACACTTGAATAGATCATATTCATGAAGCACATATTCAAGATGTCATACACATACACAATAAAATGCTAGAATCATAAAATGATTTCAATGAATATTCTAGCCAAAGAATTAGAGCAAGGATAAAATGATTACTCAATTAAATCCTAGATTTCTCTAAAAACACATATCAAAACAAAATTCAATCCCATTTATTATCAAAATGATTCAATCGAGTCTTAAACAATCTTAAATATCAAACTAATCACAATACAACTCTCAAACATGTGAAAATCATAGAATCAAAGAAACTAGTTCACATATGTCTCTAATTAGACTTTTGATTGGGTTTGATTATGAAGCTATCTTTCTCAATATCATTCACCATACATATGCATACATATAGAAGAAGAAACCCCAAATAAATTGAAGGTTATAAAAGAAGAAATCTCAAAGATATGACAACTACCTCACAATCACGTGCTGATTCGGTTTTCTGTGTAGAACCACTGAGAAAATCAATCAAACAGTTGCAAGACCACTTGGAAAAGGTAGAGGACTTGATTACAAACAATCTCCAAGTTGAATCACTCAATTCCAACTTCATATGAGAAAGTTATGGTGTTTGCAAGGTGAGAGAAAGTTGAGAGAAAATTCTGTTACAAGAGAAATTCTAATTTTTCTTCATCTTCATGAATAAGAGGGAAATGAGAACTTTTGAAAGGATTCAAGAGAGGGAAACAACGACCAATCAATATGTGCCATGTCACATCCTATGTGTGGGGCGCGTGTGTCACACGTGGGTAGAGAGCCAAGCTGGCCGTGTGTCACACGTGGCCCATACGTGGACACCTTGCTTGGTTTTTGGCCAAGCAAGCTCTTCTCGCGATCCTCTCGCATTCTTCGACCGTATTTGGGCCTCCGAACTCCGATTTTGAATCCGTCTTCGAATTACGAATCATGACTCCCTCAAGCACAACAAAGACTACAAAATTTTTATAAAAGGCTGAGAATTCATCTCAGAAAACGACAATGAAGACAACTCATCGAATGAGAACACAAAGTAACGTAGCTACATCGTTTGGACTCGTAACCTAATGAATGAGTAACCGAAATGACCGGGACTCAATAAGAAATCATAAGAGATCATGTTCAAGTCCAAAAAAAATAAAACAGAAATAAATAAATACAAAGTCACACACGTATGCCATTTCCTAGACATGGTCCTAGAACTAGCAATTTACAATGTTTGTCAAATTAAATCTAATCATGTGCATACATTACCAAGTGTGTGAAAGTGTTATACAAATGGTGTACAACTATGCAGGGACACATATGAATGTCATGTGTGTGTGTGCCTAAGCCTTGTAAGAGGAATGAGGTATAAATTACCTTTATTGTACCACTAAGCACATTTCTCTTTGAAGACTCCATCTTGCATGAGATTTGGCCAAGTCTTTCTTTGAAGCTTTGAATCATCGAATCTAAGACCACTAAACAATACAAGAAAAACATCGTTTTGATATGGAATACATGTCAAGACAAACCAAAAACCTAACAGTCTCCCCCTTTGGCAAATTCCATGTCAAAACCCCATACATATACTAAAACAGTTACAAAGAAAATTTGGTCACAATAAGTACAATGAGTTACACATTTGTAGACAAAATTTCCAACAACAAGTCTTGAACTTCATCTTAGCCTTCTTTTGATATCACCTAAAAATAACTTGAAAGTACAAGAATATCCAAGAGACAACACATATAGCAATATTCATTCTTAAGCAAGAAATATAAAACATTTAAGTTCAAATGGATCATGTTTGCTCCCACTTAATACATGCTATCCTACAAAATATTCTAGCCAAGATCACCATATATCCCTATATTTCTCCCCCCTTTTTGACATAATATGAAGCCAAAAGGAAAGAGTAAGAAAATATACCTAAAGAACATTTCTAGCCACTTTTGCCACCAAGGAAAGTTAGCGATTGGTTGATCTCACATAATGCTTTGAAGTAGATGCTTTGCTTTCCAACTCTTTAATCTTCACATCTTGTAGCACTCTTAGCATTGAGCTCTTCAATTTTCCTTTGTGTTGCCTCAATCATCCTACGTGACTCTTCAACCTCATTCTTTAATTGTGTAGCCCAACTTGGAAGAATATGTGTGCTAGATACATGGCTTGAATCATAAGATTCCCCAAAGAGCCTAAATATACCACTAAACTTTCCCTTTTCCTTATATGACATGGTAGAAACATGTCTATCACTAAACTTCTCTATGGGAGGTAGTAGCACATCATCATCTTGTTTTTTCAACCCTTTAGCTAAACACAAATGAAAGATAAATCTCGAAAATGCCAACTTCTTCTCCAAACGAGTTGAACAAGCTGCAATCTCAATATGTTCTATAAGCACTTCACCGAGATATATGGGTTTGTTAGTCACTAAGGCATACACAATCTTGATCTTCTCTATATTAAGTTCAGTAGCATTAGTATATCCAATAAGATTGGTACAAACAAATAAATGTCAAAAAGCATTTATGTTAGTCAACTCACTTTGCCTAATAAAAGCACGCTTTCCCCACTCAAAATCAACATTGTCAAAAAGAGTTTTTTCCCATCAAATCAAGGTTCTCCAAGACACCAACATCAAGGAAATCCGATTCAATATCATTAGACAATCCTAGAAACTCATTCAATTTCCAAACGTTAACTCTAAAGACAACACCTCTCATACCCGTAACGGCATCTTCAACGGTAGTACTATTCTTGAACTCATGATAAAATTCTCTAACCAGGGTTTCATTAACCATTTCTAGCATTTTGATCCAAGTACTCCAATTCCTATCAATGATAACTTTATGGACATAAGAATCAACACAACAATCTAAATCAACACCTTTCTCTTGAATAAGCTTTTTGTCCCCAAAAATTCCCAATTGCTTTGACTTGTCGACTTTGGACTTCTTGGAAGAGAAGGAAGGTTTTGACTTGTCAACGAGCTTTGTAGGATTGCTAGTCACAACTTTCTTTGCTTTTCCCATGACCTCGTATTACACAAACACTAAAAACAAATATGAGTGGAAACATCAAGCACGTTAGTGACCAATAAACATATATCAAAGACAAAACATCATCATCATTATTTTTGAATAAATCAATATGCATATCAAGAATTAGCATAACATCTTAAAGATTTATCAAAAAAAAAAAAAGAATAATGCCAACAAACAACTATCTTGAAGCACATGTGAACATATCATAAAATAGAACACAAATTTAGCATATTATGTTCTCCCTTGATAAATGCCTCATCTAAGATCTAGATAGACAATTGTTCACAAAAAATAGCAACACATTCACATCACCAAGCAATTTCAATATATTTTTCAAATAAGCTTCACTTATAAAAGAGAGTTACAACAAGATTTTCAATCACTCTCATATGTCTTCAAAAATTGCTAAGGTATCAAAATACCAAATAAGCAAAATTGAGTGTGTGAAGATTTTGCTTCAAGAATATGAAAAAAAGTAATTTGCTAATCAAACATGCAAACAATTTCAACAACTATTCATCTTAAGTCATTCCATAAAAAGGTCAAACTGATTATCATCCAGAATTTTGCTTTAAAAGAGAATAGATTTCATCATGTGAGGGTTGTGAGTACATGTGGCTTATTATTTCATTTCTATTTGACAACCCGAGCTAATTTGATTATTCAACTATACTCCATAAAGCCTTATGTTTTGTTTTAGGCTTCAATCAAATATTTTTTTTTTAATTGATTCTTTTCAACACTTCTTTGATTTTTTCTAACATAAACATATAAGCTTCATGGCGTCTTTCACTCATCACAATGGCGTAGCCCTTTCCTACATTGGACGGCTTTACAACCAAGGTGTGTAGCCTTTTCCATGAAGATGCTCTTTAAGTTCTATGTTGCCGAAGCAAATGGATACCAACCATAGGTCATCTTTAAATGTACTAGTCCTAAGACTTCAAGGTATATCCATAACTTACATATATCAAACTCAACTTACTCAACCAAGCATACAAGAGAAGTAAAGTGCATTTTTTGAAACCAAGTTTTTCAGCTTAAAAGCACATGATCAAAAAGCAAGTAAAAAAACTTACTTAAGATCTCTACTTCTCAAGAGAGTAGCTTTCAAAGAATATGAAGCTCATATTTTTAAAACATGCCACTCAACAATCATACAAACAATAACACATATCATGATTAAGATCAATGTGAACAATTATCACCAAAAGATCTTAAATAAGCAAATGTCAAGAAGGACCATATAAACACCATATTAATTCTCTAATATGACATGCTTCATGAAGTGGTATAAACAATAAGTTGAGAGATGAAAAATAAGAAAGCAATCAATATGATATAGAGATACCTTAGCAAGTTATTTTCATTAAATGCAAGGCCTTCACCCATTTTATGAGTCATTTTGGGTTGTTTGTCCTCATGACAACAAGTTATAGGTGTGTCGATTCCAAGAGACAAAAGACTATGTTTTTCAACTCAAATAACAAAAAAAAAAAAAATGACTTTCTCCAAAAGTCATAATATGATTGTCACCATATAGATCCCATAAAACCAATTTCTCAAAAGTTAATCAATGGATTTCGACCATCATAACACAAATGTGAGATAACTAAGTTCATATCATGTTATAGAGACACAAAGCAAACAAGCTAAGTTTCTTAACAACATAACACTAATCTTAAAGCTAACTCATATGTGCAACTTACACTAATGGTAAGAGCACTCACCATTGTCAAACTTTGTCTTGGGTGAACCTACACAAACACTATCAAGATTCCTATTGACAACAATGTTGTATCTAGAATGAAGACTTTCTATGACTTGCTCAACAAGAATATTGTTGATACTCTTAGCTTCAACATTCCTAGCAACATAAGCTTTGTCAATATTAGCAAGGTTTGCTTCCTTCTCAAACCGGACATTATTAACATGTTTTTTGACATTTTCATGCTTTACATATTCAAAAGCTTTAGCATGCTTAAAATGAGGCACAATCTCTTTATTCCTAGATGCATTTTCTATTTCGCAATATTTAATGAATTTATAGCACTTGGGCTTGATATGGCCTACGGTATTACAAAAAGGACATATGAGAACAAAATAAGATATTTTACCTTCTGGAGTTGGAGAAGTACAATACCCTGTTCTTCAATTTGTTCTTGGTCTTGGAACGTCTCTTCTTAGGAGCTTTCTTCTCAACAATGACATTGTCCTCGCTTGTAGGAAGCAATGCTTTTATGAGATTCTCCTCAACTACCAAATTGCTTGAGCCTCCTAATGACAAACTAGAAATGATATTATCCCTCTCAAGAACAACCTCTTCAACTTCTCTAAGCTTCTTGGCAAGAACATTCTTTTCACCGAAGAGCCTCCGAGTTGTTGAAACAAACTCATCCACATATAGCTTGATCAAATCATCCTTCTCAACAACCTCTCTTAAGGCTACCTTCAAATCTTCTTCAAGGCATTTCACATTAGCCAAAAGATCAACATAGGTTGGATTATCACTTAAGCACTCTTAATGATTTGGATCAACCTCCTTGTCCAACGAATTGGCATACATCATCTAGGATAGAGTGAGATGCCGTGAATGCAACAAAGTTGCTCACCAACTCTTCTTCACTAGAAGACTCATCACTAGAGCTCTCATCATCACTAGAGTTACTCCATGTAGATGCCATAGCTTTTCCCTTTTTATCCTTTTTAGTATCACCAATAGGACAATTCGAAGCATAATGTCCTAGCTTCTAGCATTTAAAACATTGGACCTTTCTATTGCTCTTAGCATGACCACTCCTCTCATGAGGTGGAGTAAAGGATTTCTTGACTTCCTTTTCTCTTGAGTAATTTCCACTTGGCTTGGCACCTTTCCTCAAGAACTTCCTAAACTTCCTAGCCAATAAAGCCATCTCCTCGTCATCTTCACTACTACTAGCTTCTTTGACGACTTTGAGAGCTAAACCCTTGTTTTTAGCCTTAGAATTCAAGCACGCCTCAAAGGTTTGAAGAGATCCTAGCAACTCATCTAAGCCCATGACGTCAACATCCTTGCTCTCTTCAATGGCCATTACCTTAGCTTTGAACCTCTTTGGTAGAGATCTTAGAATCTTCCAATTTAGGCTCTCACCGGAGATAGGAATACCAAGAGCTTGGCATTAGTTAGCAATGTCTAAAAACTTGTCTTGGAAGTCAACAAACTTGCCTTCTTCACACATTTGCAAAGATTCAAACCTAGTTGTGAGCATTTGAAGACAAGACTTTTACACCACCTTAGTTTCCTTATTAGTGACATAGAGAGCTTGTCATGCCTCTTTTACGGTCTCGAGATTTTGGATGTAGAAAAATTGCCTAATATCCACACCTTCGAAAATAACATTCACCGCCCGATGATGCCAATTCGCTAACTCAAACTCATTGGTAGACCACTCCCTTCTAGGCTTGGAAACAATCACTCCATTTTCACTCTTATTGGGAGAGAGGTAACCTTCTTCCACGGTCATCTAAGCTCTCTCATTAATAGAGCGAATGTAAGCCTTCATCCTCAATTTCCAAAACTCATAGATGTGACCCTTGAGAAAATGAGGCCTAAAGTTTGAAGCCCCTTCGGTCATCACATCTTCTTGCAAGACCATACATCAAAAACCTCAACAATTCACTGGCAAGTATAACCTGGATTTCGTTGAGTGACGTTCGACAGCCCAATCTGATACCAATTAAAATAATACAAACGTAGTTAAATTGCTTAAAGCATACCTAAAGGGGGGTGAATAGGTTTTTACACCTTTTTCAATCCCTTGAATCAAACATTCATTTGTCCCTCAAGGTAGCTTTACATATAAGATGAATCTAAAACATCCATATATAGACAATATAATCATGTGATCATTTAAGCAATGTTTACATATATAAAGATAAAAGAGGTATAAAACACAAAAATCTCAACAACAAAGACTACTTGTATTATGATATTGTTCAAGGAATTACAAGTGTTAGCAAATATAGCTATACATCAAAGTAACAATATACAAAAGAATAAAGAATATAAGAATGATCAAATATATATTACTTTACAAATCACACTAAACAAATTTTGAATCAAAAACTTCCCAAGTGATGAATGTACTACAAGATTAAGAGCAAACATATATATATACAAGTAATAAAGAGAGACAGGAAGAATTAACACATGGGATTTTTTAACGTGGTAAAATCTTTAAGGAGGAAACATCCACGGGTTGAACTACAACCATTAGGTACTATATATATTGGATGGTAAATTAGAAATTCAACAAAGTGACCAATCCTAGATCACCTACCTAGTGGAGTCTATGTCTACCCAACCCTATTGGAAAGTATGAAACCCCTCAATGATGTGGAGCCACCATATATTGGACAATATACCAAACCAACATAGATGGAAGATTAGAAATTCATCAAAAGCGCATACACATCCCATGTACCCCGCTCTATTAGATTCTATGTTTATCCATACACCTAGGATTACCAATAATGTAGTCAACTCTTTATCCAAGACACTGATGCCTTTAGAAAGCCTCCCTTGCATAGCTATCTGAACCTTCCCGATCCTAGCCATGACTTCTTGCTTGCCTATCCGAGTCATCCCGACTCTAAACAAGACTTCTGCTTGGCTATCCGGATGTCCCACCTTAACCAAGACTCCATGCCTTTTACAAAGACTTCCTAGTGTGATCATGTGAATGCAAAATGATGCAATCAAGCAATTCAACATAGAACATGTGATCAATACATTCCATGGCACAAATAGACCTAAACATGTGAAACACAAGTCTAATAGTCTAGATGCAAAAACATGAATTAAACCGAGAGCAAGTGAAAACACTTAACACAAAAGCTCCTAGTTTCATTCAAACAAACAACACTTGAATAGATCATATTCATGAAACGCATAATCAAGATATCTTACACATACACAATAAAATGTTAGAATCATAAAATGATTTCAATGAATATTCTAGCCAAAGAATTAGAGCAAGGATAAAATGATTACTCAATTAAATCCTAGATTTCTCTAAAAACACATACACATACAATAATCCTAGATTACATCAATTATAGGATCAAAACAAAATTCAAGGCCATTTATCATCAAAATGATTCAATCAAGTCACAAACAACCTTAAATATCAAACTAATCACAATATAACTCTCAAACATGTGAAAATCATAGAATCAAAGAAACTAGTTCACATATGTCTCTAATTAGACTTTTGATTATGTTTGATTATAAAACTATCTTTCTCAATAGAATTCACCATACATATACATACATATAGAAGAAGAAACTCCAAGTAAATTGAAGGTTATAAAAAAAGAAATCTCAAAGATATGACAACTACCTCACAATCACGAGCTGGATCGGTATTCTATGTAGAACCATTGAGAAAATCAATCAAACAGCTGAAAGACCATTTTGAAAGGGTAGAGGACTTGATTCTCAAAAATCGCCAACTTAAATCACTCGATTCTGACTTCGTATGAGAAAGTTATGGTGTTTTGAAGGTGAGAAAAAGTTGAGAGAAAATTATACACATGAGAAATTCTAATTTTTCTTCATCTTCATGAATGAGAGGGAAAGGAGAACTTTTGAATGGATTCAAGAGAGGGAAACATGGACCAATCAACATGTACCACAACACATCCCACGTGTGGGTGCATGTAGCACACGTGGGCAAAGAGCTATGCTGGCCATGTGTAACATGTGGCCCACGCGTGGACACCTTGCTTGGTTTTTGGCCAAGAAAGCTCCTATCGCGCTCCTCTCACGTTCTTCTACCTTATTCGAGTCTTCAAACTCCGATTTTGAATCCGTCTTCGGATTACGAATCTTGACTCCCTCAGGCACAACGAAGACTACAAAAATTTGATAAAAGGTTGAGAATTCATCTTGGAAAATGACGTCAAAGACAACTCAACAAATGAGAACATAAAGTAGCGTAGCTATATCATTTGGACTCAAAACCTAATGAATACGTAATCGAAATGATCGAGACTCAATAAGGAATCATAAGAGATTATGTTCAAGTCCAAAAAAAAAATGGAAACAAATAAACACAAAGTCACACATGTATGCCATTTCTTAGACATAGTCCTAGAATATGCAATTTACAATGTTTATCAAATTAAATCTAATGCATATGCATATATTACCAAGTGTGTGAAAATGTTATACAAATGGTGTACAACTATGCAGGGACACATATGAATGCCATGTGTTTGTGTGCCTAAGCCTTGTAAGAGGAATGAGGTCTAAATTACCTTTATTGTGCAACTAAGCACATTTCTCTTTGAAGACTCCATCATGCATGAGTTGTAGCCAAATTTTTCTTTGAAGCTTTGAATCATCAAATCGAAGACCACAAAACAATACAAGAAAAACATCGTTTTGATATGGAATATATGCCAAGACAAACCAAAAACCTAACATAAGGCTACAAATGGTTCATAAGTATGAGATTAGTTCATTAAAGTTAGCTTGATAAGCATTGCCCATAATCCACTTGCAACTCTATCATTTCCCTAGTATTCTCTTAATTGATTACAATTCATTATCTTATCAAAGATTGTTAAGCATTCTACTTTCCCTATCATTTTGGTTACATTTACTTTACATGTCAAGTTTGATGGTTTTTCAAATCATACACTATCCAAACTACTATATCTATTTTATTGCATTTTAGATTAGTTAATTAATCCAACTAATTACTCTAATCCCCTATGGAACAAATCCCTTGCTTCTTGTTTTACTAATCTTTATATCTTAAGTGGATTCTTAAGTGGTTAAACATCGTTTTCAAGTGAACATATAAATAAATTGTTTTGTTAAGCACAAACGGCCTCATAAAAAATTGACACCTCTACCATGGAATTGGTAGTGATTGTTGAATTAATTAAATTTTCAGTGTATTTTATAATCTTATTAGATAGCGTACAAACATTTACTTTCACTTAATTGTTATACTTTCTTATTGTTTATTGTTTGTTAAATTTTCGTAGTTCTTTTTACCTTTTGTATTTTCTTTTATCTATTCTATATTCAAGAGCTTACGTGCATGCACAGTAGAAGATCCTTAGGAAGAGGATTACACCCACCTTTTGACGAAGTCAACCGTGTTGGACAAATTTTGAGGGAATTTGAAGAAGTTCCAAGACAAGCCCTGAATATGGAGGATCAAGTACCAAGGAGGGAGGAAAAAGCTCCTCCAAGAAGAGAAGAGACTCAAGAACCTCCCACTAACCAAGGTCAAAGGATGACCATGGGGGAGTATTCATTGCCTACAATTCACCAATTGTCTTAGATCTGGTTGCAAGGAGATATGAGCTAAAAAGCAAGCACATCAACCTCTTACCTTCATTCTTGGGAAAGTTAAATGAGGGTTGCTTGTAATCATGAAGGAATATAGTGTGATCATTGAGACATTCTCTATCATGCAACTCACTCGGGAGCAACTTCATATGTTATGTTTCCAATATTGCTTAAAGGATTTGGTGAAGCAATGGTTGATGGGACTTTGGCGGGATCCTTCACAAACTAGGGACAAATTTGTGATGTATTCTTTAATAGATTTTTCCCTGCTAGGAAGGCAAATGAGCTAAAGGTTAAGATTGCGGATTTCAATGAAGGAGAAGAAGAGTTATTCCATGAGTAATGGGAGAGTTACCAACTACTCTTGGCTCAATGCCCTCCTCACATATTTACTAAAGAGGAATCTAAGGTAACTAAAGTTTGTAAGCACTAGAGTCGCGCAGCGGAAGAAATTTTATGCTTTAAAAAAAAAAAAAATGTATGAATCATATTCATACAAAAATAGCCTTTTAAAATTAATAAAAGCAACTTTATTGAACCAATACGATATATAAGAATAAACAAGGTAGGATTCGAAAGCAGGCCTATAGGCTAACTCCTTTGTTATTTCTCTTGTTGAAAACTCTTTCCGATTTGTACCACTGAATCTTTCTCACTATCTCCTAGGTTCCGACAACTATGTGTGGGCATGTCACGGGTTTCGAAAGGTTGAATGGAGGTAGAAGAAGACACACCAAAAACAACTCTTGCCTTTTGTGTTTACGAGGTTCGGCCACCCTTTAAAAAATATAGAGCAAAAAAAAATTTCTTTTTTTTTTTTCTTTTTGTTTCACGTGTGTTATTTTTTTTTTAATTTTTTTTTTTTCTTTTCACGTGTGTTATGGTATCTGCCACCAATTCATTAATTGTCTTGTAGCTGTACGAAAACAATTGATTTATCAGATAGGTACTGTTTTTTTTAAATATTCAAAAAAACAAAAATATATATATATATATATATATATCTTTTTCTTTTCTTGTTGGCCGCACCCTCTCACTGTTTCTTTCTTCTTCCATTACGTGTATAACGTCACAAATGAATTGATATGATAAGATAGGTTTTAAAAATCAAATATTAGAAAAAACAAATATCATTTATCTTGTTTTAAAGAGCAAATATTAAAAACAATTATAATGATGTATTATATATGTATATCAATATCACAAAGGTTTCAAGTAACCTAGATTAAATAGGATTCTAAATCTTATTTAATTCAATCATGACCTGCTAAAAATTAAATAATCAATAATGTTTTATATATTTGCTTTGGTCTTGGCTCCAACCATTGACCTCTATAAAATAATTAATTCAATTCATAAATCATAAATCATAATTATTAATATAATTAAATAATCACATTATTTAATTTAATTAATTATTAATCCATTATTTAAATAATCACATCATTTAATTAATTGTCTGAATTAAAATCCTTGTTACTTTCATAACATAATTAATTGGACAATCCAATTAATTATTCGTAACCCTTGTTATAATCAACGTTCCGGGCTAGCAGGGGACCTAATGGACCTAATGTCTTGAACTCCAATAATCTTTAGAAAAAATTAATTAAACTCTTTCACTAATATTTCATGATTATTAACCTCGGAGTTGCTCCACTAAAAACCCAAGGTTGTACTTTCGTAACTGTAGATGTATTACACAAACTGAAATTACAGTTGTCCATCGATATAGTTATTGCATACGGTATGATCTTCCACAAGTAATTCATAATTAGAGCTAGGTCATAAAGTCTGTTATACCCCTATAATTATATTTTTTCCTTTAAGTAGCATTGATTCTCTAATGAACAATAAATCCTAACTTCCTTAACGGAAGAATGAGAGTGCTCACATTGTTCAAGCCCTTAATCAACCCTTAACGGAACTATTATCTACTTATCGCAAGAAGGAGTGGATTCCACTATTGTATATAGACTTTCCCAGCCATAAGCCAAACCACGATTTCAACATACGAAGTTATTGACTGGGAATGCAACTTCGATCTCACCAATGATATATCAAAAACCACGATCTAAACTGAAAGAGTCGATAAGACACTCAGGATTAAGATCACCCATATATAGCCATCATTTGTCGATATATATGAATCTCATCATGTAACGAATCTTGGTGAGAGATTCATATAGATCGTGGCCTAGTCCTATATGATCATATCATATAAGATGCCTTCATTCTCATATCACCATATGAATATTCTAGGATAAGACCACCATACACTACGGAATGGACCGCATCTATAGATTAACCACAAATAAAGTACCAAACTCTATTTGTTATCTACGGACTCTTTAGATTGCTCATCTCAAACAAAATTCCTCTATATATGAAACTCATATACTCAGTTAGAAATTACATCCAGCAATCTTGGATGTTAAGTACACATTATATAAATGTATGAGACAGATGTATAGAAGGAATAAACTACTTCTTTTATTAATGTATCATTCACATTTACAAATTATATACTTTTGGGCATAAATCCCAACAATTTCTCCACTCCTTATCCAGTGGCTTTATATTTTTCTAATACTAATTTTCATTATCCCATAAAGCTTTTTAATCTACAATATGTTCTACAGTTGAGCCTAATTTTTTTTTTCTCAAGCTCTCAAATATCCACATTCAAAAGTTGCAATGTCTAATAAAATTGAAGCATCAGAAGAAAAAATAACACATGGACTCTTGTTTCGTTACCATCATCTCATAAACCTATCAGGTGTAAATAGGTTTGCAAAGTTAAATATAACTCTGATGGTTCAATTGAGCACTACAAGGCTTACTTAGTTACGAAAGGCTACAATCAGATTGAGGATCATGATTATCATGATACTTTTGGCCCTGTAGCGAAACTAGTCACAGTTCATTTGTTGCTTTCTATTGCTACTATCAAAGGTAGGGCCATTCGACAATTAGATGTCCATAATGCCTTTCTACAAAGGGATTTAGATGAAACAATAAACATGACTTTATCACCTGGTTTTGCAAAACAAAAGGAGCAGAGAATGTGTAAACTCAATAAATCCTTAAATGGTCTGAAACAAGCATCCAGACCATGGTTTGCCAAGTTCTCCACAACCTTGATGACAACAGGCTTCACTTAATCTAAGTCTGATTATTCGTTATTTACTAATATATTTGGCTCTACTTTTACCTTTGCCCTTGTTTATGTCGATGACATTATTATTATAGGGAATGATCCTTTTCTAATTCAAAAGCTGAAGAGTTTTTCGGAACAAAAGTTTTACATCAAAGACTTTGGACAATTAAAATATTTTCTTGGCATTGAAGTGGCTCGATCATAAAAAGGGTTTTTCTTACTCAATGCAAATACACAATGGATATTTTATTTGATGCTAGTGTTACAGGTAGTCAAATTTTTGAGTTTCCCATGGAACAACATATTAGTCTTGCTTCTAATAATGGTAAATTATTACCATCTCTGACCATTTACCGTCTACTTGTTGGTCATCTCCAATATATCACTGTCACGCGGTCTGACATCAATTTTTCTATTAATTATCTCAGCCAGTTGATATAGTCACCTCAGACTCTACACTTGGATGTTGCTCACCGTGTCCTTCGATATTTAAAAGGTACTATCAATAAAGGCATTTTATTGTTAGCATCTACTTCTTTTCATATCTCAGGTTTTTGTGACTCTAACTAGACCAGTTGTCCCATCACTCGTCGTTCTACTTGTGGTTATTGTACATTTCTAGGTTCAAGCCCTTTTTCTTGGAAAACAAAGAATCAATCCATAGTCTCTCTCTCCTTTGTAGAGGCTAAATACAGATCAATGGCATCTCTTGCATGTGAACTTCAAAGATTAAAGTATCTTCTAGTTGATTTGGGTATTTCGCATACATCTCCAATGACAATGTTTTGTGACAATCAAGTGACTATTCATATATCTCAAAATCCTGGGTTTAACGAACGCACAAAGCACATTGAGTTAGATTGTCACTTTGTGCGTGAGAAAATTCAAGAAAAGTTATTGCTCTCTTGCTACATCCCTTCTTCATCTCAAGTTGTCGATGTCTTCACTAAATCAATTGGCAAATGTAAGTTGGATGTTCTTGATATTCAATCTCCAACTTAAGGTGGAGTCTCAGGAGAAACGTTATCTCAATTATTATTAATTTTTTGAACAACCAAATATTATAAAGGCAAAAGCCAAAGAGAAATAAAACAATAGCAAAGGGGCCAGAAAAGACCCAATAGCCAAAACCAACAAAAAAAAAAGAAAAAAAAAAGAGCAAGGCAGGGGCAAGGCCCTCGCACAAAACAACAGCAAAAATAGGGGAGAAACAAAAACCAAAAACAAACATCCTAAAAACAATATCACTGGATCTTCCAAGACAAGATCTCCCCCTCTATAGCAAAACCCTTTTTGGCTAAGCAATTGGCGAAAGAATTGCTAGATCTAGAATTAAAAATGACGCGAGTATTGCCTAGGAAGTTTAGACAGGAGTGAATATCATAGATTATGTTGGAGTGCTTCAAGCTTCCCGAACCATTTGAATTAACCTATAAAACCGCCACTTTTGAGTCGCTTACAATGACGATTTCTTTGCCTAAAAGAGCAAGAGTTTCAACGCAAAGAGAAACAGCCCTATGGAATCAAGAGTCCCAAAATGATCTAAAAACAAACCCAAAACTTTGCCCAAGTAGTCTCTTAGAACTCCACCGATCTCTGCATTGCCTGGGTTTCCCCTAGCCGAACCGTCTATGTTGAACTTCAGGCTTAAACCAATCGGGGGAATCCATTCTGCCTCTTTCTGAATCTTTTTTAGATAACTGTCAATACAACTGTCTTTCAAATTTAATAACATAGTAGAGATTGGGATCTTAAAGCCTTATCCATTATGTTTGAACCACTAGGTAGTCCTAAATTTCACTATGTCGGCACTTGAGTAATCAAAGACTCCACACCTTTGAAAATTAGCTGATTCTTGCTCTCCCATATGGTCCAAATAACAGCTGGAAACAAGGTGTCCCATTCGAGTATGTGAGAGGTCAAAGAATATAGGTCGTGCTATCCATAAAACCAGGCCTTGATGGAATTATTTGAGCAACTAGATGACTAATCTCTTTTAGTGACACTCGCAATAGGACGAGGTCGGAAAGTAGCACAATGATAAGTGAAGTTCGTCCCACGGGGATCGAGTGACCGATTACCAAAATTGATTAGTCTAAGTGTTATTCAAACAATCATATTGAAATGTTTTCATTTTAAACTAACTAAACTAGATTTATAAAAGGTTTTATGCTAAAGCAATAGATAAATGACACAAAATAAATTCGAATGTGATTATGGAGAGAAATATACTAGGACTTGACTACACCCACCCTAAATTGACTTCCCTTCTAAACTCAATTGAACACCTAATTCATGCTTATGCAATTCATAGATTCATGCACCCTAAAATTAACCTACAATCTCGGTCGAGTAAAATAGGTTACACCCAAAATCATACCCAAGCCTATCTCTCGATTACTCGGAATATATGAATAGGTTCGTTAAGGACATTGACACACTAACAAATCCTATACGCTAGCATAAGTAGGTCTACTTTTCTAGACATGCATAGAGGATGTTTTATCGATCAAGTGGTGTACGTCTCCGGTCGGTACATAACACACCATCGAAAGAACAATCAATAGGAGATCAATCTATTAATATAACATTAATCATACTAAAACATTCATACAAACTACAAGTAGCAAAATGAAGGATAAACAAAGGTTAATATAAATATATTGTCATGGGGGGGTTTCATCAAATCCTAACACTAAGTGATTAGCTAAAATCACAAAGTGTAGCCATACAATGAATATATTGAAATGAATACATGGCTAACATAAAGAACATGGAAAAGAAAAAGTGATAAAAGAAACTATGTAGAGTAGCTCCTGCTTTGCTTTGCTCTTCTTCTTCCAAGCTCATTCGTCATCTCTCTTTTGGTTCCAAACAATGAGATGATGGTGGTTGTGAAGTAAGGAAGGGACTTATGTATTTGGATGTTAAGGAAGTGATGATGTAAGAGAAATGCCAAAGGTGATGGTCTAGGTCTAATTTGGAAAAAGAGTTGGTTCCTTTGAATATTCCAAAGAGTGGTATTTATATGGGGTCCAAAATAGGGCAAAAGGTCACCCATCTAACATAATGACGGACTGTCGCGGTTGGAATTTCTTGGCCACCAACCACGGCAGTAGAACCGCGGCAAGCCAGAGATATCTCTGTCGCTCGGGTGCCGCGGTTCCTCAAACCACAACACTTTGGGAAGATCTCTGTTGCTCGAGTGCTGCTGTGGTCCAACCGTGGCACTTGAGGAGCGGCACTTTGGCCCAATGCTCTATACTCTTCATATTTGCATACTGACCCTTCGAATCTTCTCTTTTAGTACCAAGACACCCCTGCTAAAATAAAAACCTCAAACAAGCCATTAAACACAAGATTTTACCTGAGAACGATATGGAAATGGGGCTACATGTTGTGTATAAATGAACCAATCACTAGATACCTCCCACCACTCCATATAAAGTGACCATAACTTCCAAGACCAAGGGCAGGTGAGGAAGAGATGATAAACCATTTCAGACTGAAAATTGCAAAAGGAACATTCCTCATAGGAAACCGAAACAACTCCGAAGCTATGTAAAACTTGACGAACCATTACGCGACCTCTTAAGACTTGCCAATTAAAGATCTCAACCTTTGGAGGGCAGCATCCTTGCCATACCAGTTTGTGGTCCACGGACATGTCAGATGGCGTGTCTTCCAAACAGAGCCGGAAGGAACCTACCATGAACTTGCCATCAGCATAAAATGATTAAGCCAAGGTGTCAGGAATCAATCTCTTTATGATTATGCTGTTAAGATTACTCTTGAAGACCCTCCCTTATTCATTTTCCCAGTCAAAGAATGGCCGACACAAATCCACTTGCCAAACCTACTGAGAACTATGCCAAGCCCCAAAGTATTGGACAACACCCATTTTTTTAACAGCCAAGGCAAACATTCTTGGAAAAAATTATTTTAGCTTGATCTAATCCCCACTAGTGATATCCTAGAATTTTGCTTTACTGCCATCTCTAATAATGACCTTCATCTCTTCCTTAATCATAGAGTTAGAAGTCGAACCAACCTCAAAGAGACTAGCCACTACTTTAACGAAAGTAGAAGTTGAGTTACTGCAATTCCAATCCCAAAATAAGTCAGTATCATTAATCCCATACCTCGTACTGATCACTCTTCTCCACTGGGCTTTACTCTCATGGCCAAAAGGTCACACCCACTTTGCAAACAGACTTTTATTTTTAATCAACATTCTACCTATACCCAGGCCATCGAATTTCTTGCCTTTGCACTTGGTATTCTAATCCACAACGTGAAGCTTCCTCTTTGCCGCACCATCTCCCCTAAAAAAAGATCTCTGAAACTTTTCAATATCATTCGCAACCCTAACTGAAACTTTGAAAACTGACATAAAATAACAGGGAATGCTAGCAAAAACAATTTTGATAAGAATAAGCCTCCTCCCTTTGTTTAAGAATTTCCTCTTCCACGGAGCAAGTATTCTCTCGATGCTGTTACGACTTGGATTCCAAAAGACCTTAGAATTCTAGCGAGCTCCTGAAGGGAGTCCAAGATAAGAGATCAGTAAGGAGCCTTCTTTGCACATAAACGCAGCAGCCTAGTCATTCCCTCTGCAGCTAATCTTCCCCATTTTAACACCTCAAGATTTGTGAAAATTTATTCTCAACCCGGCTGCCATTTCAAAACATCTCAAGATTCTCCTTGCATTGTGAAGATACTCCACCCTTGGTTCGTTAAAAAGTATCGTGTCATCAACAAACTGGAGATGGGAAATATGCACTTCCTTGCCACAATTTGCACCTTTAATTAAACCCAAGTCAGAAGCTTTTCGAAATAAACTGCTCAAACCTTCAATCACAATATTGCAAAGGAAAGGCGATAGGGGATCGCCTTGTCGGAGGCCTCTTTCCACCCCAAATTGAGCAGTGGGGCTACCGTTGATCAAGAAGAGAGCTTTGGGGTGGAAATACAACTTGTAAGTGCCTCACTTTTTGATTGACTTATTTTGTTAACAAAATCACAATAGGGTTCAAATATGTAAGGGTAGCTTAGGATTGATGAAATTCCCCTCAAACGCTAATGGACCTCATTATAGACGTCAAAAGCTTCAAGGAAGGTAGTTTATTTGTCTTGACTCTTACTTGAAGAGATGTAGTTGCACACACTCACAACTCTTGAATATCTTTAATACTTGTATGTTGTGTGTTAATCTTTGTGTGCATTCATGTTCTTGATATCTCTTCATACATGTTTAATTGATTGCATCTTGCTTGTTTTTCCATATCATGTTTAATTGATTGCATCTTGCTTATTTTGTCATATCATGTTTAGGCATTAGGATGCAAAGCCAAGGTAAATTGGTGCCCTGGTTCGATGGTTAGGGACCGCAGAATCAAGTAGCCGAATTGAGACCAATGATTCTAGTATCAAAACAGTGTCCTTGGTTCGGCGTTAAAAAGACGTAAAACACAGTTGCAGATTTCAAACTAGTGAGTCTGATTGTAATTCTACTCCCCTTGTTTAGCGAGAAGGGCGTAGAATAAGGCTGCAAAATCCTATTCAATGCGATTGTTGGGATTCAACGCCCTTGTTCTGCGGACACTGGCCGCAGAACTAAGGGCACAGAATTGCCCTTTTCCAAAACGATGTGACTTCATTATGGTCCCCTATATATATATATGTCTTAATAGCCTTTGGTCGGTTTTAAAGAGCAAAAAATTACTACCTTTGAGAGCAAAAGAAGAGGCTTCAAAGCAAAGGTATCAAGACTTGTTTTTTTTTTTTACACAAAACACAAACGCCCATCATACCTTCTTGTTTTCATACATCATCTAGCATGTTCTAGTTTTATTTTTCATAGGGTTTGCATCATTGCTCACATGACTTTTAGCTAGAACATCATCTACATCTTTTCACATGTTCTTGCTTTACAAGATTGCATCTTCAAAACTTGACTAGTTTCAAGAAAGCTTTTTTTATTGTGTTTTGTGAGTTGTTTGTGACAGCTATTACATATAAGGTTTGATTGGCACATATAGCTAAGTTGTATGCATGTCATACAACTACATGATATCTACTTGTAGCTAAATCATCATCTACATCTTTTCACAAGTTCTTGCTTTACAAGATTGCATCTTCATGACTTGACTAGTTTCAAGAAAGCTTTTTTTATTATGTTTTGTGAGTTGTTTGTGACAGCTATTACATATAAATTTTGATTTGCCTATACAGCTAAGTTGTATGCATGTCATACAGCTACATGATATCTACTTATAGCTAAAACATCATCTACATCTTTTCACATGTTCTTACTTTACAAGATTGCATCTTCATGACTTGACTAGTTTCAAGAAAGCTTTTTTTTATTGTGTTTTGTGAGTTGTTTGTGATAGCTATTACATATAAGGTTTGATTTGCACATATAGCTAAGTTGTATGCATGTCATATAGCTACATGATATCTACTTGTAGCTAAAACATCATCTACATCTTTTCACATGTTCTTGCTTTACAAGATTGCATCTTCATGACTTGACTAGTTTCAAGAAAGCTTTTTTTATTGTGTTTTGTGAGTTGTTTGTGATAGCTATTACATATAGGGTTTGATTTGCACATATAGCTAAGTTATATGCATGTCATATAGCTAAATGATATCCAGAGGTGTTTAACATGTTCATCCATACCTAGATAAGCTTAAATGTTTGACCTTGCATTTATGCACTTTGAATATTGCACATATTCACTTTAGGTTGTTAATCTCTTCTTTGAGAGTCAAGTCTTGTATTTACCATTTTGTAGTTTGCAAGCAAAGGACTAGGTTCACTTTTAAAGGCATACGGGTAGTAGTGGTGGGTTAGTGACCGTGTAGGGTTTGACGTGGTCAACCTAGGTTGTAATCACCATTATAATTAGTGGATTCAAGGTTCGTGTCTGACGCATATAACAGCCCGTGATTTTTCCTTGTTGAAGGTTTCCACGTAAAAATCGAGTATCATTTAAATTCCGCTATATTACACTTGATTTATTTTATGACTAGTTTGGTCTTTTTCGTAATATTGATAAATCGTGAAAATTTTGTAATAGTCGAATGAAAATCTATTCACCACCCTCTAGATTATTATGACACATTTTATATATAATTTAACAACTCATCATCCAATGTCTCCATCTAGCTCCAAATCCCATGTCCTTCATCATAGAATCCAAATAGCAATGGTCTACACTATCGTAGGCTTTCACATAATTCAGTTTGACCAAAAGTCCACCCTTGTTGTCCTTTTTCCACATATGAATTATCTCCTCTGCTATAACGAAGCTATTCAAAATCTGACAGTTTTTCACAAAAGCCATTTGAAACTCACCAATGACCGAGTTCATAACTTGCTTTGGTAGGTTTGCTAACACTTTAGCAAGAACTTTGTACATAGACCCAACCAAACTAATAGGCCTATAGTCTTTTAAGGATTCTAGCTTACCACATTTAGGGATTAGAGTAATGAAGGTTTTGTTCAAATCTTCCACAATCGAGCCATCTTCATAAAATCCATAAAGAAATCTCATAAAATCCTCCTTTATGACTCCCTAGTGAGCTTTGACAAAGTTGATGTTTGAAACTAATAATGCACGGTGTGTATAAAACTAATCTAGAGGGAGGAGGGTGAATAGATTTTAAGCTATTATTACCAATTTTCTCGATTAGTCAATATTCACTAAAATACCCCAATTAGTCAAAATAAACCACAAGTGTAATATGGTGCGGAAAAATAAACAACACTTGAAGTATACATGGAAACCCAACCACTGGGAAAAACCACGGGCTGTTATATGTACCACACACAAACCTCGAATCCACTAATTGCAATAACGTATACAATCTAATCCCAGTTTGACGGCCTAATCCCGGCCAATATCCCGCTACCACTAGCCGCATACCTTTAAAAGTGGACCTAGTCCAATTGCTTGAGTGACCACCTAATTTCGGTGTAGCGACCTAATTAGGGTCAATCACACATGACTTATATGTGAATATATGATAATATTCAATGAACAAACAAGGCTAGGGAACCTTAGATGCTTATCTAAAATGAGAATATGACAATTAATACATTCCTAGATATCAAGAGCTAAATGACATGTCATAAAACTTAGTTATGTAGAGGATAACCAATCATAGATATAATAGCTATCAAGAAACAATCTAAAACATTTCAATGAGATTAATTAGCTAGATGTATATATCAATCATGAAATCCTAGCTATCAAAAAACAATCTCAATCATGCAATGAGATTAATTAGCTAGATGGCATATAAACAATAAATCCTAGCTATCACAAAATAACCCAATCAACACATAATCTCAACCTTGTATGTAGAAATTACTCTAAGAATATACAAATAATAAATGAGATAAATTGATAAGTAAAAACACTAATTATGTAAGATAATAGTGTTCAACATATCATACCATGTGTGTTAAAGAAGACCCATGCATTAGCACATACTAGATGATCCTAGATGATGCTTAGATGATGATTTATGCAAGTGGAAATGGGTTTGAATGATCAAAGATGAATTCTTAGGTTAATTTCTCTCTTTTGAAAATCCTCTCAATCAAAATATGGGTTTTTTGAGTCATTGGGATGACCTAAAGTCAAAGAGGCATATACATATGATGTCCAACTGAAGCTGTCGTTTTGGAAATTTTCCAAAAGTTTTTTTACAGACCACTCTACGTAGGGCGGTTGTAGGGTGGATGTAGGGCAGATTGAAAAATCAATCAGGTGTCTGCTGTACGTAGGGCAAGTGAATAACGGTTTGGCCGGGACAGTGCATCAGCTTCAACTTCATGCCCCTTAAAACATGACCAAACGACATCAAAACCTTTTGTATGTATATCGTTGGAAAGGTATGGAAGTCTAATTTCTACTCCAATTTATGGAATGATATTATGATGTCTGTAGAAAACGTTATGGTCAATTAAGTGACCAAAGGTCAGAAACGGACAACAACATAGTTGCCCTGTTTTGGTGGTCACTTTGGAGATTTCAAAACCAATCCAAACGGTCATGAACTATTACGAATAATACAACGTTGGAAAGGTATGGGTGTCTAGTTTATCTAGAATTTTACAAAACTCAATTTTAATCTTTTCATAAAAATTTATGGTCACAAGACCATACAAAGGTCAGTTTTGAAAAACATTTAAAACATTGAAATCAAATCTTTGAAACTAGACACTTTACTCCAAACAACCAAACCAAAACTAACACTTATCCAAGAGAAGAATGAGACCTTTTCAAGTGGTTAACCATCGTGCTAAGATATGCACACCATCGTGTAAGCGCGGATGTTTCCGATCACACAAACGGAAAAAAATTACACCACACTTAAGACTAACCTGAAGTGCAAATGTGGAAAGTGAATGCATCCTAATGCCTAACATGTCATGGCATTGTCATTGAACAAGGTGCACTCAATTAAAACATGCATGAATAGAATTCATGGCTTTGCATCATAATGCCTAAACATGTCATCGCATTTCAATGAATAAGATGCAATCATTTAAAGTTACATGAAGAGACTTCATGGCTTTACATCCTAATGCCTAAATATGTTATGGCATTTCAATGAACAAGATGCAATCATTTAAACATGCATGAAAAGACTTCATGGCTTTGCATCCTAATGCCTAAACATCTTAAGGCATTTTAATAAATAAGATGCAATCAAATAAAACATGCTAGAAGAGATGTTCAAGAACATGCATGCACACATATAAAACACACAACATATAAGAATAAGATATATGCATGAGTTGTGTGTGTGTGCAACTAGATCTCTTCAAAGCAAGAAAACACTAGAATATACCTTTGGTGCTTCTTCTCTTGAGGTCTTGAGTGGGCCTTGGTTGTGTAAAACACCAACCATCAAATACCTAAGCTACCCTTACTTCAAGCCCCAATATGTGGTTTGTCCACGAAATAAGCCAATCAATAAATGGGAATCCTTACAATGTTGATGCCATTCGGACCCGGGGCCTATCTCCCATCACGATTGCAAATCACCTCCCACACCTCCTCATCCGAAAAGGGCTTCTCCAAGGAGGATCTCTCATTATCAAATAATTGTTTGAGGTTTAAACCACTAATACTAGGACGTCTCCATTGAACATTCTTGAAATGCTTTTTGAAGAAATCTCTGACACTGTCCTTCACCATACTAGGCTTCGAAATTTTCACCCCATCCATTAGAAAGTTACTAATGTATTTCATGCGCCTCCTCCCATTAGCAACACAATGATAAAACCTAGTATTCATATCACCCTTCTTAAGCCAATTGACCCTAGATTTTTTCCTCCAAACTTGTTCTTCCTTCCTAATCCCTTTCCACATATCAGACAACTAGGTGAACCGATACTTTCTTAAACTTTCGGACCAACAATCACAGTGAGCTTTCTTCTCAAACTCCTTAATTCTTTCTTTACACAACTTAGTAGCAGAGGGATCCTTCCTATGTGATAGTAAGCTATGCTTAATGATGCCTTTCAACATTTTGATCTTAGAAGATAAAACAAAACTAGAGGATCCAGAAGCCTTGTGTTTCTCCCACCCTTCCCTAAGAAGCTTCATCAAATCCTGATCCTCCATCCAGTTGTTGTAGAATCGAAAAGGGGTTGGGCCTCAATCTTCATTCGGTTCACCAATAGTAATAGCATTATGATCTGAGACACTCATAGGAATACCTTTTTGAATGTAGGCATCCAAGATATGATCCAAGGAGAAACAAGAAATCTATCTAGGCGCACCTACGAAGTCACGTCTCTATTGCTGGACCAAGTAAAGGTGCAACCATGAATGGGCATATACATCACTTGAGCATGAAGTAGAAAGTGATTGAAATTCATCATCGAAACCCTATTTCCCACACCTCCCTTCCTTTCCAAATTGCAAAAGACTGTATTAAAATCTCCCCCAATGCACTAAGGCATAGGTAGAGAAACTTAAGCCTTAAGAATAAAATCCCACAGCTTCGCACGTTCATTCTCCATGTTAGGTGCATAAACGTTACAGAAGGCCACCTCTTTCGCCAGCTGCACCAGTTCTCCAACCATTATGATACAATGACTGTTCTTAACGCAAGCTTTGGCTACGAAGAGCTTATCATTCCACAAAGTGACAAGACCACTAGCTGCACCTATTGATTCCACACCCATGCCCCTGTTTAACCAAGAACCTCCAATAGAACTAAACATTTTGCTATTATAAGAACTTAACTTGGTTTCTTAAATGAATAGAATGATAGGTCTGTTATTAGTAACCAATTTTCTCACAAAACTTCTCTTCTCACTCTTACCCAAACCCCGAATATTCCATGACATCACTAACATAGAAACTAAGAAACCCAATGCCAAACGAAAACACAATGGAATTAACCAACCTCTTAAGTTCTTCGCCTTTTCTCATCTTCAGCTTCCCGTTTGGTCAAAACAACTTTCCTCTTATCTACCATGAAAGTCAAAGCTAAGGGCTTTCCCGGTCTCTATCATTTTTGCCACTTCATCATAAAGATTCCACGGCTCATCATTACCCTCTTTCTCTGTCTCATCATCCTTATTGGAGTTAAAAAAACACTCATATAGCCACACCTTTCTAAATGACCTTGGTCATTTCTTCCGCCAAGTTCCAAGTTCTTATGATGTCTCCCTTCTCACCTCTTTCCGATCAAACCTTGCCGCTCCCATTTTTGAATGTCATGTTACCATACTATGACATTCGGAGGAATACTTCCTCGTCCCACCTCTGTTTTTCTTCGGCCTATTAGCAGGAGTTACAAGACTAGGAATTATGTCTTCGCTAGCTGAAGCAACATCCTGATTAATATCCCTATCCTCTTAAAACCCATCTGAGATGGAAGGGTTTTTACCAACACTAAATACTTCTGATGAGACATATCTATTTGAGATCCTTTCCTGGCCTATATTTTATGGGTCTTAAGCCTTCTCTTCTCTTCTCTTGGATCCCTTTCCATAGTAAGGTCAACTATTAAACCTGCAATCTCTTTTAGAGCTGCAAAACCATGGCTCAAACTAATGTCCTCTGCTATGGGTCTGGATATCTCACCTACCTTCAAATTAGAATAGAAGTCCAACCTTTTGGTTGTAGCTCAATCAGAATTAGGCCCAATCCAAAGCAGCCCATCCTTTTTGGTGCTCTTTGAGCATTCCCCCTTCATTAAATGCATTTTCAAAAGAAAAGAGCTCTTACTGCCACTAGTGTCAGAAGTAGAAGAGCTAAAGTCCTCATGAGCTGTCAATTTAAGGTCTTGGCCCATTTTCTTGCCTATTGACAACTTAGCATTAGCATAAGACAAGGCCATACTTTTTAGCTTCAACTTCCGCACCCATGTTCCTTTGCCTTTGTCAGAAACATCTTTTCCTTCACCTAAATCCCCATTTTGAAATTTCGGCTGGGAATAGAAACTCTTACTTTATAAAACGTTGTTGACCTACTTCTGACCTTCTTTTGAGAAAGAGTGATATGAAATCCTTTTCACATCTCCTTTCTGTTGGCACCCATCACCCTCACATGACACAATATCTTTTCCTTGAGAATCTATATCCATCGGCCAGAAAACCTTGCATGATTCCGGCAAAAGGGATGAAGATGAATGAAGGGGAACTTCCAACAATTCCAGCATGCTGTTCAACCAAGAATAGGACACCGGTTGAGGATCTACTTCCATCTGCACCTAAAAGGTCTTTCCTTCTAGTGAAACAGAAATATTGCTCTAGCTTTTCATCTCATGAGACACCATGGCCAGAAACCTGCCTCTGTCAAGCCTTTAATCCTACATTTGTATCGCTGTCTTAGCATAGGAAGGTTCCAATCTGATTACCTAGCATCATGAAAAAGGCCTTTTCTCAGCAGCTTAAAGGCACCCCATAGGTGTTAACCCACACTAGCTTCCTTTTGGGTGTCCACGAATCAGACCATCTATACATGGAAGTAAAACAATCATCCCAAAATAACCTATTCTTAATGAAACCTTCCTTTTCTACCTCCAAATCAAAACGCCATAAAATATTCTTATCACCAACATACAATGAAGAGAAGGAGAAGTCCCTATTGGCTAGTCTTCAACTCACCGGAGACACTGAAGTGAAATCTTTCAAGACTCCAATGGCACACCTCGATAACCAGAGCTCAGCATTATGGTTTTTCTTACAAGACACCGAAAACTCCTTCATCTCCCTTATGTCAGACCTCCTTTTAAGACTCTCAGATGGAACGTTCAAAACCTCAACAAAGGATCGATGATTCCTGAGTCCTTGATTGTATAGTCTACCTCCACTACCTCCTCTGCTAAACCCTTCTAATCTTTTTTCCTTATCCATAAAAGCAGGACCTTTATCCTAGTTTTTCCAACCATGTTCTGCTAGCTTAGCTCCAATAGGCCACCCATAAATATGCATACCATCCACCTTTGCAACCACTCTACTCGCTCCCTCTACAATGTCGAAGCGAATAAAAGCAAAAGAACTCTGTCTTGAACTATTCTGAGAGAGAAAGACATCTCTCACTCTCCCAAACACCTTGAACATCCCCAATAAGCAAGCCACATCCACCTTCGGATATAAGTTGTCTATGAAGATAGAGACTAGCTTGTCTCTAAATTCTTTCCTGCCTATGTACATAAATCTTCCTATCTTCATTTCTAGCTACGTCTCTCTTGCTTTCTCCAACGCCAAACTGATAAGAGCCTCTCTCACTAGCTTTCTCTCTTTTCATTTTTTAGAATCTGCCTAATGTTTCTCAATTATTTATGTATTTTAATTTGTAAATATTAATCACTTGAGATAGATATCATTTGTTACTATCCTAGATAAAAGATTAGATAAAATTTAATTCATATTAAAACTCTGTGTATATATATTTGTACGTTTAATGAATGAATTCAACATAGAAAAATTGTTCTTCACTTTGTTTTCTCATTCACAAATTTATTAATAACACAAAAATACCACCTTGCGATGACACAAAATTACTAGTAATAAAAAGAACTACATGATCAACAGATATTTTGAAAATGAACCTATTTGTAAATATAAGGATTCTCATTTATTAATTGGCTTATTTCGTGGACAAACCACATATTGGGGCTTGATGTAAAGGTAGCTTAGGTATTTGATGGTTGGTGTTTTGCATAACCAAGGCCCGCTCAGACCTCAAGAGAAGAAGCACCAAAGGTATATTCTAGTGCTTACTTGCTTTAAAGAGATCTAAGTGCACACACACACAACTCATGCATATTTCTATTCTTGTAAGTTGTGTGTTTTTATATGTGTGCATGCTTGTTCTTGAAAATCTCTTCTTACATGTTTTAATTGATTGCATCTAGTTTATTATAATATCATAACACAATAGGTATTAGGTTGCATTCAATTCCCACACTTGCACTTCATGTTTGTTAGTTTTAAATGTGGTGTAATTCGTTTCTCGAAGATGATCGGAAACGTCCGCGCTTGCACGATGGTGTGCATGTCTTAGTGCGATGGTTAACCACCTTGAAAATGTCTCATTCTTCTCTTGGATAAGTGTTAGATTCGGTTTGGTTTTTTAGAGTAAAGTGTCTAGTTTCAAAAGATTGGATTTCAATGATTTAAATATTTTTCAAAACTGACATTTGTATGGTCTTCTAACCATAACTTTTTATAAAAAGATTGAAATTGAGTTTTATAAAATTCTAGGAAAACTAGACACCCATAACTTTCCAACGGTATATTATTCGTAATATTTCATGACCGTTTGGATTGGTTTTGAAATCTACAAAGTGACCACTAAAACAGGGCATCACTACTGTTATCCGAATCTGACCATTGGTCACTCAATTGACCATATCTTTTTCTATAGACATCAAAATGTCATTCCATAAATTGGAGTAAAAAGTAGACTTTTATACCTTTTCAACGATATAATATATGAAAGGTTTCGATGTCGTTTGGTTATGTTTTGAGTCACTTGAAAATCAAGCTTTGTGTTGTGATGCTTTGCCGCGGTTCAAGTGCCGCTCGTTGGGTGACAGCGGCATGTTAGCGGCAGTCCCGCCCTGTTTCGTAATTTGGCCATATCTCACTCATTTGGAGTCCGATTTGGCTCATTTTTAAAGGGTAAGTCACATAATTTATAGGGCTATCATCTTAGCACCATAAATACATCTTTTTCTCTCATTTGTATTCATGAAACTAAAAGATACAATACCCTAGAGAGGGATTAAGAGTTCCCTAGTGAGAGAAAGCACCAAGATTTCTTCTTTAACTCTCCAAACCCATTTCCATATGCATAAATCATCATCTAAGCATCATCTAGGTTCATCTAGTATGTGCTAATGCATGGGTCTTCTTCAACACACATGGTATGGTATGTTGAGCACTATTATCTTACATAATTAGTGTTTTTACTTATCAATTTTATCTCATCTATTACTTGTATGTGTTTAGATTAATTTCTACATACATGATTGAGATTATGTGTTGATTGGGTTATTTTATGATAGCTAGGATTTTTCATGTTTATCTAACATCTAGCTAATTGATCTCATTTATTGATTGAGATTGTTTTTGATAGCTTTGTATCTAGGATTGGTTATCCTTTACTTAGCTAAAGTTGTAGGCCATGACATATAGCTATTTTCATATCTAGGATTGATTTTATTGTCATCATATAATCCTAGGTAAGCATCTAGAGTACCCTAGCTCTATCTTGCATATTTGGATATCATTGCATATTCACAATAGGGTTTGATCTCTTCGGAGAATGTAAGTCTTGTGAGATTGACTGGGATTAGGTCACTACACCGGGTTTAGGTGGTCACTCAAGCAAATTGGACTAGGTCCGCTATAAAAGGCATGCGGGTAGTGGTAGCAGGATTAGGCCGTCAAACCGGGATTAGGTTGTATACGCTATCGCATATAGTGGATTCGAGGTTCGAGTGTGGCACACTCACCAGCTCGTGGTTTTTCCCTGTTGAAGGTTTCCACGTAAAAATCAAGTGTCGTTTATATTTCCGCACCTTTACACTTGATTATTGTTTTTTAAATTTGGATTGTATTTATAATATTGACTAATCCGAAAAATTTAGTAACAACGGATTAACAATCCATTCACACCCTCTATTTCATAATTAAAAGACACGAACACGTATAATAGTTAAAATTATACACTTCTCATAATTATACTATAGTTTAATCATCGAGTACTTGACATAACTTTTGGACTTTGGAGTCCAGAAAAGACCACCCAGTGACAAAACAGTAACCCACCTAATAATGTACGTATCATCATCAATCATGAAATTAAGAAGATTGCACAGAGAGAAAGATTGAAATGCACGTGACCAAAAGATGATAGTTTGCGAGACAAGCTATAGTGGTTTGAAAAACAAACAAAACGACTGTTGTTGGTTGTATCTGGAGCTAGCAGATAGATGCATTGTTAATTATGATCATCAGTTGTGAGATCATACCAAGATTCGGAGGATCAATATTTTTAAATTGTATTCTTTTCAAAGAGGAGATTTTTTCCAACCCATGTGAATCCATCACATATAATTCATTTACATTAATCCATGCATACCATACATCTCCTCAAAATTCGTGTGGTTTTAAGCATGTTATTATACAAGTTCAGTAACTTTAACACGACCAGATGAGTTTGAGAGCTATCTAGTTCAAACATTATAAACACAATTTGAATAGCACTATAGTGGTACTATTGTGAAAAATATGTTTTAATGGTAGTTAGATGATATTTATTCATTGTCATTCACCCTACGATATTGAGATCGTGACATCTTTATTATTATTAATAATTCAGGATTTAGGGGAGGGTGACAGACTTGACTCGAACCCAAAATCTGATTGTATAGGTGTAAAAGACAAATCAACGGACCTATCTCATCATGTCTACATCTATTATTATTATTGTTATATATTGCCAACTCCTTCCTCATATAATGCCTTGTAATACACAAAATGGAAACTTTTATAGTCAGATCTATTAAAATCTTTTTTGTAATGGATTTGTCATCTTTTTATAAGTAGCGAATTTTTATAAACATGATATGTAATTGACATTTTGATCATATTTTAACTACAAATCAAAATTCATTTAAAGGACATTGATGGCCTACTTTACATATTGGACTTACACTTTAATTGTTATCTTTGTTTATATCAAAATCTTTGTTCATAACAAGATTTGAGCGGTTCAGTTTATATATTTAATCGGACGGTCCCGTTCCGGTCAATGCGTACTGATGTAACTACATTAGTACTAATGCATGTAGACCATTGATTATGGAGAAGTTTTGATAAGTGTATACACTTTGAGTCAAAATATGTAAATCTAATGGTCCACATTGAACGATAAAGTTATATCAGTGCACAAGGGCGGAACACCGTGAGGGCCAGCAAGAGCCACGGCCCCCCAAAAGATTTTGAGAAAAAACAAAATGTAATTATTATTTTATTATTAAAAAAATAATAGTACTAGTTTATACTTATAGTCTATGCACAATTCACAGCCTCTAAGGTTAAAAAAAAATATATATTTAAGTTATTATTTTATTATTAAAAATACAAAAGTACTAGTGTACATTCTATGCAAACTTCACAGGCTTCGGTCACTATAGTCTATAGGTTGTTTTTATAATAAAAAAATTATAAAAATATTAAATATTAATACAAGTTCTCACATCTCAAGTTTTTCATAAACAAATTTTCAATGAACCCAAAGTCTACCTCCAATTTCTCTGTTTCGGTCTAAAATCCACCCCCAATTTTGATTGTTACTTATTTCTAGTATCTTCTTCGACGTAAGGGAGTCGAATACTACTACATTTGGATGAAATCGAATCTGACAAATGTACTCTCATAACATTTTTCTAAATGAATATGCTTTAACATTTTTTAGTTTAACCTACTTAGGAGAAAATGATAATTTGATTGTTTATGTCATCATCATGTGAACCGTTAAAAATTCATTAGGTACCCTCGGGGGGGGGGGGCCCCCCCCCCAAATATCAAACTTCTAGTTCTGCCCCTTTCAGCTAAATGGATCCTATGACATAATATCAAACTTCTAGTTCTGCCCCTTTCAGCTAAATGGATCCTATGACATACAGAAAAAGGAAAAATATAATCCAATCCAATCCAATTCAGTGTTGCATATCACATATGTGCATTTATTGAAATGTGTGAATGTGTGATTGTACTAAACTACTATCAACAAGTATCACTGAAAAAATTAAATGGATGCTTTAGAACAAGAAAACAAAAATAAGTCTTTTCTAAATGACAAGTTATAATTTTCTTCTTATCTTCAAATTAAGATCATATTTGTTTGTAAAGTAAACCTTATCTCTTTATCTTTACATCTTGTACTTCACATGTGTAGTGTCACCCCACTACGGCTGATGCTCATGAAAATAATCCAAATATTTCTGAAGATATTATTGATAAATATATATATATAGATAGAGAATCATAAGAGATCTTTTATTTTAATTCGGTAAGGATCACCATGAAATCACATCTATTTGAATGAATTTTTTTTTGTAGATGATAAGTTTATTGAAATCTACCTATGAATAAAATTTGAAAATTTTTCAAGTACTAGAACTATTTATTCCGATTATTTCAAATATGAAGACATGGGAAAAATTAGTGAAATATAAGAAATTCAAGAAAAATAGTTTTAGTGCTTGAAAAATTCTCAAATGTTATTTATAGGTAGATTTTAATGAACTTATTAACCACACAAAAAATCAGATTAAAATTCATTCAAATAGATGTGATTTCATGGTGGTCCTTACCGAAATTAAAATAAAGAATCTCTTATAAAAGACACACACACTATATATATATATATATATCTATATATTTATATATCAGGCAATATCAACTCAAATTTATGACTCGTGTGCTCTTATTAAAATCAACAAATTGAGTCAGAAATTTGAGTTGATATAGCATAACCCATATATATATATATATATATATATATTTAGGTGATGCTATAGAACACCGGTGTACCCATACACCGTGTAGAAAATATTGTGATCGTAATTTGAAAAAGTGTGATACAACATTTGGTCACAATATTTTCTACACCGGTGTATCCATACACCGTGTAGGGAAATATTGTGATTGTAATTTGAGAATGTTTGATCTAACATTTGATCAAAATATTTTCCACACGGTGTATGAGTTCACCGGTGTTTAATAGCGTTGGGAATTTGAACCGATGACGAAAAGACATGCCTAATATTCGCTCATAACTCATAGCAATTAACGTATATAGTAGAAAAATAAGATGAGAGAAAATAAGCAATCACACAACACAAGATATACGTGGAAAACCCTAAATCAAGGAAAAAAAACCACAGACCATCAAGACAATAGAGAAATTTCAACTATATGATAAATTGTTACAATCATATACTTCAGGATTCTCTCTCACACCTCAACCCTAAACCATAGAGCCTTACCAAGTCCTCAAACTCACAACCAAGCTTTACACCATGACTTTCAACTCACAAGATCCTCACCAAGAACACCCCCCCTCCAAATATCCTCTAGCCCCCCCCCCAAATATCCCCTAGATCTCCCCTAAATATCAACCCACGGATCTCTAACTTGATCCATAGATATTCCTCGAATCCCTCCCCAGATATTCTTTGAGGTCTCCCCCAGATCTTACCACTCTTTGACGTTACAGGTGTTCTTTCTGCTCCACACAAATAACCTAGTTGCAAGGATCTATTTATATTAGTTATTGGAAGTTTAAACCTACAAGGAAATCCATTTCCTATACGTACAAGACTTTCTTGTTTCACATAAATACTATTTCCTTTTATGCAAAAGTCTTCTTGTAAAGAGAAATCATTTTCCTTCAAGCATAATAAGAAATAACTTCCTTTTCCACTAAAGATTTCCTATTCCACACAAATCTCTGCCAAACCGTTATGGGTACCATTGTCTACAGCACAACATTTCCCACAACGTGAATCTCTGGCATTGGATCGCTATCCTTACTATTGTGCAATGCACAGCGGTTTCTTCATTGATGGAAATCGCTTTCTAAACCAATGTGCATGGCACAGTGCTAGGCATAGCGTAACTCTTTAGTCTTCATTTTTCAGTTCTTCTTGGTCTTCAAACCTCCCTCAAACACTAATTCCAACTTCCAAACGTTCCTCACATCTCTAGGAAGTTTCACATCAGTTGAGTCCCATTTGGTTCACATTAGGTTCACTTGAGAATACCAGCCAAAACCTAACAATTCTCCTATTTGCAAGTATTCCAAGACCTTTGTCCACATTCACAATTCTCATCACCGAGAATCATCATACCCCACTACAAGGTATATCCACTTAGGAACGAACCATCCTAAGATTTATTTTTTTTTTTGTTCATTGTTCAGGCACCATGTCGAAATAACTTGCTGAAATTATGGTTCAACTCCTCATGTCAGATTTCTAGGGAGTTCATCGACAATTAACATCTTTGTTCACTATACACCTTACATCACCTTCTGACCAATCTTGTGCACAATTATGGACCCACTAGCAGTAACATATCCTCTTCCATGACCAGTGGAGAAATCTGTCAAAAGGATAAACTTATCCTTACATCACCCAATTTGATGAAAAACTTGATGTTAGTACTTAAAGTGCTTTGTCAGATAATCACAACACCGCACAAGAGTTTTTTTTTTTTTTTTTTCGTCTTGGGTAACTCAGGTTGGATCTGTAAGCTATAAAGTCACACAGCGGAAGAAAATTATAATGATTTGAAAATCGTATGAATCATATTCATATAAAACGGTCTTTTAAAAAAATTATTTAAAGTGACTTTACGAACCTGTACGATATATAAGAATAAACAAAGTAAGATTCGCATTCAAACCTCAAGGCTAACTCCTTCATTCTTTCTCCTGTTGATTTTGCTTTTCAATTTGTACCACCGGATATTCCTCACTATCTCCTGTATTTTGGCAATTGCGTGAGGGCACGTCACGGGCTTCAGGAGGTTGAATAGAGGTAGAAAAAAACACAAAAAAAAAACAACTCTTGCCTTGTGTAGGTGAAGTTCGATCACCCTTCAAAGAAAACCGAAGAAAAAAATTTTCTTTTTCTTTTTTCTTTTGGCCGCACCCTCTGATTCTATTTCTTCTTATTTTTGGTTTCACTCAATTACGTTAATTGATTCAAGTGTTTTAATAAATACAAATTACTTTATAAAAGAATAGGTTTTTTTTTTTAAATATATCTAATATTCAAAAAACCAATATCTTCTATCTTGTTTTTTTTTTTAAAAAAAAAAACATCAAATCTTTTTTAAAAACCAAAACAACTATCCTGATATTATATCTATATATAAAATCAAGATAGAGTTATAAGTGACCTAGATTAAATAAGATTCTAAATTCTATTTAAAATCTAATGTTGTCACTGTGATTTGAATCCATGACCTGCTAGAGATAAAATAATCAATATTATTTATATATCTTTGCCTTGGTCTTGATTTGAACTCTTGACCTCTATTAAATAATTAATTCAATTCATAATTCATAATTATTAATATAATTAAATAATCACATTATTTAATTTAATTAATTATTAGTCCATTAATTAAATAATCACATCATTTAATTAATTGCCTGAATTAAATCCTTGTCACTTTCGTAACAAAATAAATTGGACCATCTAATTAATTATCCGTGATCCTTGTTACCATCAACGTTCCAAGCTAGCAAAAAGACCTAATGGACCCACAGTCTTGAATCATTAGATAAAATTAATCAATATTAATTAAAGAGTTTAATTAATTTTTCTTGATTGTTAACCTTAGAGTTACTCCACTAAAACCCGAGGCTACACTCTCGTAAATGTAGATGTTCTTACACAAACTAAAATTCATTGTCCATCGATATAGATATTACATATAGTATGATCCTCAACAAGTAGTTCATAATTAAAGTTGGGTCATAAAGTCCATTATACCCCTCCAATTTTATCTTTTCTATTAAGTACCATTGATTCTCTATTGAACAATTATATCCCTCATTCCTTTACGGAAGAAAGAGAGCGATATTAATTGTTCAAGCCTAGAATCAACCCTTAAGGGTACTACTTCTCTACTTCTCACAAGAAGTAGATTCCAATATTGTGTACATAACTTCCCAACCACAAGCCAAATTGTGATTCCAAGATATGAAGATATTGATCGAAAATGCTATTCCGATCTCACCCGTAATAAATCAAAAACCACAATCTAACCTGAATGAGTTAATAAGACACTTAGGATTAAGATCACACATATACAACCATCATTTATCGATATATATATATATATATGAATCTCCCCATTTAACGAATATTAGAGAGAGATTCACATAGATCCTGGCCCAGTCCTATATAATCACATTATATAAGGTGTTTCCATTCTCATATCATCATGAGTAGTCTAGGATAAGACCACCGTATATTAGGGAATGGACCGTAACTATAGATTAACCACAAATAAAGTACCCAACTTCATTTGCTCTATACGAACTCTTTAGATTTCACGTATCAAACTAAATTCCTCTGTATATGACACTCATATACTCAGTTCGAGATTACATCCGACAATCTTGGATGTTTAGCACATATGATATAAAAGTATGAGACATATAAATAGAATGAAAAAGGAATACTTCTTTTATTTATTATCATTTCTATATTATAAGCTTTAGGGCAAAACCCTAATAGGATCTCCATGACTCGTACTTGCCACCACAAGCCAAACTTCTCCTCCATCAATATTCTTCTTTTCATCAAACCATACCGTGTTTGAAACCGCTTTCAAGATGTATCTCATTTGCTAAATCATACTAGGCAACCATGAATCACCATCCCAATACCACCAAGTCCTCCATATGATCTCCGGTAAAGACTTGAAAACCGTCATCGCCAAACCATGTGGCTCTTATATCAATTGTTGGGAATTTGAACTGATGAACGTGGAAATGACATGCCTAATATTCGTCCATAACTTATAACAATTAACATCTATTGTAGAAAAATAAGATAAGAGAAAATAAACAATCACACAACACAAGATATACGTGGAAAACCCTAAATCAGGGGAAAAAAAAAAAAAAAAAACCACGGGCCATCAGGACAATAGAGAAAGTTACACTATATGTTAAATTGTTATAACCATATACTCCAAGATTCTCTCTCATACCACAACCCCAAACCACAGAGCCTTACCAAGTCTCCAAGCTTACAACTGAGCTTTACATTATGACTCTCAGTTTACAACGCTTACAAGATCCTCACAAAGAAACCCCCCCCCCCCCCCCCCCCCCCAAATATTCCCTAGGTCCTCGCTGAATATCACCCACAGATCTCTAACTTAATCCATTTATATTTTTTGTATCCCTCTCCGAATATTCCTTGAAGTCTCCCTTAAATCTTACCACTCTCTGAAATTACAGGTGTTCTTTTTGCTCCATACAAATAACATAGTTACAAGGTTCTATTTATACTAGTTATAGAGGGTTTAAACCTACAAGGAAATCCATCTCCTATACGTACAAGACTTTCTTGTTAAACATAAATACTATTTCCTTTTATGCACAAGTCTTCTTGTAAAGAGAAATCATTTTCTTTCAAGCACAAGAACTTTCCAAAAAAAAATAACTTCCTTTTCCGCTGAAGATTTCCCGTTCCGCACAAATCTTCGCCAAACTAATATGGGTACTACTGTCTGCAGCACAACGTTTCCCATATCATGCTGGCATTGGACCAATGTGCAATGCACAACGCAAGGCACATTAGTTTCTTCATTGATGGAAATTGCTCCCTAAACCGTTGTGCAACGCACAGCTCTAGGCATAACGCAACTCTTCAGTCTTCATTTCTTCAATTCTTCATGGTCTTCAAATCTCCCTCAAACACCAACTCCAACTTCCAAAAGTTCCTCATGCCTCCAGGAAGTTTCACATCAGTTGACTTTTGTTTAGTTCACATTGGGTTCACTTGAGAATACGAGCAAAAACCTAACAATTAGAAGGATTAATTTTGAAAATTCCCTTTTCAATTAAGAAATTCTTTACATGTGAGCATTCATTTGATATTATCCAAATAGATGGTTAATTAATGCAAGGTTAATTTTAATTTTTGTTGATCATGATTTTGATCAACATCAGAAAAATTGGAACTCCACATATAACTATCACTTATAATCAATTACATACATGAAATTAATTTGTTTTTTTTATATAAATTTTTAAATTTTGGCTTTTATTCAAAAATTTTGAGAAGTATTAGAGCATCTATAATACAAGAATGGCTTATGAAAAAAATAAATAAATAAAAGATCCCATAGGATAAATATACATTCTATTAAAAAATGTATCTCCAATGATGTGGTAAAAATAAAACTATTAGACATTGTCAATATGATCATCTATTTGTAGACATCTTGTTGCACAACTATTTTTTTAGTTGACACAGCAAGTATTTAAAATCGATATTAATTTTTCATCTATTTTTGGTAAAAAAATAAAAAAAATAAAAAAATAAAAAATTGGGCGCGTCATTAAAAATAATTGTGTTTTAAACAGAAGCATTCGAGAACAAATTTTGAGTTGAATGTCTATCAAGTCTATATTTATGCCACATAGGAAGCAAGTTTCTAGACATTGTTACCATGTTAACGATTTTTAGTGTGCATGGCACTTTTGCATTAGAGATGCTCTTACAGCATCTCCATGCTACAATGGATTGTGGAAATTTTATATGCCACATAGGATAAATAGATATTGTATTAAAATATTTCTCTCCAATACAACCATTCTTGTTCAATGTCAAGCTGATGTGGTAAAAAAAAAAAAAAATTATAGACACTGTCAATATGAATGTCTATTTTCAGAGGCACTATTGAACAGATATTTTATAAGATGACTTAGCATTAAAGATAATTATTTAAAAAATTATTAATAATGTGTTTGGTTAAAAATAAAATAAAACAATAAAAATGAATAAAATAACTAGATAAATCATTAATAAATTGTATTTTCAATAGTGGTATTGGAGACATATTTTTCTTTTGGATGTCTATCAACTATATTTTAATGCCACCTAGGAAGCAAGTCTCCTTACATTGTTGACATATCAATATTTTTTGTGATACAAGTCATTTATGCTTCGGAGATGGTCTTAGAATTTATTTATTTTTATATAATATTATAATTTATTGAAAATAAAATAAAATTCATGCGATATGTGTTATTGTCTTTAGTTAATTAAATTGACTAAATATTGAAAATAATACAAACATAGTTAAATTGCTTAAAGCATACCTAGAGGGGGGGGTGTGAATAGGTTTTTTTGCCTTTTTCAATCCCTTGAAACAAACATTCGTTTGTCCCTTAAGGTAGCTTTACATATAACACATAATCCAAAAACATCTATACATAGACAATATAATCATGTGATCATTTAGGCAATGTCTACATATATAAGGAGATGCATGAGGTATAAAACACAAAAATCTCAACAACAAAGAATACTTGTATTATGATATTGTTCAAGGAATTACAAGTGTTAACAAATATAACTATACATCAAAGTAACAATATACAAAAGAATAAATAATATAAGAATGATCTTTATTGTTTTACAAATCACACTTAAGAAATCTTGATTCCAAAACTTCACAAGTGATGAATGTACTACAAGATTAAGAGCAAACATATATATACAAGTAATAAAGAGAGATAGGAAGAATTAACCAAGGGGATTTTTTAACGTGGTAAAACCTCCAAGGAGGAAACATCCACGGGTTGAACTACAACCATTGGGTACTATATATATTAGATGGTAAATTAGAAATTCCACAAAGTGACCAATCTTAGATCACCAACCCATGTAGAGTCTATGTCTACCCAACCTTATTGGAAAGTATGAAATCCCTCAATGATGTAGAGCCACCATATATTAGACAACATACCAAACCAACATCGATGGAAGATTAGAAATTCCTCAAAAGTGCTTACACATCCTGTGAACCCCGCTCTATTGGAGTCTATATCTATCTATACACCTGGGCCTACCAATAATATAGCCAACTCTCTATCCAAGACACTCATGCCTCTAGAGAGCCTCCATTACATAGCTATCCGGACCTTCCCGATCTTAGCCATGACTTCTTGTTTGCCTATCTGAGTCATCCTAACTCTAAACAAGACTTCTTGCTTAGCTATCCGAACATCACGTCCTAACCAAGACTTCATGCCTTTTACAAGGACTTCCTAATGTGATTATGGGAATGCAAAATGATGCAATCAAGCAATTCAACATAGAACATGTGATCAATACATTCCATGGCACAAATAGACCTAAACATGTGAAACACAAGTCTAATAGTCTAGATGCAAAAACATGAATTAAACCTAGAGTAAGTGAAAAAACCCTAACACAAAAACTCCTAGTTTCATTCATACAAACAAACACTTGAATAGATCATATCCATGAAGCATATATTCTAGATGCCATACATATACACAATAAAAAGCTAGAATCATAAAATGATTTCAATTAATATTCTAGCCAAATAATTAGAGAAAGAATAAAATGATTACTCAATTAAATCCTAAATTTCTCTAAAAACACATACACATACAATAATCCTAGATTACATCAATAATAGGATCAAAACAAAATACAAGGTCATTTATCATTAAAATGATTCAATCAAGTCTCAAACAACCTTAGATATCAAACTAATCACAATACAACTCTCAAACATGTGAAAATCATAGAATCAAAGAAATTAGTTCACATATGTCTCTAATTAGACTTTTGATTAGATTTTATTATGAAGCCATCTTCTTCAACAACATTCGCCATACATATATATATATATATATACATATAGAAGAAGAAACCCCAAGAAAATTGAAGGTTGTAAAAGAAGAAATCTCAAAGATAAGACAACTACCTCAAGATCACGAGCTGGTTCGGTTTTCTGTGTAGAACCACTAGAAAATATCAATCAAACAGCTACAAAACCACTTGGAAAAAGTAGAAGACTCAATTGTAAACAATCTCCAACTTGAATCACTCAATTCCGACTTCGTATGAGAAAGTTATGTTGTTTGTAAGGTGAGAAAAAGTTGAAAGAAAATTCTGCACTAAGGAAATTCTAATTTTTCTCCTTGAATGAAATAAGAAGAAATGGGGGGAATTTAAAATGAAAAGAGATAGGGAAAGAACCAGCAACCATAGCTTGCCACGTCACCAGCCCATGTGGGGCATGTGTGGCACACATAAGCAGAGAGGGGTCCAGCCCATGTGCCACACGTGGCCATGCAAGGTTGGCATATGGCCAATCTCGCTCCTCTTGCGCACTGCTCACGTTCTTCGACCATATTCGGGCCTCCAAACTTTAATTTTAAATCTGTCTTCGGATTACAAATCATGACTCCCTCACGCACAACGAAGACTACAAAACTTTGCAAAAAGGTTGATAATTTATCTCGAAAAATGACGACGAAGACAACTCAACGAATGAGAATGCAAAGTAGTATAGCTACATCGTTTGGACTCGAAACCAAATGAATGAGTAACCGAAATGACCGGGACTCAATAAGGAATCATAAGAGATCATGTTCAAGTCAAAAAAAAAAATAACACCAAGTCACACATATATGCCGTTTCCTAGACATAGTCCTAGAACATACATTTTCCAATGATTATCAATTTAAAACTAATGCATGAGCATATATTGCCAAGTGTGTGAAAGTGTTAATTAAATGTTGTTCAACTATGCAGGGACACAAATGAATGGCATATGTGTGTGTGTGTCTTGCCTTGTAAGAGGAATGAGGTCTATTTTACCTTTATTGTGCAATGAAGCACATTCCTCCTTAAACAACACCAACTTGCATGAAATGTGGCCGAGTCTTTCTTTGGAGCTTCAAATCATCAATCCTAAGACCACTAATCAATACAAGAATAACATCAATTTGATATGAAATATATGCCAAGACAAGCCAAAAACCTAACAAATATTCCATATTTTAGACTTTATATTATACTTACCAGCTACTTGCACTGCTGAAGTGATTAAAATACTATTGTTTAGACTCTTATTTTGGAATTATATATTTGAAGCTAACAAGTAACAACTTATATCTACTGGCCTTGGATTCGAAGAGGTAGTCATTAATTTTATTTTATTTTAAATTCAAAATTTGGGAAAAGAAACACAACTCAAACCTATGAACTCAACGATGTAATATAAGAGGCATATAACCAAACAAAACTCTTTTTGTTTTATTTATTTTTTAATTATTAAATCAAATATATAAGTTTTTTAATTATTAAATCAGATATAGAATAGGTCAAGAGATTTTTAAACCGGCTGAGATCAAACATGTGGCCTCGCATATCTACTTATTTAGCCTAGTAATATATGTAGACCCAAATATCTACTCATTCATAGAGCTGGCAAAACAGGCCGGGCCATGCAAGCCGCCCAGCCTGGCCTATTTCGATCGCTTGCCCGGGTCGACCCGGCACGCCAGCTTCACAGGCCAAGCCCAAGCCCAAGCCCAAGCCCAAGCCTATTAAGCCGGCATGTCGTGCTGGGCCCTAGTGGCGCGGCTTGCGGGCCCATCCGACTTGTAGGCCTAAATTTTTTTGAAAAAATAAATTCTGGTAGGCTTTTTTTTTTTAAGTATGAAATTTAAAATTTGAATTAAGGGGTGGCTTTTTGAATTATCCATGAGTCATTGGTGACCGTTGGGGGGAGTAAAAAATGTGCAAAACTTTTAAAAATTACATTTTTTTTTTTAAATCTCTTACAATTTTTTTCCAATTATACCCTAACCTAACATTTTCCTATAAATACCCCCATCACCCTCACCTCATTCTCTACATTTTATCTACTTCTCTACTCTCTTATTCTCTCTATTCTCTACAATCTCCAACATCTCTCATTCACTCTTTCAACTATTCTGTAATTTCTTTTATTTATTTAATATATTATATACTATATACTATTATATTAATATACTATACACTATACATTATATATTATATACTCATAGTATATACCTCCCACTCTCTAGTCTCTATATATTCTAAGGCTCTTTTTCTTTTTAATTTTTTTATACAAAATTCAAAGCCCGTGGACCAGACCCGTTAAGGTCTTAACGGGCCGGCCCGCCACAGGCTTGGCATGGCACACCCCAGCACAGGCCACGTGCCCAGGCTGGGCCCACCCTCTCCATAAACAGGCCGGCTTGTTTTGACACCACTGCTCAATCAACCCAGTAATATCAGATATTGAATCGTCACACCGCGGCTTAACTTATATATTTTTAATTGGAATTCAAATCATCTAAGTAACCTTGTTGTCTGCAACTCAACTTAACATTCAATATCAATCTGATCTAATTTCTTATCAAGTACAGAGCAGGACCAATAAAATTTCAAAGAAAACAATAAATTGAAGTAAAAGAAAAGCAGTAGTACTTATCCTCTAAAACAATTTATATATATACATATATATATATTTTTTTTTTGCACATGCCTTTAGTAAATTATAAATTAATTAATAAATTAAGCTGTGTTTTATGACTTTAGTAAACTTTAATGTGAAAACTATTTAAGAGCATCTCCAATACGATACTAAATCACTGTGTCAATACTATATTTTAGCACAAAGTAAAAAAAGCATACTCCAATGCAATGCTAAAAGATGTGTCAAATTTGGCATATGCTAAAAACTGTGCCAAATTTAGCACAATATATAGCATATGCCTAATTTGGCACAGCAATAAATGCGTCTGTATTAGTTGACTTTTTAATTTCAAATAATAAAAATTTAACAAGTTTGGTAGGGAAATTGAGATTGAAACAATTCTTAAAAAAAAATTCAATGCATTCATTGAATGCATTTGAAATTATACAAACGTAGTTAAATTGCTTAAAGCATAGCTAGAGAGAGAGGGGTGGTGAAAAGGTTTTTACACATTTTTCAATCTCTCAAAACAAGCACACTTTTGTCCCTCAAGATAGCTTTACACAATACACATAAAACAAACAATCATATATGGACAAGATAAGCATGTGACCATTTTAGTCATTATCTATATAAGGGCACGTATCAAGAAGATGAATACCATCAAAATATAACTACAAACAATACTTGTGTTAATATTAACGTTCAATGTATTTATAAGTATCAATCTAAATAAAACTCTATAAAAGAATCAATGAATAAAAGAATTTTATTTACACAAATGAATTATATTTACATAATATGATCAAAACGAATATTGATTGCAAATCACACTTTACAAAAAAAAAAAATTCCAAATACATCACAAGTGAAGATTGTACTATAAGATTAAAACATACACATATACATATATAAAAGAAGAGATATAGAAAGAATTGACATATGAGATTTTTTAATGTGGTAAAACCTCCAAGGATTAAACATCCACGGGTTGAACTACAACCATTGGGTACTATATATATTGGATGATAGATTAGAAATTCATCAAAATTGACCAACCTTGATCTACTTCCTATTGGATTCTATGTCTACCCAATCCCTATTGGAAGATATAAAATCCCTCAATGATGCGAAGCCACCATATATTAGAGATCATACCAAATCAACATCGTTAGAGGATTATAAAATCCTCAAGCGTACATACACATCCCATGTACCACCCTCTATTGGAGTCTATGTCTATCCAAACGCCCGGGCCTACCAATATTGTAGCTAACTCCCTATTCAAGGCACTCATGCCTCTAGAAAGCCTCCCTTGTATAGCTATCCAGACCTTCCTGATCCTAGCCATGACTTCTTGCTTAACTATCCAAGTCATCCCGATTCTAGTTAAGACTTCTTGCTTGGTTATCCGAACGTCTTGTCCTAACCAAGTCTTCAGTGCTTAACTATCATGACATCATGTCCTAGTCAAGACTTCATGCCTGTTACAAGGACTTCCTAATGTGATCGTGTGAATGCAAATGATGCAAACAATCAATTCATCATAGAACATGTGATCAATACATTCCATGGAATAACTAGACCTAAACATGTGAGAACACAAGTAACATAGTCTAGATGCAAAACATGAATTAAACCTAGAGCATGTGAAAACACCTAACACAAATAGCTCCTAGTTTCATTCACACAAATAACACTTGAATAAATCATATACATGAAGCACATATTCAAGATGTTACAAACATACCCAAAAATGCTAGAATCACAAAATGTATTCAATGAATTTTCTAGCCAAAGATTTAGAGCAATGATATAATGATAAATCAATTAAATCCTAGAAAGCTCTAAAAACACATACACAAGCATTAATCCTAGATTTTATCAATCAAAGGATCAAAGAACATTTCAAGGATTATTAATCATTAAATGTTTCAATCAAATCACAAATAATCCAAGACATCAATTAATCACAATACAACTCTCAATCATGTGAAAAACCTAGAATCCTAGAAACAAGTTCACATATGTCTCTAAATAGGCTTTTGATTAGGTTTGATTATTAAGCTATCTTTCTCAATAGCATTCACCATACATACACATACATATAGAAGAAGAAACCACAAGAAAATTGAAGGTTATAAAAGAAGAAATCTCAAAGATATGACCACTACCTCAAGTTCACGAGCTGGTTTGGTTTTCTAGATAGAACCACTAGAAAACTCAATCAAACAAATGCACGATCACTTGGAAAAGGTAGAGGACTCGATTACAAACAATCTCCAACTTGAATCACTCAATTCTAACTTCATATGAGAAAGTTATGGTGTTTGGAAGGTGAGAAAAAATTGAGAGAATTTTGTACAAGTGAATTCTAATTGTTCTTCATTTTATAAAATGGGAGGGAATGAAAAGCATTTAAAAGAATTCAAGAGAGGGAAAAATGAGCCAACCAAAAGTTGCCACATCCCCAGCCACATGTGGGGCATGTGTGGCACACGTGGGTAGAGGAGGACTCTAACCGTTTGGCACATGACCTCTACACGTGGCCTCCTTTGCTTAGCCATTGGCCAAGCTGTCTCCTCTCCCGTTCTTCGGTCGTATCCAGGCCTCCGAACTTCGATTTCAAATCCTTCTTCGGATTACGAATTGTGAATCCCTCACGCACAATGAAAACTACAAAACTTTGACAAAATGTTGAGAATTCATCTTGGAAAACGACAACAAAGACAACTCAATGAATGAGAACGCAAAGTAGTATAGCTACATCGTTTGGACTCAAAACCGAATGAATGAGTAACCGAAATGACCGGGACTCAATATGGAATCAAATAAGATCATGTTCAAGTCCAAATACAAAAAAAACATAAACAAATAAATACAAGATCACACAAGTATGTCATTTCTTAGACATAGTCTTACAACATGCAATTCTACAATATATGCCAATATGAGTTCAATGCATGAGCATACTAAAACATGTGAATGTGCTATTTAAATGGTGTAAAACAATGTAAGGACACTTATGAATGAATTGTGTGTGTGTGCCTAAGCCTTGTAAGAGGAATGTGGTCTATTTTACCTTTATTGTGCAATTAAGCATATTCCTCTTTGAAGACTCCATCTTACATGAGTTGTGGCCAAGTCTTTCTTTGAAGCTTTGAATCATCAATTCTAAGACCACTAAACAATACAAGAAAACATCGTTTTGATATGGAATACATGCCAAGACAAACAAAAAACCTAACAATCTCCTCATTTGGCAAATTCCATGTCAAAACCCCTATACATATACAAAAACAGTTACAAAGAAAATTTGGTCACAATGAGTACAATGAGTTACACATTTCTAGACTAATTTTCAACAAGTCTTGAACTTCATCTTGGTATTCTCTTGATATCACCTAAAATAACTAGAAAGCACAAGAATATCCAAGAGACAACACATATGGCAATATACAATCTTAGGCAAGAAAATAAAATATTTAAGATCAAATGGATCATGTATGCTCCCCCTTAATACATGATATCCAACAAAATATTCTAGCCAAGATCAACAAAGAAATATTACATGCCATAAAGTTCAAACTTGATACCAAAATACACCAAAAAAAAAAAAAACTAAGAAATGAGACTAAGCAAGCTAGAAACTATCATATATCTCCCCATATCTCTCATATTTCTCCCCCTTTTTGACATGATATAAAGCCAAAAGAAAAGAGTAAGAAAATATAGCTCAAGACCATTTCTAGCCACTTTTGCCACCAAGGAAAGTTGTGCGATTTGTTGACCTCACGTAATTCTTTGGAGTAGATGCTTTGCTTTCCAATTCTTTGATCTTCACATCTTGTAGCACTACCTTAGCATTAAGCTCATCAATCTTCCTTTGTGACGCCTCAATCATCCTTCGTGACTTTTCAACCTCATTCTTTAATTGTATAGCCTAACTTGGAAGAATATGTGTGCTAGCTACATGGCTTGAATCATGAGATTCACCAAAGAGCCTAAATGTATCACTAGACTTTCCCTTTTCCTTGTATGTCATGGTAGCTACACGTTTATCACTAAACTACGCTAAGGGAGTTAGTAGCACATCATCATCTTGTTTCTTTAACCCTTTAGCTAAACACAAATGAGAGATAAACTCCGGAAATGCCAACTTCTTTTCCAAACAAGTTGAACAAGCCACAATCTCAATATGTTCTATAAGCACTTCACCAAGATTTATGGGTTTGTTAGTCACTAAGGCATACACAATCTTGATCTTCTCTCTATTAAGTTCGGTAGCATTAGTAGATACAATAAGATTGGTACAAACAAATAAATGTCAGAATGCACTTACCTTAGTCAACTCACTTTGCCTAATAAAGGTATGCTTTCCCCACTCAAAATCAATATTGTCGCAAATAGTTTTACCCATCAAATCAAGGTTCTCCAAAACATCAACATCAAGAAAATCAGATTCAATATCATTGGGTAACCCTAGAAACTCATTCAATTTCCAAGAGTTAACTCTAAAGACAACACATCTCATACCCATAACAGCATCTTCAACAGTAGTACTATTCTTAAACTCATGATAGAATTCTCTAACCATGGTTTCAGTAACCATATATAGCATTTTGATCCAAATACTCCAATTCCTATCAATGATAACCTTATGGACATAAGAATCCACACAAGAATCTAAATCTATACCTTTCTCTTGAATAATCTTGTTGCACCCAAAAATTCCCAAAAGCTTCAACTTTTTAGCTTTAGTTATTTTGGAAGAAGAGGTAGATTTAGAGTTGACACCGAGATTTGTAGAATTGCTAATCCCAAACTTCTTGGCTTTCCCCATGACCTTGTATCACAAAAACACTAAAAACAAACATGAGTGGAAACATTAAAGCAAGTTAGTGACCAATAAACATATACAAAGGCAAAAACATCATTTTTGAACAAATCAATATGCATATCAAGAATTATCATAGCATCTCAATGATTTCTCAAAAACAAGAATAATGCCAACAAACAACTATCTTGAAGAACATGTGAACATATCATAAAAGAGAACACAAATTTAGCATATTATGCTCCCCCTTGATAAATGCCCCATCTAAGATCTAGATAGACAATTGTTCACAAAAATAGCCACACATTCACATCACCAAGCAATTTCAATATATTTTTTCAAATAAGCTTCACATATCAAAGAGAGTTACACCAAGATTTTCAATCACTCTCATGTGTCTTCAAAAATTGCTAAGGTATCAAAATACCAAATAAGTAAAAGTGAGTGTGTGAAGATTTTGCTTCAAGAATATGAAAAGAAGTAATTTGATAATCAATTATGCAAACAATTTCAACAACTATTCATCTTAAGCCATTCAATAAGAAGGTCAAACAGATTATCATCCAGAATTTTGCTTTTTAAAAAAATAGATTTAAACATATAAGCATTGTGTGTGCATACGGCTCGTTATTTCATTTCTTTTTGACAACTCGAGCTAATTTGATTATTAAACTATACTTCATAAAGCCTTTTGTTTTGTTTTAGGCTTGAATAATTTTTTTTTTTTTTTAAATTGATTCTTTTCAACACTTATTTGATTTTCTAACATAAACATATACGCTTTATGGTGGCTTTCACTCATCACAATGGCGTAGCCCTTTCCTACATTGGGCGGTTGCATAACCAAGGTGTGTAGCCCTTTCCATGAAGGTGCTCATTGAGTTCTATGTTGCTGAAGCAAATGAATACCAACTATAGGTCATCTTTAAATGTACTAGTCCTAGGACTTCAAGGAGTATCCATAACTTACATATATCAAACTCAACTTACTCAACCAAGCATATAAGAGAAGCAAAGTGCATTTTTGAAACCAAGTTTTTTGGCTTAAAAGCACATGACCAAAAGCAAGTAAAAAGACTTACTTAAGATCTCTACTTCTCAAGAGAGTAGCATTCAAAGAATATGAAGCTTATATTTTTCAAAACTTGCCACTCAACAATAATACAAACAATAACACACATCATGATTAAAATCAATGTGAACAATTATCACCAAAAAATCCTAAATGAGCAAATGTCAAGGAAGACTATATAAACACTATATTAGTTCTCTAATATGACATGCTTCACTAAGTGGTATAAACAATGAGTTGAGAGATGAAAATTAAGATAGCAAGCAATATATTATAGAGATACATTCGTAAGCTATTTTCATCAAATGCAAGACCTCCACCCTTTTTATGAGTCCTCTTGGCTTGATTGTCCATATGATAACAAGTTATAGGTGTATCGATTTCAAGAGACTAAAGACTATGCATTTCAACTCAAAAAAAAAAAAAAAAAATACTAACAACAAAAAAATGACTTTCTTTAAAAGTCTTAACATGATTGTCACCATATAGATTTCATAAAAAACAACTTCTCAAAAGTTAATCATCGGATTTCGACTATCATAACACAAATATGAGATAGCTAAGTTCATGTCATGTTATAGAGATACAAAGCAAACAAGCTAAGTTTCTTAACAGCATAACATTAAACATGTGCAACTTACACTAATGGTAATAGCACTCACCCTTGACAAATTTTGTATTAGGTGAACCTACACAAACATTATCAAAATTCTTATTGACAACAATATTGTATCTAGAATGAAGACTTTCTATGACTTGCTCAACAAGAATATCATTGATACTCTTAGCTTCAACATCGTTAGGAACACAAGCTTTGTTAATTTTAGCAAGGTTTGCTTTCTTCATAACCTGAACATTCTTAACATGCTTTTTGACATTATCATGTTTTCCAGGTTCAAAAACTTTAGAATGCTTAAAATAAAGTTCAATCTCTTTATCCCTAAATACATTTTCTAAGTTGCAATATTCAATGTATTTATAGCACTTAAGCTTAATATGGCCTACGCTATTGCAAAAATAACATATAGGAACAAAAGAAGAGATTTTACCTTCCGGGGTTGGAGAAGCACAAATGTTTTACCTTCCTATTAACAACAATGTTGTATCTAGAATGAAGACTTTTTATGACTTGCTCAAAAGAATATCATTGATACTTTTAGCTTTAACATTGCTAGTAACACAAGCTTTGTCAATTTTAGCAAGGTTTGCTTTCTTCACAACCCAAACATTCTTAACATGCTTTTTGACATTATCATGCTTTCTATGTTCAAAAGTTTTAGCATGCTTAAAATGAAGTTCAATCTCTTTATCCCTAGATGCATTTTCTAAGTTGCAATATTCAATGTATTTATAGCACTTGGGCTTGATATGGCTCACGGTATTGCAAAAATGGCATATGGGAACAAAAGAAGAGATTTTACCTTCTAGAGTTGGAGAAGCACAAATGTTTTACCTTCCTATTGACAACAATATTGTATCTAGAATGAAGTCTTTCTATAACTTGGTCAAAAAGAATATCATTGATACTCTTAGCTTCAACATTGTTAGCAACACAAGCTTTGTCAATTTTAGTAAGGTTCGCTTTCTTCACAACCTGAACATTCTTAACATGCTTTTTGACATTATCATGCTTTCCATGTTCAAAAGCTTTAGCATGCTTAAAATGAAGTTCAATCTCTTTATCCCTAGATGCATTTTCTAAATTGTAATATTCAATGTATTTATAGCACTTGGGCTTGATATGGCCAATATTATTGAAAAAATGACATATGGGAACAAAAGAAGAGATTTTACCTTCCGGAGTTTGAGAAGCACAAATGGGAGTTTCAAAGGGTACCTTGTTCTTCAATTTGCTCTTGGTCTTGGAACGTCTCTTCTTAAGAGCTTTCTTGTCAACAATAACATTTTCCTCACTTGTAGGAAGTGATGCTTCTATAAGTTTCTCATCAACTACCAAATCTCTTGAGCCTACTAAAGACAAAATAGAGATGATCCTATCCTTTTTAAGAACAATCCCTTCAACTTCTCTAAGCTTCTTGGCAAGAGCATTCATTTCATCCAAAAGCCTTTGAGTTGTTGACACAAACTCATCCACTTGCAAATTGATCAAAACATCTTTCTCATCAACCTCTCTTAAGGCTATCTCCAATTTCTTTTCAAGACTTTTCACCTTAGCCAAAAGATCAACATAGGTTGAATTTTCACTTAAGCACACTTGATGATTTGAATCAACTTCCATGTCCAAAAAATCTTGACAAACATCCTCTAGGATAGAATGAGAGGCCGTGAATGCAACAAAGTTGCTTACCAACTCTTCTTCACTAGAAGACTCATCACTTGAGCTTTCCTCATCACTAGAGTCATCATCTTCATTCCATGTGGTCGCCATAGCTTTTCCTTTTTTATCCTTCTCAGAATCAACATTTGGACAATCTGAAGCATAATGTCCTAGCTTCTTGCACTTGAAAGATTGGACCTTTCTATTGCTCTTAGCATGACCACTCCTCTCATGAGTTGGAGTAAAGGATTTCTTGACTTCTTTTTTTTCTGAGTACTTGCCACTTGGCTTGTCACCTTTCCTCATAAACTTCCTAATCAAAAATGCCATCTCCTCGCCATCATCACTACTCCTAGCTTCTTTAACGACTTTGAGAGCTAAACTCTTGTTCTTAGCCTTCGGTTCAAGCACACCTCAAAGGTTTAAAGAGATCCTAGCAAATCATCTAAGCTCATGACATCAACGTCTTTGCTCACTTCAATGGCTGTAACCTTAGCTTTGAACCTCTTAGGTAGTGATATCTTAGAATCTTCCAATTTAGCCTCTCACCAGAGATAGGAGTACCAAGAGCTTGGCATTGATTTGCGATGTCTAGTAGCATGTCTTGGAAGTCAACAAGCTTGTCTTCCTCACCCGTCTTCCTCACCTATTTGCAAAACCTCAAATTGGGAAGTGAGCATTTGAAGACGAGACTTCTTCACCAGCTTAGTCCCCTCATTGGTGACTCGGAGAGCATCCCACGCCTCCTATGTGGTCTCTAGATTTTGGATGTAGGAATATTGCCTACTATCCACACCTCTAACAATAGCAGTTACCGCCCGATGATGCCATTTCGCTAACTCGAACTCATTAGTAGACCACTCACTCCTAGGCTTGGAAACGATCACTCCATTCTCAATCTTATTGAAAGAGAGGTAACCTTCTTCCACAGTCATCCAAGCTCTCTTATCAATAGATCGAATTTAGGCTTTCATCCTCAACTTCCAAAACCCGTAGTTGTGACCATTGAAAAGATAAGGCCTAGAATTTGAAGCCCCTTCGGTTATAACATCTTCTTGCAAAACAATAATTCAAAAACCTAAACAGTTCACTAGTAAATATAACCTGGATCTCGTCGAGTGCCATCCGACCACTCGCTCTGATACCAATTGAAATTATACAAACGTAGTTAAAATGATTAAAGCATACCTAAAGGGGGGTGAATATATTCTTACACCTTTTTCAATCCATTGTAACAAACACACGTTTGTCCCTCAAGATTGCTTTACACACAACACATAAAAATAAAAATCTTATATAGACAAGATAAGCATTTGACCATTTTAGTCATTGTCTATATAAGGCCAAGTATCAAGAAGATGAAAATGAATACCATCAAAATATAACTACAAACAATACTTGTGTTAATATTAACGTTCAATGTATTTACAAATATCAATCTAAATACAACTCTATAAAAGAATCAATAAATAAAATAATTGTATTTACACAAATGAATTATATTTACATAATATGATCAAAACGAATATTGATTGCAAATCACACTTTACAAAAATCTTGTTTCCAAATACATCACAAGTAAAAATTGTACTACAAAATTAAAACATACACATATACATATATAAAAGAGAGAGATAGAAAGAATTGACACATGAGATTTTTTAACATCTAAGGAAGAAACATCTACAGGTTGAAATACAACCATTGGATACTATATATATTGGATAATAAATTAGAAATTTCTCAAAATTGACCAACCTTGATCTACTTCCTATTGGAGTCTATGTCTACCCAATCCCTATTGGAAGATACAAAATCCCTCAATGATGCGGAGCCACCATATATTGGAGATCATACCAAACCAACATCGTTGGAAGATTAGAAATTCCTCAAGTGTGCATAGACATCCCATGTACCACCCTCTATTGGAGTCTATGTCTATCCAAACGCCCGGGCCTACCAATATTGTAGCCAACTCCCTATCCAAGGCACTCATGCCTCTAGAGAGCCTCCCTTACATAGCTATTCGGACCTTTCCGATCCTAGTCATGACTTCTTCCTTAACTATCCAACTCATCCCGACTCTAGTTAAGACTTCTTGCTTGGTTATCTAGACGCCTTGTCCTAACCAAGTCTTCCTTGCTTGACTATTCGGACATCTCGTCCTAGTCAAGACTTCATGCCTTTTACAAAGACTTCCTAATGTGATCATGTGAATGCAAATGATACAAACAATCAATTCATCATAGAACATGTGATCAATACATTCCATGGAACAACTACACCTAAACATGTGATAACACAAGTAACTTAGTCTAGATGCAAAACATGAATTAAACCTAGAGCATGTGAAAACACCTAACACAAATAACTCCTAGTTTCATTCACACAAATAACACTTGAATAAATCAAATACATAAAGCACATATTCAAGATGTTACTAACATATACAAAAATGCTAGAATCACAAAATGTATTCAATGAATTTTCTAGCCAAAGATTTAGAGCAAGGATATAATGATAAATCAATTAAATCCTAGAAAGCTCTAAAAACACATACACAAGCATTAATCCTAGATTTTATCAATCAAAGGATCAAAGCACATTTCAAGGATTATTAATCATAAAATGATTCAATCAAGTCACAAATAATCCTAGATATCAAACTAATCACAATATAACTCTCAATCATGTGAAAAACCTAGAATCCTAGAAACTAGTTCACATATGTCTCTAAATAGACTTTTGATTAGGTTTGATTATGAAGCTATCTTTCTCAATAGCATTCACCATATATACTCATACATATAGAAGAAGAATTCCCAAGCAAATTGAAGGTTATAAACGAAGAAATCTCAAAGATATGACAACTACCTTAAATTCCTGAGCTGGTTTGGTTTTCTGGATAGAACCACTAGAAAAATCGATCAAAAAATGCAATATCACTTTGAAAAAAGTAGAGGACTTGATTAAAAACAATCTCCAACTTGAATCACTCAATTCCAACTTCGTATGAGAAAGTTATGGTGATTGGAAGATGAGAAAAAGTTTAGAGGAAATTTTGCACAAGTGAATTCTAATTTTTCTTAATTTTATGAAATGTAAGGGAATGAATAACATTTAAAAGAATTCAAGAGAGGGAAAAACGAGCCAACCAGAAGCTGCCACGTCCCCAACCATGTGTGGGTCTATGTGGCACACATGGGCAGAGGAGGACTCTGGTTGTGTGGCACACGGCCTCCACATTGGCCTCATTTGCTTAGCCATTGGCCAAGCTTGCTCCTCCCGTGCTCCTCTCGAGTTTTTAGGTCGTATCTGGGCCTCCGAACTCCAATTTTGAATCTGTCTTTAGATTACAAATTGTGACTCCCTCACGCACAACAACGACTACAAAAATTTAACAAAAGTTTGGGAATTCATCTCGGAAAACAACAACGAAGACATTCAACGAATGAGAACACAAAGTAGCGTAGCTACATTGTTTAGCCTCGAAACTTAATGAATGGGTAACCAAAATGACCGGGACTCAATAAGAAATCAAATAAGATCATGTTCAAGTCTAAATACAATAAAACATAAGCAAATAAACACGAGATCATACAATTATGTCATTTCCTAGACGTAGTCTTAGAACATGCAATTCAACAACATATGCCAATATGAGTTCAATGCACGAGCATACTAAAACATGTGAATTTGTTATATAAATGGTGTTCAACAATGCAGGGACACTTATGAATGAATTGTGTTTGTGTGCCTAAGTCTTGCAAGATGAATGAGGTCTATTTTACCTTTATTGTGCAATTAAGCACATTCCTCTTTGAAGACTCCATCTTACATGAGTTGTAGTCAAGTCTTTCTTAGAAGCTTTGAATCATTAATTCTAAGACCACTAAACAATACAAGAAAGCATCGTTTTGATATGGAATGCATGCCATGACAAACCAAAAACCTAATAGCATTGTTTGTATTTGTTAACTTTTATAATTTTAAATAATTAAAAAATAAAAAATAGCATATCAAATAGAATTTTGCATTGGTGTACAATGCTAAAATAATATACCAAATATAACATTTTACTGTATTTTGTGCCAAATTTTCCATTGGCATTGGCATATGCATTGAAGATGGTCTAAGCCTAACCATCTCTAATTGAAAATGAGAGGTTATATTTGGGTCTTAAATAGCACAAAAAATGATACTTTTATGTACTTTTACTTCAGTGGTGCTGAGAGTGATATTTTTATAATAAATTTAATTATGTCAAATTTATAATAAGTGATCAATAAATTGTAATTTAGAAACTTTAATGTTGAAAAAGAATAATATCATTGTAAATTTCTTAGCGAGATCTTTAAAATAGTACTAATATTTAATATATTTAAATATTTATAAATTATTACCCGATAACATTAAAAATTTTAATTTTTAAATAAGGAAACACTATAAAATTTAACTTTCATATATTATAAAACGATGAACATAAACCCAAACATAATGAAAAACTACATGCATAATTGAAAGCATAAATATGCACATGACCTCTTAGTAGAGCTGGTAGTACTCCTCTCTTCCATATAAGTGGTGAGAGGTTCAAATCCATTTATGCATATTTTACAAGCATGTGTGGGAAGTTTTCTTCCCTGGTTGTGGGATTAGTTATCTCCCATTATGAGAGTAGATATCCGAGTCGCACTTGTATTATTTGATCTCGGCAGGTTCCGACAGTCCTATTGTAATAGTTCTTGTAATACTTCAAAAAAAAAATTGAATACACAAATATAAACGTAAATTACAAATAATTTTGTAGGAATGGAGTGTATATATAGGCAATTTTAAAAAACTAGCCGTTGGAAGGTTTTTTATATTTTTCTATAATTTTTTATTTTTTGCTGATTTTTCTAATTTTTTTGATAGAATATATTTATTTCAAATTTTAATATTTGAAAGATTGAGACCATCCATTTCCAACGATCAGCAAATCTGATCTGTCCATCTCCAACGGTCAGCAAATCCAATATGTCCATCTCTAATGGTCATTAAATCTGATCCGTTTATCTCCAATGGTCAACAAATCCAATCAGGTCTCACACATTCATTTCTCTTAATTATGGCATGGGTCCCACAAAAAAACAAAAAACATCACTATTTAGTTCATTCAACGCATGGGTCCCACCACCTTATACATGACTCTCACCATATAACTCTCACTCTCACCTTTACTAAATATAACTCAACCAAATAACTCTCAACCTATTTTAACTCTCCATTAGGGGTGATTTTGAGCTTTAAAATAGGCATACAACTCTCCATTGGAGATGGGCTTAGCTAGCTTAGATACTTATATTTAAATTTAGACAAAATGAGGTTGACTATTGGTTGGCTCCCCACACCCACTCCAAGAGGTTATGGGTTCTAGTCTGTCCCCCTCCTCAAATCCTGGATTACTGTAATATTTTTAAAAATATACTTCTACTTAATTTTGTTGAGTAATTAGTAAAAATAAATATAAAAAAGATCTAGGAAAAAAAAAAGTAGGTATTTAAATTATATTATTAAAAACAATAAAATGCATGTCCCTTTTAGCTCAAGTGTGCATCTTTTCTTCCATATAAGTGATTGGGGTTTGAATCTCACTATGAGCTTTTTACAACCATGTATAGTGAGCCATGGCGGACCCAAAAAATTTAACGAGATAAGGCGCTTGAAAAAAATAACAATTATATAAAATAAAATAAAAAATTCAGATCAATATAAAAGGAGTTTTTTATATTAAAAAAAATGATGGTATAACAATTAGAATACTTACTAAAGATGAAGTCGAGTGATAAATCAGCAAGCCAATAAGAGAGTTGATGGTTGAAGAAATGCAAAAGATATAAAAGAGGAATTGATGTACGTGGAAAACCTTTGTGAAGGAATAACCACGGGTGTCAATGACGGCGTAAAACATTTATTATGAAAAAGGTGAAAAAAGAGGTTCACAACTCTGCTCTCTTTTGATTGCCTTATTTCAGCGTATTTTCTTATTTCTTTACAGTGAAAATGAAAGATATTTATACACATTTTGTAATCCTAGACTTGATGTGCAAGCAGTTGACTGGTAGAATCCCATTGCGATTCACCTTGTTTGGGTCTTCGTATTAAATGTGGTTGACATTGTGCTTGATTCAAGTTCTAATTCCTTTTGGAGAAGATATGGTTGTTTCCTAGTTGAAGTGTAATTATTGACCCTCATATCTCAGCATGATCACGGACATTTAATGATGCGTGCTGGATTTGGAGCTGGCCGAATGATCCTTATTGTTGAGGTATTCTGGCCAGCCATAATCTTATTTTGGCGAGACTCTCTTTTGGTCGAGCCATTCTTTCTGGTTTCTACTGTTTGTTTGTTCGGCAAGGCTTCCACTCAAGCGATAGATGATTATATCGACGTGCCATTGTTGTTTTGCCATGTCAACTTATTAGGTCGACACGTTACTTGTACAAAATTCTCCTATAACAATACCCCTTCAATATCTGAGCCAAGTACGAATTTCCAGCCAATACTTCGAGCATGCCCGAGTAAGTTATGTTTGCCGTGTATTTTGCGAGAGGTATTAAAGTGAATCCTCCTTTGTCGTTATCTTCATTAAGGTGGCAATTATGATGCTTTTATCATCCTAAAGCCTTAATGATGTGTCTTAATTATATCCACATATGTTCAAGTAGGCTGGCGGTTGGATTTTCTGATGGCAACGTTTAGGGGCTCAAAGTCCTATTCGGATGACACGTGTCCTTTCATAGGTATGTTTGTCAGGCGCTCTTTTCCTGATTACGTGATCCGGTCAATTCCACGCGTCATCGCTAACGTCTTTACGTTTTCTCGCGTTGCCATCTGGTGACGTCACTTCTAGGGTTTGATTTTGAAAATCTTCTCTTCACCTATATTTAAGGTTATGCCTTATTCACATTCTTTATTTTTTCCACATTCTTTTCCTTCAAAAAGTTCAAATTTCTAGATAAATCTCCCAAGGTCTTTTCCCCTGAGATTCTAAGAGAATCTGGAGTTCCAATGTCACGTTTTTGAACCTCTTTGCTTTCTTTGAAGGCATGTTTCTTTGCTATCTGCTTTTTCCAACGAGTATCTTGTTTCCACGGTGAGTTTCCATGGATTTCAATACCCGACATTATCTTTTTTTCGTATGATAAGGGTAATACAACTCAAAAACATTGCCGAAATGGATTTCAATACCCAATTTTCTCTATGTTGATGTTTCTCAATTAAATACCAGGGTTCAAACTAATCCTTCTTCCTCACGAGAACAAAGTCAGTCGGTGCGTACTAGAGGACTCATGCTTCGAGGTTCCCAACACTACTCAAGGACATCAACATTAAGGTTGAGCATATGGAAGCTTGCATTAGGTTTTTGGTGAGACAGGTGTGTGCTTATGATTATGAGCCGGATGTGGTGAGCGTGAACAAATTGCACAAGTACATAAGCAGGTTTGACCTAGATCCAAATAAAGTTCTACTCCTCCCAGATGGTGATAGGACCATGTGGAATCCGCCACCCGGAGCAATGGCTATCTATGGTGTTATGCTGAGTGATAGGATGACTCTTCCTTCAGCCTTTCATCACGGCTTTTCTGGCCGAGGCTCAGCTAGCGCCTGCATAGCTTACACCAAATAGCTATTGGATATTGATCTACTTGTGGCACACCTGGTAGAGGTTGGGCTTACCACCCCCTACTTCTCACGAGATAAGACATTTGTACACTCTTAAGCTTTCCGGTCAATCCGAAACATATTTTTTATTGTCCATGTTAGGTTTTTGGTTTGTCTTGGCTTGTATTCCATATCAAAACGATATTTTCTTGTATTTAATAGTGGTCTTAAAATTGATGATTCAAGGCTTCAAAGAAAGACTTGGCTACAACTCATGCAAGATGGAGTCTTCAAAGAGGAATGTGCTAAATTGCACAATAAAGGTAAAATATACCTCATTCCTCTTACAAGGCTTAGGCGCACACACAAAATTCATTCATAAGTGTCCATGCATTGTTGTACACCATTTATATAGCACATTCACATGTTTTAGTAATCTCATGCATTGAACTCATATTGGCATATATTGTAGAATTGCATGTTGTATGACTATGTATAGGAAATGACATACTTGTGTGATCTTGTGTTTATTTGTTTATGTTTTATTATATTTTAGACTTGAACATGATCTTATTTGATTCCTTATTAAGTTCCAGTCATTTCGGTTACTCATTCATTAAGTTTTGAGTCCAAACAATGTAGCTACGCTACTTTTCATTCTCATTCGTTGAGTTGTCTTCGTCGTTATTTTTCGAGATGAATTCTCAACCTTTTATCAAAGTTTTATAGTCGTCGTTGTGCGTAAGGGAGTCATGATTCGTAATCCGAAAATGGATTCAAAGTTGAAGTTCGAAGGCCTGGATACAGCTAAGGAACACGAGAGGAGCGCGAGAGGAGCAAGCTTGGCCAATAGCCAAGCAAAAGAGAACACATGTGGAGGTCGTGTGCCACACGGCCAAAGTCCTTGATCAATGAAAAATTGGTATGATTTTGGCCCTCATTTCCAACTCTTTTTGCTTGATTCTCGGGCTTTTCCCCTTATTTAATGTTGCTAAATCAAGTGTTTCAGGTTTACTTAGGCTTTAGGGCAATTTGTGAAGAAGATCAAGACTTTGGTGCAAAAAGAGCTCTAGTTGGCAAAACAGGGTATTTTCGCCTCCTTGATGAAGATGTGTCACCATTGGTGACATGATGACATAAGTGGCGACATTTGCATTTATCATAATTAAAAGCATCAGGTGTTGTCGCCACTTTGTGTCGCCATCAGGTGACAACACCTGATGCTTGAAGCTCATTGTGTCGCCACTTTGTGTTGCCATGGCACAAAATGGCGACAAAGTGGCGACAGAATGAGCTTTAAGCATCAGGTGTTGTCACCATGGCAACAAAGTGGCAACAAAGTGGCGAGTTGCCACTTGCATGATTGGTGAAAAAAATGAGAAAAGTGGCGACATGTGACTCTCAGAATAAGCAACCGTTTGTCGCCATGATGTCGTGAAAATACCTACAAGGTTATACTAAACAACCTAAAGGGGGGGTGAATAGGTTGAGACACTAGTTTTGAAAACTCTTTCGTGACTTATGTCAAAACCTTGGTGAGCATACAAATTAACTTTTAACATAATTGTTACAAGAAAACAATTAACACATGTATGCTCAATTCACCACCATTAGTCTACAAAACATATAACAAGAAACAATGTATCTCATATACAAGTATATTCGATGAAAAGCAGATTCCACAAGTTGTATTTTGAATATTACAATGTAATTACACTAAGTAGAACTTTACAACTTGATATAGAATATTACAAGATACAATGTTCAAACACTTACAACATACAAGAGACAAGTGTTGATTCAACCAATAATGTGTGAATCTCTTTCTTTACCAGTAATTTGTTTACAAGGATGTGAGGAAATGAAGATCTTAAACAAGTTATATTAATCATACATACAAATATAAAAAGATAAAGATAGAGACATTTGACACATTGATTTTACATGGTAAACCTCCGAAGAGGAAACGTCCATGGGTTGAATCCACAACCACCGGCAAAAGAATTCACTATGATGAAAAAGAGTTACACACTCAAAGCTATCAACACATGATATCCACCCTAAGCTATCAACTCCTAGTCTACCCTCGGGCCTAGTGAACCACCTAGCCTACTTCCTATTCGAGATGTGTCCTACACCTCTAAGAAGCAACTTCCTATCCAAGATGCTCACGTCTCTAGGAAGATTCCCTTGTTTAGCTATCTAGATCACAAATGATCCTAGTCAAGCTTCTCTAGCTCAACCATCTGAAGTACCAAACTCCCAGCTAAGACTTTTGCTTAGTTATCCGAATCCTCTTGACCCTAACTAAGACTCCTTGCTTGGCTATCCAGAACACTTTCCAAGCCAAGTCTTCTTGCTCAAATTAAGGCTTCACTCACCTTAACAAAAGACTTCCAACTTTTGCAAGGCAAATGATCTAAGTGATGCAAATGATGCAAGCACATTCAACATAAGACATATGATCAATATGAATTATGGAAACTAGAATTAGACAATAAGCATACAATGTATGATATTCTAGTTTAACAATCCAAGTGATGCAATCATACAATATGATGGATAAACATATGAAATGTATTGATCAAGTATAAATCATGTAGACATAGACTTAATCATGTGAACACACAAGTCAAATATTGTCTAGTCATAAAATCATGAATTGAAACCTATAGCATGTGAAACACCTAACACCCATGTGATTCCTAGTTTCATTCATAAAGCTAACACTTGAATAAATCATATACATGAAGCACATATTCAAGATATTAGAAACATATACCAAAAATGTTAAAATCACAAATATGATCAATGAATATTCTAGCAAGTATTTAGAGCAAGAATATAATGAATAATCAATTAAATCCTAATTAGCTCTAAACACAAAATCAAATGTGCTAATCCTAGATTTTTTCAAATAAAGGTTCCAAGCACATGCTAAGGTTATTAATCATAAAATGAGTCAATCAATTAACAAATAACCCTAGATATCAAACTAATCATAATACAACTCTCAAACACGTGAAAAACTATAATTATAGAAAACTAGTTCACATTTGTCTCTAATTAGACTTGATTAAGTTTGATTATGAAGCTATCTTTCTCAATAGCATTAACCATACAAACACATACATATAGAAGAAGAAAACCCAAGGTAATTGAAGATCATAAAAGATGAAATCACAAAGTTTAATTAAATACCTAGGAATCCCGTACAGTTTCGATTTTAAGGGTAGAACTATCACAAAACTCGATCAAACTGTTGCAAAACCTTTTGGAGAAGGTAGGGGACTTGAATACGAAGATTCTCCAACTTGAATCACTCAATTTAGAGTTTGAATGAGAAATTTATGGTGTGTGAAAGTTAGGAAAATTGGAGAGCAAATTCTGCACTCTATCTTTTTCAAATTGTCTTCTTAGAATGAAATGGGATGGAATGGAGAACTTTTAAAAGAATTCAAGAGAGGCAAAAATGGGTCAATCTAAAGATGCCATGTCACCTCCACGTGTGGCCAGCGTGTGGCACACATGGGTAGATAGCAGCCTTGGCCGTGTGGCGCACGTGGCACACCAAGGTTGGCCTTTGGCCAATCTTGCTTCTCTCGCGCACCTCTCGCGTTCTTCTACTGTATTCAGGCCTTTGAACTCTGATTTTGAATCCATCTTTGGATTAAGAATCTTGACTCCCTCATGCACAGTTAAGACTATAAAAATTTGCAAAAAGATTGAGAATTCATCTCGAAAAACAACAACGAAGACAACTCAATGAATGAGAACGTAAAGTAGCGTAGCTATATCGTTTGGACTTGAAACCTAATGAATGAGTAACCGAAATGACTAGGACTCAATAAGGAATCATATGAGATCATGTTCATTCCAAAATATAATAAACTCAAACAAATAAATACAATGTCCAAGTATGCCATATCTATGCGATAGTGATAAAACATGTAATTATACAATGTTTGTTTATATGAGACCAATGCATGGGCATACTTAAAAGTGTGTGAATGTGTTATACCAAATGTTTGCACAATGATGCAAGGACACACATGAATGAATTATGTGTGTGTACGCTTACGCCTTGCAAGAGGAAGAAGAAACTTGATACATTTGCATCCAAGTATGTGATTTTCCTCTTGAAGACAATATTTGCATAAGACGTCGCTTTTAACTTTTCAAGATTATTTTCACCAAGAACCACATAAGCAACACCTATTACAAATATAGAGAGTTTTGCAATGGAATCAAGCTAATACAAATCCAGAACCTTACATGTCGCCAATGGCCACACAAGTGGCAACATCACTCCACATCATACTTTTAAGCAATTATCAGTACATTTTTTAGTGTGACTATATATATCCCTCTCTTCCAACTTGAAAGGATCGAAGCATTTAGAAAGCAACATATTTTACAAAGCATTAGACCTCGTTTCTCCTCCATACATCACCCTCTCAACTTCCTCCGTTCTCTAAACTTGAAATATCTTTTCTATCCAAAACCTCAACACCAATGTCTTGATTACTTCACTCAACCATTCCTCTCTTACAATTCTCTACATTTCAAGACCTTTGTCACTCACCATTAGACACCCATATATCTAGACACATCCTCTTCTACCATTCTTGACACTAAGAGCAACAAAGGAAGGGAAGGAGCAAGCACTAAAGAATGAGGCCTAAAGGTGATTTTCTTAACTATTACTTTCTATTCATTTGATTTGTAACTATGTGTAACTAAACCCCTAATCTAGGGGATAGATGTGAGAAACATTTGTTGTGGGTTTTTGCTTAAGCTATGTGTAATTAAACTCTATTTGTTTTCTATTCACTTAATATTGAGATTCTATACATTTTGTGATTTGCAATGTATATCACTAGTAAATCATATTATTGTGTGGGATAATTTGTTGTGAAACCAATCTTAGATTGACACACTTGATTGGTTAAGGAACTTAGTGAATAGGATAGATTAGTGGTGGATATATCAACCCCACTAATCTAAACTCTTGATTTGTACCAAATTAATCCCACCTTGAACCCCTTTCCTTAACCGGTTAGACATTGAGGTGGGAAGATGTTTAGTATCCATAAAAATGGCATAAACACACTATAGGAAACAAATGGTTAGCATCTATGAGACTTGGTCATTAATGAAGCTTTGAAGAGCATTACCCATAACACTTGTGACTCAATCAATTCCTAGCACATACTCTATTTGTTTACATCATCCCTCTTATCAAGATTGTTAAGTCTTCTATTTTCCCTATCATTTTTGTATGTTTATATTAATTGCATTTTTGGTGGTTTTTCAAACCACACAAGTATCCATTCATTATGATTTACCTTATTGTAAAATAAATTAGTTAATCAATCTAACGTATTACTCTATTTACCTTTGAAAAGAATGTTATTTACCACTTGCTAAGAATTAACATATTAAAGGATTTTTAAGTGGTTAAAACATGGTTTTCAAAAGAACATAAGAAAGTATTTTGTTGAGCACAAAAACGACCTCATCAATCCTCCTCTGCCCACATGTGCCACATGCGCCCCAAAAATGGCTAATGACGTGGCAGCTTCTGTTTGGCTCATTTTTCCCTCTTTTGAATTCTTTGAAATGCTATTCATACCCTCCCATTTCATTTAAGAATGAAGAAAAATTAGAATTCACTTGTGCATAATTTTCTCACAACTTTTTCTCACCTTCCAAACATCATAACTTTCTCATACATAGTCGGAATTGAGTGATTCAAGTTGGAGATTGTTCATAATCGAGTCATCTACCTTTTCCAAGTGATCTTCTAGATTTTTGATTGATTTATCTAGTGGTTCTATCCAGAAAACTGAACCAGCTCGTGAACTTAAGGTAGTTGTCATATCTTTGAGATTTATTCTTATATAACCTTCAATTTGCTTGGGGTTTCTTCTTTTATATGTATGTGTATGTATGTTTAATGCTATTGAGAAATATTGCTTCATAATCAAACCTAATCAAAAGTCTATTTAGAAACATATGTGAACTAGTTTCAAGGATTCTAGGTTTTTCACATGATTGAGAGTTGTATTATGATTAATTTGACTTCTAGGATTATTTGTGACTTGATTGAATCATTTTATGATTAATAATCCTTGAAATGTGCTTTGATCCTTTGATTGATAAAATCTAGCCTTAATGCATGTGTATGTGTTTTTAGAGCTTTCTAGGATTTAATTGATTTATCATTATATCTTTGCTCTAAATCCTTAGCTAGAAAATTCATTAAATACATTTTGTGATTCTAGCATTTTTGTGTTGGTTTGTAAGATCTTGAATATGTGTTTCATGTATATGATCTATTCAAGTGTTATTTGTGTGAATGAAACTAAGAGCTATTTGTGTTAGGTGTTTTCACATGCTCTAGGTTTAATTCATGATTTGCATCTAGACTAAGTTACTTGTGTTCTCACATGTTTAGGTGTAGTTGTTCCATGGAATGTATTGATCACATGTTCTATGATAAATTGATTGTTTGCATCATTTGCATTCACATGATCACATTAGGAAGTCCTTGTAAAAGGCATGAAGTCTTGACTAGGACAAGACGTTCGGATAGTCAAGTAATGAAGACTGGGTCAGGACAAAGCATTCGGATAACCAAGCAAGAAGTCTTAACTAGAGTCGAGATGACTTGGATAGTTAAGCAAGAAGTCACGGCTAGGATCGAGAAAGTTCGGATAGCTATGCAAAGGAGGATCTCTAGAGGCATGAGTGTCTTGGATAGGCAGTTAGCTATAATATTGGTAGGCCCGGGCGTTTGGATAGGCATAGACTCCAATAGAAAGTGGTGCATGAGATGTGTATGCACATTTGAGGAATTTCTAATCTTCCAACAATATTGGTTTTGTATGATCTCTAATATATGGTGGCTTCGCATCATTGAGGATTTTGTATCTTCCAATAGGGATTAGGTAGACATAGACTCCAATAGGAAGTAGATCAAGGTTGGTCAATTTTGAGAAATTTTTAATCTATTATCCAATATATATATTATCCAATGGTTGTAGTTCAACCATAGATGTTTCTTCCTTAGAGTTTTTACCATGTTAAAAAATCTCATGTGTCAATTCTTTCTATCTCTCTCTTTTATATATGTATATGTGTATGTCTTAATCTTGTAGTACAATCTTCACTTGTGATGTATTTGGAAACAAGATTTTTGTAAAGTGTGATTTGCAATTAATATTCGTTTTGATCATATTATGTAAATATAATTCATTTGTGTAAAAACAATTCTGCTATTCATTGATTCTTTTATAGAGTTGTATTTAGATTGATACTTGTAAATACATTGAATGTTAATATTAACATAAGTATTGTTTGTAGTTATATTTTGATGGTATTCATCTTCTTGATACTTGGCCTTATATAGACAATGACTAAAATGGTCACATGCTTAACTTGTCTATATATGACTGTTTGTTTTATGTGTTGTGCGTAAAGCTATCTTGAGGGACAAACGTTTGTTTGTTTCAAGGGATTGAAAAAGGTGTAAAAACCTATTCACCCCTCCCCCCACCCCCCTTTCTCTAGGTACGCTTTAAGCAATTTAACTATGTTTGTATAATTTCAGTCCACCTCCCTCGCGCATTAGATTCCCAACGAGGTTAAGGTCAAAAAGGGCGTTGAGGGTTGCACCAAGGAAAGGATGAAAGGTTTTATCCAAGACTTCATTTCTTCAAAAAAATATTGGAAGAACAGTTGGTTCTTTGCTTAAGGTGGTTGAGGTTAGGAAGTTACCGCCGAGCCGTCAAGTCGCTTAACGAGGTACAATGTTCCTCAATTTTCCACCGAGTTTATGATCAAAGCACCCATATCCTTGGGAGATGACAATAAAGTTAGTCTTAACCAGACGGCTGTCTGTTCCTTGAAGAAGAAGGGCAGACCTTATCTTTTTAAAGGAGAGAAGATGATCAGGGCCGAGCTTTTTACTCCACTTTTCGTTAGACACAAACATTGTGAGTGTTTTCTATACTTTTCATTGCTACCTTTGTGTGCTCTAGTTATCCTTATAATTTTTATTGCTAACTTTTCTTCCTTCAGTGTTTGACGCATATATGGTTTGTGATGCACAAGCTTGTAGGGCAAAAGCTATCGTGCAGACCAACCACAAAGATGCCGTTAATCAAGTGACAAGGTTACAAGGACAGCGATGATAAGGATTCTTCTGAAGATGAGGCTGATGAGGAGCCTTCCTAGGCTAAGGAAATGGGCACAACAAGTGCACTTACAGCCGATCTTAAAGGGAAAAGGCAAGTTGGTGAATCTTCTTTTCGAGCAGATACTTCCAACAATCTATATATTCCCGAGTATGTTCCTACCCTCATTCCGAAGGTAGAATAAGTTGGGGATCCGTCCGTTGATCTTGACTCTTGGGTAGCCATTCGAAAAAAAAGGAAGGCGATTAGTCCATTGTCGTAGCCTACTTTGAAAGTTTTATGGGTAGTAATGTTTATTGATTCTTCTCCTGATGAGGGGGATGCTAGTGATCAAGAGGTTAGGGCTAATGCATCTGCTCCTCTCTCTGATGCTCAAAATGAATGAGTCGTAGAGGAAGAGAAAGTAGCTTTTTCTGGTCCATTTGACTTTGAACTTCGCCATCCTCCAGGTGATAAGGTTCAGTGGCCATTCTTGAGGCCACTATTTTCTTCGAGAAATGTTCCAGAGATGGGTTTTAGAACTCCGAGCTACCTACTCCTTCCGGTCCTAAATCAGCTACAGCTAGCCCGATATGCTGAAAGTTATAGCCTCTAGGTGAGCCTACATTGGGAAGATTGCTAGAGTCACCTAAAGATTGGTGACTATTCCAAGTGTCTTGATAATTTTTACAATAGCGGTGCTACGTAAGTCTAAAATTTTTTTTTTTTACTTTGCTATGTCTTTTGGATTTAATTTTTTCTGCAAATGATTTCCGAGATGGCTGAAACGTTCCAGTTGAATCGAGCCCAAGCTAAAAAAATCAATAACCTAGAGGCTTTGCTCAAAGAGAGTGAAGAAAAACGGACTTTAACCAAGTGGGCTTGCAGAGTAAAACTAAAAGTAAACCAAGAGTTCACAGATAAATGCCTCGCCGATCGGTTCAAAGCTGAGCAAAGGACTTCGGTAGTTGGGGAGGAGGCTCAATCTGCAAAAGAACTTTTAGCTGCTAAGCGGGAACTTATGCTTCAAGCCGAACAAAAGGCTATAGAAACCAAGTTGGCTTATGAGCGGAGGATTGAGGACTCTAATTACTAGTCGTTTACAGTGGAAATGCTTTCGAAAGAGGCTCGAGCGGAGCTAGAGGTTCAATCTGTGGATTGTTTCAAGAGGTCTCCTACTTTTGATGCCCTTATTCTTTGTGAATTTCAATGGGGCTTAGTTTGCATGGGTGAGTTCTTCAAGGTAAAGAATCAAGAGACCGAGAAGGCTAAAAACCAATGGAAATAGTCTATTGATATGCATATGAGAAAGTCTCTAACATCTCTCCATGCCCAGATGAGGGACCGGCGCGTCTATTGTCGAAGAAGAAAAAAACTACACCCAATGCATATCAAAATGCCCAAGGAAAATGCTCTTTCTACCTTTTATGCGGGGGAGAAAAGCAGCCTTAGTGGCAATGAGCCCCGACGTTGGACCCGTGTCCGGCAAGGACTATGCTTCCTAGGTGAAAGATAAGTTAGACATAATAGTTTAGCCCTCAAATGAAAGCCTTATGTGGGAATATGGTGTGGTGTCCGACAGAAGTGAGTGCAACGAGAGTCAGCCCCGAGGGCTTGTCAGCAAAGATTAGCCAACCTAGCTTCATTCATCTTTTTTTTTTTTTTGGTATTTAGCCCTTCCCCCTCCTCCCCCTGAATAAACATATATTTCTGCTTTCCATTTATTGATGCATTTATTTCATGATAAAATTTGGTCGGTCTCCTAGCCATTTGATCAGGATAATCTCCAACTGTCTTGAACTTTGGCCAAAGAGTGCTATGGGTTTCTTGCCCCAGTTTAAACCTATTTTCCCATGTAAACAAGTAACCAATGACGTCTCCCATTTTTATTTGTATACAAGGGTTTACCGAATCGTTAGTTTTTAAGCTAACACGGTCATACAAGTCTCACCGGGTTTTTTTCGATGGCTTACCTGAGTGTTTTTCCGATTAAGTCGACATCTTCGGGGTGACCGAATTGCTGACAAAGTTTCATACGCACCTAGTCAGTTTGGTAGGCACGCTCGGTCCAAAGACTTTACTTCTTAGCCTCTCGGCACTTTCACCTATCATGGCGAATGTCGACATTGTGAATTTTTGAACACTGCCATTGGCTTAATAATTCTGAATTCTCTCAAGAATTTTATTGATGGATCTAATAATGCATACAAAAGAAATAATCATAAAAGACTGTCTAAAAGAAAGAAAACTGATTTCCAAAAACTAATTGTTCCCAAGAGTAAAAATTTATGAGCCTTCATGAGGCTGATGTAGCTTCCAGCTTGAAACTTGTCTTGATCAGGGTTTTCTTTTAGGCTTCCCTTTAGGCCAAAGATCTTTCTTCAACCATGCACACCTGGTGCTTGTCATTCTCAATCATGTCTCAGTATACCACAAGGTTTGCTCTCCGAGCCATTTCTTAAGAACCTTTTACAGCACCTTTACCAAATTTCATTAGGAATTTGATCATCAAGGCTAAGGTAGCTGTTACCACTTTAATCCGGTTTAGGAATGGTCTGCCCAGCAAGGCGTTGTACGACCAGTTATCCGTGTTGACCACCACTGAGTCCAGGAGCGTTGTCTTTTAGCATGGAGGTACCCCAATCTTTACGAGTAGCTTGAGGGTTCCTAGCACCCTAAACTCTACGCCACCGAACCCTCTAAGTGGTACAGGCAGTTGTTGTAGATCTTTCTTATTTAGCCCCAGCCGATCGAAAACCTAAGCACTCAGGATATCTAATGAGCTCCCGTTATCGATCAATATCTGATGGACATCGCAGTGCCTGATCCGAGCTGTTATGACGATCACACCATTTGGCCTTACGTCGACCCCATGTGAGTTTTCTTTAGTAAAGATGATCGAGTCCTATCCTACCTTAATCCTCTTAGGATCGAGCCCGATTGCGTTTACATCTAGATCTTTTCGGGCATACATGGCGTCCTGAACTTCTGTCATTCTTTCTTTATTGTTTCTACCTATGTAGGGCCCTCCGAAAATTGTGATAATTGCTCACTGACTTTCACTTTTACTAGGGTTATTCTTCTTGTCCCAGTTTTCCTCTGGTGGATCGATTTGATAGGGATCATGCTTTTGATTGTCCGTCTTCCTAATGATTAGGTCTTTAAGGTAACCTTTCTTGATGAGTCTCTATATGGTCCTTCAACTGATAACATTTTGATGTGTCATGGCTGTTTTCTTTATGGAAGCTACAATATTTCCTCATGTCTCTTCGGGCGTAGACCGACTGCTTTAGTGGGTACTTGACCAATTTTTTATCTTCTACTATGGCCAGGATTTCTTCTTATCTCTTGGTGAGATGGGCGTAGTTTGTATATAGACCATGGAATTTTGTGTCATTCTGATAGTTTTTCGGTTCTCATCCCGACGACCGTCCTGGTTCCGACAATTCTCTAAGTGGTCGCCTTTCTGGTTCTTTGTGCTGGTTCCTTTAGATTTGGCACTTTCTTCCAGAAGGCTTCCATGAACATAACTACCCCCTTGGGCTAGTTCTTCCTTTTTTGCCATCGCATAACTGCCTATCACGTCCATCAGATCGGCATAAAAGCTCGGGCATTTTCTCCTTAGATCAAAGAAAAGTAAAACTGCCACCACGGCCTCATCGTTAGGATTGTGAACCCCTGACACTTCTTGGGAAAACCTGTCCAGGTAATCCTTCAATAATTCATTCTTTTCTTGCTTGAAGGTGGTGAGGTGAGTCACTGTCTTCCTTCTTTGGATATTCCCCATAAACTGTCGCGAGAAGGCTTGGGCTAATTGGTGAAAATTCTTTATTGTTCCTTGGGGAAGCTTCCCAAACCACCTGGATCCCAAATCTCCTAAGGTTTGTGGGAATGTTAAACACATCAGCTGGTCGTCATAAGTGTATTGCGTCATTACACTTCGGAGCTATTTTAAGTGTTCCTTTGAGTTCGTGTTTGCCTTGAACTGTTCAACGTGGGGCATTCAGAACCTCTCCGGGAATCGAGTTCGAAGAATGATATCCACCAAAGGGCTTTCAGACTCATCATCCAATAGGGTTTTTGGTTCCTAGCGATGCTTTAATGCCTCCACCTTCTTAGTCAGTTTCTTTATCAAGATGTCCCGCTCCCTTTCCAGCTCGCCATTCTATCCTAAGCATTGACGGATGGCGAGCCCTTACTGGATCCTATGAGTATTCGCTTTGGTTCGAGCACTCGAGGTGTCGAACCTCAAAGGGTATTTACCTCCTCAATGTCTTCTACAGGGTGGTCGACCACTGTCGTCCGATGAGCTTGACCTATTCCACCCATGGGCATCTCCATGGACCGCATAAGGCTCAAAGTCTGCTTGGTACCAGCCCCGTTTGTTAATCCCTTCACCTTTGTTTCTCCTTCGCCTACGGCTTGCCTGATCTTGTTCACCCGCCAGACCACATTGACCCTATCCGGGTTCCTTATTCTGCTTTAGGGACACATATGTCGTCAAGGTAACTATCTCCGAATGAAGCCTCTGGGTTTGCGATACGATGGGGTACTCAACTTGTATAGTGAGGTCATTCTTACGGTTGCCGAAAGGGTTATCCTGTGCAGGGCAGCGTCTTCAACAACCCTTTTGTAACAGTACTAATTTGTTACAGAGCCTCTAGGGCTGCAAAGGTTGGTTGGTTAGCAAGGGAAATTTTCGTCAATCCCCTATCTATAAAGTTCTCCGTCAACTGGTCTCCTTCGTAGTTCGTGTCCCACAGAGGGCTTCAGTCCTTCTCTGATACGTCTCTACTAGTCTTTTTTATGCTTTTTATTAGATTTCTCATGTTCTTGAGGTTTTTTCCATCAACTAACCCCACCTTTTTCTAGCGCCAATTGTTAACGGTGATTTTTCGTCGAGTGATAAATCAGCAAGCCAACAAGAGAGTTGACGATTGGAGAAATGCTAAAAACATAAAAGAGAAGTTGATGTACATGGAAAACCCATGGATGCCAGTGACGGCGTAAAACATTTATTATGAAAAAGTGAAAATAAAAAAAAATATAAAAATATAAAAAAAGGGTCCACAGCTCTGCTCTCTTTTGATTGTCGTATTTCAGCGTATTTTTCTCATTTCTTTACGGTGAAAATGAATGATATTTATACACATTTTGTAACCCCTAGACTTAATGTGCAAACAGTTGACTAGTAGAATCCCATTGCGATTCTCCTTGTTTGGGTCCTGTATTAAATGTGATTGACATTATGCTTGATTCAAGTTCTAATTCCTGTTGAAGAAAATATGGTTGTTTCCTTATTGAAGTGTTATTTTTGACCCTTATATCTCAACATGATCGCTGCATATTTAGTGATGCGTGCTGGATTTGGAGCTAATAGAATGATTCTTATTGTTGAGGTAGTTCTAGCCAACCATAATCTTATTTTGGCAAGACTCTCTTTTGGTCGAGCAGTTCTTCTTGGTCTCTACTGTTTGTTCGTTCGGCAAGGCTTCCACTTGAGCAGTGGGTTGGATGATTCTGTCAACATGGTATTGCTGTTTTGCCATGTTAGCTTATAAGGATGACACATTACTTATACAAAATTCTCCAATAACAATTACAATAAAAAAGAAATAAAAACAAGAAATGTGATATTAAAAAAAAAAATAATAATAATAATAATAACAAGAAAAACAACATAAATAGTGGAAATTATAATATTTATTCTTAAAAAAAAAAATTACAATATAATTTTATAATAAGAAATTTTGTTTGTATTTATAATGAAGTCACTTTAAATTTATACAAAAATAATTGATTAACAAATATTACTAGATATGTTTTTAAATTTTTTTTCTTCTGCCTGTTGGTAAATTATTGATTCTAAATAAATTAAAACTATAGAATAAAGAAAAATACTAAGGATAAAATAAAATGACTCATAATAATAAATAGACTATTTTAATACAAGAAATTAAATTTTGAGATTTTTGGGTTTATTGATCGGATGCATTAGATATGTAAAACTAAAATTATTAGAAATAAGAAAAATTAAAATAATAATAGATAATTTACGTTAAAATAAAATAAAATTAAGTAACTACAAATTAAGAGTAGTTAAGTAGTTGTATTTTTTTGATTGGATGTGTTAGATATGTCAAACTAAAATTATTAGAAATAAGAAAAATTAAAATAATAGTAGATAATTTACTTTAAAAGAAATTTGAATTAAGTAACTACAAATTTTGAAATACCAGCCGTACTAATTGATGTAGTGTGCTATGAAAAGTGTTATCAATTATATACATATAGAGTAATTTTTCAATGAAGACTGTTTACAATGCACACTTTAAGCACATTTAATGAAATTAAATGGAATATATTGAATTATGATTTGATTTTTATTTGCATCAAAAGAAAATTAAAATACACATTTGGTAAAAATTTAGAAATTTTTTGGATTTGAAAACCATTTTTTTCTTATATTTCCCTATTTTTAAATGTTTATCTTCAAAACAAATCAGAAACAATTATGGAAAAATTATTTCTTTCAGAAAAATAAGAAAAAATTTGGAAATTAATTTTTTTCCATAAATGTATTTCAATTTTATGGAAAAAAATAAAAAAAATTTCTGGTGAAAGAACTAATTTTTTCTGATTTTTTTGATAACAAAACATTTTTAAATAGGGAAATATAAGAAAAAATAGTTCTCAAATCCAAAAAAATTTCCAAATATGTATTTAATTTTCTTAGGATGCATACAAAAAATCAAATCAATATTCAATATATTATATGCAATTTCATCAAAGATACTTAAAGTGTACATCGTAAAAGTTCTCATTGGAAAATTAATATATATACATATATATATATATAGAGAGAGAGAGAGAGAGGTGTAGTGCTGTGAAGAAAATAGATATTAAGAGACAATAATTTTTTAAAAAAAAAATTAGATGGACAGACAACAAATAAAATAAATAAAATATAAAAATAAGATACTGTGAAGAACAAACATGGAAAATATATATTAAAGAGACAATAATTTTTAAATATATATAGGTGTAGTGCTGTGAAGAACAAACATGGAAAATAGATATTGAAGAGACAATAATTTTAAAAAAAAAATAAAAAATTAAGATGGACAGACAAGAAATAAAATAACTATAATATAAAAATAAGAGATAAGGAAACTTATTCTGAAGGTTTTTTCTGGTTCAGGTTGATTTATAAAATGATAGATGATGGGGTCCACAAAACCATATGGTTTTCTTCTTATTTGTCTCTCTTTTTGTAATCTAATTTTAGTGGATTGACCCCACTTAGACCGCAAGGTTTCGGTTCCAACCGTGGAACCGGACTGGAATCGAAATCGGATAAACCGAAACCAGAACTGATTTTTTGATTTCGGTTTCGATTCCGGTTCTAAGGTTTAACGAACCAGTCAGTTTGAATTGTCCCTAGAACCGACGGTTCTGGTTTGGTTCGGTTCAAACCGGACGTTTTTTTTTTTTTTTTAACCATTGAGGACGTCATGCCGTTGGGCCTCAACGGCCACCCCTTTAATTTTTATTTTTTTTTCGTTTTGTTGTCTCTATAAATACCCACCCCCCCCACTTTTTTCATTTTTTCTCACACCAATTTCTTATTTTCCTCTCATTCTCTCAATTCTCTCTATTCTCAATTCTCTAAATCTCTAATTCTAAATTTCTAATTTTTATTTCAAGTTTCATTTTCTCAACACTCAACTCTCAGGTCTCCAACAATCTCCACCTCTCCAAGACTCCAAGTTTCCAAGGTTTTTATTATTTATTTAATTTTGCAATTTTTTTTATTTGCAATTAATTTTATTTCCAATAAATTTTATTTACAATTAATTTTATATTCAAAATTCCAATATATTTTATTTCCAATATATTTTATTTGCAATTAATTTTATTTCCAATTAATTTTATTTACAATTTCTCTTATTTCTAATTTATTTAATTTCCGAATAACCAATTACTATTTAGTATTTACTTAATACTAAGTTTCCAATTTCATTTATTTGCAATTTATTTTATTTGCAATTTATCTTATTTCTAGTTACTACTTAGTACTTACTATAATAGTAATAAGTAATTACTATTATAGTATTATAGTATTATAGATTTATAGTATTATTCTTCTAAGTTCTAAGTTTTCAATTATCTATTTCAGTATTTCTCTCCCAAATTTATTCCGTCCAATCCAATGGCAAGTGGTGGAAATGGAAGGGGTCATGGCCGTGACGATCCTAGGCGTTCGATTTCGATGAAAGGTAAAGGTCAAATGGTCGATAATCTCGGTCATAACGGCACCACCTATCACGATTATCTACAACGCCGGGCCTATGCTGAAGACCTAGGCCTAAACATTCATACTCCCCTTTTAACAATTTCAGAACCTGATCATAATGCCACCCCCCCCCCCCCCCCCAGCCCTAATTGACAAGCCAGTCAGAAAATATGTCTGATATTGATACACCTCCGAATTATGATTTTGATACACTGGAAGCAAATGAGGACGAACCGGATCTGAAGCAGAGCAAATCTAATCTATTCGACAAACATATGAGGAAAGTTAGGCAAGAAGATGGAAGCTATGTAACGGCTTGCAATTATTGCAAAAAAGTATATAAGTGGTCCAAATCCGGAGGATATGGCACTTATCGGAAGCATATTCAAACCAAACATCTAGAAGCAGAGACCAGATCGAGGTCACAAACACAAATTCCCAGGTACGCTACTCCTAACCAACAATTATTTCATTATACTGATGAACAAAATAGAGAAGAATTAGCTAGAATGGTAGCAGTAGAACACTTATCATTCGGTTTTGGTGAAAGGGTTGGTTTTATTAATTATTTTCGACGAGAATTAAACCCTGCTGCATGCCGTGTTCCTAGATCCACTCTTGTATATACACTTGAAAAGATTTATGTAAAAGAAAAAAAAAGTTAGAAAGATTTTTTGAAAAATATAACGGTCGTGTTTCCGTATGTGCCAACATATGGACTGACCATTGGCGATCACATTCATACTTGGGCGTCACTTGCCATTTTATGGATGATGCATGGAATATCCAAAAAAGAATTATTGCATTTAGAGTTTTTGATGATTCACACACTGCTCATAATATTGTTAGAATGTTTAGAATTATTTTTTCAGAGTATAAAATTGAGAACAAAATTTTTGCAATTGGTTTTGATAATACTTCTAGCAATACTGCTGCTATTCCATCTTTAATTAATTTATGCAAACCATTTGTTGGTGGTGCATTTTTTCATCAAAAGATGTGCATGCCATGTTTTAAATTTATGTGTTCAAAAAAGATTAGAAACTCTTGATCATTTTATTCTACCTATTAAATAAACCCTTCAGTTTTTATGGAAACATTCTTCTATAATGAATGCATGGGTAAAATATTGTAAACAAATTGGTAGACGTGCCGTTAGATTTGCTCGTGATGTTCCAACACGTTGGAATTCTACTTATAAATTGCTTGCTCAAAGTTATGAGTATGGAGATTTATTAGTTTCTTTTATTCAATTTCATGTTATTGACATTCAACTTTATAAATCTCATTGGGATGCTTGTTACAACGTTTTCAATTTGTTAAAAGTTTTTCATACTGCTACAACAAATTTATCTGGTGTTTATTATCCTACAATTCATTTATTTATTATTGAAAGTCTAAATATTACTGGTGCATTTGCTTGTTGTGAATCCGACATAGAAATAGGGGAAACCGTTAATGCTATGAAGGAAAAATGGTTACGTTATTATAATGAGTTGCCAGATATTTATTTGATTGCCATGATTTTTGATCCACATTGTAAATTAGAACATTTTTGTTATTATCTCAATGGTTATTATAGCCTCCAAGGTTTAAACATAAAATATAATGTTAATGCATGTTATGATAGAATTAAGAAATTATTGTATTCTTTATATGATGAATATCTTTTAGTTTATGGATCCTCACTCAACTTAGATGTTACACGAACACAAACTACACAGCCCATATCATCATCCTCCGAATTTTTGAATTTAGGATATAGTCTATTATCAAAAAAAAACCAAAAAACCTAGATCTTCTTCTTCATCAAGCACTAACAAATATTCTGAGTTTGAATCTTATCTAAATGATTCTTATGAGTTTATAGAAGATACGCCAGAGAAACAATTTGATATATTACAATATTGGAAAAAGTACACAAAGTACTATCCAATCATGGCTATCATAGCCAAAAATATTTTTTCAACACCAGTTACAGTGGCGGTGGAACAAGAGTTCAGCGCCAGGGGGAATATCTTGGATGAAAGGCGTTCATGATTGACTCTGGTGGAACAAGAGTTCAGCGCCAGGGGGAATATCTTGGATGAAAGGCGCTCATGATTGACTCTGAAAGTATTTCAGATACAGGTTTGTGTGGATGATTAGACAAAGGCTCAATATAGACAACAAGAAATCGAACATGAGATAACATACGATTTCTTCAAAGATGACGAACATGGAAGTGGAGCAACAAGTACAACAGGCCCGGAATAGAAGATGTAGATCATGTATTCATGTCATCACAAGTCCATGTCATCAACAAACCTGCAATAAAAGGTAAGAGAACTACGTGGCCTTTGATTCCTCTAAACCCCTCAAGAGGATACGTAGGCAACTTAATTGTAGTGAAAATTAAGTGCAAGGCTAATAACTTTACATTTTTTTTTTTAATTTAATTTTATAATTTATCATTTATTTATTTTATGTTATTTTCAAATTTCGGGTGACCTAATTCCCAAATATCCAATGAAATGTAATATGTAATTTGTAATTTCACATTTTGTGTATTTTATTTTAATTTCCTTTTATAATTTGTATCTTGTCATTTGTTTATTTTGTAATTTGTCATTTATATATTTTATTTTATTTTATTATTTAAAATTACATTATTACAAGTTTACAACTTAGAAGTCTTTTTTTTTAAATTTAAATAAAATTAAAAAAAGGGTTCAGAACCGCCGGTTCCGTAAAACCGGAACCGGCCTATGCCGGTTCCAGTTCCGGTTCCATCCAAACTGGGAACCGGAACCGGAACCGAACCGGAACCTTGCCATCTCTAACCCCACTACCATCATGTATATTTTGAGTACAATATTTCAATCATATATTTATTTATAAATTAATATTATCTTTAGCATGTTATGTACATATATATATATATATATATATATATATATATTTAAAATAAATCATTGACGTGAAGGATCGTTAGATTCATGAATCAATTTCTCCATTAAAAAGAAGGAAAAAAAAACATAGCATTACATAATTAAATGTAAGAGTAAATATACTGAGATCCCTAAAATTGTTTTTTAAATTTTTAATTATCTCCATTTTTAATTTTTTTTAAGGTAAATAAAAAAGTAAAATTTAATTTAATTTTTACTATTTTTAAATTTAAAATTTTTAATAATTTTCTTCTAAATTTTAAATATTTATTAGTTTTATTATTTTTTAGATTATTTCCATTTTTTTAATTTTAATATCTAAAAGAAATTTGATCTTTTCATTAATTAAATTTTAAGAGCAAAGAAGGTCTGAATAGAAAAATGTATACTACTTACTCTTTAACTGCATTTATACCGAATTTGAGGGATCTCAGTAGAGATGCATATTTTTTCCCGGGGCTCCAATTCCTCGCGTCCTAATCGGGGGGGGGGGGGGGGGGGTGGGGATGAAAATCATCCCCAAATTGAAATGGGGATGGACCCCTCCCAATCCCTATTTCCCCATTTATGAGGATGGGAGGGGGGAGGTCCCCCATTCCCATTTCCCTATTTCCCCCAAACACATATAAATATAATTATAATATATATATATATATATATTATTCTTTGAAAACCCTAACTCTCTAAGTATATACACATTTTATGTAAAATGCACTAATTAATTTTATTTTATATCTATAATGAAATTTTTGTTTTTTTTAGTTTAATTTGTAAATTTTAGTTAAATGGAGAAAATGGGGGAACGGGGGACGGGAAAATGAGGAAAAACAGGGAAAAACGGAAAATGGGGAATTGGGGATGTGGATGGCAATGGATATAGGTCCCCACAAAATTCCCCATCCCCATTTTCTCTAAATGGGGAAATAGGGGATTGGTGATGGGGATGGGGGGACCTATATCCATCCTCATTCCCCCAATGCGCATCTCTAGTTCTCAGTGTATTTACCTCTAAAATGAATTTGGAATCCTCATACACATTTATAATTAAGAAGTTATCTAAAAACAAAAAAATTTCCCGCCATCCACAGTAATATAATGAATGTCAACCATAAGGTGGTTGTCTTGGTAGTCTAAAGCTTGGAATTAAATACCCAAGTCCTTGGTTCTACTCCTGACAATTACATTGTAGCCAACCCTCAGGACATTTAGTTCTGCTGATGGAAGGACGGACATAAGGCTAACGTCAGCGGTTCAAATCCTACCCAGACAGGGGCGAGTTCTGATTTACCCGCTTACATCCTTGTGGGGCCAAGGGTGTGGGCTGGGGTTTCATATTTGTCCTACTCCACGATCCAACACATATGCCACAGCGAGTCACGCAGTTGGAGAGGATAGATTGATGGGTGTCTAGACGAAGTCCGGAATCTTGGACGAAGTCCGGGATCCTCGATACAAAAAATAATAATAATGAAGGTCAAAATTGGTTGACTTTGTGTTGCTCACTCAAATTGTTTAAATTAACTTAAATAATTTCACTCACACGCACATACATATATATATATATAGTAAAATCTCTATAAATTAATAATGTTGGCCAGTCAAAATTTAGTAATTAATCCAGTATTAATTTATATCATTGATCCAAGTTAGGATCGGAAAAAATTATTATATTACAGAGATTATTAATTTATCGACTGTTAGTTTATGGAGGTTCTATTTTATATATATATATATATATATGTGTGTGTACAGTTACACACACAATGGCTTTCCCATTAGTGCTTACTTATGTATTTATATAAGTGCATTGTATATGAGCAGTTGATTAAGCATAAGTGAATGTTTGACTTATGAAAAGTAGTTGAATCTAATGGTTAATATTTTAAAAAATGGACAAATATATATAAGTGCGCACAGATAAGAAAAGATATATATATATACAGAAATGTTGAAGTTAGTGCATCCTGATATAACTCCATTAATACGTTGGATGTGGACTATTAGATTTACATGCTTTGACTCAAAGTGTATGTATGCACTTGTCAAAACTTCTCCATAATCAATGGTCAACATGCATTAGTTCTGATGTAGTTACATTAGTGAGCACTAATGTGAATGGGACCGTATATATATATATATATACATAAACAGTTCTTTTCTCCTCAGTGAGTCTTGATATAACTCCATCAGTGTGTTGCATGTGGGCCATAGATCATCAATGTGTTGCATGTGGGCCATAGATTATGGAGAAGTTTTGACAAGTGCATACACTTTGAGTCAAAACATGTAAATCTAATGGTCTACATCCAACGTATTGATTGAGTTATATCAGGACGCACTGACTTGAAAATTTTCCTATACATATATACATATATATATATATATATATATAATATTGTGCCTATTTCTCTTATATTACATTTTGGATCCTTTCTTACTTTTCTTTTTAAATTTAGTTCTCATTAGATATTTATTGAGTTATAAAACAGCCACGTGGTAATTGAATAGATTAATTGATGTAATTAGGTGGCTAAAGAAGACAAGAGATTGAAAATGAAAGAAACTTCAATGTATTAAGGACGATTACCAAATTGGCCCTTGACTTGTTTTTAAATTGCTAATAGTTTGTGACTTTTTCATTTTTGAGCAAATTGGTCCATAAAATTTCGTAAGTGTCAAATTGATCCCTGATTTTTTTTAAACTGGCCAAATTGGTCCCTTTGATCGTTAATTCTAAATGTTGACTTTAACTGGCATCGTAAAAGTACCTTAACGTCCTTAATTTGTCTTAAAGATTAAAACAATCCATTAAACTGTTTTCAAACCAATAAATAAAACTTCCAAATTTTAATAATAAAATTATTTATAAATATTAAATTAACAACAAAAAATATATATTTTCTCAATATATGTATATATAATAATTATAAAAACAAAACAAAACAAAAAAAAAACAAAAAAACAAAAGACAAAAATAGATCATGTAAAAACAAATTTTATACATAATATTTTTACTTAATATTTAGAAATATAAATTAAGGAAAATCAATATTAATTACCAAAAAAAAATAAAAAAGCAGATAAAATCATTGTTAATTAAAATGTTAAATAATATTAACTCAAAATATTTATTTCAAAAATATATATATTCAAAATATTCAAATAAAAAAATTAAAACAAAAAACTTGGTAGCCTCGTGGAAGTTTGGAAGAGCAAATCTCTCTCTCTCTCTCTCTCTCTCTCTCTCTCTCTCTCTCTCCCCTATTGTTTTTCATATGGGTTTGGTTTTGTGTTTGTGTTTCAAAGCTCACACCTTCAACAAATTTGAACACTCAAAACTCAAAGCCTTTTAAAGTGAAATCTGTTTGTTTACTCTGTTTCTCACATGGGTTTTTCAAGTTGTTTCAATTTGATATGGTTGTAGTCTTGTGGAGTACAAAAGGGGTTCGTTAGCCGATGAAGATGGTGCCATTTACTTGTTTTCCAATAGGTGTGTGTTCTTACGGTTGATGACGACCCAATTTGGGCCCAACAGTTGGCCTCCAACATTTAAAAAAAATTATAAAAAAAAAAAAAATTCAGTCTGGAACAACAGGTTTGGGACCTACTGTTCTAGATCGGTTTCAAAATATTTTGAACTGGAACTGGAACTAGAACCTTACAGGTCCGGTTTAAGTTCTGATTCATGTTCGGTTCTTCAACCCACAGTTTCAGTTCGAACCGAACCGTGGTCACCTCTAGATGGTACACATATGTCAATGAATATATTTAATATCAAAAGTACAATTGTATCCTTGAGTTTGTTAAGTTTAACTAACGGAACTAACGGATGGTAGTCAAAAGAACCAATTTGACTCAACACAAAAAGTTATGAACCAATTTGGTCAAAAATGGAAAAGTCACAAACTACTTGGAATTTTAAAAAGTCCAGGGCCTATTTGGTAATTTGCCATATATTAATAGTTGCCAAAAACAATTTTTTTCTTTGCCTCCTAATTTCCAATTATTAATTCAATTTTATGTCAAGATTAGATGTATCACATGTAATTTTACATTAAAATATTAAATACGATGTACTTATTATTAGATCTATACTCCTTTCAAAAAAAAAAAATTATTAGATCTATACTTCATCTTAATAATTCAATAATATTCAACACTCATATATTAATCTAATTATTTTTCAAATGAACAGAATCTCTAAAAAAAAAAAAAACTATGTAAGTAACATTTTATTTCAAAACTTTTCATATAATTAATTTAATCTTTTTATTATTATTGAAAAAAAAAAAAAATCTAGTATCGAATGGGTTAAGAGTCTACCAACAATTGTCAAAATCAGAGACTACATACGTGGTCCGTTTATCTACCTAACAACCAGATGCTGGCCCACGTTGGAACAGGTGGGGTGAGTGCCCAACCTCAAATTTCAATAAATAAATAAATAATGATTTTAACGTTTTATATGTATAATAATTAACACTTTTGTTTGTTGTTTCTGTAGCAAAAACTTTATCATTTTATAGAGAGAAGAGAATTATAAATTTCATTTATTTAATTTTCTTCAAATTTGGGTTCAAAATATACTAAGATGCAAAGTTTGAAGTAGTGCACAACCTCTCCAATAAATTATCTTAGTAGTGTTTTGAATCTCTCATTTACTTATCAAACCAAAACCAAAAAGTATCCGATGTAGTTTTATCTAAGTAATGAAATTAGAGGAGAAATTTTGTCTGGTGGTGGCCGCCATGACTCATGAGTGAAGGTGTGCTTGTTATTCTCCACTTCCTAGCACAGCATTACATCATTAATTCAAACACATTTCATATATATAATATCATTACGTTAAATATTAATCGCTAGTTGACAGTCTTGACTTGTCGTATTCATGTATAGCTTGTACATCGCATACTCGTGATATAAGTCTTTATATATAATTTTAGAGATGGCAAAATTCCCTCTGAGGACAGGTCCCACGGGACCGGTACTTTTGAGGTGGGGATGGGTTTCATTGTTTCAATTTAGTGGAGATGGAGTGGGGATGGGAATATAAAGTTTAACCCGCAATGAGTATGGGGATACTTAGTTAAACTACGTAGTTTCAAATATATATATATATATATATATATACACATTAACTATAACTTTACATCTCTTCACCATTATTTAATATAAAGTGACAAAACAAAATACTATTAAAAAAAAAAAACCCAAATGCAGTTGATCGTATGAAGAGAGAACTAGAGAAATAAATACAACTATTAGATGATTATGGTTATGATTTTCAAACATTTTGACTTCATACTTTATGTCTATGTTTGAAAATGATTGAATTACTTGTGAGAATTATGTTTATGAGATGTTTTTAATAGTTTCTTAGAATTATTTACTGCTTTATATATTATATCATATTTAATAGTTATATATTTATTATTTAAATAAATATATATATAAATTGGGTAAATGGGTGGGGATGGGGAAAGCACTCCCCGTTGTACCCTGCCCTGCCCCAACCCAACCCGCTCCATCTATGGTAAGGTTTTATGAGGGGATGGGTTTTCAAAAAATAAATGGGGCAGGGTGCGGGGAAGGCCACCCCGCCCCGAACCGGCCTAAAAGTGTTTTTTTTTTTTTTTTTTGAAAATTTTATAATTATTTTGTTGTTGAAATTTTTCACAAATTTCTTTAAAACATTTCGAAACTTTATTAGGAATCTTCTTCGTAGAAAAGTTATCAATAAACAAAAAAATATAATAAAAAAAAACAAGATCAAACATTATCTACATAATTAATTTATATATATATATATATATTAATATATATAATATATTGAGACTAATAAAAGTTTTAAAATGGTCAAAACTTAATTAAGCAGTAGTTTTATAAACATTTTTAATGCTGAGAATAATATTTTCGAACTCAATGAAAACATGTGAGTTGACAACATATTTTAGAACTTTTAATTTTAATTTTGGTACAATAATATATAATTCCAAAGACTCTAATTAAAAGAGAAATTCAATATACAAAGTTTGCAACCTATATGGCAGCTGTCATGAGGTCCACTACGTTTTATTTCAATAATAGCCATCCAAGTTTTTGGTGGTTGTGGCCAATTTTTGGACATTGAAATTTGAATATTGTGAAAACCTAGGTAGCACGGATACGGTACGATACGGGAATACGGTAAATCTTCAAAAACTAGGATACGGATACGGCAGGATACGTCGATTAAAATAATATATATTATTTTTTTTAAAAAAAATAATAATATATGAAAACATATTTGATAATTCATTCAAAATCAAAACATATTAAGAATCCAATTAATACATGTCACATATCTATGTAAGTTATAACAATGTAACATATTACAGGATCTAAATAAAACATATCACATAAGTTGTAACATATTACAAAATCCAAATAAAACATACGTCACATAAGTCATAACACATTATAAAATCTAAATAATACATAAAAAATAAAAAAAAAAATAAAAAAATAAAAACTCATAAAACATATTCTAAATTCATAATTAACTCTACTATCATCATTCACATTGTTAAATGATCTAGATAATTCGGTCTCTAACTCTTGTTTATCAAGAGAAAGGTTTTTAATACCATGTATCTCGTTATTCTCCATGTCAATGGAATCAAAACCAAAATTTCTTTACAATTTCATTTTGACACCTAAATTTTTGAAATTATAATTTGACCATGTTTTATACTAAAATAATTATAATATTGCCCCAAAAGTATCCTTAATGTATCCACCAAGTATCCTTCAAGTATCCGCCAAGTATCCGCCAAGTATTCGTCAAGTATCCGTTAGTCAAATTTATGAAAAAGTCAACGGATACGCCATTTTATGTATCGGATACATATCCTGAAGTATCCAGAAAGTATCTTAACCGAATACGAGTTTGATACGAGTTACCTCCACCAAATAGAGTATTCATGCTTCCTAGGCGAAAACTAGTCATATTATTATAGGAGAATTGTAAATAACCACCTAACTTTTGATTAAATGCCAAATCAAACCATCTGGTTCGAACAATCAGTAAAACAACCACTACTATCAGTTAACAGTTAGTTGACTTTATATATATCAAATATTACAATTAAATCATTTATTATAAATGGAATAAAAAAAGAAAATATAATTAAAATGTATACTAATAATGATAAAATCAATTTCATACAAAAATAAATTTTTAATATTTTAAAATAAATTTTTTGTTTAAATTTTATAATGATTTTATTGCTTTGTTATAATATGTTTTTATATATTTAATTTTCATTAATTTTTTTTTATTTTCCAACATATTTTTAGTATATTTTTTGTTTAATTATAGAAAAAACCACTTAAATAGTTATAATTCATTAGATTGAAATAAAGTCAACTAACTGTCAACTAATAGTAGGGATTTTTTTTGTTGATTATTCAAACTAGAGGGTTTGATTTGACATTTGATCAAAAGCCATGAGGTTATTTACAATTCTCCCTATTATTATTATTATTATTATTATTATTATTATTATTATTGTTTAAGTATTATACTATTATATAAATTGAAATTTTTTTTAGGATAAAGAGGACTCGAACCCCGTAACCTCGTGGTATAGATGTGAAGGGTTTACCATCAGGCCAATCTCATTTCATCACTAGTTATATTATTTTGATACCAATATATAAATAAATATATATGTATATATATATTTATTTATTTATTTATTTGGCGAACATTGATGGTGATTGTGATTTAATTATTATTCTGGCTTTGATATATATTCAACCAAAATTGACTCTTACCAATTTGAGTTTGGTGCACATTTTTATTTTTTATTTTATTTTTTTTAATAAAATTGGACTGACTTAAGGGGAAAAAGCATCACAACCGATCATATACTGAAAAACTCATAAGCAGTATCTATATATATAAAGAAAAGTAAAGAGCGACAAAAGCAACTATTATTGGTGAATGATTGACAAGTCAGCATGATTACCAGGAAATACAATGATTAGATATGTCGTGTCATCAATGTTGAGAAGAAAAGACTAACCATAGATGGCTAATAGCTGATCCCAAGATCTGGTTAGGTCTACCCAGATGGTCAAGGAAAACTAGCTGATCGGATAAAGATAACCTGGTCGGGGAAGCTAGCCAATCGGGTAAAGGTAACCTGATCGGGACACTAAAACCAATTGGGGGAAAGAGTTTGATAAAGGAGAAAGAAGATTTGGTCGAGTCAAATAGCTGATCAGTTAGGCAAAACGGGGGAAATGTCAGAAGTAATTACGGTGCGAGGACGTAGGAAAAGAATCACACTCAAACAAAGCATCTTACAGGAGACTTTGATAAGGAAAAAACTTTCCTTGAAGGTTTCAGAATCCTAATTAGGCAACAAATTTATCTCATTCAATGCGACAGATATATGGAATAGGAAAAAGGATTAAGACGGCTCCGATAAGTTAGAGTCCATTATAACCTTACCAACTTTCCTTACTTATACATCAAGAATTAGGGTTCTATACATGTATAAATAGACCCTAAAAACACCATAGTAAAAACTAACAAAACAATACACGAAAAGTAAGAGAGAGATTGAGTGTGTAAACATAAGAATTCATAGTGAAGTTTTTTCTCGTCGTCTTCGGCAACCATGGTTTTTTCCCTTTCTGGGTTTTCCACTTAAAATCTCTGTTCTGCATGATTGATTTCTATTTTTACTTTACAATTCGCTTATCAATTCATACAAACTTGTTGGACATGTGCTTAATTCTACATAACCCAAAAATCATCGTCAATAGCAACAAAGCACAAAGAACCATGGGAAAACAACCCCAAACAAAAAAAGGCATGCAAGCCACACCAAAAAGAAAAATAAAATCAAGAAAAACGAAAAGACTCTCGGTCCATACAGTCATTAACTAAGGAAGAACAGAATTGCAGGGTAGAGAACCTCCAAGAATCAACCTGAAGCTCCAAAACATGTTTAGAAAGCACATCTACAACCTAATTCCCCTCCCTAAAAATATGGGAAACCTAAAAATCCATCTACAAGATTAGGAAGATGCAATGCGCCATTGCTGCCACGCTTAACAAACCCTCCAAGGAACCATCTCAGAATAAGAAGAAACAAGCTGAACCACATAAAAAGAATAGCTCACAAGCTAGATCTGAGGCCACTCATCCTTCCAAGCAAAATTAATGGCCAATGAGGCTGCCAGAAGCTAGGCCTCAAACGTGAAAACTTGACCAAGAGGAATAGCAAAGCAGCATTTCACAAAGGCTCTGCAGTTCCGAAAGATACCACTACAACCACCAACTCTCGAAGAGCCTATAACAGCACCATCAATATTCACTTTGATCCTACCAGGAGTCGGAGTCGACCAAACCACACTCTTGGTCACCAAAGCTTTAGAAAGATGACCCTGAAGACCAAATCAACGAAGAATCAAAAGGTCGTCCATATAATTACGCATACAACCAATCTTCAGGCGATTAGCCTTTGAAACAGCACACCAAACAAGAGAGAGGAATGATCTAAAGTCCACCGACTTCCCTTTAAAGATCCACTGATTATGGGTAGTCCACACCTCCCAAAGCACTGCATGGATAGCCACCTTACATAAAGTCCTAACCTGCTCACTAAAGGAAACCGACATGGCCTACAAGAAGAAAGATTGCTAAGTTTTGTCAGAGACTGTTGGAAAGTCGATAAAATAACCTCCCAAAAAGCAACCGACAAGGGACAATGATGAAAAATATGATCTGCTGATTCATGACTAACCTCACAAATATTGCAACGAGAAGCCAACTGGAAACCAGACCGGTAAAGGCGATCCTCAGTAGGAAGCTTGTTCAACATAAGTTGTCGAGTCAAAGCTAAGCAAGAAAGGGGGAATAAAACGAAACCAGACATCTCTCCACCAGATAACCTGAGGAATATCACAAAAAACTAGGAATAAGCAGCCTTTCAAGAAACACGATTTTTATATAATATATATAGTAACTTTCTAGTGAGAGATCTATTACTTTAATTTCGGTAAGGACTTTGATGAAATCACATCGATTTTTATGAATTTTGATATGAATTTTTTTATAGATAATAAGTTCATTGAAATCTACCTATGAATAAAATTTGAGAATTTTTCCAGTATTAGAACCTTTAAAAAAAAAAAAATTTCCTCCATTTCTCTCATTTTTCTGATGCCTTCATATTTAATAAAATAAGAATAAATAATTCTAAGGCTTGAAGAATTCTCAAATTTTATTCATACGTAGATTTCATTAAACTTATCATCCATAAAAAAAAAAAATCAGATCAAAATTTATAAAAATCGATGTGATTTCATCAAGGTTCTTACCGAAATTAAAGTAAGGGATCCCTCACTATAAAGTTGATATATATATATATATATATGTATGTATGTATGTATATATAAAATTAAACCATTAAATAAAAAAAAAACGTATACAATTATCATTTAGACATTACTATATAAAGGGGGAGTAATGCTAAGCTGTCAAAAGTCATGCTCAAATGATATAGCATGTGAGTTATCAACATACAGTAAATTATGAAAGTGAAGTTGAAAATTCACTGTCACATCATTTGGATAACCTAGCATTACTCATATAGCAAGGGTTAGAATAGTAAACTAGTAAAGTTTGTTGGACATAACATATATTATTAATTCAATTTAAAATTATATATTAATTAATTAATTATAGAATGGTTCTCTTATAAAGGATCCCTTATTTTATTTGCAATATGAACCTTAATGAAATCACATAGATTTTTATGAATTTTTTTTTTTTATTTTTTTTATGGAAGATAAGTTCAATGAAATCTATCTATGAATAAAATTTGGAGATTTTTCAAGCACTTGAACTATTTTTCTTGAATTTTCCTATATTTTGTCCATTTTTATGATTCCGTTGTACTTAACAAAATCAGGATAAATAGTTTCAATGCATAAAAAATTGTCAAATTTTCTTCATAGGTAAATTTCATTAAACTTATCATTTAAAAAAAAATTCAAATCAAAATTCATAAAAATCGATGTGATTTCATCATATTCTTTACCAAAATTAAAATAAGTGATTCATTAAGAGAGAACCACTCATTAATTGTATATACTAACAATTTAATTTATTTCCCAAATTTAATTAAAATTCCGACAATATCGTAATCAGGCGGTATATTAAAAAAAAAAAAAAAAAAAAACTAATTCTAGACAATATAAAAAATTAGTTCAAAACCAAATCCAAATGATATGACTAAATGATTTGTTTATTAACTAAATCATTACTTGAGTTAAATTTTTGTTAACTATTCCGATCATATAATATTACTCATTAAAAAATTAAAAGTCGGATAAGAAAAAATTTCATGTTTGAAGAATTTCTCGTTTAATTTTACTCATAATATAATATGTACCACACATGACAAAACACAAATTCTTCTATAATTTTAGGCCAGTTATTGCCCATTAATTCTTGTGTTGATGTATTTACCAACCACATCCTATGGCTTACGTGGGGCCCATAAAAAATCAGTGAGCCTCTGATCATCAGCTTTCAGGGTTTTGATAAATAACAGTCCACCAACAGATGAAGAGAGAGCAGTGGGGTCCACTACTGTGAGATAACGACACATGCCAAAATGAGAGGTACGTCGGTAGCCGTGGTAAATGCGATTCTACTACCTTTGTGACTTTGTGTACACTGTTTTTGCACATGGGTACTTCATATTTAGTAATTTATAGATGTAAAGGATGCTTGCGTGAAGTCCATGATCCAAAGTAAATCCGTGAGGGTAAATGCGGACAATATTTACTTGGTAGGTCTGGGCTATTACAAAAGTATCAGAGCAGACTCGCTACCCGGTGTGGATGTGGATTTTGATTTGTAATTATATTTGGACCCTCATAAGGACGCAAGGTCCGAAGGGGGGTTGATTGTCACATCCCACATAGCTAGAGAGTGACGTCCATGGATTTTATATAAACATTGGTCTCTCCTAACTAAGTAGGCGCGTTTTGGGCCATGGGTGAAGGATGACAAATCCGTGAGGGTGAATGTCGCGTGTGTGAAGCCCAAAGCGGACAAATCCGTGAGGGTGAATGTCGCGTGTGTGAAGCCCAAAACGGACAATATCGACCCCACCGCCTAGCGTCTAAGGGGACTAGTTAGGGACTATGCAAATGGCCGAAAGTGGACCGACCGACGGCCAATCAGAATTTTTTTTAAAAAAATATTTTTATTTTCTTGTAATTGAATAAATATCATAATATTTCATATATTTTCATATATTGATTCTAAAATAGAAAATTAAATTCCAAAAAACTCAATATTGACTATTGAGAATGAATTCAAGTCAAAGTCAAGTCAGCTAAATTAGTGTTGTTGTGGTAAGCTCAATGTATGGGATTATTTCCTAGGCCACACCAGCTATATTCCACAGATTCTCTCTTTCTCTCACTCTCTCCAACTCAATTATGTTCTCATCTTCTCGATCTTCTTCTTCTTCTTAACTCTTCAATAGTACACCATTAAAATTCAACACAAAATACAACAAAAGACTTCCATCCACTTTTGTCCCCAAAATCCCTAATCTTCAAATCCCTAAATTTCTCTCGTCTGACATAACTCACCAAACAAATTGAAGAAGAAGAACTCAAGAAGGACTATCACGACCGACCGACGGCGATGAGCGACGGAACCGGAGGCGTCGTCGGCGAGAGAAGATAGCTCAAGAAGAGTTGTGTTTTGGGTTTCTACTTTTTTGTCGAAAGCAGTATTGTGATTGCGAATGGTTCTCTGTTGAACCAAATTTCTTTTTTGTCTCCAGATTTTTTTTTTTTTTTTTTAAAAGGCACAAGTCGGCCAACATCGATTTGACCAACTAGGCCGACTTCCAACGACTTTCTCTGACTTGCCTGTTTTCAGCCTAGTCACGTCGACTTCCTCCAAATCGAGGCGTCAGTCCTCCGACTAGCAACTAGGCGCCAACCAGTCAGCCCTAGTCGGCGACTTTTACAACATTGGTTAAAAATAATCATTATTAATGTGCATCCAATTACCAATTGATACATCATATGTCACATGTGTTGTGCTGGAATAGTTATAATAGTGGTTGTGATGTCTAGATATACATACGCATTCATTGTCTTAGGTGCGTATCTCAGCTGGTAAATAAATGAACTTGGCGTTTGGACAAATGACTTCCAAGTCAGTAGTTCGAATCCTATTAAGGGAAAAGGCTTTAAAAATTACCTAATCTAGATAGATTGGTAGATAGATACTATATATATATATGTTTATATATTGTGAAATTTGAAAATTTAAAATTTTGCTTAAAAATTTTAATTTTGTAGATATTTAATAAGCGGTCTCGTTCTAATCAGTGCACATTAATGTAACTACATCAGTACCAATGTATGTAGACCACTGATTATGGAGAAAACTTGAAACGTGCATACATTTTGAGTCAAAGTATGAAAATCTAATGGTCCATATCCAACGCACTGACGAAGTTATATCAGTGCGAACTGACGAAGTTATATCAGTGCGTACTGACTTAAACATTTCTATTCAATAAGTGTGCCTCAAATTCGATAGGGCAGTCGTCAAATACTATAGCGTATACATATAATTGATATAATAAAGAATATGATGATGTTGGTTAAGTGGTTTGTCCTTTATACCTATACCATGAGATTGTGAATTCAAGTTTGTATCATTCCTTTAAATCCTTAATTTTTTATTTTTTATTTTTGAATTATTACAATATTTCAAAGTTAGGGGAAAGGGTATGAATCAAATCCATAACTTCTTGGATCTATGTTGTCTTACTATTGAGTCAACCTCATCTTATCTAAAATTTTCTAATTCTTAGGGACTCAATGTCATTATGTTATTATTATTATTATTGAAGGAATACATTAAATTTTTTTTTTTTTTTGGATAATTATCCCGGTGGCCACCAATTTGTTCCCACACTATCAAAATGGCCATTAGATGGAGATTTTGTTTCAGAATGACCCCTTTTAACGAAAAGTATGACACTAATGGCCATTCTATCTAATTCTGTTAACTTACCGTTAAATGAATGACATTTTGGTAAATAAGGGGATGACGTTAATTTATTTTAGTTTTTTTTAGGAATCAATATTTTCTTTTGTTTTTTAAAACGAATAATTATATTTAGTGTGTGTAAATACGTATAGCATATCTCAAACATATATATATAGGAAGTATCGGAGAACACAATTTTTGACACGATTTTGTAGCATTTAGATCAATTATATGTTAATGGTTTAGATTAATCCATATGTCACTCGTTTATTTTCAAGATTTTCTATAGATTTTTCCTTTTAAAATTGTTTCTCTCCTTGCTCTTCTCTCTCCTGTTTTTTCACTCTCATTTTTCTTAATTAATTTATTTCTTCTTCAATCTTCAGTTTTCATCTCATCCTACATCCTTTAACTTGTGCCCAAGTTATTGAACCAAAAACTTGATGTGTAAAATCGTGTTATAAAAACCTAACTCGCAAGTGCACGAATCGTGAGATAAGTACAGCGACAAGTAGGGATCGTTCCCACGAGGAAAAGCGAATTATTGATTAAACTAATTCTAATTAAAGCTAAGTAAGTAATAGTGTCCAAGAGATTTTGAGATTGATTGATTGATTTAGAACTAAATTAAACTAAGAAAGCAGTTTAACAAAGAATTGATGAATGTGATCAAGAGATGGAAAACTAGGTAACCGATACTCCCCATATGCAATACTCAATGTTCATTAACTAACTCCATTAAATAGGTTCAATCCAAATTCAAAGTTCATTCTCATCTTAATTATGGTATTACCTTAATTCCTCGGGATTTAACCACGTGTTCTTAATCATAACTCACCCTCGTCAAAGGTGTAAGCTATAACCAAGAACCCATTACATGCAAGAATTATAGAACCAAAATTGTCTCGCATTAATTCATATGTCGAGAACAATCATACTCATTCAATTGAAAAGTAATTAAGACAACCTAAATTCCTCTAGCGCAATCTCAATTTATAAATTATCGAAACCCTAGACAAGTATCAATTAATTTCCATTAGATTAATGCAAGTCAAGAGTAAGACATATAATGAATTGAACAAATCTAAATCCGAATTGATTAATAAAGATATGGAGTTTGAATCATAACATGAGCATTACATAGGTTCACATCAATCCCCTAGTATAGAGTTAGTTACACATCATGGAAATAAAAAGACAAGAGATAGAAAAGATAAAACTCATTAAAGCCTTCAATGAATTCTTCAAATCTTTGATGTTGAACTCCTTCGCCTTTGAATCTCCTCCGTGTGAAGATGGATGATAGAGTTGAGTAATGGTTTTGTGTCAGAAAAACCCTCATCTGAAGTCTCCATCTGTGCCTTTTAAATAGGCCTTTTCAAAATAGGTCAATCAAAGTCCTGAGAGAAATAGGAATGCGCAACACCACCCCTTGGACCACTGACTGGACAAGTTGCATGCGCAGTGGTCCAACAATTCAAACACTTCTGGACTTGAATGCCGGCTAGACCGCTTGGGAGGCATGTGCCTGGCCGGCGGAAATTCTTGAATCTTCCTCTGCTGCTGACCGTTGGGTAGACAGCCTGGGAGGCATTACATGGCCGGCGGTCTGGCTGGCAGAAATTCTTTTGCTGACGACCGCTGGCTGAACCACTTGGGAAGCATGCGTCTAGGTAGCGGCCTAGACCACGGTAAAAGACAGTTTTGCCCTTTTTCAACACTTTTTTAACTTTAATTCATCCGCAAACAAATTCTTCTGCAGTGCTAAGGAAAGCATCCTATATAGGCTTAACAAACACATCAAACCACCAAAAAGGACTCAAAGGACAAGCATAAAACATAGGAAAAAGGGTGAAATATTAGCATAGAATTAAACTAATCAAATACCCTCAAACTTATCTTTTGCTCGTCCTTGAGCAAAACCTAAAAACCTCAACTAAGAAGAAAATCTAAATCCTAACTAAGCCACTTTCGTAGGGAACACGATAGCATTGAGTGCATTCTACAAGCCTTTAAACCTTTAGGAGTCCCTAGTAGGAGGAGTTTTTTTCTCCTGAGGGTTCTCAGCTATGACACCCACAAACATATCCCATAAAACCCAATCATTCGAGATGCAATCAATTCGTGTCCATACTAAAACAATGCATGAAAAAGACAATAAGTAAAGACTAACATTAAGTCGCAAAATTGACTGCATTGCTCAGTTTTTATTGAAAAGCCCAAACTCAAGATACTCAAGCATCAAAAACACATTCGCTCAACGCCATAGATGTAATTCACCTCAACTCTAATTCTCACACGATATCGCTCATATTTCACACAGAATCTAGGCAATTCACTCATCAAGCATATGCGAAAGAAGTTATGCATAAAAAAAATCCAAATTATAATCGCATATGAATGTATCATTGAAATAAAGCTTGATTTGTATGTCAAAAGATCTCACGAAAAGAATCGAACATTATGAACAAGATAAACAAATGATGCATTTCTACTTTCCTAGCAAGGATAACTAGCTTATCAGTTAGACATTTCATAAGGTTGTAATAGGGCTACTAGGTAACGATTTAAAAAAGAACCAGTAATTGGAATTCAAAAACCTAGGATCATCCAATGAGAATCTTAAATTACCTTTACGGCTTTGTACAAACTCTTAGGTCTTCATTGACTTCCATTGTAAGTGGAATAATGCCACTCACCATCTGTTCTAGTCTCGTATTTCTCCATCCTTTCTTACTAACTCCTTCGAGAGTAGGTACAACAAATCAAATGATTGACTTATTGTATTCTTTAATATCCTTTCTCTGATTCTCACCACTCACCATTCATTTTGGTGGCAATTTTTTTTTTTCATTTGATTTGAGAATCAGAGATTTACAACACTTTGCTAAATTCAGACAACATTTTTGGATTGAATGTAGCTCCTTATTGGTCTCAGATCAATTTCTACCCCTTCCACGTGCAGAACTATTGTAATTCCTTCACATTCTCAAGGCATGATCCCAAGCTATATGGTATGGCAAAATTATAGGCTTACTTGGGTTACAGTTAATGTGGTGGAGAAAGAAAAAGGCTATATAGTGTTTGGCTTCAAACAGGGCTATGGAGCACACACATAAGGTAGGAAATATTTAAAGCCTTTTATGTAGTTCAATCACACATAGCCTAACATCACTTCCACTGGCTCATCTTACTCAAGATAAAAATTATCAAGTGCAATCTTTTATGATGTATGTTCTATAATGCTCAATGTCCAACCTATAGAGATCAAATTTACTGCTAAGAACTTACTGAGTGTTTAAAGAAGTAGAAACAAAATATCCCTCATAATATGTCATTTATGTATGCTTTTTTTTTTTTTGGCTTAGTGAACTCACAAGGGCGGTCTCCACTATTAATCATGACTATCCAACTAAGCATTCTATCCACTATCTGTTAGGGGTTTTGCCCTAAAGCTTGTAATTTGTAAATGTGAATTGAACATAAATAAAAGAAGTAGTTTATTCATTCAAATTGTCTCATACATTTATATATAACATGTGTATTTAATATCCAAGATTGCCGGATGTAATCTCTAACTGAGTATATGAGTGTCATATACATAGGTATTCAGTTTGAGATGAGCAATCTAAAGAGTCCGTAGATAACAAATAGAGTTGGGTATTTTATTTGTGGTTAATTTATAGCTGTGGTCCATTCCGTAATGTACGATGGTCTTAACCTATACTATTCATATGGTAATATGAGAATGGAGGCACCTTATATGATATGATTATATAGGACTGGGCCATGATCTATATGAATCTCTCACCAAGATCCGTTACAATATAAGATTCATATATGTCAACAAATGATGACTATATATGTGTGATCTTAATCTTGAGTGTCTTATCGACTCCTTTAGGTTGGATCGTGGTTTTTGATATACCATAAATGAGGTCGGAATTGTATTCCCGGTCAATAACTTCGTATGTTGGAATTGCGGTTTGGCTTGTGGCTGAGAATGTTTGTACATAATAGTGGAATCCACTCCTTCTTACGAAAAGTAGATGGTAGTTCTCTTAAGGGTTGATTCGGGGCTTGAACAATATGAGCGCTCTTCTAATTCCGTAAGGAATGTAGGATTTATTGTTCATTAGAGAATCAATGGTACTTAATGGAAAGATATAATTAAAGGGGTATAACAGACATTATGACCTAGCTCTAATTATGAACTACTTGTGGAGGATTATACCATATGTAATAGCTATATCGATGGACACCAAGAGTTATTGGTTTGTGTAAAAACGTCTACAGTTGAGAGAGTGCAGCTTCAGGTTTTTAGTGGAATAACACCAAAGTTAATAATCATGAAATATTAATTAAAGAGATTAATTAATTATTTCTAAGGATTATTGGAGCTCAAAATATTGTGGGTCCATTAGGTCCCTTTGCTAGCCCGATCGATTTATGTAACAAGGGTCATGGTCAATTAATTGGATTGCCTAATAAATTGTGTTACGAAAGTAACACGTATATATTTGAGAATTAATTGAATAATGGGATTATTTAATTAATGAATTTAATGATTATAACAATTAAATAATAAGATTATTTAATTATGTTATTAATTATTGATGGAGGGTGTTAGTTGATATTTATATTTGAAAAATGGGATAATATGATTATCTTATTTTTAATTAGTTAAATATTAATTTTGAATTTAAATAGTTTAAAATCAAATTAGATGATATCTATTAAATAAAATAAAATAAAGATTTTGTTTTAAATTAAAAAGATATCATTAGTTGTTTATATATATATATATATATATATATGATATATATGGCTTAAGAAAACTGACATAGGTCAACACAACAACACACATCAATTCATAAAAAAAAAAAAAAAAGTAAAAAAAAGAAACATATCAGTGCTTTGGCCAACTATAAAAAAAAAAGGAAAATTTTTTTTTCTTGCTTTTAACATCAGGTGGCCGCATACTATACAAAAGGACAAGAGTTGTATTTTGTGTGTTTTCTTTCTTTTTCAGGTTCCTGAATACCGTGACGGGCCCACACACTGTTACCAATCCCGGATCATAGTGAGGAAGATCGAGTGGTTCAAATCAGAAGCAGATCATATTAAAGTGAAAGAGCCTCCTACGTAGGTATGAAGAAAATTGTTTCTTCTCTTCTCTTCTCTCTTATATATTTCGATTTCGATTTCTTATTTTTACTGTTTCAAAAAATAGATCCTAGGATTTACTAATCGCAGTATTTATTTATCAAAATAATTTATTTTTTTAAAGTTCCTTCCGCTGCGCGATCAGTAAACCGAGGTCCCAACACTATCACATCAAGAGCATGTCATAAATTTTGAAAATTGCAATGCAATACTCTAAGCGGCAAAATGCTAGTTTAAACCCAATGATTAAAGCACATCATTTCTAAAGCACGTATCAAAGCATCTCATCATGGTCCAAGTAAGAACGACAGACTCTAAAAACAACTAAAAACTTGACTCAAGACTCAAACGTCTCACCCCCAAACCTAAACTCGACATTGTCCTCAATGTTGACAATCAAGAAAAGAAAAGAAGTGAGAGACACACTAAAGAAAAACTGGAAAGAAATCTGCAATAATCAAAGAAACAACAGAAATATCCGACAAAAAAAAAAAAGAAAACAAAAGAAAATGAAAGTTTAAAAAGAAAAAGAAAAACATATCCTGCTAATATGCTCCGCTCTCATTGGAAAGGTGAAGAATCTTTGTGCCCTGGTCGGATTCTCTTTGGTCGTCTTGCATTGGCACATCATCATCAAAGTTCATCAATGGAGTGAATTGATCGAACTCTCTCGGCTGGAAATCAGACTCATTGGCCCCATAGTACGGGTCAGGAAACTAGGCCTAGGATGGCACACCACTACTACTAGCCACAAAAAACCGGCTAGCCATCAACGAGCGTAGCTCCTCAATGTTGATTGCGTCACCTGTCATTAAGCAATGTAACACACGTGCCTGGTCAAAAAAAATCTCTGAATGGTGCTGAGATGGCAACAGTTAGTACGTCAGGAAAAGGTTCCAGAAAGCAACATCTACATGCGTATCTCGCTGGAACAGCTTCACTACGTTATCCCATTGGTCTAGCCCATCCAATCTAAGGACTACAGCTAATCTCCCTCTGTACTGGTCAATCTCCTCAATGAACTCTATTATAGCCTCACCATCGATAACAACCTCCGGAGCGTTAAAGAACTGGTTTATGGCCTCCGGGGTAATATGAACCTCAACACCTTGAACCAAAACTGGGCCCCCAGCTTGAAACCTATCTGCTACGGCGCAGACATAATATTCTGCCACAATACTCTTGTTTGGTCTTAGCGGTCGTGCGACGTACCTGCCCCAACGACAGTTTGCTACCACTGTTAGAATAGGTGTCTGTAGCAGGATGGAGACATCAATGCCTATCTCTACAATCCAAGGCCGTCTTAGGAACTTGCTAACACGACCCTTGAAATCCTTGTGATATGCCTGCCTCGGTGTCACCTGTCTTTTTCCTTTATCAGTTGAACTAACCCGAAGACGCTTTCTTATATGATTTTTCGCCATCTGCACAAAAACAAACCATAATAAACTCACTAGAATTTCTGCAAAAATTCGACAGCACTCTGTTTAAAAAATTCACACCAATATCACACAATCCATGACACATATGCCAAAATTTCCCAAGCACACCTAAGTTAAATGAAATTCTTAGTTCATCATACTTTCTTAAACATAACCTAGCATTTCCAATTGTTTATGGCATTAATTTATCTAAGCAAAACATCCAATTTCTCATTTAGCAATGGAATTCGAATTCCACATATATCAAGTCAAAAATCCAACCACAAGTACTTAATATACCAACAAAATTAATTTCAATGAAACCAAATGGTTAATAAAGCATGGAATCCGAATTTATAGCACAAAATTTCTCTAACTCATCTCTAATTCACTATAAATCACAATGTAGATCATATTGAGCATATCTTGATTGAGTATAGCATTAAAATCAAGAAGAGAGTGAGAAAAGAGACATACCTTGATCTTGATTGAGACAAATGAGAAACAATAGAGGTTGAAGGAGAAGAAAAGGAAGAAAGGGAGAGGGAATGGCATTATCGGTTTGGAGTAATGAGTCACACTACTATGCAACAGTTCCCTTTAAATAGGACCAAAAAAATTTTCCCTACCATCGGCCAGACACTATGCTTAGGAGGCGGTCTGGGTGGCGGTCAATAACAAAATTGCTTACCTTTGGCTGAAATGCACCGTTTCACTTATTTGCTCAATGTCTCAATTACCGCCGGCCAAACACGAGCCTAGGAGGCGGTCTACCCGGCGCTCAACACCAACCGTGTAGTTCTCCATTTACCGCCGCCCAAGCAAGAGCATGAGAGGCGGTCTACTTGGCATTCAACTCCAGTGGTTCATGTCTTTATTTACTGCCGGCCAGACACTGTGTCTAGGGGGCGGTATACACGGCGCTCAACTCCAGCCGTGTAATTCTCTATTTACTGCCGGCTAAGCATTTGCCTAGGAGGCGGTCTACCTTGTGGAACTTCAACATTTTCAGTCCAGACCTGACCCTACTCAATTTCAACAAGCACATATAAAACACATTTGCACCCAACCTAACATAATAACATATTGCACCCTCAAACCTGAATTGAATAACACTCTTTAATAAGCTCAAGTCTAATATAAATGATATTCAATTGAGTCCGGGAGTGCTCGAGACTCACACTAATTATCAACTCAAAATGAAACAAAGGATAAAAGTAAAGAAAATAATACCTAGGTGTGTTGCCTCCCACCGAGCGCTTTATATAACATCTGGGCAAGACGCGCAGGAGCCTTACGGCTCACAGAAACGGATCCACTTTACAGTAGACTCCATAGGACAACCTCCAAGATAAGGCTTCAGTCTATGCCCATTCACTTTAAATACTCCTCTGCTAGCTCAATTTGTAATTTCTACTTCACCATATGTTCAAATGGCCTAGTCCATTTTGACTTCAATTTTCCAGGAAATAATTTCAACCGTGATTGGTATAACAACACAAGCATCCCTGGACGAAACTCTTTGAAACGAATATTTTTATCATGCAATTTCTTTGTCCTTTCCTTGTATATTTGTGCATTCTCATAAGCATTATTCTGAAGCTCCTCAAGCTCACTCAATTGCAAACTTCTTTCCTCCCCCACTTTATCTAAGTTGAAGTTTAGCTTCTTCAAAGCCCAATAAGCATTGTGTTCCAACTCTACTGACAGATGATATGCTTTACCAAAGACTATCTTATTAGGGCTCATGCCTATCGGGGTCTTGTATGCAGTTCTGTGTGCCCATAATGCATCATTAAGCTTTGTAGACCAATCTTTTTGATTTAGTTGCACAGTCTTCTCCAGTATCTACTTAATCTGTCTATTGCTCACTTCAATCTGTCCTGATGTCTGAGGATGGTACGGGGTTGCCATTTTGTGTTTGACATTATACTTCTTCATTAGCGAGGCAAAAACCTTGTTACAAAAATGGCTTCCACCGTCACTGATGATTGCACGAGGCGTTCCGAATCTGGTGAATATGTTCTCTTTTACAAACTTCACCACCACTTGGCTGTCATTTGTCTTGGTTACGATTGCTTCAATCCACTTCAAAACATAGTCCACTGCAACCAAGATGTAGTTGAATCCTTGTGAGGATAGGAAGGGTCCTATGAAATCTATTCCTCACATATCAAATATCTCCACTACCAATTGGCTGGAAAGAGGCATCTCATCTCTCTTACCTATGTTCCCAGTCCTGTGACACCTATCACAAGAAATACAGAATGTATAAGCATTTTTAAATAAAGAGGTCCAGAAGAAACCTAATTGAAGAACTTTCAGAGTAGTTTTCTTGGCACTAAAATGCCCTCAACATAGGTTGTGGTAGAATTTTAGCAAATCTTACTGCTCTTCTTCAGGGACGCATCTTCGAATAATCTGATCAGCGCCATATTTGAATAGGTATGGCTCGTCCTAAAAATATTACCTGGTGATCGAGATGAATCTTCTTTTTGCTTGTGAGTTCAGGTCAGCTTATTTGATACCATTAGCGAGATAATTCACAATATCTACATACCATGGATCTTTGTCTCTCACAGCCATCAACTGTTCATCAGGAAAATTCTCATTGATTGGCAGAAACTTAGTACTCCCTTCCATGTTCTCATCCTCCACTAATCGAGAAAGGTGATCAGCTACCACATTCTCGGTGCCCTTCTTATCCTTGATTTCTAAATCAAACTCTTGCAACAAAAGGATCCACTAGAGTAATCTCGGTTTCGCTTCCTTTTTTGTCAATAAATATTTCAAAGCAGCATAATCAGAATAAACAATGACTTTGGATCCAATTAAATATTGACAAAATTTTTCTAAGGCACTAACAACAGCAAGTAATTCTTTTTTCTGTAGTGGAGTAATTCAATTGTGCATCATTCAAAGTGCAACTAGTGTAGTAAATAACATGTGGAACTTTTTCTACTCGCTGTCCTAAAACAGCGCCTACATCATAGTCTGATGCACCACACATTAATTCAAATGGAAGAGACCAATCATGAGGCATGATTATAGGAGTAGATGTCAGTTTATCCTTTAAAGATTCAAAAGCATGCAAACATTCATTATTGAAAACAAATGTAGACTGCTTGGTCAAAAGGTAACATAGGGGACGACTAATTTTTGAAAAATCTTTTATAAAGCGCCTATAAAAACCTACATGACCAAGAAAACTTCTTACACCTTTCACCGAAGTGGGAGGTGGAAGTTTAGCAATTACTTCTATTTTAGTCCTATCTACTTCTATGCCTTTATCAGATATCACATGTCCTAGCACTAATCCAGATACCATAAAGTGGCTTTTTCTCCCAACTACGAGTTAAATTGGTCTTAGTGCATCTTTTCAAAACATTAGTTAAGTTATCAAGGCAATGGTCAAAAGAATTACCAAAAACAGAAAAAATCATCCATAAATACCTTAATATACCGTTACAGCATGTCTGAGAAGATTGACATCATGCATCTCTGGAAGGTGGCAGGGGCGTTGTATAGCCTAAAAGGCATTCTTCGGTAAGCAAAGGTTCTGAAAGGGCATGTGAACGTCGTCTTCTCTTAGTCCTCTGGAGCTATGGCAATTTGATTGTATCCTGAAAATCCATCCAGGAAGCAATAATAAGCATGCCCTGCCAAACGCTCGAGCATCTGATCAATGAACGGCAAAGGGAAGTGATCCTTTTTAGTTGACGTGTTTAGCTTGCGATAATCTATACACACTCTCCGTCCCGTTGTCTTCCTTGTATGAATCAACTCATTGTTTTCATTAGCTACCACCGTGATCCCAGACTTCTTTGGCATAACATGGACCGGACTCACCCATTTACAATCAGATTTAGGGTATATGAGACCCACCTTAAATAGCTTTAGGACCTCTTTCTTCACGACCTCTTTCAAGTTCAGGTTAAGTCTTCGTTGAGCCTCTCTAGATAGCTTCATACCTTCTTCTAAACGAATGTAGTGCATACAAATGGTAGGGCTTATTCCCTTGATATCTGCTATAGTCCATCCAATCGCGGCCTTATGTTCTTGGAGTACCTTTAGTAGTTTCTCTTCTTTTTCTGCCTCTAGGTCAGAGAATAATCACTAGAAGAGTGTCATTCACCCCTAGGAAGGCATACTTGAGGTTATAATGAAGTTATTTTAGCTCTAATGCAGTGGGAGAGCTCATAGATGGGATTAATGACTTACTAATCTCATCTTCTATTTCCATACTTACTTCCTCAATATCATAACCTTCTTCTGAAACTTCAACTTGTTGTAGTTCTTTATCATCTTCAAATACATCACAGACCCAATCTAGCAATTCTTCGGACATTCCTTCTAACAATTCATCTTGCACTATTGAATTCACCACTTCAATTGAACTACACTTAGCTGAATAACAATCATCTGCTGCTTTAGGGAACTTAAGAGATTCAAAGACTTTAAATTCTACAGTTTCATCTAATACAATCATCGTTAGCTGTCCATTCCGAACATCTATAAAAGTCTTTGCAGTTGCCATAAAAGGTCTTCCTAATAAAATAGGCTTGCAATCTCTATCCTTAGCTCCTTCATCCATGTCTAGTACTACAAAATCAGCAGGAATGATGAGATTATCTACCTGTACTAGCACATCTTCAACATAACCCCTAAGGTATCTGACAGAACCATCAGCCAACAAAAGCGACATGGTTGTTTTCTTCAGGTCATTTAATCCTAGTTGCTCATAAATAGTGGAAGGCATTAAATGTATACTGGCTCCTAAATCTAACATGGCTCTCTTTAGAGTTGTACCTCCAATAGTAATGTTAATGCAAAAACTACCTAGGTCTTGTAATTTTGGAGGCAACGACTTTTGAAGGACTACATTAGCACTACCGATCATGAACTCTTGATGATTTTCCATAAATATTATTTTGTAGGTATAGAGACTCTTGAAAATTTTTGCATATGCTGGCATCTTCTGAATCATCTCAAGTAAAGGCAAGTTGATATTGACTTTTGAGAGAATGTCATATATGTCTTTGTATGATTTCTCTAACTTGCTCTTTTGCAGTCTCCCTAGGAATGGAACTGGAGGAATATATGGATTGGATGACTTGTGTAGCAGTGGTGAAACTTTGGACTTTTCCACTACTATCTCTTCCTCCTAAGGTATAATGTTCTCTTTAGAAGGACCTGAAACATTAGCAGATTTATTAGAAAGTTCAATATGTCTATCATCAGTTAGTATCTTACCTTTCCGAAGGATTGTCATAGCCTTTGCTTGTTCTGTGTTACTTGGAAATTTTCCATGTTCCATTCTTTGATTAGCCTCGGCTAATTGCCCAACTTGAGTTTCTATCTTCTTCATTGAAGCGTGAAGATATGAAATTGTACCTCATTACTTTGTTGAGTTTGCTTCATATTCTGCTCCATTTGCTCTATTTGTTGCCTTTGCTGCTCCAATTGCTGCCCCATTCACTACTCTATTTGCTGGAGCAAATCTTCTACTGAAGGCTTCTTGAGTTGTGATTCAGAATTTTACTGAGCACCAGTGTTCAGCTGCCTTTGGTTGTTATTGTTGTTGCCCCATTGATTTCCAGTACTCTGATTATTGTTTGACCACAAAAAACTGGGATGATTTCTCCAAACTGGGTTGTAAGTATTGGAATATAGATCATTCCTTGGTTTGGGATTATAGTTATTCATGGCTTGAACTTCTTCTTTCTCTCCAGGTCTAGGACCTCCTACTTGGTGTTCATTTACAACAGCTTTTTGTTTAAATTAACCTATAACAGTAGCCATAACATCCACCTTCTTCATCAATTGTGTCATTTGAATAGAGCTTTCTGTGTTGGCATATGTGGTATACATTCCCTTTTTCCTCCTGGAATTTTTGTGATGAGAATTCTGGGCTAACTTTTCAAAGATAGCGTATACCTTCTCAGGTTGTTTGTCATACATGGATCCTCCACATGCATTGTTCACTAAAAGTCCTGACACTTCAGTCAAACCATCATAAAACCACTGACATAGCTGATTAGTAAGAAATCCATACTGAAGACAATATATGTTATACTTCTTGAAGCATTCCCATGCCTCATAAAAAGTCTCATTATCTTGTTGAAAGAAACTCGAAATTTTAGCTCGGATCTCACTAGTTTTCTGAGGTGCATAATACTAATCAGTCAGCTTTTCCCTTACTTCATCCCAGGTTCTCAAAAATGTAGGAGGTAATGTCAACAACCATGTCTTCGCTTCATCTTTCAATGAATGTGGGATACATCTCATGCACAGCTAGTCTTCTATAATTCTATAGTTGGGTAATGATTGTATTGTTGCGTAGAACTCTCTGAAGAAGAGAAGCACATCTTCATCTGGTGTACCGCGGAAACGGGCAACTGGTCGTAATGGCTACTTTTCAGTTCATAATTCCTTGCTGCTGGTTCTAACACAATGCACAAAGGATGGTTGCTCCAAACTGGTCTACTGTAATCCTTCATGGTTTTGATGGGCTCTAGTTCTGGCTGATAAGTCAGATTTGGAACAAGATTTGGATTGGGGTCAACACCCTGATTGAGTCTCTGTTGATTCTGATTTTCAAAGTCTCCCATTGTTGGATTTCTTATGCGATCAATATTATCGTTCAAAGGTAACAATTCTCCCTGCTGAGATCTTCTACCTTGCATCTGCTATAAACACCTGAAATCAGAATAAGACAAACACAAGTAAACTAAAAAATAATAAAAACTAAAAAGCTAAAAATTAATGACCCGACTACCTAAACTAGACTAAATCTATTAACAAAAACTAAAACTAGAACTAGAAATAACCAATAAATTCAACTAGTCCCCGGCAGCGATGCCAAAAACTTGATGTGTAAAATCGTGTTATAAAAACAGAACTCGCAAGTGCACGAATCGTGAGATAAGTACAGCGAAAAGTAGGGATCATTCCTACGAGGAAAAGAGAATTATCGATTAAACTAATTCTAATTAAAGCTAAGTAAGTAACGGTGTCCAAGATATTTTGAGATTGATTGATTGATTTAGAACTAAATTAAACTAAGAAAGCAGTTTAACAAAGAATTGATGAATGTGATCAAGAGATGGAAAACTAGGTAACCGATGTTCCCCATATGCAATACTCAATGTTCATCAACTAGCTTAATTAAATAGGTTCAATCCAGCTTCAAAGTTCATACTCATTTTAATTATGGTATTACCTTAATTCCTCGGGATTTAACCACGTGTTCTTAATATCAACTCACCCTCGTCAAAGTGTAAGCTATAACCAAGAACCCATTACGTCCAAGAATTATTGAACCAAAATTGTCTCGCATTAATTCCTATGTCGGGAACAATCATACTCATTCAATTGAAAAGTAATTAAGACAACCTAAATTCCTCTAGCGCAATCTCAATTTATAAATTATCGAAACCCTAGACAAGTATCAATTAATTTCCATTAGATTAATGCAAGTCAAGAGTAAGACATATAATGAATTGAACAAATCTAAATCCGAATTGAACATATAATGAATTGAACAAATCTAAATCTGAATTGATTAATAAAGATATGGAGTTTGAATCATAACATGAGCATTACATAGGTTCACATCGATCCTTTAGTATATAGTTAGTTACACATCATGGAAATAAAAAGACAAAAGATAGAAAAGATAAAACTCATTGAGGTCTTCAATGAATTCTTCAAATATTCGATGTTGAAATCTCCTTCATCTTCGAATCCCCTTCGTGTAAAGATGGATGATAGAGTTGAGTAATGGTTTTGTGTTAGAAAAACCCTCCTGTGAAGTCTCCGTTTGCGCCTTTTAAATAGACCTCTTCAAAATAGGTCAATCAGAGTCCTGAGAGAAATAGGAATGTGCAACACCGCCCCTTGGACCGCCGCCTGGACAAGTTGCATGCACAACAGTCCAACAATTCAAACACTTCTAGACTTGAATGTCGGCTAGACCGCTTGGGAGGCACGTACCTGGCCAGCGGTCTGGCCGACGGAAATTCTTGAATCTTCCTCTGCTACTGACTGCTGGGTGGACCGCTTGGAAGGCATTGCATGGCCAGCGGTCTGACCGGCCGAAATTCTTTTGCTGACGACCGTTGGCTGAACCACTTAGGAAGCATGCGTCTAGGCAGCGGCCTAGACCACGGTAAAAGACGATTTTGCCCTTTTTTAACACTTTTTTAACTTCAATTCATCCGCAAACAGATTCCTCTACACTGCTAAGGAAAGCATCCTACATAGGCTCAACAAACACATCAAACCACCAAAAAGGACTCAAAGGACAAGCATAATACATAGGAAAAAAGAGAAATATAAGCATAGAATTAGACACATTAGTTATCTGATTAACTTTGTTACATTTGTTTTCATAACTTGTATGAAGTTTCAAACAATATACAAGATGTAGTAATGTAGAATAAAGATTATTGATATCATTTTGATTATATTTAATGAATTCAGAGAAGAAAATATCAAAAAAGAAGTGACAAAAGAAAAAAAAAATCAAAAATCGTAAAAGAGAAGAAAGGAAGAAACAAAAATCAGAAGTGAAGTTCTGTCAGAGAAAAAAAGAAAAGAGAATGAAGGCAAGAGAATTAGACGAAGAACATAAAAAAAAATGATAGAAAATAGAAGAGGAAAAAATCATAGAAAATCTAAAAAAAAAAAAAAAAAAAAAGACATGTGTATTGATCTAACTCATTAATATATTATTGATTTAAAGGCTACAAAACCATGTCAATAACACAGTTAAATGTTATGTGTAAGACAATAACTTTTTCTTTTTAAAGGAAAGAATCATATAAAATATAAAAAATAAAGAAGAGACGTGCATTTATCTAAACTATTAATATATTATTGATCTAAAGGCTACAAAATCGTGTCAAATTTTGTATCAAAAATTGTGTGTACGTGATTTGTTCTTGAGCATCATCGATATACTATATATATATATATATATATATATATATATGTATGCATATTGTAATATAACGAGAGATTTCTATGAAATTGAAAAGCTCAGAGAGCAACAAATTACATAAACATGCATTTACATCATGGATGATATATATAATATAGTTATATACTCAGGATAGGAGATAGGTGCGGGCCGACAGGGACCATGAACCCCCAACCAAAATACTTTCTACAAATTTTTCATGTATAAATTTGTCATAATGTGTTATATAGACAAAGATATCTCTAACTCATCACATTATTATTTTTAATTATAAACATAATTATTACCCTTTAAAGTCCATTCCAACCAATATATCTAAGAAAGTTTGATGTGGGGCAGCATCAGCAGCTATGAGCATTTGACCATAACCGTTTTAAGAAGAAATTATTCATATATTCTTATTTAATGAATAGGTATCATAGAGATTATTAACTATGATCACTAAGAAATACTGAATATGATAGATTATTTACTAAAGTAATAAGTTCATTTTATAAGACATGCAACATAGATGTTTCATACATTAATGCCCGTTACATTACAATACGAGGTCGAACTCACTATCAACAAAATAATTTTACAATTAAATAGTATTATTGGGTATGTATATATTTTACGTCACAATTGATTCTCAATTACAAGAATTAAATATGAGTATATATTTGATTATAAATGATTTTTTAGATTTTAAAGATCGTCATTTTAATTCATAAAAATTATGTTAATTTTATTTATTAATTTATGAGTCTAAACGGTATTATATATATATATATATATATTTTAATAATTTAGTTTTTAAATATTAATATATTTGTTTTTGTACAAACTTGAATTTCTTTTTGTCTCAACCCCTCTAAAACCAAAATTCTGGCTTCGCCCATATATATATAATAATATCTTCTTATAAGTTGAAAAATAAATTAATATATATATATATACATAAATGTTCAAGTCAGTATGCACTGATATAACTTCATTAGTGGTCATATCAGTACGTTGGATGTGGACCATTAGATTTACATATTTTGACTCAAATTGTATTCACCTGTCAAAATTTCTTCATAATCAGTGATTCACATGTATTGGTACTGATGTAGTTACATCAATGCGTACTGATGTAAACGGGACCGTATATATATATATATATGTTTGAGATATGCTATACATATATAAACACATTAAATATAATTGTTCATTTCAAAAAACAAAAGAAAAAATTGATTAAAAAAAAAATCTAAAATAAATCAATGTCATCCCTTTATTTATCAAAATGTCATGCATTTAACGGTAAATTAACGGAATTGAATGAAATAGCTATTAGGGTATGTTTGGTAGGGAGGAAAAGGGAGATGAAAGAAATGGGTGGAGAGAAAAGGGAGAAGAAAATGGAGAAGTGTGTGTTTGGTATGGAGAGAAAAATTGAGGGAAGGGAAAAGTGGAAGGAAAATTTTGTGTGTGGGACCCACCATTTTTTATCCTCCCAAAAGTGGGAGGAAATGGGAGGGAAAGAGGGGAAAGCTTTTGGGTTATTTAAAATTACAATTTTATCCATTTTTTTAATATAAAAAATATACCATAAGGGTAAAATAGTAAAATTGATAAAAGAATCTTTTCTTTCCTTCCTGTTTATCAAACAACTCGAGGGAAAATTATTTTTCTTTCCTTTCCTTCCCTCATGTTTTCTATCCCTCCAAATCTTTCCATCATTCCTATTTTCTTTCCTTCCTACCAAATATACCCTTAGGGGTCATTTGTTTTTTCCACTTAAAACTTAATGGGTATGAATCATAATTATTAAGTTGTTTTGTTTGTTTTTTTAAGTGGTCAAACAACTTAAAAATAAAAATAAATAAATAAATAAATAAATAACTTAAAATAAAAAGTAAAAAATCATGACTTTTCACTTAATTATAAATCACTGGAATTGCATTAAATGCAATCCAAAATCTTTTCTTTCGATACTATCCTCCATATATAACACATCTCCAATTTCATCATTATTATATATTGTATAGAAATCTTTATTTTAATATATTACTTATTTTAAATAGCTTTAAAAATAAAAAAGAACCATACTCACTTCTCATATTGATGTTTAATATCAATACTTTATTATGATATTATGGTGATGTATTTATATATTATTTTTTTAGAGTGTTTTTTGTAAATTTTCTTGCTGCCTCTTTTATTTTTTGAAAAAAAAAAACATTTTCTTTTTTTAGTAAAAATAAAGTTTGTTTGTAATCAAATAAGAAGATCACGATCACATGTGTTCATATATAATTATCATTTTTGGATTGTTTTTATTCTATATTATATGTATAATTGTTTGATATGAGTATAAATGTCAAATTATTTCTTTTCAGACAATTTTATTTATATAAAAAAAAAAAAAACAAACATGTTAACAATACATTCAGATGTGAAAAGCAAAAAAAAAAAACAAACATGTCATTCTAATTTAGATTTCAATCACTATTCAGTCTTCAGACAAAAAATTAAACTACCCCTTAATGTCACATTTTTCGTTAAAAATAGCCATTTTAAAATTAAATTCATACCTAATGACAAATGGACGACTAGCGAGGTAATTATTATTTTTTTTAATAAGGAAACGTATATATTTGTATGGGTTACGTGGGACCCGAAACGACTTCACCTTTCAAGATTTTTTTTGGGACAGATTGTGAACATGCATGTATGATGTATGAGGGGAATAATAAGAATTTATTATGACAAAATTAGTATATTCCATTTTTTGTGCTTTCAATTTACCGTAACCATCTAAATCTTTACAACTTTATCTCCAACTTGGCTTCTCATTTTCCAATAATTTTCGCTTTTCTTTATACATTTCAACTATCTAGCAACTTATCATAGATGGTTTGTCAATTTTTTTCTTACTATTTTTGGCCCATTTAATCATTAATTTTTTCCTACTTTTTTATACTAACACAACCTAATGATGTCATACTACACTACTGTCTTAGATTATAATTTTCTAAAATTTGTTAAAACCTTAGGGGTCTACAGCGGATCAGATCCATTGAATTTTCTATAATTCAAGATCTAACCCGATCTAATAAATTTCAAAATTTAAGATCCAATTCGATCTAATCATGTCTTCAAATCGATATAATCTTATTGGATTGGAATCGATCGTCCATATCCATAGTAAAACCCTATATGCGAAGAACTTAAATGCAGTTGAAAGTAAATGCATCTCCTGTTATGATATGTATAGGAAAAATATAAACGTATATGCATTTGTCAACATTTGAGATTGTGATGAAGACTTTGGGAGCAAACACATCTCAGATTGTGATCTTGCTCGATAAATTTTATTTATGAGATATGAATTGAAGCCGTAACTTTAATATTATAACTAGCTATTGGGTACATGCAAAACATATGCTTAAATTAATATTTGAGTTTCATATTTGCAAATATACATATCTTTGAAAAATAAGAGATGTTAATATAACATGGTATAGTTTTAATTTATGTAAATGTTATCACATTGATATAATACCATGAGGAAGTCTTAAATTCATGGGTTTAATAAGAAATTCTTCTACACTTGCCTCAAATGAGATTCTTCTCACAATGATTTAACATCTCACGATAATCCATGTACAATTGTTTGCAACTTTTATTGAACATCTCAACAATTTAAATTCAATAACTAAATTATATTTTTTTTACATCCAAAAGTACTTTTCAACTAAATTGTGATAAAATGATTATTTAAATCTTTAATAATTAATATCCATATCTTTTTTATCAGATGAATTCATTGCTTGTAGTCAAATCCTTATATAAATATAAATATATATATATATATATATATATATTATTTTTTTTCTTTCTTTTTTTCACTTATAAATTTTCCATGTATATATATTTATATTTAAGTCATCAAATTGCATGACAAATTAAATTTATACCCTTATAATATTTCTTATTCTTTTTCAAGTCCTTAAATGCATAGAAAATTATATTTTCATCCCCTATCTCATTTTACAATATAAAATAATCATTAATCCAAATACCTATTAACGTGGGTCCAGACTATATCATTATGTGTCACTATTACAAAAACATTTCTATTAAGTAATTCTACAAACTCAAATAAATTTCATCTAAATTCATAATAATTGAGGTAAACTATTTAATAATGATTTTATCTATTTAGAATTTTAAATTAAGATAAATCTTGGAAATTAGTATACAATCCCTATTGTGCTACTATTACTAAGATATGTTTATTAAGTAAAAGAAAATCTAAGAGATGTTATAATTAAAATCTTACTAAAACATATCTATTAAGGAATTATATAAACTTTAATATTTATATTTATAATTATACTTTAAAAACTAAAAAAAATCAAACAAATCAAACAAATTAAAAGGGGCTATAATTCCTGCTGACAACTCCCCTTTTATATAGTTAACAGATATGGGTTCAGAGAATAGAATTCGAACCGAAAAAATAAATAATAATCCATCACTAATATACGAGAATTGAAGATGATATTGACCAGGATAAATTATTGATATTATGATTTTTTTTTTTTTTTTTTTTTTGAAATTATTAAACTAAAACAGTAGAAAATAATATTATTTTTTTTATATTATTGTCATCCAACAGGCAGTGAGTAATCATAAAAATAACAATTAAAAATCACAATCATAGACACGTGTAAACAACAGATTACATCAATAATCGAGAGATTTTCATCTTCTACCGTCATGATCTCAACACGTGTCCGATCATTAACATGTAATCACAGCCGTTCGATCAAATCTCATCAAATTACCAATTTAGACCCCCAAAAAACTGCTATAAAAACAACACTCCTTCGCAAGAAATAAAAAAAGAAAAAGCTAAAGAAAAAAAGTAAACAAAAGAAAGGATAATCCTCTCAACAAAATCACTATCTGCCTCTTCTGAGGTGTGAATAGAAAAAAAAAAAAAAAAAATCCCAAACAAAAAAAAAAACTCTGAAATCAGAGAAATCCCTGCCAGGGAATGCAGAGAGATGAGAGGAGGTTCGTTAGCCAAGCCTGATCTTTACCTCCGTACAACACGGTGCGCCGGCGGCCGTAATTGCCACCGGAAACACGTTGAAGACGGGTGATCCGGTTACAAGAACTAGTATCTGTTAGTTTAGTTTGGTTAGAAAATTAAAAAAAAGAAAGAAAATATGGAGGAGGAGAGGCCGAGTGTTTTGCACGGAAAGTACGAACTAGGGCGGATGCTGGGGCACGGGACTTTCGCGAAGGTGTACCACGGAAAGAATCTGCAGACTGGGAGACACGTGGCGATGAAAGTTGTGGGGAAAGAGAAGGTGATAAAAGTTGGGATGATGGAGCAGATCAAGAGAGAGATTTCAGTCATGAAGATGGTCAAACACCGCAACATCGTCGAGCTTCATGAAGTCATGGCAAGTAAATCCAAGATCTACTTTGCTATGGAGCTTGTACGTGGCGGCGAGCTTTTCAACAAGATCGCTAAGGGCCGTCTTAGAGAGGATCTCGCAAGGCTTTATTTTCAGCAACTCATCTCCGCCATCGACTTCTGCCACAGCCGCGGCGTCTATCACCGTGACTTGAAGCCGGAGAATCTTTTATTGGACGAGGACGGCAACTTGAAGGTCACCGATTTCGGGCTGAGTGCGTTCTCCGAGCATTTGAAGCAAGACGGACTCCTGCACACCACTTGCGGGACGCCGGCGTACGTGGCGCCGGAGGTCATCGGAAAGAAGGGATACGACGGAGCGAAAGCAGATCTCTGGTCTTGTGGTGTGATCTTGTATGTGCTTCTTGCTGGGTTCTTGCCGTTTCAGGACGATAATATTGTGGCCATGTATAGGAAGATTTACAGAGGTGACTTCAAGTGTCCGCCGTGGTTCTCCTCCGAAGCACGCCGGTTGGTCACCAAGCTACTGGATCCGAACCCGAGTACCCGAATAAACATTGCCAAAATTATGGATTCGTCCTGGTTCAAAAAATCGATCCCGAAGAAGATGAAATCGAATAAAGAAATCGAGTTCGAGACCGGTGACAAATCCAAGCAACCAGAAATCCTAAACGCTTTCCACATAATATCGTTATCGGAAGGGTTCGATTTGTCGCCGCTTTTCGAAGAGAAGAAGCGGGAGGAGAAGGAGGAGCTGAGATTCGCGACGACGAGGCCGGCAAGCAGTGTCATTTCGAGATTGGAGGAGGCAGCGGAGGCGGCGAGGTTCACCGTGAGGAAGAGTGAGAGTGGAGTGAGGATGCAGGGGCCAGGAGAGCGGGAGGAAAGGGAAGCTGGCGATAAACGCCGAGATATTCGCGGTGGCGCCGTCGTTTCTGGTGGTGGAAGTGAGGAAAGATAACGGTGACACTTTGGAGTACAACCAGTTCTGCAGCAAGGAGCTCAGGCCAGCCCTCAAGGACATTGTTTGGATGTCCGCCGCCACTGAAAACCCAACAGTCGGTTGAACAAGAACAAGAAATCTTTGTTTGTGTTAATGTTGATGTTATTGGTTTTTTAATTTGATGGAAATTAGAGAAAAACATGAAGATCACAGGCGACATGTATTCATTTATTATATTTTTGTTTGTGTATGTGTATTGTGTGGGTTGGGTTGTTGTTTAATGTATGTTTATTGTGTTTGAGAAGTTGTTGTTGTTGTTGTTGAATCATTGATTCAAAGCATTTGTGATGTCATAATGCTTTTTGTGTTTGATTGATGGTTTCATTTTTCATTCCCTATTAATCCATCTTTATCTTTATTTTTTTTATTTAATTTTTTTAAAGCCTTTTGTCATCCGGATGATTTGAACCACTTATTTGAATCATTTGCTAAAATTCTAAACTCATCCATTTACAAGTAGGTCTACACTCTTAGGCGCCTTTTTATCTTATCGAAGTGTTGTGCATTATAATCATTTTCAATACCTATTTGCTATATGTTTTTATTTGTCATGCACAACTCAATAGTCACAAGCAGGATTGGATATATGAAAAAGCACTTGGAGAATTTGTGTTACCTTACCAACATCTATTTACTACTTTTCTTTCAACACATATCATCAAGTATTTTTTTTATTTTAAAAAAATACTTCGTTAAATTAATAATTTCAATTAAATAATATTTTTGGTCAATCCCAATGTGGTAAATTAATAATCCATTTAACTTATATGATAATGCATTTAATATATATATATATATATCCCACTTGATATCTAAATTATTATTCTTCTTATAATCAAAATATATATATATATATATATGCTTCTATTGAATGTAATTTTTTTAAAAATAAAATTAGATTGACCTATTGGAAAAAAGCATCACAAGCTATCACATGCTGAAAAACTCCTAGGTAATATATTTATATATATTTAAGAGATAAAAGAAAAGTAAAGAATGTCAAAAAGCAACAAAGTACAAAGAACCAAAGAGAAAATAACTCCAAAAAAAAAAAAAAAATAAAAAAAATAAAAAAAAAAACACGGAAGCCACACTAAAAAGAAAAAGAAAACTTTATGAAAAACGAAAAGACTTACGGCCCATGCACTCATTGTCAACTAAATAAGAACATAATGGTAGGGCGGAGAACCATCAAGAATCAGTCTGAAGCTTCAAAGCATGCTTAGAAAGCGTATCTGCAACCTGATTACCCTCCCTAAAAGTATGGGAAACCTGAAAATCCATCTGCGGGATTTAGAAGATGCAGCACTGCCACATCTGACGAATATTCTAAGGAATCATCTCAGAATGAGAAGAAAGAAGTTGAACCACATAAGAAGAGTCACTCTCAAGCCAAATCCGATGCCGCCTATACTTCCAAGCAAAATTAATGGCCAACGAGGCTGCCAGAAGCTCGGCCTCAAACTCAAAAACCTGACCAAGAGGAATATCAAAGCAACCCTTCACAAATGCTCTACAGTTCTGAAAGATACCACCACAACCACTAATCCTTGGAGAGCCTATAATAGCACCATATGTATTCACTTTTATCCAACCAAGAGCCAGAAACAACCAAACCACACTCTTGATCACCGGGGCTTTAGAAGGACGACCCCGAAGACCAAATCGATGAAGAATCAGAAGGTTGTCCATACAATTATACATACAATCAATCTCTAAACGGTTAGCCTTTGAAACCGCACGCCAAACCAGAGAGAGGACGAATCTAAAGTCCATCGAAACCCATCCACTATTAACAACCCCCCCCCCCCCCTAAAAATTATTGCATGGATAGCCTCCTTCCATCAAATCCTAACTTGCTCACTAAAGGAAACTGACAAGGCTTTCAAGAAGAAGGATTGTCAAGTATTAGTTTGTTGCAAAAATAGATATAGATCCACGACTTCTAGTTAATTATGTAATATTCGTATAATCACAATACACAATACTTAAGTTAAACGTTTTGGTAAAACAAAATAAAGAATACCTTGATAAATTAATTTTTTATTAATTAATGTATAAATTAATAAATTATTAATTTATCGATCAAATAATATCTCGATTAATTAATAAATTTTTATGGTCCCAAAGGTATTAATTGATAGTGGTTTAACAGTACTCTTATTAATCAATTTTAATTGTAGGATTTCGTATTTTCTCTTCTTTGTATTGAAAAATAATATACTTTTATTAGTCAATTTTAAGAGGAGGATTTCATAATTTCTCTCCTTCGAACTGATCAGTCAATTTTAAGTGCAGGATTTCGTAATTTTAAGTCGTTGAGGTTTCAGATAAAGTTTAGGCGTAGGATGCAAACACAAAAATTTGCAAGATTTGATCTTTTTTAAAAAAAAAAAAAAAATTCGAATTTAAATAAAAATTACCTGTAAATGGTTTTCAAAATTTGGAAATAAATAAGGGAGTTCTTACCAAATTAAAATGTGAGAGTTCTGTTTTAAAATTAAACGAACCTTAGGGAGGTGTTTACAAATATCCCTATTTTATCAAGTTGACGACACGTACAATAATGTATAAAGTTCACTGTCGTTATCCATTTGTAGTAGTCCACGTGACCTTATTTGATTGGGCCTACTAAAAATGTGATGACAGTATCCCTTTCTCAATTATTTGCCCACTTGCTGTCATTTTACAGTCTCCACTCTCCACGCACCACAAAGTCGATTACTTGCTTTGAAAATGGATAGATAAGGGTCTTGCTATCAATCTATCATCATTGGATCAACTAAGTATGTGTAGGTATTTTTTTTATTTTTTTTATTTTTTTTATTTTTTTATTTTTTATTTTTATGGAAAAAGCGGAGAAACAACTAAATACCAGGGGGTCAACATCCCTCCATAACAGATCTTCTCCAGAAGAGAAAGGCAAGTTGGCTAGGCTATGGGCAAATTTGTTGGACACCCTGGGAACAGCCTTACAGGAAATGACTCCAACCTCAATGAACAAAGCTTTAATGTCAGAGATAATGAACATGGCATCACCTAAAAAAGGCTTAACAGAATTAAGCATTGATGCAGTATTTAAGGCATCCACTTCAACATAATTAACAACCAGATTGTGACTTTTAGCAAGTATCAAACCTTCTCGAAGAGCAAGAAATTCACCCAATTCAACCGAAAAATTTCCCACCATTGGCTTCGAAATAGCAGCCACAACCTTACCTGAGGAGTCTCTGATAGCAGCTCCTATGCCAATAAAGTCTTTCCCACTTTTAACAGACACATCAGAATTCAGCTTGAGGCATCCAAGAAGGGGAGCTAGCCAGGTCCTAGAATCAGCAGCCGAAGGCTTCGTAGCCAGGGAAAGAACTTTACGAGTGCTCTGATATTCCAAAAGAAGATCACCTGCACTGGAAATAATGTCCTCCACAAACTTTACATGGCCCCCATGTAATGCAATATTCCGAGAATTCCAAATACTCCAGCTTAGGATACAAACAAAGCTAAAGTCTTCCTTCCCAGCCGATTAAAGAGGCCATTGAGAGTGACTAATCCTGAAAAATTCTGGAATTCTGAGATAGGATTAAAGAAAGGGGAACAACGCCTAACCTTAAGACTTTCAGGGCACCAAAACAGCGCATGACTCTCCGTTTCAGGGTGACTTCTACATCTGAAGCAAGAGTTTTGGTCAGCTATTTTTCTTTTCCATAGATTGTCGAGACAGAGGATGGCTTTAGAACACACACGCCATATGAACATCTTGATTTTAGGAGGAATGTCAAGATGCCATAACCTCTTCCACCACTTGTGAGAGCTAGATGAGGATGAAGGAGATTCTTTTAAGAAAGAATTAAAGCAAGCCAGTAACCACTCTTGACTATAAAAATACCGTTCTTATCAAAGTTCCATGATAGACAGTAGGGACAAATCTTTAAAGTCAAGGCCTCCTATATCATGTAGGCACTAATGATCAACTAGTTGACTTATTTACATAGCTAATCTTCCTCTTGCCATCTTTGGTACCCCACTAAAATTTAGAGATCATTGAACTCAGTTCCTTATAAAGACACACCGGAAGCTTGAAGATACTCATTAAATATGTTGGAACTGTCTGAGCTACTGCTTTGATTAAAATTTCCTTACTACCAAGAGAAAAAAGATTGCTTTCCCAACCCCGAATCCGCTTCCAGACTTTCTCTTGAATCTCCTGAAAGGCTTTACTTTTGTTTCTACCAACAAAGGTTGGAAAACCCAAGTATTTATCATGGCTATTTCTTGGAAGAATACCAAAGATATCTTGGATGTTTTTCTTTAAACTGGCATTGACGTTCGGACTGAATGTAATGCTGGATTTCTGAAGATTCATTTGCTGACTGGATGCTTTCTCATAAACACCAAGCAAGCATCTAATCTAGTGGCAGCTTTCCACAGAGGCTCTACAGAATAGTAAACTATCATCTGTAAAGAATAAATGACTAACTAAGGGCCCACCCCGCACGCACTTTACACCTAATATTTTGCTGCCACTTTCAGACTGTTGGAGAAGACTCGACAAAGCTTCAGCACACAAAAGGAAGAGATATGGCGAAAGTGGGCATCCCTGTCGTAAGCCTCTAGAATGAGTCACACTCCCCACCATCTTGTCGTTAAGCACAAACGAGATTTTGGGTGTAGAGATGCAGTCCATAACAAGATCAATCCAGTTTCTCGGAAACTCCATCTTAATCATAATTGCTTAAAGAAAGCTCCACTCCACACAATCGTAGACTTTGCTCATATCTAATTTTGAAGCCATTTGACCGGTTTTACCTTTCTTGCGATGACTAATTTAGTGGAGAATTTCAAACGAAGCCAGCACATTGTCAAAAATAAACATCTTGGTACAAAAGCTGATTGGTTGGAGGAGATCACCGAAGAAAGGCACTGCTTCATTCTATTTGCCAATACTTTCGCAATCACTTTGTAAACCACCCTACATAGTGAGATAGGCATAAAATCTTTGATGCTGCATGGATTTTTAATTTTGGGAATCAGGACAATATTGGTTCTATTAAAATCCCTTATTGAAGCTCCTTTATTAAGTACTCGAAGACAGATTTGAGAAATCTCATTACCTACAATCGGCCAGAACTTCTAGAATAAAATTGCTTGAAATCTGTCCGGCTCAGACGCTTTGGTTGGACCTATCTCAAAGATAGCAGTTCGGATCTCATCAACATGGTATACTGTCCTTAAAAGGCCTTTGTTAGATTCACTAAGCTTGGATCTAATGTTGGCAGTAGCATGTATAATCTCTTGTCTCCCAGGATTTGAAAAGCGGAAGAGATCAGAAAAATAAAGGCAAATATGTCTAATTATATCCTCTTCCGAGTCAAGAAATCGCCCCCTTCATAAAATAGGCCTTGGATATTATTCTTCCTTCTTCTAGCAGATGCCCGAGCATGGAAGAATTTAGAGTTTCGATCCCCTGCAATCATCCAATCAGCTCTTGATCTTTAATGCCAATATATCTCTTCTTTAGCAAGTAATCCATCCAAGTCTTTTTTTTTTTTTTTTTCTTAATTTCATCCATTACTCCTGCACTAGCAACATGCTGATATAACTCTTTAATGGATTTTTGAGTTTTGATAATCAATTTTCGAAAGGACCCGAACCGTTCCTTGCTTCAGCTTGATAGTCTCGTCACGCACCAATTAAGTTTAGAACAAAGGTCAGACACGTTGTTTGGAGGACCTCTATCACCCCAGGCTTCTTTAATGACACCATCTAAATCTTCTTCTTTCAATCAGAAGGCTTCAAACCGGAATGGCCTACCATGGTGCTTCACTAAACATGTGCCATCCCCAAATTTCAAAAGGAGAGGCCGATGGTCCGAAGCATAAAAATTAAGGTGTTTAACTTTGGCGTCTAAGAATATGTTTAGCCAAATTTTGTCAACTAAAATCCTGTCTAGTCTTTCTTGAACATTATTACTACCATCCCTTCGATTGTTCTAAGTAAACATAAGGGCTACAAAACCAAGATCAACCAAGCCACAATCAACTATAGCCTGCCTAAAATTTCTCAAACCTACAACCCTCTTGTTAGAACCTCCCATTTTCTTGGTTACAGAAAGAATCTCATTAAAGTCTCCTCCGCACATCCATGGAAGGTCGTCCATAGCTTTAAGTCTTCGTATCAGCTCCCAAGAAGAGTTTCTATAATTAGGATCTGGATTGCCATAAAAGCCGGAAAACCTCCATAGAAAACCATCTTGCATTTTGATGTGAGCATCAATGTGACCATCTGAGTAGGAAATCATTATAACATCCGTATCTTTATACCATAACAGTACCAGACCTCCACTCCTACCTTTGCTAGGCATACTAAAACCACCATAAAATCCCAAAACATCTTTAATCTTATCAACCTTGTACTTGTGAAGTTTTGTTTCTGAGAGGAAGACCAAGTCCGGGGTACACCTTCTTGAGGAGCCTTTTCAAGGCCCCGAATGTACGAGGATTCCCTAGTCCCCGCACATTTCAGCATACGCTTATCATGGCTTCCGGTGGGCCTGAACCTCATGTTTCGCCGATATCAAGGAATTATCCAAAGGCATTGCAGTCATCACCTTCTTGACCTCTGTATTATCATCCCTCAATTCCTCTATATGTTTTCTTTTAGTTTTAGGGTGACCCAACTCTTCTGTTTGTAGAGAATTTGAATTTCCTCTGGTCCGAACATTCTTCTAACTAGTATTATCTTGTTCCCTCACACCTTCACACTAGTCATATATGCCGTGAATCACACCTACTCTAGGCACCTTAGAGTAAGTTTCCACATCTTCTATAGTTACGATAGCACCATCTGACTCCTTCTCCAGTTTTCTAACCATGGTCCACTGATCTTGACTACCTGTGTTTATATCACTTGTTAAAGAAGGACCAACTAAATAGGTAACCCTATCTTGAGATAACACCCTTCATGTTTCAGGGGATTAATGAGCATCCAAATTTCTGCTAGTTATCTTGCCCACAGATCCCTTGCTAGCTACTTCTTCAGAATTATGGGTTTAAATTTGACTAATTCGACAATTATCAGTTCCTCTTATCAACCCATCAGATGTCGAATTGGACTTAACTTCACCTTGCCCAAAAGAACTTTTCTCCAGCAATGGTAAATTGTGGATCTGAACCCACATATCCACTTTATCAAAAACCAAATTAGAAATTTATCCAGCACCCGTAGGTTTTTTAAGCACAATGAGATGATTGTCGAAGTGCCATGGACCTCTCATCCAAATTGCATCTCGATCCTTTATTTTACTAAAGAAGAACATGAAGATGTTATCTGCTATGACCTCCACTTTGACATGGCTAAATGGACTCCACAGTTGTTCAATCACACTTATAAAAGCTTCTCTATTAACTTTTTTCCCTGAAAGTACTTTCCCAACTAAGCAGTGAGAAACATCTACAATACTTTCATGCCGAATCTCCTCTTGGGGACGAACCACGTACCTGTCCATCATCAGATATAGAGAGCACCTCGCACAATTTGACGATTTATGAGGTGCCCATGAGACTGTCAGCCTATTCGTATATCTAAGCTTAAACACAGACCCTGATCAGATATTAGTACTCATCGTTATCACCATCGTCAGCTACTCTGAAACCCTAAGAGACTTGCTACCTTGTGGACACTATCACTTCCACGAAGACTTCTCTCTAGAGAGAAAGAGAGAGAACTTTTAAGAATACTTTTAAGTATGTGTAGTTGATTGGGGACAATTTCTCAGTTTCAAGTTGTCAAAAATCAATGGTATAACCAACTATCTAACCTTATATTACATTCTTAATGTAACATAATTAACTACAACTAATTGCATTTTATGTTACACCACATCAGCGCCATCGCATGTATCATCGGACATCAACCACGTGATTATGCTTTGATTGTTAATTAATAGTTATAATAGAATGGTCGGTTTTGTGGTTTATTCCCATAATGTTTAGGGTTCAAATCCCCCTGATGGATACCTAGCCTAGCTACATGGTCAAGTTCTATAGTTTCATGTTAATCTCTTTAAAAATATACGTCATTCGTTACATAATCCCAACATAGTTCTACATATAATTGAATCATATGATCATTTTATTTATCTATAATTATTTTATTTACATCAAATTTTGGTTAAATTATACTTTAATCTATATTTTATTTTTCTTCAATCTAACACAAATCGGGTAGGGATCTACTAGGACCTAGCGAGATTAACTCCAAAATACAACTCTCATTACAAGAGAGGGACTACACACTTTAGAATTTAACGGAGAAATGTAATACTTGAATCTCCTATCACATAAATGAAGAGAAAGTGTCAGACCACTTTGTCTGCTAATAGTGATTTTCTGATCTATCTAGAAATAGACAATGATTTATCAAGGATCCATCAAAGAATCAAATTCCAAGTTGAACGTATATAACCTTGAAAATATAGTTGGGATGTGATGTTGATTGTTTTTGTTGAAAAAAATAATAACATAAAATAAAAAAACCCAACATCAATTGGGTTAATTAATTCTTCAAGGTTTGATTATGAACATTATTTCATAAAAATTATAAATTTAATTTGCCTAATGTGATATAATGCAGAAGTTGAACCTACCTTCCCCAGATGTGGCTGTTGTGTGTGTTTTTTATAGAAGAAAACAAAAATAAAAACTGGTTATATTACGTTAGGTGTGCTGTCCAAATACCACTGGTGGGATCAAAGGGCACATGCATGCCCTAGAGATCAGCAGAGAGTTGTAATTTTCATCTTCTGGTTCATATGAAGCAGCAGATCATATCAACACCTCATCAACAATTCAATGGAGAGAGAGAGAGAGAGAGAGAGAGAGAGAGAGAGAGAGAGAGATTGATTGATTGATTGATTGGAAGAATATATAAGACACTACTGCATAATTAATTAACTTAATGCTAAAATTCATGTTCATCATGTGAATTGTGATGATCATTCAAGGGAACGCATGCATCTTTTATGGGAGAGAGATCAAATCTTGCTTATAATTTAAAAAAGAATACACTTGATAATGTAATAATTTAATAAATAAATGCATGGATAACATGACCATCATCATCTATTAGTAATGATGTTGCTAGACTATGCGAAACTTTTCTAAAAAAACTCACTAGTTTTTGTTATGGTTCGGTTATGTTTGCTTAGTTTAGTTTATGTTTAGTTCATTTTAATTTTAATTGGTTGTTACTATTTAGTTTCTTTTTAGATTTATAGAAATGTGTTAATTTGATTTAAGATGATAATTATCTTTTTGGTGGATGTGCCAATTACTTAGAGTCGTGATTAAGGTTTGGCGGTGCCAGTTTAATGTAGCACATTGGCCGTTGGATGATGATGATGTGATGCGATCTGATGGTTGCACTTGGCCCTGTATTTTGTATATAAACTTTATGTCTGTAAGATAATAATCGATGTTAATGGATTGTTATGGAAGATAATAGAAGTGTTTTACAGAAAAATTAGTGAGTGAACTCTTTGGTTTATCTCTTCCAAACTAAGAGTATGTTTTCATGTTATTGATATTTATGGATGATATTTATGGTTATTTTATGGTCTGATTTTCCAACAGATATGCGTGGTTGTGTTATTATTATTATTATTATTATTATTACACTTGAATAAGGAAAAATGTTACATAATCTAGTACATCGACTTCCTATTCGTTAGGATTGATACGAGTCGAAGCCAATGTATCACACTATATAACTCGCGATTTATTCATATTTTATGAGTAAATATTTCATATTTGAATATTAATAGCAACATGTCATTACAAGAAAAATTAAATATGCTTAATATATTATTATTATTATTGGACCATAATGACAATTTCAATTCAGGCCAACCCGTGGCAACAATTTATTCTTGGATTAAGTAACATTTGAATATTTAATATGCCTAATCACACAATATACATTTGAAATGTGGCACCTTTTAATTCCTTAATAACATAATTAAATATTATAATTCAAGACATAATTGTTGGCTGGACGCCTGGACTAGCTATATTTATTAAAACAATAAATTATAGTTGTGATTAATAATTTCAACTATATTATAATGATAGGTGAGCTAATTTTGTAGTAGAACTATGACCCACTTTCAGTTTCTTTTTTATTTTTTGAAATATTACCCACTTTCAATTTCTAATTATGCTTTTGTGGTGTTAAATAATTTTCGAAAAGTATATAAATATTTATGATCAAAGAATCCTACCTAATTATTCAGTGCTGAATTATCATTACAATTGAAGACAGGATTTAACTTGTATCTGTTGGAATAATTGAGGTTGATAATGATGATTAATTAACAAATGGGACCCGTGATTGCTTCTAAATGAAGATGATTAGTGTCTATTTTTTTTTTTTTTTTTTTAATATTCATAGATTAATAAATTTTTTTTTTTGAAATATTATAATAAATCGGGATTTAGGGGAAGAAAGAGACTCAAACCATAACCTCATGGTGTAGATATAAGGGATATATCACCGACCAACCTTATACAAAAATCCCAATTTAAAAAGTTAACATGAAGTTTTTATGTTATGAATGAAAAAAAAAAAAAAAAATCTTATTTTAAAAACGGTTTGCATGTCCTGATAGAATTATATAAGGACATTGAATGTGAGTCACTCATTTTACATACTTTAACTTGGTATGTATGCACTTGTCAAATCATTTTTATAAATGAGTGGCTCACATTCCATATCCTGATAAAGTTATATAAAGATGTCCTGATATGAACGAGACCGATATATATATATATAGGGTTGTGCATTTTTGGTTTGGTTTGGGTTGAAGCTCAATATCAAACCACACCAATATGCATCGGTTTGGCTATATTTCAACTCAAACCAAACCAATGTGATTTGTCAAACCAATTCAAACCAAACAAAAAAAAGTCGGGTTGGTTTGGGTAGATTTATTGGTTTAGGTTTGAACCCAAAAATCATTTTTTGTATTATTATAAAAGAAATTATTTAAATATAAAAATATTAAATATAGTTGTTATTTAATTATATTAAAAATTAAAAATAATATATAATTAACAAATTAACAAGTATTATAATAGGAAAATAAAAAATAAAACATAATAAAACTCATATTCTAAAATGCATTGGAGGAGTAATTATATTTTATTTATTAACAAAATATAATATAGAAAAGAAAGAGGAGTAGTACAATACCAAATGATTGAAGACAATGAATGAAAAGAAAAGAAATAACTTATTTATATGAGAAGCAAATAAGTATAAATAAAAATTACAAAACCCCAAACTATGGATTTGACTTTTATTAAATATATGGCTTGGTTTGGATTGTATGAATTTTATTTTTAGAAACCCAAACCGAACCAATCTTTGATCGATTTATTCAATGACAAACCGCGATTAATAATTTTTTGAGTCGCGATATTAACACCCCTTAAAAACCGTATGTACACCCCTTTCGTAAGCACTATAAAGTTTAGAATAAATTTTTGTATTAATTTTCTAATCACAGCTGTTACAAATATATATATATATATACATGAGCAGGCAGTCACGTAGGAATTGTACAAGGAAACTAGAATTCTATGTTTAGGAAATATGAACTAAATTGGGAGACTATAAAGAGATAGGAGAGTTTAACATAATCTGTACAATGTAAGGATAAACAATATAATTTGTACATGCTAAGGATAATCACAAAGATAAGAATATAAGAATTATCAATTATCCTTTACACGCCCCTGCAAGACAGTGAGCATTCTAGAAACACTGATCTTGAACCATAATAGGCAAAACTGTGTCTTGGAGAGCAGTTTGGTGAGAGAATCAGCCAATTGATTTGTAAAAGACACGTGGAAAATTCTTAGCTGATTACTTTGTACCTTTTCTCAAACAAAATTGAAGTCAATAGCAATGTGTTTCATTCGAGAGTGAAAAACAGGATTGGACCACAGGTAGGTAGCCCTAATGTTGTCACAGTAGATTGTTGGTGGGTTAGGAGTAGGAACATGCATCTCCCGCAGTAAGGAAGTGAGCCAAATTACCTCAGAGGCAGTGGTTGCAACGGCCCTGTATTCAGCTTAAGTTGAGGACTTAGCAACTGAGCGTTGTTTTCGAAAGCACTGGGAGATAGCATTGGATCCAAGAAAGACTACATATGTGCTTGTGGATGTGCGAGCATCATGATTGTCGACCTAATTGACATACGAAAACGCATGGAGTGAAAGAGGAGAATGGCTGCACAGGAGCAAGTTGTGGCTGATGGTGCCACATAGGTAGCGCATGAGGCGTTTTGCCAGGGTCCAGTGACCAGTTATTAGGCAATGCATGAATTGGGCAAGCTTGTTTATTACGAGGGCGATATCAGGTCGAGTGAATGACAGATATCGAAGGGCACCAATAACCTGACGAAACTCAGTTGCATTTGTGAGGGATGTGCCATCAAAGAGCTTTAGATCATAATCAGTAGGGAGAGGTGTTGAAACCAGTTTAGCATCGAGCATTTTGGTACGAGTCAGAAGCTCGGTCACATATTTCTATTATGAGAGAAACAACCCATTGGAACACGGTAGGACCTCAACCCTAAGGAAGTAGGATAGTGCACCAAGATCCTTGATCAAAAACCATTGAGCAAGCAATGTGACGAACTTGTCAACGAGGTCACCATTGCTACCAATGACAATAATGTCATTAACATAGGCAAGCAAAAATAGTACACAACTGTTAGTGTTCTAAATAATGAGGTGTTAGGGTGAGAGTTGACAAACCCATTTTGTAGGAGGAATTGTTTCAGCTCGTTATACCATGCTAGAGGTGCTTGCTTGAGGCCATAGATTGCATTCTTGAGATGAAAAACATGTGATGGGAGAGTCGGATTCGCAAATCCTAGTGGTTGCACCATAAATACATCCTTAGTTAGGTGTCTTTGAAGGAATGCATTGTTCACATCAAGCTGGTGAAGCAACCACCCTCTAGTAACCGCAATGCTTAATAGTACCCAGATTATTGACATTTTAACCACTGGACTAATTATTTCAGTGTAGTCGAGGCCCAGTCGTTGATGAAAACCCTTGGCTACTAAGCGAGCTTTGTAGCGTGAAATAGATCCATCCATAGATCGTTTTATTCGAAACACCCATTTACACCATACAACACTGTGAGAAGAATTTAGAGGGACCAAAACCCAAGTTCCATTCTGAATGAGAGCATCAAACTCATCCGACATCGCACGCCTTCATTCCGGTATTTTCAACGTCTGAGACTCATATGTGGGTTCAGTTTGAGTAGGCGAGAAAACACTTATGAGAGACAATTTTGTAAGAGGCTTGTGGATGTTATTCTTAGACCTGGTTACCATGTGATAAGTGGCGGTTGGTGCTTGAGCTTGTGTTTGCGTGGACTGTGATGGAGGGGTTGCTAGAGCACTTTCAAGCGCAGCAAAAAGGGACTGCCGGTATGCTGTCAGGTGCAGCCAAGAGAATTGCTGATGTGCAATCAAGATCAGAAAAGGTAGCTTGGCTAATGTCAGGTACAGTAGAGGTGTCACGTCTGCTCTCAGTAGTGATTGTGATAGTGGGATGACGTGAGGAAAGTGGGGTCACAGCTTGTGCTTAGGATTCATGAAGCGAAGCCTGACGAGTTATCTCATGCACTGCTGGTCTCATAGAGGTGTTGGTATGGGAGACGGGAATAGTCACTAAGGGAGGGATAAGGGATAACTAGATTTCACATGTAGTATGATCGGACTGAGGAAGACTATTGTGAAGTGTGTGGTATGGGAAAATTGACTCAACAAAGTTGACAAGACGAGACATTAACACACAATCAGATTTAAGGTCTAGGCAGTGGTACGCGCTCTAAGATAGTGAGTATCCTATGAAGATGCATGACTTAGTCCTAAACTCTAGTTTATGTTTATTGTATGGTTTGATCCAAGGATATCACAAACACCCAAAAACATGTAGTTTGGCATATGACGGACGTATGCTGAATTTTTTTCAAAAGGTGATATCATGTGTGACAAGGGTGTGGGCATCCTATTAATTAAGTACACAGCAGTTGTGAATGCATGAGACCAGAATGTAAATGGTAGTGAGGCATGGGTGAGAAGAGATAATCTTGTCTCTACAATGTGTTTGTGACGCTACTCGGAGACACCATTGTGTTTCGGGGTGTGGGGAGGTGTGGTGAAGTGGGAGATGCCGTGATGTGCAAATATGTGTCTTAGTGCGATGTATTCGCCGCCATTGCCACTATACAGTGAAACGATGGAGTGTTTAAAAAAAATTTCAACCAGGGATTTAAAACAAATAAAAAATGCATGGACATCAAATTTATTTTTTATGGAATATATCCACATATATTTTGTAAAGTGATCAACAAACAACACATAATATTTGTAGCCATATCTAGAGATAATTGGAAAGCTCTAAACATCTGAATAGATGACTTCAAAAGGTTTGAAACTGAGCACAGTTGAAGTTGAAAAAGGAAATTTGTGAATTTTATTAATAAGACACGCACTACATGGATTGCTAAAATTATTCAACGACACTACAGACAAAGCTTGAGAAGACACTAATTTAGAGATAATTTTTGATGACGGATGGCTTAAACGGTGATGCCAGTCAGGAATTGTGGCTTTAACATTGGAGAAGGAAATGATAGGGGGTGATTTTGGTCGAGCATGAGATGGCCACTCGTAGATTTCATTCCTAATCCGTCCTTGCATGAGCCGCGCCCCTATACGGAGATCCTTTACAACAAAAGAAAAGGGTAAAAATTCAACAACCACTTGATTCGAGACATAAACTTTTGAGACCGATATCAGATTTTAAGTCATATTTGGCACACATAGAACATCAGTTAGTAAAAAGGATAAGGATTTGGAGGGTAAACGAAGAGAGCCAATATGTGTGATATTCAAACCTGAGCCGTCACCAATCATGATATCATCAGAACCAGTATACGGAGAGTGCATAGATAGATTTTGTAGGTCCATGGTGATGTGGTGAGATGCACCGAAGTCAAGGAGCCATTCAAGCGTGGTGGTTGACGGAGTAGCGAAGTGAGCTCGTGGCTGCCACTGTTTTGGTGGCTGATTGAGCTGACTCGGCTGGAGCTACTGGTGCGGCTGATGGAGCTAGTTCCGCTGGTTCATGTGTGGCTGGGCTGATGTGAATTTGCAAGTGGGGCACAGTTTGGCTATGTGTCCTTGTTTGCCACAGAGTTGGCAAAAGCCGCGATATGGACGTGGCCCTTTTGGTTGATTTCGAGTGAAGTTTCTAGGATTTCCAGAAGAGGAGTCAGCCGACCAATTGGAGTTGTTTACTGTATTATTGTTGTTGTTGTGTCAGTTGTAATTGGATGGATGACCACTAGAGTATAGTTTTGTAACATAGTTGGCAGTGATGAGAAGTTGTTGATTTGTTGTTACCTCTTACTTTAGAATTGCCTCAGAAGTTTTTCATGGAGTTCTTCAAAGGTAATTGGTTAGTCATGGGCACGGACCGCTAAAGATGTCTCTAAATTCATCACGTAGGTCATTCAAGATTTTTACTGTTAAGTCTTCAGGATTCTCTAGTGCGTCGAGTAGGGCCAGTTCATAAGTGATACTCTTTGCATGTTGCATGTATTCGGTGATGGATTGAGTACCTTTGGTGATGTTGGCGAGCACACCTTTGAGATGCATGATATGTCTTCTTGAGAGTTTTGCATAGGTGTTGGCTAGTGCAGTCCATGCATCACAAAAAGTTTTGGCAGTAGCGATAAACGGGATGATAGACGGGGATATGGATCCAAGTATTGCGTTTAGCAATACCTGATCTTGCCTAATACATATGTGATGGGTTGGATTCGGCGTAACATATCTTGGTGAGGTATTGTCACCGGTTGTGGTGGTGGTCGGAGGGCATGGACGTTGTCCGTCAACGAAGCCCATGAGATCGAATCCAATAAGAATGGTGTGGAATTGAAGTTTCCAGGAGCGGTAGTTTGTTGCCGTGAGCTTCAACGGTGCTTGAGCAGTGATGTTGATAGAGATGATCGTGTTTGCGGAAGAAATCATGTCGTGAGATGATGAGAAGGAGGGGGAAATGACTGTGACTGAGTTGGAGGAAGAAGAAGCAGTGGTGGTCATGTTAGATCGATAGACTCTTTTGAGTTAGAAAAGCTCTGATACCATATAAAGTTTAGAATAAATTTCTATATTAATTTTCTAATCACAGCTGTTAAAAATATATATGTATACATGAGTAGGCAGACACGTAGGACTTGTACAAGGAAACTAGAATTCTATGTTTAGGAAATATGAACTAAACTGGGAGACTATAAAGAGATAGGAGAGTTTAACATAATCTGTACAAAGTAAGGATAAACAATATAATATGTACAAGCTAAGGATAAAAACAAAGATAAGAAGATAAGAATTATCAATTATCCTTTACAAGCACAACCATAAAAAAAAATTTGAAAAATCTTTAGTTTGTATATAAACTCCACTTAATGCCAAAACTATCATTTCTTTAATTAATGCCAAAAATAACTAGTGCTTGTATATTTTTTCTTTGTGAGATTAGTTAATTACTAAAAAAAATTTATGAAACAAAAATTATAAACAAAAGAATCAACAGGTTCCAAATATTCAAAGAATCGAAACTTTAGAAGAACCATTTTCTTCCAGTTTTTCTCTCATGAGCATACATTTTGAGCATACAAATATAAGTCACCACACTTTTGCCATGTGTATTAATATGATTGATGTTATATTATTGATATGATAAAAGTGTGGTAATGTGCATTAGTATGCTTAAAGTTGTGTGCTTATGAGAGAAAAATTACATTTTCTTCACTTGACAGGAAAAATCATTTTTACAGAAGCAGTTGAAAATTAAGAGAAGAAGAAGATAAATGGAGAGGTTTTTTGGAAAGAAATTAAAAGTAAAATAAAATAAAGAGGCAGTTGTCGGCAATTAAAAAAAAGAAGCAGAAACTAGTTAGAAGTTAGAACAAAAGGATTGAGTAGATTATATATTAAAAAAAAAAAATTGAGTGAATTTCACAACCTCAAACATAAAGGTGTGAAACAACCATTAAAAATCACTAATATATATACAACTGAGAGAAAATCTTCTTATCAATCGGGAGTAGAATTCCAAGTACTGGGTTTTATAGAAAACCATGTTTCATTGCTTAAAAATATATGACTACTGGTGCATGATTTTGATTCACTTTATTTATTTATTTATTTATTTATTTATAACAAACAATTAAAATAGAAAATTGATTAATAATAATTAGTGGGTTTTTTTTTATTATTATTATTTTTAATATTTTGGTGGTGTACTCACTAACTATTTAGTTATTTTAGTAATTTAATTTAAGGATATTATTAGATTTTCCAAAAAGATATTAATTTAGAGTGTATATACGGTTTTAAGGGGTGCAAATACCGTCACTCTAATTTCTTTTATATGTGAAATCAAACCAACCCATAACATTTATGTTGGGTTTAGACGGATTGGTTCGGTTTGACGGTTTTTTGTAAACCCCTATATATATATATATATATATATGAGTTAATCTCTCACGAGGGATCTCTTATTTTAATTTCGATAAGGGTCATGATGAAAACACATCGATTTTAACGAATTTTAATTTGAGTTTTTTTTTGTGGATGATGAGTTCATTGAAATCTATCTATGAACAAAAATTGAGAATTTTTCGAATGCTAGAATTATTTTTCTTGAATTTTCTTATATTTTGCCTATTTTCCGATACCTTCATATTTAAAAAAATTTGGATAAATAGTTCTAGCGCTCGGAAAATTCTCAACTTTTGTTCATAAGTAGACTTCAATGAACTCATTCACAAAAACTTTAGATTAAAATTCATTAAAATCGATGTGTTTTCATCATGGTCATTACCGAAATTAAAATAAGAGATCTCTTATGAGAGACTCACTATATATATATATATATATATATGACGATAACTTCTCCCGTGCAAACCATATATATTCTTGATGAAATTTTATGAATTATGAGAATTGTTTTGTATGGATGTTATTATGTTAAGATCAATGAGATAATCTTGTATGGAAAAAAAATCTTGAAATTTTTTTGGATACAATAGGTATTTTTCTTTCCATTTTTAATAAGTTTTCCCATTTTAAAAAAAATATTTTAACATAAAAAATTTAGAAATAATAGTTCTGAAACTTCAAAATTTTGAAATATATTCTATAAAAATATTTCATTTTACTTATCATGTATTTAAAAAATCTCATCAAAATTTGTTAAATTTCTTCATGGAATGAATAATTGTGAAATAAAGTGGTTTGTAATTGAAAATTCTCAACTAGATAAGGACCTAGGGGCGGAGGGAGAGGGAGGATGACAGGGGCCATGGCCCCCACTCTCACAAAAATTTTAAAATCCAATTAAAACAAAATTACAAATTTGTTACTAAGTTTAAACTTTTTTTCACTTTGGCCCCCCTTAAATTTTTTGCAAGGTTGTAGGTTTGAATTCTCGCCCTCCCAAAAAAACCCCGAATTTATGTAATAGTGTAATACTTCAAAAACAAAATTGAAAATTCTCTATGACACTTTTTTATATTTATAGGAATATATTTTTGGAGTAGCTATACTTTTATTTTTAGAAATATTACATAAATTCGGGGTTTTTTTTTTTTTAGGGAGAGGACTTGAACCCACGACCTCGTGGTGAATATGTAAGGGGTTTTACGACCGGACTGGTAAATTTGATTAATTCCAACAACTTCGAAAGCTTGGAGCACATCCATATGGTCTACGACATTCGGGAATTAATGAGAAGGCATGGGAACTTATTGATCATGTTTTGTTCACAAGCCTCGAATTCTTATGCAGATGATTTGGCTAAGAAGGGATCTAATATGGTGGGGGATGTTGTGCAATGGAGTAGCATCTGATGCCTGAGTACTTTGTCGACCTTCATTTTGCTTTTGTTTGTGTGTAGTTTGTGCATATTTCTCTTGGGTCAGTGTTGTGTTTTTTTGTACTAATGCCAAAGTCAGGTGTGGTGGTGATCTTTGTATATTGTGGTATTCGGCTGCATGGGCCTCGTTCTTTGGTCATATCTGTGTGCCCCTGTTTTGTAGTCAATTTTGCTTTGTGTTGCACTTTTATTTTGGGATATTTCCCGATTGAATAAAGACTGTCGTTTCATCAAAAAAAAAAAAAAAAAAGTTGCCATCAACTTGAATTCATCCCAAAAAAAAAAAAAAAATCCATACTTTTCAATAGTTATTATTATCTCTAGTTGACAGGTCTTAATAAAGTTATTGTATGAGTAACATAACAAGACCTATTTTATAGTATTTCTTTAAAATAGCAAATTAAACCTTTTTTTTTATGATAATAAAATAAGATTGACTCGGTAGTATACTATTCACATCTACACCATTAAAATTGTGGGTCGTACCTTGTCCCCTAAACCTCAAATTTAATTGTAATAGTTTTAAATTAATGTATTTTTGTTCTATTATTAAAAAAAACTTGGAGGTGGTTTATTTTCAAAAAATAAAATAAAAACTTGGAGGTGGTTTATTTTCAAAAAATAAAATAAAAACTTTCGCAAGGAAGTATTTCACAATAGGTGGAGGAGTAAGAAACTTTAAATGCCTTTTTCTTTATAGAATCGGACCTCTCATATTATACTTGGTACAAATTAAAAAGCGTTTTGATTAAATTCGATGATATGAAATTGGTTAAGTAGTAAGTTTATCACACATACGTCTAAGAGGTTGTAGGTTCAAGTCTCTAATCTCAAACTACTGTAGTAATTCAAAAAAAAAAAAAAAAAAAAAAGATTGCAAATATTTTTATCTTTGGAGGTAGCTAAGTCTGGCCTAGAATATGATCGGTGATACTTCAATATCCCACTTATACATCAATTTCTTGTAGGGGGGTTAACTTGGGCCCAATTCATTATCGTATATATATATTTTTTCGAAAAAAAAACTCATCATCATATTAATTATGTTGAACTCCGATTTTTTAGAAAAAAAAAAAAAAATTGACACCAATGAACATGTGACTTATGATATTGTATATAAATTGTGTGTGTGTGTTTTTTTTTTTTGTTTTTTTTTTATTTTTATTTATTTATTTTTTTTTAACAACAGATTTTATTCAAAACAGAACAAAGTGAGAAACACCAAGCACAAGCCAAAGCCAACACCTAAAAGCCAACCCCAAGGCAAAAAAGCCGAGAGACCAACACCACTCACAACGACGACCACAAGCAAGAAAAAACACACGCCCCAAAAGAATCATAACAGAACAGCGAAGAAACAAGAACAGAGCAGAGGAAGCACAAACACAGCCCCAGCATAGAAACGAAAACAAGAAAAACACGCTAGGGATCATCCCCCTCAATAGATTCCCTGTTAGAGGCCTGACCCCTTTTAGCTAAAGAGTCCGCCAAAGTGTTCAAAGCTCTTGAGTTGCAAATCACATAAGTGTTGCCTAGCAAGGCCAGATTAGAGCGAATGTCATAAATCAAATCCAAAAAATTAATGTTACCCAAGCCATCATTGTTCACCCAAGACACTGCGACCTTGGAATTGCTAACAATAGTAATATCCTTCCCAAACAAAGAAGCATTAAAAGCACACAAAGTGCAGGCTTTTTGAATTGCCAAAATTTCTGCTGAGATTGGATCCTAGAAACCAACATAAGCTGAGAAAAGACACAACACCTTCCCTTCAAAATTCGGTAACACACCCTCAACCCCCATAGGACCTGAATCATCTCTTGACGATCCATCCATATTAAATTTCAGAGCTTCGAGAAGGGGAGAATCCACACTTCAACTTTGGTACTCTTCAAAGGTTTGACATCAACGCAACAATCCTTTAGATTTTATAAAATAAGAGCAATCAATTCTAAGAAAACCCTTCACATACTGTTTGAACCATCAAGTAACATAGAACTTAATCTAAGTCCACATGGTAGGTAACCTCCATAGATTTTTCATTGAAAACCACCTCATTCCTGGCCTCCCAAATGGAACAAACAATGGTGAAGAAAAACGAACCCCATGCCTTTTCATATTTTCTATTCGGGCAAAATCCTTTCCAGCCACCAAACCACTCCTCAACTGATCTGCTTGAACAACCATTTACCTCCACCAATTCATACAAGTGTACCACACAGTCCAAGACCAATTGCACCATAAAAAAGGTGGTCCGCTGATTTACAACCCAAATTGCACATAAGGCACTGAAAACCTGAATTAGAAATCAAACCAAAATGATTCATCACTTCTCTCACCATAATCCTTCCTCTAACAAGTTACCACACAAAAACTTCCACATTTGGCAGACAGATACCTTGCCAAATTGACTTTACAACCGTCGAATCATCTTTAGAAACATCTTCAAAACACCTTCTAAAAGATGTACCTGAAAACAGCCCTTTGGGACAATAACTCCAAGCAGTAGTATTCGAAATGGACTTATGAATGATAAAACAATCAAGAATCATGTTAAAACATTTACAGTGATCTAGTTCCCAATCAAACAACCTTCTCCGAAGCTACACCTCCCAAACCCAAGTATCACCTTGCCAACTACCAAAATCCTTAACGGTCCCTTCGAATGGGCCACTTTTAACGAAAAGGCAAATTCTGTGTTAAAGACGAAAATTCACATAAGATATGTTGTCGGTAATAGGCGAAAAGAAAGAAAAAATCACTTATCGCCGCTCAATGTGGTTTTGTGGTAAAGACGGTTACTTGGTGGTAAAGACTCGCCAATGTGTTTGAGTCACTGCCGTCACACCGTATGTGGTATATCAAATTAAAAAAAAAAAATCACTTCCATATAAGAAACATTGCATCTACTACTAATGAACATTACTTAATACTAGAGGACAATAGTACATAAATACATAGATAGTACATTTGCAATATATATATATATATATATATAATTGTAATATCATATTTACCAATATTATAACCTAAAATTATTAAACAATTTCATTAAATAATTTGTAAATTTAAATAAAAAAATTCAATAACTCATCACAAATAATAATAAACTAATCAAGCATTCAAAGATCTTTAATTCTAGGGAATTCCAAATCCTAATCAGGCATTCAAAGATCTTTAATTCTAGGGATTCCAAATCCTTTAATGGATGCTTCGACTAAGAATGGATCTAGCTTGAAAGGGGATTTCGAGGAATGGGGGGACCTGTAAGCCTGTTCTTGGCACTGGGGTTTTGACTTCTTGTGTGTTTTGGGTGCCGCTTTGACTTATTCAATAAATTTCGCTGTTAAAAAAAAAGGCATTCACAAATAAACTTATAATTTAAATTATAATAATAAATTCAAATAATAATTAATAAAAAATTTATATAAACGGGAGGGATCGAGGGACACAATATTTGACAGAAGAATTGACACGATTTTATAACCTTTAGATCTCTAAAATTTGGATTGTATGATTTAATGAATTTTTGTCTTCATCTCTGTCATTAATGTTTTTTTATTTCCTCCATTCTCTTATTTCTCTCCTAGATTCTATTTCGAGGAAATAGAGGTATATAGCACTTATCCAAAATGGATTTGTGCAACTACAACCACTTTAATAACTTATGTTTTATTAGAACCAAAGTATGTGATGAGACCAAAATACCTCAACTTGCAAATTTTTCTATCATCCCACTTGCAAATTTTTCTATCTTTCTTCAATTCTCTCTCTCTCTCTCTCTCTCTCTCTCTCTCTCTCTCTCTCTCTCATTGTCAAAAGAACGAACACTTGCGATTTTGGTTTACGATTCAACGAATCCATGAGCTGAAAGTGATGATTCGACGAACTCACTCAAATATTTTGTGTTGATTTTGTAATATTAATTTCATTTGTATTGATTTTGAGTTTTTATTGTGAATTTGTTGTCAATTTTGATGTGAATTGTGAGTTTATTGAATCTGAATAAGGTTATTTGAATCTGGAAGTTGTGGGTTTGGGTTGGGGTTTGTCAAATCGGAGAAGATGAACAGTAGACAAAGTTGGGATTTTTCATGCTTATTCGAGACTTATTTGTTACATTTCGAGACTTATTAATGAATACTCGGGACTTATTACGCTTATTCGAGACTTAATTTATGAATATCCGAGACTTATTACACTTATTCGAGACTTAATTTATAAAGACTTATTTGCTCCACTTCCGAGACTTATTTTTTGAATATCCGAAACTTATTCATGAGTTTTCAAGACTTAATATTGCGTTTCGGGACTTATTACATGTTCTTCCGAGACTTATTCTGTTCGACCTCCATTGATGGTGATAGTGACGATTTGACGACGGCGCCGGTTGACTCCGAAGATAGTTGGATCTGGAAGATTGAACAATGCCGAGTTCGTTGGCACCATCGGTTTCGTCAGATTCGCGATGGAACGTCATAGATCGGGCGATAAAGTTTTGCGGCAGTTTGGGTTTGGCTTCATTTCTCTCTCCACACAATTCGAAACTGAAAATGGATACTTCCGTTACAATGGGTGGCGCAAGACAGATGTTTTGCCTGTGGTTTTATCGATCAACTCGCTGGTCGGCGGTGGCACCTCTATTGATGCTCCATCAATGGAGGTTCTGAGGAAAATGAAGAAGAAAGAAGGTGAAGGACACATAGGAGAAAAGAAAAGAAGCTGAGGGTATTTTTGTCCAAATTCCATTTTTGATGCTATTAAAACAAGACTTGTTAATGTGGTGTTATTTGCACAAGCCTTCCCCCAAAAAGTTCTATTTAATTTTTGAACTCTTCTATTCCTTAAAACTTAAATTTAATTTATTAATATTTTCTCCCTCATTATTATTTTCTCTCTGCTTTCCAACAACTATTACTACAAATTATATGTTATTTTACTACTTTTATTTAAACTGATATCAAATATCCACATAGTATTTTTTAATTCCAAACAGCAAGTACTAAGTAGATTTATGAATGATTTTTTTTAAACGGGACTAATGGATGAATTCACAGTATTTTTCTACATTGTCAATTTTTTTTCTATATTAACAGTAGAGCAAATTGCACTCCACCTCCCTGAGGTTTGGCCTCTTGCACCCATAAACAACTTTATCATTAATTGATACTCACACCCCCTTTCGTTAGGTCAAACTTAATTGTTAACTAACTCTTATCTTAAAAAGACTAAACTACCCATGATCCCTAAATTAAATTAATAAAGGGATAATTTCACTAAAGTCTTAACTTTTTAGCAAAATATCACTTATTTAAACGTTTTTATCATATTAACAACTTAAGTCCCTTGTTTTTCCAAAATATATCACTTTAGTCCATTTGACTAAAATATCAATGGTCTACTCTAACTATAACTATATATATATATAAGTACAATTTTATCATTGTCAAAATGATTTATTTAGTTTTAAAAATAAATAATATCAAAATGGTTATAAATATAAGTTAACAACAAAAATTTATTTCCAAAAAAAAAAAAAAAAAAAAAAAAAACTAGTGGATGGACAATGGAAAATATAAAGTTAAAATAAATAATAGGGGAATTACCATTTTGGTCCCTGTAGTGTTTTGGCGTATTATGACTTTTTTAATTGTCTTTCCATTTTTTACTGGCGTGGTCCCTGTGTTTTCAAAAACCCATCAATTTGGTCCATATGTAATTTAGACGTTAGTTAAAGTTAACATATCTTAGGGTATTTTTGTCTTTAAACAAAGAAGAGGACACATGTCAACACCAAACAATAGATAATAATTTTGTTAAATATTTATATAATATAAAAAAATAAGAAAAGAATAAAAAATTATAAATCTCCACCATCCAAATCATAGATGGACGGTGGAGATATATATATATATAATAATTTTTTCTTTTAAAAAAAGAAGTAGATAATTTGATTTATCTCCACCATCCAAAAATTAAAAAAAAAAATTAAGAAAAAAAATTGCAAAACAAAAAATGGATATTGAGATCAAAACTTAAAAATAAATGCAAGGAAACTGAAAAAAATATTAATAATAATAATAAATTGATGGACGGTGGATATCCAATCTGATGATAGTGATGATCAGTTCTTGTTTTGTATACCCTTTTGTTTATTCAGTGAATTAGTGGATATGAAACGAAAAGAAAATGCCTTTTTGTTTATTGATTGACTCCTAATTCTTTGTTTATTTTTTTTTTTTAATGGGTGATAGGTTTGATGTTTGTTGGTAGCGACACCGGTGCTTTGACAATTACAAAAGGATTGATCATGGATGGTAGGGGTGTGCAGCGGGGTGGATCGGGGCAGATCGGATCTTGGATCCAATGGATTTGTCATGATCCAAGATCCGACCGATCCGATCCGATCTAATTTTATAACGGGATCCGATCCGATCCAATTACTATTTGATCCGATATGTATAAAATACTATTTGATCCGATCCAATCCGATAACTATTTGATCCGATCCGATTATAAAATACTTTAATCCGATCTGATCCAATCCGATATGATCCGATATGATCTGATTGATAGAATTAATATAAAGTCATTTGTAATATATAAAAGTTATAATTTGAAATAAATAAAATCAAATAAATTATTCAAACATTGCTAATTAATTCAAATAAAATTAAAATTAAAAAAATATATGACATAACTTGTAAACTTTATATAATTCAAAAACTTTAGAAACATTATACATCAGCTCAAAATGTGAACTTAATAAGCCATGATATTGATGAAAAAGAATAGAAGAAAAGGAGATGGTGACTTGTTTGCAGTAGAGAAATTGAGAAAGAAAACCCAAAATAGTAACATTAGAAATTGTATTTTGGTTGGGCCTTTACATTAAAAAGTAGTGGTTAAAATAAATTGCCCAATATAAAAATAAGACCTGATATTTTAGGTGAATTGGTGGATTCGGCGGATTTTCAAACGGAAATCCAAGATCCGATCCAATCCAATGGATTTTATAATTTACGATCCAATCCGATCCAATCACCTCTCTGAATCCGATCCAATCCAATGGTTTGGATCTGATCCAATAGATCAAATTGAATTGGATTGGATCGGATCCTGCACACCCCTAATGGATGGAGACATAAAAAATTCATATCTACAAACTGATACATATCAAAATCCATGAATATGGTTGGATCTCCAATCTCTTCCACACCATCAATTTTTTTTTTCCAGTTTTTTTATTTTATTTTATTTTATTTTATTTTTTTGTATAAGTTTGATCTCTACCATTCCATCCATCTCATAAATAGATGGCGGTGGAGATCCCATTTTTTTATTTTTTATTATTTTCTTATTTTCATTTTAAACAATCAGATTGAATGTTAAATTAATAATAAAAAAAAACTTATTTCTCTATATATTTTATTTTCTTTAAAAAAATTCAGAATTTTATTTTTATTTAACCATTTTGAGAAGGGTAAAATTGTACTTTTATATATATAGTTAGAGTTGATTATTAGTATTTTTGTCAAATAGACTAAAGTGATGTATTTTGGAAAAATTAAGGACTTAAGTTGCTAATATGATAAAGACGTTTAAATAAATGACATTTCGTCAAAAAAATATGGACTTTAGTGAAATCATCTCTTTATTAATTTAATTTAAGGACCAGAGATAGTTTAGTCTTTTAAAAGTAAGATTTAGTCAACAGTTAAGTTTGACCTAACGACTAGGGGTGTAAGTGTCAATTAATGGTAAAGTTGTTTCTAGGTACAAGAGGCCAAACCTCAAGGAGATTAAGTGCAATTTGCTCTTAACAGTGTATATATATATATATATAGTGTTCCGTTTTGGTATTAGAGCCTTGAGACTTTTTGGAGAAGGAAATAGTTAGACATACATCTTTTCTAGGTGCAAAAGCCAGTAGTCACCGGGTAAGAGAGCCATTAGCCAAGAGGGCATTAAGCATACTATAATTCCCACGGACAAGCTGTGAGTTAAAACCTAGGATTTTATTTCTGGTTGCTTTCTTTCTCCTATGTTTGCAAGTAGTTCTGGGTCCAGAATAGAGCCTAATGATAACAATAGTGCCACATGACAATCTATAGCAAATTATGAGACTAATTGAAATAAGAATGGAAAATGAGACTTTAGAACCAACTCAAAATGGCAACATGGTTTGTGCCCCCTTCTTTCTATTAGACGAACCACTTTCAAACACTCCCTCCTCTTCCTCACACCAAACTGGTATAATTATGAAACAAAACAATTACAATAACACATACCTTAGTACCATCGGAGAATAGTTTGACAGAATAGAAATCAACCAATACCAAACCTTGAATAAACAATACCTCGAGATCCTAAGAAATGACAACTTTCCCCAAGATATTAAAATGAAAAAAAAAAAAAAAACACAAGACTATGAACCGGGTGTTCTTCTTTTCCTAGATCTTACAGGAATTGAAAAATGGTTTGATAATATCATTAGCAAAAAAGAATTTTTAAAATTCCTACAGAAAAAACTAAAACAAATCCCCAAACCACAAGTTCAAACATTAGATGAGAATGTCATTTCTTCTTCTGATGAAGCAGAACTAGAAGAATTCAACCATATGATCTAAAGGCTAACCTCACAAGGAATTACTAACAACAACACCAAAGTTAGCTACTACCATGAAACAAAACCATACTACCCAACACCAACACCTCCAAACCTCCAAACATCCAGTATGAAGAAACGGTCCTAGACAAAGCCTATATAGGCAATGCCTGTTACCAATTCAACATTGATGGTCTTTCAGAATATCAAACCATGACAGTCATTAGACAAATGTACACCATATATAGGATATATTTACATAAAAAAAGCAAAACATGGTTCACGCTAATGCTATCACAACCCTAGCCACCAGATTTGAAGGACAATTGCTTGGTTGGTGAACTCACACACTAACCCCAACGGTAAGAACAAATATAATAAGCCATACAAAAACCATAACCACCACTACTCCCACTAGAACTGCCATAGACCTAACCTCTTTCATCCCGTCCACATCCGCCACTACTACATCCTCCCAACCAAATGGCATAAATGTTTTATGTTATACTATTGTCCTCCACTTTATTGGAAACCCCAATCGTTATCAAGAAAAAGAAAATTCAAAACTTCAAAATTTAAAATGTAAAAAACTCAGTGATTTAAATGGTACAAAGACATTTTTCTAACAAGAGTCCTACACAAAGAAGACAATGCTAACTCTTATTGGAAAGAAAAATTCATATTTGGGCTACCATCTCTCTTTGCCAACAAGGTAAGGGACAAAATGAGAGAACAAATGGCTAGTTCTAACTGGTCTCAAATCGACCTCAACACTTGGACCTATGGAGAAATAATAAACACTATTAACATAGTTGCTATGCAAATATGCAATGATATCTGACTAAAAAGCCAACTTAAGAAACAAAAATTGACTACAAAAAGAGAACTTGGTTCCTGGTGCGAACAGTTTGGATTTGATAGACTCACCAGCCAAAAGAAAAGAAAAATAAAAGAAAATACCAAATCCTATAAGGCTTATAGAGGGAAAAAAAAATTATAGGAAGGAAATCAAATCACTAGACAAAAACCCATCCAAAAACCAACACGAGAAAAGGTTTAAAAAACCATTCACCAAACCCAACACATGCTTTGGGTGTGGAAAGAAAGGACATTTTACCGATATATGTCCTAAATTAAAAATAAAATAAAAAAAGATCAGGTCCCTAGACATAGACGATGATGTTAAAGATAGACTTATACATGTTCTCTTCGAACACTATGAATATGACTCTTATGTAGAATCAAGTCTTGACGAGGAACTCTGAGTCCTTAGAGAATCTAATTCTGATTTATAATCCTTAACCAAGGAGGATGATAATATACAACCTTGCATTTGCAAGGAGATCAATGTACTTGACCAATTTGATTACTCCATGTTAATTGGTATGATCGATGCGATTGAAAACCGCATCCTCAAAGCCGATTACATTAGACAATTGCAATAAAAAATTATCAAAGAAAAATCTTTTGCAAAATCCTCAGAACAACAACCCCATTCTAATATCAAATCATTTTCCTTCACTCCTCCTAATTTTGACGAAAGTGTCATGAAATGCTTCCATTCAAAACACAGGAAAATAACCATTCTTTACCTCCAGAAAGAAATCCAAAATGTCAAAGAAGAAATAAAATATCTAAGACTTATCACCCAACAATTACAAAAACAACTTTTGGAAAAGCCCATATCAAAGAGATTATCTCCTAGTAAGAACAATGTCCAAAATTCCAAACAACCCAGCTTTAACAGCTCAGATAACTCCGACAATGACTCTCAAACAAACCAAGTAGTTGACTCATTAGTCGACTCAAGACAGGAACTAGCAAACCTCCTTCACCAAGATAAAAATGCCCTCGACAATATTGTTAAAGAAATCAGAATACAAAAATGGTATTCTGATATTGACATCAGAATCTCCACATATTATAACCTCATAGTCAACGTCCTGATTGACTCATGTGCTAACCTAAATTGTATCAGGGAAGCCTTTATACCAACAAAATATTTAGAGAAAACTAGTGAATCCTTATACGGAGCAAACAGGGAACAACTTGATATACAGTACAAACTAACCAATGCAAGGGTTTGCAATGATGGTGTCTATTACACCACTAATTTCCTAATGGTTAAAAATCTATCCCATAATGTAACCATCGGATTACCTTTTCTATACCTCATATCCCTATTCAAGGTTACTCACGAAGGTCTTGTCACAAAATACTTAGGTAAAGAAATCCTTTTCCCTTTCACCTTCCCAGTCCTTGTCTGTGACCTTAATGTTTTAAACAATAAAAGCATATGTGAAGACAATTCCATTTTCCTTGAACAACAGATTGCCAACATCAATCGAAAACAAGAACAGTTGTCTTTCCTAAATGATGACTTAAACTTTAAAAGACAAAAGAAACACCTAGAAAGTCCTAAGCTACAAAACAAAATCCAAGATGTCAAACAAAAACTAGAAAAAGAGGTATGCTCTTCTTTTCCTAATGCTTTTTGGGATAGAAAGAAATACATTATCAGTCTTTCTTATAACAAGGATTTTTCTGAAAAAGGAATACCAACAAAAGCCAAACCTATCTAGATTTCTGCCGCACTTCTTAAATATTGCAAAAAGGAAATCCAAGACTTATTGCAAAAGGCATGATCAGGCCATCAAAATCTCCTTGGAGTTGCCCTGCTTTCTATGTTCAGAAGATTGATGAAATTGAAAGAGGAGTACCACGACTTGTCATCAATTACAAATCCCTAAACGATGCCCTTCAATGGATTCGGTATCCTATCCCTAATTTTTGACTTATTAAAAAGACTTTACAATTCTAACATTTTTTCAAAATTCGACATAAAATCAAGATTCTGACAAATCCAAATTGCTGAAAAGAACCACTACAAAACAGCCTTCACGCTCCTTTTTGGCCAATACGAATGGAATGTTATGCCTTTTGGCCTACAAAATACCCCTAGTGAATTCCAGTGCATGATGAATGAAATCTTCAACTCATATACTGAATTTTCCATTGTTTATATAGATGATGTTCTAATATATTCTGACAATATAGACCAACATTGGAAGCTTCTTCACATATTCCTTAAAACTGTCAAACACAATAGTTTGGTAGTTTCTACCCCCAAAATTGTTTTATACCAAACAAATATCAGATTTTTAAGCCACAATATTGAAAGAGGAACCATCATACTCATCCAAAGAAGTCTTAAGTTTGCTGACAAATTTCCTGATATCATCAAAGATAAAACCCAATTGCAAAGATTCCTAAGTTGTCTCATATGTATAGGAAATTTTTACAAAGAACTACGCATCATCTGCAAACCCCTTTTCCAAAGGCTCAAGAAAAACCTTTTACCTTGGACAGAAGAGCACACTGGTGCTGTCTAAAGGGTGAAAAAACATGTCAAGAAAATATGTTGGCTATTCATCTGTCATCCTGATGCACAAAAAAATTGTTGAAACTGATGCTTCAAAATTAGGTTATGGTGGCATATTAAAACAAGTTATCAATGACAAAGAATGTCTTGTTAGGTATGTCTCAAGTGCCTGGAATAATACCCAACAAAAGTATTCTACCATGAAAAAAGAAATCATAGCCATTGTTTTGACAATTCAAAAACTACAAGATGATTTGATAAATCAAAATTTTCTTTTAAAAGTTGACTGCTAATCTGCAAAATTTATTTTGAAAAATGATGTCAAAAACCTTGCTTCAAAATAAGTATTTGCTAGATGGCAAGCCTTGCTCTCAGCTTTTGATTTTGACATAGATTATATCAAAGGTTTAGTTTTTTGTAATTTCCTTTCTCAGAGATTCCAATCTCTTGTACTCTCCATCTTCTCCCTCTCTCCTGTACCAAATTTCTGAATCAATAAAGTTTACGACCATCTTTATACATCTTCATTATTGTCAGACTATTTTACTTTTATTGTAAGTTTATCTTATTTACTACATATACCTGTATTTCCATTTATGTTTTATTATATCACATGGGTCATGATCCATGGCTATTTTTTTACACAACTTCTTAGTCATTGGATATTGCTTTTGATGGATAGAATTTAATCTCTTTTATCTTTTCTTATTTAATGTATACATTGTTTCTTACTTATTTAATATTTTTCTCTCTAAAATATTATTATTTTATTAAATTATATCATCTTATTTAATTGTCTTTTATTTATTTTTCTTTTCTTTTCGTTTTTCCTTTACACGTTTTTTGTTCTTTTTTTTTTTACTTTACCTGAAACCAGAAAATCATGGTGTGACTTTCACTCTCACTTTTTAATCTTTAAAATCTTTTTTTTTTCTCTCTTGTCTTTTACTAATAATATTTTTTAATTTACTTCATCTAAAACCAGGAATTTGATACATATAATCGCTTACTCCTTTCCGCTCTCCTCTTTTGTTTTATTGATATTTTATTAATTTTATAAATCAAGTCATGTATTCATTGGTAGTTTTTTTTTATTGAATTACTTATTGCACCTAGTTTTTATTTTATAAATATCAATAAAAATGAAGTCATGTACGATGTTGCTGTTCAACTTTTCAAATATATTAACAAGACCAATACAAGTGAAAATAATTTTGTTGGACACCTTTACAAAATTACACCGTATAAGCTAATGAAATAAGAAATGATAAAAGAGGAAAAGATATTAAAATAAATAAATAAAATAAAATAAAGAATAAAAAAGGAAAGCGAAAATGAGCAGTGATTATATGTATAAAATTTCTGGTTTTAAATTAAGTAAATTGAGAAATAAGAATAGTAAAAAAAAGAAAAAAAAATAATAAAATGATTTTAAAGACTGAAATTGGAGAGTGAAAGTCATACTGATGATGTTTTGGATTCAGGTAAAGTTAAAAAAAAAAAAAGTGTAAAAGAAAGAAGAAATAAAAAGAAAAATAAACAAAAAACAATTAAATAAGGTGAGAGAATTTAATAAAATAATAATATTTTAAAGAGATAAAGTATTAAATATGTGATAGACAATGTCTGAATTAAATGAAGAAAGATAAAAGTGATTAAATCATATCCATTACAAGAAACAAGATCCAATAACCAATAAGTTGTGTCAAAAATTATGTAACAAAAATGGGGTCATAGATCCTGTCCGATATATATATATATATATATGGTGAAGGAGTGGATGATCTTCTCCATTTGTATGGGAAGCAGAGCACATCGGCTGCATCTCCAACTCTGCTTCTTTCCTTAAAAAGGAAGAAGAAAGTTGAAAAACACAGAGATGTTTCAAAAACAAATTGAAAAACGGTGACCGGAAACCTTTAAATGTGTTTTCTAAAAACAAAAACAGACTAAAAAGGACAGCCCCTAAGTTGTTTTGAACAAAACAACTTTGAAATATAAAAAATCAAGACCATACGTATCTAAATTTTTTTAACTACACACTATAGTTTAAACCACAAACCACAAATACAGAAGAAGAATAAAAGAATTAAAGAGAGAAAGAAACTGTAGTGAAGTATACAACTACTCAACCAATAACAAGGAAATTGTGAGAGCAGAAACTGCCTTACATTATTAATTCAAACATTTAGAATCCTTTTCCATAAAACCAAAATTGTCCATCACAAACAATAATGCTTGCATCATGCACCATATATATAGCTCAAATGAAAATTTAGAGCTACTGTGGACTATAAAAGCTTAGCTGTAAATCAGATGAAAATATCCAACATAGCTCGAATGAAATATTAGAGCCATTAATGTGCACTTCCATATGCAAATATTGAAAATAAACCATCCATGCCTACATCATACAAACATTTGCACCCCGAAGAGCCTAAAAGGCTTTTTCAACTTGCCCTCGTGCTTCGGAGATTGTTCGGTTGATTCCTCTTCTTCAGCCTTCTCTTCATCCCCTGGAGATTGTTGGGTCGATTGCTCTTCTTCAGCCTTCTCTACATCCCCGAAGAGAGGTTTTTTCAACTCGCCCTCATGCATCAGAGATTGTTTGGTTGATTCCTCTTCTTCTTCAACCTTCTCTTCATCCCCAAAGAGCCTAAAAGGTATTTTCAACTCGCCCTCATGCTTGGGAGATTGTTTAGTTGATTCCTCTTCTTCGGCCTTCTCTTCATCCCCGTCGATAACATTTTGGCCTAGTGGAAGATGCAAAGGCACTTGCATTTCCCCATATTGAATATTGGACATCCGTACCAAGGAACCATTGTTGTTTTCGCCCTTGTTTCCATAGATCATGCAGAATGTTTTGGTCAATGTAGAGTTGTTGTCCCTGCACTCACACATGTAGAAAGAAATAGTATCGTTATGCTTCAACTGGTTATCCTTCACAAACCGGTTCCAACCCCTTGTGAAGACGAAACTCTGACTGCTCTTCCAATAGCAATAGCGAAATTTCCACATCCTCATCGACCTGTCATAGAAAACTAGCTGCACATCATCTGCATAGTCACTCTTTTCACCTTCTTCTCCACCACTTTCAGAAATACTTGGGAAGTACTTAAGAGCATACTTTTTCGGGATGACAAGTCTGTTAAGCTTACCCACATCACTTGGCGTTAGCTCCTTTTGGAAGAGTTGCTTGCACATTAGCCATCCATCAGTAGTTGACCTCATCCGGGTGAGATTACCATCCTTTTCTCCACTCTTGGAATAACTCCTTAAGAACTCTGCAAACTTGAATTCGTACGAACCATCTCTAATCATGTTGAGCACTACCTCAGTAGGGTAACGACTTTGAAAGTTAGGCTCATGAGCAGTGATTCTTGTCCATGGAATATTTCTATGCGAGTCATTGCTCCGAAGCCTGATTGCAGCACTGTCATAAGCCATTGCTGCTTCCTTTTCTGATCTGAAGGTCCCAAGCCACATCCTGTTGTGGTTAGCGTAAATTTGAGCACCCCAATTCCCATTGTGCTGTGGTACAACACCTTTGAATCTGGTGGTGTTGACGATACTTGCATGCCTTGCACGTTTGCTAGGAGGTTGAGGAAGTGCATGAGTGCTACTAGTTGAATCTGAGAATTCTGTAATCACTTTTGTTTTTCCATTTGAAATCATTCGTCCTTCCATAGTGATTCTGAAGAAAAAAACATATCGTTGTAGAAGCTTAATAGAATACAAATAATTTCAAGTGTAAAAGTTTTAAAAGATATAACTACAGCAATATTAGCAACAGCGGCTTTTATACTTAAAGGGACATACGTAATCATATTAAGAACAGAAAAAAATAAGACAAGAACCCTTATCCCTTGTTAACCGAATTTTCTGAATTATCAAGATGTTGATATAACCACAGACACAGAGCAGCCTACAAACGTTCTAGTCTCAGCCATTTCCGGGTTAATGTTTGTTTGCTCTAATGAACCACAGAAATGATCTCACAATTATCCAAATACCAATCAGCATGAACATATATACAGTACCTTTTTTTTTTTTTAAGTTCCTTCAAGAAAGATTGGTAAAAAGTAAAAAGATAATTATTAATTCTATAACTAGTTCAAAGTAGAACATGTTGAATTCAGGTCACTTATCCTGCATAAGATAAATAATTAAATATGATTACTGTAACACATGTTTGGACATACAATGGAAAAGTAACCGGTCTATGTCAATTACTAAATACCAAATGGACCAAATGGACCAAATGGAACCGAGGTCCTAGTGCAATCACAACATTTCATGAATCATGGAAAGTGTTTAAACCTAGCCTGACACTAACATCAACCTTTTCAATCAAACCAGCATATTTCACAACCTAAAACAATGAAGAATGAATTCATGCATATACTTGGAAATATATATGTGATTTCAGCATCCATCAATCATGATTACTGATATAGTTTCACCAAAAGATTGTATGAAGGTCTATTTAACTATCTCGTGTTAATTTCTTATATACCATGGAAGATATACATGATTATTATCATAATTTCATCTTATGCATGTTTGATTATTTAATCTTGAGAATACACAATAAAATTGCCCAAAACGAAAAAAGAAATGCAATTGTTCCCAATACCACACAAGAATTGCATTGTCTCCTGTTAACTAACATTATCATGTCAAAACATGTTGGATCTCCTAAATCCTAATAGCCAATGATCAACATGAAACCTCAAATGTATTGATCGTTTGGACAGGTAATAAGAATCTGGGAAAAGAGCAACCATCGTGGTTATAGCAAGTCACACTACAACATATATGCTCCTGTTAATAAATATGCACGGCTATACCAAGTCGCACCGCAAAACATCATAAATTTCATATGTATACCTACCCACTCTCTTGAGATTTTTAAGCTTAATAATTATTTAAAGACAAATTTGTTAAAAGAGGAATAATAAAAGTTCACATATACTTAAGACATCACTTCTCTCCTATGTCTCAGTATGATGGACAACAGAAACAAACATTTTCAGCAGCATAGCAATATCTTTCCAACATACATAAAAAGCATCATTCAATAAACCATTTTTTTCCCTTTTTTATTAATAACAAAGTAAACATATATCAACAAGAACAAGCAAAGATTAGAATAAAGTGAACCACAGTAAAAAAAATCAATATCAATGCTCTATGCTCTTAAGCAAAACTGCACAAACTAATAGAAGAAAACATCCAAATTTTCAAAAATTGAGCAATGAAATCTGTCCCACTAGCAATTCATGTCTTTCTTGCTGGCCTCAACCAATAGACTAGACATCTAATTTTAGAAGGATCTAAAAACATTTATGTAATACTTTATAAAGCTTGTGCTATTATCATAGAATATAATGTTTCACAATTGGGTGAAGTTATCTAAAACCAGTTCAGAATATTAAACTACAGAAAACCAACAAATGCTATTGAATAAAGTATTATGTACCATGATATAAAAAATGTAAATAAGCTCCAAGCTACATACACCTTGTAATTTCATATCTTAGCAAAAGCAGCTTTTACCAAAAGCATGAATACCTTGGCAAATCTCAAAAACATCCTTACATTTCAAGCTTGACAATATTTGATGATCCATAAAATAAATGGACAGTTCAAACAATGCAACTTGGCACAAAACTCCTCTGTGACACTACATGTTCCAACAAATAAGCACAAAGGTGTTCATGGAGGAGAAAAACATGAAGTCAACCACTCAAGTAGAGCAAGATAGGAGCAACTTAGTACATAATCCTCTACCCACCTAGGACATGGTATTGACAAACTAGGTACGAATGACTCGTTAGTGTGAGTAAAATGTCACCATGATAAAAGATCCAACCCATATTCCAGAAAAGATTTTTAGGCTCCTTAGTAAAAAGATTATTTATTTTATAAAAAAAGATCAGGTTTTGGGTCATAGATAGGATACAGTACTGGTTAAAGCTAAACATGGATGAACAAAGTGTGGAGGAAAAACGTCAATAGCCATGGCAAATAGCATGTGTGTGTAAGTTAAGTGAAGCACAAAAATAAGGTGAATTTCCAGTTAAAACTAATGCTATTGTATCTTATGAACAAAAGACAATTCTAAATAGAAGGAACAGTAACTGGATGGAACAATGACTGAGAAAAATAGCATAAGATTCAAATGCAGCATCTGACAGTGTCTTAGTGAAAGATGAAGCAACCAAAAGAACACAAAAAATAAATTTAGTGCAATAGATGCTTGCTCATGGAGGTGTTATTTTCAATAATCCACTTAAAGCCTATCATTCAGTTTTTACAATGTCCACATTATACCACACAACAGGACTTCTAAAAGCGGATGAGTAATGAAACTTTTGAAAAGAATTCCACACATCCTTTGTGTTAACGATTTATTCTTTTCATACACTGCTAATTGGACTAATTAAACCAGCATTATCAATGTGAAAACGTGCAGCTCTTGCATCAGAATTTGTTTAGAAAGATACTACAGTGTGAATATTCTCGAACAAAAAATGCCTATGAAGTTTATTAGAGACATCTCAACAACTGATTATGATCAGCCCAGCCCGGCATACTGACTTAAAAATAGAACAATATGACCAGAAAAGAAGCAAATCTATGGCACTGAACCTCAAGTAATCAATTACAATAAGAAAATAGTAGATATAGGAGAATCATTTGAATGTTCCAAGAAATGGATTCACAGCCTACGACTTCTGAAATATAAATGGCAGCAACTAGTTGCATTCTTAAGGAGTCTATGGTAAACTGTGGTCATAGAGAATTTAGTTGACAAGTCACTATATACATAACAATTGCTAAAGTTGATTTTAAACTCATCTGAAGCTTCCCATCTATCACTCTAAGAAATTCAATCCAATAACTGTCATTTTATATTGCTCGAAAGACAATATATCTCTCTATAAGGTCCCCAAGCAGGTAAACTATGAAACAAATCAAAGACATGCCACAGTCAATTAAAACATGTTAAAAAAAATGTAACAGGATTCTCTAAGCGTCAATACATAGAAAGATTCAATATGATGTCACTGGTAGTACAAGAAAATATTTCAATCAAAATGGTGTAATGGAGCATTATAGAAGTATGAATGATCAAATCAGCTTAAACCTACAAGACACATCTCCATATTGAGGATTGGCGATTCACACCTTCAAATAAAATTATTTTCATCCATACTCTACTTCTGAGCTATTTGATTTGATCTTACTCGTAATTAAAACCACATGTCCAAGATAGTTTGTAAACATGAGAATATAAGCTCAAAACTACAAAATTTCATACTCCTCCATCTTAGGATTCAAGAACAAAAACCAAAAGACCTTCACACACAAACATTTCATAATTGAAAGGGAAAATTAGTACTAATGTTTTATGACTAGAACTATGACTGATTGAGAAAAGCTCAAATAGTTTTGACATCAGGTGAATATTCGTCAAGTGTGTGAACACACACAAACACAAAACCCCAAACCCAAACCAAATAACATAGTAGATAAGCATGTCACATCTATGCTAGATTATATTTAAAAACTATAATTGTGATTGAAATGAGAAAATCTCAAATAGTTCTCACCCCACCACAAAACCCCCAACCCAAAACAAATAACATAGTAGATAACCACGTCACATCTATAGTAGATTATATTAAAAAACTATAACTGTTATTGAAATGAGAAAATCTCAAATAGTCCTCACATCGGGTGGATATTCATCCATGGTGTGAACCTAACCCCAACACAAAAAGAAAAAAAAAAAAAAAACATTTGTTATAATGTATTAATCATAATCATGCACATAACCATGTCAAATCTATGGTAGATTATATTAAAAAACTAGAACTGCAAGTGAAATGAAAAAATCTCAAATAGTCCTCGCATCGGATCAAGCACATATAACATAGTAGATATGGTAGAGGGAATATTGGCATTTTGCTACACCGTTTAATTATCAACAAATTTGCTAATTGACAATGCACTCATAAATTAAATAGATTCAACGGTGTAACTATAAGTGTTTAAAAAGAACAACAAAATATAATATCAAAATTGGTCAAATAAAATATACAGATTAGCCGCAATATGTAATGATTTATAAACATACTTTACTGAGGACGAACTACAAAATCTACCTCCAATATTCTAAAGTGACTCAATCTTGACGTCGCTGAATCAAGCACATATAACATAGTAGATATGGTAGAGGTAATATTGGCATTTTGCTACACCGTTTAATTATCAACAAATTTGCTAATTGACAATGCACTCATAAATTAAATAGATTCAACAGTGTAACTATAAGTGCTTAAAAAGAATAACAAAATAGAACATCAAAATTGGTCAAATAAAATATACAGATTAGCCGAAATATGTAATGATTTATAAACATACTTTACTGAGGACGAACTACAGAATCTACCTCCGATATTCTAAAGTGACTCAATTTTGACGTCGCTGAATCAATACAAAATAAAATTGTGTGGATTTCTTCTCATTTCATTAGAGCCAAAGCCTATTTAGTGATACAACACAACCAAAGGTATACACTTGATATATAGGCTTTCAATTTTTAGTATACTTGATGTGGAAATTAGGCAACTTCTTTAATATTAGATAAAATCTTCGTTGTCATTGGCCATCCCAACTGAAAAATGATGTGGTCGTTCAATCTATGGTAACTATAGAACACCTTTTTATCATTCTGTGGTTGTTTTCTATCATTTACTATATCCCGCTGCATTAATAAATATAGTCTCAATCATATCCAATTCATTTCATAATAGTTAAATTGGTATAATGGTAGTCTTATATTTATAAAACATGATAAACTATTACAACTCAACAATACTCACAAATATTATATTGTGAAATCATGGTAAAGCATTTATACTTCTTCTGCGACTATATAACAAATACATAAGTTTTTGTATTTCTTGACGTCAACTAAAATATTTCAATGAAGTGATTTAATTATTTCTTAGTTTTCTACTTTTATCATTCCACACAGCCCTATCCCAGCAGTATCTCATACACAAACTGAAATTAAGTTGAATCACCCTCCAAGGTTGGTGTGAGCAGTCTTTCGTCACTAGACCTCTTGCTTCACACACTAGATCTACCCTAATAGGCTAATCCTCTTGTAGACCATTAAATTTTTTAATAGATTTTTACTACTAGAATTATTATGTAATAACTATAATATATGAACTTTAATGTGGAAATTTTAATTCTTATCCATATACTCATAAGAGCAACAAACCAACGATTATACAACCAATGGGACAAAGACAAAACTATTGAAGTATACGAAACCAAGATTTCATAATTAGAGAAACATTTCATTTCAAGGAGGAATCCAACTTCCATCATTCGGGTTAAGAATGAAATTGTTTCGACAATCGCAAGGATTTCAAAGTAACAATTTCAATGGATTCATATCCATAGTTTGAAGAATTATATTAGTACAAGTTGACCTCCACCAATCTTGCTCGTAAGAAATTAATTGTAGAAAGCTCTGCTGCCATTACCATACCTCCATATAGACAATGTCATAGCTGTCACTTCATTCCATATGCAAATATTACAGCAAGCACCAAGAATTCTACTGCTACAGCTGTCATAACCTCCTCAATACTGTCTGCCACAGCTAACACTGCCTTGCTATAACATCATAATCTAATTTATCTATAAATACAAGGCATTACAAATTTCTAGATTCAATACACTAATCCCAAATAAAAGCACAACTAAAGGGGTTCTAGAGATATGGATTTTAAATATCCTGATTTGAAAAGTTGAAAGGCAAAATGTTGTTCCTCAAAATTTTACACACTGCCATGACAAAACAAGCAATTAATTGAATATTTCATGAGCTCTTTTAAGTTTCATATGCTCTAATAAGATGTTATTTACGTTCTGATGATCAGATGCATAAAAATTAGCATAAAAATACCTCGATCATCATAAAAATTAGCGCAAAAATACCTCTTTGTGCAATGATGGTAAAACATTTTTGAGTTGAGAGGAACAGTAAACTACCGGTCTTAAAACACATGGAATATATTAACAACAAAAATATTATTTTTATTCCCTTATCACTAAATATTTCTCCAAACACTTATAATGTTTTCCAACATCAGGATACACAAGTACCAAACATGAATCCAATCGTTATCTCATTATTTCCATGTCACGGAACGGAAGTTGATTCAGTTTTAGCAACTTCACATATAATTCTTATATATCAACAGAATCAAAAAAAAAAAAAAAAAAAATCTAAAGATTCTCAATAAGTTTTGAGCAAATAAGACTATATGATACATTCTTGAACCGAACTAAATTAAATACTGAGTGTAACTTAAACAGAAAAATGTTGCATTGACAACATATTAAGAAAAGGAAGGAAGATTACAAATCATTTTCAAGAATCCTTTATTAAATAATGGACGGATCACATCAAAAATTTATCAATGCTTTAAGACTTTCTAACATAAGCATACAACTACTCACGGTGGCAGTTGGACATGAAAGAAAATCATACAAACAAACCAAATTAATAACTCAAGTCGCTTTAACTTCAATAAAAATGAAAAACTGTGACACCTAAATTTGAATACAATTAAAGCCGTCACTAATGCAAGTCAATTATCATGCAATCGAAATATGAGACAAAAGAATGGAAAGATCTATTGCCCTTCACCTATTACTGCTAACTGAAAACCAAACACCCTTAGTCCGAAAAAGCATTTTCGATGTGTCCCTTCCATGTAAAGTGATTAATGATCATTTATTTCTTATTATCAAATCTAATGAACTTTGTATTAATTATTATTTCGCATATCTAAACAGCACAAAATGGATTAATTTCAGGAAAACATGAATGCAAAACAATAAATTGAAGTGGGAATAGAACAAAAAAATCCGAAACAAATCGAATAACTCCTCATATATCCTACTAATTTTTATGTTGAATCAATTATCATGCAATCGAAATATGAGACAAAAGAATGGAAAGATCTATTGCCCTTCACCTATTACTGCTAACTGAAAACCAAACACCCTTAGTCCGAAAAAGCATTTTCGATGTGTCCCTTCCATGTAAAGTGATTAATGATCATTTATTTCTTATTATCAAATCTAATGAACTTTGTATTAATTATTATTTCGCATATCTAAACAGCACAAAATGGATTAATTTCAGGAAAACATGAATGCAAAACAATAAATTGAAGTGGGAATAGAACAAAAAAATCCGAAACAAATCGAATAACTCCTCATATATCCTACTAATTTTTATGTTGAATCAGTTCCTTTAAACCTTATTTAATAGCTTAAGTCTTCCTTAATAGCAACTCATGATAAGACATTACAACTACATAGTCCACACATTAAAATATCCCCAAAATCTGTATCCCCATCAAATAAAAACAACTATTTTGCAAAATTTAAGACAACCCACCAAAAAGAGAAAAAAAAACTTCACATAAAATCAGAACACTAAAGCACAAAACATTAACAAGAACTAGCATGAAAAGATATTGAATACAGGTTGGTTACAAACTCACCTGAGTGATTAATCTGCGGGGAAAAGAAGTAACTTCTTGTTGCCTCCCAGAACCAAACAGCAACAATAAGTACTGTGAAAGAAATATCAAAACTTTATTTACTAGTTGAAATAATTGGAAAAAACAAAAACAAACTAGCACAAAAGGGTTTGTAAAGAAGAAAAGATAGTTCAATAAAAGAGGAAATAAAATAACAATCGAGAAAAAATAGCTTGAGTCAATGGAATTGTTTTACTAACCTGGAGAAAAAGATTTCCTTGCTCACAAACTTCAAAATATTGCATATCTTCCCAAAAGAGGAAACAATCAAATCTTGCCATTTTTGGTTCCATTCCAACTGATAAGGGTACCCTTTTCTCCCTACAAAGAAACCTTACTTGCACCAAATCGCAAACACACAAAAATCAGCTTTATTTTTGGAGGATATTATACGATTATAATGACATGAAATTTATTGCTTCTTTTTTCTTCCCTTGCAGCGAAATCTCATGAACCAAATCCACATTCCGGAGAGCAAAACATATTAAAAAATCTGCCTCTCTTTTTTCAATGAATATGATCATATATCAGCATAAAATTAAAAACAAACACACAAATTTTAAACCCAAAATCAGGGACAGATTGATAGGGACAACAAACAAAACTGGACTTCAACTGGGTTCAAGGGAGGGAGATAAAAAGAGGGTTCTTTTGATCAAAGCAGAAAACGAAGAAGAAGAAGAAGAAGAAGAAGAATATAAAAACTCCAAAAGAGAAAAACAGTTTTCCGTTATGTGAACAGTGAGCAAAGCGTACCTTGAAGGAGCCACATTCGTGATTCGTCCTCTACAAGAGATGGATAGATAGATAGACAAAGACGGAGAGAGGACCATGAAAAGTCACGCTTTCAAGCTCAATATAATAATAAATTTAAGTAAAGTGAGTTAATTTTTAATTATAAAAAAAATAAACTGAGAGAGAGAGAGAGCAGATAATAATGATGATAGTTTACCCGTACCAAGAATTCTGATGATTTGTTCAATGCTTATCAACTTGAAACTTGAAAGAGAAAAGGCATGAAATGAAATAAGTAAAATCCTGAGAGTCAGACATATCATATCATATTATCATATATATAACAAAACAAAAATTGAAGGAAGAAAAAAAGGGTTTTATTGAGAAGATAAGTATCAAAAAAGATAGTGATGATTTGTCAAGCTATGCTTTGTTCAAGGTGTCATGTAGAGAGAGAGAGAGAAGTGAAGAGATATAGATAGAGAGACATCTGGGGAATTTCAAGTAGAAGTTGTGTTTTTGTATATCAAAAGAGGAAAAAAAAAAAAAAAAAAAAAAATGGAAGGTTGGGTTGAGTTGAGTTGAGCTGAGCTGACAGAGGAGAAGTGAGCACACACAAGTCAAAAAGTGTATACATTCTCATACAAATTTCCCTGCGTGTGCTCACTCTCTCCTGTCAGTCTCTCTCTCTCTCTCTGATGATCACAAACAAACCTTTGATTAAAGCAAAAACAACATCAACAAAAACCCATCAGATGGTTGATTCTTCTCTCAGTCAGATCTGATAACCACAAACAAAACATCCCACTTGCTTTTGGAAACCCTCCCATTAATTCAAACAAAGCTAGCTAGTTACACACCCAACAAACATGAACCAACCACAATTAGGGTTAGAAGAACACTATCTTCAATCCAAACCCACCAAAATTCTTATCTAAATTTCCCGTTCCTCTTCTTTTTTTCTTTTTCTTTTTTTTGTTGTTGGTGGGTTTGCAGAGAGGAAAAGGCTCTGATACATGATGTTGTAGCTGGGTTCTTCAAGGCCTCTCCTTTAATATACCATTCATCGCCGTTGACACATTCCATGTACAGAGACAGAGACAGAGATAGTGATGAAATGAAAGGTACAATTGAAAAGAGAAGGGGATTGGTTTGTCGCGATTTGTATGGTTGATTTTCGAACAAGAAAAAATAAAAAAGACAAAACCAATACCACCCCCACTTGAACAATTCACAAATTCGTCCAACTACACTTTTCTTAGAGATCGATTGAGGAGAGAGAGAGAGATTGGTCTTCTTCTAAAAAAGAGAGAGAGAGAGGATGGTGTGTCGAGATGTGATTGGGTGAAGGGAGAGTGGTGCTTCGACACGTAAGAAGCTGTCTGGGCCGTCCGATCGTCATCATGCAGGGGTCCCATTGTCGGTGATGTTTAGATAGGGACTGCGTTGTATATTTGAGGGAGGCATATAGATAAACACCCCTTTAATGCTTAATTTTTTTTATTTTGATATATTTTAAGCTTAATTATTAACTTGAAATTTATTGATATGAAAAGTCAATAATTATTTATTTATTATTGTCAAAAAAAAATTAATAATTATTAGTTTGGGGAGTAGATATAGATATTTGATGCTCTATTATATTTTATGTAAATTTCTTGACACATATGATCAGTTCCAACTCAATTATCTAAACTATATATAGAGTTTATGTGGCAAAAAGTTCTTTTAGAAATTATGAAGGTGGAGTTTACAATTCAGAAACACTCCGATAAATGTGGATTATGATTTCTTACCATTTCCCACCACCAATTCTATTAAATTTGCATTGGTGGAGATAAGAATATGTATTTGTTTACTTTTTTTTCTTTCCAAAAGTGGATCTATATAGAAGAGAAATGCTAATTTGCCATTAATAGAAATTAATATATATATATATATATAATACATAATAGTATTAGAGATGTTCTTGGTATCTTGATAGGTCGCAAAAAAAATCATCATCTATCTTGTCAGTGTTGTAGAATTCGCTAGGTATTAGTCGGGTTGTAGCCATCGTCTAGCGCCTAGGCAATTCCTTGGCCGGAATTCTTTTTAAAAGAAAATAATCTAAAAATTTATAATACTCACGAATCACGAAGAGTCAAAGATTGATGTTGTTTGCTAGTAGAGGTTGTGATAGCTGGACGACGTCAAGCTCCAACGGCAGCGATGAGGGACAACCAGTAGTGAGGAGGGGCTGGTCAGAGAGGTAGGAAGAAAGGCTGCTTGGTGTTTGTGGTCACTACTAGCCAAGTATGTTGCTCAATTAGAAATGGAGAGAAAAAAAATCTCTCTTTTAATGAATCTCAAAACAATGTTTCTTTTGGGATTCATTAAAACTAAAATAATCCAAAATTATTATAATATTTTTCTTAAAAATAAACTAAATCCCAAAAATGCCTTAGTTTTAAACCCCCAAAACTACATCATTTTGGGATTTTATAAAAAATAAAAATTAAACGTCTAGGCAAACAACAATGCCTAGGTAGCGCCCAATCGCCTAAGCAGGCCAATTTTGCCAACTTCGGTATGACCAGTAGCCACGTGAATTTTGTAACATTGCATTTTGTGACAAATTTTAGAAATAAATATATAACTATTAACCCTTCATTGTGTTAGCAATTTGAACCGATGAACACGGAAACATCTTGCCGAATATTCGCTCATAACTCATAGCAATTAACGTTTATAGCAGAAAAATAAGATAAGAGAAAATAAAGAATCACACAACACAAGATATACGTGGAAAACCCTAAATCAGTGAAAAAACCATGGGCCGTTAGGACGGCAGAGAAAGTTCCACTATATGATAAATTGTTACAACCATATAGTCTTCTAAGATTCTTTCTTACACCTCAACCTCAAACCACAAAACCTTACCAAGTCCCAAAACTCACAACCAAGCTTTATATCATGACTCTCAGTTTACAACACTCACAAAATCCTCACCAAGAACCTCATTATCCCCTAGGTCTCCCCTGAATATCATCCATTGATTTCTAACTTGATCCACTGATATTCCCCAGATTCTATTGGGAAAAATAGTTTATATGAGCAACAAAATGCGAAAAATAGGTTTGGTATAAAACAAAAAGTTTTCCTTTTTAAAGATGAACCTTAACCCTTGATTAATTAACATATAATAAAAGTATCATACCTTTGTAGCGTGACAATTAGCATTGCGTCGATAGTAATCCGTAAGACCTTCCAATCCAATCACGAACGTGGATCACCTAAAAGTGTGGGCTCCTTTTCTTTGAATTGTATACCTGAATATGGATAACAAAAAACTTATTCTTATGTTAGTACTTTAAACTTCTTAGAACATAAAACAAAGAATGTTCAGTCACTTGTGAATTATCAATCTATTGATCGAAACTCACGTGACCCTAATTCAAAGTTGCGCACAAAGCCTTTTGATAAAGCCTTTTGATGTAAAAGCTTACTGGTGCACTATCGAAATAAAACAATTCTTCTCTCTTTTTGCTCTTAGCCGAATTCTCACACTATGTCTAAAGTTGGATTTATTTTTCAAGCAAAAGAATAATTCTCTCTCAAAGCCTTTTTTTTTATGGCCGAATTCTATATGGTGTATTATATAGTGGCCAAAATCCTTGCTCATAAAATAATTAGGGTTGGCCGAATTATTCCTCTCATAAAATAAGGTGGCCGAAATTCCTTCCCTAAAATTATTAGGGTTGGCCGAAATCCTCACTTGAAGAGGATTTGTATTTCCATCAATGACTCCTATCATTCTTTAGAATTCTAAACCCTAATCCAACTCTTTATTGTATTTGTGACTATATCAAAGACTTCCTAATTTGACTAGATAAATAAATTCATTTTATTTATCTATTTACTAAATAAAGTCTTTAATATTTATTATACTACCAACAATAGTATAATACTAAGAAACATATTTTCTAGTCAGAAAAAAATTTTGATTCTTAATTAAATAAATAATTAATTAATTAATTAATTCCTATTGAATTAAATAATAAAATAAAACAATATAATATGCCTTTTAATTTAGCCGTGCTGCCCAACTATATACATGGGCTTATATATTGTTTTTCCATTTTATTAAATCCATTAGACTTTTAAATGAAAAGCACACATGAACTAGACTTATTCTTACTAAAAGAAACAAGCTCACATGTCTTTCATTAATACATTAATATAATTTAACAGCTCATTAAATAAATAATGTGTAAATTATATTCTTAATGTATTAAATACAATTCTAGATGGACCCATAAATTAGTCCGACAGAATATATCAAGTGATCCATGCAAGTCCGTGTGGATTGGGGATCTTGGCAGACTATCTAAATTTAAACTTCAATATACATAACTCAATCACAATCAATAAATGATTCACTTAGGTCCGATCTATTAATTTTAGCTCCTACCACTAAAGAGCTAAAACTGTACTCTTAAATAAAGATAGAACAAGTAAATATTTCTCATTTATACCTTACACAATCTTATTAGAGATAGTGTATCCTCGTAAATAATATCAGTAAACGCCAAGAGCTCATAGCCCGCCTATAGCTCTCCTAGTTACCATATTTACTCATATGACCACATTTTGAACTTGAATATTTTTACTTGTCCATAAGCCATGTTTCAATAGACGCTATCAAAAACTCAACGTTAAGATTTAATATCTAATACGTCAAAATATCCATATGATAATATTATACTCTCATTTTAATAAATGGAGTCACGATGTTTATATCTAAATAAAGTCCTCTATCGATTAACAAATGAATACTACCAAACCATCGAGGATAGACTATGATATATAATTTTACTCATTAATAACTCAAATGATAACACTTGTTTATAAGTCTATCATTTATCTCATGATTAAAATAGACTATCCGATTGCCTTCATAATGAAAACTTTTACCTACTGACGGTACTAGATAAAGTATTTCATTGTGATCCTATTCAATGCACTTAGTGCACTAGATTCTTTTACTCAAAGACACTTTAATGATTTTAGACTCATCATATCACCTTTGATCCCACTCAAATGCTAACAAAAGAATCTACAACTTTAACAAGGTAAAGGTGATCAACCTTTATCTTAAGTTGTGAATATTATTCAAGACTAACTAATGAATTGTGTCTACCTCATACATATCTAGACGTACGAACAATTATTTATATCTTATAGTCTTTTGACCTTATAATTATTTACTTTTGATAATTATAATAATTAAACTATAAATGCTATAAGATTTGTTAAACCATAAATCACTTTATTAATATGAAAAGATTGTCGTATTACATTATTACACTCTTACTATTAAGTATAATCCTAACAGATCCCTTTTCGAATATTCTTCGGGGTCTCCCCCGGATCTCACCCACTCTCTAATATTACATAGTGTTCTTTTTGTTCCATCCAAATAATCTATTTATAAAGGTTCTATTTATACTAGTTATAGGGAATTTAAACCTATAAGGAAATCCATCTTATATACGTACAAGACTTACTTGTTTTACATAAATACTATTTACTTTTATGATAAGTCTTCTTGTAAAGAGAAATCATTTTCCTTCAAGCCCAAGAACTTCCACAAGAATTACTTTCCCTTTTATGCACCTTTGACATGTGCAAAATATGTCGTCACCGTGGTTTGCAACCAACGCCCTACACCGCGGAAAGCCTCTAGAAACAACCGCTCAGAATACCGCAGTCTGCACCTTTTGTCTATGTTATGGTATGGTGAAACTGATGTCCCTACCGTTGTCAAACCCACAACGGTTTAGACAACGCAAACTACTAGAATCGAACCGCTGTGCGAACCGCTCTTCTTGGCACAACTATCTACATCGCTATTTCCATTTCCAGTTTTCTTCAACTTCCTCTTCAGTTCTTCATGGTCATAAAACCTCCCTCAAACACCATCTTCAACTTCCAAATGTATCCCACATGTCCAAAAAGTTTCACATCAGTTGAGTACCATTTGGTTAACATTGGGTTCACTTGAGAATACGAGCTAAATCCTAACAATTCTCCCTTTTTGCAAGTATTCCAATACCTTTGTCCACAACCACAATTCTCATCACCGAGAATCATCATACCCCACCACAAAGTATAATCACTTAGGAACGAATCATCCTAAGATTTTTTTTTTTTTGTTCATTGTTCTGTCACCATGTCGAAATAACTTGCTGAAATTATGTTACACCTCCTCACGTCAGATTTCTAGGGAGTTTGTCAACCATCGACATCCTTGTCCACCCACACACCTTGCATCACTTTTTGACCGATGCCCATGTGCAAACATATGGACCACTAGCAGCAACATATCCTCTCCCATGGCTAATAAGGAAAACTACCAAAAAGATAAACGTATCCTTTCATCACCTAACCCTGTGAAAGACCTTTTGTCCTTACATCACTTATCCCAGTAAAAGACTTGCTACTAATACCGGGAGTGATTTGCCGGATAAGCCCCAAACCACAGCAGAGACTTCAAGCGTTCCTTTTTTTTTGTTTTTTTTGTTTTTTTTTGGATATTCAATTAACGTCTTGAATCTCCATGACTCGTACTTACCATGACAAGCCAAATTCTCCTCTATCTTCGTTCTTCCTCCATCAAACCTTACCGAGTTTGAAACCGCTTTCAAGACAGATCTCATTTGCTAAACCATACTAGGCAACCATGAATCATCATCTCAATACCACTAAGTCCTATAAACGATCTCCCATAAAGACTTGAAACCACCATCACCAAAACATGTGGCTTTGATACCAATTGTTGAGAATTTGAACCGATGAACGTGAAAACGTCATACCTTATATTCTCTCATAACTCATAGCATTTAACGTCTATCATAGAAAAATAGGATGAGAGAAAATAAAAAATCACACAACACAAGATATACGTGGAAAACCCTAAATCGGGGAAAAAACCACGAGCCGTCATGACAATAAAGAAAGTTCTACTATATGATAAATTGTTACAACCATATACTCTTCAAAGATTCTCTTTTATACCTCAACCCCAAACCACAGAGCCTTACCAAGTCCCCAAGCTCACAATTGAACTTTACATCCTGACTCTCAACTCACAGCGCTCACAAGTTCCTTACCAAGAACCCACCAATATCCCTTAAGTCTCCCTTGAATATCACCCCTCGGATCTCTAACTTGATCCACTGATATTACCCAGATCCCTCCCAGTATATTCCTTGAGGTCTCCCTCGGATTTCACCCACTCTCTAATATTACATGGTGTTCTTTTGCACCACCCAAATAACCTAATTACAAGGTTCTATTTATACTAGTTACATGAAGTTTAAACCTATAAGGAAATCCATCTTCAAGACTTACTTGTTTCACATAAATACTATTTCTTTTTATAACAAGTCTTCTTGTAAAGAGAAATCATTTTCCTTCAAGCCCAAGAACTTCTAGAAGAATTACTTTCCCTTTTTCATGCACCTTTCTTGACCTGTGCAAAATACATTGTTACCACGGTCTGGGTCGCAGTTTGCAACCCGCATCCTACATTGCAGAAAGCCTCAAGAAACGACCGCTCATAATACTGCGGTTTGCGCCTTTTGCCTCTGTCGCAGTCTGGTGAAACTGCTATCCCTACTATTGTCAAACCCACAATGGTTTGGACTATGCAAACTATTGGAATTGAACCGCTCTCCCTTGCACAGCGGTATCCACATCGCTATTCCCGTTTCTAGTTTTCTTCAACTTCTTCTTCAGTTCTTCATGGTCTTTAAACCTCCCTCAAACATCATTTTCAACTTCCAAACGTATCACACGCCTCCAGGAAGTTTCACATCAGTTGAGTTCCATTTGATTAACATTGGGTTCACTTGAGAATACTAGTCAAATCATAAAACATTGCCTTTGATTACATTTATGATACGTTTTCTAATCAGGAATAAATGGAATTAGAATCAAGCTTTTTTTTTTTTTTGTTTTTGGAAAATGAATGAAGGGGAACCAGATTTAAATTACTAAATTTCATTCCAATGTTTACTAACTTTTTAGGAATTAGAAATGCAATCGGGATGATACAAATTAATTACAAAAATACTCTTGTATATATAACATGTTGAAATATATATATATATATATATATATATATAGTTTTAATATGAAAATGTATTTTATATTACTCATAACACTATAATCCAAATAATTAACATCTTTATATTGTAAAATTTTAACTAATTAGTTTAATATTAATTAAAAATTGATAAATTATTCAGATTTGAAAATATAATCAATTTAATACGATTACCACTATTAATCCACCGCATATATAAAACTGAAGTAGTGAAGATAGCAGTATATATACATGTGGAGAAAAAAGAACAAAAGAAAATGGCTGACAACCATACCTAGAAGAAAATAACAAAAATAGAAATATAGTTGTTTTTAAAATTTATTTATTAGTTTAAAATGAGAATATTTAGTAAAAATGTATGGATTTCCTTTTAAATTAGGAAAATGTTGATTATTAGGGTGGGTGGAGAGAATCAAGTTCCCTCTCATTTAGGAACTTATTTCCTCAAATGCTTGTAAGATCCATCAACTTAATTCCTTACAAATTTAATAAACACATGAATTAAAAAGATATGGAACTTGATTCTTGTTTCCAAGTTGGATTCCTGATCGGTAAACGCACACTCATTGAAATTTGGATTTTCTTTAAATTGATCAACAATAAAGGTCTCTATTTACTTCTTGAAAAATAACTAACAATTAGTAGATATTTTTATAAAATATCTACTAATTGTTAGTTATTTTTCTTAATCAACATTGGATAATATATTTAGTGCTTTTTTAAGGCGACATCTTTATGGGTCATGGGATCGTCGAGGTACAACGAGATTAGATTCTACAAGTATGATATGGATTGTAACTCCTATAACTAGAGATAGGTATTCTCACACTTTGCGATGTAATAGGTAAATGTGAGACTATATATTAATATTTACAATATGAGGGTAAGAATCCTGAAGTTGGAGCTTCATTTAAAGCAATAGACCCTTATTAATCATGTAATTAGTGTTGTCAAAACACGAGGGTTTTATTTAATTTAATGCAAAGGGGCCGGGTTGAAAAAAAAATTAGGAAGCTGAGGTTAGGCCTTTATACTTAAATTAATTATGAGTTTGAGTTATGTATTCTGAAATAATTTAATTATTAAATATTTAATGCCACTTCAAATAATTATTAGCTAGTCCTTTTCAATGATCAAATGGAAACATAATAATCATGAAAATTATGTGATGTCAATCAATATATAGTTGATATAAACATATCATGGTAATTCATTGATTCTTGCTATGATCCCCCGTCAAGATAAGAGTCTCAATGAGTTTTATTTGATCCTATGAGTGAAGAAAAGAGTCATTCTAGTGAAAAGGGTTAGATATATATTATGATAATGATTGTAATTCACATGATATTGTCAAGTTAATTGTGATATATATATATATATATATATAGTCCTGTTCACATCGGTACACACTGATATAAATATATAAGGATATTGAATGTGAGCCACTCATTATGGAGAAATTTTGACAAGTGCATACACACCAAATCAAAGCATGGGAAATGAGTGGTTCACATTCAATGTTCACATATACTTACATCAGTGCGCACTAACTCGAATATTTATATATATATATATATTTTTTTTTTTTTTTAAAGTCTGTGATATAAATGTTTAAGTCAGTGCGCACTGATATAACTTATATCAGTGTTTGCATGTGAACCACAAGATTTACATGCTTTGACTCAAGTGTATATGCACTTGTCAGTGCTTCTCCATAATCAGTGGTCCATATACAATGCACTGATAAAGTTATATCAGTGCACACTTACCAGAACGAGACTATACATATATATATATTGTGATAATGAACACAAAGTTTGCTTATTTAAGATTTTTTTTTTTTTTTAATAACACTAGAAATTCAACATTTGTATCTCAACTTTATCTTAGCCAATGATATATAGCATGGCCCCAATCCCTTATTAATAATGTAATTAGTGTTGTCAATACATGTAATTGTTTCTTTAAAAATAAAATAAATAAATAAATAATAATAAAAAACTCATGTAGTTACTTTAACTATAGTTAAATAATTTTAATTTTTATCCAAAAATAATATATATTTACATTTATATCGCAAAATTCCTCATCAAGGCCCCTAATTCCCCCAAATTTAATAAGGTTGGTTTTCCATACGGATGTGGTAATTGGTAAGTGGTTATATGTTGTAAGTGAGATAAATTATTATTAAGGTACATCGACTTGTGAATTGTCATATCAATAGTTGGGATGGAGGTGTAATACAAATGTGAAATATCTAACAATACTTTTTTCTATTATTGTCTCTAATGACTTTGTTATATGTGTAAATTCAGTTAGATGACATGTCAGCGAGTAACACGGATATATGGAAGCACCACATCATCAAAAGTCAATGAATCAACCTGGAAAAGGTGTACCAAAGATATGCCACTAGATCCAGGCACGTGACGGGATTCTGCAAGGCTAGAAGTGTGTTTGCCAAGCCAAGCCGCTTGATTCGGGTAGCTTTAATAAATAAAGATTCTGCTCGCCGAATATCTTTTTTCAGCGAGATCTACTCGGCCAAAATAAGAAATGTTACCTTATCAAGATACATTATACCTCTGCAGAGATCCACTTAGATATGAGATCTAGGAGTCATATTCCAGTAAGGAAATATCGCTATTTCCTCTCACAGGATAAAGAGTTTTAATCAGGAAAGAGATCAGAACTTCCAGAAGATAAGCACCAAACAGGAGACAAGTCCTAAACAAATCACTCCGCTAGAATCCCGCCAGGATTCTCATTAAAGAGTTGGTTATTCAGACGGCAAGGATTAGGACATCACATCATCAACCCATATAAATATTAGCGAAATCGATGTACAACGATATAGGCTATTGTTCAAAAGAACGTGAGCTTTAGAGTGTGTAAAACATCCAATTCTCTTAAGAAATATTCTTCTTCGCCATCTCCGACAACTGTGGTTTTTCCCATTTTTAAGGTTTTCTACGTAAAATTTGTGTTCTATGTGTTTCATTATTATGCCTTTAATTCTCAATACTATTATTGTTCGTATCATAATTGTTGGACGTGTGGCTTCTTCCCTAATCCAAAAACCACCGTCAATAGACTTCTAATAAACATTTTATTAATAATTATGGGTATTCTCTTGCACAAATTCAAACAAAAATATATATAAACTAATTAATTAATGAAAAAAAAATTAGAAAAATTAAAAACAAATGAATGAGGCACTACAATTATATTTATACAAGAATGGAATTCATCCACACTCCTTAGCTCATCGTGCACCCACCCTTTCACACTTACAGTGGATGCTTGTGTGGAGTAGATATCTTCGGTTTACAGGAGTAGATACCTAGTCAAACTTGTATTGCTCAATCTTGATAAATTTGGTATGGCTACCTTGTTGGGTTAAATCTCAATAACGTTATTAAAATTTTATTATAAGAATAATCCAATGTTTGATTGTTATGTGGCAGCTAAACACTTTAAAATTGATAAAGTAACTTGTTATAACCTATTGCAACCAATTTGTTTTTTTTTTTTTTAAATAATAATAATCTCTAATTGTTGTTTATTGGGCAGTTTTTTTTTAAATAAAAAAAAGTTTAATAAAACAAGTTAATCTAATTTAAAGATTTATTAATACTTTATTAGAACAATAACTCTACAAGGATTATTTGTATCTCAAAAATAATCTTAATTTTGATTATTTCAAAAAAAAAAAAAAACTTTGGAAATTTAAATTAGTTTTTAATTTAGATTTAATTTTATATATTATTTATAACATTATACACCGTTTTAATATTGTAAATTATTATTTTTAGATTTCAAATTTTTTTATTTAATTCTACATAATGTTTTTTAAAAATACTATATAATGTTTTTGATGTATTATATTTAAAATTTAAAATTTTATTTTAAATATTTTAAATTATTATTAACGGGATTTAATTTTATAAAATATTTGTAACATTTGAATTAAATTCAAACTTTTAGTATTTTAAAATTATTTTTATCATTTTTTAATATGATATAATAATTGTAATATAATATTTGTACATGTAATAATAATATTGCAGTTTGTAACAACTTTTTCATAATATGTAACTACTCGTTTTGTAACACATCACCTATTAACAGAGATGGTAGTGCACCTCCCTTCTACATGTGATAAGAGATTCAAGTCCCACCATATGCATTTTACAAGTATATGTGAAGAGTTTTCTCCATGTTTATGGGAGTAGTTTTCTAGGCCACAAATGTATTATTTGATATTGACAAATCCCGGCAATCATATTGTAATAGTTGTAATACTTCAAGAAAAAAAAAAAAACTTATCGTTTTGTGTTTGTATAAACCTAAACACAACTCACTAATTTTTTGTTCAACCCAAACACGACCCCTTAAGTTTATCGTGTCATAAGTCGAAACTCAAACACGATTCATTAAATAAATAGGTTACCCGATAAGATCTATTTAACCCATTAATTTATAAGTAATATCAACTATGCTATATGATAAATCACAATTCCATTAATTTAAAAATAGTATAAAGTAAGCCTTTTTAATCTAATTACATAATTAATCAAACAAATAAATAAATAAAAATATAAAAATGACGAGAATGCCTTTTATTTGGACACTTGAAAGATTTAGGGCCATTTTGGTATTGCTATAACCTTTTTTATAATCACAGTTATCTATGTTGAAAGAATAATCAGCTGTGAAGTTAATCAGCAGATGTTTGGTTAATTGTACTTTTAAAATTATAGAATAACTCAAAAGCAGTATACATATGTTTGAGAATTTTAATGCAAAAATGATGAGATTAATTATAATGACATAGACATGATTTTATAATCCTACTTCATTTTTTTCATTAATTATATATATTAAATCAATATTTAAGTAGAGTATTTAAATTATAAAAAAAAAATCCATATGAACAATAAAAATATTTTAAAAAAATTTTAAAAATCAAATCAATATTTATGGAGAATATTTAGTTTTATGATGAAATCAAATATATAAATAATTTTACTTTATTTCATAAGAATAATAATGATATTTTAAAAGATTCATTAAATGTTGAAATAGATTATTTCATAATCACTTTTAAAAAGTAACCCCTACCTACTTCTCAAAATCACTGTCAAAACTTGACTGATTATCAATTAATCACTATTATAAGTTTTATCAAACATAATTTTATGTCAAAATTATAAAATAAGCTAATTTTACTTTTCAAAAGTAATACCAAACTAGCCCTTAAACTCTTTAAATAAGTAATTAACTTTGAAGTATTGGGTTTATAAAATTTTATTAGTCTACACGAGAAGAGTAATGGAAGAATTTAAATATTAATATTTGTTAAAGCAATTTTAAATCATTAGGATTTCTTTAGTTTCTAGTTCAAATTTTTTTTTTAAGTATTTAGAATTCATAATTTTAATTAAGCTAATTAAAGAGTTTAAATGTTTAAAGTTTAGAATTTTGATCACAAAATTTATATTCCGTTAAAATATTTAAAGTTTATTTTTTTTATTGGATAAAAATAGGACATGTTTACTATTTATGCTATTTTATCAAATCATCTAACGACTCATTTTTATACAAGTAACAAAATATTCATGCTATTTAGCAAGTTTCATGTAAAAATTGTAATTAAAAAAAAATGTGTGGTAACAATTTCATGTTATAACAAATTTAGTAGTGTGTAAAAATAAAACCGTATCTTATAACAACTTTATTGTATCATATAACAATTCATTTTTATATGGATAACAATATATTGTAATATGTAACAATTTTTGCGTACAAAATTGTAATTAGAATAACATTTTTGGTAACAATTCCACATTGTAACAAATTTAGTATGGTGTAACAATAACTGTAAGATCCTTGATTTGTATTGGTTTGATTCCATTGCAAAACTCTCTATATTTGTAATAAGTGTTGCTTAGATGGTTCTTGGTGAAAAGAAGTTTCAAAGGTTAAAAGCGACGTCTTATGCAAATATCATCTTCAAGAAGAAAATCGCATACTTGGATGCTAAGGTATCAAACATTTAAGTATGGACATGCATTGGCATACTTGTGTGACAAACATTTAAGTATGGACATGCATTGGTCTTATATTGACAAACATTGTAGAATTGCATGTTTTTATCACTATCGCGTAAATATGGCATACTTGTGTGACATTGTGTTTATTGTATTTTGGACTTGAAGATAATCTTATATGATTCCTTATTGAGTCCCGGTCATTTCGGTTACTCATTCATTAGGTTTTGAGTCCAAACGATGTAGCTTAGCTACGCTACTCTGCATTCTCATTCGTTGTGTTGTTTTCGTCTTTGTTTTTCGAGATGAATTCTTAACTTTTTGTCAAAATTTTGTAATCGTTGTTGTGCGTGAGGGAGTCGTGATTCGTAATCCGAAGACGGATTAGAAATCAGAGTTTAGAGGCCCAAATATGGTCGAAGAACGCGAAAGGAGTGCGAGAGGAGGTTGCTCTGCCAAAGGCCAAGCAAGTATGTCCACGTGTGAGCCACATGTGACACACGACCAAGACAGCCATCTGCCCACGTGTGCCACACGTGGAGGCTGATGTGGCTGCTTGTGATTAAGTGATTTTTCCCTCTCTTGAATTCTTTCGAAAGATCTCCTCCTTTCCTCCAAACATTAAGTGTAGAAAATTTGACAAAAGATGAAATTAAAAATTTTCTCTAGATTTTAGTTTTCTTATTTTGATCATAACTCTCTCATAGCTCTCTCATACGAAATTGAAATAGAGTGATTCAAAAACCAAAATTGTTGGTTTTGAAGAGAGATACAAACTCCAAACATTTTCAGAGTTATTTGAGTTCGTGATTTTTCACAGCTTGTAGATTTCTGTCTGGGATTCCATTGTTGTATGTGAAACTTCTTCTTATCACTTTCTCTTTGATCATCTCTTTTAATATTCCTATTTGATAGATGATTTGTGTTAATAATGATGTTAAATGTTTGATCACTTGATAATTAAATTTTAGCTTTGTGTCTTCTCTTAAGCATATATTTGTTAAACTTGATTTAACTTGAAATTGATTCTTGAAATGATATATGTGATGTGCTTCATGATATTTTCTAGGTTTAATTTCATGATCTAAGAACTAAGATTTTTATGATATATTGAATATTCTCATCTTGTTCTTATTGACTCACATGCTTTGATTTCTAGATAGATTTGTGATTGTGTGTTGAAAGCATATTATAGATCATCACTTAGCATGTACATAGAGCTTGATTGATTATCTTGCTTTATTTGACTTGTGTTTGCATCATTTGCATCACTTAGATCATTGCCTTGTGGAAAGGTTGACGTGTCTTGTTAAGGTGAGTGAAGCCTTGATTTGAGCAAGAAGACTTGGCTAGGAAAGTGTTCCAGATAGCCAAGTATGGATTCATAGTTAGAATCAAGAGGATCCGGATAACTAAGCAAAAGTCTTAGCTAAGAGTTTGGTACTCCAAATGGTTGAGCTAGGAAAGCTTGACTAGGATCATTTACGATCTAAATAGATAAGCAATGAAATCTTCCTAAAGGCTTGAGAGACATGGATAGGGAATTGCTCTCTAGAGGTGTATGGCACATCTTGGATATGGAGTAGGCTAGGTTGTTCACTAGGCCTTGAGGGTAGATTAGGAGTTGATAGCTTAAAGTGTATATCATTTGTTGATAGCCTTGAGTGTGTAAGTCTTTTTCATATAGCAGATTGCTTTGCCGGTAGTTATGGTTATCAACCCGTGGATGTTTCCTCTTTGAGGTTTACCATGTAAAAATACTTGTGTCTATTTTCGCTTTACTTTTTATTATCTTCCATATCATGTATTGATTGTATCTCTTGTATATTGTTTTTCACATGTATTGACTCATACTATATAATTATTAAATCATATCAAGTGTGAATGAATTTCATTCTTGTAATCCGCAACTTTTAAAGTTGGAAGAAATTGGGACTATACCTATTCATCCCCCTAGGTATAATATACACTATATCTCTCGAGGGAATTTCATTTGGTATCAAAGCGGGTTTCTAGACGCACTTAGATAGATCTTTTCTTTGTAGTGTTTGTGTTTTTATTTGTGATAGTCATGATTAAGGGAGTGTGTTCCTATGTGGCTTATTTTGTTGAAAAAGCTCAATGATCTTGTTCTAGAGAATGAACGCTTATTTAAGCTCAATGTCCCTCACTAAAAAGCTAGAGAATCATGGTCTAAGTTCAAAAGAATTCAATGAACTTAAAGACAAGATTCTAAGTCTAGAAATGAACCTTAAGGATAGCAATGATTGATTTGGCATATTGAAGAAAGAAATTGACTAAAGGGATAGTTCTCTTGTTAGTGTTAGTAGGCTAGAAAACATACTTAAAGCCAAACTAAGTGAACACTTAAATCAATAGAAAAAGTATGAGCAATGGCTAAATAAATCACGTGAAGATGTTAGGAAAAGTGATGACATCTTAGAAAAATATGTCATTAAAAATAGGATGTTTAGTGATAAACTTGATGAGACTAGTAGGATGATTAACAAGATGTCATCTAGTTCAAACAAGATTGAAACTCTCATTAGAAGTGGTAAGCATCAATGTGACAAAAGAGGTTTAGGTTATATCAATGAGAAGGAAACCCCTTCTAGTAACAAATCTACTTTTGTCAAAGCAAGTGTTAAAACAAATATAGGTACACTCACTCAAGGTAAATCTATGAAAGCTACCGGAGGTGCCTCTACATCAACAAGGAAGTTCAATGGAAGAACTCAACAAGATCAACGTCAAAGAGCAACAACCTCTAATGCAAGAGGTGAAGCATCAAGGGTTGCACTTCAAAGAGGAAAATTTGTAAGAGGACCAAAGGCTTTGGAAGCAAATGCAAATGGTAAATTTCTCAAATTTATTCCTATTTGTCATCATTGTAATATGGTAGGACATATTCGACCTAGGTGCTTGAATATATTCGTCAATGCAAACTTGATAATGTTTTTCATGATATGTCTTTGAATAGACCTAGACAATCATCCATGTATGGATATAGAACTAGACCTAGGAAGACTTTGGAAAATCATGTTGTGAAAAAAGTTGTTGATGACTTGCTTGCTAAATCTTGTGTTGTGCCTCACTCTACCATGCATAATAAAGTTGATAATGCTTTGTTTGATGTTTTTGAAAATGTGACCAATGAGGTCAAGGTGCATGATAAAAAGTCTAACATTGAGTCAAAGCATGTTAATGGTAAGAGTGAGAGGCATATTGTGAAGAGTGTGTGGGTTAGAAAAGACACACCTAAATGTCTACTTGCACAATATGCTTTAAGAGCCAACTTCTCCTATTCTTGGTACTTAGATAGCGGTTGCTCTAGGAACATGACCGGAAACAAATAGTTATTTAAGAATCTTGTTCTAAAGGATAGAGGATGGGTCACTTTTGGTGATGGCACCAAAAAGCAAGTTCTAGGCAAGGGAAAAATTTGTATCCCCGGATTGCCTAAACTTCGCAATACTTTGTATGTTGATGGGTTACAAGCTAACTTAATAAGCATCACTCACTTGTGTGAAATTTTTAAGGAAGTTAGCTTTAACAAATATGTGTGCACTATAATTGATAAAAAGGGCAATGTTGTCCTAAAAGTCAAAAGGTCTATAGACAATTGCTATTGTCTTGAGATATACCCTCTAACTTGCAACATGGCACATAAGTGCAATAAGCTTGACTTGTGGCATCAACGTTTGGGCCATATGAACTTTAAAGATTTAAAGAAGCTTGAAACATTAGGCATTGTTAGAGGTCTTCTCGATCTTTGTAAAAAGATAGATGTTGTTTGTGAATCTTGTCAATTAGGTAAACAAACCAAAACGCATCACAAGAAGAATTCTTACATAGCTACAAAGAGACCTTTAGAACTTGTGCACATGGACCTAATAGGGCCAATTCAAACCGAGAGCATCAATGGCAAAAAGTACATTTTTGTGTGCGGTAATAACTACTCTAGGTTTACTTGGGTATATTTTATTAGAAACAAGATCGAGGCTTTTGATTACTTCAAGAAGTTTTGTAATCAAGTTTAAAATGAAAAAGGTCTTGATATCAAGAAAATATGTCGCATTAGGAGTGATCATGGGACGGAATTTGAAAATGTCAAATTTAGTGAGTTTTGTGATGGGTTAGGGATTTCTCTTGAGTTCTCTGCACTTAGAACTCCTCAACAAAACAGTGTTGTTGAGAGAAAGAACTGAGTCTTGCAAGAGATGGCTAGGGTCATGATCAATAGCAAGAAAATCCCTAAAAACCTATGAGCCGAAGCGGTCAATACCATTTGTTATATGTCAAATAGAGTATTTAAGAGGCCCGGCACAAAACTAACATCCTATTAGTTATGGAAAGGTAAAAAACCCAATGTAAGTTACTTCTACACTTTTGGGAGTCAGTGTTACAGTTTGAATGATACAGATCACTTAGGAAAGTTTGATGCTAAAAGTGATGTTGGCCTCTTTCTTGGATATGTTATTAATAGGCATGCATATAGAGTTTTCAATTTGACTACTAAGACTATTATGGAGTCTATCAATGTCAAGATAGATGACCTTAGAATGCTTGATTTATGTGATGGTAATAGTGTCAATGAACCTAATGGAAATTTTTTGAATGACACTAATACACCTATTGATGTGGTTAGTAGTGAATCTAGTCAAAATAATGAAAATAATAGTGTTGATGAAGTAGGAAGTCTATAGAATGAAAATGCCTTAATTGATAACCAACAAAATGGCCAAGTTGTTGATTGTTCTCACTCTAGACTTAGAAACTCACACTATCAAGAAGACATCATATGTGATTTGAATGAAGGGGTTAAAACTAGAAATCAAATAGCTAACCAAATTTCATATGATTGCTACACTTCTTAAATTAAACCCAAAAATATTAATAAAGCTATTGTTGATGAATATTGGGTTGGGGCTATACAAGAAGAAATAAATCAATTTGAGAGAAATGAAGTGTGGTTCTTAGTTCCTAGGCCAAAAGACACAAATGTAATTGGCACTAAATTGGTGTTTAGGAATAAGACCGATGAAAGTGGCAAGATTGTGAGGAATAAAGCTAGGCTAGTAGCTCAAGGCTACACTCAAGTTGAGAGTGTAGACTTTGATGAGACATTTGCACCGGTTGCACATCTCGAGTCCATTAGACTTTTGTTGTCCATTGCTTGTGTTAAAAAGTTCAAATTATTTCAAATGGATGTTAAAAGTGTTTTTCTCAATTGATACCTTCAAAAAGAAGTGTATGTTGAACAACCTAAGGGTTTTGTAGACCCATACTCTCTTAATCATGTGTTTAAATTGAAAAAGACTCTTTATAGCCTTTAGCAAGCTCCAAGAGCTTGGTATGATAAGTTGACTCAATATCTTATTGACAACCATTATAGGAGAGGTGGCATTGATAGAACATTGTTTATCAAATATATGTTGATGACATTATTTTTGGCTCTACTAATAAAACCAAGGTTAATGAATTTGTAAGTGTTATGTCAAGTGAGTTTGAAATGAGTATGGTGGGTGAGTTGAACTATTTTCTAGGGATGCAAGTGAAGCAAACTAGCATCACATTATGTTGAATCAATCTAAGTACACTAGAAACCTAGTTAAGAGGTTTGACCTAGAAAATAGAAAAGACTTTGAAACACCCATGAGTACTACCCTTAAGCTTAACAAAGATGAAAAGGGGAAGAGTGTTGACCAAAGCCTCTATAGAAGCATGATATGTAGTCTACTTTACCTAACGGCTAGTAAACCAGACATTTGCTTTAGTGTAGGCTTGTATGCTAGATTCCAAGCCAACCCCAAGGAATCTCACTTAAATGTCATTAAGAGGATCATTCAGTACGTCAAAGGAACTCATAGTATTGGTTTATTTTACTCATTTGACACCAATGATATCTTAGTAGGCTATTGTGATGCCGATTGGGCGGGAACATGGATGACCATAAAAGCATATCCGACGATTGCTTTTATGTTAGGAATAACTTAGTTTCATGGTCTAGTAAGAAACAAAATTTCGTTTCCCTTTCCTCTTTCAAAGCCGAGTACATTGCAGCCGGAAGTGCATGCACACAATTACTTTGGATGAAACAAATCCTTAAGGATTATAAGATATAACAAGGAAAAATGACACTTTATTGTTATATTTTAAGTGCCATTAACATCTCTAAAAATCCGGTTCAACACTCCCGCACAAAGCACATAGATATTAGGCATCATTTTATTAGAGACCTAGTTAAACATTCAATTGTTACTCTAGAGCATATGCCTACTAAAAATCAACTTGCGGACTTGTTCACAAAGCCCTTGGACAAAGAGAGGTTTAAAACTCTTAGAATGTCCATTGGCATGATTTGTGTTGATTGATGTCTTTGTGTGATTGTGAGTGGCTTGATGAGCAAAACTTACTTGAATATGAATATCTTTGAGAGCTACTCACTTGAGAAATCATGATCTTAAACAAGTATCTTTTATTGTTTTTAGATCATGCACTTAATCTTAAAAAATCTTATTTTTGAAAAGACAAATGCTTCTCTTATATGTTTTAATGTTTGAGTAGATGTGGTTGAATGTATATAGATTATGGATGCATCTAGAAGCCTATTGCTTAGTACATGATAGATGACCTATGGTATGTGTCCATTTGTTTTGGCACTATATACAATTTAACGAGCACCCTCATGGAAAGGGCTACACACCTTGGTTATGAAGTCTCTCAATGTAGGAAAGGGCTACGTCTTTGTGATGGGTGATAGCCGCCATGAGGTGTATATGTTTTTGTTAGAAAAATCAAAAAAGTGTTGAAAATAATCATTTAAAAATATCTTTGATTCATTGCCTAAAAGAAATGAAAAAAAAAAGGCTAAATGATGTATAGTTGAGAATTGTGAAATATAAATGAGTAAATGAGCCATATGCACACATACGCTCAAATGTTGATATCTATTCTTTTAAAGCAAAAAAACCCGGATGGATACGGTTTGACCTATTTTTGGAAATGCTTTAGTTGGATAGGTGTGGAAATTGTTTGCATGTTGATATCACAATTACTCTTACTATATATATGAGAAGCATTCACACACACACACACACACATATTTTGCTTATATGCTTGATTCATTAGCAATGTGAGAATATTTTTGAGAAATTAATGAAAATCTATGATTCTCTCTTGGACTTTGAAAAGTGATGAAATATTTTTCTCTTATTGCTTGATTGTGTGAATGTGTGAGTCCCTTATGAACAAATCTACTTGGTGATCATAATGTGTAGCATATGTTTAGGGTGAGCTTTGTTTATTCAACTTCACTCTCTATATGATTTGTTTGCTTAATATCTTGTTCTTTATCTCGTGTCCTTTGTCTATTCCTTGACAAAAAGGGGGAGAAAATGTATACCTCACCATGTTTGATATGGGGGAATCCATGTTTGATATAAGGGAGAAAAAAAGTGTATACCTCACCATGTGTGGAGAAATATTCCAAATGTGTGAGTCTTGTTCCTCTTTGTGCTTGATTGAGACATTGTCTTAAGGGTGAGAAAAGAATTCTTGCTTGAAAAGGTTAAGGAGATTAGGGAAATCTTTAAAGAGAACATTTATTTAAGATAAAGTGTTCGTTTGAGATAAGAGTAATTCTTGTTTGTTTTTTTGTATCATTTCTCACTATTCTTCTTTGGAAGAAAATCTTTTGTTGGTTTGCTTCTTTTCTCATAGGTACTTTGAAGTTCAAATAAGAGATTCTTGAAGACTCAAGAAGACTTGAAGAACTTTTAATCTAGGGATCTCTTTGTTATGTGAGGATGAGAGAATGTTATCAACATTGAGTTTATTGGAGTGAACAATGTATGGTAAGGATGGGGTTTTGCCATGGAATAGCCAAAAGGGGGATTTTAAGATCCTTGATTTGTATTGGCTTGATTCCATTGCAAAACTCTCTATATTTGTAATAAGTGTTGCTTAGGTGGTTCTTGGTGAAAAGAAACTTTAAAGGTTAAAAGCGACGTCTTATGCAAATATCGTCTTCAAGAGGAAAATTGCATACTTGGATGCTAAGATATCAAGTTTCTTTTTCCTCTTGCAAGGCGTAAGCGCACACACACAAAATTCATTTATGTGTTTCCCTACATCGTTGTGTAAACATTTGGTATAACACATTCACACACATTTAAGTATGCACATGCATTGGTCTTATATTGACAAACATTGTAGAATTGCATGTTTTATCACTATCGCATAGATATGGCATACTTGTGTGACATTGTGTTTATTTGTTTGTGTTTAATGTATTTTGGACTTGAAGATGATCTCATATGATTCCTTATTAAGTCCCGATCATTTCGGTTACTCATTCATTAGGTTTCGAGTCTAAACGATGTAGCTACGCTACTTTACATTCTCATTCGTTGTGTTATCTTCATCGTCGTTTTCCGAGATGAATTCTCAACATTTTGTCAAAGTTTTGTAGTCATTGTTGTGCAAGAGGGAGTCACGATTTGTAATCCGAAGACGGATTCAAAATCGGAGTTCGAAGACCCGAATACTGTCAAAGAACACGAGAGGAGCACGAGAGGAGATTGCTCAGCCAAAGGCCAAGCAGTTATGTCCATGTGTGAGCCATGTGTAACACATGGCCAAGGCAGCCCTCTGCCCACGTGTGCCACATGTGGAGGCTGATGTGGCTGCTTGTGATTGGGTCGTTCTTTCAAAAGCTCTCATCCTTCCTTCCAAACATTAAATGTATAAAATTTGAAAAAGATGAAATTAGAAAATTTTCTCTCAATTTTAGTTTTCTTATTTTGATCATAACTCTCTCTCACACGAAATCGAAATAGAGTGATTCAAAAACTAAAATTGTTGGTCTTGAAATACCGAGCATTTTTAGAGTTATTTGAGTTCATGATTTTTCACAACTTGCAGATTTCTATCCGAGATTCCATTGTTGTATGTGAAACTTCTTCTTATCACTTTCTCTTTGATCATCTCTTTTAATCTTCCTATTTGATAGATGATTTGTGTTAAGAATAATGTTAAATCATATTTTAGGAGTGTTTGATCATTTGATAATTGAGTTTTAGTTTTGTGTCTTCTCATGAACATATATTTGCTAAACTTGATTTAACTTGAAATTGATTCTAGAAATGATATATGTGATGCGCTTCATGATATTTTATAGGTTTAATTTCATGATCTAAGAACTAAGATTTTTGTGATATATTGAATATTTTCATCTTGTTCTTATTGACTCACATGCTTTGATTTCTAGATAGATTTGTGATTGTGTGTTGAAAGCACATTCTAGATCATCACTTAGCATGTACATAGAGCTTGATTGATCATCTTGCTTTATTTGACTTGTGTTTGCATTATTTGCATCACTTATATCATTGCCTTGTGGAAAGGTTGAAATTTCTTGTTAAGGTGAGTGAAGCCTTGATTTGAGCAAGAAGACTTGGCTAGGAAAGTGTTTTGGATAGCCAAATATGGAGTCTTAGTTATGATCAAGAGGATCCGGATAACTAAGCAAAAGTCTTAGCTAGGAGTTTGGTATTCCGGATGGTTGAGCTAGAGAAGCTTGACTAGGATCATTTGTGATCTAGATAGCTAAGCCAGGAAATCTTCCTAGAGACTTGAGAGCCTTAGATAGGGAATTGCTCTCTAGAGGTTTATGACACATCTTGGATATGGAGTAAGTTAGGTGGTTCACTAGGCCTTGAGGGTAGATTAGGAGTTCATAGCTTAGGGTGTATATCATTTGTTGATAGCCTTGATTGTGTAAGTCTTTTTCATATAGCAGATTGCTTTACTGGTGGTTGTGGTTATCAACCCGTGGATGTTTCCTCTTTGAGGTTTACCACGTAAAAATACTTATGTCTATTTTTGCTTTACTTTTTATTATCTTTCATATCATGTATTGATTGTATCTCTTGTATATTGTTTTTCACGTGTATTGACTCATACTATACAATTGTTAAATCATATCAAGTGTGAATGAATTTCATTCTTGTAATCCGTAAATTTTAAAGTTGAAAGAAATTAGGACTATACATATTCACGCCCGCCTCCCCCCCCTCTAGGTATAATATACACAACATCTCTCTAGGGAATTTCAATAACACTGTACTTGTAACAATTCTGTTATATCATAGAAGTATAATACATGACATTGTTGATGCGGATTCAATGTGTTGCAGTGAGCTTCGTCCCTAAATTGGCGAACAAGGTGGCTCATTGCTTAGCAAAATTTGCCCTCTCCTATGGTGATGATAGATTTTGGTTGGAGGAATACTCTCCCTGTGTTAGTTTTATAGTTCTGGCCGAAGCCCGTTTGTGTATGTAGTATTCTCTTTGTGTTTGTTCCTGTTTCCTTTTAAATAAAAATAATAATAATAATACATGACATTGTATTTTTTTACTTTTCAAATTAAGATTAATGAAGATCTTTTTATTTATATTATTATTATTATTATTATTATTATTATTATTATTATTATTATTAAACAAATTTCTTTTTGAAAAGAAGGAAAGAGTATTTATTGACGAAATGTATTAATTGATTATTACATATGGTATCACAATAACGTGCATAAATGAACAAGCACAACAAAGTAAACTAATTAAGGGCATGTTTGATTTTTTTTTTTCCACTTAACACTTAATAATACTTAATGCATTCCATTAAGTTGTTTTGTTTGATTTGTTAAATGATAAAATCACTCAAACAACTCTTAAAATCATTTATTTATAAAGTAAAAAATTTTCGCTTTTCACTTAATTAAAAAACAATTGACTGATATTAATTTTATAATTCCAAATCTATCCTCTCATAAATCTAATATATTTTTAATTTTGTCTTCTTCTACAACCTTAACCATATTAAATTTTTTGGGTGACTCTAATGCCACCCATGAAATGTCTCCCACACCTATTTTTTCTTTTAAAAAATTATTACTTAACCTATAACAAAATTATTTATATACCCAAAATTTAAACTTCAACATGTTATCTTTTTTACTTTTGTCAAAATGAGTCAACGTTCAAGATTCAAATCATCATAGACAACATTATTAGTTTATTAGCATAGTCTCTCAAAATTCAATAAAAAAAAATAAAGAAACAAGATAATAAAAAATAAAAAATAAAAAATAAAACAAGAATATTATAGATTAAAGAACAAACAAAAAAAATAAAAAATAAAAAGTAGTCAATTTTTATAGGGCAACTACCAATTAAGTCCTGAACTTTTTATTTATTTTTTTAATTCCAAATTATTTGCGATTTTTATAAAAGTAATCAAATTGGTCCTTACATTTTTCTCAAGTCCTAAATTAGTTCCTCTAACTAAATTCTGTTAGTCAACTTTAATTGTATAGGGGTAAAAGTGTACTTTACTCCTAAACAATATAATAACGACACATATACAGTTTTTTTTTTATTTTTTATTTTTTTATTTTTTTTTTATTTTTACACATGTATATTTTTGTTTATTTTATATGTGGGTTTTGATTTTTGAATAATTTTGACAACATTGCTCGTTTAATATTAACAAAAAAATATATATATATTATATAAAAATGGTAAAAAATTAAACTGAGAATGAATGATAACTTTGTTTATAAAAAAAAAAAAAAAAGGTATAATTGACATTGTTTTATTAAAATATTTTTAGATTTTCTTAAAAAAAAATTAATTAAAAAAGGCATAAATAATGTTTCATTAATAATACTTTTGAATTTTGTTGTAATTATAATATTGAATTTAATGCACAAAACATAAAACAATTTTGCTTTAATATGACAAATAAAAGGTATTTACGTGCTTTAACTAAAATTTTTAAATTCAATTGTTATATTTAATACTGTTAAACCTTTAAAGAGACCAATTTGATCACTTCTAAAAAGAAATGGGCTAATTTTGCACTTGGAAAAATGTGAGGATCAATTTGATCCCTTTTATAAAGTCGTAAATAACTTGGAATTTAAATAAAAGTTCAAGACCTAATTAGTAATTGCCAATTTTTATATATTAAAATGTAAATATATAACAAATAATAGTTGAAAAAACATGAATGTAATAATATTTATTTACAGATATTTGTAACTTAAAAAAACAAACTTATCACTTTTATTCGGTTGCTAGTCAAAAAATAAAGCATGTTTTTTAATTTTCTAATGAAAAAAAAAAAAAAAACGAACAAAGTACGGTAGTAACAATCTCATCAAAGCGAAAGAAATTAGCACAAACAATTGAACGATGTTAAGATTTTTTTGCTTCAAGCAAAATTGACAAGGGTGAACTAGAAAATAAAAGACCTTGATTATGATTATTATTATCATCTTAATGATCTTTTTGACTTCAAAATAATTGTTTAATTTAATTGTCTGTACCCTAGCCAAAAAGTTGATGTAAAGTTGATAGACTTACATGTTTTTCAATTGAAGGCATCACATCAACATATATAAAGTTAACTGTGATATACATGCACCAAAGTTCAAGCGGGGTGGATTGATGATGTAATGTTGCATAATAATAATAATAATGAATACGGTGAAGAAAATAAAATCTCATTTTTTTAAAAAAAAAAATTTGGTGAGAATAAAAGAAGATGAAAGTCTCATACTTCTATATTAATTGTGGAATGTTGTTGGGCATAGTTTCTTCTGACCAAAAATATAATCTAATCTGGTTTGTTTTGTGGTAAACCAAAATCCCTCAAAATACTAGAAAAAACTAACACATCTTAATATTATTGATAACAGCAAGCCTTATATGACAACAAATAGAGATTAAAATTTGTATTTTTCTAATATTAAAGCTATACATTTTAATTTTGTATAACCTAGAGTGACTCGAGTCATGTCAGATTTCTAAGTTGGGTTCTTGTTGAACCTCACTATTTTTATTTATTTATTTAATAAAACTAATATCAATTGATTATATAAATATCCACAAAAGGTTTCAAAGCCCAAACCCCGTAGGAGCAAACTATAAATAATAAGATTTGTTTTTATTTTTATTTTTATTTTTTTTAACATACAATTCATAAAAAGAAGATTAGATACATCCGTGGACGTCTGTAAGTAAAAACTTACGGATATAAAAAGAAAAATCATCAAATCAAAAACAATTCTTAAGAGTTTAAAGACTATTTTTGTAGTGTGAGCACGAATTTGGTACCTCCGGAGCAAACCTTAGAACACAGTCAGGCATTTCAAATTACCCGTGAGAAAAGTTTCGAAGTTTCGAATTTTAATATTGTAAACATTAAAAATTAAAAATTGTGAATTTATTCTAATAGACAAACAGGATAATAATCACCAATTATCTAATTTTATGTGATTGGAGTGGAGTGAAAGAATAGAAAGAAAAGTCAAAGAGAGTGCTCTTCCAATTCAAATCAATTCAACAGTACAAAGACACTAAAAACCGCAATCATGTAGTCTGTGAAAAAGTCCCATCTTTGCTTGATTGACTTTCATTTCAGATATTTATGTAGACACCGTAACACAAAACTTATAGTAAAATGTTAACGCTATTTTTACACGTAATTAAGAATAAATATTAAATATTTATTTAGATTGTTAACAAGTTAAGACAATCACACATTTTTCTTCGAATATTAGATATCTCGGTTTGTATTTAGTTTGCATCCTAACCTAGTAAAGTGTCTTTTGAATTCATACAATACCTAGTAATTAAATTTCTATTTCTTTTTTATAAAACTCTTGTGTACGACGATTTGAAGTATATTGGGCTGTGGTATTAGCTTTTTAAATTGATGGGCACATGTATACAATTAAATTAAAGTGACACCTCACAAATATTTATAATGTAAAGTGGAATGGAATACAAATTTTTTTATTTTTTTTATTTTATTTTTATTCTATAAATCATCTCTAAATATAACAAATTTGAAATAATATCCAATTATATTAACGTTTTTACCACTAAACTAAATTGGACGATCGTGTCTAACGTTATGTTAACATCCGAATGGTTCTTATTAATTTTTTACCTCATGACATAAATACAATATTTATTTGAAATTTGAACCATGCACTATTAAAAGTTAAAACAATATCAACCAAAGAAATAAGTGAGTGGTGCTCCTTCGGTTGGCTAATTCTTGCAATCTAGTCAAAGTAAAGTCAACTCCAATTATGTATTCCTAAGTCAACATGATGAACTATAAAGATTGCTATATGCTTTCCTATCCACTTTTTTTTTCCACCAAACATTACAGGATCAATATCTTGGATGATCTCTCTATTTTTTATTGGTAAACAAGTAAATATTGATTCGATGGATATTGTGATTTGATGATTTTATAGAAATAAGGGGAAAAAAATATTGACATGATCAATTGGATATCATAGAAAAATTTAAATAAATAAAAGATTATAAATAATTAATCGTTTGAGATTAAATAAACAAATATTTTGATATTTTAGACTATTCAAATTTCAGTATTGTCACTTCCAAAATTATAGGCACGTTTTATATGGAAGATATTATGTTAGTAAAATCAATTATTCTATTTTTCTTTAAAAAAGAAAAAAGAAAGAAAAAAGATATGTAACAAGTGCACATGATATAAAGATCCTCCTCTTATTTAAACTTGGGCTTAAAGAAACAAACATGGACTTTTTATTATTGATCTACACAATTAACCATTCAAGAATTTAGATGAGAAGAAGATTGCCATATAAATACATGAAGTCATGAGGAGTCCAAAAAAATTCTAGTAATTTTTTGGGATGGTTTTTCAACACTGTCTCTGTTTTAATAACTTATATTTAAAAGACACATATTATGGTGAACGGATAAAAATACCCCCTATAGTAACCTTCTTCACTATTTTGGCTTTATTTTTTTCAAAATTCTGCATCAATGGAGGTGGAACTAACGAATCGACGAACACACGTACACCGATGACGATGGTGGACCATGAACACGCATACATCGCCATCGACGACCAAACAAAATAGCAGCTTTGATTTCTCTGAAAAAATGAATTATGTAACTTTATCTAAAAACGAAGGGTTTCAAATTGGAGATTCGGTGTTGGAGAAAATGAACAAAAAAGAAATAAAGGAGCACAAAACAACAACTCAAAAATCTCAAAAAGCAATCACAAAGTCTCAGAACACAAACACAAAGTCTCGGAACACAATCACAAAGTCTCGAAAAACTGGGTTGTTGTTCTGTGCTCCTCTGTTTTTGTTCTGTTGTTTTTTCTCATGTTTAAGAATCAAATCCAAAACAACATAGGAAATGAGAGAAAAATCTCTGGGGGCGCTGCCCCCCGACCCCCTAGTGCATCAATGTAGTGCCAATAAACTAATCCAATAAAGATGTATTGATAATGTTATGAAGTTGGTTTTGTTCGATTTCAACCTCCATTGGAGGCCTCTATGAGGAAGATGAAAAAAAAAAATTTTAAAAGGAAAAGCCGAAAAGTAAATAAATAAAAAAATAGAGTACAGTAGGTTATTTTTGAAAGTCATTTACTTCGGTGCTTTTAAAACATAAGTTATTAAAGTGTTGATAGTCTTGAAACATCAACAACAAAAAAAGTGACAAAAACCCCTATTTTCTCAGTCATGAACACATTTATAATACGAAGATGAACTAGATTAATCCTCCAATATACGGACTTTTTGTTGAGCACGTTTAAATATTTAATGCATATGATTCTTCCAAAATTTCCTTGTAAAAAAAAAAAAAAAAAAAAAGAAGAAGAAGAAGAAGAAGAATTGTGACTAGTGTGGAGACAAAGGTCCATTAGTAACCACCACACCACCTGCTTTGCTTTTGTGTGAATAAATATTGATTGAAATAATACTACTACTTTTGGCGAATATCTTCTTTTCTTGTTGCTTTTTTTGGGAGGATGAAATCATGGAAATGAACGATACTGCTTCATTAACGCCCCACTATATATATATATAGTGATTCAGGGCAACTTGTCCCTTTATTATTATTGTTGTGTCATGTGTGTGAGTACAGCCACATCAATACCACAAACATTGTCTTTGAAATTGAATAGTGGGTTGGTTGGTTGGGTTGAGTAGTTCTTGCCCTTGGTAATGGTGGTGGTGGTCAATGATCATATATGCTTCATGAATGATAATTAAGCTCGAGAAAGTATAGGGAATTCTCCGACTTTCAAATCTTCAGGTTTCAACCATCGAAACATTTTTGATTTAATAACCATATGTATCATAGGTCTTTTAAAGAGACGATCCAGATTGAAATTACATCGTCAATTGTTAATCGATACCATCTCTTATATAGAAATTATTCTTTTACGTTATGCTATCAACTTATAAAAGTCAGCTAAAGCTTTAAAGATATATAAGAAGAAAATGACTGATATATCATTTATTATTGAGAAATTTGTTAAACAGCAAGACTGCAAGAGTGAGATTGATGGACATGCAAAATAATTTTGTGTCAGCAATGGAGGCCGATTAGTTAGAGTAAAAAAAAAAAAAAAAGTAGGAGAATTATTCTTGGCTGCCAATGAATACAGATATTTGTGGCTCAAAAATGGTACCTCTCAAGGACTCAACTTTATCGCTTCCCTTTTTATTCATGTGCTGCTACCTCATTAAATCAGTCCCGGTTAAAGAACTCATACATGAAACTATAAAAAATGGGAATTAAATGCTACTTTGTAAAGATAATAAATAGTAGAAGGTATATATAAACTAATATCTCAACTCCATAGACTAGTTTTTTTGGATCATAAAGTGATAGCAACCACCGAATTCTATAGTTGCTACGGTAGGAGTTGTATACTAATCAAGCGGGTATCAAAGGATTTAGAAATATCATCACTTTTCACAAAATTGATGTCCATCCCCGTAGATTTTAAGTGTCTCACCTAAATGTATATATAAACATAAACACTAAGGTAACATTTGTTTTTTTCGTTTGAAATCCAAATAGATCTGAAGTTGACTGAAGTCTTAACGGTGACTTTATGTATTTATATTTAATATAATGATTTTGTTTATATATTTATAATATATTTAAAAAAAATAAAATTCATTAGATTGATATTTAAAAGTATGTATTAAAAATATAAAATATGAGTTATTATTACTTAAATTTATATTTATAAAAATATAAGTAATAAATATTTAAAATATAATTAATGAATAATACAATTAAAATATAAATTAATTTGATTTATTAAAAATTAAGAAGGAGGAGGCATGCTTCATTATCTTCATCGGTCGTCACAGAGTAAGAGTGAGGTAAGTTTGCTAGGTAAGCAGGGGTTTGTTCTACTTATACTAAAGGAAATGGTACCGTTATGGGTTCAAGCTCTTCTTCGGTTGTTCCTCACTTGGTTCTTGAGGCTTTGGTTGGTTCGATTGTTGTGTCTTCCTCAGTGAATATGCAAAAGTCAAGGGTTGGAAAGGAACGTGGTTCTCCTATGGTCTCTTTGGATCAGTCTTTTGTTTCTACGATTTTGTTGAAGACTACTTCTCGTTTGGGTCCCTCGGCTCGGCAGGATGTCGGGGTTCCCCAGAGTTCGGTTGACAGGTTAGCGGATAATTCAGTTAAGTCTTCGGTTCCGATTGCGAGGGATAATCAGAGGGTTTTGAGGGATGGTTCTAAGCATTCTCACATTCCTCCTTTGGTTGCGGTTTCAGTTATTCCGTCACAGGGATCTCAACTTTTGTTTTCGGATTCATAAGTTATAGCTTCGTTTTATCGCAGATTCTTCCTAGGCTAGCTAGTTGACGTTAGAGAGCTTGAGGCTAGTACTATCTCTTAGAGAACCATGATGATTGCTCGTAGGTTGGATTCTTATAAGTCCGGATTCTACGCTTCAGCTCATGTTTCCGATGATTAATTTCCTTTATTGAAATTGTCATGGTATCGGGAACGGGTCTATGAGGCGTGTTCTTAGAGATTTATATCGTTTGCATCGTCTTTCTTCGGTTTGTATTGCTGAGCCTATGGTGGTTTTTACTTTTGTCACATCTAGCCTCAGGGTTGTTTTGTAGTCCCTTTTGGTCAGGTGCATTTAAGGCTGAGCTTCTTATTGAGTCGATGGCCATTAATTATGTTTGGAAGTTCAGGTGGCATCAGATTTGGCTTAATAGTGACTCATCTTATGTGGTTCAACTGCTTTCTTCTCGCTCTTAACAGGTTCCTTAGCAGGTTCAGTAGGCTTGGCAACGGTGTATCTATGATATTTCGCAAATGGAGTTTCAGGTGTTTTATATTTTTAGGGAGGGGAATCAGGTTGCAGATGCTCTTTCTAAGCATGCTTTGGGGCTGAAGATTGATGCTTGGTGGTTTTCCACCCCGTTTTTCTGCTCGTTGTTGGTTGGCAATGACTGCATGAATCCGGAGTCTTTTCAGTTTTCTTGATGTTTTTAGTTTCTGTTTAGTGTGGCTTACGTGTCACTGTTTTCGTTGGGGTTGTTTCCCTTGGTTTTTGTGTTTTTTCGGTCTTTGTTACTCTTTATTATTTTCTTTTCTCTTTTATATAGATGGATACTTCTTAGAGATTTTTCAACATATGATCACTATTGATACTTTTTCCTTTAGGTCAGTCCAATTTTAACAACAACCAAAAAAAAAAAAAAAAAAAAAATATTATTAAGAGATTGAAGGATAGGTTTGGAATAAATGTGTTAAATATATGTAAGTTTTCCAAGCTTTAGACAAAAGTCAGGTTTTTTAACTTAAAGTTTTAAGTTGTTTTGACTCATTTTCAGATTTGAAATATCTTACACAAAACAAATAAAATATCTAGAAAAATGACTGTTAAGATCACTTCAGATTTCAGATGAAAAAACAAATAGGGCCTAACTTGACTTGATTGTAGAATTCAAACTGCTTTTAAACACAATTTGGGAGATTTTAGGCAACTAGCTTACTAGAGGTGTCAAAAGGGTCGGGTTGGCCCATACTCGTTACAGGCTTTACCCATTTTCGTATAAACTTACCCCGCCCGGCCCGCCACATTGAGGGCCCGGGCTTGGCCCACGTCCAGTTGAGAGGGCGGGTTTGGACATATATTTTAGGCCCGTTGGTCTTGAGGGCTGGGTGTGAGGGTTGGACCGGGCTTATAGTCTGAAGCCTGTTAGGCTCGCCAGAAAGGGTGAGTATTGCCACCTAAAAATATTCTCTACACCCATTTTCTAATAAAATTATTTATTTTAGGAATGTTTGTATTATATTTGCTAACTAAAAAATAATATCGATTTATTTATTTTGATTAGTGATTTTATTCATTTGACTTTTGAATTCTATAAATATATTATTCCTTTTAAATATAGATTTTATTTTTGTGATAAAAAATATATTTTTTTTGGCGGGTCGGCTGGTAAGGCCTATACTCACCCAGGTCTCAAAGGGGCTTTGGCCTTGAGCTGGGCAAGGCTTATAAATATGTATGTGGGTCGGGCTTGATGTTAAGGGTCGAGCAAAGCCTAGCTCGCAAGCCCTCATGGATAATTTTTAGATGGGTCAGGCGGCTCGGGCCTGGTCCCGACTTGCTTGACACCTCTATAGTTGACCCCTTGTAATTTTTGGCATAGTAAGAGTATCTTTAATGGTATAAACAAATTTGGATTCTCAACAGTTGCCACTTTCAACATTTGAGGTTTGTTTTCATGATTGCTAAAATTAATGATTGTATAGTCCATAATAATACATTTTATCTAAATCAAAAATCTACTCTTGCCATATATTTTTCTCTGTTCCCACTCATTTTTATTTCACTGTTCCCACCCATTTTTATTTCATCTAGAACATGTATACATTGAAAAAAAAATCCATAAGGAAAATTCAAAACTATATTCTCAGTTAAATCTTAGTCAATAAATATTTTTGCCCTAAAATCAACCATTGATTGTTGTTTCGGATTTTAGAATCATAAATTTTTTTCCCTCAACTTATCATTAGCCAAATAGGGTAAAAATGAAAAAAAAAAAAAAAATGAAAAAGACAGGAGAAAGTATATGATATGGGTATTGATTGATTCGTAATGAAGAGACGAGTTTTACCTAGTTGGAATTTTTAGAGTTGAAATGATGATGTGATACATAGGCGATCAGAGTAAAAAAAAGCCACAGCAAAATTACAGCAACGGTTATTTTGGATTAAGTTTGTATTTGATGATTGAAAGTCGATCTTTAAACTTGATTATTGAATATGCGATTTGATTATCGATTAAAACTATTATTAAATTTTAATGACTTTGTCAGAGGAATTTTTAGGATAAATAATTAAATTTTGATTACTTCCATAATTTTAAGAATACTATTAAAGATGCTCTAATTAAAGTAGAACACATCTTGGGTTTCAGAATATGCTTTGATTTTTTAGTCTAGCGTTGGAGAGTACTGTCTTTATTATTATAATTGTAAGAAAAGTGTAATAATAATATTGATAGTACCATCGACAATGTCAAAAGTACCAAATACACACACTATATCATTCACAGTGGAACTTGTGTTGTTCTGCATATTTGTCTTGATTTGATTTGATTTTTCTCTTTTTCTTTTTGGTTTCCTTCAATCAAGCACTGATTTTCATTTCATAATAATTATGGTAATATGTAATTCTAAGAAAACATTTTGAAAATTTAAAAAAAAAAAAAAAATTGATAAAAGTGTCATCTGGCCCAGGACCAGCCCATCTCAAAATCTTGGTATGATATGGGCCGAGCCGGGACGGGGCAGGTTCAGTCGATCTTCAACAATCAAACAATCAGACGATCTACAGAGAGAGAGAGAGATAGAGAGAGACCGGAGTGTTTAGTTTTTGGTTGAGAGAATCGACATGGCGGCAGCGGCAGTAGAAAGTTACGCATCAACAAAGGCAGAAAAGATCGAGACCGACGTGCTCTTGAAAGCCAGAGAAGCTTGTTATAAAGGTCGTGACGCGTTCTACGCTTGCTTGGACGATGAATCCAACAAGAAGCCCACCGAGATCGCTTCTGTGGGTCTCTTGTACCCAATTGAGTGCAAGAAATCCAGACAAGATTTCGTCAACCATTGTCGCGCTTCTTGGGTAATCAATCAATCTCTTCTAGTTTCAACAAGTAAAGTAAATATTTGAACTGATTTGATTGGTGGATTTTTTAGGTGAAGCATTTTGATAGGTTGTATTGTAAGAACAAGAGGGTGCAGAGGCTATTGGATGATGGAGGTCAGACAAGGAGAGGTCCGTTGTCACTTCCGCAGCCTGCTTCTGGTTCTTCTACTTAGATCTCTTCTTATTGCAAAACTAACCTGGGTATCTTTTGGTCAAAATTTTTATTTCTTTGTTGAATGCCATATTCAGAATGAGATGTTGACTCAAATAGAAATACAAAATGTTAAAACTAACAAGTGCTGTTCTATTGCTTCTGAATTGAGTGTTAGGAAAACTAGATACACCCTTTTGGTTGGGGATGTGGTTGTATGTTTGAAAGGAGTCAATGGGACTTTAAAATGCAAATTATGTAATTTGCTTCCAAGAAGCTGTTTGTAGTCCTATCTTGGTAAACTAATGTGACTGACATTATACTAGCATAGCAACATGATCATGAACGTGAAGCTTACAGGTTGTTTACAGAGATGACTTAACTAGAGTGGGAGTTTGTCAATAAGGATAGAAAGAGTTTAATCAGTACTAGGAATTGTCATATCTCGTTCTTCATTTTTGTTTTTTCAATATAGTAGAGCCATGTATATCCCCATTATGTGTTTATCGAGGGTTTAGACTATATGTGAACAAATAACTGTTATAGAGAGAAATGTGCTTTCACATCTTCTTAACTTGAAATGGATGAGGAGGGGAAAAATGTTCCTTTTTGTTTTAGGGTACTGACTCTCTGGGCCTGTAGCTCAGAGAGTCAGAGGATTAGAGCTTGTGGTGGTTTTGAATTCCTCCTTGCTCACGGTCTCCCCAAAAGGGAAGAAAAAATCATGATCATGGTTGAAGGCTTTATGTGTGCACGACTTCCCTAATCTTGCACAGCACCTAGTGAGTGCTTGAATCTATCAATGCAGGACCTTTAGCAGAGAATGATACAACACTATGACTTATAAAAGGAGTTGCTTTTGTGGTCCAAATCCAGTTGCCTGCTCTGGTTTCATTTTGTAAAGACTGGATTTATGCTTTTCTGAACTTGCAAATCCCCGGCGAGGGAGATGGATTGTTTAATCCTAATTCCCGTGGGATAAGTGGGGGTAATTGAGATTGAAGTTAACCCAATCCCAAGTACCCAAACATGGGAATAGTATATCCTATTCCAACCTACAATCCCATCACAATCCAATGCTCCGAAACCTAGCTTTAGCATAAGTTAATTAATATGATCTCACTGTTTCTTCAAGTATAAAAATATTGTGTTTTGACTGTGTTGTTGGAGTTCAAGTATGGGCATAATAAATTTTTTTAGTTGGCCATGGGTTTGAGTATTTGATGCATTTGTGATTTGACATTAATTAGTGGATTACATGTCGAACTTGAGATTGCATTACTCCCATGTGCCTTGTATGTTTTCACATATAATATTTGATCTCATCAGCTACATGATCTGGAAAAGATTAAAGTTTTTTTCAAAGTTCATGGTACTCAGATTTAGTTACAACTTACAATGCATCCATCTTCTCTTCCCTTTCTCTTCAAACTCAATTGTGGTTTATAAATCTCATTAATAAGCCTTCGATAAGATTTCTAACGATTTTTAGTGGAAATTTCTTTCGAAAACTCAAGAAAAGGTTCTGAAGAATCTCAATAGTTCATGGTTGTCAAATTGTTTTTTTCTTTTATTTTAAGTTCGACACCGGTTGGATCAAGGGTTTGTAACCGCAATAAGCATGGGAGGGATCTTTCCACATTTTGTGATTTTATAAACAAATATGGAACTAAAATCCCTATCATTTTAGTTTTGACTTAGGTTGTCGTTTTTTTTTGTCTGAAGACAACGGTGACTGAAAATTGAAAATAAATAATTTGCATCCATACTTTTTTAACTATTATTTGATACATATTACATTTTAATATATTAAAAACAACTAAAAATAAGTAATTTAATAATTCTAAAACTGTTATAAAATGAATGAGAATAAACAATAATATAAGATGTAAACTTAAAGTATATAAGAAGAGAGAAAGAATAGATAAAAGAGATAAGTCTTTTATTCATCAATTGTTTTCATGAAAGGTGTATCCAATACAATGGTGAGAGACCCTCTATATAGTCTCACAATCCCACATTACATTAAGTATAAATAAATTATATTATAATGAATAATAAAATTGATAATTATGGTAGAGCTAATGAGAATACAAAAGGATGGAAGTTTCTTCCTTGGATTGATGGATATTTATTCATATGTAATTGCATAATATTTATAACAAAAACAAAATAATTTTGTTGACTAATAATATTTCAAATTTGTATAAATATTTAAAAAAAAACTATATAATTAAAAAGTTTTCAATGTACTCTTCAATTTCATAGTGTATAAAACAACTTATCTGAAAACAAATCAAAATCAAAACTCTTATTTGTCATTTGGGAAACAAAACAAAAACAACACAAAGTGCTGTTTTTGCTCATAACTTGATAAACAAATAGAAGGGAAGTGACTATTAGATTGATAATCATGAAGTGAAGAAATTAATACAAAAAACAGCATAAGCCATTGTCACTAAATTACAAAAGAAATAAAAACACTATTCATTGAAGATTTTTGAGTGTATATATATATACAGCATAAGCCATTTTTTTTATAAAAAAAAAGTGAAAAAAATTTCATTTTTATAATTCAGTGATTTTATGGGCTATTTAAGTGATAAAATCACTTAAAATAATTCGATGTAATTGTTAAGTACAAAAATAAACAAGCTCTTGACTATGTAAAACAATACGGTCCATTTATTTTTATTTTATTTATTTATTTTCAAATTTGTTCTTAGTTGCATCCCACTTTGGTTTCCAATCTCAACAGTCAAAAAGCTCTTCCAATAAAACAAGAGAAAATCCATGTATCATAGTTATATTTGACATAACAATAACAATACCATACTTAATTTCAACTGTTAATTAAATTAATTGAAGTTTGATTAGAGAAACAAAATTAAACAAATCCATAATGTATATGGTTTTAATTTGTTGATGTAGATGTAACCTTTAAAATGCTATTGTTATTTATTTAATTTTTTTTTATTTATAATAATGATTATAGTATATGGTCAAGAAATATTATTTTTTGGGGCACGGTAGAGTTTTCAATGAAGAGGATTGATTAGACTACCAACTAAGCAAGTTGAATTTTACATGTCCAAAATTGGTCAAATTTTTTGACTCAATTTAAGACCCCACCTAAGTAAAAGTCTAGAAGCAAAACCAAAAGAGCAAAACAAATTAATTTTCTTTGAAGTGACTTTCTGAAAAGTGCTTTTTATTTGATAATTGTTTAATTTTTTATTTTATTTTATTTTATATTGCACCTTCCGTTCGAAGTAAAGAAATCCAATATTTTTATATTAATTAAGTAGAAATTCTATAAGTTAGCTATCTCTTTTTTATTGAAAGTTTTAATAAAATTACATTATGATGTGTTTACATTACAAAGTTTCTAAACGTGTATTTTGAAATCATCTTTCTCTAAATAAATTTTCAAATCTTAAGATGGAAAAAAAGGCTCTGTTTATATCAACCAAGCATTCACAAAATAGGTAAGAAGAAAAACCTTTTAACACATTATTGATATGTTATTTTTAAAAATTTTGAAATATGACACCATAATTGTAGTTCAACTTGACTAGACATGGGGATGATCATAGGTATATAAATATGGACACTATCTCCATTAGTATGAGACTTTTTAGGTAGAGTTCCAAAAACAAATCCATGCACAAATCTATGTGGACTTAAACCTAAAGTGGACAATATCATATCAATGTGGAGAATATGGGTAACAAATATCTATATTCTCACAACCGTAAAATAAGAAGTGCACACCATTTGAATTATAAACTAAGAGCGGATGTTTTTTTTTTTTTTATTAAGGTTATTGGAGATCGGAATTAACCCAATCCCAACATTTTATTAAAGAAAAAGAAAGAGAACAATGGAGAAAAAGAAGCAAAAGAAGAAAACAAATCAATATAACCTAAAAGAAGATCTGCAACAAAAATCATTGAAGATAAATGAATTGTAAAAGTTCGGAGCGATCCACCACCATTTAGGAGAGACGATACTGGGGTTTTTAGATGTTAAATTATCTGCAACTTAGTTACCTTCTCGATAAATATGAGTGACATCAAAGTTCATTTGAGAGATTAAGCTCAAACACCTATCCCAAACGGGACGCCAACGACAAGGAACTTTACGAGACCTAGAACGAAGGATATCCACTATAAAAGTCGAATCGCTCTCCAACCATAACTGACGTCAGCCAAAAGTCCAAGCATAATCAATAGCTTGGACGGCAGTAGCCAATTCAGCCTTAAAAGCAAAGCAGACACCAAGAGGAATAACAAAGCAACCTTTAACGAAACCCCTACATGTACAAAAAACCTCTACACAACTAGCAAGACTAGGACTACCAAAAGTAGCCTCGTCAGTGTTAACCTTAAGACAACCCGGCGGGGGAGGGCACCAATTAACCCCTAAAATGCGAGGAGCTTTGGAAGGATGACCAGAGACATAAAGCCGTTGAAGAGTCTGAAGTTCATCCACTAAATTCTTCATAGTACCAGACTGAAAAGAGTCTGCCTCGTGAACGGAACACCAAATCAAAGAAAGAGCATTGGTGAAAACAGGATTGCCATCCTCAAAGGTAGCTTGATTCCGGAGGAACCATATAACCCAAAAAACCGTGATAATAGAAGCCCGCCAGAGAGCTTTCAACTGAGTGCTAAAGACAACCCCATCGCCTCTTGCTAAAGGTCCAAACAAGTACCATGTAACATAAGCTTATGACCAAATGTAGAGGATATAACATCCCACAACCCACGAACAAAAGAACATTCAAGAAACATGTCTTAAGTTTTCCTCAACATCACAACAAAAATGACATTGAGATGATGAAATATAACATCTGGCGCGTAACGCAATGTCCGTAGGAATCTTACCATAAAACAAGCGCCAAATAAAGACAAAGCGAGAAGGAGGAATAAAAGATGCCCAAATATGCTTATCTCAAAAAAAAGAACTTCTAACCTTAGAAAGAGAATCATAAGCAGATTTACAAGAAACAACACCATCTAGAGAACAAGTCCAAACTAATGAGTCTGGGTCAGTGCTTACCACTACCTTCTCAATTGTAAAAGCAACATCCTAGTGAAAAATGTGAAAAGAAGTAGGTAATATCTTAGCTCCTAGCATCTGAATAAATATCACTCACAACAGAATCCATAGAAGGTTGTAACGATGTCCTATTCTTAACCATGTCAATCAACGGATCTCCTAACCAGTTATCCGTCCAAAAATAAACCTTAGAGTGACGACCGACCAATCATGCGCTGTGTGTTTGGATTAAAATTCTGAGTCTATGGCTGAAACCTTAGAATTCCAGGTTTCAAATGAAGTGATATGATGCCCCAAACTCATGCTTTATTTTTCTCAAAATTCAAAAGAATCTACAAGAATCCTTGTCCAAGAAAGATGAGACGCTATTGAGAATTCAATTTCCAAATAAATTAAAGTTTTTCTTTAAGAGCCAATATCTTCCATGGTTCTTCTCCATTTGACAAGACAACTCGACCGATAAGAGAGTAACTGTAAAGTTTCAACCGTTCTTCGTAAGCTTTTGTGTTAACTTTAACTGCAACATAATCATATTTTTTCTTCGAAGTCGAGGAAACCGGAGTAATGGTAGGGGAAATTGCTTGTGCATAAGATTTCATTACTGATTTGGGATTCAAAATTCTATTCATGTGAGCTTTTTGGATTGAAGGGGCTATAGCCTGCAGTCAAGCTATGGAAAGAGGTCTGATACTCCATAGAGGCCATAGGTCTAAACAAACATGAGATAATGACTAAACAACAATTTTATATTCAAGATTTATGTTGTAGATATTTGGATGACAGCAAAAGAAACATCAGATGAACGGACGAGATCCGGCAATGAGGTGAGAAACTGCAGATGCAGAAGCAAGGAGGCTGGGCGATGAGGCGACTGGACGAGATCAGGCGGTTGGAAAGCAGCGGCGCTAAGGAAGTCGCCCACACAACTCACGGTGAACTGAAGTGAAACTCGACGACGGAATTGGTGAAGTGCGACGGCTGATGAAGTGGATCGAGATCGGCGGCGAGTCTTGGTTGGGTTGGACTTGGATGGGGAGGGACTGTGGCAGTGTGGCAGCTAGGGATTGAACTTGTTGATGCCTATTTTTCAAATTCCCGTTTTACCCTTAGAAAGATCAGAGCATTTTTGTTGTAAAGGATATAATCATCTTACTATACTTTAATAATACCCTCAAAAGTTGTACTGTATTTAGATTTTTGCAGCACTTTATAGTTTCATTATTATAAAAACAAAAATAAAAATGAACTTATTAAGATTTAAAGAATTAAATCAAAGATTAAGAAGAACCTAAAACATTAAAATATATAAATAAATAAATATATATATATATATATATACACGGTCCTATGACATCTTTATATAACTTTATCAAGATATTGAATGTGAGCTACTCATTTATAAAAGTGATTTGATAAGTGTATACATACCAAGTCAAAGTATATAAAACGAGTGACTTACATTCAATGTCCTTATATAATTCTATCATGACAACCTTATAGGAAAATTTCCGTAGATATATATATATATACATATATATATTCTAAACAAGAAGAAAAGAGCGGATGTATTATTAATATGTTTAACATACTAAAATTAATAAGTTACATAGAAGTTTGGTGACTACCCACTAAGAAGACAAAAATTCAAAACTCAATACCCGATTTCCAAAAGTTGGTCAATTTTTATTTATTTATTTATCATATATTACTAATATACTATGGGCGACTCAAATCTAATATCTAAACCAAATTTTGATAATTTATCTTTCTTTTTCATCAAAAATAGTATTTTTCCTATATAAATAAACCTCATCATTCACAAAACCCAAATAAGTGACTTTGTTACTTAGGTGAGATGACGAATTCCAAAACGACAAGTTCGTTGACTCTTAAAATTAACAAAAAACAATTGTAGCACCAAAAATTAAAAACCATTTTCTGGTTAATTTGAGAGTGAGAATGGTTTTTCAAAAATTTAAATGATTTTCAAATTTAATTTTGAGTGATATATATAGTAGCCAAGCTCTACGGAATAATAGAGATACTTGTAGTTATTGAATATTTACTCACATGTCGTTGACTTTAAATTATAATTTTTTTTTTCACTTAAAAAAAAAACAGGCCTCCTCAAAGGCTGAAAGCTGCCATGCCACTTACTTTTTTCATAGAAAGAAACACCCATTTTAATCCATAATTATTAAAATGGTTATAATAATAACTAAACATCATGACAGAGAATATAAAATTTAAATTCAATAATGGGAAATTAAAATTTAATTAAAAAACATAAAAGAAGATGTTCTTGGCATTTGGTCCAACTTGGATTTTTGTTGTTGTTAGCTTTGTAGGCTTATAGCCACAAAGTATACCAAAATACGACGTCATGTAGATGTCTTATTATCGTAGACTTGGACGTGTCCCACCTTGCTTTTCAATTTTAAAAGTCAGTCAGCGCCGTTATCACGGTTTGGAAACGGAGGCAGCGTCTTTAACGGACCCGTCAGTGACGCCGTTACCCATGGTAGCTGATTGGACGGTCAACACCGACATGCTGGGAGATGACGGCCCATCACCGTTGGATTGCATCAACAACGGGTTGTTGTTACTGTTCTGACTGTTGCTGTTGATGAGAGGGTTCCTTGAGTGACACGTGGCAGTAGATATGGCCGTGGCAAGAGAAATTGGCATCAGACAGAGACCCTTGCCTTGCAAATATTGCATGGCGGATCCCATGTCCTCCTCCATCAACTTGGCCACCTGGTGTTCCGTCACGGTCAGGCTGTCATTTGTGGATGGCGATTGTGTGCCGTTAGGGTTCCGTCCACCGTTTGAGGTGGCCTGAATACAATCACCACCACCACCCTATCAATGATAATAATAAATAAATAAATAAAAAAATTAGCACCAAATACAAAGATAAAATTTTATAAAATATGTAGGCCGGTATAGTTAAATAAGTGATTCAGATTCATTGAACTTCAATCTAAATAAATGAAAAATTTTAAAAATAAAACTGGAATATGAAAAGTGGTAAATAGTTCCTTTATAATATTTTACATCCTTAGAGTTCCTCGTTTTCGTATGAAGCTAGATTTAAGTTGATGATGAGTTGGGTTTTTTTTTAAGATCAGACACTATTGGTATAATCAGATATGGATAAATTATTCATGTGTGACTCGATCCCCACCTCAATTTAACGACAGTTAAAAAGGGTTAGAGAGAGAGAGAGAGAGAGGGGAATCTAGAAAAGTAAGCACGCGTGCTTCTTTAGGGGTTGTCTTTTTGAAAACTTTTGATTTTGGTTGGGTGGGTGTGGGTGAGTGTGGTAGGTGGGTTTTCCACATGTCATTCTTTCTTGTTTTGGTAATGACTAGTGCCTAGTATAGATAATAATGATCAATATACAAGTACAAACTCTTGAAATTAATGTAGATAGTTTGTTGTTACCTCAGAAGACATATCAGCAACAAGCGGAGCAACAGCACCGGCACCTCCTAATCTACTCATACTCAGAACCTGTACAATACAAATTTAATTAATTAATCTATCTATTGTCAACCATGGAATGGAATCAAACCAGTTCCTTTTATTATATTAAATAATCTAACAAAAAATATAAAAAGAAAAGAAAAGAAAAGAAAAGAACCTTCACTTGCAGCTGGAGGAATTTCACATAGTCAATGATCTCATCTAGCATTGAAGCCTTGTCTGTCTGTCATTAATTACATGTTAATTATTTAATCAATAACAACTTCAATTATCCACCTTAAATACAATATATTTATTCAACATATAAAGATTAATATAAAACTTTAGTCTTTACAATTCTCGACCTAACTTTACTTTTCCTTCATTTTTAATTTTTAATTTGTGATTACAGTATTTACGATCATTTAATGTGTCTATACTCCATACAGTAAGAAAATTATAAATTCGTTTAAAAAAATTCAGCTATTAAATGAAATTAAGTGAAATTATCAATTAAACATGTGTCTTCACTGAATGGCAGTTACAGATAAAATAAATTTAATTCATGTTGCACTTACATAATTGGGATTTAATTATTGGATTAATGAGTTAATTAATAATTAAACATTAAAAAAAATATAATTAAATAAATAAATAAATAAATAACTTGGGGGGGGTGGGGCGGTTTGTCATGTACCTTGTTGGCATTAGGAACCAGTTCTTGCAAAGCTTTCATTCTCTCTGCAATTCTTTCCCTTCTCAACTGAAAAAAATAAAATAAAAATTAAAACCTGTTTAAAGATAATTAATTAAATTAATTTTATTGGTTAATTTTGGGTTTAGTTAATTAATTAAAAATGGAAATTTGAGTTTAGAGATGGAAGAAAATATATTATATATGCATACTCTTTCGGCGATGCTATGCGGGTCGGTAGCTTGACCTCTTCTGGCCCGGACCCGTTGTCTAGGTTGCGCTGCCGGTGCTCCTCCATTAGACCCACTTCCTTGCGGCTGTGCCTGTTGGTTCACGCCTGTAGCCGGTTGTGCAGCGAAGCTCTGCGGTTGCTGCATCGAGCCGTGGTGGAATTGTTGAGGCTGGTTCGACCCGGACCCGTGCAAAGATCCGGAAAATCCGTTGTATAAAGGTTGAACCGAATTATTATCTCCTCCCTAACAAGAAAAAATTAATTTTAAAAAAAAAGTTTAAGAATTTAGAATTTATTCAAAAATAAACAAAAAAAATAGAAAATATAAGTACCTGAAGATTTGTTGGAGACTTAAACGACGACCCATCGACGACGTCGTTTTCGACGCCGTTACCGAGCGTTAACGGCATCCCCATCGCTCCTCTGGCGGCCATCAGGATTTGTTGTTGCTGCTGCATCATCATCTTGGCCGCCGCGGGGGAGGCGGAGCCGCCGCTGATCTGATGCTGTCTCAACTTGGAAGCTAGAATCATGGAGTCGTCGAATTGGTGGGGCGTCGGCGGCGACTCGTCGGAGAGGTCGCGACCGTTGAGGTCGACCCAGGGAGACTTAAGGTCGGTCCAGGAGCAGGAAGGGAGGGAGGAGAGCATTTGCTCGAGGAAGTCGTCCTGAGAGGCGGCGACGGTGGGGTCAAACGCCGCCGCAGCGTGGTGGTGGATCTGCGACTGATCATGGCCGTTGGTGATCTGAGATGGGTCGTTGTTTAATAGAGAGTTGAGTCCCTGCATTTCTCTGCTACAAGGCTGCATATTTGGGATTTATTATTCTTCTTCTTCTTCTCCACGAAAACAGAGAGATGGGTTTTAAGAGGAAGCAAGAAAGAGCATTTTGGAGTGAATGTTTTTGATCGAGTGAGTGACAGAGAAAGTTATTGTTTGAAGTTATCTTTACACATTAATGGCTCTTAAATAGCACAAGAAAGGAGAGAGAGAGAGAGAGAGAGAGAGAGAGGTGGTTTTTGTTTTGTTTTATTTCGGTAGGATTTGTTGTGGTGTGTTTGTTTGTTTTCTTCAAGTTTATATTTTGTGGGGTTTGTATCATGCTTTTTGATCTTATTCTAAAGACTGAATTTCAAATTTCAAATATCAATATTGATTTTTTAAAAATAAAATAAATTAAATTAAAAAATCTCAACACCGAAGTACCGAAATTGTTACAAGTCGGTTAGGTCTATAGAGATCAAACATTACAGACGTATCTCGTAGAGCCTTATCAAATTTGAGGGGCCTGAGGTCAAGGATCATGGCAAAAACTTTGAAAAGAAAATCGTAAATGTTGATAATAAATTTCTCCACAAATAAAAATTGCAAAATTACCTTGGATGTGATTGGCTCAAATGTTTGTTTTAGCTTGGTCGAGTAAACATCGTTGACACAACTAAGGAACACGCGAGGTCTCCCAGATGAAATAGTATGGGTAAAAAATAGAAAGTCTACAAAATGAGTAAAATAAGTCAAGGCAATTCCAGCTCAACGAGCAAAGATTAATGAAAAAGAAAATGAGCAAGGGTTTATAATGATGTATACCCTTAGTGTTCAATCTTCTATCCTTTGTAATGTGGTTGTTCCTCCCTTTTTTTAACATCTCTCCTAGGAGCCAAGTCCATCATTCTTCACATTAATGGCAATAGGTGTATGCCTCAACATGAAATGAGGCAATGGGTTGAAACTTCTCTCATTTGTGCAGATAATGTGGTGTTAAAAATCATGTCTGAGTGGTATTAACCAGTATGACATTTATCCGAGGTGGATATGTTGGTCAGTTGATGTGGCAAGAAGGTAGTGATGTGTCACCACTAAAGGCATGCCAAGTGTGCAAGATGTATCTCTCTAGCCAGATGGCACACTGTGAGTTGCATTGTGAACCAAGTCAATGCTTTATTTGGGCAAGAGCCTTCTCCTCTATAATTTCTCAACTAAAACTGTCCACTCTCGAATTTGTAGAGGGTTGACTCTTCTAGTCTATTTCTTTGTGTTTTCACAGTAGATGGACTATTGTTGGCTCCTATTTTTTTGTTCCCAAGTAACTAAAATGAGGCAAACGTTTTCCCCGTATAACAATGATGGTTAATTACTATCCCTTGAGGATGCTTGAAACTAGAACTATGTGTTCCAAGTCACTTTAACCACCCGGAAAGAACCCCAAGTGGCATATGAAGTGATCCGAGTCATCCCAGGTCTCTCTGGTTCATGTTAGGTTTATAGTTTGTGTTGGCTTGATTCCGTATCAAAACGCTTTTTATTTGTAATGATTTAGTTGCTTAGGTGGTTCGTGCAGTTTCGAGCTTCAAGAAGAAGGTGACTTTCCGAGCAAGTATTATGTTTATCACACATAAACTTCTCTATGTGAATACTTCTTTGTTTTTCTTTTATTCTTGGAACCTTAGAATATTTTTCTTTTGACATGTATAATAAACGATTTATACATGCTACATAATTTATTTGCAAACAAAAGACTTTTATTGACATTGCTAGGATTTTGGTTTGTGTTGGCATGTATTCCATATCAAATCATTGTTTATCTTGTAATGTTTAGTTGTCTTAGTTTGATGATGAGTGAAGCTTCAAGGAGTACTTGGCAACTCTTCATGTAAGATGGTGCTTTCAAGAGGAAATGAGCTACATTACTCATCAAAGGCATATTAGACATTTTTCCTCTTACAAGGCATAAGCACACACACATATGACATTTATTTGTGTCCTTGCATAGTTGTACACCATTGGTATAACACTTTCACACATATGGTAATGTATGCATATGCATTAAATTCAATTTGATAAACTTTGTGTTTTATATGTTCTAGGACTATGTTTAGGAAATGGCATACGAGTGTGACTTTGTGTTTATTTGTTTTTGTTTTATTGTTTTTGGACTTGAAAATGTTCTCATTTGATTCCTTATTGAGTCTTGGTTATTTCGGTTACTCACTTATTATGTTTAGAGTCTAAACTAGGAAGTTACGCTACTTTACATTCTCATTAGTTGAATTGTCTTCGTCGTCGTGTACCGAATTGAATTCTTAACATTTTGTTAAAGTTTCATAGTCATCCACGTGCGTGAGGGAGTCAAGATTTTTCATCCAAAGACGGATTCAAAATTGGAGTTTGAAGGCCTAAATATGGCCAAAGAACATGAGAGGAGTGCAAGGGAAGCAAGCTATGGCCAAAGGCCAGGATTGGGTAAGGTCATGAGGGACGCGTAAGCCTCACAGGCTGAACACCTCTCTGCCCCTTGAGGCTCACACTTTTCTCATGGGAGCATGAGGTGGCAGCCTCTGATTTGTTAGTTCTTTCCCTCTCTTTCATCTTTTTTAAGTTTCTCATTTCTCTCCCATTCAATTTTAAGAAGAAAAGTTTGACAACACTAAGTGCAGAACTCCAATCTTTCTCACCTTCCAAACACCATAACTTTCTCATCCGAATTCTGAATTGAGTGATTTAAGTTGGAGAATCTTTGTAATCAAGTCTTCTACCTTTTTCAAGAGAGTTTGTAGCTGTTTGATCGAGTTTTCTAGTGGCTCTACCCACAAAACTGAACCAGCTCGTGATTCTTAGGTATTTGACTTATCTATGTGTTTTCTTCTTTTAAAACCTTCAATTACCTTGAGGTTTCTTCTTCTATATGTGTATGTATGTATAATGAATACTATTGAGAAAGATAGCTTCATGATCAAACATAATCAAGTCTAATTAGAGACAAATGTGAGCTAGTTTTCTATTATTCTAGTTTCTCACATGTTTGAGTGTTATATTGTGATTAGTTTGATTCCTAGGGTTATTTGTGATTAGTTCGATTTATTTTATGATCAATAACCTTGAAATATGCTTTGATCCTTGATTGAACAAATCTTGGATTAGTACATGTGTATTTGTTTTCATAGCTATCTAGGATTTAATTGATTTATCATTTTATCCTTGCTCTAAATCTTTGGCTAGAATACTCATTGAATACATTTTGTGTTTTTAGTATTTTTGTGTATGTTACTAACATCTTAAATATGTGCTTCATGTATATGATTTATTCAAGTGTTATATGTGTGAATGAAACTAGGAGCTACATGTGTTAGATGTTTTCACATGCTCTAGGTTTTAATTCAATTTGTATGACTAGACTATTTTGATTTGTGTTCTCACATGACTAAGTCTAGTTTCCATAGAATTTATTGATCACATGTTCTATGTTGAATTTGCTTGTTTGCATCATTTGCATTCATTGATGACACTAGAAAGTCCTTGTAAAAGGCAAGAAGTCTTGACTAGGATAAGAGGTCCAGATAGTCAACCAAGGAAGACTTGGTTAGGACAAGGAGTCAGGATAACTGAGCAAGAAGTCATGGCTAGGACCGGGAAGGTCCAGATAGCTATGCATGAGAGGCTCTCTAGAAGCATGAATTCCTTAGATAGGGAGTTGACTACAATATTGGTAGGCCCATGCGTTTGGATAGACATAGAATCAAATAGAGAGTGTCTCATAGGATGTACATTGACTCTTGAGAAATTTCTAATCTTCCAACGATATTGGCTATAGATGGACTTCAATATATGGTGGTTCCATATCATTGAGGGATTTCATATCTACCAATAGAGATTGGGTAGACATAGACACCAATAGGAAGTAGATTGTAGGATTGGTCACTTTTGAGGAATTTCTAATCTATCATCCAATATACATATATATATATATATATATTACACAATGGTTGTAGTTCAACCCGTGGATATTTCCTCCTTGGAGGTTTTTCCACGTTAAAAAATCTCATATGTCAATTCTTTCTATCTCTCTCTTTTATATTTGTATATGTGTTTGTTTCTTCTTGTTGCATAATATTCACTTGTGATTTATCTTGTGACAAGATTTTGTTAAATGTGATTTGTAAGCAATTCATTTTGATCATAGTTGTATATATAATTCTTTTGTTCATTGATTCTTTTGTATAGTTATATTTTGATTGACACTTGTAGCACATTGAGCATTATTGAAAATACAAGTATTCTTTGTTATTGTATTTTAATGTTATTATTCCTTTTGTTACTTGTTAGTATATAGACAATGCTTTAATGATCACATGATTATCTTGTCTATACATGTATGTATGATTTATGTGGTGTTATGAAAGCTATCTTGAGGGACAAACTTAAGTTTGTTTCAAGGGATTGAAAAAGGTGTAAAAACCTATTCACCCCCCTCCTCTCTAGGTATGCTTTAGGCAATTTAACTACGATTGTATATTTCTGATATTAAATAATTTGTTAAAGAAAAACCCTGCTTTAAGGCATACTTCCTAACATATATGTGTTTTCATTTGTAGTTATAGCCTAAGTATTGTTTGAATGTGATTTTAAAATTGCTTTGGCTATAAAATTGTGTTGTTGCTAAGCAATCCTAGATGGTAGATCACTTGCAAGCCAAGTGTTTGACAAAAAGAGTGAATGTAGGTTACAACCTATTTCCCTTTATGTTGTCTTAGGGTTGTTTAACCTTGTATTGTCATAGAGTTCACTAGATGTCATATTGGACCTTATCGATTTGAGGTTACTACAACCTCACGATATCTTGGTCTATCTTTACTTCGTGTTTATCACGTAGCAGGACTTAGAAAGCTTAAATGTCGACATTGGAGTAGGGTGACAAATTTTGTTATTAATAGTAAATAACCAAAAAAACATTGGGGTAATAGTTAACCCTTTTTTTTAAAAAAAAAAAATCAATACTGATCTATTATATAATACCATGGAGAAAACCCCCTACACATACTTGTAAAATGTGCATGGTTAGACTTGAACTTAGGGATTATAATTTTACTCGCACGAACCTGACCCTTGAGGGTCTGGTTTGGGGTGGTGATTTTACAACCCATAAGTAGATTTGGATTTCAAATTTGAACATGTAGTAGGTTTGGGTGTGGGTTTGACCAAAAAACCCGCACCCAAACCTGCAAACCCACCTGCTTTTAAAAAACAGGTATCCAAAACTACGTCGTTTTGAGTAATAATTTTTTTCCTCAAAACTACATAGTTTTTGGTAAAACTCACTACAAGAATTTAACTCTTTTCCCACAAAACTTTGAGCGACAAAGCAAGATCTGTAAGCACAGTTAACCTTTCCCCACAAGACAGAAGTTTCGTAGGCCTAGGATACCCGCCAGAAATTTCATTAGCGAGAGTAGTTGTGCCGACGAGCTGGTGCTCTTTCCCTACAAAAATTTGGGCACAAAATAAGATTTGTAGGTGCAATTAACCTTTCCCCACAAAATAGAAGTTTCGTAGGCCTAAGATACCCGCCATAAATTCTATAGGCGAGAGTAGTTGTGCCAACGAACCGGTGCTCTTTCCCTAACAAATTTTGGGTCACAAAACAAGATTTGTAGGCGCAATTAACCTTTTCCCACAAAACAGAAGTTTCGTAGGCCTAAGATACCTGCCAGAAATTTCATGAGTGGGAGTAGTTATGCCGACAAACTGATGCTCTTTCCCCATAAAATTTTGGGCGACAAAACAAGATTTGTAGACACAATTAACGTTTTCCCACAAAACAAAAGTTTCATAGGCCTAAGATACCCGCTAGAAATTCCATAAGCAGGAATAGTTGTGTCGACAAACTGGTGCTCTTTCCCCACAAAAGTTTGGGCAACAAAACGAGATTTGCAGGCGCAATTAATCTTTCCCTACAAAACAAAAGTTCCGTAGGCCTAAGAAAGTTAATTAATATATGCTAATATATATATATATATATATATATAACTTTGATTAAAGAAAATATATCCTATACACTTATAAAAATAAAAATAAAAAGTCTTATCCAATAGATTTCCACTTCTTAGGTTTAGGGTGTGACATCTTCTCTGTATTGGGTTCTTATTAAACTAATATATTCTTAATTATTGTTAATTAATAAACTCTTATCATACTACAACAACAAATTTGAGATATAGCCCACCCCCCCCCCCCCCCCAAAAAAAAAAAAAAAAAAAACTTTTGAGATATTGATCATTAAATTAAATAACATAAATTGACAAAAAAAAAAAAAAAAAAACATTATCATTAAACCCGATTTGCAATCCAATAAATATTTTTCAATATGTGTCTATCGTTGAAATTGATTTTTGATTATTTGAATAAATTTAAATATATCTAAAAAGTTTTTATTATTATTTTTTTCTAACAACTCATATATGTTATATATAAATATTGTTTAATTGTTAACAAATTAAGTCTTGTAGTCAAGTGGTAAAGATTTACTACTTTGACATGAGGTTGCAAGTTCAATTTCTAATAATGACAATTTTATCAAGAGTGGGCTGGCGGCGGCCAACAGTTAGATGGGGTGGGCAGTAAGCGGATAACGGTCGGACGGTGGATTAATTTTTGAAGTTCCAACATCTCTACCTATAAATGTTTTCGTCAATAATGACAATTTTATCAAGGGTGAGTTGGTGGCGGCCAACAGTACGGTGGGGTGGGCAGTAAGCGGATGACGGTTGGACGGTGGATTAATTTTTGAAGTTCCAACATCTCTGCCTATAAATGTTTTCATCGCACCAACATACTCTCTGCCTACAAAACACTTTTGTCTACAGAAAAGGCATTAGCCGACGAATGTATTTTGTGGTACAGGTTTGGACCAACGAAACTCAAAATTTCATCGGGTAATATCTTTCCCGACCATGATGTCCCCATGAATTTGTCGACGAAAATATTTTGTCGGCTAATATATATGCCTATGAATTTCGAACTCTCCCCACGAAAATGGTTCGTAGGGAAAGTAAAAAATTCTTGTAGTGACCCTAACAATTTAACATATATGATACCTTGCATCACTTTGGTTTTCTTGGTTTTCGGTTACTAATTTTTGCAGTAGTCCTTCTCTTTTCCGATAGCTCTCTCTTGCTCTCCAAACTCTAACCCTAAAATCCCAACTTCCCCTTTTCTCACCCTCACATGTACTCTTTAAAATCCCCAAATCTCTCTCTCTCTCTCTCTCTATATATATATAAATATAAATTTATAAATATATATTTGAAAACCCTAATTTTTAATTTCTTCAATTTCCACTGTAAAACTGTAATTTTGACTTCAATTTGATACTTATGACTGTTGATTTGTTTGATTTTGATTTTCAAAAACCCTAATTAATGCCCCTCATCTCCTAATGTGAAGCATTGCTTAAGGTTTAAGTCAAAATTGGCTATGGTGGAAAACGTAACTTGTGAGGTCTCCTTTTTCATATTAAGAAAAAGCTCTTGATAAGGGGGAGCCAATCAGGGTTAGTTCCTTCAAGAATTTCAACTGAGATAAATAGCATAGAGTCTTATGTAAGCAAAGACTGCAAGGGACTGGTGAAATATAGTTGGTTGAGAGTTTTTAGGGAGTGGACTCTATTGTCTTACTTTGAACGAATAGAAAAGTCCAAGGAGTTGAGAACTCTTGTTTTGATTAGATTCTCCAAGCAAACTGGCATAAACACATGTTAAAAGTTACAGAGAAGAATTGTATTACAACTCAAATAGATTTTGTTGAGGAATCTAACGTGGCATCTGTTACGAAGAATGCCCTAAAACAATGATTTTTCTGTAACAAATAATTTGATATCGATAAAAGTTTTTTTGTTTACAAATAATTTATATAGCATGCATAAATCATTTATTATATGTGTCGAAAGCAAATTATTATAAGGATCCAAGACTAAAAGAAACATAAATAATTATTCACATAAAGAAGTTTATGTGTGGTAGACATAATTCTTTATTTAGTCTAAAAATGTTCATAACTTAAGATATAGGCTAAACATCTTATCTTGATTAAAATTGTGGGTATTTTGTTTTCTATTTGGAAGCGAGGAGTCTAGAATCACCAAGTGAAAGACTTTGAATAAAAGACTTAGTAGATATATGTATTGAACGGATCAAGTGAATAGTATATTTCGATTTTACCGTTAATGGAATAATTCATTCACAATAGAGCAATTGAAATATATACCTTAATCCTGAGATAAATAGCATACCATATGTATTATGAGTTGTAACGTTTGAGTTATCAATGTGTACGACCATATAATAATGGTTTAATCCCAATAGTTTGACGTTATTGATTCATATGTTATAGTGGACATATATTTATAGATATGAACATCATGACTCTTATAATCAAATAAGAGTAAATACCACCTTATAGGTTTTACGAGGACTTGGATAAAAAATCTTGGTACCAAGTATTCAATAAGGAGTTATTGAATTATGATTTATGATAAATCAAAATTATTCATTAAACTTAATGACGGTTTTAAGGAATAAAATAATTAATAATGCAACGGTTAAAATGCATTTTAATTATTTGTATTTTTCATGAGGATATATATTTCATATAATTGCTTAGGGTAAAAATATTTAATATATATTTTATTTTAATTCAATAGTGCAATTTCACTTTTTTAGTGCACTAAACTAAAATTAATATATTTGGGTTTAATTAATTAAGAGTTAATTGATACTTGGACCAAATATATTGTAGCTTGTAATTAAAATAACCTGTGGATCCTCAAACTTCATAAGTTAAATTGGATCGTCTAAAATGAACTTATTGAGCTCAAATGTTGGATTCCAAGACAAAGACTCATCTTACTTCCTTTATTTTATTTCCCATTAGGATTGGAAAATAAATTAAAATGGTATTTTCATGGAAAAATAAATTAAATAAAAAAAAAAAGAAAAAGACTTCTAATAAGATTAGACTTACTACATCACAATAGGATTTGTGATTCTTGTATCTTACGAGAAAACAAATTATTCTTTTCTAAACCTATAAATAGGTGGTTTAAGAGAAATAATAGATTGACACCAAGCTTGTCATTCTTATTGGTGTTGACACAAGCTTGAAAGTGAGTTGTAAGTTTCAAATTCAATTTGAGCTTTTAATCTTTTTATTTAAGTCTTGTAGGTGGATTTACACCTTGGTTCAAAGAAAAAGGAGCTTACACTATTAGGTGATTCGATCTTGTGTTAAGTGTAGAAAATTTGCGGAGACTAAACTACAAAGGTAATCTATAAATTAATTCAATTTGCATTAGGTTTAAAATATGATCATACATTTATTTTCAAAACGGTTATTTTCCCTACAGCATGCCACCTAGAGCTATAACTAGACGAATAGAAAGCCACGTGTGCGAGAAGTGAACACGTCAGTTGGAATAGCTAGAGAGGATGAGCGATGGCTTATAACTGCCTAAGAAATGGATGAACGCACCTTTTGCAGTTAATGCAACATGAAGGAAGTGGAGCAATAGCACTCCGACCAGTTGCCATTGAGGACGATGGGGATGACCCCCATGAAGGGAAGTGGGAGAACGGGTAAAAAATTGCTTATTATCCAGACATGTATAAAAAGAGGCAAGAATGCCAATGTAGATCACGATCAATTTGAATAAAGCATACTTATTTTCTTTTAAATTGAATTTCTTGGGTTCTCTCGTTTTCAATCTAGGTGTTTTCTTTGTTGTGTGTTTGAATTAAATTTTTGTTACTGATTATCATGCCATGTGATAATTAAAGTAGACTCCCACTAGTTTAGAGCATCTCCAACCATGCTCTCTATATTTTAGCTAAGTTTTAGTTATTTCAGTTAAAAAGCTATTTTAGCTAGTATTTCACTCTAACCATCCTCTCTATTATAGCTAGTCATTAATATTTTAATATTTTTTGAATTTAAAACATAAATAAATTTATTTTGTTTTAAATTGTAAAAATAAGAGAGAGAATAACAATCAACTTAAAAATATTAAAAAAATATATAATAAGAGAGAGAGAGAGGATAGGGAGCTTGAAATAGCTCCCTAAATTTAGAGAGCCTCTTGATGGTTCTCTAAAATAGGGAGCCATTTAGGGAGTCTTTTGGAGTGCTATAAAATCATCCCCACTAGCTATTTTAGCTAAGGAGGGGGTTTAGGGAGTCCCCTTGGAGATGCTCTATTTGATTTGATTATGTCTTTCAAACACACCTAGATTCGACCTCAAATTCAAACCCAACCTAGTTCCAGGTGCATTGCGGGTTGATCCAAGGCGATCCTTAGCAAGCACACCTCGTAGATTCTGGTTAACAAAATTTCATCGTTAACAGTAGGAAAATGGGAGAGACAAGGGATAATGAGTACATGGATGAGCTTCTCGACTACGAGGAAGAGGATGAAAATGAGATTGGTTCGTTGGTAGACCCACGGGTGAAACACCCACCGATGAACCCGTAAAAGTTTGCGGGTTCATGGATGCAGATATGGATACAACTATAAGCCACTGGTATGCACCCAAAACCAAACTCGCTAACTTTCATGGGTTCGTGGGAGGGCCTGAGTTTCAATGATTTTTACGGGTTCGGTGAGGATCTCTCAGAATCTACTTGAACTCGATTCGTTGCCATTGCTACTTGAACTCCTACCACCAACTTGGAAGGAAATGTGCATGTGGCTTGAGGTATAGGGAACGTGCAAAATGCAAATATGTACATTTATTGAGATTGTAATTAAATTTGAATTTGATTAACCAAAACTTAGTGAGAAATTTTATTACCATCAACTTATATCAAAGTACAAATTTTTTGACAGTATCCCAGTTTTAATTTCTAATCATTAGAAGCATCTAATAATATTTTGATTTATTGGTATATCTCTATACAGAGCATTGCTTTAGGTAAATAATACAAAAGAAATGAAGAGATAAACAAATCCCATTATTAAATGCATCAAACGATTGAGAATTACGCTTACACTTTATAATTTCTTTATAAAAACAATCACTAAAATGGTTCCATACTTCCATATCAATCCAAATCGAACCCGACCAACGTCTATCCTCATTAAGGATGACAAAAATCTCTGAACTGCCATGCCCTAAAACATTATAGGGTTGGAAGACTTAAAACGGGGTTTAAGTTGGGTATGAGTCAAGTGTTGTTGATCTAATTTGTAATCGAGTCGAGCATAGGTCAAACCATTATGCCTGATTTGTCCCAATTAACTTGGTATTTATATAATTATTTTTTAAAGTACTAAAAATATAGAAGGAAAAATAAAACTCTATTTGGGGAGGAGAAAAGACTCAAGCCAACAACTTCGTGGTGTAGGTGTGAAAAGCATACCACTTGGCCAATCTCATATTGTCATAATCTGTTTATCTATTTTCCTAATTGTACTTTATATTTCATAATTATATTTTATTAAATTTAAGTTTATATTATATGCTAAACTTTAAGTTTTTTTCTTTATTTATAGATTATGTTTGAGTTTAAATGTATGTTAAATTTAAATATATTTTTGAATTTAAGTGTATTTTAAAATTTGGTTGAATGTTAAAATTTAAGTTCATGATCTAAAATTCAATTGTATGATAAAATTTGTATATTAATGGTTTAAGCAATTTTTATGTGAACTGAAACAGGTTAGTTCAGGTTAGGTGTGAGTCACCTTGCCTTAATCGAGTTTTGGTATAAAATGGAATTCGAAAAATCGTTTGGGGCATGGGTCAGGTATAGGATACCTGGGTTTCGGGTTACGGGTATGTGGCTTGTTGATTGGGTCCAAATCCGAAGGTTGCCATCCCTACTTCCCTTGTCCTGGTAAAAAGATAAAGTTAATATCAAAATTACCAATTTAAAACAAAAGACAAAATAAATAAATAAATAAAAATAATAAATAATAAATAATAAATAAAAAACTTTGGCTATTTGAGGTAGTGTGTACGTTTCTGACTCTCGCGTGCACTTATTTCTCCACTCAAGTCTCCTATGGTCGGCCAATCTCACTAGGGTTCGCTTTCAATGGCAATCTGAATTGACCATTTTACCCTTAAATGATTTCATCATAATGCTGCTAATTATCATTAGTAATCAATATTTTCACGATATGAATTACTAGAGAAGTAATTATTGGTAACCTACTTGAGGTTTGACTTTTTTTTTTGACAATAAAACAAAATAGGCAAAAAAAAAAAAAAAAAAAAAAAAACACAACCAGGAAGGCATATCTGCCTCAATAACACTTCTAATGAAAGGAGGGAAATCCTCCATCCAGTAGGAATCTTTAAACAGCAGCAGCGCATAGTTAGCCAAGCCAAAGGCCACCTTGTTAGCACCATTGGGAATGCAGTCGACGGTCACCCCTCATAAGCTAGACATCAACCTAGCAATATCAACCAGCACACCACCATAAGCCGAATTAAGATGGCTACCTTTATTAATCCAGTCCACTACTATAGTTGCATTTGATTCAATCCCACATGGTAACAATCCACAACCATTACCAAAGCTAATCCCTCTAAGGATATCCATCGAATTAGCCTCTTTGATCCTAAAAGTAGCTTCCAAAATTTGTGAGCAGGAAGCCATGACAAAACCGGTAGAGTCATGAATGACAATCCTAAAACCAATATGGCCCCTGTTCACATCAGCCACCACAAGGCAATTAATCGTACACTCCAACCTCTGGAGGCCTTCATCGAGAATCCCTATATCTGGCCCTCTCAACATGCATACTCTTTTTAATATCATATGCACCGCTAAACTCAAACAACTAGTTTTTGCTCCAACAAAACACATCTACAATGTCCTGTTTTATAGCTCTATGGAGAAACGAATTGTGAACAAACCAAACCCTTCACATGATAACACAAAGCAACCCAAAGTCGTCCTCATCCATGTAGGAGAAGCAAAACAGGATGAAATCAAAGAAGTTTGCAAACATACCTCTAACCACAACTTGTTTTGGGATTCACTCAGTCTTAACATGCCTAAGTTTCAGGCAGTCCCATAGGGCATGAACAGTTGATTCCTCTGATCTTTTGCATTTGGGCACCTCTTATCAACTTTAATCCCCCTTTGGACTAAGTTAGACATGGCTAGAATCTAGTCATAGCAGGCCTTCCATATAAACATTTTAATTTTAAAGGGAATCTTCAAATTCCATAAAGCCTTCCACCATTTGCTCATAGCAGAATTGTTAGAAAAGCTGGGAATCGACTCAAGCTTGCATCCTAACTAGTAACCACTTTTCATCGAGCACCTACTTTTCACATCATAACACCATATTCTTGTATTGCCATTTCCTCCATTGCTAATGAGAATTCAGAGGATATCATTCGCATCCATCTTAGAGAAGTTCTTTTTGATTTGCTGGACATCCCACCCACTAGAGAGAGACAAGAGCTTGTTAACTGTCGCATTGACACCTAGATTTGGAGGGGAGTGGATTTTGAAAGTGGCATGTCTTGGAATCCATTTGTCCTTGTAAATGTGGATAGAAGATCTATTCCCCACCCTCCACCTCAAACCTGCCTTAAGGATCCCCTTACCCTATATCAGACTTTTCCAGAGATAAGAGCCATTTCCTTTTTTTGTGGCATCCAAGATATTACTATTATCGAAATAATAGCCTTTGAGGGTTCTAGCAGCTAGGGAGTCTGGGTTTTTTAGAATCCTCCAACACTGATTAGCAAGGAGCACCCTGTTAAAGGTTTTGAGGTTATGAAAACCCAAACCACCTTTGTGTTTAGGGTCACAGAGTCTGTTTCAAATACACCAATGCATCTTCTAGTTCTTATCATTACCTCCCTACTAGAACCTCGCGCAAAGTCTTGTAATCTCATTTAGAAGGCCTTTAGGCAACTAAAAAAGGCTCATAGCATAAGTTAGTATAGACTGAATCACGACTTTGATAAGTATTTCTTTTTCGCCAATCGAAAGCAGCTTTTCACCCCACCCTTTAATTTCCCCCCACACTATATACACAATTCCAGCGAAAAACACTTTTTTGCTTCTACTTGAGAAGCTTGGGAGACCAAGGTATTTCTCGTGACAGTCCACTAAGTTAACCCCCACGATCTTAGCGAGTCTCCCCCAATTAGCCACCAAAGAGGGGCTCACACACAAGCTTGACTTGCTAAAATTTTCAACCTACCCATAAGCTTTGGCTTAATCCTTAAGTACTCTCTAAACAGCCGAGCAATTCCTTTCATTAGCCTTAGTAAACAAGAGGTCTGCGAAAAACAGGTGGGTAATGATAAGGCCCCTTCTACTGCATTTAAAACCTAAGAGGTCGCCCTTGGCCTGCACCTTCCAAGTCAAGCCTGAAAGCCCTTCTACACATAAAAGAAACATATACGTTGATAAAGGATCCCCTTGTCTGAGCCTTCTAGTGGGAATGATTGTGCCATACACCTTTCTGTTTAACCTGAAAGAATATGACACCTTTCTGTTTAACATGAAAGAATATGACACCGAAAAAACACATCTCATAATCAAATTCACCCACCTATCTAAGAACCCCAGCCTAAGCATCATTCTTTCAATGAAAACCCACTCAAATCTGTCATAAGCCTTCGACATATCAAATTTAAGAGCCATAGACCCACACTTCCTTCTTCTTCTTTTCAGCCTTTGTAAACACTCAAAACCAACAATTGTGTTGTCCAAAATCAGCCGATCGGGAATGAAGGCGCATTAAGATCCAGAAATCACTCCTCCCAGCACACCTCTAAATGTATTTGAAATGGATTTAACAATGATCTTGTATATCATGTTGTAGAGAGTCGATAGTAAAACACTCTCTTCGGCGATTAGATTTTTAGGATCAAGGTAATAATCGTGCTATTTATATCCTCTACCGAACCTCCCTCATTCAGCATTTCTAGGAAAGTAGCCACAACACTTGGGCCAACCTAACCCAAAATTTCTAGTAGAAAATGGCTGGCAAGCCATCTTCCTTAAGGGCCTTCAAGGGATTCATGTCAAAACAGCTTTTCTGATTTCATCACCAGTAAATTTAGAGTCAAGGAAACTCAAAATTTGAGGAGATAATTTAGTCTGGATTCCATCCAGAACCATATTAATGGTCTTTTGAGACAGACTACCCTTCAAGGGATTCATGTCAAAACAACTTTTCGAATTTCGTCACCAGTAAATTTAGAGTCAAGGAAACTCAAAATTTGAGGAGATAATTTAGTCTAGATTCCATCCAGAACCATATTAATGGCCTTTTGAGACAGACTACTGGTGGAGAAAAGATTAGTAAATTATTTAGAAATAATCAGTTCTATACCAGTGTTCGTCGTATTCCAGACCCCATTGTTATCAAGAAGACCGATTAATCTGTTCCGTGCTTAACTAGATGAGGCAGTTGAGTGAAAAAACGAGAATTACGGTCCCCGCTCCTTAACCAGTCCACTCTAGCCTTTTGTCTCCCTTACCTTTCTTCAGTCTGCATCACCGAATCCAACTGCTCTTCAAGCCTTCTAATAGCCCTCCAAGACTCTGGTTTATCAGCCTTACATGCATTCCTCAAAGCCTCTCGTTTATTCCTAATATCTTGCTTCATACTCGCTCTCTTTTTCTTGTTCCATGCTTCCAGGTTTCTGCCACATGCTTTAATGTTATTAAGAACCATCATCATCCTACTTCTGCTATTTCCCTCCTTCCAAAATGAAGTCACAATGTTCTAACAATCCTTATCATTTGCCCAGCATTCTTCGAAAAAGAAATGGTGTGCCCATTTCCCTACTCTATTTCCGTATTGGGAAACCTCTTTAGAAAATTCTAACACTAATGGGTGGTGGTCGAATCACCAGAAGTCCAGGTGACTAATAACAGAGTGATGAAAAAGGATTTTCCAGCTATAGTTACAAAGCCCCTGTCTAATTGTTCCATAATTGATGAATTTCATTCTCTGTTGTTGCTCTTGGTAAATTTAAGGCCTAAGAATCCTAAATCCTCTAACTTATTGTCCTCTACTGCCTTACGAAAATCTGTAACATACTTCCACTTCTTTCTTAACCCCCCCCCCCCCCCCCCCCAAATTTTATTAGAGTCACATATTATCTCATTGAAGTCTCTCATGCACACCCAAGGAAGATTAAACATTCCAAACAAACGTCGAAGAAGAGTCCAAGAGTGCACCATTTGGCTTTGCTCAGGGTGCCCATAAAAACCTGTAAATTTTTACCATTTAGCTCTGATTTGATGAACTTTCACATCAATGTAAGCCTAAGAATAAGATAGCAAGTCAACCACTACATTGTTGGACCAAAACAAACAATGGCCTCCTGATTTCCCTACACTTTTGCCCACCAATTTTCCACAAAAACTCAGTTTAGTGTGCAGATCCTCAAGCTTCTTATGTTGGTATCTAGTCTCTATAAGAAACATCAAATGCGGGTTTACCTCCTGCTTGTAGTAACGCATGATGTTGAACACCTTAGAGCTACCTAGCCCCAGGGCGTTCCAAACAAATATTTTCATTGATGTCGATGGGCCGGTAGAGACAGGTCGGTCGATAGTTTCAATTTTGACGAATCCCCTGCTGCAGATGAAAACCCATAATGAGTAACCATCTTAGCAAAATCTGGCCCTATAGAATTTCGAACATGCAAACCCATTTGATCCTCCAACATTTGTCCTCTATTCGCATCCTCAGAGGCAGTCTGAATTTCTGCTTCAGTATTGTTCAAGACGACTTTGGTTCCTGAATCACTTGAGACCCCTTCAGATTTCTTCTTCTTGTACTTTTTCCGATGCACAAACTCATCGGCTTCCTCCAAGTAACCAGCGCGTTTCCTGTACTAGCTTTTGATTGTGTCTCCAGCCTCCCCAAATTGAATTGACCTAGCTCTCCTTTTCCAAGATTGTTTCCCTAATTTCAACCGACCCGTCACCACCAACTCATTTTGTTTATTTGCCCCGATTTGCTCATCTGACCCACCTATGGAGGGAATTGGGCAGTCCAGTTGTTGGTTTGTTGTCAGTTGAGCTTCAATATCAACTAGAGTGAACCCATGCCTAATTTATTTAGAGTTAGCATTTATTTCCAATAGGCCCCCCATCTGCTTCACTCCCATTATCCTAACTAGGTTGTTTTGGCCACTCGGCTCTAATGGGCCAAGCCCAATGAAGCTATCGTTTTTAAAGAGACATCTCTCATTAATGCTAGCTTTGGGAACATTCTTTATCCCACTTCTTTCCTTAAAAAACCGACTGCCATCCTCCACTAATTCATGATTAGCTATCATAGGAACCCTAATAAAGGTTTTTTTGTCTGCTACCAGATCAAGTATCTTTTTATTCATTGGCTCATTTGTTTAGGACATTGGAACTTCCTTTGGAAACACGTTTCCCACCTCTTTGACAACCACCATCACCGACTCTTTCTCTTCCCCAACCCTCTCCTTCCTTTTCCCATACTCTCGTTGATCGTGACGATTACAGTTGCTAGAGGTTTTCCTCTTCCGCCTTGCTTCTTAGCTTCCCTGTCAAAGATTGCCAAAGACAGTTTTTTGATTCCGATGGTGATTCTTCTGGAAAGGTTCTGAAGCTTTCATCTAAAGTCCAAAAAAGGGCTTCTCCACCCCATTAATAATCGGAATCAGTTCGTTCGTAGTACATTCATTAGTTTTGTGGCTGACTCTTCCACATTTGAAACATAAACATTGGAGTCTCTCGTACATGAGCATCAGTACGGTTTCAGCTCCATCTCCCAAAATGTCAGCTCGTAAGAATCGTATGAGGAGTTTATTAATATTAATGCGCACCTGAACTCGTATGAATTTCCTTACACACTCCCTTATTGCTCCACCATCAACATCTATCACTTCCCCAATCATTCCTCCTAAAAATTCACCTATTTGCTTAGTCATGCATAATAGTGGAATCTGGTGAATCTAAATCCTTAATTCAACATGGTTGACTTCCATGGTTTTAATAAAACCTTTGTCGACTGGTATTTCCAGCACTAATAACGCATCATCGTAGCTCAACGGCCCTCTAGCGAGGACTTGAGCTCAGTCCTCCTCATCTTTGAAGTGGAAAGTAAAATTATTACCAGTAACCGCCTCGATGGTTACTCCTTTCTTTGCTTGCCATATTCTTCCCATGACTCTTATAAAGGCTACTATGTTAACTGTTTTATTGTATAAGATCTTCCCAACTAGACTAAGTGTCATTCTTTCCACTACTGTAGTCTTGAGCCTCTCCTTGAGTCTCTGGATAAGGCCTTCCTTTTCAATGAGTGATAATGAAGCACACAACCGAGCAATGTCCTCTGGGTCCATCAAGAAGCAGTGGAGAGCAACACCCAAAGTGGATGTAGAAAATCTCTTCAAAATCTCATGAAAAAGTACTAGAAAGGTGGAGAGAAAGGACCGAATCACTGAAGAAAAAAACCCCAACTACCTTCACTCTATTTTCAGAGAAAATAGAGGAGGATTTTTTTCCTCTTTTTTATTTCAATTTAGAGAAAACTATCCTAGGATTTGACAACTTACACTAAGAAACAACTTTATCAATTGACATTAAGAAACAACTTTATCACAAATTGACAATAATTTGTGATAAAGTTGTTTCCTCTTTTATGGGAAGAAATTCATTTTCATTGTGGTGAATAAGTCTAACTATTAATTTTTTGTTATCATTTTTTTAAAAGAATTTTGTTCTCATTTATTATGTTCTTTGTTTTTCTTGGTATGTAATCTTTTTGATTATGCATTGTGATAACAGTGTGATATTATATTTGGGTTGGGATTAAATGTTAGGGTTTTTGTTGAAGTTGTTTTAGTGTATAAAATTTTGTTATACACATTTTTTTTTTTTAAATCTAATATGTAATTATCAAAATCATAAGGGGATTTCTTTCCATAAAATATAAATACACCCCAAAACACTCTGAGAGACCTTCCGGCCTTAAACTAATTTTTATAAATTTTTGTCTTATTCAAAAGGCAAAATAGTGATTACAGTGCCTTTATATCATAACTAGGGTATTTTCGTATTGTTACTTGTTTTTCACAATCAACTCTAACAGTTAATGGTAAGTTCTTGGCGACATGGGATATTAGTGTCAATTTTTAATAAAGTTGTTTTTTAGTGTAAATTAACAAACCTCAGGTAGGTGGCAGCAATTACTTACTTTATTACTAGAATTAAAAAACCTGATGTGGTCTAATCACAAGACGCGTGTAAACCATGATGTGTCAATCAAAAGAGGCGAGTAGCCGTCTAAATTTAACATTGCGAGTATAGTTTAAGTATCCCCACTTTCCCATTTTGTTTAGCCACAACAATAAAAAAGTTTTGTGTTTTTTTTTTTTTTAATCTGACCATGCATATTTATAAATAAAATAGAAAACACCAGGTGACACTAATAAAACTTGAAATTACTTTAATTTAAAAAGCGCAATTTTTTTTAAATTTTTACTAAATAAAAATAATACTTAATTAATTATCAATTTTTTACTCCTTGGATTATTCTCAAAATTTTTATCGATTATCAATTTTATCTAATTATTGCTTCTCATGTTTATTCCATAGCAAAAGAGTAACGATAGTCGTTTCAATTTTTTTCCTCAAATAATGTGACAAATGAGTGTCAACATCATATTAAATACTATATAAATTCATGATTTATAAGATGTTGACATCTTTTGTATCATATTATTTAAAAAAGAATTTGAGAAAAAAATAAAATAAAATAAAATATCTAGCATTATTTATAACAAAATAAATACATGTAATATGTTTTGTGCTATAAATAAAGTATTTAACATTTTTTTGTTTACGTATTTGCAATGATGGACGTTTTACAAACTACATTTGCAACTCAAATATTTAAGGGCAGACACAGTATAGGACCATGTGTCCATGTGGGGCACGGGGCACATGATTTTTGTTGGATTTTTTATTTTTATTTTATTTATTTTTTATTTTAATTATTTATTTATTATTATTATTATTATTTTTTATATTTACAATACAATGTTAACTATTTTACTTCATTAAAATAACATTACTTCTATTAAAATTTATATTATTTATAATTCTTTAGTTTTACCTATGTCTAATTAATGAATCCTCAAATCCCAAATTCAATTTGTTGTGTCAAAAATTTTCCATCAAAAATCTAAATTTGTTGCAAACAGACTCAATTAATCACAAGTGTAAATTAAATCATGTTGAATTATTTTGGACTATCGAGGATATACAACTTCTCCCTTTAAAAAAAAAAAAAAAACACAACTTTTAAAATTAAACCATCAAAAATATTTATCGTGTGGCATGTCTTAGCTTTACACACAGGTTATACTTTGACAAATAGAAATAGTTTCGATAAATGATGGTCATTTATAATGTAAATGAAACTATTTTCAATAAAATTGATAGATGCTATAATTAAAAGATTTATAAATTTTATTTTGATATATCATTTGTATTGGCAGTCACTTGAACCTAAAACATTGTCAGACTGAATGACCTCTCTTACCATCAAACCACATTGACAGTGGTATAAATAAATATTTTCAAATAGGTGTGATTCATGTGATAAAATTCACAACAACAAAAAACAAACAAACATATTAACAGTACTAATTGTACTTATTATTAATATATGGGTGACTCTATTGTCACTAACACAATATCTTCTTACATCTATGTTTTAATGAAACTTTTTTATTTCTAAAATATCCTTACATTTAATTACTTAAAATACATTGGCTTTTATAATTGAAAATTAAATTTACTTCATACACCCATAAGTTGAACACTTAATTTATCATAAACCCTAATAATAAATACTTAATCAAACTCAACATCAATAAGGAAATTTTTTTTCCCCATAAATAGTCAAGGAATTGATGAATAAAATATTGATTTCATGGATTCCGAATGCACGTAGATATGTTTACTTTCATTTTTATTATTGTTTTGTGATTGAATAAAAAATTGTTGTAGTTGCAATCTCATAGAACTTTTTAAAACATAAAAAAAAAAAAAAAAAGCTTTGCCAAACTCGATCAAGTCAACACGGTTTTCAAACACACAACTCTCACTCACTTTATTTTAATTCAACTACAAATTCTTATTAATTTAATTATTTTGTAAACCGAAAAACTTGGTGGAAAGATTAAAAAAAAAATTAAATGAAAAAAATTGATTTGTTTGGTGATTGATTTTTTTTTTTTTTAATGACAAAAGAAGCTGCATATTGTTGTTGTTTTCTATGACGATACTTAAGTGTGTAAAAACCATTATGATCATTTCATAGTTTTTTAAAGTTAATTCAATACATTGATTTTGTAAGTTAGTAACAACGAAAAAAAAAAATTAATTAGTTTTAGAGTTGAATTTGTATTTTATTTTTGCCCATGTAAAATCTTAGTTGTAGAGTTTTATTTTAATATGATCTTTTTTATTGATATGTGAAATTGTGTTATAAAAACCTAACTCACAAGTGCACGAATCGTGAGATAAGTACAACGACAAGTAGTGATAGTTCCCACGAGGAAAAGTGATTGATTGACTAAAACTAATCCTAATTAAAGCTAAGCAATTAAAAGTAACCAAGAGATGTTGTTGATGATTGATTGGATTAAAACTAAATTAAACTAAGAAAGCAATTTAACAAAGAATTGGTGTGTGATCAAGAGATGAAAGACTAGGTAATCGATCCTCCCCATATGTAATACTTAATGTTCATCAACTCTATTAAATAAATTCATTCCAAATTTAGAGTTTATTCTTATCTTAAATATGGTATTACCTTAATTCATAGGATTTAGCCACGTGTTCTCAATCACAACTCACCCTCGTCGAAGGTCTGAGCTATCATTAAGAACCCATTACGTGCAAGAATTATTGAACCAAAATTGTCTCAAATTAATTCCTATGTCGAGAACAATCATACTCATTCAATTGAAAAGTAATTATGATTACCTATTTCGGTAGTGCAATCTCAAGTTATAAATTATCAAAATCCTAGACAAGTATCAATTAATTTTGGTAGATCAATACAAGTCAAGAATCTAGACATATAATGAATTGAATAAATCTAAATCCGAATTGATTAAAAAAGATATGGAGTTTGAATCATAATATGAGCATTACATAGGTTCACATCGATTCCTTAGTATGAAGTTAGTTACACATGAAAATAACAAAACAAAAGATAGAAAAGATAGAACCTATTGAGGCCTTCCAACAAGTTCTTTAAGTCTTCAATGTTGAATTCTTCTTTGTCTTTGAATCTTCGATTTGTAAAGATGGATGAGAGAATTGTGTTATGAGTTGTGAAACAGTTTGTGGTTCGAGAATGAGCTCCTCCAAAACCTTAACTTCTTTATCTATTTATCTTGGCCACCTCTGGTATGTGATCAGAAATCCAATTCTCACACGAATTTGCCAAATCGTTGTGAGTACCGCTCTGAAAGCCAGAGCGGTCTCGACAACGGTCTTCATATTAATGCATAGTGCTATGGCTTTGAAAGCACAGCTTGCAGCGGTTGGCAATGCGGTAGCCTCTGTCCTTGGAGCCGCTGTGTAAACCCATAGCGGCCATGAGAGCACAAGTGCGATAATTGCTGAAAAGTTCCTCAAACCTGCTAAATTGCTCTTTTCCTCTAAAATTCTACAAACAAATCATTTGGATCCAACAACCTGAAAATGCTTAAACACACAAATTAAAACCCGAAATGACTCGAGAAACAAGCAATTGATTGAAGGAAAGGGGACCAAAAACATATTTAATAAATGACCGATCATTTATCTAAGTAAAGAAACTGTACGTAGTTTTAAGAAGTTGTGTGTATAAGAATTTAGTGGAAGCTAATGAAGAGAAATGGGTGTAATGAGAAAAAATAAATGTTTAAAATTAAAAAAAAAAAATACTTAAAGGATATTTTTGATATTTTAAAGGGTGTAGAGAGTAAAATTAATAATTTTAATTTTTTTTAATATGGGTTTAAGAAGAAAAAAAGGGTGTAGGAAGATATTTTGTGGGTAGTAATAAAGCCACTAATAATATATATATATATATATATATATATATTTCAAGTGTCTCATCTGATATAAATTTCTAGATTCACCACTGTGAATATTTACTCTCACAAATATCTAAAAGAAAAATCTTTACACACTTATAAAATGCTCACGATGAGAATCAAGTATCTCACCATTAACGTGAAATGACTAATGCACATACATCACTTGGGTTACACTTGGGTTAAAGAGGGGATGTGAAGATTTGTGATTCTTTTATAAATTAAAAATTAAGAATAATCTGATGACTTATAAGGAAAAGAAAGTTCTCTTATCATTTTTTTTTTTAATTTCTAAAAAATAATTAACTTTTTCAAAAAAAAAAAAAAATAAACATATTATCAACATTACAAAAGAGATAGCATAAAATAAATCTCAAAATACAAAATTCAAAGTGCTTTTTGAAATAAAAAATAAGTACATTTATTTTAGGGGTTTTTACAATTGGGTCCCTAAGTAATTGGGAAACGCCAGCATTTTACTTGATATTTCATTTTTCATCAAATCGATCCTTATATAAATAAAGATAACTTATTTTAATCACTTGACCAAATTTTTGACCGTCAACCATCATGAAATCAATAGAAAGTCCATTTACCCTTGAACTTTGGTTGACCAATAAAAAATTGTAAGGAAAAAAGAAAAAAGAAAAAGTGCTAATAAAAGAGATTTAAAAAAACTTTTTTATTTTTATTTTTATAAATATGATAAAAATGAAAACAAAATTGAAATATAATTAAAACAAAATAAAAAAGATTTTTTTAAATTGTTAGATGAATCTCCACCGTTCATCTCTAAGATTGATGATCGAGATCTAACATAAAAAATAAAAATAAAAAAAATAAAAAAACCTCGGACATATTCAATTGGATCTCCCCCCTCCATTGAATGGGAGATCCACCACTTTTGGATCTCTATTACATATGGAGATACATGAGTGGAGGTGGATCTTAGATTCGTTAGTTTTTTATTTTTAATTTGATCTCCATCGTCCATCACTGAGATGTACGGTGGAGACTGGAGATCATCTAACTATTTTTACTCTTTTAATTTTTTATATTTTAATTTGAACTCCATCTTCCATCTCATAGATGGACAATGGAGATCCTTCTAACTATTTTTAAAAAATAATTTTTATTTTTATTGTTTATAATAACCATGTGGTAAGACCAAAATACCCCCATCATAGTTAGTTTTCACTAATCTTGACTAACAATAGGACTGAAATGAGTTATTTTTAATTATATAAGGACCAGTTTGACTAAAAATAAAATAACAAGTAAAAAATTGATATTTTCCAATTAAATAGGAACCCAATTGTACGTAAAAACCCCTTTATTTTAAGTAGGTTTTGACGTGTGCTATTACCGCATAAGTCATGGATAAAACAACACTAATACAAGTCAACCAAAAATTTAGTCTAAAAATCAACTCAAATGATGTGGCAAGTGATTTGTCCTTGTCATATCATTCACCATATCACCCCATGATTTGTGTGGTGATGACAACTCATTTACCACATCATTTGAGTTGAATTTTGGGTTGTATAGTATTACTCATTAAAAAAATTTAGAAGTTGAATCACGAAAATCACAACTTTTTAAAGCAAAATTAAAAATTAAAAAAATCACAAAAATCCATGAAAAAATTCATTGGTTATAAATTAATAGTGCTAAAAAATAAAAATAAAATAAAAAAGATTGAGTGTAAATGCCATTGCATCATGATTCAAACTTGGAGTAATTACAAGTCTTTCTATTATACCTTGGAACCCCAAACAATAACTTTTGTAATTAAAATTTAAATTTTGTATTCCCAATTTGAAAAACTGCTTTCCCAAAGAGAATATTTTTGTAATTAATTTGGTATATTTTATGTGGTATTTATAGTGTCACTACAAAGGCTCATCGTTAACCTATAAGAGAAATTTTAATTGGAATGTGGGTCAATCGGACTAATAATGTAAAATATATATACTTTTTTTTTGAGTTATAGCGCTTAATCCATATTTTGGAGGACAAGCCTCAAATTCATAACTTTAATAGTACAAGTGTGAAGAAAATACTACTGAACTAACCTCATTTTGTTGTGATTTCACTACCTTTTGATAACTTATTATTTCTTTTGATTCATTGAATTTGTGAAACTTATAATCAATTCAGATTTATTTAGATTACTTGTTGCCATAAAAGTTTAATATTTTAATATCTTATTCATTCATATAACAATTATCGCATTTAAGGATTCTGTACATTTTTTCGCATGAGATTTCAACTATATTACGTTATATAGTTGAATCCGTATAAAAAAAACATACATTTACATACAAAAGCCATCTTCATCCATATGTCAATATCGTGTTGATTTGCGATTCATGCCTTCACAATTTCCAGTTGTATAGTTATATCTTACAATGCAACTGAAAAAGAAAAAGAAAAAAGAAAAAATAACTGGCTATGATCAATCCATCTCTCTGTCTCGTGATCACCACACACACACACACACATATATATATATATATATATATATGTCAAAGTGAAAGGCAAAAATACGATAATATCAAGCTGATAAGATATATGTCATATGCATGGATCATGATATATGCAAACACAATCTTTTATTTTATTTTATTTTATTTTATTTTTATACTTTATAGTTTCTCTCTAGATAAGAAATATTCTCATGTCTAGCTAATTGCTGGCTAAAACTAGGACCAACAACACAATGCAAGTGTGATAATGATGTTTTATTAATTAATTAATTGTTGAATAAGTGAGAATATCACAAACAAGATCTAAGTGCTAATAAAATATATATGTTGAAATTCACAAGTACTATCATATAAAATCATAAGATGTCTTTCTCAAATCTTGTAGACTAGATGCCATCTTAGTTGTTTGGAACCACGTTCATTGTATGAAGAGAATACCAAAAGGAATATATAATATGTTTCAAAGGGTCATATTTGGTGCGAAATCGTTGCATGACTTTTCGTCCAAAATCCTAATTTATCAAATGAGATAAACAGTTTTGTGGTGCTACTAAACAACTTATTAGATGCAGTAAACTAAGATCCCACACATAATAATCGTTATATATATATTATGTGCATAAATTGAAAGTGAATTCTATTTAGAAGATATCATATTATATTAATTTAAAATTTTGATTTAAATTTGTAATTTCAATATTTATCTATTTATTAATTAATTAATTAATTAATTTTTTGCAATCTAATGGTGAAAAAGAGTAAATGAATTCAAGGTAGATGATAACCAAATTGCAAGAACATTGATGTAGGAATATTAAATACACAAATTTAAATCAAAATTTTAAGTTGATGTAGCTAACCATTTTCTTTATTACGAGTTCAATGTTTACCCGATCCCAAATTAGGTTTATAAATGTGTGTTATTAGTTTAGATGATGAGTTCTTGTGTAAGGGGTATTTGATTGGGAGAGTTTGGGTTTACATTTTTATTTTTATTTTTTACAATATTTATTAATCCGGGACCATGTATTTTTTTGGAAAGCTTTCACCATTGGTAGGATTCGAGCCGTTGACCTGTGAGTCATTTACCCAAGCCCCAAACTCATTTATCTACCAGCTGAGCTACACCTTTGTTGGCTAGGTTTGGTTTACATTTAAGTAGAGTATGGGTTGAATACTAGAATATACTGAAAATAAAAAGGAAATTCAAAGATAATGGTCTTAAAATTTTATTAAAAAAAAGTATTTAATGGTAAGTTTCTCACATCCATATTTACCGGACATAATTTGAGTCATATAAATTCTCCTCTCTCTCTTCTCTCTCAATTCTAGAATGTGTAATTGTTAAAAATAAAAATCATACGAGACCTTAATAATATGAAGGCATACTATTTATCTTGATTTTGTTAAATATGAAGACATCAGAAAAATGGAAGAAAAATAAGAAAATTCAAAAAAAAATAGTTATAGTGCTTGAAAAATTCTCAAATTTTATTCATAGGTAGATTTTAATGAAGTTATCATCTACAAAAAATTCAAATCAAAATTCATAAAAATTGATGTGATTTCATCAAGGTCTTTACCGAAATTAAAATAAATGATCCCTTATAAGTGACTCACTCTATTTTTTGTAAATACCCGGATAAGACATGAAACATTAAGGGCAAATGACATCACTCTATTTTCAGTTTGCTCAAACCCTATCCCATGTTTGCTTGCCTAACCATGTGAGTATTATTAATAATAAGAAAAAGAATACAAGAATGTGAAAGTACAAGGTTAAGAAAACCCAAACTGAAAAAGAAAAACAAAGGCAACAAGCCCAATAAGCCAAATGAACAGAGAAACTAATTCTCACTCCAACAACCTTGTGGAGAGATTGGGAATCCGTCTCATTAAAACCTTGATAGTAAAATCCAGTGGGAAACCTATCGAAAGAAAAATAGTACAGATTTGACCCCAAAACAAGCCCCAAAGCAGGAAAGAGGAACCCAAAGAGGCACAACGTCTCAAGCTAGAGCACAACCACCAGGAACTGACACCGCCACCTAAACAAGAGCATATGAGACCCCAAAAACATTAAGCACTGAATCTAAAATGAGGCCAACCATACATATCTTTATCAATATGACAAAGACAAAATCTAGGAGCCACATCCCACCAAATCTCACCTTGATTATTGACATCATACGAAGCTAAGAGTTGGCAACTATATTACCCTCTCTATAAATGTAAGAAACACGAAAGCTCATATGACTAAGAAAATGAAGAGTTTGAAGCCAAGTGGAGTTAATATGCCAATGGACTTTAGAAGAACTAGAAGTAAGAAGATTGATATATATAAAAAAAATGAATCACTCTCAATCCAAAGCAAGTGCCAACGTTTTACATAAGCATAAGAGACAGCTTTGATGACCGCCTTCAACTCTGCTTCAAAAGCATAGGCTCAGTCAATGTGGAAAGCAAAATAACTTTGAACAACCCCTTTATGATCGCGAAAAACCCCTCCTGTTCTAGCCAGACCAGGGGCACCACATGCAGCGCCATCAGAATTAATTTTGATCTAAGAAGAAGAGGGAGTATGCCACCACACCTCACAAATAGTAGGAGCCTTACCCGGCTTGTTAGGTAACTGAAAATTGCGCAAAATCATCAACTTTGCTTGAGAATTATACATAATACCCACTTCAAAATGATTAATGTCCTTCACAGCTGCCATAGTGCTACCAATAACCACGGTAACAGACCTGAACTTGTCATGAAAAATTCTACGATTGCGCTCAAACCAAATCTTGCTAAAAATGTAGGTAATAGCTTTAATCGAGATGGCACGAACATAAGAGCTAAAACTGGTAACATTAGTAGGATTGATGAAAGATATGATATTCCCATTGAATGGGTTATTAATACCAAAATGTCCCAAAAAAAACTCCCAAATCAAATTAGCAAACTGACAATGGAAGAAAAGATGAAAGAGGCCATCTTCACCTGCATTGCACATATCACATCGAGAAGGAAAGCACATTCCTACAACTTTTAAATTGTCATCTGTCGGAAGGCGATTTAGAATAACATGCCAAAGAAGCATAGACAGGACAGGCTGAATATAAGACTGCCAAATTAAACTACCCCAAAGCACCTTTGGCCCTTTATTACGAATTGAAGAGTAAGCCTCCTTAGAAGTTAAATCACCGGTTTTAGACAATGACTAGAAAAAATAATCCTTGCTAGATTCGATGATAATAGTCTTGCTAATGGAGTCTCAAACATCAAGAGGAAGTAGAAGGGGAATGTTCCAGGAACCATCAATATAAAAATCCGAAATGAGCTGATTTCTCGGAGTACAAGAACCTACAAGCTTATATAATGGTTGCCTAAGCCAATTGTCATACCAGAATTTGAGTTTGGAGTTCCAACTTGGAATCCAACGAATATCCCCTAAAAGAGAAAAATAGTGGCTTTTGATGCCAAGCCAAATTGAAGAGGAGATATATTGCAAACGGGGTATGCTCAACTCTTTAAGATAATGAGTACGCATATAATAGAAAGCAAAATTCTTAGAAGAGAGGAACTTCTAAGTAAAACACTTCAAGAAGCCCCTATTAAGGGTGATGAGGCTTTTAATTCCTAGACCACCTTTCTTATAAGGTAAACAACACTGTTTCCAAGAGACTGTTATAAGCTTCCTCTTCTTAATATTACATGTTCAAAGGAAATTTCTCATACTCTTCTCCAAATCCTTTAAAAGTGTGATTGGCCATTTATAAATCATAAAAGAATAAGTAAGAGAGCTAGTAATAACCGAATTCAATAAGGCCACTTGCCCAGCCATAGAAAGCGTGGTACCCATCCAAGTAGAGAATTTAGCCCTGATCTTATCTGCAATGACACATAAAGCCTGTTTCCTAGGATCACCCTTGAATAAAGGAACCCCTAAGTAAATGAAGGGAAACGCCCCAATACGAAAACCATTTCGGTCCACAAGAATTTTAGCCCTACTAGGAGTGACTGCTTGCCCAAATACAAATTGTTTTTCTTCTTGTTAATGCATTTACCTGACATCTCACCATAAATTTCTAAGAGCCGGTGGATGGCAATAATGCTAGCTTTAGTTCCTCTGCAAAATAAGAGCACATTATCAACAAATAAAAGGTGGGAAGGGGCTACACTACCTATGTGCGAAGAGATCGTGGTGATATCTCCATGAAGCACAACCCTCTGAATGAAACAACTAAGAAAATCCTCAACAATGCAGAAAAGAAGTGGAGATAGAGAGTCACCCTGGCACACCTCTCTACTACAACTAAAGAAGTCGTGAGGAGATCCATTGATCAAAATATAGAGGCAAGCATAATGAAATATTTGATGCACCTAATTAACGAAAATAAGGGAGAACCCAAAACTGCTTAACACCTCATAAATGAAGTCCCATCTCATCGTATCAAAAGCTTTATGGATGTCAATTTTGATGCCGATGTTACCACCATAGCTCTTTTTATCAAGAACATTAACACATTCGGAAGCTAGGGTGATACATTCAAGAATTTGCCGACCCTGAATAAACCCCAACTGGTTTGGTGAAATAATACGAGCTACAATCTTACCAAGCCTACTAGCCATGATTTTAGTGATCACTTTGAAAATAAAATTGCTCAAAACAATAGGCCGGTATTGGTCAAGACAAATTGCACCCTTGACTTTGGGAATCAAAGTTATAAAGTTAGAATTTAAATTCCAAAAAACTGGACCTGTTAAGAAAAGATCTTTGATGGCTAGAGTGAGATCGTGAGAAATAATCCGCCAACATCGCTGAAAGAAAATACTAGTGAAACCATCGGGACTAGGGGCGCTCCCACTATCCATAGAGAGTACAATATCACGATTTTTTTTTTGTTATTAGGAATGACCGTTAAACCCAAATTTTCCTCATTAGTAACAACACAAGGAACAGTAGAGGAAATAGTAGAATTGTGACTGACCTCAGGCTGATCAGGGGCAGCAAACATAGACTGAATATAATCCACAGTTTGATCTTGAATTCGAACCGGATCATGAGTAATCTCCCCGTCAATGCTAAGAGCTGACATGCCAGAATTATGCTTTCTAATTTTCAACATTTGGTGATAGAAACTCGTGTTATGATCCCCATCCGTAAACCATTTAACTTTACCTTTTTCATGAAGATAGCAGTGCTTATTGAGTTGGAGATCCTCAATAACTGACCGAACGTGCATCTCCTGGGTAAATTTATCATCAGTGAACCCGTTATTGGAGATGTCTGTTTGGATTTGATCAAGATCTGCATAAGCTTTAGCAACTTGGGTGAAAATGTTACCAAAAAATTTTAGATTCCAGTCTTTGAGAGAGCATTTCAGACGATTCAGCTTATTAATAAACAAACCTATAGGGGATTTGCCATAACAAGGTCTAGTCCAACACCTTGTAACCGTTTCCATAAAAGAGCGTGATCCACCCACATCTTCTGAAACTTGAACGGTTTGGTACCCAAAGACCTAACTCTTGAAGTGGAGACCACAAGTGGGTTATGATCGGAATGAACCTATGGAAGCATGTATACCTCAGAAGAGACCCAAGAATCTAACCATCAGAACACATGGCTCTAACTAAACGCTGCTCCACCCTTTTGCAAAAACTAGAGTTATCGCCCTTATTATGCCAGGTGTAGAGAGGTCCTGGAGCATCCAAACAATGCAGTTCACAATCTGACATAATCTCACTAAAATTTTGACAAGAAATTCTGGGAGGAGGTTTACCGGTCTTTTCATGAGTGCCTAGAATGGCAATAAAATCACCTAACACCAACCAAGAGGCAGTATTCGAAGAGTGAACAACCCGCAAATCATTCCAAAGGTATCTACGCGTAATGTAGGAAGTGCTAGCGTAGACAAAGGAAATATATATAAGTGACTCACTCAGTATATATATATAAATTAATTGTCTCGTTCCTATCAGGGCATTCTTATATAACTTTATTAGGATATTGAGTGTGAGTCACTCATTTATAAAAGTGATTTGACAAGTGCATACATACCAAGCCAAAGTATGTAAAACGAGTGGTTCACATTCAATGTCCTTATATAATTCTATCAGGGCATCCTCATAGGAAAATTTCCGTATATATAAATACATATGTATGTATATGTATACTTAAATCAGTGAAGATCTTAATTCAATAAATTGATCAAATACCAATCGAATAAGGTTAAACATACCAACTGAATGGTGTCCTCTGGTAGCTGCTATTTGGGAGTCAGTTATGCAACACATTCATATGATCGCTTGTGTTGCTTTTTCCCCTTAGGTCGGTTCATTTTATTAAAAAAAATAAAAATAGTATTATTAATCCCATCAAATTATGTACTAATTTTATTGTGAATTTTATTAAAATTAATTAATCCCCACTCCAAAATGCAACAGATCAAGATTATATATATATATACAATTTTTCTATTGTCAGTTCGTCATGATATAAAAAATATATTAGGACGAAGAATGTGGACCATTAGATTTACATACTTTGACTCAAAGTGTATGCACCTGTCAAAACTTCTCCATAATCTATGATCCACATTTTTCGTCCTCGTATATTTTATATTAGGATGAACTGATGGTAGAAAGAATATATATATATATATATATATGTATATGTATATGCATACTCAAATCATTGAAGATCCTAATTCAATAAATTGATCAAATACCAACCGAATGAGGTCAAACATACCAACCGAATGGTGTCCTCTAGTAGTGGCTATTTGGGAGTCAGTTTTCTCTTCTTTTTAGCGATGGGTTTCTACCGAGTCATGGCCTTCTTTTTTTTCGCAGGCTAAGATGGTTGCTTGAAGTGATCAGGTTTGTGTTCTATGGAAGGCGGCTATTCATGCGGTGGTCTAGAGTGTGTGGATTAATCGTAATCAGTGAATTTTTGAGGGCAAGTCTTTTGATTTTAGATTTGCTATGTCCTTGGTTTGGCGTGCGGTTTTTGACGCTAACCAATTGGACATTGGGTGTATGTGTAACAGCCTAGATGGCCTTCTGATTTTTTGGCACTTTAGTATCCGTGGTTGACCAGTCAGGGCTCTGGTTATCAAAAGTATGGTTTGGTCGCCTCCTGCTCTAGGTTGGATCAAAGTAAACACGGATGGGGCTGCCTTGAGTTCTCCTGGTGTTTGGGGGTGTGGGGGTGTTTTCTGTAATTGTCGGTCATTTCTTAAGGGTTGTTTTGCTTTCCCTCTTGGTCAGGTGTTTGCCTTTGAGGTTGACCTTCTTATAGCTTCCATGGCAATAAACTTTGATTGGAAATTTGGTTGGCGTCGGATATGGCTGGAGAGTGATTCCTCCTATGTGGTTCGGTTGCTCTCTTCTCGTTTTGATATCATTCTTTGGCGTGTGCGGCAAGCTTGGCAGAGGTGTATTTTTCAGATCTCCAATATGGAGTTTTAGGTGTCGCATAATTTTAGGGAGTGTAATCGAGTGGCGAACGCTCTTTCCAAGCATGCTTTAGGGTTGGAGGTTGACTCTTGGTGGTTCTCCACCCCTCATTTCTATTATTCGCCGATGGGAAATGATTGCATGGGCCGGGAATCGTTTTATTTTTCTTGATGTTTTCAGTTTTTTCTTTTGTAACATGCGTGACTCTTGTGTGGTGGTTTTTTTTTTCCTTGGTTTTTTTTGTGGTTGGTTTGGGGTTACCCATTGTTATTTTCTTTTCTATATAGTTTCGGATACTGCCTAGGGGTTTTTTAGCATATGATCGCTTGTACTGCTTTTTCCCCTTAGGTTAGTCCATTTTATTAAAAAAAAAATAGTATTATTAATTCCATCAAGTTATGTACTAATTTTGGTGTGAATTTTATTAAATTTAATTAATCTCTACTCCAAAATGCAACACATCCATATGATTGCTTGTGTTGATTTTTCCCCTTAGGTCGGTCCATTCTATTAAAAAAAATAGTATTATTAATCCCATCAAATTATGTACTAATTTTAGTGTGAAATTTATTAAAATTAATTTGTCTCCACTCCAAAATGCAACACATCAAGATTATATAAATATAAATATATATATAGGGTTCGAAATTTAAATGTCACTATTTAGAGGGGTTTTTGTAAGAATAGCACCACTTTAATAATGTAAGTTTAAAAGGCACCAATCTTGGTGACCAGACAAAAATACCCCCATTTTTGTCTGTTTGTGTGTTTTGAAACGTGAGAGAAAAAACTTGAGGGAGAGAGAGAACAGAAGAAAAGAGAAGTTATCGGCGTAAGAAATCCGGCCAAAAAAGCGACGGCGAATCACCAGCGGTGGTGCTACAGTACCCGACTCGACTCCAACTGCGTTCAGGGTGAGTTGAACTTTCTCTCTCACGCATTTTGTTGTTAATTTGATTTGCGTTTGATGTTTGGTGTTTGATTAGACATATAGATTAGGTTTGATTTATTGTTCATTAGGTTTGTTTGATTAGGGTTTAAAGTTGTGTAAAAATTTTGTTGAAGACGATGAATAGAACATTCTCCGAGCCTTTTAAACCTTCATCCGAGCCTTTTCTGAGCCTTTTAAACCTTCGTTCGAGCCTTTTCCGATCCTTTTCAACCTTCATCTGAGCCTTTTAAGTAACGTGACTAGGTTTTCTGCAATTTTTCATTTCCGAGCCTTTTAAACCTTTCTCCGAGCCTTTTCCGAGCCTTTTAAACCTTCATCCGAGCCTTTTAATTAATGTGATTATGTTTTGTGCAATTTTTCATTTCTGAGCCTTTTAAAACCATCTCCGAGCCTTTTCCAAGCCTTTTAAACCTTCATCCGAGCCTTTTAATTAATGTGATTATGTTTTGTGCAATTTTTCATTTCCGAGCCTTTTAAAACCTTCTCCGAGCTTTTTCCGAGCCTTTTAAACCTTCATTCGAGCCTTTTCCGATCCTTTTCAACCTTCATCCGAGCCTTTTAAGTAATGTGACTAGGTTTTCTGCAATTTTTCATTTCCGAGCCTTTTAAACCTTTCTCCGAGCCTTTTCCGAGCCTTTTAAACCTTCATCCGAGCCTTTTAATTAATGTGATTATGTTTTGTGCAATTTTTCATTTCCGAGCCTTTTAAAACCTTCTCCGAGCCTTTTAAACCTTCATCCGAGCCTTTTAATTAATGTGATTATGTTTTGTGCAATTTTTCATTTCCGAGCCTTTTAAAACCTTCTCCGAGCCTTCATCCGAGCCTTTTAAACCTTCATCCGAGCCTTTTAATTAATGTGATTATGTTTTGTGCAATTTTTCATTTCCGAGCCTTTTAAAACCTTCTCCGAGCCTTTTCCGAGCCTTTTAAACCTTCATTCGAGCCTTTTAATTCTATGATGTAGGTTTTTGTAATTTGAATCTCCGAACCTTTTAATAAAGTCTCCGAGCCTTTTTATAAAGTCTCAAAGCCTTTTTATAAAGCCTCCGAGCCTTTTTATAAAGCCTCCGAGCCTTTTTATAAAGCCTCCGAGACTTTTGTACCTCACTCCGAGCCTTTTCTTATCCGAGCCTTTTCCGAGCCTTTTAAACCTTCATCCGAGCCTTTTAATTAATGTGATTATGTTTTGTGCAATTTTTCATTTCCGAGCCTTTTAAAACCTTCTCCGAGCCTTCATCCGAGCCTTTTAAACCTTCATCCGAGCCTTTTAATTAATGTGATTATGTTTTGTGCAATTTTTCATTTCCGAGCCTTTTAAAACCTTCTCCGAGCCTTTTCCGAGCCTTTTAAACCTTCATTCGAGCCTTTTAATTCTATGATGTAGGTTTTTGTAATTTGAATCTCCGAACCTTTTAATAAAGTCTCCGAGCCTTTTTATAAAGTCTCAAAGCCTTTTTATAAAGCCTCTGAGCCTTTTTATAAAGCCTCCGAGCCTTTTTATAAAGCCTCCGAGCCTTTGCATTAAGTCTCCGAGACTTTTGTACCTCACTCCGAGCCTTTTCTTAAAGTCTCCTTGACTTTTATTTTTGCAGTGTCCGAACCTTTTCATGAAGTTATATATATTAATTTGTTTTATTTTTTTTTTTGTGTGAATATACAGATGAGGAATCCATTGAAAGATCTTCTGAAAACTCCAGCGGAAGAAAGGTACCCGGGGAAAATAACTCGGCATGACCATTTCGGTCACTTTAGAGATATCGAAAATGCACTTAACAGTGTACCTGAAGATCTTGCGGTAGAAGAACGACGTCGGTACACTGAGTCATGTTTTGGACATTTCCTTCGGATGCAGCACAACATGAAGTTTTCAGCTGGCATTGTCCATCGATTGCTTATTCGTGAGTTGCATCACGACGGGCCGGAAGATGAGATGAGATTTCTTTTAGGAAAGCATTTGGTCCGGTTCTCGAAGGTTGAGTTCTGTCTGATCACCGGATTGAAGTTTGGACAACTTCCCGACACGTCGACCTATGATGTGGTACAGAATGGCATACACCAGCGATACTTTGAGGGTCGAGATGAGGTCGAGTTTGGAGAGCTGAGAGCCGTTGTACGGACCGGTGGTTTTGCTGAGCAGTACGATGCGGTTAAGCTATGCTTACTGTATATGCTTAACTGGATACTAATGAGTTTGGACGAGAGAGAGAAAGTCCCATTATGGCAGTTTCGCCTAATCGAGAACTTGGACGCTTTTGATGCATTCCCGTGGGGTGCGCATGTGTATAGGCGATCTATTTCTGGCTTCAAGCATGCGTTGGATGGTCGTCGGGAACGGTTCAAAAAAAGACAGCGAGAAAAGGGCGTTGAAGTGCACAAGGTGGAGATGTACAACATATATGGTTGTACTTATGCACTATTGGTAAGAATTTAGAATTTGATTCCATACTTTAATTGTATTTTTTATTTTTATATGATTGATGTGTTTGATTATTATCGTACTTATCTATTACGCAGATATTTGCTTTTGAGGTTATCCCCGATCTTGCCATCGAAGATTGTGGGACCCGCAGGGAAATCGAGCTATCCCCCCGTATTCTAAAATGGGAGTTGAGTCAGCGACCGAGGGGGGATAAGTTGGATTCTATTTTCATTGAACGGGTAAGTATCTGTTATGTTAACGTTAATAGTTAATAGTATGTATGCGATTACAAATGGTCTAACATTGATTTCAGATGTTTGCGAGGGTGAAATTGGTGCCGACACCGGTAGAGCTGGCTGAACGGTACTATGAGGGCATTGAGGAGGGAGGCAGTCTGTATGATGCGGATGCCGATGTCGAACACCGTACGACTGTTGAACCCAATGATACTGAGGGTCCGTATTCGAGACCTAGTGATACTGAGTATCCACATTCGGGACCCAGTGATACAGATGGTTCTGACGTGGAGGGTCGCAGTAGGAGTCCCGTGAGGCATAGGCGGGTTCGATTTGTGTTCCCCACAGAGCCTCGACCTGAAGGTCACTCACGAAGAGGCGTCGGAGGGTAACCAGAGGTACGTAAAAGTAGTTGCACCGCAGTATTGAATTTGAAAGCAGTTGGAAACTTTTAGTACTCACAACGTGTTTATTTTTGTTTCATTTCAGGACCGTAGGTATACTGAACTGCTGGATGCGTTTCGAGAGTTACGGGATGAAGTGCAAAGGAATGAAAAAAAGCGAGATCAACAGCATCAGGAGTTGCTGGATTTGATTCGGGGTCTTCAGGGTTCGACGGCGCAGACACCTACTGAAGGCAGACGGTCCGATGACCCACCATTTGATGACCCGTCGATTGATGACCAAGACCGACACTTCAGTGACAGAGACTGGACTGGTAGTCATCAGGACGGAGCAGACTTACAGAGTGGGCGTCAGCTGCACCCTAGTACCCAGACAGTGTCTGATCAGCAGGGGCTAGGTGTGACACCAAGAGAGGAGGTTACTGGTGGTACTGATGACATTGAGACAGCACATATGGAGATAGAGCAGGTACCGCATAAGGTATTACCAGACCCTGTTCTTCATCCCCATGACTTGGGACAAAGTGCCTCCATACTGCGCACCCCTCTGGATGATCCTAGTGCAGCACATCCCTCCATTCATTCCACGGGGATAGAGTCCCTCCGTCCTACTGCACCCATCGGGTCTATCCCAGCAGGGCTTGCAGGCGATCCACGATTCCAGAGTCCCTCCATACAGAGCACCCCTGCTGGGAGCAAACGGGGACGGAGTCCTTCTATACAGAGCAGACGTTCGGTGGATCCCCATGGTTTGGATCGGAGTCCCCCACCCCTTCAGCGTCAGGATAGGATTTGCAGACCAGGTTGGCAGGAGCGGAGCCCATACACTGACCCATGTCGGCCGAAGAGGGCAAGGACTATGCCACAGCCACCACATGTATGGGCGCCCCACGAACTGATAGATCCTGATCACCTAGCGGCGTACCAAGCGTACAAGAGGAACTCGACGGGGGAATTGTAAGTATAATCGTAGATATTACAATCTCTGTATTTTTTTTGAAACAGCTTAGTAAAACTGACTTGACTTGGTTATCTAACTTCTTCAACAATAATGCAGGCGTGATGTGGATCTACAGTTGCCAGTAGATGTCCTTTGGTTCCACCGGTTTCAAAGCAACTTTATGGAGTTGGAGGATACGGTATGTTCATAACTGTAATATATGTATATGTTGTTACAAAAATTGTACAATCCTAACAAATGAAAATGTTCAAACTTTCAGCACATTGACGCGTACTTGAAGATTCTGCGGAAGCGTCAGCGAGCATTTCCCACTGTCTACGGTCCGAGGATCAACATACTGGATTCACAGTTTTATGTAAGTGTTTAAATTGTACGGTATTTGCTTGTGCATTGATGTATTTCATACATCTATAACCTAACGTTTTTGTACAGTCATGGTTATGTAACTACTGGGACAGGAAGATGGGAAATGGGTCTGATAGACCCCGTACAGGTTGGTCTTTACAGAAGCAGAATTGGTCCGACGAAGACCTTACGGTGGTACGTGGGCAGCTCCCGCTAGGAAACTTACCATGGCACAATGTTGACTCCGTGAGTGTTTATTTTACATGTTTTCCATTAAAGTTATGAAAAATAAATGTCACACTGATCGCACATTGTTGAAACACCTGCAGGTTATGATTCCGTGCAACCTTGGACGTACGCATTGGGCCCTGGCCAGCATCGACCTCACAGCAGGGAATATCTACCTTTTTGACTCGTACAGACAGGAGGTGCCATTCAGCCACAGGAAAATGCAGCTCGCGTGCTTACGGTATTTTGTACCATCGATGCTGCATGCGGTGAACTTTCACAATCACAGGGAGGGGCGATCGGACGTACTCAAAGACTACTAGGGCATTCACTTTTTATTATGTATCTGCAGACCGTGTGCCACAACAGGCCACAGGGTATGACTGTTTCAAGATCTGGTTTATCCAAATCCGTTTTCATATAATTCCATTCTAACGGTTGTTCATGTGGTGAATTGTAGGGGTAACTGTGGTCCTCATACTTTAAAATTGACAGAGTATCTGGCGGCGAACAGGGATACTTTTGACTGGTCGGCAAATGATATAACCACCATTAGAGAGAAGATGGCTGTGGAGGTTTTTTGTAACTCGAAGGACTGGTCTTCGAGATTGTGATTTAGTTGATGTACATAACATTTCAGTAATGAAATTTTTTTTTGTTTCTTTTTAAGTGTTTGCAATTAACAAAGGATCAAGTATGACATTACACAACACAAACAACTAAATTCAAATCAATTTCAGAAAAAAAAAAAACAAAAGTATTCAACATAAAACCATAACACAACTGCATCGACCATGGTTCCCTGCAGTCTAAACGATGTTGGAACACATTAGCAATCGCAAGCTTTTCTCCAACATAAAATCAATCATATTACTTATACATAAAAGCATAAGAACCAAGGGTCTCATAAAACAATTGTATCGATCATGTTTCCCAAAATCTGAACGATGTTGGAAGACATCATGTTGGAGACATGTTTCTCAATCACAAGCTTTTCTGGTGGCAATTCGTCTTCCTCTTGTACTGCCTTGTTATGTTTGATCGTCTTCCTCTTGTACGGCTCCTTTCATTCCACTGGCGTGTCCTTCTGAGGGCATGTTTGTTTGTTGTGTCCTATTGTGTGACAGATGCTACACTTGCGACGGTAATCATCGGGGACAATTGTCCTGGGACCTTCATTAACCATAGGCGGATTCGAACACCGCCTGCTATTATGTCCTGGTTGTCCACATCTTCTACACGACTGTGTGGTTGTCCTCTCTGAAGACGATACGTGTCGACCCTCCATGGGGCGACCTGATTGTCTCTTCGTCTTTGGATTTAAAACCACTCGCGCTGCGATATCGGATGGAACCACCCATGAAGAAGGATGGCCAACAGGCATAATAGGAACCGAGTATGCATCAATAAGTGTCTCCCTCTTGTAGTAGTCTGCACACAGAGATGTGAAATCCAAGTTCCGCTCCCTACAACAATGAAAACAGTGAGACTCACGTTTGGTTATAGAAAAACGTTAAATGTAACTTGTCACGTACCTTGCCGTTGCAAGTGCGTGTGAACAAGGTAAAAAGTCCATTTGGAATTTGTTGCATGTGCAAGTCTTCCGGGCTAAGTTAACCGTCCACTGTTTTCCCTTGTGTTTAACGGAGAATATGTTCCAGTCAACTGCATTTACGGTCATATAATTGCATTTCTCGACTCGTTTCTGGATCACCCCATGTGCTGCGTCGGTCAATCGATGACACATGGACTGTGCAGCTGTATGACGATCGTGAAACCACTTCTGTAGCATATTTCTAATGAACTCTGCCAGTGTCATTAGTGGCAGTTGCCGTGCGAATTTTAAGCATGAGTTTATGCACTCTGCAACATTTGTGGTCATCAACCTGTACCTTCTTTGGGGACAGTGAACGCGGGACCACTTGTGTGGACCGGCATCAATGGCATAATCATATGCACCCTTGTGCAGCTTACGTAACTCCTCCATGTGGCGATCGTATTGGATTTCACTGTACGACCTAGCAGCACTATCCATTATGTCGGCAACATCCTTTCTGTGGAATCGCTTCTTCATATTTTCACCAAAATACCAGCAACATATGGTATGGGTTGCATAAGAGAACACTTTAGAAATCCCTGCTTCAATGCTTGCATGGCGATCGGAAATGAAAACCAGATCATCTATACGACCAAGGGCCCCCCTTAAGCATTCCAAAAACCACTCCCATGAATTGTTGTTTTCTGAGTCACCATACCCAAAAGCAATTGGATACACCTGTTCGTTTCCATCTTGTGCAGTTGCAACAAACATTGTACCCCCGAATCTTCCCTTCAAATGTGTACCATCAACTGCAATCACATGACGCATACACCTCCGAAAACCTCTAATTGAGGACCATAACGACATGAAAAAGTAAAGGAATTTACCATCGTCTGCGCACTGTAAGTCCGTGATTGTGCCAGGATTTTGCTGTTCGAGAATGTATGCAAAAGATGGCAGCAGTTGGAAAGTTTCTTCATGCGTTCCATAGCTCAATGACAATGCATATTGCAGGGCATAATGTGCTTTACTGTACATGATTTGGATGCCATATATTGTTTTCATATCGGCAATTATGTCCTTGGGACGCATGAGACGTCCATCATGTTGCTGAAGTCTAGGGGCAACGACTTCTCCGATTGTGACTGCACTAGCTTGTCGGTGCCGACGGTGAATCTCCTCCAACGGACAACTGTGTTCGTTGACAAAACTTCTGACTTGAAAGTAAGTCCCTTCATCTCTCCTCACCGCTCTTAATTTCCACGTACATTCGTCAATGATGCAGACCAGATGTAAAGTTGTTTTATTCGACCTTTTCACCTTCCATTCAAAGTTCTGCCGCATTGAAAAATGGCTAACTAGCCTTTTCAAATCCTTTTTACTCGGAAAAAATTGACCTTTATAAATCATGGTTCTAGGTTCTTGCGCTGCGAAGGTGTTGCTTGTACAAGTACCAAACGAGTATGCATCTGCTCCGGGAATAACCCACGTTGTCACATTATCAGAATCAGATGCTGTTATGTTATACCAGACCTCGGAAGTCCCAGCCATATCTGGTGCAGTGTAACTAACTCCTTGTACACGTCTACCATATGGTTGAATTTGTTCAGGCTCTTCATCCACATTTTGCATATCATTAACCTGTTCATTATTTGCATCATTATCCACCTCATGGTTTGGGTGATTGTTCTGCTCATTGTAATGCTCATTGTACTGCTCAATTCGACACCCAAACACATCAACAATTTGAGGTTCAACTAGATCTGTATGATTGACCGTTACCGGTGGGACACCACACATGTTTTCCCCACCTTCGGTGGCACTCCTTTGGGTGAACCCTTGGTTGCTACCGCTAAAGGATCCAAACTGTTGGGTATTTTCAGGACGAGGAATATCATTCCCTATCATATCTCCAACTGTCCTCTCAGTTACACTGACACATACTTGAGGGATCACTCGATCTTCCCCCAGCATAAACTGGACATCGTCATCATTCCTTATAAATGTGCGACATGTACTGCCAGGAACGATTGATACTGATGACAAATCAACAGTGAATTTGTTTTCATCGTATTTCACAATGGTATGCACGATCGCCAACAATTCTTCGTAAGTCATATTCTTTGACACATACATTCCCCGGTTATCGGATCCAATAAACCTCTGACTTCCGTCGGGAAACTGCTCCCATCGACCGTTGTAAGATATTACAATCCTAACCCGATTCATGATGCTGTCAAATTATTCATCACTAACAATTAATAAAAACACAGGACTAAAAAATATTTTCACATCTTATATTTTTATAAAGGCTCGGGTGAGGATATTGAAAAGGCTCGGAGAAGACTTCAAAAGTCTCGAACATTTCTCTAAAAGGCTCGGTCAAGGCCAAAAAAGGCTCGGAAAAGGCTCGGAAATTTGTAGACAAGGCTCCATACTTATTCATTTCAAAAAAAGGAAAAGGCTCGATGAAGGCAAGAAAAGGCTCGGAAAAGGCTCGGTCAAGGCAATAAAAGGCTCGGAAATTTGTAGACAAGGCTCCATACTTCTTCATTTCAAAAAAAGGAAAAGGCTCGATGAAGGCAAGAAAAGGCTCGGTCAAGGCAATAAAAGGCTCGGAAATTTGTACAAAAGGCTCCATACTTATTCATTTCAAAAAAAGGAAAAGGCTCGATGAAGGCAAGACAAGGCTCGGAAAAGGCTCGGTCAAGGCAAGAAAAGGCTCGGAAATTTGTACAAAAGGCTCCATACTTATTCATTTCAAAAAAAGGAAAAGGCTCGATGAAGGCAAGACAAGGCTCGAAAAAGGCTCGGTCAAGGCATTAAAAGGCTCGGTCAAGGCAACAAAAGTCTCGGAGATCCAACAAAAGATATTACAGTTTTCTATATAAACAAATGAAAATGTGAACAAATTAACAGAAGTATTTGCCAGAAATATTACCTTCTTGTACTGAAGCAAGTCCAAATGTTTTATAAGTTGAAGAAGAAAGTCGATCGAACCTTGAATTTTTATTTCGATAAACAAAGAGAGTCGATGTGGAGAGAGAAAGTGGAGAGAGAAAGTCTCGTTTTTTTGGAAGTGTAGAGAGAGAAAAGTATAAACAGAATAACATAAATGAAGAACTAAGGGCAATTTTGGTAGTTCACCATAATTGGTGCCTTTTAAACTTAACTTATTAAAGTACTGACAAAGTCACCAAATGAGTTCAAAAGAGTGACATTTCCCACCATTTCCACTATATATATATATATATAAATACAATTTTTCTATTGTCAGTTCGTTCTGATATAAAAAAATATGTTAGGATGCAGTACAAGAAAATATCACATTTATTGACAATTAAAAACTGTCAAGAAAAGTATGGTTGATAGTTTTTTAACTGTCAAGTATGCTCATGTTAAGAAAGATCTTGATAGTTTTAAAAACTGTCAATAAATCTTGACAATTAAAAACTATCATAGAAAACTTATAATATTTAATTAAAAAACTATCAATATTTAATATTTAATTAAATAACATTTTTTATATTTATACTCCACCTTCGGTTGCCACCCCGCATCCGCCGCCGCCATCCGCAAACCCTGCCCACTTATGCTAATCATGACAGTTTATTAGGAATTGAACTTGAGACCTCAAGTCAAAAGTTGTAAGTCTTTACTACTTGACTACAAGATTTGATTTGTTAACAATTGAACAATATTTATATATAACCTATATGAGTTGTTAGAAATAATAATAAAAACTTATTAGATAAATTTAAATTTATTCAACTAATAAAAATTCTAATTTCTATGATAGACATATATTAAAAAAAAATATTTATTGAAACTTTTAATAAAATTATATTTATTTAAACATATAAAGTCGAGTTATTGGTCTATACTCTATGATCATGTTTAGTTATATGGTGAAATGGTAATGAGAATGAGAATAAGAATTGAAATGAAAGGAAAGGAAAATTAAGTTTTTTGTTTAGTTGGAACTTTAGAATTAGTTTCTGAATCGGTATTATTTTATTTGGTTAACAACGGAATGGAATGGAGTTTACTGTATTTTGACCAAAATACCCCTAATTATAAAACATTCATAATAACATGATATGTTATGGATAATAATAATAAAATATAAAAGTATACATAATATTATATTTATATATAATATTATATATACTTTTATAATATATAACATATTATATATATATAGATATATATTATTATAATCTATAACATAATATATGTACATATATATTATAATAATATAATATATATGTATATTACATAATAATAAATATCATTTATTATATAATATGTATATTATATATTATTATATATAATATGAATAATAATATATAATATATATAAATATTATATATTTTGGATAATAAAAAAAATATAAAAGTATATTATATATAATACATATAATAATATATATTTATAAATATATGTATATAATATATATAATTTATAATATATGTATATATATTATATTATACAATATATATCATATAAATATATAATATATATTATTTAATATATTAATATATAATATATATAATAATATAATATATAATACATATATATTTATATTATAATACATATAATACATATAATAATATATATGTATAAATATTTATATTATATTAAATAATATAAATATATAATATATATTATTTAATATATATAATATAATATATATAGTACATATATATAGATTTTCTATTGTCAGTTCGTCTTGACAATAAATATATCAGGACGACAAATGTATACCACTAGATTTACATGCTTTGACTCAAAGTATATTCACTTGTCAAAACTTCTCCATAATCTATGGTCTACATTCATCGTCATGATATATTTATTGTTAGGACGAACTGACAGTAGAAAGACTGTGTATATATAGATATATTATATAATACATATAATGCATATAATAATATATATAATATAATATATAATATATATAATATAATATATAATATATATATTATATTATATATAATATATATATAATATATAAATATATTATATTATATATGTTTATATATTGTTATTAAAATATATATTATTATAATATATAATAATATATATAACATAATAATATAATATATAATAATATATTATTTTTAGAAAGGAACACATTTTTGGAATGGAGTTGGGGCATATTAGGATATTTATTGAATATAAATTTTAGTTTGGAATGGAATGGACATTCCATTGGTTTTTGGATAGAATCCTCATTCCAATGAAATCATCATTTTATTGCATTTTAACAAACCAAACGAATGGAATGATTTTCTTTCCATTCCATTGCATCCAACCAAATATAGTCTATAGGAGACTTGTGGCATCAATTTTAATAAACATTGATTTGAAATACAACTTTCACTAGAGGGGAGATATTTCTCAACATGCATTTTGTAATTTAATAAACAAATGTAAGACTCAGATTACTAATTTATATGGGTAATTGAATTATTAATGTGTTTTTTACTATGAAACAAGAGGGTGCCAAATAAATAAACAATTTTTTTAAAATTATTTTTTTGAATTTAAAAAAAATAAATGATTTAAAAGTAAATTTATTAAATTTTAAATTTTACTTATCCAATATCGGTTTGCCCAAAAACCGATATCTTATTGTAAAATAAATTCATATCGATATTTTGTTTGGTGTTGAAAATAGGAAGTAAAAGTTAAAAAAAGATATTAAAGATAAATAGAATTTTTGAAAATAGTTATAAATCTGTCATAAAAAAACTGTCAAGAAAGATGGTTTTTCTTGTATTGACGAAGAATGTGAATCATTAGATTTATATACTTTGACTCAAAGTGTATGAACCTGTCAAAACTTATCCATAATCTATGGTCCACATTATTCGACCTGATATATTTTATATCAGGACGAACTGATAGTAGAAAGACTATATATATATATATATATATCTATGCATTCATATGTCATATTTTACCGATGATATGAAATTCGTATTAAAGTACATAAATCTACATAAATTTTACATTCAATTCACAAATTATACTAATTTTACGTAAAGTTTGCATATATACTTTTAACGTTGGTTTTGTGTAATTTGATGTTGATATTTTTGCTAAAATGCGAATATCTACAAAAGAAAATGATATTTTCGATGGATCGATCAAGCACATGGGACATTCTAATTTGTAAATACAACTCACTTGTGACATGCATCTACCAAAAAAATTGGCTGGAGATCGTCTAAGATCATATATCTTCAAGATTTGTGATTATATAGAATCACTTTTAATTTGATCATTTGCTGACATGAGTGTTATACTTTAAAAAAATCTTATGATCCATCATGTTCATAAATGTAGTGTGTAATATAGTGGTTCTTTCATAAGGGATTCTTTATTTTAATTTCGGTAAGGACCTTGATGAAATCATGTTTGATTTCTATAAATTTTGATATGAATTTTATTGTGGATGATAAGTTCAATTAAATCTAACAATCAAAAAAATTTAAGAAATTTTTAAACACTACAACTATTTATCCCAAGTCTATCCCTCCCAAAAAAATATATTTTCAAATTTATCCTAATTTGATATGGTGTAGAATTATTTCTTTTAATATATTTATTATTTTAAACGGTTTTTATAAAGGAAAACAAAAAAACCCTAATCACTCCTTAATGAGACCGGTGCATATAATTTATGAACCTATTTAAAAAAAATAAAAATAAATCAATAACCCTTTTTATTTATTTGGTTTCTGGTGCATATGATCCAAGAAACCAAAAAACCAAAAATGGTTTCCTTGATTATATACACTGTAAACATGGACAACATGTAAAATAACTTGAACTTTTTTTTGACAATAAATTGAACTCTATTTAGTCTTCATAAAAATTTCAGTTTTCAGATAAAAAAACAAATGACCCCTAAGTATTTTATTTTATTTTATTTTACTTTTGTGTTGAAAATTAAAAATAATTTTCGAGTATGGTTATTTATCTTTGAAGTTTTTTTTTTTTTTTTTCTTTCCTATTTTCTATCAAATACCATGTGCACTCTTCCTTCACATTATAGTGATCGATCTAAACATGGCTAGTAGAAATGCAGAATTTTGATTCTGTCCTTATCAGCTCTAAAAAAATAAAAAATATTTCGCTATTCATGTGTAATTGATAATTGAAATGCATTATTAGAAAAATTGTATTAAAAACAAAATTAACAATTTAGAAAGAGGAATATTGCCAATTTTGGTGTTTTGACAACCATTTTAGAAATTTCTTTTTTAACTGTTTTCTGAATCCCCAATGAATTGAAAATCTATTAATTAGATTTTAGAATGTACTTCGTCGATTCAAGATTCCAAAAAGATGAATTGTACATATAGAAAATTATTATGTTTTTTTTTTTTTTTTTTTTTTTATAATTTTTATAATTTTTAATTTTTTTAATCTACAATGCACTCCTAATGATTCTTCTCACTTGAAATATTTCATGAAAATCGTTCCTACCTACCATTGTAAAAGCATTTTATTTATTTCAACTTAATATTACTCCTCAAGATACTTCTAAGCCTAGATCATAATTTTTAATAGAATTAATAAGAAACAAATTTGACGAGTGGTATAATAAGACACTTCAATTACACGCATCGTGTCAATACAAAAGCGATTAGAAGAGATATATGGTTTTTAATACTATTCATTAATATAACACAGACACAATTAGGATTTTGTTATGAAATTAAATTATATTCAATTATTCACAAACTTCATAGTAGGCTCTTCTTGACTTTTATAGTCAATCAGAACTTAAATTACTGCTCAAATTTTTCATCTTTCTTTTGTGTGAAGACTCAAGTCTTGCATTTTTTACAATTGTGTGTGAATACATATTTTCCTACTATACCTCAAATTAATTTTTGTTATTTACGATGTGAAATCATGATATAATTGACGTGATGAGGTTGGTCCAGTGATATACCCCTCACATCTACACTACGAGGTTATGAGTTTGAGTAGGGTCCGTCCAAATTTTTTCGAATCCGAGACGAACTATAAAAAATGAGGCTCTTGACACTCCGTGTAAGTTTACTTGATTATTTTTTTTTTCTAGTAAATATTTGTAAAAGTCAATATAATAACTTAAACTCAAATCTATAATACAACGAAATAGTAAATAAATTTCTTCGATTGTCTGATCAAGTGAATTTGATACGGTAAACGATTTTATAAGAATGTTGATTATGTTTAATGTGCGGACTTAAAAAAAAAAAAAAAAATTGAACGTGGGCTTGCTGTATGTAAATCATATTAAAAATTTTAAAATATTATAATTTATAAATACACCCCATATTTCACCAAATATATCCTTTCTCATATATATATATATATATATATTTTTTTTTTATATAGATACCATAGATTAATAAATTGTAATATATTTAATAGCCACATCATCCTCGTAAAAAAAAAAAAAAAAAAAAATGAAGCCAAAATTTCAGAATTTTGAAAAGGGATTTAGAGAATCACAGTGTTACATAGGGGTAATTTTCAAAGATTTAAACAAAAATTTAAATCAAACTATGATATTCAATAGCTCTCTCTGTTTATGTTTAGTTTTTATACAAAAATTTACGTTTTTTTGATTTTTTTTTTAAGCTTTTCATAACAATGAAATAATCAATATTTAATTTTGTTCCATTAATAAATAGTTAATATTATGATCAAAAGATAATTATATATATATTTGTTCAAATGTTCAAAATAATAAATATTGTATCAATAGTAATATATAAGTTATAGAACCAACTAGCCGACGAAGCGTCACTCTTCAAGAACTATCGAGGAAAGTCTCAGCAATAGCTCGGAGATATGGACACAATGCCTCATCGGATAACGAATCAAACAGCCCATACATCGATTAAATTGCTTACACTCAATTCCTGGAGAGGTTCAGGATGTCGACTATTGAGCAATACAAAGAGACTAGGGACCCAAAGGAACACGTTAGGCGATTTCGTAACATCATGGCACAATACTCAACCAATGATGGACTCCTATGCTTAAAGTTTCCCCAAACTTTCGGCGATCTCGCCTCCAGATGGTTTGGGTGACTCCCACTCAAAGGTATTAGCAATTTTTCAGGTTTCAGCAAGGCATTCGTGAGACAGTTCATGGGAAGCATACAGAGAAGAAAGACATTCGCCCTCCTGTCGAATATGAAACAAGATAAGAACGAGTCCCTCAAGAAATACCTAACAAGATTCGGGAAAGAAGTTGCTCAGATTGAAGACGCTAGCGATGTAGCTATCATAGCAGCTTTCACCATCGGTTTACAAAGCGATCGACTATCCTTTGACTTGCTGAGGGACAGACCAAAGACTTACGAAGAGATGATGGACATAGTCGGCGCTTATGCATTGACTGAAGAAGAAGAAGTAGCACAATGGGGTAGCTATGTGCAAGACCACAAACCCGATGCAAAACTTGAGTCCAGGGTTGACAAATCTAAAATGTAGTCGCGTGATCGTCAAAGAGATGAAAAAGGTCAGAAAGATCAACCCAGGGAGAGCAGGGGAAGCAATCGAACCAGTAGGTTCCGAAGCAAGTATAATAGTTACACTCCTTTGACAGGTGACCAAGAAGACATACTTTCTGTAGTGGAAGATAAAGAACTCACCAAGTACCCTCAACAGCAATCATCTAATGCTAGAAAAGACACGATGAAATATCACGGGCACGACACCTCCAAGTGCTATCAGTTACGTGATCACATTGAAATCTCATTAGGGATGGGCACCCTAAGGATTTCACCCTGAAAGAGGACAAACATGGTGATCGCCAAGACAGCCACCGAGGAAGTGGGCAAGAAAGAAAGAGCCCAAGGAAGAGTAGCCTAGGTGCTGCGATAAACACCATTTTCGGCGGACCCCACACCGGTTGAAGCAATAGGGAAAGGATGTCGAAAGTCCGAGAGGTTATGTATGAGAACAGAGATACATGGGTGAATTCTGTACAGAGAAGCCATAAGAGGGGAAAGGAAGGTTGTTGATGGTGATTTTTGGATTACCATGCGTCCAACAATAATATCACGTTAATAAAAACAATAATGTAATTAAAGCATGCAAAACGCAGGTTTTACGTGGAAAACCCTAAAAACGGGAAAAAACCATAACGCCCCTTGAGGGCAGGAGAAATAATACTATGATTTGCTTTAGGTTACATTTTTGATGTTTGTTTCTTCTCTTATACAATATCTCTCAATTCTCTAGAATCCGGACCCCTCTCTCGTTAGCTATGTGGTCCTATTTATATCAAGTAGATTAGAGTTCTCTGTTGTCATCGCCGTGTAGGTGGTAGACTTCCCAAATAGAATCGTTTTAGGATTCCAGTTGTGTGGGTTGGTTAGGATTTGTTTTCAGTTTAATGTCTATCTTTTTGGACGCTTTCGGTCTTTTCCTATTTAGACTTCTCTGGAGGGGAAATATGAGTATTTCCTTATTAGGGTGCAACTCGAGAAACCTTGTACTTGGATGAATCCTTGCTCGACAAGGTTTATTTTACTTTGCCGTGTTGGCCGAGTAAGTCTTGGCGAGTGAAGGTTTTTTGGCGAGCAAGATCCTAGCTTTCTTTGGTTTAAGCTAACTGGCGAATATAGTTTTGGTTTCTGTCGATATCGATGATGTGGCAAACAGTCAAAGCTTCCTTTGTTGACTAGTTGACAAGTGACGTGGCTTTATTATTCCATTCTTTCCTGCTCATATTGTTGACGTCTCTTAGTTGAAAATATATATACAACAATACCCCCATAAATACTTTGAACCGAATAAGGAAACATACCTCTTTGTTCTTTTGTTTCTACGAGCAGTATTTATAACTATACTGTGTTGGGAAAATCCATTTGAAAATTCTTTCTCGCCTTTTCTATTTATTACCTCTTTGTCAATGTGTCTTTTGAGTGTTGATCTCAATGGTCGGTAGCTTCCACATCAAGCTTTTAATTCTTAGCCACAAGTTTTTTAAAGACTGCATCTGACTTGACAGAGTGAGGTGATGCTCTGACTACAGGGTGTTCCCTAGGATGCCACATGTTCATCTTTTGGTGGGTAACTTGGTCATCGCCCTATGCATTGGCGGTTTACATTATCACGCCCAAATTTGATTTTGGAATTTCGAAAACTTTGTCCCTTTTAATGCGTCGTATCGTTTCACTTGCCCACTTCCACTCTTTGGTAAACTTGGCTTTCTCTCTTCTTTTCTAGAATCTTCAAAATCTTCATATTGTAGACTTCGTAATTCTTTGTCTCCCTGGATCGAGACTTCCTGCATTTCCATTTCTCTTGCTTCTGCGCTCTTCGATTATCAGATAGTTCGAAGCTTTCACTTTCGGTCTTTCAATTGCTTTTCTTAACCCTTCACGTGACCTCCATTGTTAGGGTTTTATTCTGGTGAGTTTTCATGGACCCATTTCAGCGTTCTTTGCTTTTTATACAAATGATGCGGGCCCTAGAGCTTGGTGATAGAAACATTACGGATAAGATCAAATTGTTGATTCATAATTTTAATCCAAGCTTTCCTGTTCCTGTTTCATTTTATATCCCCACTGTTCATGAAACCAGTGATTCTAATGTATCTCCTACTTCCTCTTATGATAGTGATTCTATAGAGATGACGAAATATTCAAAAGCTAGTGGCAGTAAGTGAAAAGCGTCTAGGGTTCCCAGAGAATCCCTGACTGGTGCTCAGACGATAGTGGATTCTAACGTTGCAGACCATAAAAGTGATAGATTACACTTCTCCTTTGAACGTTCGAGCTCTTTCGATTGCAAGGTAAACGTTGTTGGCGAGCAACAACTTCAAAAATATAAGAGACGATTTGATATTCCTAATACCGTTCATTTGATACTTCCTAGCGAGCGAGCTGTAAGGAATCCCCCTCAAAATGCCGTCGCCATTTATGGTTCGATGCTTAGCTGTGGGGTTACTCTTCGCCTTTAGCCTTTTATAACCAGGTTCCTCGCTGATGCCAAACTTGCACCTGTGTAGTTGGCTCTAAACAGCTACATGATTTTGATGTGTATGTGTTTGATGTGGAAGATGAAAGGTTATGGGACCTTTTCTCCTCGTGAGATTTGTCATCTATACACATTGAGACAATTGGGTTATGGTGGCACTTACTTCCTCCTCTCTACGGCTGTGGAGAATTGGATTCTAGAAGGCGTGGTGAACGAGGGTACAGTGGAAGTCACAGATGATGAAAATAAGAAGGGTTTCATTTTGGGTTCCCCTACTTCAAACAAATGTTGGAAAAATAGTTGGTTTTTCATCAGTGGTGCTTGGGGTAGAAATGCTCCAGCCAGTGTTCGTCGGAACTTTCCATTGAGAAAAGTTTTGAGACACTTTACTTCTCCTAACTCTTGGTCAAAGGCGTTACCTGTTCTGTTGGACGATGAGATTTCCCATCTTGCGGCTGCCACTGATACTCGCTTTTTCGGTCGCTAAGAAATCGCGGGGATCAAAAGGTTGTTTCATTTAAAAGAGGTTTTCCTACGCAATGTGCTCTAAACTATCAAAACACTAGTAAAGCGGCAAGCGAGGGTATCATTCCGCAGGAAGGTGTGATTCATCAACTTTTTCAAGTTTTAGTGATTATTGTAAGCATGTAAATAGAATGTGGAAATGTGAAAATGATGTGTGTGAAATGTCTGTACAATGCAGTGTGTGTGTGTGTAGAGAATGGAAATGAAAATAAATAAAAACAAAGAGAATAAATGGTGGATAGGAGAGATACGTGAAAATGGTCACACAAGGTTCAACAAATTCACCATACATAAGTGCACAAATAGTTGGTTGTTAAGCATTAAACACATCCAATTTTCGTAAAGGGTTCGTTTTTGCCTTGATCCGATTTATACCCATTCATAGAGCTAACGGTTGAAGAGTGTGCTGAGAGCCTCTTTTACACGAAACCGCAACTAACATTTGTGAACACATTCTATAAATCGGTGCTAAATTGAGTCCCAATATTAACACGCTAATGTAAAATGGCAATGTTAGGTACAATGAATGTCGAAAGAGTGATTGTATCTCCAACCATAACTCACCTAGAGCCCATGGCGTGAGAGATAGCCAAAGACCAATAATTGTAACTCTGACCATGACTCACCTAGAGCTTCTAGAATGAGAAATAGCTAAAGTCTAGTTGTTTACAAGAACAATGAACCAAACCCTTTTAATATGGCAATTTATAGGTTCACCCATCCTTCTTAGCTAATTAGCCAAGACTATGCCCGGAGAGCCCTTCCAAAGGCACAATCCTAACTCTAAGTCACTCAAACCCATCCATACAAGTTAATTTCAACCTTCCGTCAACATACAAACACAAAATGAGATATTTGATTACAACTACTCCTAAATTACATTAATCTACTCCTAATCCCATCCATGAATACATATTAATTTCCAATCATCCATAAACATACATTTCAAGATAAGAGATATATTCAATAACAATCAAGAATGAATCAAAACACAAATTGGATATAAAAATAACCATCACATATATTGAGCACAAAATAGGTTTACAAATATTTCCAAGTGGGGATTACACATTCAAGAAAACAAGAAATACATAGAGAGTGAGAAATAGATACAACCCTTGAAGAAAACCTCCTCTAAGATCTCCTTCCTTTGCTAGCTCGAAATTGGCCAAAGCCCACTCCTATCTCTATGCAATGTACTCCTAAATGTGGTGGAGGATGGGTAGAAGATGAAATGGAAGGCATCCATGGAGGAAAAACCTCCATGGATATCCTTGAAAGCTTCTCTCTCTCTCTTTTGGTGTGGAAGAAGATGAAGAAAAAGAAGTGTGGTGTGTGGATTCTGTTGGAGAGAAGAGAAGAAGGTGTTTAAATAGTGTGGAAAGGTTAGGGCTGAAAGCTGGGTGACAGGACAAGATTGCTCTTTAATTTTCAAGTAAAAAACGACTTTTTGAAATGGATCAGTGGCCTGACTGCTATTTGAAGTAGCCGTTATAACCTGACAGCATTTCAACATTTCAGCATCGCGCACTGTTACAGAAATAGACATAACTTCATGAAAACTCGGAATCACGATTTGTAAAATGTTCTGAAAACTAGACTTCCGGTGCTTTCCGAATATATAAAGATATCAATGTGGTTTGATTTGAGGAGGGAGATATGACTTTCCAAAGTTGGGTGTTCTGCATGAGCATATACAATTTCAGCCCTTTTTGGCTCATTTTACCTCCTAAACTAATCTTTAAGATCAAAACCTTGTTTTAGGGAATATAGACCTACACAAGGCTAAAAAAAAAACATTATATACAAAAATATGCTTGAAAACGATATAAACGATCAGAAATGGGGGACCTAAAATAGTTATAAAATAGTTCGATCAGCCACTGTGCTTCCTTTGGCTGAAAGATGGCAGCCTTTTCTACTGGATAAGGAGAAGATGATCAAAAAGAAGCTTTTTCCCCGTCTACATGCTCGACTCAAGCGCTGTAAGTTTCCTCATTGATATCTCTTGTCTTCGTTTTCATCATCGCTGGTTTGTGTTGGTAATGCTTTGTTCTTTTTTATAATGAGTGATATCGATGTGGTCTGCGACTTAGCGGCCCGAGCGATGAAGAATTTTAAGGCTGCTAGCTAAAGTCACGCCGTTGAACTGGTTAAGGAAGGAATTACAGCCTTGGATAACGATGATTCTACTAACAGTGAGGACGCAGACGATGGTCCTGAGCAGCATGTTGAAACTAATCCCAACAAGGGAGTCAAGAGATCGCCATGAGACGCACACCCAATCAAAAAGGCAAAGAAAAGGTTGGCACTTCGTGGGCAATTGAGGATATCTCTATTTTTGACGTTAATGTTCCGGAAACCCCCGAAGATCTTGCGAGTGACTTGAATATGAGAATTAGTCGGGGGAAATAGGTAGTCGAAGGTACTCCTGAGCACGCCACTCGTCCTACAAAAATGGCATCGAGGGTGGTTCAATATGTGATTTCCTCAGATGAGGAGGGCAATGACGAACCTGAATTGGTTGGACTACTCTGATTGATGGAGTTACTTCAGAGATTCCCCCTACTGGGCCAGGGTTGCCCATTCAACTCCTTTTTCAGAAAATGTCGGTGACCTGTCTGTCTCCACTTCTACTCTTCAAGATCCAAATGTCTATACTTCTACTTCGCCAGATCTAAACATTTCTACTTTAGCTCCACTAGAACCAAACATCTTTGCTTCTACTCCATCAGATTCGCCCATTTAATCGGCGAACGTTGTTGAGCCGGATAGTGTTGCTTGCACAGATTTGCCTAGACTGTCTGCACCGACGGTAGGTCCGGGGGGTGTATATGAAGAGCCTTCTGCTGCCTCGACTGAAGCAGGCGAAGCCTCTAGCTTTGTATACCTTTTAGATTTCTCTACCACTGAGATCTTATTGCATCTGATCTAGAACGGTGTTTACGTTGGGCAAGTTTGGGAGCATGTGAAGAGCAAATCTTGTAACAAAAAGATGGAATTCTTTTTTTAACTGTTATTCGTTAGTGAGTCTCTAACTTGTGTTTTATCCTTAATCAGCTCCTTTCCTAACGTGCGTTTTCCTTTTCGTTTTGTTCAGTTGATGTCTGAGATGGCTGATAATTACAGGCACAGAAATGCAGTTTCTTTAGAAAACAGGCGCCTACGAGAACAAATATCCTGCCTGGCAGCTGAGAAGTTGAGTATTAAAGAATCGTTCTTGCAACAGCTTGCTCAGATGAGAGAATTTACTGATGGGTTTTTGACTTCCTGACTGGCTACTGATGAAAATATGTTCTTGGTCAAAAAGGAAATTGGGGTTTTGAGGGATCAGTTGTCTGTGAGCTAGGATTCCCTTATGGCCAGCATGGAAGTAGAAAAATTGGCTGAAGAGGCCAGGGAAAAGGCTGAGCGAGAATCAGATGATCTACGAAATCAACAGGCGTCGAGTGAAGCCATCTTTAGGGACTTGAAGGATGAGCTTAAGGTTCAGGCCGTTGATCGATTCAAGAGATCCCTTGCTTATGATGCACTCCTTTTACGGGAATTCAAGCGAGGATAAGACAGTCAAAGAAATTCTTTGCGATGAAGGACCACTCGAATGAGAAGGCTTTGAAGCCCACTGGTGTTATATAAAGACCTTGCCTCATCCAATGCACCTTAAAGTCCCTGCAAAACATGTGTTCAACACATATTATTCTGGGAGAAATGGAGTTTTACCAGTACTGGTGGTAAGCCAGATTTGGGACCTCTTCCTGGTCGAGACTACGAGCCTTTCATGCCGGTGGATAATGAGGAGATTGTCTGGCCATCAGAGGATAAGGTCGAAGATGAAGAAGGCAGCAGTGATGTCCGCCCATCGGATACTTGAATTTTTATGTTTATCCTTCTGTGATTTTCCCCTATTTTATTTTATGAAAATGTACATTTATCGTTTATTTATATAATCAGCTACCTTTTATTTGACTTATGGAGTGACTTTGATGAAGGCCTACATTCTCTTTTGTTATTCAGCTGTCATTGCTGAGTTTCTGGTTAGGGCTTGATTCCCTTTTACTATTCAGCTACCATTACTGAGTTTTTGGTTTACTCAATGTTTGTCAAGACGTATCTAACCATACACCAAATCTTTAAGCATACTATTGGGACGTCTCCTACTTTTTCTTATATCGTTATAACTGCTAGTTGTTCAACCCCCAACGCTTCTTTATGAATATATTTTTTAAGTGCTGCTTCTAAGTGATTTATTTGCATCTCTGTGGGTTATGCTTTGCCAGTGGTGGTGAGCATCAGCTGGTCTTATAGCATCTTTCAAGCTCAAGGTGTTATGACGTAATCCTCTTACCCTGCTATACTGGAGAATACTCCATTCACTCTTTTATGTTGCTGAGAGTTTTCGTTTTATTCTCATGCAGTGGCGAACATCTTTTATGACTGAATGTGTTACTTTGATTTTTTGAGGGTAGTACTTCAGTAAGAGGTTACTCTATTGAGCGTCTCGAGCTTTTTAGTAGGAAATTATTCTTTGATAAATATCTCAAGTACTTTAGTAATAAATTACTCTTTATTGAATATCTCGAGTACTTCAATAATAAATTACTCTTTATTGAATATATCCTGCAACTTTGATAATGATTAAAAAAGGAAAATGTCGAAAGAAATTCTAAAAAAGCGAAAAGCAAACTTTAAAGGATGAGTTCTCAGGGGTAGTATATCTTCTGATATTGTGCATTGCATGGTTGAGGAAGCTTGTTGGCCCCCACTCGTGCGATGCGATACGTTCCATGCCCTGAAATACCGGTAACATGATACAACCCTTCCCATTTATCTGTGAGTCATCATGTGGCTTTGTCTTTGGTTCCTAGGGACACTCTTTTCAGCACTAGGTCGTCGAGTGCGAATCTTCTTAGGCGTACATGTGAATTGTAATACCTGGTAGCCTTTTGTTGATAAGCTGTGTTCCTTATTTAAGTGTGCTCCCTTTTTTCTTCTAGCTTATCTAAACTGTATTTCAGTATACCAATATTGAGTTGAGGTTGAAAGAGTTGTACTCTTGGCGAGGAGAACACTGTTTCTACTAGAATGACAGCTTCGGCTCCGAAAGCTATTAAGTAAGGTGTCTCACCAGTTGAGCTTCTTTCTGTCGTTCCATAAGCCCATATCACCTGTGGTAATTTTTCTGCCCAGTTTCCTTTCTTAATGGCGAGTTTGGCTTTCAGATTATGCTTGATTATCTTGTTCACTACTTTCATTTGTCCATTCGTCTGTGGATAAGCCGGAGAAGCATAATAATTGTTGATCCTGTATTTCTTGCATATTTCCCTGAACTTTTTGTTGTCAAATTGCGTCCCATTGTCAGTGATGATGATGTTTGGTATTCCGAACCTCTACAAGATATTTTTCTTCTTGAAATTGGTGGTGTTTGCTTATGTTATGTGTACCAATGGTTCATCTTCCACCCATTTTGTGAAATAATCCACATCCACAATAGCTTGCTTTGCTCCTCCGACGGCTGTGGGCATTGGGCCAATGAGGTCAATTCCCCACATGACGAATTGCCAAGGGGAAGTGATACTCAGCAAGTGTTCAGGTGGTTGTCGGATGTTATTTGCAACTTTCTGACATGCTTCGCACCTTGCTGTTGTTCTCTTTGCATTGGTGAACAGGTTGGCCAATAAAATCCTTGCCTTAATGCTTTATGGGCCAGGCTTATACCCCTAGTATGGTTTCCTCAGCTTCCACTGTGTATGTCATTTAAGATCCCTTCATATTCTTCAGGTTCGACATACCTCTACAACACTCTTGAATAACCCCTTCTGTATAATTCTCCATTGAGAACTGAATACCTTGTAGCTTTGTATTCCAGTGGTTTTGCTTCTAATGGGTTGCCTGGAAAAGTGTCATTGATAAGGTATTCTTTTATTGGTGTCGTTCAATTGTCTGACCTAATTTCGATTACTCCAACTTCTTTTTGCTCGGCTATGCTTGGTTACGGCAGATGAGCCATAAGAACAATTCTTGGCCAAATATTGACTGTGGCTGAAGCTAGTTTGGCTAGATCATCTACCTGTTCATTCTTTTTTCTTGGGATTTGTACGATCCTGAATTCTTTGAACTGTCACAATAATCCCTTTTTTAACTCTAGGTAGGTGATCATGCTTTCATCTCTCGCCTGATATTCATCCAGCACTTGATTAACAATGACTTAGGAATCGCTGAAAATTTCTACCTCGTCGGCTCCTAAGGCTGTGCATACCCTCAAAACTACTATTAGTGCTTCGTATTCTGCTTGGTTGTTGGTGGCTTTGAAATCAAAACGCAAGGCACATTCCACTGAATCTTCTTCTGAGGCTCAACCACTATCCCTGCCCCGCTGCTGTGCGTATTTGATGATCCGTCGACATGAAGTTGCCATTTGAAGCGTTTCTTTATTTGCTCTGTTATTATCTACGTTGCTTCTAAGTCTGGTTTGGTGAATTCTGCGACAAAGTTTACCACCGCATGGCCTTTGATTGATGTTCTTGAGAGGTATTCGATGTCGAATTCAGTCAGTTCAATCGCCCATTTAGTTAGCCTGCCAGACACTTTTGGCTTCTGTAAGATTAGTTTGAGCGGGCAATTTATGTATACTCCGATCTTGTGGGCTTGGAAATAAGGTCTCAGTTTTCTTATTGCCGTTATTAGGGCGAACACCATCTTCTCCGCAGGCGAATACCTAGTCTCGGCAGGTAACAAAGCCTTGCTTGTGTAGTACACTGGTTTTTGGATTCCGTTTTCTTATCTGATTAGTACAGAGCTTGTGGCTACCTTTGTGAGATAGGTACTTGTACAGTGTTTCTCCACAAAGTGGTTTTGATAGCAGTGGTGCCTGTCCGAGGTAATCTTTTAACGCTTGAAAAGCTAGTTCACAATCTTCGTTCCATTTGACCCCTTTACCTTTTTTAAGAGCCCTGAAAAACAGAAAACGTTTGTTAGTTGATTTTGATATGAACCTGTTTAGTGATGCCAAACACCCGGTGAGTATCTGGATATCCTTCAAAGTTTTTGGTGAAACCATATCAGCTAACGCCTGGATCTTATCAAGGTTCACTTCTATTCCTCTTTGGTGCACTTGATATTTGAGGAACTTGTCGGATGGTACGCCAAATACACACTTGGCAGGATTCAACTTCATGCCATACTTGGTTAATACGTCGAAAGTCTCCCTTAAGTCGCTTGCGTGCCTGTTGACGGTGACACTCTTTGTTAGCATGTCGTCAACATATACTTCCATATTCCTTCCTATTTGGTTGGCGAACATTTTATTGACTAGCCGTTGATATGTTGCCCTAGCATTCTTAAGGTCGAATGGTATGACTGTGTAGTAGTATAATCTTTGATCAGTAGTGAATGCTGTTTTATTTTCATTCGGTTCATGCATCTGGATTTGATTGTATCCTGAATATGGGTCCATGAAGCCCAAAAGCTCGTGTTCGGTAGTTGCGTCAACCAATTGGTCGATCCTTGGTAATGGGAAGCTGTTTTTGGGACAAGCTTTATTTAGGTCAGTAAAGTCCACACATATCCTCCATTAATTGTTCTTCTTTTTTACGAGGACAACGTTCACCACCCATTCTGGGTACTTGGCTTTTCTTATCGACCCTGTTGGGAGTAGAGGTGGCCATGGTTTCGGTTAAACCGACGATTTTCCCCGCGGTTAAACCGACGGTTTTACCTGCGGTTTAACCGAAACTGTACTTCTAAAAACCACCCCGAAACTGAAACTGAAACCGGAACCGGCGGTTTTAAAACCGGTTGAATAGGTTACGGTTTCGGTTTGGGTACTTCCAAAAACCGCCAAAAATCGACTGTTTTAACCGCAGTTAAACCGCCGGTTTTTTTTATAAAAAAAATTAAAAAATATCGACTAATCAGAAGCTGACACGTGACATTTTTTTTTGAATTTTTTTTTTGAAAAACCGAAACCGAACCAAAACTGAACCCAAAATCGTCGGTTTTTAAACCGAAACCGAAACTGAAACTGAAACTGAAACTGTAAAACCGTCGGTTAGAAACCGTGTACCAAACCGGTTTTTCGGTTACGGTTTCGGTTTTGGGTGGCCACGGAATCGAAACTGACGGTTTCAAACCGAAACCGAACAGAAACCGAACCGTGGCCACCACTAGTTGCGAGTAACTTAGCTACTTCTTCCCTTATGGCTACGCTTCTCTCCTGATTGAAGCTCCTCATATTTTGTATTACTGGTTTGATTTTGTCATCTATAGCCATATAGTGTGAAATCACATTCCTATTAATCTTAGGCATATCTTCGTGACTCTAGGCAAAGATTTCTTTATATTCTCTTAAGAGGTCTACTATGCCTGTATTGACTGGTTCGCCAACCTCACCCCAATTTTAGCGGTCCTGCCAGGTTTTCCTTCGGTTAAGATGATTGACTCAGTTGGTTCTTTTTTTTCCCCGTTTGTCTTGTCCCTTGGATTGAGTTTGAATTCCCTTTGTATCTCTTATTGTTCAGTTTGGCTAAGTTTGAATACACTTGGTAATACACTTAGTGTTTCCACCCTAACTCTGTCCCTAAAGACTGATAGGTTCACTCGGCGAGCCATCTCTTGCGATTCCCTTAGCTCTCTAATCCCAAATTATGTTCGGAATTTTACTTTTAATGCTTATGTTGATGTGACTGCTCAAGCCTTGTTCAAGAATGGTCTGCCGATAAGTGCATTGTAAAGCCAGTTGTGGACGTCGACGACAACGAAGTCCAACATAATTGTTCTCCAGTAAGGTGATGTGCCGAATCTCACTAGCAGTTTCACAGTTCCCAAGATCCTTACTTTTGCGCCTCTAAACCCTTTTAATGGCACATGGAATGGCTCTAAGTCTTTCCTGTCCAGCCACAACTCATCATATACCTTGGCGCTCAAGATGTCAGCTGAGCTCCCATTGTCTATCATTACCCGGAGTATGTCTCTGTAGGCTATTTGGACTCCTACTACGATTGCATCGTTGGGTTTTGCATCAATTTCTTTTGAATCCTCGGCCGTGAAGACTATCGGATCCTATCCTTCCTTGCTTTTCTTAGCGCTCTTTTGTATAGAGTTTACTTCCATATTTCCATTTTCATTCATCACTTCTCGAACTTCAGACATTCTCTCCCTGTTGCTATGACCAATATAGGATCCGCCGAATATAGTATTTAATCAGGCACCCGGGCTGCTCTTTCTTGGAGTCTTTTTCTCTTGCCCACTCCTTCGGTGGTTGTCTTGGCGACCACCATGTTTATCTCCTCTCAAGGTGAAGTCTTTAAGGTGTCCATCTCTGATCAGACTTTCTATATGGTCACGTAGCTTGAAGCATTTGGAGGTGTCATGTCTGTGGTCTTTGTGGAAGCGACAGTATTTCGTTGTGTCCATTCTAGCATTGGCCGATTATTGTCGAGGGTATTTGGCGAGCCCTTTATCTTTTACTACAGAATGGATGTCTTTTTGGTTGCTCGTCAAGGGGGTGTAGCTGTTATGCCTGTTTCGGAAACCACGGTCCGATTGTTCTGATTGCTCCCTTGGCTTTCCTTGGGTTGATCTCTCCGACGGTCACGCTACTGCGGTTTCATTTTTTTTGTTTCTAGATTCTGGTTTTACCTCTTTGTTTATGGCCATGTATATAGCTACCTTCATGTGCCACCTCTTTTTCCTCAGCTAATGCGTAGTCACCGGCTATATCCATTATCTCCTCTTAATTTTTGGCCGGTCCTTTCGTAAGTCAAAAGACAATCGACTGCTTTGCAACCCATTGGTGAAAGCGGCTATGACAACTGCATCACTAGTGTTTTCAATTTGAGCGACTTCCGTGTCGGATTTTGTCAGGTACTTTTTAAGGGACTCTCTTCTTTCCTGTTTTAGACTTGAAAGGTGAGCGAGTGACTTCCTCCTTTGCACGCTTCCTATGAATTATCTTACGAATGCTTTGCTAAAGCCTGAAAAGTTTCTTACGCTTCTAGATGGGAGCCATCCAAACTATTTAGACGCGAGATCTTCGAAGGTTTGTGGAAAGGTTAGACATAAGAGTCTATCGTTAACCGCGTATTGTGCCATGACGTTATGGAATTGCCTGACATGCTCATTCGGGTCTCTGGTTTCCTTGTATTGCTTAATGGTAGGAATCCTAAACCTCTCTGGGAATTGGGTGCGGGCGATCTGAACAATAAAAGGATTATCTGATTCCTCATCCGATGAGGCATTGGGCTCATATCTCCGAGCCATTGTTGAGACCTTCTTTGACAATTCTTGAAGGGTAATGGTTCAATGACCCATGGGTTCTTCTCCTGGGCCAAATTGGCTCTTAATAGTCATCTTTCAGTAGGTGTTTTCCTGGCTATATCCACATCCTCCAGACTTCTGATTATTTATGCTTTTAGATCTTTTCTGTCTTCCCTTTATGGACCGCAAGCTCTTTTTCGGGTGAGGTCTTTTGTCTTCAGATGATACAGATTGATGCCTCTAGTGTGTCTTTTAGTGTGCATCGTTACAGATTGCTCTATGCGTTCAACCATGGATTCGCCTCTCCGGTGATTCTACTTCGACCAACAAGTCCCTTATTTACTCTCGTCTCTTCCTTTCAATGGCTTCAAGATTGTCTTAAGGGCTTCCCTCCACTGACAACTTTGCTTGGGCATCCGGGGTTGCGATATGAAACTTCGACCGCAACCTTCCTGGTGGATGATTCCTGGGTGTACTTGTCGTCAGGTCGTAGGGAGAAGAAATCCCTAAGTCGATAGGGAGAATGAGTCCTAACTTTTTGGCTTCACTGACCATGTTGATCAAGGCAGTTTAGAAGTGCTGTAGGGTTCCTAGGTCGACCACTTTTGTTTTTGGTGCCACTATCGACTGCTCCTCTGTCGTCATTGTTTCGCCCTCAACCAATCCGGCTGTTTCAAGATTCTGACATTGGTTATTACCGCTGGAGTTTCCATCTTTGTCACTGGCGTTACTTATGTTTCCTAGGTCTGTTTGTGAGTTCTCCTCGAAATTCTTTTCTTATTCCCTCTCCTTCTAGCACCAATTATTAACAGTGATTTCTGGATTGCCACCCGTCCAACATTAATATCACGTTAATAAAAGAGATAGTGTAAGCAAAAGCATGCAAAACACAAGTTTTACGTGGAAAACCCTAAAAAGGGGAAATAACCACTTTTGGTTACACTTTTGAGGTTTGTTTCTTCTCTTATACAATATCTCTCAATTCTTTAGAATCTGGACCCCTCAATTGTTAACTATGTGGTTTTATTTATATCAAGCAGATTGGGGTTATCACCTTGTAAGTGGCGAACTTCCCAAATAGAATCCTTTTAGGATTCCAGTTGTGCGGGCTGGTTAGGATTTGTTTCCATTTTAATGTCTATCTTTTTGGTTGCTTTTGGTCTTTTCCTATTTAGACTTCTTTGGATGGAAAATATGACTATTTCCTTATTATGGTGTAACTCATGAAATCTTGTACTTGGATGACTCCTTGCTTGACAAGGTTTACTTTAACTTTGCTGTGTTGGCGAGTGAAGGTTTTTGGTGAGTGAAGGTTTTTCAGAGAGCAAGATCCTGGCTTTTTTTGGTTTAAGCTATCTGGCAAATGCAGTTTTGGTTTCTGTCAATATCGATGACATGGCAAATGGTCAAATCTTCCTTTGTTGATTAGTTGACAAGTGACGAGGCTTTATTATTCCATTCTTTCTTACTCATATTGCTGATGTGTCTCTTAGTTGAAAATATACATTCAGCAATACCCCCATAAATACTTCGAGTGGAATAAGGAAACGGACCTCTTTGTTCTTTTGTTTTAGTGAGTAGTATTTATAACTATACTATGTTGGGAAAATCCATTTGAAAATTCTTTCCCTCATTTTCTATTTACTACCTTTTTGTCCACGTGTCTTTTGAGTGTTGATCTTAATGGTCAGAAGCTTCCACAACAAGCTTTTAATTCTTAGCCACACGTTTTTCAAAGACTGCGTTTGACTTGACACAGTGAGGTGACGCTCTGACTGCAGGGTGTTCCCTAGGATGCCACGCGTTCATCTTTTGGTGGGTAACTTGGTCACTGCCCTGTTCAATGGCGGTTTACATTATCAAGCCCGAAATTGATTTTTGAATTTCGAAAACTTTGTCCATTTTAAGGCGCCGTATCGTTTCTTTTGCCCACTTCCACTCTTTGGTAAACTTGGCTCTGTCTCTTTTTCTTAATCTTCAAAATCTTCATATTGCAGACTTCGTATTTCTTCGTCTCCCTGGATCGAGACTTCCTGCATTTCCATTTCTCTTGCCTCTGCGCTCTTTGATTATCAAAAGGTTCGAAGCTTTCACTTGCGGTCTTTAAATTGCTTTTCTTGACCCTCTGCTTGACCTCCATTGTTAAGGTTTTATTTTGGTGAGTTTTCATGGACCCATTTCTGCGTTCTTTGCTTTTTTTTTTTTTTTCAAATGATGCGAGCCTTAGAGCTTGGTGATAGAAACACGCGGATAAGATCAAATCGTTGATTCGCAATTTTAATCCAAGCTTTCCTATTCCTATTTCATTTTGTATCCCCACTCTTCATGAAACCAGTGATCCTAATGTATCTCCCCCTTCGTCTTATGATAGTTATTCTTTAGAGATGACGAAATCTTCAAAAACAAGTGGCAGTAAGTGAAAACCGTCTAGGGTTCCTAGAGAATCCCTGAGTAGTGCTTAGACGATAGTGGATTCTAACGTTAAAGACCATCAAAGTGATAGATTACAATTCTCTTTTGAACGTTCGAGCTCTTTCCATTGCTAGGTAAATGTTGTTGGCGAGCAACAACTTCAAAAATATAAGAGACAATTTGATATTCCTGATACCGTTCATTTGATACTTCCTAGCGAGCGAGTTGTATGTAATCTCCCTTAAAACGCCGTCGCCTTATGTGGTTCGATGCTCAGCTGTGGGGTTACTTTTCCCCTTCAGCCTTTTATAACCAGTTTCCTCGCTGATGCCAAACTTGCACCCGTGCAGTTGACTCTAAACAACTCCAGGATTTTGATGTGTATATGTTTGATATGGACGATGAAAGGTTACGGGCCTCCTTCTCCCCGTGAGATTCGTCATTTGTACACATTGAGGCAATCGGGCTATGGTGGTACTTACTTTCTCCTCTCTTCGGTTGTGGCGAATTGGATTCCTTAAGGCATGGTGAGCAAGGGTATAGTAGAAGTCACAAATGATGAAAAGAAGAAGGGTTTCGTTTGGGGTTCCATTACTTCAAACAAATGTTGGAAAAATAGTTGGTTTTTCGTCAGTAGAGCTTAGGGTAGAAATGTTCTAGCCAGTGTTTGCCGAAACTTTCGAGAGAGAAAAGTTCCAAGACACTTTACTTCTCCTGGCACTTGGTCAAAGGCGTTACCTGTTCTGTTGGACAATGAGATTTCCCATCTTGTGGCTGCTGCTGCTGCTGCGTTTCCTTTGGCTGAAAGAGGGCAGCCTTTTCTACTGGATGAGGAGAAGATGATCAAAGAGAAGTTTTTCCCCCATCTACATGCTCGAATCAAGCGTTGTAAGAGACTCGTTTTTTTTCCTGTTTTATACTTGAAAGGTGGGTGATCGACTTCCTCTTCTGCACGCTTCCTATGAATTTTCTTGCCTAAAAAGTTTCTTACGCTTCTGAGTGGGAGCCGTCCAAACCATTTAGACGAGAGATCTCCAAAGGTTTGTGGAAAGGTTAGACATAAGAGTCCATCGTTAATCGCGTTTTGTGCCATGACGTTACGGAATTGCCTGACATGCTCCTTCGAGTCTCTGGTTTCCTTGTATTGCTCGATAGTAGGCATCCTAAACCTCTCTGGGAATTGGGTGCGGGCGATCTGAACAATAAAAGGATTGTATGATCCCTCGTCCGATGAGGCATTGGGCTCATATCTCCGAGCCATTGTTGAGACCGTCTTTGAGAATTCTTGAAGGGTAATGGTTCAGTGACCCGTGGGTTCTTCTCCTGGGCCGAACTAGCTCTTAATGGTCATCTTTCGGTAACTGTTTTCCTGGCTATATCCGCTTCCTCTGGACTTCTGATTGTCTATGCTTTCAGATCTTCTCTGTTTTCCTTTTTTGGACCGCAAGCTCTTTTTCGGGCGAGGTCTTTTGTCTTTAGAAGAAACAGATTGATGCCTCCAGTGTGTCTTTTGGTGTGCATCGTTAGGGATTGCTCCATGCGTTTGACCATGGATTCGCCTCTCTGGTGATTCTCCTTTGACCAACAAGTCCCTTATTTGCTCTCGTCTCTTCCTTTCAATGGCTTCAAGATTGTCTCAGGTGGTTCCCTCCGCTGATAAGCTTGCTTGAGCATCCGGGGTTGCGATATGAAACTCCGACTGCATCCTTCCAGGTGGTTGATTCCTGGGTGTATTTGTCGTTAGGTCGTAGGGAGAAGAAATCACTAAGTCGATGGGGAGTGCGAGTCCCAACTTTTTGGCTTCGCTGACCATGTTGATCAATACGGTTTGGAAGTGCTGCAGGGTTCTTAGGTCGACTACTCCCTTGTCATCATTGTTTCGCCCCCAACCAATCCGGCTGTTTTAGGATCTGACGTTGGTTATCACCGCTAGAGTTTCTGTCTTGGTCGCTAGCATTGCTCATGTTTCCTAGGTCTATTTGTAAGGGTTCCTCAAAGTTCTTGTCCTATTTCTTCTCTTTCTAGCGTCTATTGTTGACGATGATTTTGGGATTGCCCACGCATCCAACAATAATATCACGTTAATAAAAGCAATAATGTAAGTAAAAGTATGCAAAACACAGGTTTTGTGTGGAAAACCCTAAAAACGGGAAAAAACCACGACGCCCCTTGAGGGTAGGAGAAATAATACTATGATTTGCTTTAAGTTACACTTTTGATGTTTGTTTCTTCTCTCATACAATATCTCTCAATTCTCTAGAATCTGGACCCTTCTCTCGTTAACTATGTGGTTCTATTTATATCAAGCAAATCAGGGTTCTCTCTTGTCATCGCCGTGTAGGTGGCAGACTTTTTCTGTGCGGGCTGGTTAGGATTTGTTTCTAGTTTAATGTCTATCTTTTTGGACGTTTTCAGTCTTTTCCTATTTAGACTTATCTGGAGGGGAAATATGAGTATTTCCTTATTATGGTGCAACTCGTGAAGCCTTGTACTTGGATGAATCCTTGCTCGACAAGGTTTACTTTAACTTTGCCGTGTTGGCCGAGTAAGTCTTGGCAAGTGAAGGTTTTTGGCGAGTGAAGGTTTTTTGGTGAGCAAGATCATGGCTTTCTTTGGTTTAAGCTATCTTGCGAATACAATTTTGATTTCTATCAATATCGATGATATGGCAAACGGTCAAAGCTTCGTTTGTTGACTAGTTAACAAGTGACATGGCTTTATTATTCCATTCTTTCCTACTCATATTGCTGACGTGTCTCTTAGTTGAAAATATACATATAATAATACCCCTATAAATACTTCAAGCCGAATAAGGAAACGAACCTCTTTGTTCTTTTGTTTCTGCGAGCAGTATTTATAACTATACTGTGTTAGGAAAATCCAATTAAAATTTTTTTCCCGCCTTTTCTATTTATTACCAATTTGTCCACGTGTCTTTTGAGTGTTGATCTCAATGGTCGGAAGCTTCAACATTAAGCTTTTTATTCTTAGCCATAAGTTTTTCAAAGACTATGTCTGACTTGACCCAGTAAGGTTACGCTCTGACTGTAAGGTGTTCACTAGGATGCCATGCGTTCATTTTTTGGTAGGTAACTTAGTCACCGCCCTGTACATTGGTGGTTTACATTATCATGTCCGGATTTGATTTTTGAATTTCGAAAACTTTGTCCCTTTTAATGCGCCGTATCGTTTCACTTGCCCACTTCCACTCTTTAGTAAACTTGGCTCTCTCTCTCTCTCTCTCTCTCTCTCTCTCTCTCTCTTATTCTTCTAGAATCTTCAAAATCTTCATATTTCACAATTAAGATACATGGGTTAATTCCGTACAGAGAAGCCCTAAGAAGGGAAAGGAAGGTTGTGGCCTGATAATTTTCACAATCGAGAATTCAGAGGGGATTGACGTGAAACCCAACGATGCAATCGTAGTGGGAGTTTGAATAGCCCATAGGGATGTTCTTCGAGTATTGATTGATAATGGAACATCAGTTGACATCTTAAGCGCCAGGGTATACAATGAACTACGACTGGATAAAAAAGACTTGGAACCTTTCCACGTACCATTAAATGGGTTTGGAGGCGCAGAGGTGAAATCTCTAGGGATTGTAAAACAACCGGTAAGATTCAGCACAACACCATATCGGAGGATGATCCTGTTAGATTTTGTCATCATCGATATTCACAACTGGCCGTATAATGCACTGCTTGGCTGACCATTCCTGAACAAGGCCTAGGCAGTACATTAACTTATACGCTAAAAGTAAACTTCCCGACAGAATTTGGGATCGGTGAATTTAATGGATCACAAGAAATGGCTCACCGTGCCAACCTGTCAGCTTTTAAAAATAAAACTAGAGCAGAAACGTTGAGCATATGTGAACTTAGCCAAGAGTCACATAAAGAAAACCCCAAGAGTTTTGAACTTGATCTACAGGATAAGGCAGATGAAGAGAAAGAGGAACCAACCGAGCCCCGTCATCCTAGATGAGAAAGAACCTGGTAAAACTGTCAAGATTGGGGCGAGGTTGACCGAGTATGTTAAGGGAAACATAGCAAACTTACTTAGGGAATACAAAGAAATCTTTGCTTGGAGCCATGAAGACATGCCAGGAATCAAAACAAATATAATTTCCCATTATTTGGCCATAGATGAAAAAAGTAAGCCGTTAGTGCAAAAAAAGAGGAGTTTCAATCCAGAAAGAAATGCGGCCATAAGGGATGATGCAACCAAGTCAAGTACCTCGAGTGGGAGGCGAATGTCGTGCTTGTGAAAAAGAAAAATAATAAGTGGAGGATATGCTTAGACTTTACCGACCTGAACAAGGCTTGTCCTAAAGACAACTTTCCATTACCAAGGATCGACTAGTTAGTCGACGTTACAGCTGGGCACGAGCTTCTATGCTTTATGGATGCGTACTTGGGCTATAATCAGATCAAGATGCATAAACCAAATGAAGATAAAACAACGTTCACCACAGACCAAGGACTGTACTGCTACACAGTCATGCCATTCGGCTTAAAAAATGTTGGTGCAACATATCAGCGGTCGGTCAACAGGATGTTCGCCAGCCAAATAAGGAGAAATATAGAAGTGTACATAAATGATATGCTGACGAAGAGAATCACGATCGACAAACATGTGGATGAATTACGAGAAACCTTCAACGTGTTAACCAAGTATGGAATGAAGCTAAACCCCACCAAATGTGTATTCGGTATCCCATCAGGCAAGTTCCTCGGGTATCAGGTGCATCAGAGAGGGATAAAGGTAAACCTGGACAAGATCCATTCACTGGCCAATATGGTTTCCCCAAAGACCTTGAAGGACACTCAAAGCTCACGAGATGTCTGACGTCTTTGAACAGGTTCATATCAAAATCAACGGATAAGTGCTTACCATTTTTCAGAGCTCTCAAGAAAGGTAAAGGGGTCAGAGGGAATGAAGACTGTGAACATGCTTTTTAGGCTTTGAAAGACTACTTAGGCCGAGCACCACTACAGTCAAAACTGCTAGTTGGAGAAACACTATACCTGTACCTGTCGGTTACAGAAGTAGCCACGAGTTCAATATTTGTGAGACAAGAAAAAGGAATCCAGAAGTCGGTGAATTACACAAGCAAAGCACTGCTACCCATTGAGACAAGGTATTCTTCGGCCGAGAAGATAGCGCTCGTACTAGTAATATTAGCAAGGAAACTAAGGCCCTATTTCCAGACCTATAAAATCGAAGTATACACAAACTTCTCTCTCAAGCTAATCTTACAGAAACAAGAGGCGGCAAATTGACCGAATGGGCAATTGAGTTGAGCGAATTCGACATAGGGTAACTCCCAAGAACATCAATAAAGGGCCAAGCAGTTGCCCACTTTCTGGTCGAATTCACTGAACCAGATGTTGAAGTAACAAAGATGATGGTAGAACAAATGAAGAAAATCTTCCAATGGTGACTTCATGTCGATGGATCATCAAACAGGCACGGCAATGCGGCAGGATAGTGGTTTCAACTCCGGAAGGAGATTTAGTCAAGTATGCCTTGCGTTTCGATTTTCAAGCCACCAACAATCAGATCGAGTATGAAGCACTGATAGTAGGGTTGAGAGTATGCATGGCCTTAAGGGCCAAATAAGTAGAGATTTTTAGCGACTCACAAGTCATTGTCAACCAAGTACTAGATAAGTACTCGGTAAGAGATGAAAGCATAATCGCCTCTCTGGAGTTGACAAAATGATTACTGAGACGATTCAAAGAATTCAAAATCGTGCAAACCCCAAGAGAAAAGAATGAGCAAGTCGATGCTTTGGCAAATTAGCCTCAACCACGATTAATATCTAGTTGTGAACCGTCCCAATGGCTCATCTGCCTCAACAAAACATAACCGAGCAGAATTAGATTGAAGTAATCGAAAATAGGTCGGATAACTAGATGACACCAATAAAAGATTACCTTATCAATAATACCTTGCCAAGTGATCCACTAGAGGCAAAACGACTAAAGTACAAAGCTACCAGATACTCAGTTCTCATCAGTATATAAGAGGTTACTCAAGAATATTGCAAAGGTGTGTCGGACCTGAAAAAGCTTATGGGATTTTAAAAGACATAAATAGTGGAAGTTGTGGGAATCACACTGGGGGGATCAGTTTGGCCCACAAGATGTTAAGACAAGGGTTCTACTGGCCATCGTTGTTCACCGATGCAAAATGAACAGCTGCAAGATGTGAAACGTGTTAGAAAATTGCAAACAAGATTCACCAACCACCTGAGCATCTACAGAGTATCAATTCCCCTTGGCCATTCGCTATGTGTGGAATCAACCTGATTGGTCCAATGCCCGCGACGGTAGGAGGAGGAACAAAACAAGCTATCGTGGCTATTGATTATTTCATAAAACGGGTGGAATCTTAACCACTAGTGTACATAACAGAAGTGAATACCACCAAGTTTGTGAAGAAGAACATCTTGTATAGGTTTAGAATACCGAACACCATCATTACCGATAATGGGATACAGTTCAACAACAAAAAGTTTAGGGAACTATGCAAGAAATATGGAATCAACAATTACTATGCAGCTCCGGCCCACCCACAGATGAATGGACAGACCTATACTGTGAACAAGATAATCAAGAATAACTTGAAAGCCAAGCTTGCTGTCAAGAAAATGAATTGGGCAGAAAAGCTACCACATGTATTATTGGCTTATCGAACCACAGAAAATACCTCAACAGGTGAGACACAGTACTCGATGGCTTTCGGAATGAAAGCTGTCATTCCGGTGGAAACAACATTCTCCTCGCCAAGAATACATCTCTTTCAACCCGAGCTCAACAATGACATGCTGAAATACGGGCTAGATGAGTTGAAAGAAAGAAGGGACCAAGCCTAAATAAGGAATGTAGCTTATCAGCAAAAAACAGCTAGGTACTACAATTCACATGTGTGAGTAAGGTTGTTCATGCTCGACGATTTAGTGTTAAGGAGAGTGGCCCTAGGAACTAAAGACAAAGTAGCAGGATCACTCACTGACAAGTGAGAAGGGCCATATCATGTCATTGGTATAGCAAGATATGGAGTGTATCGTATCGATCAAAGAGGAGCTGGCGAAATCCCTCGACCGTGAAACACTCAGTATCTGAAGATTTACTACCCTTGATTTCTTTCCTTTTTAAAAGTTCGCTATGTCGTTTCCTTTTTATTATTTTCTTTTCAGCATTTTCTTTTTAAGCATTGTTGAGACTGCAGAAGATTATCGATAAAGAGTAATTAATTACTAAGTACAAATGTCTTCACAAAATCATGTGCCACGGTCGGCGATAGAGGCTGTCCACTTTGGTACGAGGTTATGAGTTTAAATCCTCAATAATGACAATGTAAGCATGGGCAAATAGGTACTCCCCAACCAAAGCAGGCTTAAGACGAAAACATCACAACAGTCTGAGCTAGAAAAATGCAATCAGATCAATTGGTGCTCGCCACCATCGGCAAGCGTAACCTTTTGAAGTGCAAATAAAGCACTCAAACACAGCGGTTGTAAATACATCCCGAAAAAAACATTGGGGGTCGAACAACTAGCAATCTTAGCAAAAACTATAAGCAAAAGAGGGAGACGTCCCAACAATATGCTTAAAGACTTGGTGTATGGTCGGATACATCCTGACAAACACTAAGTAGATCGAAAACTCAGAAATGGTAGCTGAACAAACAAAAGGCCTTTAGCCTAAACCGAAAACTCAGCAATGGTAGAAGAACAAAATAAAAGGCCTTACGGCTAAACCAAAAACTCAACAATAGTAGCTGAACAAATAAAAAGCCGTACGCCTAAACCAAAAACTCAACAATGGTAGCTGAACAAACAAAAAGTCGTGCGCCTAAACCAAAAACTTAGCAATCGTAGTTGAACAGAATGATGAACAACAAATAGACGAAACATAAGAGTTATATAAATACATCAAAAGAAGAGATACAATGACGGGACCAAGCCCAGTTTCAAAAGAAGATAAAAGACAAATTTTTACATAAGAAATTGAAGGAAGAAACGTTTAGCATCTGTCGGAGCACCCCCACTGTATTCACCTTCGTCAATCTCATCTTTGGATGGCCAGTTTACCTCTTCCTCCCACTTGAGCATCCATGGTCCATAACCTCGGCCAAAGATAAGACCTAAGTTTAGCTTCTCGCCAGTACTAGTGATATTGCCCTTCCTACTAAAATAATAAGTGTTGAAAACACATTTGGTAGGGACTTTCAAATGCATATGAAGAGGCTCAGTCCCCAAGTATTTGCAATGAGCTCACCAAAACTCTAATTGGTTCTTGATTGAGCTAACTGCACCATCCATGTGGAGTTGAAGGGATCTATCAAAACATTTCAAGGCCTTATCATTTGAAGGCCCCTTAGAGGTGAATAATTTCTTTGATTGTCTCATCCCAAACTCGAATTCATGCAAGTGAAGTGCATCATATGAGGGAGATCTTGTAAGATCCTTGATTTGTATTGGCTTGATTCCATTGCAAAACACTCTTTATTTGTAATGGTTAGTTGCTTAGGTGATTCTAGGTGAAAAAAAGCTTCAAAGGAGAAATGCAACTTCTCATACAAATGTCGTATTCAAGAGGAAAAACGCTTATTTGGATGCTAAGGTATCAAGATACTTCTTCCTCTTGCAAGGCATAAATGCACACACACACACACAATTCATTCATGTGTGTCCCTGCATCGTTGTGCTATATTTGGTATAACACATTCATAAACTTATTGAAGTATGCATATGCATTGGTCTTATATTGACAAACATTGCAGAATTGCATGTTTTATGACTATCGCTTAGATATGGTATACTTGTATGACATTGTATTTATTTGTTTATATTTCTTATATTTTGGACTTGAACATGATCTTTTTTATTTCCTTATTGGGGCTGGTCATGTCGATTACTCATTCATTAGGTTTTGAGTTCGAATGATGTAGCTACACTACTTTGCGTTCTCATTCATTAAGTTGTCTTCGTCTTCATTTTCTGAGATGAATTCTTAACATTTTGTCAAATTTTTATAGTCATTGTTGTGCGTGAGGGAGTCACGATTCTTAATCCAAAGACGGATTCAAAATTGGAGTTCGGAGGCCTAGAAACTACAGAAGAAAGCGCGAGAGGAGCAAGCTTGACCATTGGCCAAGCAAAGGAGGCCACGTGTAGAGGCCGTGTGCCACATGGCTAGAGTTCTTCTCCGCCCACGTGTGCCACATGTGCCACATGTGCCCCACACATGGCTGGTGATGTGCAACTACTGGTTGGCTCATTTTTCCCTTTCTTGAATTCTTTTAAATACTCTCCTTTTTTCCCTCTAAACATAACTTGAAGAAAAATTGAAAAAGAAAGGGTGTAGATTTTCTTCATGATTTTTGATTTCTTGTTTCGATCATAACTCTCTAATTTCAAATCGAAATTGAGTGATTCAAAAGCTAAACATGTTGGTCTTGAAGAGAGATACAAATCCCAAGTATTTTCAGAGTCAATTGAGTTCATATTGTTGAGAGCAAGTTGATTTCAGTCTGAGTCTCATCCTTTGTATGTGAAACTGATTCTTCTCTCTTTCTCTTTTGATCATCTCTTTTATTCTTCCTATTTGATTGATGAAATACGTTAAGAATGATGTTAATTCATTCTCTAGGGTTGTATGATCGATAGATTGTTGAGTTTTAGCTTTGTTATTTCATTTGAACATATTTTAGCTAAACTTGATTAAATTTGAAATTGATTCTAGAAATGATATATATAATGTGCTTTGTGATATTTTCTAGGTTTAATTTCATGATCTAAGAACTATGATTTTTTGAGTGATATATTGAATATTCTTATTTTGTTCTTATTGATTAACATGTCTTGATTTCTAGATACATTTGTGATTATTTGTTGAAAGCATATTCTAGATTATCATTGAACATGTTCATAGAGCTTGATTGATTATCTTGCTTTATTTGGTTGTTCTTGCATCATTTGCATCACTTGGATCTTTGCCTTGTGAAATGGTTGAAGTCTTTTGATAAGGTGAGTGAAGCCTTAATTTGAGTAAGAAGACTTGGCTAGGAAAGTGTTCCGGATAGCCAGGCAAGAAGTCTTAGTTAGGATCAAAAGGATCCGAATAACTAAGAAAAGTCTTAACTAGGAGTGTGATACTCCTGATGGTTGAGCTAGAGAAGCTTGACTAGGATCTTTGTGATCTAGATTTCTAAGCAAAGAAATCTTCCTAGAGGCTCGAGAGTCTTGGATAGGAAGTTGCTTCTTAGAGGTGTAGAACACACCTTGGATAGGGAGTAGGCTGGGTGGTTCACTAGGCCCGAGGGTAGACTAGGAGTTAATAGCTTGATGTGGATATCATGTGTTAATAGCCTTGAGTGTGTAAGTCATTTTCATCATAGTGGATTGCTTTGCCAGTGGTTGTGGTTATCAACCCGTGGATGTTTCCTCTTTGAGGTTTTACCATGTAAAAACAATTGTGTCAATTTTCATTTTTATGTTTCCTTATCTTCCTTATCATGTATTGATTACTCACTTGTATATTGATTTCCGCATGTGTTTATTCAAAGAATACAATTTTTAAAACACATCAAGTGTGCATTTTATTCTTGTATTTGATAAATTCAAATTTGGAAGAAGTTGGACATATACCTATTCACCCCCCCTCTCTAGGTATATATTACACTACATCTCTTAAGGGAATTTTAGATATCTTAAAACGATCCATTGCTTAGACTTCTAACTCAACCTTCATCTCGTTACAGATAGTCTCTCTTGAAGACTATTGGTTGCGAAAAACATCTGATTCATGCTCGGCCTTCTCTCTAGATTCATCAGCCAATTTCTTTGCTTTCATACGAGCAACGAGAGAATCCTGGCAATTGGACAGTTGATTTTTCAACAACTGGATTTCCACCTCCGCAGTAGCTAGTTTTTGCTCGGTTGCCAGTTGAGCAGCGAAAGACCTATCAGTAAATTCTCTTAGTTAAGCAAGTTGTTGAGAGTAGTTCTCTTCCATGAAGAATTTCTCAACTATTGAATGCAAAATCTCATCACGAAGGCGTTTGTTCTCTGCAGAAATTGCTCTCCCTTATCTATAATTATCCTCTATCTCGGACATCATCTGGACAAAGCACGAAAGTTAGAAAATGGAAACACAACTGATATAGTAGAAAGATCTAAGGTTTACCAAAGAATGGCAATTGATGAAGAATTCCATTTTTTTATTGCACGACTTGTTCTTCACGTGCTCCTAGCCATGCCAAACATAAATGTCTTTGCTGATTAGGTGTGATAGAATATCAGAAGTAGAAAAGTCAGAAAGAGAGATAGAGCCATACGCCTCACCAATCCTAGTTGAAGAAGGGATTTACGGTTCTTCACGCGCACCCTCTTAATTTATGGTGGGAGCAAAAGATTTTGGTGGAATAGTTGAAGCAACAATATTCTGCTAGCTAACATTCACTGAATGAGCAGGAGGATCCGCAATTGTTGCTCCCTCAGTAGGAACTTCATAAGCAACGCTTTCATTCGGAGAATCCTTAGCGAGGATAGGTTTGCCATTGCCCTCTTCATCCGACGAAATCACATATTGATCTACTTAGAAGCACGCTTGGTTGGGCGAACAACGTGATCATGGGTACTCTCACCTGAACCCTTTCCCCGACCAATTATAGGGTTCAAATCACTTACAGGATCCTCATGTATTTTAGGGACATTAGCATCAAAAATAGGGATATCACCACTTGCACCCGATGAAGTACCAACCTTTTCTTTGCCCTTCCGGTTAGGAACAGGTCCCTCGGTGGCCTTATAACCCCTATAGTGCTTATCAGAACCAACAGATTGCTCAGGGCCATCGCCCTCATCCTTACTGTCTTGAGAATCATCGCTATCTGGCATATCAATGCCTTTCTTGGCCAACTCAACAGCATGCCTTTGGCTGGTAGCAGCAAAAATTTTCACATCTCTGGCTTGCACATCGCAAACCACATCAATATCGCTCACTGCAAAGGAAGCAAAAAGTTACAACTGTAAGACAATAAAATGAGCAATATTAAAACAAACGTATGGAAATCTTACGGCTGTGACGCCTACTGGATAAACATGGGAAGACCTACAAAACAATCATCTTTTCCTCATCAATGAGGAGTGTTTGACCTCTCTTCACCAACGGAATACCGACGGCATGTGCAAGATGAGAAATCTCATTGTCTAGCAAAATCGGAGGAGTCTTCAACAAAGATTCAGGGAATGTGAAGTATCTTGGAACCCTCCTCGTTGAAAAGTTGAGACCAGAGTCCGTAGTCACGTTCTTTCCCCATGCGCCACTCACGAAAAACCATTATTTTTTCCACCTTTTGTTTGAAGATAGGAACGCCCAAATGAAATCCTTCATCCTATCATCATCTAAAATCTCAACCTGCCTCAGATCCGTAGCACCTTCGGGAATCCAATTCTCCACAACAGAAGAGAGGAGAAAGTAAGTACCACCATGGCCTAACTGCCTTAAGGCGTATAGATGGCGAATCTTGCGAGGAGTAGGTGGCTCGTAACCTATCGTCTTCCACATAAGGCATAGACACATGAGAATCTTGTAACTATTTGGAGCCAACAAAGCATGTGTAAGTTTGGCATCAGTAAGGAATCGAGTGATGAATGGCTAAAGGGGAAGAGTTACCCTGTTAGGTTTTTGGTTTGTGTTGGCATAAATTCCATATCAAAACAACGTTTCTCTTTTATTGATTAGTTGTCTTAGATTGATGATGATTCAAGCTTCAAGGAAGACTTGGCAAGTTTTCATGCAAGCCGGTGTCTTCAAGAGGAATAAGCTTCATTACTTATCAAAGGTATAATTGGCCTCATTCCTCTTACAAGGTGTAGGCGCACAAACACATGACATTCATATGTATCCCTGCATAGTTGTACATCATTAGTATAACACATTCACACACTTGTTTAAGTATGCACATGCATTAGATTTATTTTGATAAACATTGTGAAATTGCATGTTTTAGGACCATCTCTAGGAAATGACAGACTTGTGTGACTTTGTGTTATTTGTTTGTGTTTTTTATATATTATTGTTTTGGACTTGAACATAATCTCATATGATTCCTTATTGAGTTCCGGTCATTTCGGTTACTCACCATTAGGTTACAAGTCCAAACTAGAAAGTTATGCTACTTTGCGTTCTCATACGTCGTGTTGTCTTCGTCGTCGTGTATCGAGTCAAATTCATAACCTTTTGTCAAAGTTTCATAGTCTTTCTCGTGCATAAGGGAGTCACGGTTTGTAATCCAAAGATATATTCGGATTCAGAGTTCGGAGGCCCGAATATGGCGGAAGAATGCGAGAAGAGCGCATGCGAGGCAAGTAATGGCCAAAAGCCATTGGAAGGGAGCCCGTGAGGGACGCGTGAGCCTCATAGCCTCAACATTCCTCTTGTTAGGATTATGCTCAATAGCAAGAGTGTAATGTTGTAATTAACAATCTTTTTCATATTAATAAAGTGATTTCTGGTTTAACAAATCGTATAGCATTTATAGTTTGTATTATAATTGTCAAAGTAAATAATCATAAGGTCTAAAGACTATGGGAAAAGAAGAATTGTTCGTACATCTGGATATGTATGTGGTAGACACAATTCTTTAGTTAGTCTTGAATATTGTTCACAACTTAAGTTAAAGGTTGGGCACCTTTATCTTGTTAAAGTTGTAGAATTCTTTTGCTAGCATTTGAGTGGGATCAAATGAGATATGATGAGTCTAAAATCATCGGAGTGTCTTCGAGCAAAAGGATCTAGTGCACTGGGTGCATTGAACTGGATCACAATGAAAAGCTTTATCTAGAACCGTCAATAGATAATAGTCTTTTCATTATCAGGACAATCGGAGAGTCTATCTTAATCCTGAGATAAATGATGGACTTATGGTTGCAAGTGATATCATTTGAGTTATCAATGAGTACGATTATATCGCATAGTCTATCCTCGATAGTTTGGTGATATTCATTTGTTAATCGATAGAGGACTTCATTTATAGATATGGACATCGTGGCTCCATTTAATTAAATGAGAGTATAATATCATCATATGGATGTTTTGAGGTAATTGGATATTAAATCTCAACGTTGAGTTTTCAATAGTGTCTATTGAAAACATGGCTTCTGGACAAGTCAAAATATCCAAGTTCAAAACGTGGTCATATGAGTAAATATGGTAACTTGGAGAGTTATAGGCGGTCTATGAACTCTTGGCGATTACTGATATTAATCACGAGGATACACTATCTCCAATATATCTCCAATATGATTGTCTAGGGTATGAATGAGGGAGCATCTTCCTTTTCTATCTTTATTTAAGAGTTCAGTTTTAGCTCTTTAGTGGAATGAGTTAAAATTAATGGATCGGACCTAAGTGAATCATTTGTTGATTGTGATTAGGTTATGTCTATTGAAGCTTAAATTTAGATGGCCCGCCAAGATCCCCAATCCACACGGACTTGCATGGATCACTTGATATATTCTACCGGACCAATTTAAGGGTCCATCTAGAATTGCATTTAATATATATTAAGAATATAATTTGCACATTATTTAAGTAATGGGCTACTCAATTATATTAATATATTAATGAAAGACATGTGGGCTTGTTTCTTTTAGTAAGAATGGGTCTGGTTCACATGTGGGCTTTTTTTATTTAAAGTCCAATGGATTAAATGAAATAGGAAAATAATATTAGGCCCATCTTATATATAAGTGGGGCGGCTAGGTTAAGGTTTTGACCTAAAAATATTATTTTGTTTCATTTGTTTTAATTAAATAAGAATTAATTGATTTATTGATTAATTGTTTAATTAAAGAAACAAATCTTTCCTAAAAGTAAAAGACTTGTTTGATAAGTAAATAAATAAATTAGTATTATTTATTTAATCAAATAAGGAGTCTTTTTTTATTTAGTCAAATAAAAGAATAAAAAAAAAAAAGTTGGATTAGGGTTTGAAGTCTATAAAGTTAAAAAGAATTATGGTTGAATTTCAGTCACCCTATATAAGTGACATGATGAAATTCGGCCAACCCTAATTAAATACTACATAGAATTCGGCAACCCTAAAGGAAAAAGAAGAAAAATTCGGCCAACCTATATATATGTTCTTATAGGGCTCGGCCACATCAATTTTTGGTGCTTGAGTTTTTATTTTCTTTCTTCTTCTTCTTAATTCTAAGAGAGTTTTTATTCTAGAGAGACAAAAAGGAGTGAAAAATTATTCTTTGATAGTATACAATTGCTTAAACATCAATAAGCTTGTGTATACGATATCGATCTAGGTTCACGCGAGTTTCGATCATAAGATTGTGAACTCAAAAGTGACCGGAATAATTTTGACATTCTTTTGATTGTTTTGTGACTAACAAAGAAAAGAAAGTATTTGTTTGGTCCATTCACAGGTTTGCAATTCAAAGGAAAGGGAGACCACGCTCCTAGGTGATCCACGTTCGTGCTCGGATTGAAGGTCTTGCGGATTACCATCGACGTAAGTCAATCGGATCACGCGACAAGAGGTAATTTACTTTTGTTGATATATATGCATGTTTATTGATTAAAAGGGTTTAAGGTTCATAAAGGAAAAATTTTAAAAGTCACTAAATCGTCTTTAGTATCGCTTCCGCTGCGTGTAACACTTTTATTTGTTTATTTTTCCCTTCACCTCTACCCTGTAAGGCTCACGGGCCTCTCATAGGATGGTGATGTGGCTTGTCGTGATTGGTCACTTCATTCCATCTCTTTCATCTCTTTTAAATTCCCCCTTTCTCTCCCAATTCATTTTAAAAAGAAAAGTTTGAAAACATGTGTAGAAATTTTCTTTCTAATTTCTTAACTTTCAAACACCATAGCTTTCTCATTTGGATTTGAGTTATTCAAGTTGGAGAATGTTCGTAATCAAGTCCTCTACTTTGTCCAAAAGCGTTTACAACTGTTTGATTGACTTTTGTGGTGGTTCTACCCTCAATACTGATCCAACTCGTGATTCTTAGGTATTTGACTTAACTTTGTTGTAAGGATTCCCATATTTTGATTGGCTTATTTCGTGGACAAACAACATATTAGGGTTTGTTGTAAGGGTAGATTTAGTGTTTGAGGATCAAGCTCAAAGGCTCCTTCAAGAGCTCAAAGGCTCCTTCAAGACCTCAAGGGATAAGCACGCCAAAGGTATATCTTTTGTGCTTAGTTTTTCATTGAAGAGATTTAGTTACACAAACTCACTTGCCATGATTATATACATGTTCATTGCTATTGTGCATTCTCTTCACTGTACACTTGCACTTCCTTATTGTATTTTGTGTGTGTGGTTGTCTATTTAAATCCTCCATGCTCTTCTTCATTGAGCTTGTTTTATGGAAGTTGTCTTCCAATGAGGATTTGGGAAATAGGGGTTGCATTTTTGACCAGGTCAAAAATGCGCCCTAGTTCTACGGACTGTGACTGCAGAACAGGGCTCAGAAATAAAGTGTCCAAACACTTGACACTTCTGTGCTCTTAGATTCTACGTTTAAGGGTCGCAGAACAAGGGCGCAGAAAAGGGACCAGAGCATCAGGTTTATTTCTGCGCCCTCAATTTTACGGTCCGTGGCTGCAGAACAGGGCATAAAATTTCCCGTTAGATTAGGGCAATTTTGTCTTTTCACTCTAACTTTTATGGCCCTCTATAAATACACCACTTTCTTGTAGTCTAGGTGTGACTCTTTGATCATCAAGAACTCTAAACTTAAAAGAGAGACCTTTGAGAGAGAAAGCAATCAAGATTGCTCATTTAATCACTCAAACCCATTTTTATATGTATCAAATATCATCTAAGCATTTTCTAGCATAGTTAGGATGCTTACTTGCATAGGTCTTGCTCAACACACATCCCTTGGTATGTTCTTCACTATTATCATACATAATTAGTGTTTTATTTATCAAGGCATCTCTTATATTATTTGTATGCTCTTAGAATATATTCTAGATACAAAATAGAGATTGTTGTGTTGACATGATTGAGTGTTATATTTTGACAGCTTCATAGGATTTCATTATCTATGTTTAGCTAAGCTTTAGGACAAGTCATTTAGCTATTGATATATAGGATTGTATTAAATGTTATATTCATCATCCTAGATAAGCATCTAAGGTTACCTAGCTTTATTTGCTCTTTGAATATCATTATATATTCACATAGGCCTTTTATTTCTTCATTGAGAACTAAGACTTGTGTTGTGTTGTGATCAGGATTCGGTTGCTTAAATCACAAGCAATTGAACTAGGTTCACTTTTAAAGGCCTGCGGATAGTGGTAGCGGGATATTGGTTGGGATTAGGCCATCAAATCGGGATTAGGTTGTATAAGCTATCACAATTAGTGGATTCGAGGTTCGAGCGTGGCGCACTTACTTGCTCGTGGTTTTTCTCGTGAGGGTTTCCACGTAAAAATCAAGTGTTATTTATAATTCCGCACATATTACACTTGATATATAAATTGACTAGTTAGGGGTATTTTCAGAATATTGTTTTATAACGAAAATTGGGTAAAAAGTGTTAAAATCTATTCACTCCCCTCTAGATTAATATTAGATACACGCCTTAAATTAACTTTTATTTGTGTTTTCATCTTTTTAAACTTTTAATTACCTTGAGGTTTCTTCTTCTATATATATGTGTATGTATGGTGAATGCTATTTGAGAAGGATAGTTTCAAATCAAATCTAATCAAGTCTATTTAGAGACAAATATGAACTAATTTTCTATGATTCTAGTTTTTCACATGTTTGTGTATTGTATTGTGATCGGTGTTCTAGTAAACGCTAGGTGCTGGTCGAGCGGTGGATTAGCGCCTAGTAACTAGGCGGATTTCTAGGCGGTTGACTTTTTCGGATGACCGATTATGACGAAATACATATAAATTCATCAATATAAATTCCCTTATTGTTTTGTTTGTATCTCTTGTACATGTTTAAAATAGTTTTACTTTTTGTTGTATATTTTAGATTTTAGCATTGAATGAGGGTGTCTTTTGTTATTTTACAAATTTGCTTTATAAAAGTCAAAATATCTTCTTCTCTATTTCAGTCTTCTATGCCTTCTTCTCTCTCTCTCTCTCTCATCTCTCTTTCACACCTTCTTCTCTCTCTCTAATAAACAAAAAATAGAAGTAACAAACCCTAGACGAGTACACGATAGCAACGAACGGTGCGACGAAGACAAACGAGGACGAAGGCTGCTTTTGTTGACTGGCAGCGAAAGTAGGAGCCTAGCTTGGTTTGTCTGAGAAGTGAACTCAGAGTGGGAAGAACGTCGAGAGTTGAGACTTGATCATTTTGGTAATGTACTTTTGCGATTGCTGATTGAAAGGGAATAATGGAAATATGGAATTAGGGATTTGGATTTTTGATTTGGTTCATTTGGGATTGAAAAGTTGAAAGAGTGAATGGTGAAAGGGGATTTGTGATTTGGAGAAGAAAAATAAATAGAAGAAGAAACAGCGATGTTTTGATCAAGACAGTTTAAAAAAAAAAAGTTCGGGCTGAGTCAACGACTTTGACTTCAACCATACCTGATTAAGCGGTTAGACTGAACTCGGCGGTCGACTTTTTTTGTCAGAAAGGGACGGCTGACTACCGCCCAGCGTCTAGGCGGCCGCCCAGATAGAATTTTCGAACACTGATTGTGATTCATTTGATATATGATTTATTAGTGATTTGATTGATTCATTTTATGATCAATAACCTTGGTATGTGCTTGGATCTTTAATTGAACAAATCTAGGATTAGCACAATTTATTTTGTGTTTAGAGCCTATTAGAATTTAATTGACTATTCATTATATCGTTGCTCTAAAAGTTTAGCCAGAATATTCTTTGAACACATTTTGTGATTCGAGTATTTTTTCATGTATGTTTTTAATATCTTGAATATGTGCTTCATGAATATGATTTATTCAAATATTAGATTTGTTAATGTAACTATGAGCCATATGTGTTAGGTGTTTGCACATGCTCTAGGTTTTAATTCAATTTGTATGACTAGACTATTTTTACTTGTGTTCTCACATGACTAAGTCTAGTTTCCATAGAATGTACTGATCACATGTTCTATGTTGAATTGTTTGTTTGCATCATTTGCATTCATTGATCACACTTATGAAGTTTCTGTAAAAGGCATGAAGTCTTGGTTAAGACAAGATGTCCGAATAGCTATACATGGAAGGCTTTCTAGAGAAATGAGTGCCTTTGATATGTTGTTGGCTACAATATTGGTAAGCATGTGTGATTAGATGGACATAGACTCTAATAGAGAGATGGACTCCAATATATGGTGGCTCTGCATCATTGAGGGATTTCTCATCTACCAATAAGGATTAGGTAGATATAGACTTCAATAGGAAGTAGATCATAGGTTGGTCACTTTTGAGGAATTTCTAATCTATCATCCAATATATAATACCATATGGTTGTAATTTCAACCCGTGGATGTTTCCTTCTTGGAAGTTTTACCATGTTAAAAAATCTCATGTCAATTCTTTCTATCTCTATCTTTCATATTTGTACATGTGTATGTTTTAATCTTGTAATACAATCTTCACTTGTGATGCGTTTGGAAACAAGATTTTGTTAAGTGTGAGATGTAAGCAAATCATAGTGATCATACTTGTATATATTATTCTTTTGTATATTGTTACATTTATGTATAGTTGTATTTTGATTGATACTTGTACCACATTGGATATTATTATAAATACAAGTATTCTTTGATATTGAGTTTTGATGTTATTCTTTCTTTCTCTTGCAACTTGTTGATAAATAGACAATGCTTTAATGAACATATGTTTATCTTGTTTTTACATACATAAATAGATTTTGTTGTGTTATAAGCTATCTTGAGGAACAAACTTATGTTTGTTTCAAGGGATTGAAAAATGTGAACCCCCCCCCCCCCCCTCTAGGTAAGCTTTAGGCAATTTAACCGTGTTTGTATATTTCATACCTCATAACCAAGCATTGATCCATAAATTGCAATAGCATTTTGCAGGGGATTCCACAATTCGCTCGCCTTGAGGTTGATGAAGGATACACCTATCCTAGTAAGACTCTTGAGAATGGATCTATGGTTTTTAAGCCTAGGAGCGAATGGAATACGAATGATTTTGAGTTGGCTAAGTGTCATCATTAGGCGGTGAATGCTATCTTTAGAGGAGTGGATAGTAGGCAATTTTCCTACATCCAAAATCTAGAAACCGCTAAGGAAGCTTAAGATGCTATCCAAGTAACCAATGAGAGAACCAAGATGGTCAGGAAGTTAAGACTTTAAATGCTCACTTCACAATTTGAGATGTTGCAAATGTGTGAGGAAGATAAGTTTGATGAATTTCAATTCAAGCTACTAGACATCGCTTACCAATGTCAAGCCCTTGGTGTTCCTATCTCTGGTGAGAGGCTAAATTGGAAGATTCTAAGATCACTAATAAAGAGGTTCAAAGCCAAGGAAACAGCCATTGAAGAGAGCAAGGGCGTAAATGTCATAAGTTTAGATGAGTTGCTAAGGTCTCTTCAAACCTATGAGGTGAGCTTGAACCTAAGGCTAAGAACAAGGGTTTAACTCTCAAAGTTGTCAAACAAGCTAGTAGTTATGATGACAAGGAGATGGCTTTATTGGTTAGGAAGATTATGAGGAAAAGAGCCAAGCAAAGTGGCAAGTACTCAAAGGAAGTGGAAGTCAAGAAGTCATCTACTCCAACTCATGAGAGAAGTGGTCATACTAAGAGCAATCAAAAGGTCCAATGATTCAAGTGCAAGAATTTTGGAGCATTATGCTTCAAAGTGTCCTAATGATTAAACTAAGAAGGACAAGAAGGGAAAAGCTGTGGCATCCACATGGAGTGAAGATGATGACTCTAGTGAAGAGGAAAGCTCAAGTGATGAGTTTTCTAGTGAAGAAGAGTTGGTGAGCAACTTTGTTGCCTTCACGGCCTCTCACTCTATCCTAAAGGAAGAATGTCAAGATTCATTAGACAATGAGGTTGATCCAAATCATCAAGTGTGCTTTAGTGAAAATCCAACCTATCTTAATCTTGTGGCTAAAGTGAAAAGTCTTGAATAGAAGTTGAAGATAGCCTTAAGAGAGATTGATGAAAGGATGATGGATGAGTTTGTGTTAACAACTCAAAGGATCTAGGGTGAAAGGAGTGCTCTTGTTAAGATGCTTAGCGAAGTTGAAGGGATTGTTCTTGATAAGGATAAGATCATCTCTAGTTTGACTCTAGGAAGCTCAGAGTGCTCTTGCTAAGATGCTTAGCGAAGTTGAAGGGATTGTTCTTGATAAGGATAAGATAATCTCTAGTTTGACTCTAGGAAGCTCAAACGGCTTGATAGTTGAGGAGAAGCTTATAGAAGCTTCACTTCCTACAAGCGAGGAAATTGTCATTGTTGACAAGAAAGCTTCTAAGAAGAGGCGTTTCAAGACCAAGAAAAAAATTGAAAAATAAGGTACCTCTTGAAACTCCCATTTGTGCTTCTCCAACTCTGGAAGGTAAAATCTCTCATTTTATTCCCGTATGCTATTTTTGCAATACCGTAGGCCATATCAAGCCCAAATGCTTTAAATACATTGAATATTGCTAAATAGAAAATGCATCTAGGAATAAAGAGATTGAGCCTCATTTTAAGCATGCTAAAGCTTTTGAGTATATAAAGCATGAAAATGTCACAAAACATGTTAAGAATGTCCAGAATGTGAAGAAAGCAACCCTTGCTAAAATTTACAATGCGTGTGTTGCTAGTAATGTTGAAAAGAAGAGTATCAATGATATTTTTGTTGAGCAAGTGATATAATGTCTTTATTCTAGATTCAACATTATTGTTAATAAGAATCTCGATAATGTTTGTGTAAGTTCACCTAAGACCAAATGGGTCAAGGCCGAGTGCTCTTACAAATAGTCTAAGTTGCACATGTGAGTTAGCTTTAAGATTAGTGTTAAGTTGTTAAGAAGCTTAGCTTGATTGCTTGGTATCTCTACACTTTAACATGAACTTAGTTATCTCACATTTTTTGTTATGATAGTCGAAATCCATTGATTTACTTTTGAGAAGTTTTTTTTGTGAAATCTATATGGTGACAATCATGTTAAGGCATTTAGAGAAAGTCATTTTTTATTTTTGTTATTTGAGTTAAGTTTTTAGTCTCTTGGATCGAGACACCAACAACTTGTTGTCTTGAGAACAAACAAGCCAAGAAGGCTCTTAAACGGGCGAAGGCTTTACATTTGATGAAAATAGCTTACGAATGTATCTCTATATCACAATGCTTGCTTACTTGAATTTTCATCTCTCAACTCATTGTTTGCACTACTTCATAAAGAATGTCATATTAGAGAACTAGTATAGTGTTCTTATGGTTTTCATTGACATTTGCTCTGTTAAGATCTTTTGGTGATAATTGTTCACATTGATCTTAATCATGATGTGTGTTGTTGTAAGTATGATTGTTGAGTGGCAAGTTATGAAAAATATGATTTCATATTCTTTAAAAGCTACTCTATTGAGAAGTAATGATCTTAAGTAAGTCTCTTTGCATTGCATTTAGATCATATGCTTGTAAGCCATAAAAAATTTTATTTCAAAAAATGCACTTTGCTTCTCTTGTATGTTTGGTTGAGTAAGTTGAGTTTGATATATGTAAGTTATGGGTACACCTTGAAGTCCTTTGACTAGTATATATAATATGACAAATGGTTAGTATCCATTTTGCTTTAGCAACTACATAGAACTCAACGAGCTCCTTCATGGAAAAAGCTACACACCTTGGTTGTGCAGCCGCCTAATATATGAAAGGGCTACGCCATTGTGATGAGTGAAAGCCGCCATTAAGCGTATTTGTTTATGTTAGAAAAATCAAAGAAGTGTTAAAAAGAATCAATAAAAAAGAAAAAAATCTTTGATTCAAAGCCAAAATAAGAAACAAAAGGCTTTAAGAAGTTAAGTTGAAAATCAAGTTTGTTCGAGTTGTCAAATAGAAATGGGATAACGAGCCACTTGCACACACACACACTCAAATGTTGAAATCTATTCTCCTAAAAAGTAAAAAACCGGATGATAGTCGGTTTGACCTTACTTGGAAAAGCTTAAGATGAATAGTTGTTAATATTGTTTGCATATTTGATTATCAAATTACTTATTTTTGTATACTTGAAGCAAAATTCGCACGCACGCACACACTTTTGTTTATAAGTTTTTGATATTCTTGCAATTTTAGAAGAATTATAAGAGAGATTGAAAATCTTGAAGTTTCCCTCATTGCTTGTGAAGCTTAATTGATTTGATTTCTTTGAATTGCTTGAATGTGTCATTGTGTGAATATCTTTGTGAACAATATTCGATCTTGATCTTAGATAGAGCATTTATCAAGGAGGAGTATAGTATGCTAGACTTTGTTCTCTTTTATGATATGTTCACATGTTTCACGTTGATATTTTTTAGCATAATTATTTGATGGATATAATGAATCTCTTATATGCTATATCATATGTCTTGATTTGCATGATGACTTTTTGCATTTTGTTATGCCTTTGTATTTTTTTTGTGCTAACTTGCTTTGAATTTTTTCCACTCACGTTTGTTATCGTGTTTTAGTGATACATTACACAAGGTCATGGGAGAGCCAAGAAAGTTGGAGTTAGTAGTCCCTCTAAACCCATAGACAAGTCCAAACCCTTTTCTTCTTCCAAGATTGCTAAAGCTAACAAGTTGAAGCTTTTGGAAATCTTTGGGCACAAAAAGATTATTCAAGAAAAATATATGGATTTGAATTCTTGTAATGGTTCTTATGTATATAAGGTAATTGTTGAGAGAAATTGGAGTACATGGATTAATATACTAGGAATAGTGAAGATACCATAGTTAGGGAATTCTATCATGAATACAAGGAATGTACTAATCTTGAAGATGCCTTGTTGGATGTGAGATGAGTTTTCTTTAGAGTCAATTCGAAAAAATTCAATGAGTTCCTAGAATTGCCCGATGATATTGAGTCAGATTTCCTTAATGTTGATGTCTTGGAGAACCTCAATGAGATGGGTAGAACTCTTTATGACAATAATGATTTTGAGTGGGGAAAGCGAGCCTTTATTAGGCAAAGTGAGTTGACTAAGGTTAGTGCCTTTTGGAATCTTGTTGTATGTGTCAATCTTGTTGGATTTTCTAATGCTACCGAACTAAACAAAGAGAAGATCAAGATTGTGTACGTCTTAGTGACTAACAAACCCATAAACCTTGGTGAAGTTCTTATAGAACATATTGAGATCGCCGTTTGTTCAACTCGTTTGGACAAAAAGTTGGCATTTCCGAGGTTTATCTCTCATTTGTGTTTAGCTAAAGGAGTGAAGAAACAAGATGATGATGTGCTACTACCTAAATTAGAGAAGTTTTGTGATAAACATATGGCTTCCATGTCATATAAGGAAAAGGGAAAGTCTTGTGATACTTTTAGGCTCTTTGGTGAATCCTATGATTCAAGCCTTGTATCTAGCACAACTATTCTTCCAAATTGGGCTATGCAATTGAAGGATAAGGTTGAAAAGCCTAGAAGGTTGATTAAGGCGTCACAAAGGAAGATTGAAGAACTCAGTACTAAGGTAGTGCTACAAGATGTGAGATCAAAGAATTGGAAAGCAAGACAACTACTCAAAAACAAGATGTTGAATTCCTTATTTCCCTCCCAATTCATTTTAAGAAGAAAAGTTTGAAAACATGTGTATAAATTTTCTCTCCAATTTTCTCAACTTCTAAACACTATAACTTTCGAATTGAATGATTCAAGTTGGAGAATCTACGTAATCAAGTCCTCTACCTTCTCCAAAAAAGTTTGCAGCTATTCGATCAACTATTGTGGTGGTTCTACCCTCAAAACCGAACCAGCTTGTGATTCTTAGGTATTTGACCTAACTTTGTGTTTTCATCTTTTAAACCTTCAATTACCTTGGGTTTTCTTCTTCTATATGTATTTGTATGTATGGTGAATGTTATTTAAGAAGGATAGCTTCAAATCTAATCTAATCAAGTCTATTTAGAGACAAATGTGAACTAGTTTTCTGTGGTTCTAGTATTTCACATGTTTGTGTTTTGTATTATGATTAGTTTGATATCTAGGGTTGTTTGTGATTTGATTGATTGATTGATTTTATTATCAATAACCTTGGCATGTGCTTGGATCCTTGATCACGTCAAATATGTTATATATTTTGGCCATCAATTATATATCATTTGTGTCGTTTTCTTATGTTTTAGTGTCTCTTATGAGTTATGTGTTTGTAATTGTAGGCATTTATCCAATTCTGGTGTTTAGAGCGTATCGCCAGACTTTCGGATGAAAATGGGCCAAAAGAGACAGAAAGAAGGACAAATGGCATAAGAGGCTCCAATAGTGCGAGTCAGTGCGGGTCCCAAATGTACTCCCAACTGCATTGTCGATTAAACCCGGGACCTGTCATCTAATGAAATGATAAAGTGCGGGTGAGTGCGGGTCAGCCAACCACACTCTCACACACACTCTTGCCCAGAACCTGGACATAATAGCTGAAGACCTGATAAAGTGCGGGTGAGTGGGGGTCATCCAACCACACTCTCACCTTCACTTTTACCTAGACCAGAGAGCTGAAAATCTGAAGAAATGATAAAGTGCGGGTGAGTGTAGGTCATGACCGTACTCTCACCCGCACTCCTGGCCAAACCCGAGAGCTAAAAGTTGCTGAACTAGATAAAATGCGGGTGAGTGCAAGTCCCTGAACCTCACACCACCCGCACTCTGTCACGCGCCAGATTCTTTTTAAAGCATTTTTGTAACCTATTTTGTGTGTAGTATAAATAGAAAGTGTTTAATTCAAAATAGGGAGCTTTTTACACTTAGAAATTCTAATACTTAAAGACTTAGATCTAGGAATACACTTACTCTCATTTTGTACTCAACTTCAAAATAGCTAGAGATTGAAGGGATCTTGAAAGAAGGAGATGATCTCCAAGGGTTCTTTCTCATTCCTTTCTCTTTTCTTATTTGTTGTAATGAGTAGTTAAATCCCTTCTAAAGGGTTGATTGATTAGTTTGTTGAATATTGGGCTTTTGTATATAAACATTATGCTATATATTTTCTATCTTTCATTGTTCTATTCTCTTACCATGAATGTTTTCATTTGATTTGCTTGTCTTGAATACACTCTCTTAGCAAGTTTTATTTGGATTCTATTTGTGTATACAACTAGATATACACTCTATTTTGTTGTTTATTGCTTACTGAATGGAAGGGATTTTCGGAATCCCGGCTCAATAACTGTGTACTTAATCTAATCTCAAACGGGTGACCGTCACTATACATCCTAGGTCGGCACTTGTAAGAGAATTAAAAGCCTTCACTATACACCCTAGGTTGGCTAATTTAGTGGTTTTACGAGAACTAACCTTCGAGTAGAACCCGGTTGAATAACCTCGAGCTTCATCTAGTCTTAAACGGATGGCCTTCACTATACACCCTAGTTCGGCCACTTGTGAGAGAATTAGAAGTCATCACTATACACCCTAGGATGGCTACGTTAGTAATAGGTTGGTTACAATTGTTATTACATGCTTATTTACGAGTTTGTCACATTTGCCCAATGTTCGCTTACGAGTCCATTAACTCCTTTGTTTCCATCATACTTTCACTCCATTTACTTTCCATTTTAGTTGCATTCCTTGTTTAGTTTATTTGTATGGTAATTCACATTTCACAACATCAACCATTTATTTTTCTTTTTTCGCATTAATATTGCTTAAGTATCAACTAGTTTTCGCTAGTCCCGATCCTTGTAGACGACACCCCACTTACCGCCATACTTGTGTTTCCAAACCATTTAGGGCTTAGTGAGGTTTTATAAATATTGTTTGACAAAGTCAATTTACACGCATACAAACGGCCTTTGTCAATCCTTAATTGAACAAATATAGGATTATCACATTTTATTTTGTGTTTAAAGCCTATTAGGATTTAATTGATTATTCATGATATCCTTACTCAAAAATTTTGACTAGAATATTCATTGAACGTGTTTTGTGATTCTAGTATTTTTTTTGTGTATGTTTTTAATATCTTAAATATGTGCTTTATGAATATGATTTATTCAAGTATTGGATTTGTGAATGAAACTAGGAGCCACATGTGTTAGGTGTTTTCACATGCTCTAGGTTTTAATTTAATTTGTATGACTAGACTATTTTAACTTGTGTTCTCACATGACAAAGTATAGTTTCCATAAAATGTATTGATCACATGTTCTATCTTAAATTGTTTGTTTGCATCATTTGCATTCATTGATTACACTTAGGAAGTCCTTGCAAAATGCATGAAGTCTTGGTTAGTACAAGAGGTCTAGATAACCAAGCAAAAAGTCTTGGCTAGGACAAGAGGTCCGGATAGTCAAGCAATGAAGTCTTAGTTAGGACAACATGCTCTAGGTTTTAATTCAATTTGTGTGACTAGACTATTTTAACTTGTGTTCTCACATGACAAAGTTTAGTTTCCATGGAATGTATTGATCACATGTTCTATCTTGAATTGCTTGTTTGCATCGTTTGCATTCATTGATTACACTTAGGAAGTCCTTACAAAATGCATGAAGTCTTGGTTAGTAAAAGAGGTCTAGATAACCAAGCAAGAAGTCTTGGCTAGGACAAGAGGTTCGATTAGTCAAGCAATGAAGTCTTTGTTAGGACAAGAGGTCTGGATAACCAAGCAAGAAGTCATGGCTAGGATTAAGAAGGTCTGGATAGCTATGCATGAGAGGCTCTCTAGAGGCATGAGTGCCTTGGATAAGGAGTTGGCTAAAATATTGGTAGACCTAGGCGATTGGATAGACATAGACTTCAATAAAGAGTGTTGCATGGGATGTGCATTGGTTCTTGAGGAATTTCTAATCTTCCAACGAAATTGTGTAAAGATGGACTCTAATATATGGTTACTCCACATCATTGAGGAATTTCTTATCTACCAATAAGGATTAGGTAGACATAGACTTCAATAGGAAGTAGATCATAGGTTGGTCACTTTTGAGGAATTTATAATTTATCATCCAATTTATAAGTACCCTATGGTTGTAAAAAATCTTGTGTTAATTCTTTCTATCTCTATCTTTCATATTAGTATATGTGTATGTTTTAATCTTGTAGTACAATCTTCACTTGTGATGCATTTGGAAACAAGATTTTGTTAAGTGTGAGATGCAAGCAAATAATAGTGATCATACTTGTATTTATTATTATTTTGTATATTGTTACATTTATGTATAGTTGTATTTTGATTGATACTTGTACCACACTGGATATTATTGGAAATACAAGTATTGATATTGAGTTTTAATGTTATTATTTCTCTTGCAACTTGTTGATATATTGACAATGCTTTAATGAACATATGTTTATCTTGTCTTTACATGCATAAATGGTTTATGTGTTGTGTTATAAGTTATCTTGAGGAACAAACTTATGTTTGTTTCAAGGGATTGAAAAATGTGTAAATCCCCACCACCCCCCCCCCCCCCCCTCCTGGTAAGCTTTAGAAAATTTAACTGTGTTTGTATATTTCATACCTCACAACCAAGCATTGATCCATAAATTGCATTAGCATTTTGCGGGGGATTCCACACAGTTTGCTCGCCTTGATGCAACAAGTGAACCAAGTTAAGGATGTCAAACTGTTTCCTGCTATCCAACCATATTCACCTCGCTATCAAAAGCGTTGGGACGATTAAACTAAAAGTTCAACCTATCACTTTTGTGGTCTTCAACATCAGAATCAACCATAGTTTGAGCACCTAAGCGTGATTCCCTGGGAAGCCTAGACGCTTGTCGTCTACTACCACTGGGTTTTGAAGTTCTTGCCATTTCTGAAGATGAGGAAGAAATGTCAAGGGGGTTGGGATCATAGCTAGGAGGAATATATAAAGCAATTTGAATGGGAAAGCTTGGATCAAAATTACGCATCAACAATTCAAGTTTATTCGTAGTATTTTTATCACCAAGTTCCAAAGCTCTGGTTTAAGCCTGATTCCCTAGGAAGCCTAGGCGCTTGTCGTCTACTACCACTGGGTTTTGAAGTTCTTGCCATTTCTGAAGATGAGGAAGAAGTGTCAGGAGGGGTTGGGATCATAGCTAGGAGGAATATATAAAGCAATTTGAATGGGAAAGCTTGGATCAAAATTACGCATCAACAATTTAGGTTTATCCGCAGTATTTTTATCACCAAGTTCTAAAGCTTGCATCATATCGCTTAAAAAGTAATGACGTTGAGATGGATCCATGAAAACTCACTAGGGGATGATCTTCAAAACGGTGAGCCCACGACAAAGATGATTGATCAAAACACCACGTCAAGACCTTTAAAGACGATTGAAGAGGGAAGCAAGAGAAATTTCTAGGAAAATCTCTGGGTTTATAGTTCTTGGGAGTAACAATAAGAAGAACTTGGAGCACAAATCGAGGGTTTAGGAAAAGCTATGGAAGGATGAAGGATAATCGCTGATAGAAAAAGAAGAATAAGAATCGGTAAGAAATAGTAACGGGCAATGGAACAATTTTTTGCTTTAAAAAGAGAAATTTCAAATTTCAAAAAGAATAAATTAATGGATTTGATAACATGAATGACCGGTACACAAAATGGTTTCAAAACCATCAACCAAACGATGAACACGTGGCGTCTCAAAGGAGGACACTGCAATCCAAACGTCAGATCAACGCATCTGATCATATGCTATTTTTGAATGTTTCTATGGACCAAAACAAAGCTCATTATGGGAGCATTAAATGCTGAAATTAGCATTCAAAAAGAAGCACGTGGATTAGAAATCAAAAAAACAGGAGGGAAGAAAAATTTCCCAAAAAGCCAGAAATTGAGAAATAATGGCAAAGCATGATCTCAGAAAAGGCCAAGTGTGTTTATAAATGCTACTCGCCGAAATAAAGGAACGCAAAGATCATATCGCTTGTTCGGCTTGAAGTATTTATAGGGGTATTGTTGTATGTGTATATCTGGCTAAAAGACATGTCAACAGAATAAGCGGAAGACACGGAAGAAAAACGGTTCCACGTCATTTGTCAACTAGTCAACGAAGAAAATATTGATTGTTCACCACGACACCAAGACACGTCATCAAGAAGATTAGTGAAAATTGAAAGTATGAAACAAATTTAAGGAGTGTTCTAATATTAATCTAGAGGGGGGTGAATAGATTTTAACCCTTATTACCAAATTTTCGCGTTTAGTCAATTTACGAAAATACCTCAACAAGTTAATACAATACAGCAAGTGTAATATATGCGGAATTTAAATAACACTTGATATTTACGTGGAAACTCTCAACAGGGAAAAACCATGGGCTGGTAAGTGTGCCACACTCGAACCTCAAATCCACTAATTGTGATAACTTTTACAACCTAATCCCGGTATGTAACCCGCTACCACTACCTGCGGGCCTATAAAAGTGAACCCAGTCTAATTGCTCACTCCTTGCAATCACTACTTGTAATGATGTACACATCTTAGGCTGACCTCAACCATACTCGGACTGTAACCCACCACTACTACCCGTAGGCCTGTAATAGCAATCCTAGATCAAGACTTAATTCTCCGAAGAGATCATACACCCTAAGTGAATATGCAAAGATATCCAAATATGCAAATAGAGCTAGTGTACACTATATGCTTATCTAGGATGACATTATGGCAATTAACACAACCATAGATATCAAAAGCTAAATGACATGTCATAAAGCTTAGCTATGTAGAGGATAACCAATCCTAGATACAATAGCTATAAAAAACAATCTCAAACATTTCAATGAGATTAATTAGCTAGATGTATATATCAATCATGAAATCCTAGCTATCAAAAAACAATCTTAATCATGGAATGAGATTAATTAGCTAGATGGCATATAAGCATGAAAACCTAGCTATCACAAATAACCCAATCAACATATAATCTCAATCTTATATGTAGAAATTAATCTAAACACATACAAGTAATAGATGAGATAAAATTGATAAGTAAAAGCACTAATTATGTAAGATAATAGTGTTTAACATACCATACCATGTGTGTTGAAGAAGACCCATGCATTAGCACATGCTAGAAGAACCTAGATGATGCTTAGATGATGATTTATGCATGTGGAAATGTGTTTAAAGAAATAAAGATGTAATCTTTAAGCTTTTTCTCTCAAGTATCTCTAAATATCTCTTTAGGGTTCTTAGAATGCAAGACTTGTTTAAAGAACAAGAGAAAGTTGTATATTTATAGAGAGTAAAAAAAAGGTTGGGTGATAAGGCAATTTTGCCCCAACTTAACGGGCCAAATCGACACCCTATTCTGCTGCTAGTGCCAGCACAATCAAGGGCACATAAATGCACCTGATGCACTGGTCCCTTCTCGGTGCCCTAAATCTGCGGTTATAGGCCGCATAAATCTGCCACAGCGAACATCTTAATATTCGAGCGCACTGAAACATGACCAAATGACATCGAAACCTTTTATATGATATATAGTTGGAAAGATATGGAAGTCTACTCTCTACTCCAATTCATGGAATGAAATTTTGACGTCTGTAGAAAACATTATGGTCAGAAGAGTGACCAATAGTCAGATTCGGATCACAGTTGTGATGCCCTATTTTAGTGGTCACTTTGGAGATTTCAAAACCAATTCAAACGGTCATGAAATATTACGAATAATATACCATTGAAAAGGTATGGGTGTCTAGTTTGTCCAGAATTTTATAAAACTCAATTTAAATCATTTTATAAAAGTTATGGTCACAAGACCATATAAAGGTCAGTTTTGAAAAATATTTAAAACATTGAAATTCAAACTTTTGAAACTAGACACTTCACTCCAAATAACCAAACCGAATCTAACACTTATCCAAGAGAAGAATTAGACCTTCTCAAGAGGTCAACCATCGCGCTAAGACTGTAGGAATTGAATGCATCCTAATGCCTAACATGTCGTGGCATTATCACAGAACAAGATGCAATCAATTCAACATGCATGAATAAAATTCATGGCATTGCATCATAATGCCTAAACATGTCATGGCATTTTAATAGACTAGATGCAATCAATTAAAACATGCAAGAAGAGATGTTCAATAACATGCATGCACTCATATAAAACACACAACATACAAGAATAAGATATATGCATGAGTTTTGTATGTGTGCAACTAGATCTCTTCAAAGCAAGAAAGCACTAGAATATACCTTTGGTGTTTCTTCTCTTGAGGTCTTGAGCGGACCTTGGTTGTGCAAAACACCAACCATCAAATACCTAAGCTACCCTTATATCAAGCCTCAATATGTGGTTTGTCCACGAAATAAGTCAATTAATAAATGGGAATCTTATAATGTACACTCGCTAGGTAACCCAATCTTAAAACAAGCAAATACCGTACTCGTCAAAGACCCTTACTCGGCCAGACCTACTCGATTGAAAGGGAATAGCAATCCAATCAAGGTATCCTCATTAAGCAAGGGTTTATCTAGACACAAGGTCTAAGAGTTGCACTCCAATGAGGAAATATCCCTATTTCCTCTCCAATTAGGGAACCCTAAACAGGAAACGAGTCATAATTGGTCCACCACACAAGAATCCTAGCACGACTCTATTTAGAAAATATGCCGCTAACACGGCAAATGAGAGAAGAAACCCTAGCTTGCCAGATAGAAATAGCACCATGTAATCTACGAATAGGGGATCTTTTTGATCCTTGAGAGAAGAGAGCAAGTGAATGAGAGAGGAAAGGCAATATTGAGCGTGTAACCCCAAAACAATTTATAGTATTATTTTTCTATCCACAAGGACGTTGTGGATTTTTCCCTTTCTAGGGTTTTCCACGTAAAACTCATGTCTTATATGCATTTATTGACATTCCTGCTTTCATAAACATAACATTATTATTGGATGCATGGCAATCCAGAAGTCGCCGTCAATAGTTACAAATTAAAACTAATAAATAAAAACTAAAACCCTAAAACAACCTCCTCTAACATTTGGAAAGAGTTCGGCTCTACACACACAGACACACACATATATATATATATATATGTATGGGCCGCCCTTGGGTGCAATATTACATGATGCAACGAAATTTTTTTGACTGTGATCATGTCTTCTTTGGTACAACCACATCAGGTAATATGTGATTGTATGTTCTAACATGCGATCACAATAATTTAATTGTGTGATCACGTGCAATTCATATGCGATAACATTATATATATTTATGATCACATATAATCATATGTGATCGCATACTATTTTTTAAAATTGTATGGTGTCATGTTACACTCAAGGATGAGCCTATATATATTGTATTTTATATTAAACTTAAATCAATGCATAAACTAGAGAAAAGAAAAAGAAAAATAAGAAACACTTTTTTTTATTTAATGTTTTTTTTTTTGAAATATTACGGTATTATATAAATTCTGGATTTTTTTGGAAAGCACACACACACACAGATATATATATATATGTTCAAGTCAGTGCGCACTGATATAACTTCATTAATGCGTTGAATGTGGACCACTAGATTTACATACTTTGACACAAAGTGTATGTACTTATCAAAACTTCTCCATAATCAGTGGTCCACATGCATTGGTACTGATATAGTTACATCAGTGCGCACTAACCAGAACGGGATCATATATATATATATATATATATATTGTATTTTATATTAAAATCAAATCAACGCATAAACTAGAGAAAAGAAAAAGAAAAATAAGAAACTATTATATATATATATATATATATTTAATGTTTTTTTTTTGAAATATTACAGTATTATATAAATTCGGGGTTTTTTTTAGAAGGGGGAAGACTCAAACCCGCAACCTCGTGGTGCCTGTTTGAAGGGTTTTACTGTCGGACCAACTTCATCTTGTCAAGAAAAATAATAAACACAAAAGTGACAGGAAAAAGGAGAAAGAAGGAGAAAGATAATGACGAAGGAGATGTCTACTTTTTTTTTTTTTTTTTTTTCTATTTATGCAATTTTCATTTTTCCCTTTTATTTTGTTTTAGGTAAAATAAAGAAAAACTGAGCCATATATATTATTTTGTAATTGTCTTATGTATAATATTTTTTAAATTAAAAGAAAGGGCATATTTGGTAATATGAGGGGTATGCTTACAAGATTTCATATTTTAAATTTTTTTTAATAGGTTTACATACAAAAAGGGGTACACATACAATTTTTGAAGGGGTATAAATATCGCCACTATAACAAGAGTGCTGATATTGGCACCCCTAAAAAATGGTATGTACACCCTTTTCGTAAGTACACCCCCTTCGTAAGTACACCCCTACAATATTTTAAAAAGAGAGCTTCTCCTTACAATTCACAAATTATTTATCCACACTCCAATTTAAATTTTTTTTATTAATGATAATTTTAACCTAAATTAAAATTACTAAACAGGACAAAAAAATTTAAAGACACTCCAAACTAATTATTTATTAAAAAAAAAAAAATTCTCTCTCATAAATCATTAGATTAAATATTACGTATCAAACTCTCTCTCCTAAATCTATTATTATCATATTAAACACTCTCTCCTAATTAATCTCTCTCCATTTTTCAAAAAAAAAAAATCATATTTCTATATTTTCTCAATCAATCTCTGATTAATAGTTAAAAAAAAAATTATGAATATTTTAGTTTTTTACTAACAGCAATATAAATATATATATATATATAAAACAGTCAATTTAAAAAAAAAAAAAAAAGATATATGAAAGCTTGAATTGTTTCAACTAGATTTGATTAAACTTAAAATTTGTAAGACTAATGAAAGAATTAAAGTTCTCTAGGCAATCGCATACCTACAAGAGTAACAAAAAACATTTCATATTTCAATTTTTTTTTATAAAAATTAAAAAAAAAAAAAAAAAAACCAAGGCACTTGTTTTTTTATTTATTTATTTATTTCTTTTATTTTTATTTTTAGTATATACATACATATGGTTCCTAAAAATCAAGTTTATTAGTAAGTTTTTTTTTTTCCTTAATTGTTAGTCTTGCTTGAGAAAGAATGGAGATAGAAAATTAGAGATATGTATTAGAGGAGAGAGAGAGAGTTTAATATGGTAATTAAAAATTTAGGAGAGAGTATTTAATATATAATAATTAATCTAATGATTTAGAAGAGATAGTTTTTTTTTAAATAATTTAATTTTAAAAAGATAAAAAGGATAATCTTGTAACAAAATGAAATGTCTTTAGAATATTTTTAAATTTAAATTTTGAGAATGGAGTGTGTTTAGAAAATAAGTGTAAAAAGAAAAAATTGAGTTGTCAAAAGAAGCCCTCTTTTAAAAATCCAAGTTCATAAATAAAACTCACTCAATGCCAAAAATATTCTTTCTTTAATTTTATTGTATTATATTTTTGTTAGCATACACCGCTATTTTGTTATCTAATTAGATTTATTTAAAATTTTATTACTTTATATCTTTTTATTCAAATAAATAATTTCTAGCTCCTGCAAAAACATTTGATGTCACTAAAAAATTGTATGAAAAAATTTCTTTTCATTGCATTAAAAATTTTTCTTTTTTTCAAATTTTTTATGTAAAAAGAGGTTCTCAACATATAACGGTGTATCTCAATTTCTTTATTCCTAAGAAATATATATATATATTAATAATAATTGTTTATAAGAAAGTTTATTGTTGGTATTGATTTTTGTTTTACTCAATTATAGCATTAAATTGTTTGTCAACTCAATCAATTTGTATCCCTTAAAAGAAATTGAAATTAGTATTTCAAATAGAAGTTAGGGTTTGATAAAATAGAAAAGTTTTTATTATCATATCAAACAATTAATAGGAAACTGCTTTTTTCTTTTATTACAAAGGATTGAAATAAAACCAATTAATAATTATTGATGTGTACTTACAAACTATTTAGTCTTTTAAGTAATTTTACTCAAGGATAATATTGAATTTTAAAAAATATACTAAATTGGGAATCATGTATAATTATGAGAAATCTTATTAACAATATCAATTAATTAAGATAGTTTTTTTTTATTATTAGAAATTTTTATTGTTCCTATAGTTTTTTTATTATTATTAGAAATTTTTATTGTTCCTACATTTTAACCCAAACATTGTATAGAACAAGATTTTCTTGAGCATATAATGAAAAGACATTTTTCATGGTTTTGTGCTTTTCCAAAAATCTGTCTGATTCTCTAACAACTAACATGTTGACAACCACACTAGTAAAGAAGATTTCAACTTCTTTACTTCATTTCTGCCAAGACATGATTTGAAAACATATGTTGGATTACATTGAAGATGGGTTACATGAATAATATTCCTTCCTCAAATAAAAGAGTTAAAAAGGAAAAAACAGATGCACTCTCTTATTAGTTCAAGTGTCATGCAGCCCAAAATGCGAATATATAGTACTTGATCATGATAAGTCTTAATAGACCCCGATCCCAGAGCAGAGGGAGGGGGGCATGGCCCCTCTTCCCTATAAAAAAACTTTGAAATTCATTTTAAAAATTATAAAATTAGTTTCAAAACCTTTTTCACTTTGGCCCTATATGGTTTTTTTGTTTTTATATAATGGTTCTCTCAAATTTGAATTTCTGGCTCTTTCTCTAGCTATCTAAGCCGTACGCACATGTGGTGCTTGATCTTGATAGATCCCGACAAACTCAAGATCCATTGTGGTAATAACTAATCGGACAACACACGTACTGCTTGATCTTGCATAGGTCCTAACATACTTCTATCCCGTTAAGTGTTATATTTAGAAAGGAAAATATATATATATATATATATAAATAAATTTGAGAGCTAGCGTGTAGAACAGTTATTGCGTGTTAGTTAATTAGTTTATGTTCCTTATGTTCCTTTTCTTTCTAATGTAAAAAAGATATTTTCTATAAAGGTATTAGTGACAAAAGTATACATGCACCACTAAAATGTTAAGTGTCTGTTTATGAGAGCTTGTCTACTGGTTAATAGGATCAATTTTTTTTTTTTTTTTTTGTATCGTATGGCTGTCACTCAGTACAGCTTTTAGATGATTAATAAAGTTGTTTTACGTTTACTTGGAGAAGTTCAAATTTAAAACTTTTCCAAGTAGATCTTTTGGAGTTTTTTTTAATAAAACTAAAATCTCCAATATAACTCCATAATTTAATATTTATTAGAGTATTTTGGTCATTCAATCATTAAAAAAACTCTATTTTAATTGACAACCAAACGACCAACGACTTTTATTTAAAAGCTCTACTACGAAAAGATCTACTGGAGAAGCTACCCCAAACGTACTCTAAGTAATTAACCATTATATCTAAATATAAAAAATTAAGATACCAAATGCCAAAGGTTTAATTTCTTGTCAAAAGTCAAAACTAACCTTGATGCCATGTTACACGCTCAACAACTAAAGCTAGCTGTTAAAGCATAATATTAAGCTAGCGTTCTAATGAACACAACTATTAAGTAATTAATATATTTGAAAATGGTTTGTTTTATTTTAAATCAAATTAACATCCTTATAACGTTTGAATTTATTTTTTGTCATACCAAAAGCACTTTTAACGTATAGATAAAAAAGTGTTATTGCGTGACAAGAAATAGCTTTAGTAAATAAAAGCACTTTTGGAAGAAGCAAAAGCTTGCAGGTATATGTCCCAATCACATCTACACTACATTCTTCAAGTCTTTACACCTCAACTCCACCCCATAACTCTCTCTCTCTCTCTAAAATGGTTTGTTTTATTTTAAATCAAATTAACATCCTTATAACGTTTGAATTTATTTTTGTTCATACCAAAAGCACTTTTAAACGTATAGATAAAAAAGAGTGTTATGGCGTGACAAGAAATAGCTTTAGTAAATAAAAGCACTTTTGGAAGAAGCAAAAGCTTTCAGGTATATGTCCCAATCACATCTCCACTGCAGTCTTCAAGTCTTTACACCTCAACTCCACCCCATAACTCTCTCTCTCTCTCTCTCATATCTATATCTCTCTCTAGTGTGAGTCTCTTATAAGAAATCTTTTATTTTAATTTCAATAAGAACCTTGATTAAATCAAATTAATTCTTATGAATTTTGATCTGAATTTTTTGTGGTTGATTTGTTTATTGAAATCTACCTTACCTATGAATAAAATTTGATAGAGTCTCTCATAAAAAATCTTTTATTTTAGTTTCAGTAATGATCTTGATTAAATCACATTGATTTATATGAATTTTGAACTGAATTTTTTGTGCATGATTAGTTCATTGAAATCTACCAATGAATAAAATTTGAGAATTTTTCAAAATACTAGAACTATTTATCTCGATTTTGTTAAATATGAAGGCATCAGAAAAATGGAATAAAATGAGAGAGTTTAATATGGTAATTAAAGATTAAAGAGATATTGAGAGTTAATTTAATACATGATATTTACTGATTTAGGAGAGTGAAATTCTATTTTAAAAATCTAATTCAAATCCATTTTATTCATCGGATGAATCTAAATGTTAGGATGGTTCGTCCTAATAATATTATGTATAATTTTACAACTTTTGAACAATAAAAAAATATTTATATTTCACTAAATTTTTACAAAAAGTAATTAAAGTGTTAAAAGATATATAACATGTTATAAATGGATTTTACACATTATGAAAATTTACTATTAATGAATAAATTATATTATTTAATCTAACAATTGAAATAAAATGAAGTAAATTTAAATTGTGTAATTAAACAACTGGAATTAAATCAATGGAATATTATATATAAAACAAACATAAAATTATATATTTTTGAACCAAGTAACAAGTGCAATATTGTTTTGCATCTTGTTGTATTACATATTTAAAATTCAGATATTACTTTTGACGAATGTGATTGGTTAATTGTAATTTTTATTGTTATCTTTTGATTTTAAGCTAGAATAGATAAATAAAATAAATTATTTTATTTAAAACCATTTTCATATTTTTTGTAAAGGAATTATCTAAAATATTTTTTCTTTACATATACATAAAATATATTTTTTTTTTTCTAAAGGACTGCCCGGGGCAGCCTTCAATGGTTTGCTCCTAATTGTATATATATAATGTTATCGCATATGAGTTGTATGTTATCACGATAATACAACGATGATAGATTTTAATTTGATCACGCGTAAGTTGATGTGGTTGTGCCAAAAAAGGCATATCACAATGTGTGCATCAGTGCAATAAAGTTTATGAGAGAAAATTGTCTTTTTAAACCTCATTCTTCAAGTATAAAACATCGTTAATCAGTAAAAGTTGAGTTGGCTCAGTGATAAACTCTTCACACCCACATAAGATTGTGGGTTCAAGTTGTATACCCTCCTCCCATCTCAAAATTTATACTAAAAAAAAACCATCTTCAATCACAAGTTTTCTTATAATAATTAATTTTTTTTAACAATTACAAAATTGAAAAAAAAAAAAATGTTGTGTTTGTATTAGGTTTGCAAAACACAAAGAAAAATGGTTTCAGAAATTATAATATCAATGAAAAACTTGTTTATATTTAATTCAATCAAACATATATATATATATATATATATTAATCTAAATATATAAAAAAATGCAGTTTATAAAGCGATGCAAATGTTTCTTTATCCAAAATTCGAATTCCCAAATTTGTTAATCAATCAAAGAAAAAAAAAAAAAATTCTATTCCAAATTCAGTTATGGTTAAAGTAGAATCAGAATTGGCCTTTGAAATTTTTATTTCCAATCTCATGTAACAAATAATACACACTTTTTCCTTAAATAATATTCCACGATGGGCCTATTTTTGCATAAATTCACCTTGCTTTAGTTGTCTTAAGACAATCCGGCCAATAAATATTTTTTTTTTTTTTTTTTTTTTTGCAAGGAAACAAAAGGACTACCCAAAGGCATCCATTTGGACGAGCCGCTCCACATAGGGAGAGCAAGCATCCAGCCAACAACTATCTTTAACCAAAGAAAGAGCCAACTTAGCTAAATTATGAGCAATAAGATTACCCTTTCGAAAAATATAAGAAACCACACAACCAGGAAACTTCTCGAGGGAGGAGAGAATCAAACTAATCGTAGAACCAGCCTCAGTAGGGTGGACCAGACCTTTGTTGACCAGATCAGACCTTTGTTGACCAAATCAGCAACATGAAGAGAGTCTGTTTCGATATGAAAGGGAACCAGACCATTCTCAATAGCCAAGATAATACATCGCCAAACCGCCAAAGCTTCCGCAATAAGAGGCGAAAGCATAGTCTTTAAATTGAGAGAGGCAATAGCTTTCACTAGACCCAACTTATCTCTAATGATAATCCCGAAACCAATTAACCGAATTAGAATAACAAGTGGCTGCATCAGTGTTAATTTTCCAGAAACCCTTCTAAGGAGGTTGCCATTTAACCATCTGATCACCTCTAGCAGGTAGGATGATACACAAAAAGAGCTGAATTCCACTCATTAATATACTAGTGAAATGTGTATGACGGAACTTGGATCCTCTACTACAAACATAGAAGGAAAGGTACACAACACTTGAGTCAATAGGACACAAATTTCTCGTTCTATCAAAATTATTTTGCGTAAACATATGTAATAATATTTTTTGAAGGATCATTTGCAAAATTATGCTGCACTATTTCTTTTTTCTATCTCAATTAAACATTAAACAATTAACAAAAAAAGGTTTCTAGCAATACTAAATATTTTTATGTGAATGAGTTAGTACGAACCTACTACATATTGTATTAATTAAGCAAGATAGGAATATTTTATCAACCCCAAGGGGTGGTGTCGCTGGTCACTGGAGTGAGCTGTAAACTTGGACGTCTTGGGTTCGATCCCTAAACTCCATGTTTTCTTGGAGCCACTAAAGGTTTACCCGGCTATTAACTTCAAGGTCTCGTGGAATTAATCGAGGTGTGCGTAAACTGGTCCGAACACCCACGGATACCAAAAAAACAAAAACAAAAAATATTATAAAAAAATAATAATAATTAAATACATAAGAATTCCATGCCATCAATGCTTTTTATGGCAGAAAAAAGAGCAACATGTCACTCTCCCAAACTACTCTCTTCTCCTTTTGATAATCGTCTATTATTTACTTTTTTTGAAATAAACTTTAGAGCCCTCATTAATGAATTATTTTTACATGTTATTTACAATTCAAACCATCATATCTTCCCAAATTGCCATTTTTTTACACCAAATTGCCATAATCTATTTCTTAAATATTAATAACAATATTATTTTATATGGCCTCTTTTTTATTTTCTAAAATATCATAACCAACACAATTTATACTTGAAAAATTATCGTTTTTGTCTATATTATCATAGGTTCATCATATTTTATAAAGTGATTATTTTTACGCGATTTGAAAAATATAGTTAAAAAAAATTAAATTTTCATTAATAATATCAAAACTCAAATACACTAAAAAACGCAAGATGTCAATGTTTATTGTATTTTAATAACTTTAATATTTTTAATAATATATTTGCTAATTTTCTTTTTAAAATAAAATAAAATAAAATAAATTTAATAAACATTATTCAACCTATTTTACCTTTGAAGATTTTTGCTCACATATTTGGAAATGACAATTTGGTGTAAAAAAAGGGCAATGTTGGAAGATGTGGATGGTTTGAATTTTAAATAGAGAGCTTCTTCTGACAATCCAATTTTTTTTCTTTTTACACTTCTTTAGACACTCAATTCTCAAAATTTAAATTTAAAAAAATTCTAAAGACACTTCCTTTTGTTCTAAGATTATCTTTTTTATCTTTTGACACTCATATTCTAAAGACACTCTATTTTAAAAAATAGATTTCTAAAGACACTCCATTTTGTTTTAATAAAAGTTAGGACAAACCATTGTTGCCTTTGGATTCATCCGATGAGTAATTTTTTTTTAATTAAATTATTAAAAAAAAAAAAGAAATTTTCTCTCATAAATCATTAGATTAAATATTACATATTAAATACTATCTCTAAATTTTTAATTGCCATATTAAACTCTCTCTCCTCCAATACATATCTCTAATTTTCTATCTCAAGCAAAACTAACAGTTAAGAAAAAAAAAAAAACTTACGAATAAGCTTGATTTTTAGGAACCATATACATGTAAATATTAAAAAAAAAAAAATTGAGTTTAATCAAATCTAGTTGCAACAAATCAAGTTTTCATATATCTAGTTTTCATATATCTATTTTTTTTTTTATAAAAAAAACATGATATTTGTATTGACTTTTTAATTTATATATATATATATATATATATATATATAATGAGTCTCTCATGAAGGATCCCTTATTTTAATTTCGGTAAGGACCTTAATGAAATCACATTTATTTTTATGAATTTTGATCTAAATTTTCTTTTGGATGATAAGTTCATTGAAATCTACATATGAATAAAGTTTTCAAGCACTAGAACTATTATTCTTGAATTTTCTATATTTCATTCATTTTTTCTATGCCTTTGTATTTAACAAAATCGGGAAAAATAATTCTAGTACTTGAAAATTTTTTAAATTTTTTTTATAGGTATATTCCATTGAATTTATTATCCACAAAAAAATTCAGATTAAAATTAAAAAAAAATTGATGTGATTTCCTTAAGGTCCTTACTGAAATTAAAATAAGGGATCTCTGATTTTCTTAATTATTAATTAGAGATTGATCGAGAAAGTATGGAGATATGATTTTTTATTTTATTTTATATATTTGAAAAATTTACAGGGAGAGTAATGGGTTGGGAGAGTGAGTTGAGAGAGTATATCTACACTCCTCTAGTTTTACTATATTTATATATATAAATATATATACAGTTCTTTTCTTCTCAGTGCGTCATGATATAACTTCATCAATGCGTTGCATGTGAGCCATAGATTACGGAGAAATTTTGACAAGTGTATATACACTTTGAGTCAAAGCATGTAAATTTAATGGTCCACATCCAACGCACTGATGGAGTTATATCAGAACGCACTTACTTGAAAATTTTCATATATATATATATATATATTGGAACTGCAAATATATTGAAAGAAGGCCAAAAACTCTAGCTTTAATATATTAACTTTAGTTGTGTCACTTAGAACAACAAAGAATTCAATAAAGTTCCCAACTTGTGACCCCATTTAATAATTTAGCTCAATCTTGTATCCTAACCACATAATCAACTTTATTATTAGTATGAGCATATATATTTTTTAAGAGAACAAAATAGTTGAAATTGAGAAAAAAGATAAAAATTAAGGGCCATTCAGATCCCAACATCTGACCCAATTAACGATTAAAAAAATTGTGAATTTGAGATTCATGAATAAATAAATTATTTCATATACTTTACTTTTACAAGAAGGCTAATAATTCGGGTTCCCCAACTCAACCTAACACAATTTTTTTTTTTTATATTATTTTTAAAAAATTTTTTTTTTTTTTTTTAACTAAATCGATCCGATACAATTAATCAGATGTCCCGTTCCCTCAGTCCGGACAGAACCCATTTATAAACAACCATAAGTACAACACATAAAATATTTTTAATATTATTTGTTTAGATTTCCCTTGATTATATTGACAATGAGTTTAAAGGTTATTTGTTAGCAAAACATGTAAGTATTGATATTTATGGTTTATGATGTTGCATGTATTCGAGATTTAATTATCCCGATCTTATTGAAGTATAGAACTGAAAGTTCCTACTTTAAAAAGCCTTTTAGATATATTTTTTTTTCTATATAAAAAATAGAAGCTTTTTAGTTATAGGGTGGTTAAGCATGAACTAATTAATTGTTAATTATTAATAAATATATGAAAGAACCATCAGAAATTGACTTCTATAAAAAGTGATCAACAGATGAGTAATTTGTAGAAAATTAGAGCAATGCTACAACTAAGTACTACTCTTTTAATTCAAGGCTTAATTAATTAAATATAATATAACAAGTTGGGATTGGAGAAGCTAATTTAGTCCAATAATGGGAGTTAGCTAGTAAAAGAAGAAAAAAAGAAGATGATGAACTCATCATATCCCATTATAAAATTAATTAATGATTTAATTTAATTTATTAATAGCATTTGTTTAGAAGATAACAATAAATGGTTTTGGTTTAAGGATCAGATCAATTAGCAGCCAATTATGATGAGATTAAGTGCTTTTTTCCTTTAAAAAAGAAAGAAAGTGCTTTTTGCCTTTTTGCTTCTCAAACTTAATTGATATATACGGCAGTGAATTCATACACGGCTTGTTTATTTATTAAAATTTAATTTATAGGTTTATATATATATATATAGCTTTTTTATTGTTAATTCGTCTAAATATAAAATATATCAAAACGAAGAATGTGGACCATTAGATTTATATACTTTGACTTAAAGTATATTCATTTGTCAAAACTTCTTTACAATTTATTGTCCTTATTTTTCGTTTGATATATTTTATATCGGAAGAACCGACGGTTGAAGGAATATATATATATATATATATGTGACTCACTAAAGGTGTGCCTTATCAAGTCTACAAATTTTAATTATGTTATAATATGGAACCTACTCCTATGTTATCCGCACAAGGTTATGAGTATAATGTCCATTTTCACATACAGTCGGTGTCAGAAAACAATATATATATATATATAAACTTGTCAGTTCGAACTAATATAAAATATATCAGTTTTTTACATGTGAGTCATTGGATTTAAAAGATGCTTAGACAAGTGCATGCAACCAAGTCAAAGTATTTAAATCCAATGACCTACATGCAACGAACAATATATCTACTCACTGACAAAAGATATATCAGTTCGAATTGACAATAGAAAAACTGTATATATCAACTTATGCTACCACTATCAAAATGACCATCAGATGAGGAATTGGTTTCAAAATGGTCATTTTTGACAAACACTGTTACATTAATGGTCATTCCATCTATTTCCATCAAATGAATGGTGTTTTGGTAAATAAATGGATGACATTAATTTATTTTAGATATTTTTGGAAATCAATTTTTTCTTTTATTTTTTGAAATAGATAATTATATTTTGTGTGTTTATATATGTATAGCATATCTCAAATATATATATATATATATATATATATTTCTTTTTTGAAACGATTATGGTTACAAAATCTAAAAATTCTAAAAAGTATATTTGAGATAAATTGAAAAGAATATACACATATATATATTCTTTTTTGAGAAGATTAAGGCTAAAAAATCTAAAAATTCTAAAAAATATACTTGAGATAAGTTGAAAAGAGATATATATATATATATATATGTTTAAGATATGCTATACGTATATACACACATTAAATATAATTATTTGTTTCAAAAAACAAAAGAAAAAATTGATTTTCGAAAAATAAATAAAATAAATTAACTCATCCCCTTATTTATCAAAATGTCACTCATTGGATAAAATTAGATGGAAATGGATGGAAATGAATATAATGGTCATTAGTGTAACAGTGTTTGCTAAAAATAGTCATTTTGAAACCAATTCCTCATCCGGTGGCCATTTTGATAGTGGTGACATAAGTTGATGGCCACTGGGGTAATTACCTCTATATATAAAGTGAACTTCGAAAGTAATAGAAAATTTCATTAATCAAATAACAAAAACATGATAGATAGATATAATTAGTTTTACTCTTAAAAATGCATATATTAAAAACCTTAAATAAATTTTCAACAAGACAACATTGTTTTTTATTCCTTTGAAAAGAAAAAAAAATGCAAAAAAAATAAATAAATAAGCAACGAGGTTTTACATCGACAAACCCATCTGTTATGGAATCTAAGTTAATGATATCAGCAATCTCTCTCTTAATATATATGATCATACAGTCAATAAGAAAATCATCATTCATCTTATTACGAAGTGATGTTTTGACAAGCTTCATCGCTGAAAATGCTCGTTCCGTTGTTGTTGTGGATACATAAGGAGTTAAGACTAAATGAATCAATTTATCAATCAAAGTGTAGTGCTCTAACCTTTGTGTTTCAGCTAAACATTGACGTAATTCCGAAAGAGAATCCAAATTCTGAAATTTCGGACAACCAAGAACATCAAACCAATAATTGCTCAATTGTCTTCTCAAATCTAAATGTCATTCTTACTGAAATCTTATTATAAAAAATAACACAGTTGTGAAATAATTTTATGATATTTCTTAAATAGAGAATTACAAATATTTATACAACTAACACAAAATGAGAAAATGGAAACTAACTTTATTACAATTGATTCTAGTCAACTATCATAATTAATTTTGATTGATTCTACATAATAAATACCAATGAATACCCGTGATAATTGTCAATAGTCAATGAGATTCTTTCCTTTAAGGCAATAATTAATTGAGAATATTTTCCATATCAAATCCTTAATTCTAGTACTGCCCCTCAAGTTGGAGCATGGTTATCACACATGCCTAACTTGTTTAAAGAGTCATCAAAAGCATTGCTAGTTATAGCTTTCATAAGAACATCAACTAATTGATCTTTTCAGACTTCACAAAAGTAAACATAGTAATCTCAGCTTCAAGTTTTTCCTTAATGACGTGTCTATCAATTTCAACATGTTTTGTCTGGTCGTGTTGAATTGGATTGTGAGAAATCTCTATAGCTGAAGTGATATCATGATACAACTTCATTGCTTCTTGAGAATCAGCACCTAATTCCCTAAGCAAGTTTCTCAACCATAGTAACTCACATATTCCAAAAGTCATGCCCTATTACTAAGCTTCTGCACTAGACTTTGCTACTATTGGTTGTTTTTTACTCCTCCAAGTCATAAGATTTCCACCTACAAAAGTGAAGTATATTGAAGTAGATCTTTTGTTATCAGCTGAACATGCCCAATCTGCATCAGTGTAACATTCTATTTTTAGGTGATTATGTTTAGTGAAGAGTAATCATTTACCCTGAGCGGTCTTCAAATACCTCAATATATGTTCCACGACATCCATGTGAGATTTACGAGGATCACGCATAAACTGACTCACTACACACATTGCATAGACAATATCTGGTCAAGTATGGGATAAATAGATTAATTTTCCCATAAGGCTTTGGTACCTTGCCTTATCAATAGAAGTTGCATTCAAACACATAAACAACTTATGATTTTGTTCTGTAAGAGTCTTATCAGGTTTACATCCAAGCATACCTATTTCAGTTAACAAATCAAAAATGTATTTCCGTTGAGATAAGAAAATACCATTCTTTGATCGTGTTACCTCAATCTCAAGAAAGTACTTCAAGTCACCAAGCTACTTCATTTCAAACTCCAAGGCCAAGTGTTGTTGCAAACTCTCAATTTCATGTTGATCATCACCTATCATCACCATATCATCAATATAGATAATCAAAGCAGTAATTTTACCCTTTGGTGTTTCAAAAACAAAGTATGATTTGAGTTGCTTTGTTTATAGCCGAAGTTCTTCATAGACTTGGTGAATCTATCGAACCAAGCCCTTGTAGCACTACAACAAAAACTGTCTTTATTGACAATTATTACTTGACAATTTTCAAAAACTATCAAGAATTGCAAGTTCTTGACAGTTTTTGAAAACTGTCAAGAAAATTGCCTTTCTTGACAGTTTTCTTTTCTTGATAGTTTTCAAAAACTGTAAAGAACTTGCAATTCTTGACAATTTTTGAAAACAGACTAATTACACAAATGTCCCTTAAGTTTAGGCATAATTGCATGCATATAGAATTGTTTCTCATAATTGTAAAAACGTCCCCTGTCGTTAGTTGACTTCCGTTAACTCTAACCGTTGACCACAATTTTAACCCACAATGACTAAAGTGCCCCTATTTTCCTATTTTATTATTTAAATTAATAATTAAAAAACGAAACAGAAAAGACAAAGATATTGGATAAGTAAAATTATTATATATATTGTATATATATATATTATATATATTGTATAATATAATATATATTATAAATTATATATATTATTTATATATATTATTATATGTATTACATATGATATATATATATATGTATCTGTTACAATTGATGTCATGAGTCTCCTATAGACCATGTATGGTTGGATTGAATGGAATGGAATAGAAAGAAAGTCATTCCATTCGTTTGATTTGTTAAAATGTAATGGAATGGAGATTCCACCATTTTGGTGGAATGGACATTCCATCCAAAAACCAATGGAAAGCCATTTCCTTTATATGCCCCAACTCCATTACAAAAATGCCCTCAGCTCCTTTCCAAAAACAATATATTATTATTATATATTATATTATTATGTATATTATATATTATTATTATTATTATTATTATTATTATTATTATTATTCTTATTATTATTATTATTATTATATATATAACGATACATAAACATATATAATATAATATATTATTATATATTATAATATATTATATATATTATATTATTATATATTAATATATTAAAAAATATATATTATATAAATATATTATTATATAATATATATATTTATATTTATATATAATATATATATATTATATAATATATATTATTATATGTATTATATGTATTATATAATATATATATATATATATATGTACCATGGCGGTGGCAGAGAGCCTTGAACCGTCTTATTCTAGTATTAATGTTTTCCCCACTTGACGACTTTCTTATGGCCTAAACATGGTACTCACAAAGCAACTTGTCAAAGACGGCTAAGGACCTTAAGCCAAAGAATCAAAATCTCATTTCTGATGTGCATGATCCTCAACTAGAGGCAAACATAGAGCATACTAGGACTATTACAAACTGCTTATTGTCTCATAAAGAAATATTGAAGAGAAGGAGAGAATACTTAGAAATTCATGATTTTTGAAACACACAGATTTTATTTCTAATTTTTCGATGATTTTACAAAAAGAGATCATCTCCTTTTATATGAGAGATCCAAATTAGCTTCCAGTGAAATGCCAACCTCGTGGCATACAAGATAAAGGTGAATAGTGTAGTGACCGACATAATAATACAGCTACCGACACAATAAGGCACACTCATGATACATATGTACACAATAAAGCACACTCGTGATACATATGTAATTATTACACAAAGGAAAATAAAACACCCACGTTATACATGCATAATTATAGAGCAAAGACAGAGTCACGGGCTGGACAGGTTGCAAGTGGTATGATATTCGTCATCTGAATCTTCTGCTCCACAAATGTGACAAGGCCATGTGTCATGTTCTATGGGGTTTTATGGGTGGACAGAAACAGAGTCTTGGAATGGATGCCAGTTTAGAACAGGGTCTCTGATGACATCAGGGAAAATATAACACTGATGAGGTGGAACTCCATTAACGCCGCAAAGGAAATTGAGCAATGAGATCTAGAGATTCTGAGGATATAGCTTTGGATAATCATATGTGGTGTGCCATTCATAAACGTCTAAAGAAGTCTCTTATGAGGGTTGAAACGATAAGGACGATGGAATATCCAAATGCAAGAAACTGCTGAGGCAGATTCTTGATCAAGTTTCCATAGATTATAATAACCCATGAGTTTGATGAGTTCAGACTGCCAATAAGAAAGGGAATTGAACCAGGTTAAGAAATTTTTGAGGAGAGAATCTTTCTGGGAATGATGATGGACAAAACCATATAAGGCTTAGAGAGGGAATATAATGGTACAATGATGGAGAATAGACATGCACCATAGAAACCATGAAACCTGAAGGGTGAAAAAGCAAAAAGGAGGCATTAGGAAAGGGTCTAGGAACGGTCTGCTATTGTTGGAAAATTTATGTCGAATTCCTTGGCTCTGAATCTGGGCCAAATAGGTCCGTAAATGGGATTGAGCGAATTCATAGATGCGGGCAAGAGAAGGCTGTGTGTTAGGAGGAATTATTTCCAGCAGCTCTGGTGGATAAGACTTCATTGTAGGATTTAAGAATGAGGAGGATGATGATGAAGCCATGAGGATGAGAGGTATAGGGCCACAAGAAGCGATGAGATGAATAGCTGATGGTCGAGAGAGCATATCAGCTATTATATTGTGTTGGCCTTTCACGTGTCGAACAGTGAAATCATATTTGGAAAACCAATCCTTTAGTTTCAGCAGTTGAGGATTGGGAGGAATCTTATTTCGAAATTCGAGGACCTTTGGAAAGGACAAGTTGTCCATTTCAACAATAAAGTTTTTTGTCCTGAGATGAAAATCAAATTTCTGGATTCATTTTTGACAGCGAGAATCTTCTTGTAGATCGTGTGGTAGTGCTGTTGGGAATTTTTGAATTGACCGCTAGCATGCCCACAGTAACTTTTTTGTCCATCTTTTTCTTCAATGAGAATGGCCCCCCAACATGTGTCACTAGCATCAGTTTGAAGGATGAGTTGGCCTGTGGATGGAACAGTGAGGGCCGAAGGAGATTGGGTAATCTCCTTGAGTTTAGTATTAGAATCCGTGTGACATCTGTCCCAAGGAGAGGGATTTTTCTTTAGGAGAGCAAAGAGGACCGAAGTGTATCTCCTCACGTGGGGGAGAAAATCTCTGATAAAGTTGACTATACCAAGAAATTGTTGAACTTGCTTTGTAGTCAAATTGGAATCAGGGAATTCTAATAGTTGACTGGCTAGGTGAGGGCCTGGGTGGTATTTTCCATTTGAAATGTGCATGCCCAAGAAGTCGATATCTGTTTTGTCCTATTGAACTCTTTTTATGAGAGAGTAGGATACTGTATTGGTTTATCAGACCATAGAGATGGTTGTGTGAATCTTCATCAAAAGAGAACAATAAGATATCATCGATGTAAATCAGGGCAAAGTGGAGATTAAGATGGAAAATCCTAGTGATGGCTTTCTGGAATAATGAAGGAGCAGTTTTGAGGCCAAAGGGTAATACTGTCCATTGATACTAGGCGTTAAGAAGACAAAACGCGGTTTTGTACCTGTCATCTGGATGAATACCAATTTGCCAGAAAGCTTTTTTGAGATCAAACTTGGAGAAGATAGTAGCACTAGGGAGTTGGGAAAACAAGGTATTGGTCCTAGGAACTAGAAATTTGTCATCTTTAAGAAAGAGATTGAGGGGTTTGTAATCAATGACTAATCTCTTTTTTCCCCGAAGTTGTTCAGCTCGTTTGTCAACATAAAAAGCTTGACATGCCTAGGGCGAAGAGGTAGGTTCAATGAGTCCTTGCTTGAGTAGTTCATCACATTCAGCGTTGGCCATATGAAGGTCGAAAGGAGACATTCCAGAATGAGAGGCTTTTGTTGGGTTGACATCTTCATTGAGCTTAAAAGGAAGCTTAATAAAGAAATATGGATTTTTCCATAAAGGATTTGGATGATGGAAATCAGCATGATTGCTGGTACAGAATTGTAAGAGCTTTTGTTGGATAGTCTGGAAAGAGGGTTAGATATCAGATAAGGGAAAGATCTTTGGAATACTGAAGAATGCTTTGAAGTTTCTTTTGTATTTGATTCTAGTGGGGAGGATCCCAAGAGACTAAAATTGACAATAAACATCCCAACTGATGAGGATATCTTTGTCAGGAATTGGGGTTCCAATGACACGTGTCCAAAGGGTATAGGATGGGAATATCTTGAGACCAAACTTAGCTTTTGTAATCAAAGTAGTCGTGAATATCTTTCTATCAGCAGCCTTAAAATATTGGACATGAGATTTCCAAGCATTAGGAGGAAAAATCTTAGGATTCATCATGGTTGTGATAGAACCAGTGTCAATATAGGCAACGACATTAACAGGATTGGCATATTTGTCAGGAAGTATTTGGATTGAGACTTGAGGTCCTGGTTATGTACCTAAGTGTGTCACTTGGTGGGAAACTAGGGTTGCTTGGTAAGAGACTGGAAAAGAATCAGTCTCAGAGAGACTCGAATATTCTGAATCGAAAATGGTGGTTCACCTTTATCTTATATGCCACGAGTTCGGCATTTCACTGCAAGCTAATTTGGATGTTTTCCATCATCTCTCCTATAAAAGGAGATAATCTCTCATTCTCTCTTTGTAAAATCATCGAAAAATTAGAAACAAAATCTGTGTTTCAAAAATCATGAATTTCTAAGTATTCTCTCCTTCTCCTCAATATTTCTTTATGAGACAATAAGCAGTCTGTAATAGTCCTAGTATGCTCTGTGCTTGCCTCTAGTTGAGGATCCTGCATATCAGAAATGAGATTTTAATTCTTTGGCTTAAGGTACTTAACCGTCTTTGACAAGTTGTTTTGTGAGTACCCTGTTTAGGCCATGAGAAGGTCGTCAAGTGAGGAAAACATTAATACTAGAATAAAACGGTTCAAGGCTCCCTGCCACCGCCATGATATTATTATTATATATAATATATATATATATATATATATATGTATTATATATTGTTAACAACCTTTTTTGGTTGGGTCCAAACAAGGATTTTCTCTCCCTACCAAGGCTATCCGGATTAGAAGGAAGCTATATAGAACACCATGGCAGGACCGGGATCGGGATCATCCTGGTTTTTTGATACATAGTACCCCGATGTCACACCACACTGGTATCTGGGTACCCGGTGCCTCGTACGTATTGCCCTGTACCCCGTATCCGGTACCCCATACTTGGTACCCAGTACCTGGTACCCCGTACTTGGTATCTCGGTTCCTCAAGCACCTCCCGACCACCTAGCATAGAAGGCGTCAACAAGGGAGGTCTTAATACGCCATATGTCAGATTACCAAGGAAGAAAAGACCACGTCACATGAAGAGTCGCACGCAGTAACACCCCATTCACATAGAAAGCAGTCAACTCTTTAATGGCCATTAAAGACACTATTAATGGGAAAATATTCAACTCCTTAGTGGCCATTCACAATGCCATTAATGAGAATATATTCAACTCCATTAATGCCAAATCATCTTCCTATGATTGCGAATCAATTAAATTGATAGAGTGGGCAACAAGACTTGGAACCTATAAATATTACAAGACTCTTAAGAGAGGGGATCTTTGGACGGACCTCCATCTCCATCTTGATCTTCTTTTTCTACTGATTACAGAAAAAGGCTATACCCGTCTATTATTGTAAGCTCTTCGGAGCACTTATGTAGTATTATTTTGCTACTTGTGTAAGCTCTTCGGAGCACGTCTTATTCATAATAATATAAAGGAAGGTCATCTTCTCCACCGGATAGCATATGATTTTACGTGATGTTTTTTCCCTCTATGCCAGTCCACTTATATCAAAAGACTTGTCATTCTCTCCCTTGTATCTCTTTATTATGCATGTATGTGAGTTATATTCCGACCATGTTGATTTTAGCTCTCTTATCCTCCTATTTGCATGCCAAGCCATACATAAAAAAGGGGAAATAACCTTCAGACTAGCTAGAAGAACCGAGGTGTTTTCATCATTCATGACCACATTTATATCACTGAAGAACTCCTATCCCTCTACCTACTTGCTTGCTATCTTGGTCGAGGAACTACAGAAGAAATCTAGAAAAGAGTACGGGGTACAGGATACGGGATACGGGGTACGAGATACGGGGTATGAGGTATTGACTACAGGGTATCAGGGTTAAAGCCCCTAACACCAGCAAGGGAATCTCAAGCGTCATACCACATGCTTGAATCATCCCGACGAGCGGGGTGATTTTTCTCCTACTTACTACACATTACTCCAGACTCTTTTACTCATACGAAACCATGGTATCTAGAGGTATCTACCCCGCTGCAACCTACCGGGTAGCAATTTGACGGTGTTAATTGAAATTCCTCACCTAGAGTGAATTTTTGGTTAATATATATTATATTATTATATATATTATATTATATAATATGTATATTATATGTATTATATATACAATATATACAATATATTATTTTATTAAATAATCTATAATTATATATATAAAATATACTTTTATATTTTATTATTATTATCCATAACATATCATATTATTATGAATGTTTTATGATTAGGGGTATTTTGGTCAAAATACAGTTAACTCCATTCCATTCCGTTGTTAATCATACAAAATAATACTGATTCAGAGACAAGTTCTAAAGTTCCAACCAAACAAAAAATTTAGCTTTGCTTTGCTTTCCTTTCCTTTCCTTTCCTTTCCATTCTTATTCTCATTCTCATTACCATTCCAATAATAATTCCACCATGTTACCAAACGTGACCGTAGAGTATAGATCAATAACTCGACTATATATGTTTTAAAAAATATAATTTTATTAAAAGTTTCAATAAATATTTTTTAATATATAGAAATTAGAATTTTGATTAGTTGAATAAATTTAAATTTATCTAATAAGTTTTTATTTATTTTTATGAGGCGGTGGCCGGACGGCATTGGCCGGTGGGTGGGGTGGCGAAAGAAAATGGAAAAAATAAATAACTTTTTTTTTTTTAATAAATCCATCTTTGACAGTTTTTAACTGTAAAGGATAAACTGTCAAAAACATTCTGGACAATAGCTTCCTTGACAATTAAAAAATTGTCAAACAATTCTTGACAGTTTTTAACTGTCAAGAATTATGTTATTTTTTTGTAGTGTGAATTGCTTTAACCATATGATGCCATCTTGAGTTTACACACCATTGTAGTATTTGAGTACTTCTCTATATCCAGAGGAGGGTCCATATACAATTCTTCTTCTGAATATCAATGCAAGAAAGCATCCTTTACATCAAATTGGAGAAGTGGCCAATTTTGATAGGCAGCCAAAGACAAGATCACTTTAACCGTATTAAGCTTGGCAACTGGTGCAAAAGTGTCTTGATAGTCAATCCCATAAGATTATGTATACCCTTTTGCAACCAATTGAGCTTTATACCTTTCAATGACCCCATCCGCCTTATGCTTGACCGTAAACACCCATCTACATCCCTCTGTCTTCTTTCCCTTAGGTAGAGGCACAAGTTCCCTAGTAGCATTCTTTATTAAGCTTGGCAACTAGTGCAAAAGTGTCTTGATTGTCAATCTCATAAGATTATGTATACCCTTTTGCAACCAATTGAGCTTTATACCTTTCAACGATCCCACCTGCCTTATGCTTGACCGCAAACACCCATCTACATCCCTCTGTCTTCTTTCCCTTAGGTAGAGGCATAAGTTCCCTAGTAGCATTCTTCTCAAGTGTTGTTATTTCTTTTGCCATAGCTTGAGTCCACCTAGAATTTGCTAAATCTTCCTGCATTTTACTAGGAATAGAGAAAGACGATGAAATTCCCTTAAGCAATATAGTGTAATATATACCTAAGGAGGGGGGGGGGGGGGGGGGGGGCGAATAGGTGTAGGCCCAAATTCTTCCAAACTACTTTTTACGGAACAATGATGTGCACACTTGGTGTGTCTAACAAAGGATTGCTTTTAAACAACACAATTTAGAATACAATTCACAAGTGATACAATCAACGAAAGATATGGAAGAAAAAGAAAAGTAAAACGAAACTTGACACAATTGTTTTTACGTAGTACTCATAAAAGGAAATGTCCACAGGTTAATACCACAACCACCAGCAAGCAAATTCACTATGTCAAAAATGAGATACACACTCAAGGCAATCAGTACATGATATACTCCCCAAGCTATCTATTCTTAGACTACCGAAGGACTAAGTGAATACACCTTGCCACAAGCTACCTAACTGAGACAAATCGCTTGCCTCTAGAAAGCCACTCCCTAGAAAAGACTATCCTCAAGTCCCTAGGAAGATTTCCTTGCTTAGTTAATCCGAGCCCCTTACTCTTAACTAATATTTCCTAGCTTGGTTAACCGGACCTCACGTCCTGACCAAGACTTCGCTCAGACTTACTAAGAGGCCTCACACCTTTTAGCCAAGACTTTACTTGCTTGGACTTACTTCGAGCCTCACACTTATGCGTGAGTGTGAGTGTTGATTTTTAGAGATGTTAATAGCACTTAAGTTATCTCAATAAAGTTTCATTTTTCCTTGTTCTATCTCATAATCCTTAAAGATTTGTTTCGTCCAAAGTAATTGTGTACATTCACTTACGGCTGCAATGTACTCGGTTTTGGATGAAGAGAGGGAAACATAATTTTGTTTCTTACTAGACCAAGAAACCAAGTTATTCCCAACATAAAAACAACCGCCGAAAGTGCTCTTACGGTCATCTACGTTCCTCGCTCAATCAACATCACAATATCCTACTAGGATATCCTTGGTATCAAATGAATAGAATAGACCAAGACTATGAGTTCATTTGATGTACCTAATGATAATCTTGATGGCTTTTAGGTGAGATTCCTTAGGGCTAGATTGGAATCTAGCACACAAACCTATACTAAAGCAAATGTCCAATTTACTAGCCGTTAGGTAAAGTAGACTTCCTATCATGCTTCAATAAACGCTTTGGTCAACACTCTTCCATTTTCATCTTTGTCAAGTTTAAGAGTAGTATTCATGGGAGTTACAAATTCTTTTCCACTTTCTAGGCCAAACCTCTTAACCAGGTTTCTAGCATACCTAGAGTGGTTCAACATAATACCCATGCTAGTTTGCTTCACTTCCATCCCTATAAAGTAATTTAACTCACCCATCATACTCATTTCAAATTCACTTGACATCACAGTTACAAATTCATCAACCTTGGTTTTATTAGTAGACCTAAAAACAATATCATCAACATATATTCGTGCAACAAAAATATCATGATCATAATGTTTGATAAACAATGTTCTATCAATGCCACCTCTCCTATAGTTGTTGTCAATAAGGTATTGAGTCAACCTATCATACCAAGCTCTTGGAGCTTGCTTAAAGCCATAGAGGGCCTTTTTCAATTTAAACATAGGGTTAAGAGAGTGTGGGTTTACAAAACCTTTAGGTTGTTCAACATACACTTCTTCTTGAAGGTATCCATTGAGGAAAGCACTTTTGACATCCATTTGAAACAATTTGAAATTTTTAGCACAAACAATGGATAACAAAAGTCTAATGGACTCAAGACAAGTAAGGGGTGCAAATGTCTCATCAAAGTCTACACCTTCAACTTGAGTGTAACCTTGAGCCACTAGCCTAACTTTATTCCTCAAAATCTTGCCACTTTCATCGGTCTTATTCCTAAACACTCACTTAGTGCCAATCACATTTATGTTTTTAAGCCTAAGAACTAAGGACCACACTTCATTCCTCTCAAATTGGTTAAGTTCATCTTGCATAGCCCCAACTCAATATTTATCAACCATTGCTTCATTAATATTTTTGGGTTCAATTTGAGTAGTGTAGTAAGCAAAAGAAATTTGGTTAGCTAGTTGGTTCCTAGTTCTAACCCCTTCATTCAAGTCACCTATGATGTATTCTCGATAGTTAGAGCTTTTAAGTCTAGAGTGAGAACGTTCAACAACTTGGTCATCTTGTTGATTATCATTTAAAGCATTTTCAATCTCTTAACTTCCTACTCCAACACCACTATCATGTTCATTGTTATGACTAGACTCACTATGTGAATCCTCACTAGACTCATTGCTAGCCACATCAATAAGTGCATTAGTGTCATCAAAAAGATTTTCTTTAGGTTTATTGACACTATCACTTACACATAAATCAAGCATGCTAAGATCATCTATCTTAACATTGATAGACTCCATAATAGTCTTTGTAGTCAAGTTAAAAACTCTATATGCATGACTATTAATAGCATACATAAGAAAGAGACCAATATCACTTTTAGCATCAAACTTTTTTAAGTGATCTTTATCATTTAAAATGAAACATTTACCCCCAAAAGTGTGGAAGTAACTTACATTGGGCTTCTTGCCTTTCCAAAGCTCATAGGACGTTTGGTTTATACCGAGCCTCCTAAATACTCGATTAGACAAATAACAAGAGGTATTGACCGCTTCAACCCATAGAGACTTTCTTTGCTATTGAGAATAACCCTAGCCATCTCTTGCAAGACATGGTTTTTTCTCTCAACAACACCATTTTGCTGAGGAATTCTAAGGGCGGAGAACTCATGAGATATCCCTAAACCATCACAAAAATCACCAAACTTGGAATTTTTAAATTCCGTCCCATGTAATGCAACATATTTCTTAATAACATAACCTTTTTCATTTTTGAACTTGATTACAAAACTTCTTGAAGTAATCAAAAGCCTCGGTCTTGTTCCTAAGAAAATAAACCCAAGTAAACCTTGAAAAATCATCAACGCATACAAAAATGTACTTTTTGCCATTGATGCTCTCGGTTTGAATTGGCCCCATTAAGTCCATGTTCATAAGTTCTAAACGCTTTTTGGTAGCAATGGAAGTGCTCTTATTATGAGACACTTTGGTTTGTTTAACTAATTGACAAGGTTCACAAACACTTTTAAGCTTCCTACCAAGACTAGGTAGACCTCTAACAATGCTACTTTTTTCAAGCTTCTTTAAGTCTCTAAAGCTCATATGACCCAAACGTTGATGCCACAAATCAAGTTTGTTGCACTCATGTGTCATGTTGCAAGTTAAAGGATCTATCTCAAGACAATAGAAATTGTCTATAGACCTTTTGACTTTTAGGACAACCTTGCATTTTTTATCAATTATTGTGCACACATCTTTGTTAAAGATAACTTCCTTAAAGATTTCACACAAGTGAGTAATGTTTATCAGGTTAGCTTTTAACCCATCAACAAACAAAGCATCGTGAAGTTTAGGCAGTCCGGTGATACAAATTGTTCCCTTACCTAAACATGTGTTTGGCTGCCATCACCAAAAGTGACCTAACCTCTATCCTTTAAAACAAGATTCATAAAGAACTCTTTTTTTCCGGTCATGTTCTAAGAGCAACTGATATCTAAGTACCAAAAGTAGGAAGAGTTGGCTCTTAAAGCATATTATGCAACTAGAAATTTAGGTGTGTCTTTTATAACCCACACACTCTTCATAATACGTCTTTCACTTTTACCACAAACAGGTTTTGATTTAATGTTCGAATTTTTAGCATACACCTAGACCTTATTAGTCACATTTTCACAAATACCAATCAAAGCATTATCAATTTTCTTATACATAGAAGAGTGAGGCACAACACAAGATTTAGCAAGCAAGTCATCAATAAGTTTCTTCACAATATGCTTTTCCAAGGTCTTCCTAGGTCTAGTTCTAAAGCTATACATGGATGATTGCTTAAGACTATTCAAAGACATATCATGTAAAGCATTGTCAAATTTGCATTTTCGAATGCATTAAAAACACCTAGGTCAAAATATGTCCTACCATGTTACAATGTTGACAAATAGGTATGAATTTGAGAAATTTGCCATTTGCATTTGCTTCCAAAGCATTTGGTCTTCTCACAATTTTACCTCTTTGAAATGCAACCTTTGATGCTTTACCTCTTGCATTTGAGGTTGATGCTTTTTGACATTAATCTTGTTGAGATCTTCCATTTGAGTTCCTTATTGATGTAGAAGCACATCCGATAGCTTTCTTAGTTTTACCTTGAGAGAGAGTACCTACATTTGTTTCACCATTTTCTTTGACAAAAGCTAATTTGTTAGTAGAAGGAGTTATCCTATCATTAACATAACCTAAACCTCTTTTGTCACTAGGATGTTTTCCACTCTTAATGAGAGTTTCTATTTTGGTAGAACTAGATGACATCTTGTTAATCATTTTACTTGCCTTATCAAGTTTATCATCAAGCATCCTACTCTTAATGGCATATTTCTCTAAGATATCATCGTTTTTCCAAACATCTTCATGAGATTTTCTAAGCCATTCTTCATACTTTTTCTCTTGATTTTGGTGCTCACTAAGTTTGGCTTTAAGCACATTCTCTAGCCTCCTAGCACAATCAAGAGAACTATCCCTTTGCTTAATTTGTTGCTTCAAGATGTTAAGTCTATCATTGCTATCATTTAGATTCTTTTATAGACTTAGGATCTTGTCTTTAAGTTCATTGAATTCTTTAGAGCCTAGACCATGATGCTCTAACTTCTCATTAGGGAACACATTGACTTTGGATAAGCATTCATTTTCAAGAATAAGATCATTGATCTTTTTTTCATCTAAGTCAAAAGAAGCCACATATGAATATACTTCCTTAATCATGACTATATCACAAATAAAACACAAACACTATAAAGAAAGAATCTATCTAATTGCTTCTAGACACCAGCTTTGATACCAAATAAAATTCCCTTAAGCAATATAGTGTAATATATAACTAGAAGGGGGGTGAATAGGTATAGGCCAAAATTCTTCCAAACTACTTTTTATGGAACAATGATGTGCACACTTGGTGTGTCTAACAAAGGATTGCTTTTAAACAACACAATTTAGAATACAATTCACAAGTGATACAATCAATGAAAGATATGGAAGAAAAAAGAAGAGCAAAATGAAACTTGACACAATTGTTTATACATGGTAAAACCTTTTAAGAGGAAATGTCCACAAGTTGATACCAAAACCACCAGCAAGCAAATTCACTATGTCAAAAAGGAGATACACACTCAAGGCAATCAATACATGATATACTCCCCAAACTTTCTACTCCTAGTCTACCTAAGGACCAAGTGAATACACCTTGCCACAAGCTTCCTAATCGAGACAAATCGCTTGCCTCTAGAAAGCCACGCCCTAACCAGGACTATCCTTAAGTCTCTAGAAAGATTTCCTTGCTTAGTTAATCTGAGTCTCTTGCTCTTAACTAAGATTTCCTTACTTGATTAACTGGACCTCACGTCCTAACCATGACTTCGCTCGAACTTACTTAGAGACCTCACACCTCTTAGCCAAGACTTCACTTGCTTGGATTTACTTAAAGCCTCACACTCTTAGCCAAGACTTGACTTGCTCTATGTTGAAAGATAACTCAACAACAAGAGACTTCACACCTTTTGCAAGGCAAATGATCTAGGTGATGCACATGATACAAACACAATCAAATAGAGAAAGATGATCACTCAAGCTCTATGAACATGTAAGAGATAATTAGAATATGCTTTTAACACTCAATCACAAAGTTATCTAGAAATCCAAGAATGTGAATCAATAAAAACTATATTAGAATATTCAATTACAAACCCTAGTTCTTAGATCATGAAATCAAAACCTAGAAATCAACAACTAAGCTCATCACAAAATATTTCTAGAATCAATTTCATATAAATCAAGTTAAGCTTTGAAATATATTCAATCAAAACCACGAAAAAGCTATAACTCAAAAATCATTCAAACAAGTCTAAAATAGGAATCAAAATTAATCTAAAAATTTTTCATTAATCAAGAAATAATATCTATCAAGTTGATCACAAGAAAAATGTAGAGAAGATGATTACCAATAGAAAAGATGAAACTAGAACTGAGATCAGATCACCACGAGAAATCTGGACATCGTTTCAACTTGAAAATGCTTAGGACTTGTTCCTCTCTTCAAGACCAATAATTTTGGCTTTTGGATCACTTAATTCTGAGTTGAAATAAGAGAGATATGACGAAAACAAATATGCAAAAGTTCTTTGGAGGTTTGCATGAAATTTGAAATATATATGGACGGAAAATCAAATGGAGAATAAAAAGGGGCAAATAAGTAAATGAGCAACTTTTCAGCCATATTCCTATTAAGGCACATGGCCATTATATGGAGGCTGAGAGGCCTCTTTCCCGTGGTGGCGACGCACCTCCACGGGAATGGGGAAAGGTGGCCTTTTGACACTTCTCCTCTCCTTCGCTCCCTTTCACGCACCTCACGCGGTCTTCGATCGTTCTTCGGCCTGTAAACTCTGAATTTGAATTTGCTTTTGGATTACAAACCATATCTCAATGACATATGAGGAAGACTATAAAATTTTGACAATTGGATATGAATTCGAATCAATACACAATGACGAAGACAATGCATTGTGAGAGAACATATAGTGGCGTAGCTTCCTTGTTTGAACTTGAAATCAAATGAGTGAGTAACTGAAATGACCGGAACTCAAAAAGGAATCATATTAGATCATATTCAAGTTCAAGACAATAAAACCCAAACAAATAAACCCAAGATTACACAAGTATGCAATTCCTAGACATTGTCCTAGTTTATGCATTTCTTCAATGTATGTCAATATGAGATCAATGCATGAGCATACTTTATCAAGTGTGTGAATTAGTTATACCAAATGTAGCACAATGATGCAGGGACACATATAAATTCAATGTATGTGTGTGCGGTTTGCTCAACGATGAAGAGACACACATGTATGAATTGTGTGTGCGTTCACTTACGCCTTGCAAGATGAAGAAGTAACTTGATACCTTAGCATCCAAGAAAACGCTTTTCCTCTTGAAGATGATATTTGCATGAGAAGTTGTTTTTCTCTTTAGAATCTTCTTTTCACCAAGAATCATCTAAGCAACTAACCATTACAAATAAAAAGAGTTTTGCAATGGAATCAAGCCAACACAAATCTAAATCCTAACAAATGACAACTGTAGCACATAAGAAGCATATGACTTGGGATAATTTTTGGGAAGATACATGGTCACTAATAGGATATCTAGCTTTTGATTTAAGGTCAGGTTCATATTTAATAGGTTGAATGCCACGGTTAGAACAGTGTGGAAAACAATATTGAGACTATTGAGATTCAAAATTAACATCATCAACAATTGTAGAATTGGGATTAGTGGATACCTCTAAAAGAATCTCAAGAGAAGATTTGTCTAGTAGTTGTGTCAGATTGTTAGTAGACATTATAGTTTGTACTATCATGGAGAGAATCATCCTCGGTGTTTGGAGTCATTAATTCATCAATTGAGAGCCTTTCTCGATCATCCTATTGACCGGTGGTATCATTTCCGATGGTTCGGTTGTCTTCGTCTGGTCAACTGGTAGTGTCATTTTCGGTTGCCTGGATACTGGAGAAGTCTGAATATCTTGGAAATAAAACCTATAATTCTTTAAGATTAATCACTTTTTCTTGATTTTCCCCCTGAATTGATAAATCAGTAGTTAGCAGATAGAAGAGCTCTTTCCTATGAAAAACAACATCCATGGAAACATAAAACCTCTTAGAGGACGGATCATAACACTTATACCCTTTTTAATTGATTTTATATCCTACAAACACACATTTCAAAGCACGAGAATCAAGCTTAGTACGTTGATATAGATGAAATTCAATATAGAAGACTCACCCAAAAATCCAGGGAGCTAGAAGTACCGCCAATGGAAGAGTGCAATGATTGGAAAGTGCATCCAATGGTCTTCTAAAATTGAGGACACTAGAGGGTGTATGGTTGATCAAGTAGACTGCCGAACTCCAAGCTTCACCCCATGAGTGAAAAAGAACATGCCCACCAATCAAGAGAGACCGACTAACTTCCAATAACTGTCTATTTTTCCTCTCTGCGACACCATTTTGTTGAGGGAAATAAGGAAAAGTAGTTTGGTGAATAACACCCACCAAACGCATGAAATCCGTCAATTCTTGCTTGAAGTATTCACCCCTATTATCAGAATGAAGGACTTTTATCTGAATGCAAACCTGTGTAACCACCATTTGATGAAACAGGCAAAAAACTCTGCAAACATCACTCTTGTGCTTCAATAACCCAATTCATTCTAGTACAATAATCCACAAAAGTAACAAACAACTTCATCCCATTATGAGTAGAAGTTAGTGCCAGTCCCCAAACATCTGAATGCACTAATGAGAAAGGAAGATATGTTTTATTATCACTCGAATGGAAAACGGTATGATGGCTCTTTGCCATCACACAAGTTTCGCAAATAAAATCCAAAAAATTACAACCATTAAATAAAGATGGAAACAATATGTAAGATCTTATATTTGTGTTGGCTTAATTCCATTGCAATACTGTCTTTATTTGTAATGTTTAGTTGCTTAGGTGATTCTTGGTGAAAAGAAGCTTCAAAGGAGAAAAACAACTTCTCAAGTAAATCTCGTCTTCAAGAGGAAAAACGCTTATATGGATGCTAAGGTATCAAGTTACTTCTTCCTCTTGCAAGGCATAAGTGCACACACACAAAATTCATTCATGTGTTTCCCTGCATCGTTGTGCAAACATTTGGTATAACACATTCACACTCATTTAAGTATGCACATGTAAGGAAAAATAATAAATAAAAGTGGTAAACGCAGCGGAAGCGATACTAAAAAAGATTTAGTGACTTTTAAAATTTTTCCTTTATGAACCTTAAACCCTTTTAATCAATAAACATGCATATATGTTAACAAAAGTAAATTACCTTTTGTCACGTGATCCGATTGACTTACGTCGATGGTAATCCGCAAGACCTTCAATCCGAGCACGAACGTGGATCACCTAGGAGCGTGGTCTCCCTTTTCTTTGAATTGCAAAACTGTGAATGGACCAAACAAAAAACTTTCTTTTCTTTGTTAGTCACAAAAACAATCAAAAGAATGTCAAAAATTATTCCGGTTACTTTTGAGTTCTCAATCTAATGATCGAAACTCGCGTGAACCTAGATCGATATCGTATACACAAGCTTATTGATGATTAAGCAATAGTATACTATCAAAGAATAATTTCACACTCTCTTTTGTCTTTTTAGAATAAAAACTCTCTCTTGGAATTAAGAAGAAGAAGAAAGAAATAAAAAACTCAAGCACCATAGATTGTGGTGGCCGAACCCTATAAGAACACATATATAGGTTGGCCGAATTTTTTCTTCTTTTTCCTTTAAGGTTGCCGAATTCTATGTAGTCTAAGATTACGGTTGGCCGAATTCTATAATGTTACTTATATAGGGTGACTTAAATTCAACCCTAATTCTTTTCAACTTAATAGACTTCAAACCCTAATCGAACTCCTTAATTTTTATTCTTTTATTTTGACTAAATAAAAAGACTCCTTATTTGATTAAATAAATAAAACTAATTTATTTATTTCCTTGTCAAACAAGTCTTTTACTTTTAGGAAAGATTTGTTTCTTTAATTAAACAATTAATCAATAAATTAATTAATTTTTATTTAATTAAAACAAATGAAACAAAATAATATTTTAGGTTAAAATTTTAACCTTGCCGCCCCACTTGATTAAGATTGGGCCTAACATTATTTTCTTATTTCATTTAATCCATTGGACTTTAAATAAAAAGCCCACATGTGAACCAGACCCATTCTTACTAAAAGAAACAAGCCCACATGTCTTTCATTAATATATTAATATAATTGAGCAACCCATTACTTAAATAATGTGCAAATTATATTCTTAATATATTAAATGCAATTCTAGATGGACCCTTAAATTGGTCCGGTAGAATATATCAAGTGATCCATGCAAGTCCGTGTGGATTGGGGATCTTGGCGGGCCATCTAAATTTAAGCTTCAATAGACATAACCTAATCACAATCAACAAATTATTCACTTAGGTCCGATCCATTAATTTTAACTCATTCCACTAAAGAGCTAAAACTGAACTCTTAAATAAAGATAGAAAAGGAAGATGCTCCTCATTCATACCCTAGACAATCATATTGGAGATAGTGTATCCTCGTGATTAATATCAGTAATCGCCAAGAGTTCATAGACCGCCTATAACTCTCCAAGTTACCATATTTACTCATATGACCACGTTTTGAACTTGGATATTTTGACTTGTCCAGAAGCCATGTTTTCAATAGACACTATCGAAAACTCAACGTTGAGATTTAATATCCAATTACCTCAAAACATCCATATGATGATATTATACTCTCATTTAATTAAATGGAGCCACGATGTCCATATCTATAAATGAAGTCCTCTAGCGATTAACAAATGAATATCACCAAACTATCGAGGATAGACTATGCGATATAATCGTACTCATTGATAACTCAAATGATATCACTTGCAACCATAAGTCCATCATTTATCTCAGGATTAAGATAGACCCTCCGATTGTCCTGATAATGAAAAGACTATTATCTATTGACGGTTCTAGATAAAGCTTTTCATTGTGATCCAGTTCAATGCACCCAATGCACTAGATCCTTTTGCTCGAAGACACTCCGATGATTTTAGACTCATCATATCTCATTTGATCCCACTCAAATGCTAGCAAAAGAATTCTACAACTTTAACAAGATAAAGGTGCCCAACCTTTAACTTAAGTTGTGAACATTATTCAAGACTAACTAAAGAATTGTGTCTACCACATACATATCCAGATGTACGAACAATTCTTCTTTTCCCATAGTCTTTAGACCTTATGATTATTTACTTTGATAATTATAATATAAACTATAAATGCTATACGATTTGTTAAACCAGAAATCTCTTTATTAATATGAAAAAGATTGTTAATTACAACATTACACTCTTGCTATTGAGCATAATCCTAACAGCACATGCATTGGTCTCATATTGACAAACATTGTAGAATTGCATGTTTTATGATTATCATTTGGAAATGGCATACTTGTGTGACATTATGTTTATTTGTTTGTGTTTCTTATATTTTGGACTTGAACATGATCTCTTATGATTCTTTATTGAGTTGCGGTTATTTTGATTACTCATTATTTAGGTTTCGAGTTCAAACTAGGAGTTACGCTACTTATCGTTCTCATACATTGAGTTATCTTTGTCAACGTGTATCGAGTTGAATACTCAATATTTTTGTAAAGTTTCATAGTCATCCTCGTGTATGAGGGAGTCATGGTTTGTAATCCGAAGAAGGATTCAAATTCAGAGTTCGAAGGACCAGATACAGCTGAAGAACGCGAGAGGAGCAAGCTTGGTCAATGGCCAAGCATGGAGGGCGCGTGAGGTGGCCATGAGCCTCATGACCAGGTAATCCCTCTGCCCCCATGAGCCTTATGCGCCCCTCACAGGGTGCTGAGATGGCCCATGCCAATTGGCTGCCCGTTTTCCCCCTCTCTTTTTTAAATACTCTTCTTCTTCCCTCCAACTTAGGTGTGAAGAAAAATTTGAAAAAGATAGAAGAACAGAAATTTTCTCTCAAATTTTGATTTCTTGTTTTGATTATAACTCTCTCATTTCATCTCAAAATTGAGTGATTCAAAAGCCAAAAATATTGGTCTTGAAGAGAGCTACAAACTCCAAGCATTTTTAGAGCCAAATGAGTTTGTAATTTTTCTCAGCAAGCTAATTTCAGTCCGAGTCTCATCTTTTGTATATGAAACATATTCTTCTCACTTTCTCTTTTGATCATCTCTCTTAATCTTCATAATTGATAGATGAAATGTGTTAAGAATGATGTTAGTTCATACTCTAGGGTTGTTTGATCTATTTTTTGTTGAGTTTTAGCTTTGTGATTTCATTTGAATATATATTAGCTAAACTTGATTAATCTTGAAATTGATTCTAGAAATGATATATATGATGTGCCTCATGATATTTTCTAGGTTTAATTTCATGATCTAAGAACTGAGATTTTTGTGTGATATATTGAATATTCAAATCTTGTTCTTATTGACTCACATGCTTTGATTTCTAGATAGATTTATTGAAATTCCCTAGAGAGATGTAGTGTATATTATACCTAGAAGGGGGGGTGAATAGGTGTAGTCCCAATTTCTTCTAACTTCAAAATTTGCGGATTACAAAAATGAAATGTACACTTTATATGATTTAACAATTGTATAGTATGAGTCAATACATGTAAAAATCAATATGCAAGAGATACAAACAATACATAATATGGAAGATAATAAAAAGTAAAGCGAAAATGTACACAAGTATTTTTACGTGGTAAACATCAAAGAGGAAACATCCACGGGTTGATAACCATAACCACCGGCAAAGCAATCCACTATATGAAAAGGACTTACACACTCAAGTCTATTTACAAATGATACCCACCCTAAGCTATCAACTCCTTATCTACCCTCAAGGCCAGGTGAACCACCTAGCCTACTCTCTATCCAAGATGTGTCCTACACCTCTAGAGAGCAACTCCCTATCCAAGGCTCTTAAGCCTCTGGGAAGATTTCCTTGCTTAGCTATCTAGATCACAAATGATACTAGTCAAGCTTCCCTAACTCAACTATCCAGATTACCAAACTCCTAGCTAAGACTTTCGCTTAGTTATCCTGATTCTCTTGATCCTAACTAAGACTTCATGTTTGGCTATCCGGAACATTTTCCTAGCCAAGTCTTCTTGCTCAAATCAAAGCTTCACTCACCTTGACAAGAGACTTCAACCTTTCCACAAGGCAATGATCTAAGTGATACAAATGATGCAAACACAAGTCAAATAAAGCAAGATGATCAATCAAACTCTATGAACATGCTTAGATATATTCTAGGATATGCTTTCAACAAACAATCACTAATGTACCTAGAAATCAAGGCATGTATATCAATAAGAACAAGATGAGAATATTCAATATATCACAAAAATTCTTAGTTCTTATATTATGAAATTGAACCTAGAAAATATCATGAAACACATCATATATATCATTTATAGAAACAATTTCAAGTTAAATCAAGTTTAGCAAATATATGTTCAAGAGAAATCACAAAGCTAAAACTCAGCAAACAATCAATCAAACAAACCTAGTATGTGATATAACATTCTTTTTAATACATTTCATCAATCAAATAGGAAGATTAAAAGAGATGATCAAAAGAGAAATTAAGAAAAAGATGTTACAAATACAACACTTGAGTCTCGGACTGAAATCTGCCAACAGCGAAAAATTACAAACTCAAATGACTCTGATAAGGTTTATAGCTGTCTTCAAGACCAACATTTTTAGCTTTTAGATCATTCGATTTCGAGTTCGTATGAGAGAGTTATGATCGAAATAAGAAAACTAAAATCATGAAGAAATACGCAGAAATTTTCTTTTCAATTTTCTTCAAGTTATAATTTATAGGGAAGGAGGAGAGCTTTTGAAAGAATTTAAAAGAAGGAAAAATGAGCCAACCAAAGGCTGCCATGTCACCTCTACATGTGGGGCGCGTATGCCATACGTGGGCAAAGAGGCATCTCAATCATGTGGTACATGTGGGCCACACGTGGCTTCCAAGTCATGGCCTTTTGGCCAAGCTTGCTCCTCTCGCGCACCTCTTGCGTTCTCCAACCGTATTCGGGCCTCCGAACTCCGATTTCAAATTTGTCTTTGGATTATGAATTGTGACTCCCTCATGCACAACAAAGACTATAAAAGGTTGAGAATTTGTCTCAAAAAATGACGATGAAGATAACTCAAAGAATGAGATCGCAAAATAGCGTAGCTACATCGTTTGGACTCAAAACCTAATAGATGAGTAACTGAAATAACCGGAACTCAATAAGGAATCATATGAGATCATGTTCAATTCCAAAATATAACAAACACAAACAAATAAATACAGTGTCACACAAGTATGCCATATCTACGCGATAGTGATAAAATATGCAATTCTACAATGTTTGTCTATATGAGACCAATGCATGAGCATACTTAAATGTGTATGAATGTGTTATACCAAATGTTTGCACAATGATGCAGGGACACACATGAATGAATTGTGTTTGTGTGCACTTACGCCTTACAAGAGGAAGAAGAAACTTGATACCTTAGCATCCAAGTATGATATTTTCCTCTTGAAGACGATATTTGCATAAGACGTTGCTATTAACCTTTGAAGCTTCTTTTCATCAAGAACCACCAAAGCAACACTTATTACAAATATAAAGAGTTTTGCAATGGAATCAAGCCAATACAAATCAAGGATCTTACATTTGTTATTATGTTTTGAACGCATATTCTAGATCATCACTAAGCATATACATAGAGCTTGATTGATCATCTTGCTTTATTTGACTTGTGTTTGCATCATTTGCATTACTTAGATCATTGCCTTGTGGAAAGGTTGAAGTCTCTTGTTAAGGTTAGTGAAGCCTTGATTTAAGCAAGAAGACTTGACTAGGAAAGTGTTCCAGATAGCCAAGCATGAAGTCTTAGTTAAGATCAAGAGGATCCGGATAACTAAGCAAAAGTTTTAGTTAGGAGTTTGGTACTCCAGATAGTTGAGCTAGGGAAGCTTGACTAGGATCTTTGTGATCTAGATAGTCAAGCAAGGAAATCTTCTTAGAGGCTTGATAGTCTTGGATTGGAAGTTGCTCTCTAGAGGTGTAGGACACACCTTGGATAGGGAGTAGGCTAAGTGGTTCACTAGGCCCGAGGGTAGACTAGGAGTTGATAGCTTGGGGTGGATATCATGTGTTGATAGCCTTGCGTGTGTAAGTCCTTTTTATCATAGTGAATTGCTTTATCGGTGGTCGTGGTTATCAACACGTGGATGTTTCCTCTTTGTGGTTTTACCACGTAAAATCAATTGTGTCAATTTTTGTTTTTATGTAAATGTTGTATTGATTGCATCACTTGTATATTGATATTCCGCATGTGTTGACTATAACAATTCATTTGTTAAAACACATCAAGTGTGCATTTCATTCTTGAATCTGTGAAATTTGAATTTGGAAGAATATTGAGCCTATACCTATCCACCCATCACCCCACCCACAAAGGTATATATTACACTACATCTCTTAAGGGAATTTCACAATCTCCTAAGATAACTAAATAAGGGATGTCCTAGTCGTCTGTGCTATAACCAAATCTCTTCTTTCTTCTTCTTCACCAAAATTTCTTTCACCAAGTGAGCTTGCCCTTCTCTGTTCGATCATTGGAACCCATCCTCCAGATAGCATAATCCTCCACTTTGTTTACCTCCATCAATCTTCTCCTTGGTATGTATATTCTAAAAAATTTAGTGAGTAGGAAAAAATAAAGCAACACAATTATGAAACTTGACTATTCGATTAACAGAGAGAAGATTACAATTTAGTGATAGAACAAACAAGACATCTCTAATAGTTAATATAGGAGATAAAATGATAGTAACAATTCCAATAACTGGAGATAATACACCATTGGCATTAGTAATGGTAGTTTTGAAATATTTAGAAGATAAATGACTAAACCTATAATGATCACAAGTCATATGATCCGCTACACCCGAGTCAATTATCCAATCATTATTTCCAGTAAAATAAGAAAGTTTAATAGTATAGTTAGACATACCTGACTTAGTAACAAGTCCAAATTGAGTAGTAGATTCATTTTTCTTTATTAGAGAATATTCACCACTATCCTTTGAATCAGTCACAGTGATAAAGAAACTAAAAAAGAACTTCATAGCGGAATAACAAAAACATAAATAACAATTGTGAACGCAAGACCAAACTTCAATTCCTAGGGTAAAGAAGATGAGATTGAAGGTGGCTCTGATACCATATCAAAAATAACATAATTGTGAAATAATTTTTTGATATTTCTTAAATAGAGAATTGCAAATTTTTATACAACTAACACAAAATGAGAAAAAAGAAACTAACTTAATTACAATTGATTCTAGTCAACTATTCTAATTAATGTTGATTGATTCTACATAATAAATACTAATGAATGCCCATGATAATTGCCAATAGTCAACATGATTCTTTCCTTTAAGGCAATAATTAATTGAGAATATTGACCATATCATATCCTTAATTCTAGCACTTAGGATTAGAACTTCTTGGGAAGAGTGCAAATATCATCAACATCAAATGATTTAAACACGTCAACGGGGCTCAAAACCATGCTAAGAGAAAGAATTTCTATTGTTTGCTCTGGAAATATATTCTTCAACTCCACCAATTGAAAATCTATCGCATCAATAAATATACTAAAGTGATAGTAATGCTCAACCGTGACATTATCTTTCTGCTGACAAGAATGTTTTGCTCCTTCCATATGACATGCATTCATATTAAGTATATAAATTTCACACCTTTCACAAAATGACTCTATACTTTCAAGAAAAGTATCTCATTCAATCTCCCTTATCTTTTGAAGAAGCATTTTGACACTAAATTCATAGCATATAAGATATCTTGAGATTTCAATTGCAAAGCCTTACAAAGCATAGCAAATATTCCTAAAACTTTGTGCAATAAAAACAAGATAAATACAAATTCAAAGGATCTCAAATCTTTATACGCACATTTGGCTTCTCCACGTATATTACTGTTCAGTCCTTTATCAATCAAATTTTCAAGAAGAGTAGAAGTTGAACCAAACATATTAATCAATCAAAAAATATAAGTAAAATGAGAACTCTATCGGGTAGCTCTAGATCGTTGCAAAGTGCAAATTTGATTAGCCCATATACCAGTCTCAAGTTCCTCTAAAGCGTTCAACTTTTGAATTTCACCTTTTCGAATAGATTTGAACTTCGAATGACACTTGAAAGAAGCATTCTAAAAGTTGACAATATAATTCAATTTTGAAAAAAAAAAATAGCCAAATATCATGCACTTCCTTAGCTATTGCAACTAAAGCAAGATGAAGTCTATGTGTAAAGCAGTGTACGTAATAGGCATATGGAAAATCTTTGAGAAATAATGCTTGTAAACCATTCCAATCATCCCTCATGTTTCTTGCACCATGTATCCTTGACCTCTCAAGTTTTCAACTGATAGATCGTATCAAGGAAGGACATTGCATATTTCTCTCTTAAGAGTTGAAGCATTTGTATCATTAACACTCACAACTTGAAAAAAACTTTCTCTAACAAATCCTTTAGAATCAACATACCTTAAAATAATTGTCATTTGTTCTTTGTTGGATTCATCAACTGCTTTATCAACTGCTTCATCAACAAGAATGCAAAATTTTGAATCCCCGACTTCCTCACAAATTTTAGCCCACACTCTGTTAGCAAAAATATTCAATAACTCTTTTTGAATTCTAGGTGAGGTATACTTAACATTTTGCTAAGAATTTTATAGAACAATCCCAACAATTTCTTGATTTACCTTTGCTTGCAATTTTATCATCTCAATGAAGTTCTCATGATTGGTAGAATTGATGGATTAATCATGTCCCCAAAAAGCACATGTTGCATTGCTAGCCACTTCACTGTCTCTAGTTAGTGATGTCTTGAGTCGTAACCGATTTTGTAAAGTTTCTTGTACATATAGTGTATTAAGGACTTTGTCGATATGTCAAGATGAATCTTTTAAGTTATTCCAACTTTGCATGACAAAACTATGTTGCGGATTTTGTTCCCCTTCATGGTACACAAATGGATATTTTTTTTCCTACAATTGATCCTTTTTCAACTTTCAAAACCATCAATCGTAAATGTGCAATACTTTAATGAAACAAAATGCTATATATATATATATATATTTTATTGAATATTCAAGCCACGAAAATCGTTGGAACCAAAAATTTTGAAATCGCCGAATTTGTTTACCATCCAGTACGGGTGGATATTTATCCAACAAAGGTTGAAATGGACCCATTTTGATATAAACTTTTTGAACATTATCACACTTGTCAGCATGAGAAACTTCTATTGGGATGCGTATTCCAGGATCATGTTCATAATAGAGGGTATTAATATCCGTTGTGTTGGTATCTGCACAGCGGAAGGGAGGCGGTGGGCCCGGTTTTTCAAAAAAAATTTCATAAAATCAAAAACGTTTTAGCCAGATCGTTGTAATTATATTGATTCTAATATTTAATATAAAAAGTAGAGAAAGAAATCGTTACCCTTGTAGAATTTTCGTGATTCCCTCAAACCGATTTTCTCAACTGCAGAATCTGCGTGATTCCCTCGAACCAAGTTCTTCCACACCGAATCTCTAATACCAAAGAATCAACGGGTGGGCGTCTCAGTATTGAACAGAATAATTTCGACTCTCGAATTTCTATTCTTATTGCGTACTCATCACATGAGACAACAAGAAAAATATTGAAAGACTCTCTCACAATATTCTCTAGAGGCTTAGTAAAAAATACTTTATTTTTCTTTATTATCACTATCTCTCGTTCATTCTCTGTTCCTCTCTCTCGAATAAGAAAAACCAAGAACCTAAGAACTCTTTCTTTTTATTTCAAAGCAAGAATTATTCTTGTCTTGTTTTTATGAAGCCAAAAAAGAAAAAACTCAATGGATAAAAAATTCTCTTTGTATGCTTCTTAAAAACTCACCATAGAGAGAGCTCGGGTGGTGAGGATTATATTCAATAATAAGAGTAGGGTGGGTGGCATGAAGAAGCATAGAGTAGGACTTGATCTGCAACCTTGGTTTTAATGTTATGAAGAAAAACAAACAAAAAAATCTGCACATTTTGAAAAGCAAGAAGACTTCTTGCTTGCCACTTGCCCCCTTTTTTTTTTTTGTTGACCTTTTAGAACAATAATAAAAACCAACCGTTCCACCACCCTAAACATATATCTATAATAAAATAGCCAACTTATTACATTATACATATGATTAAATAATAAAATATTATTTAATATATATAATTAAATAATCAAACATTATTTAATTAATAAAATAATACATAAACCTCTTTATGTATAAGTGATCAATTCCAAATTAATCACTAAGCCTCATTATATATACCTTAATGTTCAATATAGTGATAGGGAGATGGCATGGGGACACATGGACCTATAATTTCAAGCTTCAATAAATCTTTAATATTTAATCAAACTCTTTAATTAAATATTAGATTTATTAATTCCAAATTTATTCCACTAAAAAACTGGAACTGCACTCTTGTCATTATAGAATTAATTACTCGAGTAGGAATCGAATAGTCCATTGATATATCACTACATATAGATCAATTCTCCATAAACAGTTCGTAATATAAGCTAGGTTCAAATCCGTTGACCTCTTAATTACGTCTTTATCCTTGAGTGCCCGTGATTCTCTAATGAACAATTATTTATGATCTTATCATAAATTGAGCGCTCTATTGTTCAAGACCCGAATCATTTACTCAAGAGAACTGTTTGTCTGCTTCAATTAAGGAGGAATGGATTCCGTCTTGTATATTATCATTCCCAGCTAAGTATATCATCATGTCTCCAAGATACAAGGTTTTTAGGTTTGGCAATTAGAGCAAACCCTTCCGAGTAAGTCAAAAGATACAACTCTATAAGTTGAAGTCTGTTAAATACTCAGGATTAAGATCATTCCATATATTACCATCTAATAGGTAAAAAGGAATACTTTATTTTAAGACGGAGATTATTAAAGATTTCATTTATCGTGTCCACGTCTTGTATAATCTTATTATACAAAGTACCTTTATTCTAATGTCACCACATCAACAATTCAGATAAAACTGTTCCATTCTTAATGGGAATGAATCCAACTAGTAATTTTAATTAATTAAAGATCCCAACTTTAATTATCAATTACATACAATTAAAATTGTTATATTAAACACAATCCTCATGTATATAACAACTTATATACTATGTTTAACATTACATTTAATAATCATGAAATTTTATGTTATTAATACAATATTAATAACATTAAATGCACACAAATATATAATGGAATGTCAATCTAATTATTAATTCAGCAAAAGATTAACAACATTTGTTCTTAGGGCACTTTCCCCAACAATCTCCCACTTGCCCTAAAGCAGATGAGATATGTCCTTCAACCCCAGTCCTTCTAGATGACCTTCAAAACTCTTTGCAAGAAGAGTCTTTGTGAAAGGATCTACGAGGTTGTCTTCAAATCTAATCTTTAGAACAGACACATCGCCATGATGGACAATTTCTCTTATTAGGTGATACTTTCGCTCTATATGCTTTCCTTTTTCGTGACTTCTAGGTTCTTTCGAATTAGCCACGGCTCCACTATTATCACAATAAAGTGTCATGGGTTTTTCCATATCTGGAACAATTTCCAAATCATATAAAAACTTTCGGAGCAAGACTGCTTCTTTAGCTGTTTCACAAGCAGCCACGTATTTAGCCTCCATAGTGGAATCAGCAATGCAGGTTTGTTTGATACTTCTCCAAACTATGGCTCCACCTCCAATGGTAAATACCGATCCAAACGTCAACTTTCGACTGTCTTTGTCTGATTGAAAATCAGAATCAGTGTAGCCAATAGGAATCAAATCCCTACCAAATATACAAGCATATAGTTCCTCGTTCTCCTAAGATACTTGAGAATGTGTTTAACTACTACCCAATGATCTAATCCTAGGTTAGATTGATACCGGTTGACCACTCCCACTGCATAGCATATGTCAGGTCTAGTACATAACATAGCATACATAAGACTGCCTACTGTAGAGGCATATGAAAAGTGTCTCATATTCTCTTCCTCTTGAGGTGTTTTAGGACACTGCTCTTTAGAAAGAGTAAACCCATGACGAAAAGGCATATTACCTTTCTTAGAATTATGCATAGCAAACTTGATTAACATTTTATCACAATATGATGCTTGAGACAATGCTAGCAGCTTGTTCTTACGATCTTGTGTAAGTTGGATCATAAGAACATAGCTTGCCTCTCCCAAATCCTTCATTTGGAATTGTTTAGCTAGCCATTTCTTTACATTTGATAAAGATTCTACATTATTACCAGTGAGAAGAATGTCATCAACGTAAAGAACTAAGAAAACCACCTTCTTTTCTTTGATGTACTTATAGACACAAGGCACATCAACATTTTGATCAAATCCATATGATTTAACCACTTCATCAAATCTAATATTCCAAGATCGAGAAGCTTGCTTAAGTCCATAGATGGACCTTTGCAACTGGCAAACTTTTTGATCTTGGCCTTTATCTGTGAACCCCTCTGGTTGCACCATATAGATGTTTTCGTCAAGATGGCCATTCAAAAAAGCTATCTTGATATCCATTTGCCATATCTTATAGTCATAATATGCGGCAATGGACAAGAGTATACGGATGGATTTAAGCATGACTATTAGCGAGAAAGTCTCTTCCTAGTCAACTCCCTCTTTTTGGGTAATACCCTTTGCCACTAGCCTAGATTTGAAAGTTTTCACTTTCCCATCCACTCCCCTCTTTTTCTTGTAGATCCATTCACAACCAATAGGTTTAACCCCTTCGGGTAAGTCTTCAAGTTTCTAGACTGAGTTGGAGTACATTGACTCCATCTCGAGATTCATTGCTTGTTGTTAATTCTCTTTGTCAGAATCTTCCATTACACATCGATATGTCAATGGATCATCTTTACCAAGATCAGAAATCACAACTTGTGCTTCCTCGATTTGTCCATAGCGAGTAGGTTGTCTCACAACCCTCCCACTACGACAAGGTGGTAAATCATTCTGATTTTGAGTTATGGTTTTCTCATTTTGTCGTTCGATAACAGTTGTCGATGTTGATCTGGTCTCATCAGAAAGTAACTCCTCAAGTATAACTTTTCTACGAGGTTTGAAGTCTGTCATATAGTTATTTTCAATAAAAGTTGCATTTGTCAATACAAATACTTTATTAACTTGAGGACTATAAAACAAACCTCTTCTCGTTCCCTTTGGATATCCTACAAATATGCATACTTCAGATCAAGGTTCCAACTTCCCAGTCCTACCTTTAAGTACATGTTCAGGACACCCTCATATGCGAATATGTCATAAACTAACTTTGCTACCATTCCGCAACTCTAAGGGTGTCTTAGGTATAGACTTAAATGGAACTAAATTGAGTATGTATACAGAAGTTTGTAGTGCATATCCCTAGAACGACATGGGTAACGATAAGTAACTCAACATGGATCTCACCATATCAAGCAATGTTCTATTTCTCCTTTTTACGACACCATTTTGCTGTGATGTCCGAGGTGTAGTCAGTTGGGACAAAATCCCATGTTTGATTAAATGATCCAATAATTCATTATCAAGGTATTCACCTCCTTGATCAGATCGAAGAGTTTTAATCGATTTATTTAATTGCTTTTCAACCTCTGCTTTGAATTCCTTAAACTTTCCAAAAGTTTCAGATTTCCTTTGCATTAAGTAAATATAACCATACCTAGAATAGTCGTCAATGTATGTGACGAAATATTCATAACCTCCTCTTGCTTGTACATTAATCGGACCTCACACGTCAGAATGTATCAATTTAAGAGGTTCTTTGGCTCTTTGACCTTTTGTCGAAAAAGATCGTTTGGTCATTTTACCTTCGAAACAAGATTCACAGACCGGAAGATTGCCAACTTTTAGCTCTTGTAAAGGACCTTCCTTTACCAGTCTTTCAATCCTATTTAGGTTTATATGACCTAGTGTAAGATGCCATAGGTATGTGTTATCATGAGGAGAAATCATTTGCTTTTTAGACTTTAGTTTTTCAACTTTGAACATTTCAGTGTTAAGTAGTGTGTTAAAGGTCGGTCTTAAAAAATAGAGACCATTGTCTAAAATTCCATAACAAATATTTAAACCGTTTATAGAAATAATAACAACTTTATCATCAAAAGAAACCTTAAATAATTGTTCATACAGTCTTGAAACAGAAATCAAATTTCTTCTAAAACCGGGAATATAATAAACATTGTTCAAAACAAGAAATTTATTATTAAAGAGAAGTCGCACTTCTCCCACTTCTTTAGCAGACACCATAGCCCTATTACCCACTGTCATCGTGTAGTCCCCATCGACTAGTTCTGTTGCAGAATCAAACATCTGTATAGAACAACAAACATGGTTAGTCGCACCTGAATCAACTATCCAGGAAGACATATCATTTTCAACTAAACAAGCTTCTAGAAAAAGTAAATCTGATTTACCTTTCTTTTTGATCTTGAGCTCTTCGAGGTACTTTTTACAATTCCTCTTCCAGTGACCATCTATGTCACAGTGGAAACATTTTCCTTTGGCCTTTTTGTCAGAGCTCTTTGCTTTGTTGTTGTTGTTGTTTTTCTTTGCCTTGGAATTGCCCTTTTATTTTTCAACTTGCCACTTCCTTTATTCTTATTCTTCCTCTTTTTGGACTTTCCAGCAGAGGAAGTTGTTGCTTCGGCAACATTTACCTCACCTCTTTTTTCATTTGAAATGGATTCGAATGTTTGAAGCTCGTTAAGCAACTAAGTCATGTTGTACTTTAATTTATTCATGAAATGGTTGCTTTTATATTGAAGGAAGTTAGAGGATAGTGTTTCTAAAATCATCCCCACCTGTGTGGCTTCGTCGATATTGGCGCCATGTATTTCTGCCTAATTAATGTGTTCAATCATTTTGAGTGTATGCTCGCAGACTGAAGTACCTTTTTTCATTCTGGCGTTTGAGACTGTTCAGAAGGGCACCCAAACATTTCCTGTAGGGAGTCTATAATCCCTTTTGCGGTTTCAACCGTTTCATGGTTACATCTAAGCACGTCGAACATGCCTGCTAACAGGTAACAGTGGGCTTTGTTGTTGGCCTTTTGCCAACGGTCATATGCTTCAACAACATTTGTTGATGACTTGGTGTTAGGGCGTGGAGGAAATTCCTCCGTCAAGACGAACTTGAAGTTTTCACATAAAAGCATGATGTTCATGTTACTTTCCCATTTGATAAAATTTTCGCCGGTCAATGTTTCAGTAGCAAGTATCTTGATTATTGGATTGGACATGTTTGGTTTGCTGAAATTAAATAACAATCATTCATATCTAATATGTGTGCGCAATGCATATATATCACATATATAAACTTCGGTAATGTAAATATGATGCATGGTTCATGTAAAAAAAACAGAAAAATTATTTACTCATTTACCACGATAATTCAATTTTTACAAATAACGTGCCGTCATAGGATAGGTCACGCATTTGACAATTGAATTGAGACTTTCTCAATCAATAAAAGTTAAATCAAAATATCTCATATTTTCAACTTTTATCAATCACCATTTGATTTGGTCAAGATTGCAATTAACTAGCTTAATTACATCTTTTGAGTGTAACCTACCATTTCAAATTTTATCAGACTTAACTCAAAAATTGCCGCCATAGGGTAGGTCAATTTTGAAATACATCTAAAAATCCTATCGTATGGAAGACAACCTTGCTATTGACTCAAATGGACACCCTCTGTAGGGAGGACGAAATCAAAGCATCACGAGGCGCCATTTAAATCTCACGTTGTTGTACTAATGGTAGAGACTATGGGTAATATTGTCATATTACCCTCTCCCACTCAATATTTTGAATAGCTGTATTTTTATTACAAAATATCTAATATTATGTAATAATATCAATGATAAAAGTTAAAACAAAATATCTCATATTTTCAACTTTTAATATTCAAGATTGTAATTAACAAGTGTAATTACATCTTTTGAGTGTAACCCGCCATTTCAGATTTTTTCGACTTAACTCAAAATTGTCACCGTAGGGTAGGTCAATTTTAAAATACATCTAAAAATCTTATTGCATGGAAGACAACCTTGCTATTGACTCAAATGGACACCATCCGTAGGGGGACGAAATTAAAGCGCCTTGAGGTGCCATTCAAATCTCACGGTGTTGTACTAATGGTGGAGACCATGGGTATCGTTATATTACCCTCTCCCACTCAATATTTTGATATGATGCATTTCAATTACAAAATATCCACTATTATGTAATAATAACAATTATAACAAATTATAAAACATTTTTTAATCTAAAACAGTTTTAGAATAGAATATGTATGCATGTTATGTTATGACGATTCCAGTAGGCACTTGCTAAATAAGATGACATATTATATGCATGAACATGTTATATAATTATCTCATAAAAAATAACATGAAAAGGTAAAATAAAAGCTAAATGAATTTTTGGCCTAGTTCCTTTGGATATTTAAATTACAACTCAAAAATTAATCAAATTACAAACCAAAAATTAATCAAATTACAAAATTGGTCTTGTTGTAATTTTCCTCCAAGATGCGATCCAATCTCATCGATATGTTGATTATATCGTCTTCTTCAATCTCACAGTTTACAAAAAGTCCTGTACCCCACCGGGTTTACAAATTTTTATCTAAAAATTGAAGAAGCGATAAAACATAAAATCCAAAGGAACCATATAATTAACGACCAAAAATCATTTTTATTTACCATTCATCACATGAATAAAAATAACCATTAAATCACATTTAATGCAAAGTGCCTACTACCGGAATCAATTTTAATATTAAAATCAATATAAATTACAATGTGGCTCTGATACCAATTGTTGGTATCCGCGCAGCGGAAGGGCGGCGGTGGGCCGGGTTTTAAAAAAAAATTGTAAAAACAAAAACGTTTTAGCTGGATTGTTTTAATTATATTGATTCTAATATTTAATATAAATAGTAGGGAAAGAAATCGTTACCTTTGTAGAATTTTCGTGATTCTCTCAAACCGATTTCCTCAACTGTAGAATCTGCATGATTCCCTCAAACCAAATTCTTCCACAGCGAATCTCCAAAACCAAAGAACCAACGGGTGGGCGTCTCAGTATTGAACAGAATAATTTCGACTCTCGAATTTCTGTTCTTATTGAGTACTCATCACATGCGACAACAAGAAAAATATTGAGAGACTCTCATAATATTTTCTAGAGGCTTAGTAAAAAATACTTTAGTTTTCTTTATTATCACTATCTCTCGTTCATTCTCTGTTCCTCTCAAGCTGGAGTGTCAACATTCTCAATTTCGAATCTTTGAGATGAAGAAGCAAAACTTGAACCTCCATCCCTGACATTACATGGAGAACTTGATCTACTCCCGCCTGATGATTGATTATCTATTTTTCCCCAAAGTATGAAAGCATAGTTTTTCTTTGTTTTGTTGTATGGTTGTTTGACATTGTATCTTAAAATTATCAAACAAATTGGTTAAAGTGATACTTTATAAATTATAATATAACGCTAGAAATAATAAATTACAGTTGTAAAATAAATTCATTAAAAAAATAACTTAAAATTATGAATAACAAACCCAAAACTCTAACTTGTTAATTAGAAAGAAAACAAAATTTAAACTAAGAAAAATATTTGAGCTAAAGAAACGTATATGAATAGTTTTGTAATTGAGATTTTCAGAGGACATAGATAAATATTAATTTGGAAAAGAGAGATAATCAAGATTTGAGACTTGAGACTTGAGACTTGAGAGAGAGAGAGAGGGATGAAGAAAGAGTGGATGTTGATATAATGAATTGTGAACTGGAATGATGATGTCTGTGTTTGAATTGAAATTTTCCTTGGATGGAAAGGAGTAGTGTGCCGTGTTCGGAGAGGAGAACCGCTAAAGTATAGCCTAGGTCAGCCCTTTACATAGTCCACCTCGGGTCAGCCATTTACACGGTTCGCCCCTGATCCCTTGAAAACCAAATCTGAGGTGTTTGCCATATTTATAAGATTTTAAGGAGCAGTTGAACCCTTGGTTGATTGGAAAATTAAGCGTCTTCAATTTGACTAGGGTGGAGAGTATCCACCTTTAGGGATGGCAATTTGACCTGCACCAATAGGCATCCGCTCAAACTCAACCCTTCACAGTTAGATTTGGATTATGCAAATCGCAACCCAAGGCAGGTTTAGGTGCAAAAGTTGAACTCGTAACGGGTTCGGGTTTGAGTGTGTGTCTTAAAAAAAATCCAAACCCAAATCCGTGAACTCATGAATCTCTTAAATATATTAAAATGTTACTCAAAATATTAATAGTAAAGATAAACGAAACATGAATAAAATAACTAAGATTCTATTAATTTCAAGACTGATTTTTAATATAGTCAAAGACCGTTAATATACAAAGAAGGATTGTTTTCCCATGTCGTTATTTAACGATATGGGATACGTCTGGCTCTTCCAAGAAATGCTCAAAGAGTTAAAAGTAATAATCGAAGTAGGATCCCACATGAAGAAAACAAAATATGAAAGGAAGTATATTGTTATATAAATAAAAGCAGTTCACTTTTACCTTTAATTTCTTGTCTAGCCAAGTTAAGTGCGCCTTCATTCCATCATACTAAAAGCCCATTAGGCTATTGTTCTTATTTTTTTGTTGGTTTGCGTTTATGACTCACGAAACCACAAAGTATAGTGGGTTTGCGGGCTTGCATGGATTCTGTCAAAAGGGTAAAACCGAACCCAAACCTGAACCTATTTATTTTCACGGGTTCAAGAGTGAATTTGTGTGTTGTAATCTTTTACGGGTTCGGGTGTAGGTTTAGTTGAATCCGCCCAAACTCAACCCATTGCCATCCTTATCCACCATTGCATCCTTACCTTGCCGAACTTGGGATTACTTTCCTTGGCCACATATATATCAGTAAAATGGCTTACCTAAGATAAAACATCACGATATTACGAAACAAGTTTAACATAGTTAGCTCAAGCCTAATTATCTCCCAAGTTTTGTTGGGGTTCTTTTAAACTGTTGTCTTTTTAATCAACGGAATTCCTACTCGTGTTCTATTCATCAAATCTCCTTCTGAACTTGAATTTCAAAAACATTATGACTATCATTTTCTTAAAGAATTTGGTTGTGCTTGTTACCCATATTTGAGACCCTTTAATAAACATACAATAAAATTTCATACTTCTAAATGTTTTTTTTTTTTGTTGGGTTTAATAATGTGTTATAAATATTCATTTATTGTTTAATAAAAAGTTTACTTATATTTATATTTAATTAATTTATTAATTATTTCAAAATTTATAACTGGTTGTTTTGAAGAGATACAACTCTTTAGTATTTCTCTTTTATTTAATAGTTGTTTTGAAGAGATACAACTCTTCACTATTTCTCTATAAAAAAGAAAAATGTTTGTTAGAAAAAGACAATTTGTTTTTGAGAAAATCATAACATTCTTTTCTTTCTTTCTTTGTAAAACCAAAATTCTCAATTCTCTCAAAACTTCTCTTCGATATATCAATCAATTGAAAGAGTGAACAAAGTTGTTCGAAGGCCAATCTTCCTACAATAGAAGAAACGCCTAGTGGTCGTCGTATCTTGAAAGGGAATCGTCAGAATTAATACAGTGCAGAGGCAGCAAATTTCCTTTAAGAAAAGCGTTATTTAACATGCTTCAACCAAGAAAATTTTATCTAATCTCTATTTGATATTTATACATTGTTGTTATTGAAAATATGAAATTGAGTGTATTTTGATAAATCTAAATTTTTCGAGTTTATATTGTTTATATATTCTACTGTATTTCTAACAATCGAATAGGAAATTCCGTTAATATATATATATTTAATAGTATAAACGGATTTATCAAATTCAGTCATAATTGATATATTTTTTATTTTACAAAACTATACGAGAAAGTGTTAAACTGGTTTGGTTTAATAAAAAAAAATGGTTGTATAGTCAGATTTTTTTCTTGAAACTTTGACAGTGATTTTTTTATTGTTACAAAAATTTAAGAGCCTTTGAAATTTAGTAATTATTGTTTCTGGAAGATATTGTAACACTTCTAGTATAATATGTTTCTAGAAGTTTGTTCTAAAATATTATTGTATGTGTTGAGTGTTAAATCTGCGTGGTGTAATCATTTGTTTAAATTATTTATTTGTTACAGTATAATGGATTTGAATATGAAAAGTGTAGAATCCAATAATAATTGTGCCCTTGAAAGGTTTAGTAGCCAAAACTTCAAATGGTGGCAAGCACGAATGAAATTTTGATTAACTACGTTAGGGTTATTTTCTATTATTAATGCTCCCTCTATTCACGATTTTGAAGAGGAACCTAGTTGCACTCATGCTCTTAAAGTATAGAAGGAGTAAGACTATCTTTGTCATGGCAAAATATGTAGTCGGTTGGAGGATAATTTATTTGATATCTATTATCAAATTCCTACTGCTCATGACCTATGGTATGCTTTAGAGAAGAAGTACATTATAGAAGATGCTGGACTTGAGAAATACCATGTGTTATATATCTCCACTACCTTGTTCCTCCCCTGCTACCAAACCCTGATCTGCCATGCCAGTATCCTTAGTTGCTTTGATGACTACCTTGGTTGAGAACGAATGAAATTTTGATTAACTACGTTAGGGTTATTTTCTATTATTAATGCTCCCTCTATTCACGATTTTGAAGAGGAACCTAGTTGCACTCATGCTCTTAAAGTATAGAAGGAGTAAGACTATCTTTGCCATGGCAAAATATGTAGTCGGTTGGAGGATAATTTATTTGATATCTATTATCAAATTCCTACTGCTCATGACCTATGGTATGCTTTAGAGAAGAAGTACATTATAGAAGATGCTGGACTTGAGAAATACCATGTGTTATATATCTCCACTACCTTGTTCCTCCCCTGCTACGAAACCCTGATCTGCCATGCCAGTATCCTCAGTTGCTTTGATGACTACCTTGGTTGAGACTTCTCCAACTCCTAGCACACCGGGGGTAGTAGGAACTACCTCTCCCTCTGCTGACTCAATCGTAGCCTAAGCTAGATCCTTTGGCTTGCCATCCCGTTGGGTAGGAATTTCAGACATAGATGTTGTGACTTCATTTACCTGATCAATAGCAGACGGGGTAGGCCCTTGGAGGATGGAAGGATCAGAAATTGCAACAGATATAGAAGGGTCCACTTGGATCGGGGTAGACCCTGAAAGCCGGGCAGCTCTTGCTTCAATCTGTTTCTGGTCCCACCCTAGAGAGGTCTTCAAGTCAAATGAGGGAGGAAATACTTTGGAGACTTCATAGGAGGCATAGAAGTAGCCATCCTCAAGCACTTCATCCATCCTTGCTTTCAAGTTCTTTATTGAACCTCGCAATAGTTGGTTTTCATTATAGAGCAAGACTTTTTCACTTTTTAGGCTATCCCTCTCCTCCCGGCAATGTAATGATCTAAGAGTCTCCGTGTTAAAAGCCCGATTCAGTCGCACCGAGTCCGCCGAGGCCTTGTCTCTTCTCTTTTCAGCCTCAACCAAAAATCTGCTTAGGAAGTCGATGCTTGTCTCAGATCGGGCCGGTTCCAGCTTGGCGTCCTCCAATTCGGCCCTGGCAAAGATAGCTGCCTCCCTAAAAGCATTCACTTATTTTTCCATGGCCAAAGTAAATCTGAATGCCTACAAGAAAAGAAAGAGGATGAGTATCGTTCCCCGAATACATAAGATAGAAAGAAAGATAGAAGATTATATCTTAGCAAGAAAGAAAGCTCCCTTAGAGACCATGATGTCCCAAGGCATTGAAGTCTCAACCTACATACTGCCATTAGGGCATACCTTCAGAAAGTAGGCTACTACCTCCTCCAAATTTTTATCACGCGACTCGGAGCTTGAAGGCTGATCAGTAGGTAGATTCATCGTGGTACCAGCATCCTTTGCCTTATCTACACGGAGTTGACGCCTGGTAGACATAATAGAAGGCGGATGAGGAGGAATTATTGGAGAAGAAACATCAGGTATCACTGAAGGAGCAGCTAAAGCCTGCTCTTGAGCCTGACTAGGAAGACTTCGAACCCTGGCAACTCTAGCAGTCATCTTGCTGAAAGGAGAGCGAGTTACAGGCGGGGTAGGGAGTGTAGCAGGGAGACTCATATGAGACCCAGCCATGTCAGGGGAGGAGTAGTTGTAGGCCAATTGGCAATAAGAGAAATAGAAAGAGGAGGAAAAGAAACAGGAAGTGCAGTAGGGAGTGTATCTAGAAGTGCCGTAGAAAGAGCAGTTGCGAAAACTACTAAGTCAGTCAGTAAAAAAATAAAAAATAATTATAAAATAATTATAAAATAATTATAAAAAAAAAAAGAAGCAAGATGAAGAAAGCCACTTACGTGGGACAACCAGGGAGATTTTGACGTATCGATCCACCTTGTCATCATCAAAGGGGTCAGAAATGGGATACTTCATATTCGTGGAAAACCTGGCTAGGATATTCTCCAAGATACCCCGTGACTCCTTGGAGATTTTCCCTTTACCCCATTTCTCTTGCCTATTGAATTGAATGGGAACCAGGTGCTCCACCCCACCAATGTCAACTAAGTTACCCCAATCTCCTCCTACCACGACCCACTCCTCATGCCAAGAATGAGGATACTTCACGTTAGCTCCTGGGACAGTGAATTTCAAAGGATTCTTTGCTCTCAAATAGAATTGCCTTTTGGGAACCAACTTGAGAGATGCCACCTGGAAGATGTACCGAACCTCGTCGTAGCCGGGCTCTTTCACAATGCCATCTATCTTACACTGCTCCTTCCAGAGCACTAAAAATCCTATAAGATGTTTCCAAAACCTGGGTGAGATCTGCAGCGGGGCAAGACCAAGGGCGACCAGTATTCTATGGAGGGTAGGATGGAGAGGTAGCCTGACCCCACACTCAAAAGCGGCCACATAGATAGGAACTTTGCCTTTAACCGGGGTATAGACATCATAACCCTGATACGGAAGAATGAGAGTGACGGCGTTAGGAATTTGGTACTCCTTCCTTAAGCGGGCTAGGGTGTCAATCGTGCAAACGGAGTTGGTAATAACTCAATCTTCTAGAGGAAGAATGATAGCATGCCTGATTTGTATTCCAGTGGGGATTCTTTCCTCATCAACATCATTATCATTCTCATATGCTTCCTCATCGACGATCTCAACCGGATTGTCAGATTTGTTATTGAAGCCCGACCCAATCCTAGGGTTCCTAGTGGACCGATGACATTGAGCCGGGAGAGAGCTTCCCATGGTCTCGCTCTCCTCATGACCCCTCTTCCGCGGTTGTAATAGGGTACTCTCAATCAAAGCCTCATTCTCCGTGTCAAAGAGCTTGTCAAGGCTGTCTGAAGGGTTTAAGGGATTCGCCATGGTAAAAAAAAAATGTGTAGAAGCATAAGAAAAGCTGCGGAGATCACTGTAGCAAAGAAAGATGCAGAGAGAGAAAGGTTTAGTTTGAAATTCGAAATTCGAAATTCGAAATTGGTGTGAAAAGAAGGAAGAAGACTGGGTTACATATAGCTAGAGGAGTAGGCGGTTACCAGACTACACAAGGAAATGGTAATTAATGACCAGAGACATGCAGAAGGCAGTTTCGAGAAAATCGCGCCAAACGGTTCATTCAAACGAAATCACCAATCCTTGCCTAACACTTGGTACGCGCATTAAATACAAGTGTATCGAAGGAAGATTTCCTTCTAGACGATGGACACTAACTAAGCAGGATGAATAAAATCCTTCATGTGTTTCAAGTGTCCTGACTCTAACCCCAGCTAGATACCGGTGTTCAAGTCATGGGGGAATTCTGTTAACCGCCAAAAATGTCAGGTGTCCAAGGAAGAATTTTCTACTTAGGCAACAAGGTACGAAGAATTCCGCTACTACGAACCTGTAACTACAATATCTGGGTACCCCACCACGGAATTGATCGGGTGCACCTTTTACCCATCCATGTAAAAATCGAGGATGCTCAAAACCTCAAAGTACCAGGAAAGCACCGAAATCGGGGTCCTAAATACCCCACCGTATTAGTGGTCTAGTACCCCGTTACTACACTATACTGGTACCCCGGTACTCCGTCTTGTCGATAACGTGGACCAGTAGCAAGCAGGATACCAGGATACTCCTACCTCCCTTAGAACTAGCTTGAACAAGCTACCAAGGTTAGATTGTTACACTAAAGACCCAACATCGAACTATATAAGGAACATCATAAGATTAGAATCCTTCTCCAATAATGTAGAAGGAAAATGGTTGACCCCTTCTCCAATTAAAGCGCCATAAAGAGACTTGACAAGTCAACTTATTCTTATTTCAAATATAAATGGAAACGTGACGTAATTGAAGGGAGCAATTCCCCCGTAAATTGATCTCCTCCATCAACGCCTATCAATCCAGTAGCACGATCAATCAATTGGTCTAAATTATGGGGATTTGATTGGCAAATGAGAGGCAATAAAAGAGAACGTTCGCATTCAAACTAAGGGAGGACTTTACTACTTATCGACTCGTACGATTTCGCCATCTCCAACGATGTCAGAATCCTCCTGTAGAATAGATCAGAAATCACTACTGAATTGATGTCTAGTTCTAATCGATGTCATTGAGTTGTATTTCATTTTAGATGAATTTATTAAATACAATGATTTCACCCTGTTTATAACCACGATTGTATCCAGCTTATTTGAATTAAGATTGTACAGGTATCAAACTACGTGGTACCACTCCAATCGCGGTCCACCTTGACCGTGGTCTTGAAAGTCATTAATTGGAATTCCACTCTGCTTGCAATTTTCCGTTAACACTAGAAAACCTTTCCATTCAGTTGAACTTGATTCTATTTTATTAGCATTAATTCATAGTGACTTGTGTGAATTTAATGGTGTACTTACATGTGCAGGTAAAACATATTTTATATCATTTATAGACAACTTTTCAAAAAATTGTTATGTGTATCTAGTAATAACCAAGGATGAAGCTTTTGATAGGTTTACTGCCTACAAAGCTAAGGTTGAAAATCAATAAGAGAAAATAATTAAAATTCTTAGATCATACCATGAGGGTGAATATACCGCTACAAATATGTCTCAAATTTGTGAACAACATGTTATTATTCATGAAGTTACTGCACCTTTCTCTCCTCAGTCAAATGGGGTAGCAGAAAGGAAAAAGAGGGCATTTAAGGACATGGTAAATTCCATGTTGTGCAGTTCAGAAGTTCCTCATAACTTGTGGGGGGAGGCACTGTTATTAGCATGTCACATTCTTAATCGAATTTTATTCAAAGGAAGTGACAAGACTCCATATGAGCTTTGGAAAGGTAGGAAGCCGAGCCTCAAACATTTCGAAGTATGGAGTTGCTTAGCTGTGGTAGGGGTACCATTGAACAAAAAGTGGAAATTAGGACCCTAAACTGTTAATTGTGTTTTTCTTGGTTATGCACATATTAATGCAGCTTATAGATTCCTAGTTGGGAAGTCTCGAGTAAGTGATATTGTAAAAAACACCGTTATGGAGTCTAGGGATGCAACTTTCTTTGAAGATGTATTTCCTTTCATTAATCAGCCAAATGGATCTTTAAGTGATCCTACTGAAGTTCCTTCTTCAAGCAACACTATACCAATGATTGCAGAATCGATGGAACCTAGGAAAAGCACAAGAACTAGAGTTGAGAAGAACTTTGGTGATGATTTTCTTGTTTATTTGGTTTAAGAAGATCCATTAACTTTTCAAACTGCCATGACCTCTGTTGATGCTTCTTTTTGGGAGGAGGCCATCAATAGTGAGATAGAATCCATTACATCCAACAATACTTGGGTGTTAATTGATTTACCTCCTAGTATTAAAACTTTAGGATGTAAATGGATTTTCAAGAAGAAACTTAGACCAGATGGTTCTATTGAAAAATTTAAAGCTTGATTGGTGGCTAAGAGGTATAAACAACAAAAGGGAATTGACTTCTTTGATACTTATTCCATTGTCACTAGAATTGTAACTATCTGTGTGCTTATAGCAATTGCTACTATCCATAATCTTGAGATCAATTAAACAAATGTCAAGACTGCCTTTTTAAATGGCAATCTTAAGGAGGAGATTGACATCGATCAACCAGAGGAATTTGTGATTCCTAGTCAAGAGCATAAGGTCTGTAAATTGGTTAAATCTCTGTATGGACTTAAACAAGCTCCAAAACAGTGGCATGAAAAGTTTGATAATATTTTGCTTTCTGATGGTTTTACCATTAACGATTCTGATAAATGTGTTTATAGTAAAGTGAAGGATGGTAATATTATTATTCTTTGTCTTTATGTAGATGATATTTTATCATTTAGTAATTGGTTAGATGTCATTTTAAGTACTAAAACATCTTTATCTAGTCACTTTAAAATGACTGATCTTGGTATAGCTAGTGTTGTTTTGGGTTTGAAATTAGAAAAGACTCTAAATGGATATTCTCTTTCTCAGTCTCATTATGTTGAGAAAATTCTTAAGAAATTTGAGAAATTCTATGGTAAACCTATACATACTCCTTTTAACAGTTGTGCCAGACTGGTGAAAAAAAATGGAGAGGTTGTCTCTCAATTGAAATACTCACAAATTATAGGAAGCCTGATGTATTTTGCAAATTGCTCCAAGCCTGATATTGCATATGACGTAACTAAATTGAGTAGGTTTACTAGTTGCCTAGATGCACATCATTGGAATGCAATAGAGAGAATTCTCAAGTACTTGAAAGGTACTATGAACTTATGGCTTCATTATAATAATTATCCAGATGTATTAGAGGGTTTCAGTTATACAAACTGGATATCTGGATCCGATGAGACAAATGCCACAAGTGGTTATATCTTTCTTTTAGGAGGTGCAGCTATATCATGGAAGTCTGCAAAACAGACATTACTATCTCATTCTACTATGAAAGCAGAGTTAATTGCTCTAGACTTGGCTTGAGTTGAAGTAGATTAGATAAGAAATCTATTATTAAATATACCGTTGGGCGAAAAGCCTATTCCACCTATATCTATGCACTATGACAACTAATCTACCATTACATTGGTTAAGAGTGCTATGTATAATGGAAAGAGATGACATATTCGTCTAAGACATAACTTTGTTAGACATTTAATTACTCATTGAATGATATCACTAGATTTTGTGAGATCAGCAAAGAACCTTGATGGTACTTTTACTAAAGGGCTAGGTAGAAAACAAATTAAAAAAACATCAAGGGGGATAGGATTGAAGCCCATTAAAAACTAGTTATCATTGGTGGCTACCCACCTATCTAATTGGAGATCCCAGAAAGTTGTTCAATGTGGAAACAAGACGATTGAGTAACTTACATGAGCACTAATTTTAATTACATTAAATTCCTCCCTATGGTGTTGTGCTTATGGGCTGTTTGTATTAGGAAAAGTTAAATTCTCTAAATGAATTCAAGGACTATGTGTTGGGGTATAGCCTACAGTATACCCTTGGAGAATTCACCTATGCGAGTATGGTAGTGGGGCAGCTATCTTTGGAATAAGGGCTTAATTTTTAGAGTACTCGTGAAAACAGGATACTGCGCATGGCCAGAAGTGCAAACTCGTTTAGAAATTACTTTTAGTAGCTCCTATAATGCATGGATTTAATTAATCTGTACACATCAAGGGTTCAGGTTCAAGACCTTGTTCACCTTAAACCTGTGTATGCAAAGCTTAAATTCTCTAGGTAAAGGTTCAAGTTCACAAGACACATATTATTGAAAACATAGTATAATATTGATTTGAGATATCTAATGTTTTAAGTTTTCGATTACTTGTAAACCTTTTTATTAAAGTTGGGGATCGTTATTTTTATTCATTTATTGTTTAATAACAAGTTTACTTATATTTATATTTAATTTATTTATTACTTATTTCAAATTTTATAATTGGTTGTTTTGAAGTGATACAACTCTTCACTATTTCTCTATAAAAAAAAATAAAAAAAAAAACTGTTTATTAGAAAAAAAACATTTTGTTTTTGAGAAACATCAGAACGTTCTTTTCTTTCTTTCTCTATAAAACCAAAATTCTCAATTCTCTTAAAACTTCTCTTCGATATATCAATCAATTGAAAAGAGTGAACAAAGTGGTTCAAGGGCTAATCTTCCTGCAATTAAAGAAATGCCTAGTGGTCGTCGTATAGTAGAAGGGAATCGCCAGAATTAATATTGTGCAGAGGCGGCGAATTTCTTTTATGGAAAGCATTATTTAATATGCTTCGACCAAGTACATTTTCTCTAATCTCTATTTGATATTTATACATTGTTGTTATTGAAAATCTAAAATTAAATCTATTTTGATAAATCTGAATTTTTCGAGTTTATGCTGTTTATATATTCTACTGTATTTCTAACATAATGATCATAAAGGATATACCTGCCTCGATCCCTTGTGTAGACTTTATATTACAAGGAATGTTGTCTTAAATGAATATGAATTTCCTTATTCATCCATGCTCTCTTGCTCTCAACACAACTAGTATAAGTCTAATATGCTAAGTCTTCCATCATAAAAATCTAATACTTCATGTTCAATTTAATCTTTAAAATTTGTTAGTTCCTCTTCATAAAACAACCAACATCCTAACTATTAAGGTTTTTGCCCTAAAGCTTGTAATATGTAAATGATGATAAATTATAAATAAATAAATAAAAGTAGTTTTTTCATTCTATTTATATGTCTCATACTTTTATATCATATGTGCTAAACATCCAAGATTGTTGGATGTAATCTCAAAGTGAGTATATAAGTGTCGTATTCAGAGGAATTCAGTTTGAGACGTGCAATCTAAAGGTCCGTAAAGAGCAAATAAAGTTGGGTGCTTTATTTGTGGTTAATCTACAACTGCGGTCCATTCTGTAATGTACGGTGGTTTTATCCTAGACTACTCATATGATGATATGAGAATGGAAGCATCTTATATGATTTTATAATATAGGACTTGGCCACGATCTATATGAATCTCTCACCAATATCCGTTACATGGGGAGATTCATATATATCGACAAATGATGGTTGTAATGGGTGATCTTAATACTAACTGTCTTACTGACTCCTTCAGATTAGATCGTGGTTTTTGATTTACCATGAGTGAGATCAGAATAGTATTCTCAATCAATATCTCCGTATCTTAGAATCGCGGTTTGGCTTGTGGCTAAGAAGGTCTGTATACAATATTGAAATTTACTCCTTATAAGAAGTAGAGAAGTAGTTACCTTAAGGGTTGATTCGGGTTTGAACAATTAAAAGCACTTTTCTTCTTCCGTAAAGGAATGAGGGATATAATTATTCATTAGAGAATCAATGGTACTTAATGGAAAATATATAATTAGAGGGGTATAACAGACTTTATGACCCAGCTCTAATCATAAACTACTTATAGAGAATCATATCATATGTAATAGCTATATCGATGGACACTGAATTTTGGTTTGTGTAAAATATCTATAGTTACGAGAGTATAGCCTCAGGTTTTTAGTGGAGTAACTCCGAGGTAAATAATCATAAAATATTAATTAAAGAGTTTAATTAAATTTTTTTTGCTCAAGATTGTGGATCTATTACGTCCTCTTGTTAGGCCGGAACGTTGATGGTAACAAGGGCCACGGATAATTATTTGGATGGTCCAATTAATTTTGTTACAAAAGTAACAAAGATTTAATTCAGATAATTAATTAAATGATGTGATTATTTAATTAATAGATTAATAATTAATTAAATTAAATAATATGATTATTTAATTATATTAATAATTATGAATTATTTATAGAATTAATTATTTTATGGAGGTCAAGGGTTCGAGCCAAGACCAAAGTAAAGATATAAAATAATATTGATTATTTAATCTTTAACAAGACATGGGTTCAAGTCACAGTAACAACATTGAATTAAATGAGATTTAGAATCCTATTTAATCTAGGTCACTTGAAACCCTATCATGATAATTGTTTTTATTGAGTTTTAATTAACAAGATAAATGATATTTGTTTTTTGAATATTTGATATTTAAAAACCTAATCTATTATGGGAGCCAATAATGACACTCATAAAACTTATTAGTACACTCATATTTTATTAAAAAATTTAATTACAAAAATATCCCAATAGAAATTTACAAATAAGGACAAGTTACTTTAATTAAAAATAAAGTAAATATTATATACACTCATTAATTACACTCATATCTTCAACTATATTTTTTTATTAAATAAAATTTATCCTTCACAAAAAAATAAATAAATAAATAACTTATGATAAACCCTAATTAAACTCTCATCATCATATGATTATCATAAGTTTTTGTTTTTCTTTTATCATTTTGTTTTTGTCTATCAAAAAACAACATTTTTTTTAACTATAGCTGTAAATATCAATAATTGTTTTTTTTTTTTTTAAGATAACCATAGATGTTATTAAGATTTTTTTTTTTTAAGATAGCTGTATAAATAAGAGACTTCCAAATTGAAAATTTTTTGACCCCATATACATATTCCCTTTTATAAGACTCTTACATTCGAGATATTTCCAAAAGTAATTGGACCATTATTAAAAAAGGATTTGATTCCAAAAATAATATGATTTATTTTATAAATTGTGTGTGGTAATAATTTAAGAGTGTTTATAAATAATATGTATTAAAATGAATATATATATATTTCAATGACGATACTACTAGCATTAAGATTGGTGTTTATAGTAATATTTAATTTTTAAATTTTAGACATGGGTGTACTTATAAAAATAGGTGTACTAATAAGTTTTATGGGTGTTAATATCCGTACCCATTTATTATATCAAGTTAGCTAAAATTTTAAAAACAAATTCAATTAAAGTAATTGAAGACCACATGCAAACAGAAGAGAGAACCAGAGAAGTAGGGATGGCAAAATTATCCACGGATATGGATATCAATAAGAATCCACTCCATTTAAAATAGGGATAGATACTATTATTTTGGAGACGGAGCGGAGATGGATGTCATTCTAATATCCATTTTATTTTCGGAGATGGGGATGGATATCATCTATGGATATCTATCCCCATCCGGATCCATTATAGATTTTAATATTTTAAAAATATAAAAATTTATTATGTAATTATTAATTCTAATTATATAAGTTATTATTAATTCTTATATCTGAACTTTATTTGATGTATTTGTTTATCTTTAAATATGATCAAATGTACCGTTACATATGTTAGTTACATTTTTCTCTTGTAGAATATAAAAATTTAAAGTATTTTCATCGGATATAGATATAAACGGAGCGGGGATGGATATCTCTATCTTAATTAGTGGATTATCTGAATCCGCCCCGCTCACTTAAAAATGGGGATGGATGCGGGGATGGAGGTATATATTTCAAACAGATATGGGGATGGATATTGGGGTATCCATACCCAATCCAATCCATTGCCCTATAGAGAAGAATGGATGCGGCCAACAAAAAAAATTAAAAAAATTAAAAAAAATTAAAATAAGAAAATAAAAAATTTTGCTTATTATCTTTTAGGGTGTCCGAACTCCACACAAAAGAAAATAAGAGTTGTTTTGTGTGTCTTCTTCTACCTCCATTCAACCTTCTGAAACCCATGACATGCCCACACGCAATTGCCGGAGCACGGGAGATAGCAAGGAAGATCCGGTGGTACAAATCGGAAAGCAATATCAACAAGAGAAAGAACGAATGAGTTAGCCTTGAGGTATGCTAACGAATCTTGCCTATATTTATTCTTATATATCGTACAAGTTTATTAAGTAGCTTAAATATTTTTTTTTAATGAATATTATTTATACGATTTTTAAATCAATAAAATTTTCTTCTGCTACACAACTCTAGAGCTTACACTAACTCCATACAACATCAAATTTTTCGTTCCCTTGTTCCTTCACCTTCACTTGCTTCTTAAGCAAAATTTATCTCTGTCCATCTTATGATCACAAGGTCAAAATCTGGCATACATAAGCCCAAATTATTTTTTGTTGCACATGTTCATTTCTAGTGCTAATATGGTAATGAGTGAACCCTCTAAAATCTCCTTGAATCTCTCTCAATAACTTAAGCTGCATAAAGTGTATTTATATAATTATGCATCTTGACTTGCAAGTAGCTTTCTTTGCTGAAGCAACCCGAATTGGTGAGCTCTTTTTCCTATCTCATGACAAAAAGAAGGAGTAGTCTTATGATTTAGGAGGAGTAATTATAATGTGATGCTCTTGTGCATTTAAGAGGGTTAACTACATATTGAGAGGGAGTAACTCATTTAAGGGGAGCATGCATACTTTGCATTTTTTATGATAATCTCACATGTACTAGTTGTTTTGGAAAGTTGTTTACTATTATTTCTCACAGGGTGTACTTAGGAGATTGAAGAAATTGAAGATTTAGATCTTTAGGTAACTCTTTGTAATGTAATGAGAACAATTATTGACAATAGCTTCTTTTCATTGTTTTTTGTTGTTTTATGTGATGAGTAGTTTTGTCACGAAATAGTCAAAGGGGGAGATTGTAAGTCCCACATTTTTGTGATTGGCTTATTTCTTTGACAAACTACAATGGGATCTTTTGTAAGGATAGCTTAAGTTCTTCAAGTGGTCATCAAAGTTTGTAATCGTGTTTGGAAAGCTTCCCGGTATCCTGAATATTTCAAGATCAAGAGCTTCGAAGATTAGGTGCACATACACACAATTTATTCATATGAGTCCCTGCATCGTTGAGCAACCTTACTAGCACACACAAACAATTTGCATATTTGTGTCCCTGCATCGTAGTGCATCATTCATCGCACACACATACAACTTGATTACATATGTCACTACTTCTGTTGTACTCATTACATATACACACACGTGCATCACGATACCTTGGTATTCATGCGTGTCTCATTGTTTGAGTTCCGTGAACTCATTTGCTTGTTCCGTATTTAATTTCAGATTTACGGTTCGTGTGTTTGTGTTTATAATTCGTTTCCATTTGTTGATCAGAAACATCCACGCTTGCATGTTGATGTGTTTGTCTTTGCACGAAGGATGGATAGCTTGAGAAGGCCTATTCTTCTCTTTTTCATTGTGCATGTGTCATCATGATCTACCATGAAAAAGGACCGCGACAAACTTTCCAGTGATTGTCGTTGTCTAGGTGTCTTCATGATCCACCTCGAAAAACAACACCGCGAAAAATCTTCCAGAGGTTTTTGCTACCTTGGTGTCTTGTTGAACGAATGAAAACCATTCCAAAGGTTTTCACAGTCCAAGTGTCGTCTTCATCTATCGCAAAAAATGGTCGCAAAAAACCTTCAAGAGGTTTTCGCTACCTTGAGAATTGTAAAAAATTGGAACGAAGTTTACTCAAGTGAATTTTGCGGTTGTGCTTTAGCCATGAAACATCACAAAATAGGACCACAATTTTTCGGCGATGATTGAGTTGCCTTTGTCGTGGTTGTTTTTCGTCATGGTCAACTGTGAAGTTTGACCGTGAAAAATAAGTTTTTCTTCAAAACGATGTAGTTTTGAGAAAACCCTATAAATAGGCCAAGATACCATTTTGTTCATTGAAGAACTCATATTTTTTAGATTGTGAGCATTGCTAAGTTGGGTTAAAAAAATTTTGTCACTATTTGGGGTGCTTTTTGTAAGACAGGCACCACATTACTAATTTAAGTTTAAAAGACACATATTAAGGTGACCAGACAAAAATACCATTTTTTGTCAGTTTGTGTCTTTTTCAAACGTTGAGAGAAAACCTTTGTGAGAGAAAACTCGAGCCTTTTATAACAATCTCCGAGCTTTTTAAAATGTTACCTGAGACTTTTCAAGGAAAATTCATAGGTTAATTAGTTTAGAATCTCCGAGCCTTTTTACACTATACCTAAGTCTTTTCGTGCCTTTTCGAACCTTTTTACACTAGATCCGAGCTTTTTAAACAGTAATCCGAGCTTTTTAATTTTGAATCTCCGAGACTTTTACACTCTTCAAGCCTTTTAATATATATTTCGAGCCTTTTAAACAATTATCTGAGCTTTTTAATAATTTATAAATAGATTAGTGAATTTTGATTCTCCAAGACTTTTAAAATTGTTCGAGCCTTTTCATACACTACCAGAGCCTTTTAATGAAGTGTTCGAGCATTTTCATACACTGCCCGAGTCTTTTCATATACTGCCCGAGCCTTTTAATAAAGTGTACGAGCCTTTTCGTACACTGCATGAGCCTTTTGGGTTGGGCTTATTTGAAACAATTTTCTTTTTGACCAAAAAAAAAAGAAAAAAACAGTGAATTTTGAGGCCCTTCATTACTGAGTTGGGCTCTTAACTTGCTATTATGCTAGGCTCTTAACTTGTATTAGCGCCACAGCATCCAAAACAATTGGTAACTTTTTATAAAAAAGAAAAAAATCTTTAACCTTATTTTCAATAAATAAAATAAATAAATAAAAAAAGTATATCATATCAAATGCTTCCGTATAGAGGCGAATGCAAGGGGAGCCTATAGAGGACATGGCCCCCCCAGCCAATCAAAGTTTGAGAAAAAAGGAATGTATACATGTAATTGCAACATAGTATTTCATTTTATTAATAATATAAATTTATTTCATTTATATTTTATCCAAGGCAAAATCAATCTCTTTTAGTATTTTTCATTTCTTATAATTTCATACATTATTTCTTAATCTAGTCCGTATATGAGTTCAGCTACTATATTAATGGGTTAATTTTTTATCATTGGATTTCAATCAATTGAAAATTTAAAAGAAATTAAAAGTAAAAAAAAAAAATTGCATCCTCTTGTAATTACCCCGCAACTATACATGAACTGTATAGTGCTAAAACCGTCTATATATGTATGTATTTTTTTATTAGGTATTCATTAGAACACATTAAGACTTTCCTTACTATTTTATTATACAATATCCATCTTGTTTTAAATATTTTATATGAATTATATATTTATTAATTATGAACTATTGAAAGAGATATTGCATCTATGCAACAAGATAAAAGATCATTTTCTCCCAAATTCTTTGATTATGTATATTCAATCGGAAATCGCAAAGAAAATTAAATAAATTTAATTATAGATGACTTTTGAGATACAAAATAGAGTCAATTTTCATTTTTATTCTCAAAATTATTATAAATATACTATTATTATTATTATTTTGTATTACATTTTGGTATATTAATATATTTTTATTGTGTGACCATTAATATTAGTCTTTATCTTGGCCCCTCTAAAGCCAAAATCCTGATTTCGCCCCTGCTTCCATCGACTTTTGATAATCATCGTCGTGGCCGTCGGTCCGAGCGATTCCATATTCATCTGTTGACTTCCGGACACTGTACTTATCATCGTCGTCAAACCAAGCTTTTCCGTCTCAATTTGCTACCTTGAGCACGAAATCCCTCGACTACTGAGCACAATGAACCCCAACAACCATGCTACAATGGGGACGTTGTTAGAGAGGAAAGCTTAGATTGCAACTATTTTTTGTTGCATTGAAAAGAATATTGAGAGGTTTGGTTGGGAGGGTGGATGGATGAGAGAAAAGATTAAAGTGTTTTTTCATAGAAAAAAAATGGAAGCCATGAATGTCCTTGAGAGAGAGAGAGTGTGTTCTTGTGTAATGTATTTGTTAAGTGAAATAGATGGAATGGGGACTTTGATAGAGAAGAGACCTGTTGCGTGTTTATTTTGTTTTGAGTAAATAGAAAGTTTGAGAGGAAAAAGAGACTTGTGTTTTGTGAGAAAAGAGATCGATTGTGTATTTGTTTTGTGCCGTGGAAGAGAAAAGTTTGAGAGAAAGAGAGACTTGTGTTTTGTAGGAGATCGACTGTGTGTTTGTTTTGTGCATATCTAAAACATTTGGAAATTATAACTTTTGATATGGATTAGTACGAGAAATTTGGGTAAAGTTTAATAGGCAAATATTTCATACAAGAATGCGATACGATCTAATTTTTTTTTTTTTTTTCATGTAACTACTTAAAATACTCCACTGTAACTATTTATAAATTTTTTTAATGTAAAAAATTTGGGTAAAAATTTACAATAAGCATAGTCTATAGAAGAATGTTATTCTATCCAAAAACATTTTATGGAACTACTTAAAATACTCTATATTACATTTTTATAAAATTTTGGATAATTCGAAGACATTCTCAAAATATAAACATTTATAAATGGGTTAGTAAGGGAAATTTGGGTGAAATATTACGTTGTTCATATTTCATTGAAAAATGCAATTCTATCTAAAATATTTTTAATGGAACTACTTAAAATACTCCACTCTACCAATTTTTTAAAATATGGAGTCATTACAAGACATTCGTAAAATACAAACTTTTAAAAGAGGTTAGAAAGGGAAATTAGGGTAAAATTTAACGAGATGCATATTTCATCAAAGAATTTGATTATATTCAAATTGTTTTCATGGAACTACTTAAAATACTCTAAATTACCTATTTATAAAATTTGGGGTAATTATAAAGCATTCACAAAATATAAGGTCTTATAAGAGAAATGTAAGGAAAATTTGGTCAAAAACTTAAGAGTTGTATTTTATTATAGAATGCGATTATAATTAAATTTTTTTCATAAAATTACTAAAAATACTATCTTCTACATATGTATAAATTTTAGGATAATTATATGATATTCACAAAATATAAACTTTTAAAAGGGGTTACTAAAAGAAATTTGGGTGAATATTTCATAGAAGAACGCATTCTATCCAAAATAAAATTCATGGAGTAATTTAAAATACTTTACACTACCTATTTATAAAATTTGGGATAATTCTAAGACATTTGCAAAATATGAACTTTTTAAAAGAGGTTAGAAAGGGAAATTTGGGCAAAATTTGACGAGTCGTATATTTCATTGTAGAATACGATTATATTTAAATTTTTTTCATAAAACTACTTAAAATACTCTCTTCTACCTATGTATAAAATTTGGGATAATTCTATGACATTTACAAAATATAAACTTTTAAAGTAACGTAACTTTTGGCAAATAATTACGAGATGCATATTTTATAAAAAGAATGAGATTCTATCCAATTATTTTTTATGGGACTACTTAAAGTACTCTACTCTACCTATTTATAAAATTTAGGGTAATTCTAAGACATTCGTAAAATCCATCTGGCATAGGGGCAGAAGCAACATCCATATCAAAGACTGCATCATGAATATCATCTGTAGATGGAACGCTAGCTAAGAAAGCGTTCTCTACGACAGTCAACAAGGAAGGAATCACATCATCTACAATAGATAAATCTCTCCAAACTCGAGAAACACCTGAGGAAAAGAGGTTAGAATAATAACTAATGATATGATCTCTAATGGTAGACCGGTCCTCTAAAAGAACCCCATTAATCGAGTGGGCTAATAAAGCGTTGCGATACTAGATCAATGAATTAGTACAAGATTATTGTCCTCCCTTCGAGTACGTCTGATATATGCATGAAAGAAAGATGTGTTCTGATCCCCATCACGAAGCCACTTAACTCTGAACTAATCTCGAAAAAAGCACTCATGTTTGCGTAACAACACATCCAACTCATAATAAATACTAGCCTCGGCCTACTTCCTAGCAATGGAAGAATTAATATCCCTGAAAACCTTCTAATTTCAAATCTTAAGAGCATTCTTCAAGCTCCTCAACTTACTAAGAACAACCTGATAGGGCTTACCTACAGCAAAAGAGCTCCAAATCCTGCGAACAATAACTATGAAATGAGGATGCTCTAACCACATGCTCTGAAATCGAAACAGCCTAGGACTAGAAACCTCAAAATCTAATAACTGAACCTACAATGAACAATGATAAAAAAAAAAATACAGGGAAGAGCCACACACGAAATTTCTCGCCAACAGGAAATGCAACCATTCGAAATCAAGACTCTGTATAATTGTCTCTCAACTTTAGTGTGGGTACTGCAACCTCTAACCCAAGTGAACCAAGTGCTCTAAGAATGAATACCGACCAAATCATATTCATCAATCATCGACATGATATCCTCACAAGAATCACAGACATGAGAACAAGAACCTAAAGCCTTATGAGCACTTAGAACTGCATTAAAATCCCTAACAACCAACCAGGAAAAATAAACCAAACTAACCATATCTCGAAGAGACTGCCAAATCGACCAACGAACAATCACAGAAGTGCTAGCATAAACAAAGTGTACTAGTGCACCCAAGAACCGATCGAAAGTAAAATAGTAAGATGTTGTTCATGACAGTGAACTATCTAAGCATCAAGAAATGAAGCACAAGCAAAACCACAAATAGTAGGAATCAACCCACCATTATCGTTCATGCCCACCAGGTGAAGACTGAGTGAAGACCAGAAACCAAAAGAGATAAAAGTAAAAGCCACCATAGGCTTCACAATAAAACCAAAGCAGGTCTATGCAAACAGCACAACTCCTTGAGAACACGCCTTGTGGACCTACCCCCGATCCCATGACAATTCTAATAAAGGACACTAATCATCAGAGACTGTCGAAGGAGCCTAGGATCCAAACTTATATGAAGCCAATGTACGCTTAACCATCAAGGACTTCTAAGAGACACCCGTATCATCTAACTCCTCATCCTCAACTTAAGTAGTCTATGAGGAATCCGCAATAAGGTGAAGCTCAGCCTGAGAATCTGACATTAGAAGCTTTGAACCCTGAAATTACACACCAAGATCCATATCCAACGAATGGGCACGAGATGAACCTAATCCACCTCTCCAACCTCTCTAGGTAACACGATCAACCAAAACTAAATGCTCAACCGCCTTGACAACTAACTTATCAACTAAAACCTGGTGAGCTTTAACTTCCTAACAAATTGAAGGACCTAAACGAGAAAGTGGCCTTGTCACAATAGAAGAAGCCAAATACTGAACATGAGAAGCCGCTGGAGGAATCCAAATAACACTCCTCGAATCCTGCAAATCCACCCCAGTCAAAACAATAAAATCCACCATAGAAGTAACAACCAAAGAGTTGGGAACCGAAGTAGAGTCAACTCCCACCATGAAGGAAACCACCATAACCACAGATCCCGAAACATCCTAACCCTTCCCAGTCTACAGCGACCAAAAAACTATCAGAGAAACTGGAATCGAACCGACAACCACAGGAAGCCGGAGTAGAGTCAACTCCCACCACAGAGGAAACCACCATAACCACAGATCCTGAAACATCATAACAGTCTGCAGCGATCGAAAAACTATTGGAGAAACTAGAACCGAACCGACAACCGAAAGGACAGCAACCGCCTTAGAACGTGAAATCAAAATAGAAAGCACCAATGATGTTGAGTCCAACGAAGCAACTAAGCATGTAGAATGGAGCAAACTCGAAACTAGATTAGAACCAACTGAAGAATGAAGAAAAACTAAATCCAAAGGCCCTATATCCTAAAGAATAGAGGCGAAGACATTGAAGATCGAAACCTTTGGCTGAGGTACAGAAACTGGATGATATACCGTCTTTGATGCATGACTATGGGGAACCTGAAGCCCTTCATGAGAAGAAACGGTAGTAGGACCCTCCCGTGCCAAAATAGACTTACTAGAACTAGTAGAGCTCATGCTTCCTGACTTGTTCTAATGATAAGCACTAGTTAAATGGAAAATTGATGAACAAGTAGTACAAAAAATCGAAAGATTCTCGTAGTCCACTATAATGAAAGAACTATGAAAATCATCCCACCCAAGTGATCGCGCTACAAATGTTCACATTTAGCGCACCCTTTTTCTATCTTTTGTGTTCGTTTCCGATAACTTTTGTTTATATAATGAGTGTTTTAGCTATGTGCAGGTAAATATCCCATAAAAAGGGTTTTGTACCAAATGTGGGCAAAACAGGGAAAATATGTATGAAGAAGACCACAACGGGAATGAACCCGCGGGCCAAAGAGAGTGAAGTCGTGGAACCCACGCCAAAAAACCCACGTGGGAATGTCACCATGGGAATGTCACCATGGGAATGAACCTGTGGGAACAAGGGAGCATGAAGATGCGGAGATGACCCACGAGTTCAGTCACTCTGACTCGCGGGAATGATGCTACAGAATGAAGTTATGGAAAAACCCACACTAGAAATCCTACGTGGGAAAGAAGCCATGGGCCAGAAGGAACAAAGCCGATTGAGAAGTCTACGAGTTTCCACCGTGGGAAAGAAGGAAGAACCTGTGGGAAACCTATATGGGAATTCCACCACGGGAATGAAGTCGTAAGACGAACTCGCCAGGCCCCCGCCAGAGTTGAAATGATGAGATTTTCAAAGGCATTTCTGGTCTTTTCACACCCCATTCATGCCTAAAACTTACCCAACTATAAATACACCCTTTTAGCTTCTATTTTAAGGGTGCACCACCAAAACCTTGCTCCAAGAAACCCCTTATTGGATTGAACACCACAAAAGAGAGAGAGCAACCTCCAAGCTTCCATGGGGGATTTTCCTCCATGGAGGATTAGATATGCAGAGATAGGAGGACTTGTGTGTCAAAACCGAGCCATAGATGTTTGTAGCATAGGCAGAGCTTTTGGAGGCTTGTCTTCAAGGGTGATTTCTTACTTCTCTTATCTTTGTATTTCTTATGATGTGTAACCTATGTGGGAGTATTGTAAACCAACACTTATGCTAATATATATTTGTATTGTTATTAGATTTGATTTGATTTGGTATTGTTCCATTCATGATATGTCTATAATTGATATCTCTTATTGTGATAATCATATGTATGGAGAGTTAGATATCGATATGTATGTATGGATGAGATTAGGAGTAGATTAACTAATGATGTAGGAGTAGTTGTAATCAAAATATCTGATTTATGTATGTATGTTGGTAGATGATTGAATATATATGTGTTTAGAATGATTAGAGTGATTGAGAGTTGAGTTTGTGCTTGGATTACCATTCCAGGTATGAGCTTGGCTATTAGCTCAATTGAATGGGAATATCTTGTGTGTGCATACTTTGCCACCATAGCTTTGGTTCAACATTCTTGTGCTTAATGGGTCTAAACCTAGACATAATTACTTTTCCGACTAGGAGAGTGATGATTTGATTTCGAGAATTCCCTAATCAAGATTTCGGGATAATTCATTAATCAAGAGAACGAACCCTTTAATGAATTAAATGGTATTACATGATAAACAATCGACATAAAATGCATATTGTGTTTGGTGAACCGATTTCCCATATGTGTTTCATATCTTGGTTATCTTCAAGCCACTCTTATTTTCGTAGCTAGGGTGTCTTACCTCTAGGAGTAGCTTAACTTAATTAGGAGTTAATTAGATAGCCAAGACACCCGGCTACATTTATACCTTAGTTAGTTAGTTTACATGGCCACACACATGCATCCGCATTTCCTTTTACATTGCTTTAATAAATACTAGAACTAGACACAGTTAACGAATTCCATCTCTCTATGGGAACGACCCTTGCTTACTTGCTATACTTATCCTTTGACTCGTGCATTTGCGAGGAGATTAGAATAGAAAAATCTTTTCTTACGGGTACAACGACGCCCATATCAGAAAATGGTGTCGTAGCCGAGGAGATGGTTTATTCGTTAGCCGTATTTAGTTTTAGCAAATAATGTAGTTTGTTGTGTTGTTTGTTTTCTTGTTTTTATTTTTGTAACAAGCAAATGAGTTTGATTTCTTTTTTAGTTAGTGTTGTGCAGGATTCTGAGGTCTGGATCAAGGAAGAGGGCTTAAAGAGAAAATTTATCTTCTGCGACCTCGGTCCGCAGAATAATACAGGCACCCAAAGCTACGAGTTCCACTTGGAGCCTTGAGCGAGATGAATCCGCAGGAAAGAACCAGCGGACTAGAAGGCATGAACTCACGAGGAATGTCCGCGATTTCCATCCGCAGGAACCAAACCCACTGAGCAGAAGAGAAGAACTCGCGGGACTGTACAGGGAATATCAGGGACTTCGTATCTGCGGGAACAAAGCGTGCCAGCTAGCAAGAACGAACTCGTTGGACCTTCCGCGACTTCATTCCTTGGGAAAGAGCTCGCAGGAATGAACCCGCGCTGAGCCCCAACAATCGGATGGACTGCACAACCCATGGACCGCGACACACACTACAATAGGTATCCTCTACACTTTTCTTTCCCAAAAATAAGTCTCTCCAAATCAACTCCTCCGTGTTTAGATTAGTGAGGATTGAACTGAGACTTAGTTTTGTGCTTCAATTAAAGTGGAATGCATGTGTTGAGTTTAATATGCTTGTGGGTCGTTGTAGTAAGGTGGTAAGTTTCCCACCTATGAGCTTCATAGATAAATGCATTGCTTGTATATTTTGTAATTTTTTTTTATTTTGTTTAGATCTAAGAGTACAATTGTTTTGTGCTTAGATCTTAGAAATTATTTTTTTTTCTTGTTTTTAGTCTTTGTGATTTTTGTTGTTCTTATGTCCGAATCTTGCTAAGCATTGTCCAATTTATGTACGGAAAAGGTTATGTTGTGCAACATTGAGGATAATGTTAAGTTTAGGTTTTAAGGTGTAACCAACTTTCGTGATGTTGTCTTTGTTTTTGTAAATTCTGTCATTGTAAATTTTCAAATCTCTACAAAATTGGTCAAAATTGAAAATTTTGGAATTAAAGTCCATTTTGTTGAGATAATATCTTTGCTTACCAGTAGAGACATGTCATGTATGCTTTTCGCTCTATGTTTTGACTAGAATTCATGCCATCTATAATTGTTGCATCACTTAAATTTATATGTATAGTGCCAATCTTTTGATGTTAAAGTTGATAGGACTCTTTGCTTGTTTAGCTTATGAGAATAGTAGAGACTACCCTTGTGAGAAATTTGTGCTTTAACGTTCATTTTAGAGGGTGTATTCATTTCTACTCTTAAAAACTTATCTGGTTCTTCGTTGTATAGATTGATCTCTATAGGATTTTGCATTAGATATTAAAAATCTATCATTTTATGATATCACCTGTTGTTTTCTTTACTTTTGTGTGGGTTGATCCTTGAGAAGTGATGCTAGACAATGTATGCTTAAACTACAAAATAGCCTAAACAATAACTTCAATAGCCAATTTGAAACCAAACACATACACTACAAGAAAAATGACTTTTAGCAACATTCAAAAAGCAAAGCACATGTTGTGCGTGTTACTAAAAGTGGTCTATCACAACACGCAAACTATGAACGTTGCTAAAGGTCATTTATCGCAACGCACAAAAAATGTGTGTTGTGGAAACCACTTATGGCAACGCATAAATGGATGTTGTAAATAATTGAACACAAATGGCAATGCACAACAATTGCACGTTGTCGTAATTAAATCATTAGACTATGCACATTTTGTGCATGTTGTTATAAACATGTTTTTAGCAACATGCAATTGTGCTCGTTGTTGAAAAACTAATATTTAGCAACACATACATCATAGATGTTGTCATAAGTCTTGCGCGTTGTGAAAAAAATCTAATATTCCACAACACACATATCATGCACGTTGTCTTAGGTGTCTTTAGCAACAAAAAAAATGTGTACATTGTTGAAAAACTAATATTTAGCAACACACACATCATGGATGTTGTCAAAGGATTTGATCGTTGTGAAAAAGTCCAGTATTCTGCAACAAACATATCATGCGCGTTGCCGTATATGTATTTTTAGCAACACATAGATGTGCACGTTGTTGAAAAACTAATATTTAGCAACACATACATCTTGAAAGTTGTCATAGGCCTTATGCATTGCGAAAAAAGTCTAATATTTCGCAACACACATATCATACACATTGTCATAGGTGTTTTTTTAGCAACATATATACAAATGTGCACCTTGTTGAAAAACTAATATTTAGGGATACACATATAATGGATGTTGTCATAGGTCTTGCACATTGCAAAAAAACCTAATATTCCGCAACACACTTATCAAGCACGCTGCCGCATGTGTCTTTTTAGCAACCGTTGGCTTGTGTGTTTCTAAAAAGCTAATATTTTGAAACTCACATATTATGCATGTTACTATAAGATCTTCTTTATCAACTATTAGCTTACACATTGCAAAAAGCTAATATTCAGCAACACACATATTATGCACATTGTTGTAATAGTCTCATTATCAATTATTTGCTTGTGTGTTGCGAAAAAGACTAATATTCTGCAACACATATATAATATGCACGTTAGCTACGAGAAATTGTTCACTTGTGTTGCAAAAACGTTAATATTTGGCAACATACACATCATAGACATTGTTATATCGAATATTAAAATACACAATCATCATTAGCAAAGTGATGTACTTTCTCTTCTCTTCTATGAAAAGGATTTGAATCTTAATTTTGCCCATTTAATTGTAAAATGTGGAGGATGTCTTCATATATTGGGAGCTGCATTATGAGTCATTAGGTTTCGATAGTCCTTTAATCCGATTTTTTTTTCAAATAAATGATTTAGCTATTATGCATAATATGTATAATTGCATAGGTAGTTTTGATAGGAAGTTATTTTATTTTTAAATCCTTGATTTTTGTAGATTATCGGAGAAATCCAATGATAATATGAAGTTGGCCTAGTGGTTTGCCCTCACACCTACATCATGAGGTTATTGGTTCGAGTATATCCCTCTCTCCCAAATCCCAAATTATTGTAATAATTCAAAAAATAAAAAATAAAAAATAAAAATCTTGTAACTATAGGGAACATGTATAGTAACCAAGCCCTTTGATTAAATGTTGGGATAAATTTATAATATTTAATTGTTAATCATAAAAATAATTATAATGATTATTATAGTGAGTCTAAATTATCAATTAATAAAATTAATATTTTTTCAATAAAATGTTGAATTAATTTTTTCGGTAAAATACACTACAAGAAAAATGGTCTATTGGGACGTTTCTTTTTTTCGTCCCAATAGGAGGTCTATTGGGACGAAATAAATTTCGTCCCAATAAGCAGTCTATTTGAAACAAATTTTGTATTTCGTACTGTCAAAACTGGAATCGAAACCGCTGGTTCCTAATCGAAAATCGAAACTGCTGGTTCCTAATCGAGAACCAGAACCGAGGTCATGTCTAATTCCGAGTACGACTAACGATTGACTCTTTGATCTGACAATATATTATTTTAACAAAATAGTTTAATTAAATGTTATAATAAATGTTTTTTAATATCAATTTTTTTATCATATAAAAATAAAATTTAAATTAATGGAATCGATCTATAAATAAAATTTTGATTGAAAAATAATCAATAAAAATTTAATAACAGGTAGAGGTTATACATAAAAATTATGCTTTTATTATCACATTTAAAGTAGTAGTAAGGTGGATAAGCTTAGTGGGTGGGCGTGTGTAAAAATTATGCTTTTATAAAAATTTAATAACAAGTAGAGGTTATATATAAAAATTATGCTTTTATTATCACATTTAAAGTAGTAGTAAGGTGGATAAGCTTGGTGGGTGGGCGTGTGTGTGCAAGGTTCAATACGCCATGAGGACACCAATCAAATGGTATTTGTGTGGGTTGTATAGGTGGTGTGGTTGGGCGTGGGAGTGCGCAGGTGGGGTGGGGTGGGGTGGGGTGGGTGTGTGCGTGTGTGGGTGGCCTGGTCATTTGAAGGCAACAATTTTTTTTTTTAACCCTAGGCAACGTACAATGCGTGTTGCAAAAATTGTCTAAGACAACGCATAGTAAAATTGTCAAAGACAACGTATAGTAAGGCAATATATATCAACCGTGTGTTGCGTTAAATGTCAATGACAATGCGCATAGTACGTTGTTATTATTCTACAACTACACACATTTGCCAAAAGCTTTGAGACTTTTGGCAACAAGCGTATCAACAACATACACCTGTGTGTTGTGAAAACCTTTCGCAACACATTTTGCATGTTACGAAAGGCTAAATTTCTTGTAGTGATAGCCTTTTCTTTCATCACCCAAACTTACAACCAAGCGTCTATAATGAAACCGTACCTAATTAGGTTGGACTATATGGTGATGTATATGGTAGATTATTGGGGTGTGTTGTAATTACTACAAATTTTGGAAAGAAACCAATGAGTTTCTTGATTTTAAAATTGAAAAGTGTAGTTGCATGTACTAAGGCTTGAATCAGAAGCATTAAAGTTGTATTTGTATAATCATTCAAAAGAAAGAAAAGAAAATTGAATATATACTCAAAAGAAAAAAGGAGTATGAAAAAGAGAACAAAAGGGAAACCTAGATGCATACTTGAAATAGATTGACTTGAGGATGTAATTCCTATGATACAATCTATGGTTGGGATTACGATATTGAATTGTAGATGGTTAGCAATCCCATGATATGGTCTTAGGTATTTTGTTTTCCTTTTCCCATTCTTTCTTAGCCTACACCTATGGCCCCATTACAACCGGAAAAGACCTAGCGGATCTTTTGGCAATGCTTGCTTAATTGTGAAGTTGCATGTGCTCTATCTATGTTCTTAATATTTAATTTGTTCATGAGATCCTTTGCACTTATATGAGCGTTCTTTCTAATTATATGAATATGCGAATATATTATAATTCTTGAACTCCAGTTGTGCATGTGTTGATGAGTGTTATCGCCTAGGTTCTGAGTGAATATATGACTGAAATCCGGTGAGGATTAGAATAAAAGCGAATTCTAGCCCGAGCATTCAAGCTTTGTTATTTTGCAAACTGAAACCATCTTTTGTATTGGCATACATGCATTGTGTGATGTATTGATTTAAACGGCATATTTTTAATCTTAACATAGAGATTTTAGCATGCATGTAGTTTTGCTTGGTATTTTTAGGATTGCATCTCATCTTTTTGCTTTGTAGAGTTTTAGGAGACTATACTCCTCCTATTAAGGAACCTAGGGTTTGAAAAGGCTTGTGGCACGTGCTAAGTGCCATCATTTTTCCCACGACAATGGACTAATTAGTTTCTATGTTTATTGCTTTAGTGTTTAGATTGTTAGTTTGTTAGGTTTTTCGTTTTTAGTTTTGCTCGAGAACGAGCAAAAGTTAGGTTTGGGGGTTTGATCGCGCTACAAATGTTCACATTTAGTTTTGTAGCACTCCCTTTTCCTATCTTTTGTGTTCGTTTCTGAACACTTTTGTTTATATAATGTGTGTTTTAGCTATGTGCAGGTAAATATCCCACAAAGAGGGTTTTGTATCAAATGTGGGCAAAACAAGGCAAATACGTGTGAAGAAAACCACTGCTGGAATGAACCCGCGGACCAGAGAGAATGAAGCCGCGGAACCCACATTGGAAAACCCACACGGGAATGCCACCCAATAACAAAGGAGCATGAAGCCGCACCCGTGAGTTCAGTCACTCTGACTCACGGGAATGAAGCCACGGAATGAAGCTGCGGGCCATAAGGAGCAAAGCCACTGGAAATCCTATGCAGGAAAGAAGCCGCGGGCCAGAAGGAACAAAGTCGTTAAAGAAGTCTACAGGTTTCCACCACGGGAAAACCCACACAGGAATGCCACTGCGAGAATGAACCCGTGAGAACAGGGGAGCATGAAGCCACGGAGAAAACCCGTGAGTTCAGTCACTCTGACTCAAGGGAATGAAGCCATGGAATAAAGCCGCGGGCCAAAAGGAACAAAGCCGCTGGAAATCCTATGTGGGAAAGAAGCCACGGGCCAGAAGGAACAAAGTCATTGGAGAAGTCTGCGGGTTTCCACCACGGGAAAGAAGGAAGAACCTACGGGAAACCCATGCGGGAATTCCACCACGGGAAAGAAGCCGTAGGACGAACTCGCCATACCCCCCGTCAGAGCCGAAATGATGAGATTTTCATGGGTATTTCTAGTTTTTTCACACCCCATTCATGCCTAAAACTTTCCCAACTATAAATACACCCTCTTAGCTTCTCTTTTAAAGGTGCACCACCAAAACCTTGCTCCAAGAAACCCCTTCTTGGATTGAACACCACAAAAGAGAGAGAGCAACCTCCAAGCTTCCATGGGGGATTTTCCTCCATGGAGAATTAGATACACAGAGATAGGAAGACTTGGTATGTCAAAACCGAGCCATAGATGTTCGTAGCATAGGCAGAGCTTTTGGAGGCTTGTCTTCAAGGGTGATTTCTTGCTTCTCTTATCTTTGTATTTCTTATGATGTGTAACCTATTTGGGAGTATTGTAAACCAACACTTATGCTAATATATGTTTGTATTGTTATTAGATTTGATTTGATTTGATTTGGTATTGTTCCATTCATGATATGTCTATAATTGATATATCTTATTGTGATAATCATATGTATGGAGAGTTAGATATCGATATGTATGTGCGAATGAGATTAGGAGTAGATTAACTAATGATGCAGGAGTAGTTGTAATCAAATATCTCATTTATTTATATATGTTGGTAGATGATTGAATATGTATGTGTTTAGAATGATTAAAGTGATTGAGAGTTGAGTTTGTGCTTGGATTACCATTTTGGGTATGAGCTTGGCTATTAACTCAATTGAATGGGAATAGCTTGTGTGTGTATAACTTTGCCACCATAGCTTTGGTTCAACATTCTTGTGCTTAATGGGTCTAAACCTAGACACAATTACTCTTCCGACTTGGAGAGTGATGATTTGATTTCGAGAATTCCCTAATCAAGATTTCGGGGTAATTCCCTAATCAAGAGAACAAACTCTTTACTGAATTAAATGGTATTACATGATAAACAATCAAAATAAATTGCAAATTGTGTTTGGTGAACCGATTTCCCATATGTGTTTTATATCTTGCTTATCTCCAAGCCGCCCTTATTTTCATAGCTAGGGTGTCTTGCCTCTAGGAGTAGATTAACTTAATTAGGAGTAGATTAATTAGATAGCCAAGACACCCGGCTACATTTATACTTTAGTTAGTTAGTTTACAAGTCCACACACACACATCCACATTTCCTTTTACATTGCTTTAATAAATACTAGAACTAGATACAGTTAAAGAATTCCATCTCTCTGTGAGAACGACCCTTGCTTACTTACTATACTTGTCCTTTGACTCATGCATTTGCGAGGTTATTAGAATACAAATATATTTTCTGACGGGTACAACGACACCCGTATCACCAAGAAACAAGGAAGTCAAAGGCACGGAAAAAAACATCAATATGCACCAGAACACATGCAAGATGTTCGAAGTGTGTTTTTTTTTTAACATAAATAAGTGTGTTTAGAATTTTATGAAATTTAGGTTTTTCTAATTAGGATTGTTAAAAAATAAGAAAGATAATTTTACAACAAAATTGATTGTTTAAGAAATTTTTTAAATCAAAGTCTCTTTGGAAAAAGAAGTGTGAAAACAACAAAATTTGATTGTACGGAAAAAAAATCTTTTTTAGTGATCGTATTTGAGCAGTCCACTAAATTTAGGGTGAATGGAATTTGATTACCCTCAAAAATTAATACATTATTGATATTTATGACACGGAATACATGATCTAGCTGTATTGATACATGCTTTATTTCCTTTATTTATCGTAAATTCTCATAACAGTACTAAAATACCAATAGAAGATTTAAAAATACAAAATCTTCAGACAAAACTGAGTTCCACTTATGTTTTTACTAATAGTACTCTACACACTGACAACAGTAGTTGTGATTAAATTATTTTCTAATTAATGTCTTCAAACTTGCACGCATGTGATGAATCTAGCCCATTGTGTAAGAAGGAGTTGGCAGGTTAATGACAGTGGTCTTGATTTTAGTCATCATGTTGATGCTGTTTGTAACACCTTGTGAACCAATTCCACTGTCCTTGAAACCCTGTCAATTATTTACAAAAACATCATCTGCTTTTAGAATCCATGCCAGGAAATAAAAGCTTGTAATTAAGTTATGGAGTCTCAGGGTTGTGTCGTGTGTGTGTGGTTTTATGGAAGTTTTGGGTTCACCTGGAATGGAAAGTGGTCCGGTCCTCTAGCCGGTGCTGAGTTGATCTGAACTGTCCCTGACTCCATTGCATCACTTATCAACATTGCTTTGTTGATATCCTTTGTGAAGACACAGCCCTGCATTTGCATAATTGAAACACAATTGCATAGACTGATAGATTTGATACATTAAAATGCCCTCTCACGTGAAACGTGGAGGCAGATGGCCAGTGCCAGACACATGTTAAATAATCTCCTACTGTGTAACATGTGCAATAAACAAGAAATCCAGAGAAGAAGGATATATTGAAGTAACTAATTAGATGGATGTGATGATACCTGGAGTCCAAAATTGCTGGCATTGCAATGGTGAATTCCTTCTTCAACAGAACCGATTCTTATAACAGGAAGAACCGGACCAAACGGCTCCTCCCAAGCGATCCTCATATCAGGCCTAACATTGTCCAACAACAAGGGCCAGATGAGGTTGCCTTCTCTCTTGTACTCCTGGCAGAATGTTGCATTCTTCTGTTTGGCATCCATGACAAGACCTTCAATGTAATTGGCAGACGATTCTGACACTACTGGAGTGATATCACAGTCATTTTCAGGAGGCCCAACTGTTAGTTTTGCAACTTTTTCCTTCACTTTCTTCACTAGAGCATCGGCTACAGATTCCATCACCAACACAACCTTAACTGCTGTGCATCTTTGACCACTGTAAGAAAATCCTCCTTTGATAATGTTCGCAGCCACCAAATCAAGATCAGCATCTTCAAGCACAATGCAAGCATCTTTTCCTCCCAACTCCATCTGAAGTGGGATCATTCCTGCTTTCTTCGAGATAGAAATTCCAGTGTCTCCACCAGTGAAGCTGATCAGCATTATAACAAGAGTTGTTCAATATGTTATCAAACAACAATTAAACAAGATTTAATTTGATTGGTATTAATTACCTTATACAGTTCACTGCAGGATGCATAGTGAGGAAGTCACCAATCTCCGAGCCTTTGCCGGTGATGACGCTTATAAGGCCTTTAGGAAAACCAGCCAAGTGAAAGCAGTGCATCATATGAAGGGCAGCAACAGCACCCTTGATGAAACAAGTTTTCAAAACATATACAGCAACTGAGACTTTGAGTTCCAAGTAAATTAGATAGCAATATTCAAACGGACAATTCCACACCTGAGTCGGAGGCTTGAGCACAAGGGAGTTTCCAGCTATAAGTGCTGGGGCGATTTTCGAGACAGCAAGATTGACAGGATAGTTGAATGGAGGGATAGCCAAAACAACCCCAAGTGGAATCTGCAGTAGTGTATATGCATCTAATTATCACAAACCATGTCACAGGATATATAGCATTCATTTTGATCTTATGATAATTAATCAAGTCTCAATTCATTATAGATACAGGATTTGCCACTGCTCAAGATTAATGAAACTAATTCGGGTAGTTAAGCTTATAATAATATAGTATTAAATCTGTCAGGATTATAGAAATACATAAGTAAACATTAATTTCCTATATATATAGTTCCTGGAAATTGGTAGCAGGGAACATGACAAAAGAAAGTAATTGACCGAAGAAGTATGGATTCAACCGTGCAGAGTAGAATCAAGACAGATTCAAGTTGTGGGAAAGAAATCAATTGCAAAACAATTGGATTTTTTTCTTCAACATAGTAATTTTGCAATGAATCTAAGCAATTCAATCAGAGAAACTAGTCCTTTACTTTTGATTAAATAATTAAGCTTCAAAATTTTGAATCTGAATACCTTGGAAGTAAGACAGTACTTGGTCCTCTCATTCCCCGGAAAACTATCAGAAACCAAGAACTTTCCTTCTCCAAGAATCCTGACACCCTCTTCAGCAGTGTAAGAAACCAAGTCTCCAGACCTCACAACCTAGAAAAATACCAAAAATCAATTCAACATTTCCACAACCATTTTCGATCGAAAAATGTTATACCTCAGTGACTGCATCTTTGGCTGGCTTTGCAATTTCTTTGACCAGGCATTCAGCGATTGGAGCTTTGTGCTCTTTGAGGATAGCAGCAGCTTTATGAAGCAGCTCTGCTCTCTTCCAGAGTGGAGTCTTGGCCCATGATTTCTGTGCAGTTTTCGCCGCCTCCATCACCTTGTTCACCTCCTCTTGTGTACAAGCTGTGTGTGATTCATATAAATATTGACACAAGAGCTAATTAATTAGTTCAATCAACAAGCAACTAGCTTTAATTTCGAGTTAAATAGATAGTTTTCGATATTAATACCTTGAACTTTGTACTGAGTTTTACGAGTAGTTGGGTTGATAATGGAAACACTTTTCCCAGAAGAAGATTTCTTCCACTCTCCATCAGCATAGTACTTGAACACTTGTTCTCCATCCAAAATCTCTGCAAATACTCCATTTCCAGCCATTCTCAGAACAAAGAAAATTAAAAAGTAGTGGTGGTGACTGGTGATTCAAGTCTGGTGGTGTTTATATAGGGGATAGGTGAGCCATGAGTATGGTTGGTAGTTGTTACTTGTTAGTTGTTAGGTGGTTCAAAATATGCCATGTAAGCTTTTTTTTCATTTTCATTTTATCGTCTTTCAACCCAAAAAAAAAAAAACTAACTTAATGAAACTTAATTTATTTCTTAATAAGATTTATTATCGTTGTATAACAAGTTTAATTAGTTATGAGTTTTATGGATTATTTAATCTTATCCAACTCAATTCTACCATGTATTAAAATAATTTCATAGTTCTTCAAATTTAACTTTTTGATAAATTGTTTGATCTCGTGTTAATTAGCACATCTCTCTTACTCTTTTATTATCCTCACCCAAATAATCTCAAAGTATTAATTTAATCATAGATAATATTATTATCGAATAGTTAAGAGACTCTATTTTTTTTTTTCCTATGTTATGTGTGTTTTATTTTATTTATTTATTTTTTTTTTACAAAATATAAAATAAAAAAAATAAAAATTAATTAATTAATTAATTAAAAAAACATTTTTTAATTAGGTGTACTATTAAAGTTTTATATATATTATTAATTTTCAACTAAAATTTTGCTAAATTTTTATTGTAGCTCACCCCAATAAAAAAGTTGTAGCTACGCCACCGGTATAAACTAAGAGATGAGGTTGGTCCAGTTATAAACCTCTTACACCAGTACCACGAGGCTGCAGATTCAAGTACTCCTCCACTCTAAAAAAACCCTGAATTATCCAAATTTTTGCTCATCTCGTGGGCAATTTTTCTAGGGTTTTGTTGTTAAAATCATGTTTTTAAGTCTTATCCCATTATATTCTGGTAAAACATTTTTCATCAACTTTGTAGATTATGGAATTTCGTGTAACCTGGAATCTAGAAATTCGTGATTTGGGGTTTTCAGCATAGAGTCACATTCGTTTCAATATTGTTTTGGTTTGCGGTTTTTGTACGATTTTGCTGTTGAGGAGATTGATATTGAGGGAGGACATTCGTTCTCGTTTCACTCTAATTTTTTTTTTTTTAATAAATTCATATATACGGTTTGTAAAAATCAAGCTTATCTTTTGCTTCAAAAAAAAAAAAAAGTTTATTCGTAAGTTTTTTTTTTTTCCTTAACCATTAAGCTTGTTTGAGAAAAAATGAAGATAGAAAATTAGAGATATATATTGGAGAAGAGAGAGTTTAATATGTTAATTAAAAATTTATGAGAGAGTGTTTAGTATGTAATATTTAATTTAATGATTTATGAGAGATACTTTATTTTTTTTAATAATTTAATTCAAAAAAAATTACTCCTTGGATAAATCCAAAGGCTACGATGGTTCATCATAACTTTTATTAAAATAAAATAGAGTGTCTTTAGAAATTTATTTTTTTAAATAGAGTATCTTTAGAATAGGAGTGTCAAAAAAATAAAAAAGATAATGTTGAAAAAAAAAAGTGTATTTAGAATTTTTTTAAATTTAAATTTTGAGAATGCAGTGTTTTTAGAAACGAAATGTAAAAAGAAAAAATTGAATTGTTAAAAGAAGCTCTCTTTATTGGGTTTAAGTTGAATTTTGATGGGACTTGAATCTAAATTCGGTGTGAATTTGGGTTAGAAATCGGTTTGTATTTTGGGGTTTTAAAAAAGGGATTTATTATTTTATTTGTTTGATATAAATGTAAGGGCATTTTTGATATTTCATAAGTCAAAAGTGGTCAACTTTAACGGAAGAGCTAGCCTAGCATATGTTAAGTGCAGTGGTCTCTATGTAGAATATCCTAACTTTAGTATCTAGATGTATTAAGCTTAAACTTGAAGGAGTCCAGTGTAATTTCCCTTATTGAATAAAATAAACCCATGTTTAATGGTAATGTTATTTAGTACCCTCAATCTAAATGTTTTTTTTTTTTTTTAAGACTTTATATATTTCTTATATATAATATTACATAAATTTGGAGGTGTTTTTTTTTTTTTTTTTAAAGACTTTGTGTTGTTAAAAGGGTAACTAGAGCGTGAATCATGCATTGCCATTTTTAAATATATATAAATAAATATAGAGTTGGCCTTTTAACTTGAAAATTTAGACTTCAACATTTATCGATCCATTACCATAAATAAAAATGATTGTAAATTCTTTCAATAGATTTTTATGTGGCAAAGAAGGCCATACTTCAGTTTTATCTGAAAAAGTAATTGGTCCAACTAATCCAGTTTTTCAAAATATCAAAAAATTTGGTTTGGCCTAATTCTAGTTGAAACCGGACCGTGCACGGCCCTAGATTTTTATGTGTCAAAGAAGGTCAAACTTCTTTTATGATATATTATGCTTAATTATTATTAATAATTAACCCATGTTATTAACTTCTTGTTGATATTTAGCACATCTCATTCTTGTTTGTGGCCTAAAAGAAGAAGCCCAATGATGAAAGGCAGTTGAAGCCAGTTGAAGCCCAACATAATTGCTCCTAGTCCTGATCTACTACCCACTTACTAATACGATGTTGTTTCAATGGTTCATCAAGTTGATATCGCTGAGTCAAGATTACATGCTAATTTGGCAACAATTGATAGGCTGCACTTAGGTGATGTGGATCTTATCTGATAAGACATATATAAGCTTAAGAGAAGGAGAGAGAAATCAGTTTTTTCTAATTTTTTCGTTTATTTCTCAGAGGTTTTTCTCTCTGTATTCTCTTCTTCTGTTCTTGGTGTTCATCTTGAATATCAAGGTTCTTTGTTGAGAATCTAGTTGAGTGATAGAAGAATAAAAGAGAGATCTGAGTGTAGTGGTTCTATTGATGTAACTTGTGAGCTTTTATAAGTTGTATCTCAGGTTTAGGGTTTGTAATAGATTGTTCTGGTTGAGCAGTTGTGTACTAGGTTGTTGGGCTCCTTTTGAGGGCTTATTGTGTTCTTCTTCTAGGTAGATTAAGGCTGTAAAGAATATTACATATAGTGATAGAGTCTCTTCAAAGTGGCTCAACATGGATGTAGGCTTTGTTTAGCTGAACCACGATAAATCTCTTGTCTCTTTACTTTTCTTTGCTCGTATTCTATATTTGCTTACTATATTACTTAATCTATTTTAGTTGGTTGTTTGGATTACTACTTTATTTTCTGTAAGTGTTTCTTGCAGGTGTTAGATATATTAAGAAAGGTTGGTTAGGGTTTTGTAGTCGTACAAAACTCTAATAGTGGTATCAGAGCCTCTCAATCAATACCAATGGCGGAAGAAGAGAACCAAGATCCTCCAGAAGTGAAGTCTTCAAGCTTTAAAAAATCATCTAGAGATGAAGAAGGAACCAGTGAGACAACAAGTACTCAGGAACCAAAGCCTACGCTTAATTGTTGTAACTTTAATTCAACAGTTATGTCTTTAAAGTTTAATATTGACAAATTTGATGGTACTAGTGACTTTCGGATCTGGAGAAGAAAGGTGAAATCCTTACTTTCTCAGCAAAAGATTCTCAAAGCCATCAAAGGACCTGATAAGCTCTCTGATTCTTTAAATGCTGAACAAAAAGATGGCATGTTAGAGACGGCTTTAGGAACTATACTCCTTAACTTGTATGATAATGTACTAAGAGAAGTAAACGATGAAACCACTACTTTTGATGTTTGAAAAAAGCTTAAAGGCTTATATCTCACAAAATCATTAACAAATAAAATTTACCTAAAAAAACGTCTGTTTAACTTTAAAATGGACCCTAGCAAAGGATTAGGTCAGAACTTAGATGAATTCAAAAGGATGACCATATAATTAGATAATGCAGGGGAAAAATAGAAGTTGAGTGATGAGAATGAGGCAATCATTCTCCTCAACTCACTTCTAGATTCTTATAGGGATGTTAAAGCTGCCATTAAATATGGCAGAGCTTTTCTCTCTTTGGAAAAATGTATCGCTGCTCTAAAATCTAAGAATTTAGAGCTTAAGATTGAGAAGAAAGATCATGGTGAGAATTTGTTTGCTAGAGGCAGGTCCTCTGTAAAGAACAGTAACCCAAACAATAAAAATAAAAGCAGAAGTAAAACCCCTAGTAATAGGTCTCAGTCTAAAGGTAGATTTGGTTCCAAGAAATGCTACTTCTGTGTCAGAGGGACATTTCAAGTAACAGTGTTTTGAATATAAAAAGAAATGTCATAATAGGACCCAATCTGATAGTGATATTGCTATAGCATCAAAGTCTTATGAACCTAGTGAGGTTTTAGCAGTCAGTACTGTAGATATGAGTTCTAAATGGATCATAGATTCAAGATGCACTTTCCATATGTGTCATAAGAGGGATTGGTTCACTGAGTTCCAAGAACTTAATAGTGGCAGTGTTCTGAAGGGCAATAATCAGCAATGTAATGTGGAAGGTATAGGCTCCATTGCCATTAGGATGTATGATGGTATGGTGAGGGTCTAAAGGAATGTTAGATATGTTTCACACCTTAAGAGAAACCTAATTTCTCTAGGTACCCTAGATGAGGGAGGATACACTTATAAGGCTGAAAGAGGTGTTCTCAAAGCCTCAAATGGGTCTCTTATCATTCTTAAAGGTGATAAGCATAATGGTCTGTATGTGTTAAGAGGGAATATTGTTACTGATAATGCTGCTTATGTAGCTTCTTTGGCACAAGAAGTTAGGTCACATGAGTGAGAGAGGTGTACAACAGTTAAGTAAAAGGAATCTCCTAAATGGAGATCAGGTTAGCAGTTTAAACTTTTGTGAGAATTGTGTCCTTGGAAAACAACACAGAGCCAATTTTAATACCATTCATCATAACTCAAAATAGATCCTTAAGTATGTGCACTCAAATCTATAGGGACCTTTCAAGGTCTCCACTCATGGTGGAAATAGATATTTTCTTTCCCTAATTGATGACTATTCCAGAAAAGTCTAGATTTACCTATTAAAGTCTAAAGATCAAGCCTTTAAGAACTTCAAGGCTTGGAAGAGGTTGGTTGAAAACCAAACCTCAAAAACCATTAAGATCTTAAGGACCGATAATGGTCTTGAATTTTGAAATGACGAATTCAACAGTTTTTGTAATAATGAAGGCATAATAAGACATAAAACTGTTAGACACACACCTCAGCAGAATGGTATGGCTGAGAGAATGAATAAGACAGTATTTGACAAAGTTAGATACTTGCTTATAGGATCTGGCTTGAGCGAGAATTTTTGGGGAGAAGCTGCAGCTATAGAAGTCTATCTGATCAATAGATCTTCTTGTCTTAAACACCTAAGGGTGTTTGGGTGTGTAGCTTATGCACACAAATTTGAAGGGAAATTAGATCCTAGGTCATTAAAATGTGTCTTTCTAGGTTATCCCTTAGGAGTCAAGGGTTATAGAATTTGGCTTACAGACCAAAAGGGTTTTAAGGCTATAATAAGCAGAGATGTTGTCTTTAATGAGTCTAAAATGCCTTGTAAGGGTAAAGACCAGACTTCTGATTCCTTACCAGATCTGTTAAACGATGATGATAATAGGAATCGAGTGGAAGTTAGTAGCCCACCATATGGTCCTGTCCCAATAGAGTTTGATCCCATTGGGGAGGACAGTGCGGCCTATTTTGATGGTATGCATCAGGTGGAATAGAGTCAGAATCAACCAGAGATAAATGATTTTCTAGTTGATTATGAGCTGGTTAGGGATAGGATTATAAGAAATATAAAACCTAACATTAAGTATGCCTATGCAGATGTCATTTCTTTTACATTGCGCACTGGCCAAGAATTAGAAAGTGATGAACCTATGACTTATGAAGAAGCAGTAAAATGTATAGATAAGTCTAGGTGGTTTAGAGCTATAGAAGAAGAGATGAAATCTCTTAATAAAAACAAAACCTAGATTCTGGTTAATAAACCCGAGAAACAAAAAGTTATATCATGTAAATGGATGTGTAAGATAAATGATGGTGATGGGCGGAATGAACCAGTTAGGTATAAGGCCAGATTGGTAGCTAAAGGGTTCACCCAAAGGGAGGGTATTGACTACAATGAGATTTTCTCACTTGTAGTCAAGTATAAAACCATTAGGATCATACTAGCCTTGGTTAGTTTCTAAAACCTAGAACTAGAACAAATGGATGCTAAAACTGCCTTCCTATATGGTGACCTAGATGAGAACATTTCATGACTCAGAGTGAGGGTTTTGTTTCTAAAACTAAACCCTCACAAGTCTGCTTTCTTAAGAAATCCTTGTATGGGCTTAAACAAGCCCCAGACAGTGGTATAAGAGATTTGACACTCTTATTACCAGTTTAGGCTTTAACAAGAGTAAATATGATGCATGCTTTTACTTTAGTAGTGAAAATATTGATACTCTGTTTATTTACTCTTGTTTGTTGATGACATGCTTATTGCCAGCAAAGATATGTCTAGGATTAGAGATTTAAAGAAGAAGTTGAAGCCTAAGTTTGAAATGAAAGACTTAGGAAATGCTAAAAGAATTCTAGGAATAGAAATTCTGAGGGCTAGGGAAGAGTCCAAGTTGTGTTTGTTTCAGTCTAAATATCTGTTTAAGTTAGTTGACAGATTTGCAATGAAAATTTGAGAGCCTGCCAATGTCCCTTTATCTTCCACCTTTGTGTTATCTGTTGCATTGTCTCCAAGGACCTTAGAGGAAAGTAGATTTATTAAGACAGTGCCTTATTCCAGTGCAGTAGGGTCTATTATGTACTCCATGATAAGTACAAGACCTGATTTAGCTCAAGCTATAAGTGTGTTTTCTATATACATGGCTAATCCTAGAAAAGGACATTGGAGTGCCATGAAGTGGTTGTTTAGGTATATTAGTTCCACTATTTCAGTAGAACTGATTTATGAGTGTTCTAACAGTGAGTTAGAACTAATTGGCTATGTGGACTCAGATTATGCTGGGGACAAACATAAGAGGAGGTCTATTTCCTCATATTTCTTTACAATAGATGGTTGTTGTGTCAACTTGAAGAGTCAGTTACAATCAATTGTGGCTCTGTCCACAACTGAAGCTGAGTATATAGCTATTACTGAGGCTATAAAAGAATCCATTTGGCTTCAAGGTCTGTTTGGGGAAATTAATGTGTTTAAAAATAAAGCTGTGATTTTCACAGACAGTGAAAGTGCTTTGCACTTATGCAAAAATCCTGTTTTCCATGAGAGAACAAAACACATTGAAGTGAAATATCATTTCATTAGAGATCAAATCTCTGATGGGGTTGTGGAAGTGGAAAAGATTTCCACTGAGGATAACCCAGCTGACATGGGCATAAAAATATTACCTTATAGCAAGTTAAATCATTGCTTGAACTTGCTTAAGATAAATGATTATGGTTAACTATTTTATTTTATTTTTTTTGTTTTTGGACTAGGTACCTTTGAAGGATTTCTGATGTTATATGATTAGACAAGGTAGCCTTAAGTTATAAGATGGGCTAGGTGGAATTTGTTGATATTTAGCCCATCTCATTCTTGTTTGTGGCCCAAAAGAAGAAGCCCAATGATGAAAGGCAGTTGAAGCTAGTAAAAGCCCAACAGAATTGCTCCCAGTCTTGATCTGCTACCCACTTACTGATACGATGTCGTTTCAATGGTTCATCAAATATCGCTAAGTCAAGATTACATGCTAATTTGGCAACAATTGATAGGCTGCACTTGGGTGATGTGGATCTTATCTGATAAGGCATATATAAGTCAAAGAGAATGAGAGAGAAATCAGTTTTTTTTTCTAGGTTTTTCGTTTATTTCTCAAAGGCTTTTCTCTCTATATTCTCTTATTCTGTTCTTGGTGTTTATCTTGAATATCAAGGTTCTCTGTTGTGAATCTAGTTGAGTGATAAAAGAATAAAAGAGAGATCTGAATGTGGTGGTTCTATTGATGTAACTTGTGAGCTTTTTTGAGTTGTATCTCAGGTTTAGGGTTTGTAATAGATCATTCTAGTTGAGTAGTTTTGTACTGGGTTTTTGGACTTCTTTTGAGGGCTTATTGTGTTCTTCTTCTTGGTAGATTAAGGCTGTAAAGAATATTACATATAATGACAAATTGACAGAGTCTTTTCAAAGTGGCTCAACATGGATGTATGCTTTGTTTAGCCGAACTACGATAAATCTCTTGTCTCTTTACGTTTCTTTGCTCGTATTCTATATTACTTCATCTGTTTTAGTTGGTTGTTTGGATTGCTACTTTCTTTTCTGTCAGTGTTTCTTGCAGGTGTTAGATCTATTATGAAAGGCTGGTTAGGGTTTTGTAGTTGTACAAAACTCTAACACTTGTTATAGTTTGAGCATTTAGCATGTAAAACTCAATTTAATTGGTTTCATGCCTATAACCATAAGCAATTTGTATTGTATGCATACTATTGGAAAGAAAATCGGGGAAGGGAACTTATTTATCGGGTGAGAGGGAGAATTAAGTTTATTTTTCAGCCAGAATTTATAAACTGAATTTCTTGATTTGTGTGAGAGGGATTTATAACTGTTTTTTAATAAACCCTGTAATTTCAAATCAGAAATTAATCGTTTTTGTATATGATTTTCATAGAAGGAATTTGAAACCTTAATTCAAGCTACATGAAGCACGAATTGAGCTCAAGCAAATTCTGTCTCCGTAGTTAAATACAAATGATGGGCAACCTTTCATCTCTTCTGTTTAATTGCCGACCATAGCAGCAATATTGTTTTTATAATTTATTTATTTTCTTAATTTTCAATTAAGGCTAATCATATTAGTAGAAATTGCAAGATAAGGTTACTTTTATCCTTCTTTGTTAGTTGTTATGGCCTTGTCATCAATCCGCATACCAATAGTAGTCAATTATTGTTCTGTAATGACCATATCTAGTGTCATCAAATATTGTGCCTGAAGTGCCCATTTATATATATATATATATACTAGTCTTCTGTTAGCATCCAATAATGAAAAACACATGGTGGTTGAGAAACTTTGTGTTGGCTTTTTCTTTTTCAATTTTGATGGACCACATCATGCATTTGTCAATTCTCAAGTAGGCCTAATAAGTTTTCATTATTGATCACATACCCACCAAACTCAATCAAAATTGGTGTTTCTACTCAGAGGGTATAATGTCAAGCAAAACATAAACAGATGAAAGTTGAGCAATAGTAAGAAAAGACCCTGATTCTGTTAATGTGCCTTGACATATTCCTGAACGATACTAATGCCCGCATGTTCTTCTCCATAATCCTGCAAAATCAATCAGAAGAAAGCTCGATGAGCAACCTACGTAAGTGTACAATGGAGAACATGGAACCTACTTTCATACCTTCACAACAACGCACGAGCAACCAACCACCTTTCTTGCACTCCCTTCCGAATCAATCTTGCATAACTGCATGCAAAGTATCACATGGGACATTAACTTCCAACAACACTAAACAAATCATTCCCAAAGGAAGCCAGTTACTTACACCAGACCACTCGCCAAGGGTTTTTGCACTGGGAACTGATATCAAGCTCACGTTATGGTCAGCACAAAGTCCCTTCACCAGTTTAACATAATCCGGTTGGTTGCAGTCCTCAGCTAACACGCAGAGGAGAGCAGCATGCTTTTCAATAATCTTGGCACCTTCATGAAGCCCCCGTGCAAGCCCACCATTGGCCAATGACTTCCTTAGCACAAGCTGCAAGGCTGTCATGATGTCCATAGGCTCACCTACCACAGCTGCACTACAAGTCTCAACAGCAACAGCAACTTCCTCTCTGTGAACATCATAGATGAAATGTATACATAAATGAAATGTCTACTGCAATCTTGTTCCAATAATAATCTTTTATTTAATTACAGACCTAAAAATGTCACTAGTTCAAATTCGACAACCCCAAGCATACTCTTCATACAAGTTTCTCAAACTAATATCAATCCGGTCACTTTATTTAAATGATAGAAATATAACCGTAAACGTACTCCTGTTCTGTGGCTTTTGCAAAGTGTTTTAATGTTGAAATAGAGAGGAACCGGAGATGCAAATCGCTAATTTCTCTGAATCAAGAAATTTCAGTTCCATCTAATTCAATTTTATTGCCCAATTTCATGCTCCTAAATGCAACCTCCATTAAACCATATGCAGTCACTATGAAATGCAGCAATTCAAAGATGTTTTAATAATCCAATGATCTGTATATAACAACGGGATCTAATGGCTAATGCCAATTTAAAAAAAGCAATAGGAAAATATAAGTATTTACATACCCTGACATTTTTAGGGTGATGAAACGCCTTACTCGTAACTGCCAAAGTCGGGGAAAAAATCAAGGTTACAATTTACAAAGATCACAATGAACTTATTATAGCCATGGAACAATTCTATAAACAAACCTCAAACTTGCAAGATATAATAATAAAAAATAATCTCCAACAAGAAAACATAAATTACTAGCTGATACATTATATTATTATAACCAATCACTTGATCTGCAACGAGAATCTTCCCAAAGCTCTATATATTTCGGGTATTCTTTAGACATAACAAAGAGTTCTTACTTTGTACTAACAATATTCAAACACACCAACCATCAATAAATCAAACTAAACTCAATCAAAAGATTCAAAACCAAGACAATTCTTCAAACTGCAAAGAACGCACAATTTTTCTTGCCTTTCTAGTGCATTTTCTATGACAGTGTTCAAAATCACTGGTTTCTCTTCTAAAATTCTATAACGTGACACACCAGTTCTAGTTTATGCTCAAAAGTTATTTAAAAATAAATAAATAAATAAAAAATCCTCTGCATTGTTGCACGTATATATAAATTCATTGAAACGAAAAACAAAAGCAAAATATAAATAAAATAAATAAATAAAATAGAAAATGAACCTTTCAAGATGAAGTAGCCGCAGGCTGCAGTTGTTCTTTGCTTTGTAGAGGACTTAAAACTCAAGAGGGGTTTTCGATGTCTTTATATACGCAGTCAACAGCTTCAATTACCGAACTACCCTTTCACTCTTTTATATATATATATTTGTTTAGGGCAAAAAACACCATCTCCCTATAGAGAATTGAATCTGTGCTTAATGATTTTCTCAGTGATTATTGAATGATTTATACAAGAAGAGATATATAGAAGTTGAGTACAAATAAAACTATAAATCTAAAATCTTATGTATAAGCAGATTATAATGAAACATAATCTAAGACAGCTATGTGACTAAGATAAGTATACGGAATACAAGGTTAACTAAACTACATTATTTGTAACATTATCTTTAACACTCTCTAAAGTAGTAAAGTTTGTCGATTTGAAAAACAACTTTATTGAAAATCAACATTCACCTGCTTGCCATTAGAGTTTGACCATAGTTGACCATTAACTTTAACACATTACACATTCCACATTCGAGGAAAATTTTTGAAATGGATCTCAACCGTCCATCTCTCACATGAATATGGACGGTTGAGATCAAATTTTTAAAAATTAGAAATTAATAATTAATAATTAATAATTTGTAAAAAAAAAAAAAAAAAAAAAGCTTTCAAATAAAAAATTTGGTTAAAAAAAATAGATCTCCACCATCCATCTAAACTCTCAAGGATTGATTGTTTTGATGGTGGAGTTCAAAAAATAATAATAATAATAATAATTAAAAAATGATCTCCAACCGTCCATTTTTATAATTAAATTTTTAATTAAAAAAAAAAAATAGTGATCCATACTATATCCATTAAGATTTCCATGGATCTTCACCTCACCCATTTTGAGCAGTGGAGGCGCGGTGGGTGAGACGAGACCTTCTCCATTCACGAACCGTTGAGATTCATTAACCCACTATTTACAAATGGGGGAGGATCATCCTCACACGCTGAGAATGGAAATGATAAGTTATTACAATATAAACTATTTATTAAGTAAAGTGCAAACCGTGATTATTTAAAATTAAATATATTAAGTAACTAAGTTAAAATTAAAAAAGTTATAAAATAAAAAAGAGAAAGATATTTAAGTAGCTAAATTAAAAATTAAAAATTAAAAGTTGAAGGATGTTGCTTCCAAATCGCCAAACTTATTAACTTATTAACTAAAAATATGGAGTTACAACTCCTCCATATTTTTCATTTCTTTTTTCCATTTTTCTTTAGTTATTATATAGCTTATTAATTTATAATATTTTCTCAAAATATTCGATAACATTAGAACCTTTTAATAATTTTAATGGGATTTTTCAAAGAAAAAAAAATAAAATTAATGGGGTGTACACTGTACACTGTACATACACAAATTGGGTGCAAATATTATTACTCTAATAATAATTTAGGCTTATATACAGTCAAAGCCTGATCTGATTCGAGATCCATCTGATTAAAGCCTGTAATCGAATTTTTCATGTTTGCTGTTCAATTTTGGCTCAACTCTAACCCGAAAAGTGATCAATCCATAATCAGAACCGATGCAAACACTAAGCAGGCCGAGAATGTTTAGGCCACCTAACTGATTAACACCTCTTTTTAAACACACTAACCAACCTTGACCTAAATTAATCGACCAAACTGAATCTGATCCATATTTAAGAAAAAAACAAAATTAAAAAATAGCCCTTAGAAATATTAAGGAATTGTTTTTAACCACATAAAAATTTAACTGTTTCACACTAACCAACCTCGACCGAAATTAACCGACGTTTGACGAAACTGAATCTAATATATATTTAGGGCTCATATGGCACACCGTATTGGATTGTATTATATTGTATTATCATTAATACAATCCTGTGTTCTATTTTTAATTTCTGTCACGCCATTTTGTTGAGGCATATCCCTAAAAAAATCTCCTTTAACGTCTGCTTCTTCTTCTCTTCTATCTTTGTCTTCTTCTTCTTTCTACTTCTCCCTCTTCTTTTCTTCTTCTTCTTCTTCTTCTCCATGAAATCAAATTTGCTCCCCTTTTAAGCGATTTGCTCCTCCAACACTGGAGGAGGTGAGATCCTCCTCCAGAGATGCCGATTTGGCCAGGTCGACGTCACCGGAGGAGGATCTCACCACCTTTGGGAACGACGGCTCCTTTATTATTTTAAAAATATTTACTTTTTTTTTCTTTTGCTTTGGAGGGTAGATCCTTCGACCTGCTCTATTCTTTTTTAGTTTTTTTTTTTTCCATTTTTTTTGAAATATTTTATATTTAATAAAAAATTAACATTTATTTAATACAGATTAATGTAATTATGAGTTTAGTTGATAACTATTTGTGATGAATTTAAAAATTATAATTGTAAAATTACTAACTATTGGCCAAATTGTCCTACCATTTTAGGTTATAACGTAAAAAAAATAAATGCAAATTTGATATTACAATTTTTTTATTTAATATTTTTTGTTAATTTACTGGACACGTTCTTACCGTTTTTCATTTTCAAAATACAGCTTTCAGCATAGGCTACCTGTCACGTTTTTAGATTTCGAAATTGAAACCAAAACACTATTCTTATTTTCATTTTATTTTGAAAAAAAAAAAAAAATGATAAACACTTGCCAGACGTACCCTAAATTGAAAAACACTATTTTTCAGTTTCGAAAACAAGTTTTTGAAAATAGGTAAACAAACAATTTTACAACTGTTATTTGTTTTTGAAGACAGAGAACCGTTTTTAAAAATAGATCCAAACACCACCTAAAGGTTTCACGTTTGTTTGTTTGTTTGTTTCTTTTGTAGGTTTCATGTTTTTTTCTTTAGGTTTCACATTTTCGTAAAAAAAAAAAAAAAAAAAAGCAAGGTTATTTTTGTAATTTTGATCATAGACTAAAATAAAATTATGGTTATTAACGGCTAAACTTTTTGTGGTTAAAAACAAATATCACATATTATAATTTATAAGGGTTAAATTCTTACCATTTTAAATTTTTAATGACTTGCTTGCTTGACTAGATTAACGGAGTACTTATTGTCTTGATGAGCAAGTCAATTCGAGTGAAACTTGGACTTATAAGCGTCCGATTTTAACAAAAATGTTTATCACCGTCTGATCTTGAACCGGTATATTTTAAGGTCGGTGACTCGGTTGAGCCTATAAACTATCGATCCATCAATCGGTCTTCCCCAAAATTTCCAATTCACAAAAACCCTAACCCAACAAATCTCTCTCAAAACGAATTGAAGATTTTTTTTCATGATAAACATGCGCTCCAGAACCCAATTCTTCGTGAAATCGTCGACAAATTCGCAGGAAACCCTGATCGTCGATCCCACCCATTCGCAAACCCAAACCCTAACTCTCAGCGACCTCAAAAGCTCTCTCCTTTCGAGAGACCAGCTTCTCTCGTCTTTTTACTTCACTCTCAATGGGAAGATCCTGAACGATTCGATCCCACTTTTCGATAATCCCCAAATTGCCCCTCTTTCCACTCTCTATTTGCGCCAGCGGGTTCTGGGTGGCGGTGGAGATGGCGGCGCCACAGGAGCCGAGTCCAGAGACTGTTATCTCAAGATGTACGCTGAGAAGAAGCCAGACAAAATCGACCCAAATGAAGTAAGGCTCTCGAAATGGCTGAATTGCGCATTGTCCAACGAGCCTCTGCGAGAGCCTTGCGTGATTGATAAATTGGGTAATATTTTCAACAAAGAAGTGCTTGTTCAGGCTTTGTTAAGTAAAAGTTTGCCGAGAGGGTTTGGTTACATAAGGGGTTTGAAGGATTTGGTGAATGTAAAGCTTACTAAGGTACCTGGAGAGGAGGATGATGGTGGTTATCATGCCAAGTTTCAGTGCCCGATAACAGGGTTTGAGTTGAATGGGAAGTACAAGTTTTTTGCATTGAGGACCTGCGGGCATGTGTTGAGTGCAAAAGCATTGAAGGAGGTTAAGTCGTCTTCGTGCTTGGTTTGTCATGAGGAGTTTAGTGAATTGGATAGGATGGTGATCAATGGGAGCGAAGAGGAAGTGGCATTGCTGAGAGAGAGGATGGAGGCAAAAGTTAAGGATAAGAAGGTGAAGAGAGTGAAGAACGGTGAGGTGGGTATTGGTAAAGAGGAGGGTTTGGATTCGGAGAAGGTTAGTGGGATGAAGCGTGGGGTGGTTGAAACCAATGGCGTGGAGAAGAAGATTTTGGGTAAAGTGGAGAATGTTAAGCGCTTGAAGGCGGATGATATGGCACCACCTAATGCTAATAAGTCGTCGGTGTATGCTTCCATATTTACATCTTCGAAGAAGTCAGATTTTAAGGAGACCTATATGTGCAGGTCTCTACCACTCGGTAGGAACTGATGGTATGCTATTTAGCCTGGTTTTATTGTAATTTTCAATTTATAATGAATAGAGAATATTGGTATTCTGTTGTTGTCACATAACTATGTTTACTTGATATGGATTGGCATTTTGTGATTCGATGTTTCGGTAGTGGTTGGTAATTGATGATGACTTTCTTGTGTTTGGTTATGAACTGTCTTACTTGTTTAGCCAAATTTTAATGATGAATTGTGTATACAAAATATCCTTATTAGATAGAAAAGTGGATGAGATTCAAATGATGTAAAAAACATATTCTCAATGAAGTGATGATAACGATTGGTTGTTGGTTATTACATGGGTCAATGAGGGCAACTTTTATATTTATATCTGTGCGCTTGTGTGTATATTTGTATGTGTAAACCTCTAATCTCTAGATGGTGTCTTTGTTGGCTTTGCATGGCCACTCTTATCTCTAGGCCTTCACCCACCAAAATTATATGCAATTTACGAGTTTGCTCAACATGTGTTTAAATAAATGACAAATGTAAGTAATAATTGAATCCTCATTCATTATATCTTGCTTGCTAAAAGCCTAAAAAGCATAAAACAATATAAGATAAGAGGTAGAAAATAATCTAGTTGATAAACAAACATTATGAATTAATCAAAAGAAGAAAAAGAGTTGTAAAATGTTCAATTAATAAATTGATTCAATTCAACTTCTCTTAGGGTTTCGACAGAGCAATAGTGAGAGGTTTTCCTTATTGTTATGATCGGTGATTGGCGTTCAACTTTTCAATGCAGCTTTCGCCACATAGATTTATTAGAAGCAGCCAAGCCTTTCACCCTTGGGAAAACAAAACCATGCTTTGGGGGATGTCCGTTAACAAGAGAATTCTCATAGATTTCCTTGCAATCATGTACAACCTGTTTTGACAAGGATTGCTAAGTCGATATTGAAATTTACATTATTCAAATATTATCTCGAATAATAGGTTATTTGTGAGTTATATACAGTCCCCTCCCCTGTGGAAATCAAAGTTACCTCTTTTGCATCTTTTCGTGGTATACCCTCTCGCAGTCCAACAAGCTTCTCAACAACCTCAGGCTGCAATTGGAGAAAACCAGATAATCTTTAAACTGGAACTGAGAATATACGAATTTTTAACTGACCATCACAATGGATCAAAATAGGGGCATTCCTTACCGGGCAGTCAGGTTGATGTTCAAGAATATTTGTATATATGAGCGTAAAGCTATCCACACTCTCTGCAGAAGCGAGCTCTCTTAAATCACCCAAAATCCTGGTTCTGTTTTCAACTTTCTGCAACAAGAATCAGTTAAGAATCCGATTGATAATCTAAGACATTGCCAATGAGGATCACTTCCATATGTTAAATCGAGATCAAAACTTACATTAGCAGTTATATACTCTCTAAAGAAATCCAGAATAACCTCTTCATCAAGCCTCATTCGTTCAATGGTGTCTTCCTTGATATAGTTTTTCTACAATCACAGGCACCATATCAACAAGTAAGCCATAGAAATTAAAGACATCATCATTTTAGTTTCCGGTGGCATAAGGATAAAACAAACCTGTTTCAGAAGATGATCAACATAAACAACCACTGTTTCCTCTACACATGCTTCAACAAATCTCCTAAACGATCTCTCTTCAATGTACCTTAGTTGCAGAACATTAAGAGCAATAGGAGATAAATAAGATAATTGTTCAACCTGAAATTATATATATCAGAATAATGAAACCATAATATAATCAAAGCACAAAGTTCTTCTGCACTTAGAAGACCCCAGAGGGATGAAGGCCATGATAGTCACCAATCAATAAAAGAAATTAACAAGGATGAACACAGAAAAACCTACTTTAATCCGACGCAGAATCTTTCTATTAAGGAGAATTAATGTCAACAAAGAAGAATTCTCTCATAATTGTCCTTATGGCTAGAAAAATACAGAACATATCCCACCAAACATGATATAAACACACAATCAGCTTTGCACCGAAGATTCAAGAAAGGTTTTGGGAAAATGAAAAACGTAACTGACGCTTCATGCTTGCACTTTCTTCATATTAATAAACCCAAAAAAAAAATAAATAAAAAAAATAATAAAAAATAAAAATAAAAAAAATAAAAAATAAAAAAAAGAGGAACAAGAACAAGATAATTGGTTTAACCATAAAATATTAGTTTGAAAGTCATTTGTCATTTGTGTGGATGCAATGAAAGCCTGAAATGCTGGGAACTAAAGTTATTCAACTTTGAAATACAGATAACTTACATCTTTACATCAGTAAAATAATCACCAAATGTTGCAACTAGGTACTCAGTAACCTGTCCCTCAGACCATTCTGAAACATAGAAAAGGTAAGGAAAAAAAAAAAAAAAGATACACAGAAATTTATAATAGGCTGTAAAAAGAAAATGTTATTAATATGAAGTTGACTTGAGCATTTCATGTTATTGTGCATCTACTCTAAATTTTGTAAATCATTATATTTCTAAAGTAAAATGATCAAATACCATTTTTTTTTTTTTTTTTTTTTTTTTTTTGTTTTTTTCAAATAATATTTGTATTTTAGAAAATTTTAATAATCTAGCATGCTGTATCCTCTACTTGTGGGGCCTTACTCTGCATTAACCAACTACAGCCCGATAACTTGTCAAAGGGGAGATGGGGATTCAAATAACTTCTCACAATTAAATTGCATGTACAGCAGCTTGATATTTGCATCAACCGATCAATGAGAATAGGACTTGGTTGCTTAGTGGTTTAAAACTTTCAATAAGTGGATGCTTTACAAACGGTCCACTACTGAATATCAATATTGGCTCCACATTGCATGCTTTCTTGTTTTCAGTTGTTAAGATCGTGACTTAGTGGTGTAGAACGTGTGTCTCATTTGGCCCTGGGAACCAATTGAATAATTTAGCCGGAGAGAATTATATTTCCTAACTCCTCTTTTCTAAACTTCTTCTTCTAAGCTACCAATTAGATGTCTTAAACAAATTACATATCACAGCTCTACTGTCAATCCTTCAATACTAGGAAAACTTTTATGAATCTATAAATATCAATAGCAGCTTCTGATTCTATTTGCTTTGGACCCTTTTATACTACAATCTATTCCTTTCCAAATAACTCTGAATTTTTATCAGGATTAATTCAACGAAAGTTTTTAGAAATGACAAAAAAACTTAGCCTAAATTTGTTGCCAATCTGATCGAATTGCATAATGTTTGACATGGCAAGAAAACTGGCTATTGAGCACATATCATCAGAGTTGCAAAACTTGGGAAAAGTCAGCCAGAAAAATGTATACATTAATATTCACCAACAGTTTGATTCAAGCAAATGGCAGCAATAAGGAAAAAAGATGCTTATCAAAAATATATATGAAATTAACAAAATAGATGGAATCAATTTCACCATGAGTACCTTTAGTAATTAAGAAAGTTATTTTACCGTTATGATAAATCTTGACAATTAACTCCTGCACCCCAGGATCTTCAAAGATAACAGTAACAGTTAGAAGCACAGCTTCCTACAATAGAAGAGTAGGTTCATATATGAGTTCTATAAACTCTATTCAAACACACAAAGTTCCTAACAGAATCATTTTTGCTAAAATGCAAAGATCACTAGCTACAATTTTTAAATGATATCAAACGAAACATACTGGAAAAACCACAGCTTAAATGATATACAAAAGTTTTTAGATACCTTTGCAACATCTAGAAAACCTTTGCAAGAGTCTTCAAAATTAACCTACAGAAGTGACAAGAGGAAACAGGTTTTAAGTAAAAGTATTAGGGTTCGTATTTCAGAGTTTAATATATAAACTTCAATCTTCTATAAAATAACTTTGAAGCTGAAGAGGCCTGCTTGTGTTAGGTGCTGTTATGTGGAAAACTACTGGAATTATCTTCACCCACATTAGTAAACATAAGTCACCGGTGCATCGACATAGATTGGGATCCTACTGATACCTAGAAATCTTATCCTTCAGAAATAATGGAGTAAAAGCTTTAGCAGTTACATAATTTCAAATTTTTGAAACTTGCAAAGAAAAGAGACTCTATTTTCATTTTTATTTCTTCTTCAAATTTCAAGAATCACCCCAACCATGAAACTTTTACCACCTCAGCCAAGGGTATTATGGGGAAAGTGTTAGAATATTCATCATTAATGTAGAAGATTTGTAGTATAGTAGACTATCCTAATTGTAAACTATTTATTAGCTTGATTGCAGGAAATCATTGTATTGATTAGGAGATCATTTTCTTGCTTCTCACTCATGTAATTTTCCCTATAAAATTCCTCCATATGGAGGAAGAATAAATCAACAAACACTTTGATTTGTTCATGCTATCAGAGCCTAAACAAATTGTTTAGGGTTCTTCTTCACCTTTTCTGTGCTCTTTTTTTTTTTTTGGACTCGTTTTGCACTCAGTTGACTTTGTTGAACTTAGTTTACTTTGAACCAAATTAAAAAAAAAAAAAAAAAAAAAAAAAAACTTTTATTTTTCTCTCTACTGCTACAATACTTGCCCGTTTCACTGTTCCGACGGCCGTTTTTACTGTTCCGACTACGGATTTACTATTCCAAATGCCAGATTTACTGTTCCACTGTCAAACTCCGGATTTACTATTCCAACTGCCGAATTTTCTGTTCCGTTACCAAACTCTCAGGGTATCTTCTGTTCTTTTGCTTCCGTTGCTACTATATCCAACTCAGGTACATTTCATTCTACTTCCAGTACTTCTACAATTTCTAGTAATAATACTTGGATAATTGATTCTGGTGCAACAGATCACATGACTTTTAATTCTCGAAAATTTAGTTATCATAGTTCAATCGAAACATGTAATGTATCATATGCTGATGGTACACCCATCTCGGTTAATAGGGCTGGATGTCTATCATTAACTCCATCTTTACACTTATCATATGTTTTACATGTGCCTACCTTATCTAATAATTAATAACTTACTCTCTATCAGTCAGATCACTAAATCTCTTAATTGCACCATCTTTACACTTATCATATATTTTACATGTGTCTACCTTATCTAATAATTAATAACTTATTCTTTATTAGTTAGATCACTAAATCTCTTAATTGCATTGTCACCTTCAGCCTATTTATTGTGTGTTTCAGGACATTCACATCAAGGAAACGATTAGAACTAGTAGGGAAAGAGGAGGGTTGCACTACTTTACAACAGATAGTATTCCAGGCTCTTCAAGCTCATCTAGCCAACCTTATAGAGTAGTACAAGTCAACTATGATAAGGGAAGTAATATCTATCTCTGGCATAAACGCTTAGGACATTGTTCATTTGGGTACCTTAAGTTTTTATTTCCATCCTTGTTCATTTGCCATTTTCTCTTGTCTATTCTGATATGTATGGTCCCTCTAATATTGTATCTGTATCTGGTATGCGTTAGTTTGTTACATTTGCTGATGACTGCACATGTATGACTTGGATTTTCTTTTTAAAAAATAAAAGTGATGTATGTGATGTTTTTTAAATATTTTATTATATGATCTACAGTTTCATAAGAAAATTCAAGCTTTACTTTCTAACAATGGTGGTGAATATCTCAATCATAATTTCAAAACCTTTTGTTTACGAAACGGTATTCTCCACCAAACATCTTGTGCACATACTCCACAATAAAACGGCACAGCCGAGTGTAAAAATCATGATCTCTTCGAGGTTGCACGATCTTTACTACTTCAAATTTATATGTCTAAATTTTTTTGGGATAATGCTGTATTATCTACCGCCAATGTTCTAGTAAACCTTAAATGTTTTAGTAAACCTTAAATGCTAGTTGGGCGATAGCCCAACGCCAAGGCAGACTAGGCAGGCCCCTAGTCGGTTGATTTTTTTTAATATGTTTTACTTTATTTTTTTAATTCCTTTTTAAATTGCATCAGTTACCACCAATTTGGTTCACTACCCACCATCATTAATGATGGCTGGATACTCTTTTCAAAAACTTTTCTCATAAAATATATTTTATATTATTTTTCTTTCTTTTCTCGATGAACTTCAATAAATATATTCCAATTTTCAACAAATCTAAATTTCAATAGACACAATACAGTAATACACTATCTCTCTATCTCTCTCTTCATCGTTCTCGATTTCAAATCCCAGATTCAATTTTTTTTTTCCTTAAATCTTATCATCTTCTTCTCGATAAACATAAGCTCCATAATCGTATCCCTTTCTTCACAAAGTAGACTCAGGTTTTTATTTCCTTTTGCATCAGGTTTTTTCTTGTTTTCAACTTTTCTACTGCTACTAACAGACTATTGCCTGTTTTATTTGCTTCTACTGCTACTGTATCAAGTCAACCCATAGTTAATATATGGAGTGTACTAAAGTTCGAGTTCTCGGCGAAGGATGTTTAAATTTTATTTTACTATCTCTTTGTTCCAAGCTGGACATTGAAAATATCTATGCTCCAGCTTGAGGGAGTGTTAAAGTCAACTATCAATCAATTAGATTATTCTTAATTATGATTGTATAGTTGACTAATAGGTTAATTAGCTTAATTAATGTGGTTAATTATAGCTTGATTATATAGTTGACATTTGACTGATTTGATTAACTTAATTATAGCTTAGTGTAACCTCATCGTAGGATAATTTGTTTCCTTTTGTATTTCCTTCTTGATTCTTTCCATGTTGTAAATTCACAATAAATATCCTTCTACGGAGAAGAATAAAAATATCAAGGATTTTTTCTTTGTTCAAACTATCAAAGAGTTTCTTTTCTTTGTTCATTACTTTCTAACAACATATTCTTCCTTGAGTCTTTTGATGTGTAGTATATGTACATATCCGTACTCCTCATCGAGGAAAGTAAGACCCATGTGCTCTTAAGTATGTCTTTATAGGGTATTCTAGCTTATAAAAGGGGTATAAGTGTTACCATCATCCGTCTCATAGGGTGTTTGTTTCGCAAGATGTTACGCTTTGAGAAAATGAGGCATACTTTGCCTCGGAGACTCCTCTTCAAGGGGGAACTCAAACCATGAAGAGAAGCCTTCTATGGTAGACAATGGTATGCCCATTAGTTTGCCCGAGTCTCTTACAGATAGTACTAGTTTGCCCGTAAGTCTATCTTCTGAGGAAGAAAGTCGATCTTCTGAAGAAAAAAGTGAGATTCCTAAAAAGTCAGAACCAACTTGTAAATTGTATGAAAGGCGAAATAAAGGTGAAGAGAAACATGAGGAGTTAGTTCCCATACAAATGGCATAACCCCTTACTTCCCCTTCTCCAACACTAGTTCATCAATCAAACTCTGAGGTGGAAAATGCTCCTAAGATAATTCATAAACCATCTACTTTATCTAATGACTTGTCTGATGAAAATCACACAGATTCTGACCCTAGTTGACCCATTCAACGATATCCTAATCGAGAACATAGACCACCAATACGTTTTGGTTTCTCCTCTGAGTAGTTTTCAGTAGATAGTAAGGCTCTCTACTCTTTTACTGATTACACCTTAACTCACGGATTGTCTGAAACCTTTAAAGCATTTGCACGTCAATTATCCTCTATATCTATTCATAGTAAATTGCAGGATGCACTGATAGACCATAAATAGGTCTGAGCCATGGATGAGGAGATGAAAGTTATACAAAAAAATTGTACCTAGGAAATAGTGGATCTACCTAAAGGGAAGAAGGCTGTTGAATGTCGATGGGTCTATACCATCAAACACAAGGTAGATGGCTCGATTGAAAGGTACAAGGCCAAGTGGGTTGCTAAAGGGTACAGTCAGACTTATGGAATTGACTACTAGGAGACTTTTGCCCCGGTAGCAAAGTTAAACACCGTTAGGGTACTTCTCTCACTAGCAGCTAATCTAAAGTGGCCATTAAAACAGTATGATGTAATGAATGCTTTCCTACATGGGGAACTTAAAGAAGAAAGTTGGAATGTAAACATTATATTTACTTATTTAGTTAGGAATTCTTTTTACTTGGTCTCTACTCTTGGTCCCCACTATTTTCTTGTTCACTGCTCTTGTATATCTATATATACCTTTATTAAGAGAAGAATAAATCATCAAAAATTAAACTCTAAAATTCCAATTGGCATCAAAGCATAAAAAAATAATAAAAAAAATAAAAATTTCCGCTGCCCTTTTCTTTTTCTTAACCCTAATAAGAAAATCTACTGACACTGCTGCCACACCTTGCAAGAGCAAACTACGCTCTCCCATTGTGTGCCCGGACAACCTCTCTTCTCTACCAAAGTCTTACCCTAATCGCATCATCTTTCAATCACATGGTTGCTGAAATTCCATCTATGGTTGATACTAAGGTTGCTCTAACCGAGGCTTTTCCATCATTTGCTTCTCATGTCTCTCGAGTGTCTCCTCAAGAAGGTAATTCTGGTTTGGTTTTACTTTCTTCTACTAACAACACTTGGGTTATTGATTCATGAGCTGCTGATCATATGACTAGTAATACCTCTCTAATTACCTCTCTAATGTCTTCACCTATTAAGTCTGTTCAGGTTGTTAATGGGTCATTTGTGGGAGGTAATTTGGTGAGTTGGAGAAGTAAGAAATAGAATGAAATAGAATGTAGTTTCTTTGTCCATCGTGGAAGTTAAATATCGTGCACTTCATCATGCTACTACAGAGCTCAAGTATTCTCTTAGGAGAATTCAGTTTTGGCCCTCAGAAACCTATGGTGCTCTTTTGTGATAACACGACTGCCATTGATATAGCTAATAATCCGGTGCAGCACGATCGAACCAAGCATGTTGAACTTGAAAGGAATTACATCAAGGATAATCTAAATTCTGGCATTATAGAGGTTCCTTACATTAACAGTGCGGATCAACTAGTTGATGTGATGACTAATGTTGTTATCGACATTCCTTTCTATACATTCCTATCCAAGTTGGGCATGTGTGATATCTATGCACCAACTTGAGGGGGAGAGTTGGAATGTAAATATTTTATTTACTTATTTAGTTAGGAATTCTTTTTACTTAGTCTCCACTTTTATATGGTCCCTACACTATTTACTTGTTCACCACTATTGTATGGTCCCCACTATTTTCTTGTTCACTACTCTTTTACATATATACCTCCATTAAAAGAAGAATAAATCATCACACTATTAAACTCTAAAATTCTACTAAGAAGTGTATATGGATCTTCCCCCCGGTTTTGATTCTCAAACTGGCAAAGTCTACAAACAAAGAAAGGCTCTTTACGGACTAAAAGAATCACCTAGAGCCTGGTTCGAACGATTTAGTACTTCCATGAGGAGATTCGGATATCAGCAGAGTAACTCCGATCACATCTTATTCTTCAAACACAAGGGTGATATGATCACTATACTGATCGTCTATGTTGACGGTATGATTGTTACAGGTAACAATGTTCTAGAGATGACTAACCTCCAAAAACACTTGGCCACAGAATTTGAAATGAAAGACCTAGGGTTATTGAGGTACTTTCTAGGAATGAAGTTAGCCCGATCAAAACATGGGATTTTCTTCAGCAAACATGGGAAACTACACTCTTTAGCAAAGAGCAAATCGAGTTTCTTCAGAAGATGATCAGCCAACAAACAACATCTTCCATTCCGATCCCAGCCGAGAACACTATAAGAACTGGATCCGCTGTCGGTAATTTTCCATCTTCCATCTCCCATATTCCATCTTCCATTCCGTTGATCAAATAGGTAATTTTCCTATGGCTTTGAGCACCGAAATGTAGAGACATAGTCTTTGAATTGGCGCATCATATCATATGACCAGTAATGATACATTATTCAATAATTGCAGCCTAATTTTTGGAAATTTGATGGTATGAATTGCTGATGGATCATTGTCTAAAGTGGCAGGAATAGGATTAGTTACTATTACTAATGACCTGATTTTAAAATCTGTGCTTTTGGTGCCTAATTTGACTTGTAATTTGCTGTCAATTAGCAAACTTACCAAAGACCTGAATTGTGTTACTAATTTTTTCTCAAACCGTTGTGAATTTCAGGACTTGGAATCAGGGAGGATGATTGGCAAAGCTAAGGAATGTGCGTGGCTCTATCTTCTTAACGGTCCTAATAATCCTAAAGAACAAGTTCAAGCTGCAAGTAGTGTGTCATCTCTAATTCCTCTAACCTTGTCAAATAACAATAGTGCAATCATGTTGTGGCACTATATGTTAGGTCATCCCAATTTCCAGTATTTAAAAAGGCTATTCCCAACATTATTCAATAATATCAAACCTGAGATATTCTTCAATGTGAAATGAGCCAATTATCCAAACATGTAAGAAGTAATTATCCAATCCAAGGGTACAAAACATCCCACCCATTTCCAATCATTCACAGTGATATATAGGGACCCTCTAAAGTCAATAATATCTCAGGAGCTCGATGGTTTATTTCATTAATTGATGACCATACTCGTATATCCTAGATTTATTTGATGAAAGAAAAATCAGAGGTAGGTACTATCTTCAAAAATTTAAAACAGCATGATCCAAACACAATTCCAGACAAGAATAAAGGTGTTTAGGATGGATAATGCCAAAATTTACTTTAATTCTTTACTTGGCGAATATCTGATGGATTAGGGAATAGGTCATCAAAGTTCATGTGTCGACATGCCTCAACAAAATGGGGTGCTAAAAAGCAAAAATAGACACCTCCTCGAAGTGGCTAGATCCATTATGTTCACTACAAACGTTCCAAGCATTTATTGGGAGAGGCAGTCCTCATGGCCACATATCTCATTAACCGGATGCCATCAAGAGTTCACAAATTCCAAACACCCTACCAAGTCACTCTCTACTCCTACCTAGATACTCAAATCATCTCATCTCTACCATTAAAAGTATTTGGGTGTACAGCATGTGTTCATATACATCAACATCAAGTTATTAGGTGATTTAGGATTTCACCCAAAAGGTAGCATGAAGCTATATTGTGATAATTGAGCTTTCGTATGTATCAAGTAAGGATCAACTTGCAGATATCCTTACAAAGGCCATAAATGGAAGGAACTTTCATGACTCAATTAGCAAGTTGGACATTATTAACATCTATGCACCAAATTGAGGGGGAGTGTTAGAATATTCATCATTAATGTAGAAGATTTGTAGTATAGTTGACTATCCTAATTGTAAATTATTTATTAGCTTGATTATAGGAAACCATTGTATTGATGAGGAGATCATTTTCTTGCTTCTCACTCATGTAATTTTCCCTATAAAATGCCTCCATATGGAGAAGAATAAATCAACAAACACTTCGGTTTGTTCAGAAAGTTGTCTTGGTTTAAACCTATTAACCAACCACTGAGGGCATATTCTCTGACAGAAGAGTTGTGGCAAGGATCTTCCACTAGAGACAGATTCCCACACTAACTATAACACAAGTTTGCACTAACTACAGAAATGTTACGTTCTCCTATGCAGTTAGCAATTAAAAAAAGCAAATCAACATGCAACCATGTCAATAATCAATAATATGTGCCAAAAAGCATTAAAATACAAAAGCTTCTCTAAACTATTGAAATGTTTATGAATCTAAAGTTGACAGTGAAGTTTTGGAATTCATAAATTTGATATGCCCTACCCTGGTTAACCCAAAAAACTAAAAACCAGGGCAAAAAGTTTTGGAAAAAACAAACTTTTTTGTTTATTTTCAAGAAGCAACTGGGACACGAAACAAAATCGGTATCCTCATTTCAAGAAACATTAAGGTAATAAAAAAGATATGAATAAAAGAAGATTCCTCTCTCACCCATGACAAAATCTAAATAAAAACAAGCAGTCCACTTGCAACGAATCCTATAAAGTATAATGGGAGGAAACTAAAAGCCTTTAATCAGAGTCAAAATTTGGAAAAAAAAAAATAGCGAAGAGGGTGAAAAAATATAAAAATTTGATTGAACAAACATTACCTGCTCAGCATAGTTTTGAGGAAGAGCTTCTATGGTGCTGTTGCTCAGCTCCATTGCAAGGTCATAGCAACGTAAATTGTTGTTTATCTGTATACCACATTAATATGCGCCCCCACCCACAAAACAGCCCCACCAAGAATATGTTTAATAAAATTTTCACACAATCAATGTATAACAAACTACATAATGAAATTTCACAAACCATTGCACATAAAGGTTCCAGACCAATTTCAGAAGCAGGTTCTGCGAGTCTCTGCCTTTCAGCTGCTTGAAAATCAATCAATACCTAAGGAAACAAAGCAATTTTGAAAGGAAAATAGAAAACATCAAGTCAAAATCCATTTTGTAGAAGACTTAAAAATCTGGACTCCAATTTATAGATATAATAATAGGAAATATAACAAAATAAAAATGTGAGAAATAAAAGGGAAAAGCCTACATTCACAATGCTATCATCAAATTAAAGAAGTATTATTTCTCTATCAAATGAAGTAGTTGTATACATGCACATATCCAGTAGTACCTTCTGATAATTTAAGTAAATATTTCTATCAGTATTTAGTTGAACATTGCCTGAATAACGGCCAGAGCAATTCTGTATAGCATGAGATCAGTGCTATTTTCCCTAACAATTTGCACTTGTTCCCCGAGGATCCTGAACAAATCAACTGCAGCTGGAGTGTATAGCTTTCCATCTTCTGTTTTCTTTGGCGGCTGAACTTTATCGGCCCCCAGGATATTTAAGTACCATTTCTAGAAAAAAAAAAAAGAATGAAAAAGGCGGGTATTAAATGAGAAAGAAAAGTTATATAAACTAAATAACAAATTTACCAAATACCAGAAGAATTGATTGAGTGGGTAGTGGTATAGTTAGTTACCCTTGTTGTAGCTTGCATTCTTTCAACATATGAATTCATAAGCGGATCCATAGAACCACTCTCCGAACAAACTTGAGCCAGAGTCTCATCAACCCCAAGCCCAATTAGGTTATCTTGGTATTCAACTACCCAACCAGTTACCTAGATGAAGCAATAAAATTGTGACCAGCTGAAATTATATTTTTTTCAGAAAACGAAGAAAATGGAAGGAAAAAAAATTATAAAAGAAAAAGGAAGTAAGACAATCATTTTGTAAAATGAAATTTCAATCAAACCAAAATATATAAAGAAGGTCTTGGATGATGTGCTAAAACTATGTTCTATCAAAATTTCTGTTACAGTGACTAAGAAAGATACACTGAGATACAGATTAAACTCATAAATACAATAGAACTAGCTATGGCAGGGCTGATAATTGGAAGCTTGTTGCAACATTAGAAGAGTTTATATGTTGTCTAACATAGCTAAGTAAAAGTGATTGCAAAATCTCTCCTTTTTAGCTTTAAATGTGTTTCAACAAGCGAAAAAAGGTGCCAACATTGGTGTTCTTTCAACCTAGATACCTTAAATACCCAAATGGCAAGTTAAGATTGTTGAGAGATCTTGGTTACTTTGTTATGCTGTTAGCCTGTTACTACTTTGTAAATAGTTGTTAGGAGGGTAATTAATAATTGTGCACCAGCTGTAGTTGTGCTGTAAATCTGTAATTTATTATTCTTGGGTAGTAGTAAGTTGGGTGGTAGTTGTAGAATGCAACTACTATCATTTATTGTTTCTTAGTCTAGGCTCTCTATTTAAACACTGTGTATTTTGCCAGAGAGAGATAGTAATTTCAGTTTAACTCACATGATATCAGAGCTTTAAGCTCTTTCCTGAAAATTTTTTTGGTCTTCATTGCTAATTTTTCAAATCAGCATTCATAGCTTATTCTTCTAAGCTCTCAAATCAGCCTTCATTGCTGATTATCTTTTTCTTTTCTGATCATCTATAGCCTTCATTGTTCCTGGCCTTTATTGCCAGAGTCAGTGCTAGTTTTTAATCCCTCACAGCCTCCACAAACCTAGCCATGACAACGATTGATGAATCTGCTATGACAGATATGAGTGAGGTTCCTCCATTGAATGAGGGATCGAGTTGTCAGAATGAAGATGTGATGTTTGCTCCAAGCAAAAGAGAGATGCAGAATATCCAGCCAACATATCGTCTGAATGGGAAGAACTATTTGAAATGGTCTCAGGTGGTTCAAACGTTTCTTAAAGGAAAAGGGAAGATGAGCCACCTCTTGGGTACTGGACCGAAGAAAGGGGACCCTAAGTTCGAAGCTTAGGATGAGGAGGATTCCATGGTCATGGCATGGCTTTGGAACTCTATGACCCCAGAAATTAGTGACACCTGTATGTTCTTGTCTACTGCAAAGGACATATGGGATTCAATTCAGCAAACCTATTCGAAGATGAAGGATGCTGCCCAGGTGTATGACATTAAGACCAAGACAGCTTCAACGAAGCAAGGCAACAGTTTAGTGACAGAGTACGCTAATACTCTGTAGAATTTGTGGCAGGAGCTAGACCATTATCGGTGTATAGCCATGAAGTGTAGTGATGATGCAACTACACTAAAGAAGGTTATGGAACAAGATCGGGTGTATGATTTCCTTGCTGGTCTAAATGTAGATTTCGACTAAGTCAGAGTCCGAATCTTAGGCAAAGATGAATTGCCATCTCTAAATTTAGCTATCTCCATGGTTAGGGCAGAAGAAAGTAGGCGAAGTGTTATGCTCCAATCCCAGCCAGTAGATGGATCAGCTATGATATCGAAACAGGGAAGCAACAAAAATTTAAGAATGGACCAACAACCATTTATGGAGGGAACAAGAGGCGATGGAGGAAGGCCACCCATAAACCGAGACAATCTCTGGTGTACCTATTGCAAGAAATCAAGACACACCAAAGACAGATGTTGGAAGTTGGTTGGAAAGCCTTCAACCTTAAGCAAAGAATGGGGTTATAAGGGGAGACAACCGATTGCTCAAGTAGAGAGGGGACAATCGATTGGCAAGGGGCAAGCACACGACTAGAGGAACATGTGAAGAAGACAATAGAGAGACAATTGAGAAATTGAAAAGTCTACTAGGAATGTTGGAGAAATCTAACAACAATACTTGTTCTCTAGTTCAATCAAGTAAGGTCTCTAACTCTATTGGATTAAATGTTTCGGATAAGTATGATGTGGACTCTGGGGTCATTGATTCAGGAGCCACTAACCATATGACTCATTCTCCTCACATTTTTTTGACCTACACACCATGCCCTAGAAATAGAAAAATATTAGTTGCTGATGGTTCGTTGACTACAGTAGATGGTTTAGGAGAGGTTAAGATCAGCCCTACATTTAGCCTACCTAAATTGTCTTCAACCTTAATATCCATACAGAAACTTACTAGGGACATGAATTGTTATGTAACCTTTTATCCATCTTATTGTGAGTTTCAGGATCGGTATTCGGGGAAGAGGATTGGACTTGCTAGGACAAAGGATGGGCTTTACTATCTTGAGACACCTTGTGGATCTAGTGTTACTAAGAACAGCCTTTCCAGCTCATATCTTTCCGAAAATTCAACAAATAAAGATAGAGTGTGGCTATACCATGTCCGGTTTGGGCACCCTTCTTTTTCAATTTTAAAAGTCATGTTTCCAGTTTTGTTTACTGGTTTAGATATTAGGGATTTTCATTGTGACACGTGTGAAATTGCAAAACACAAACGTGCATCTTTTCCAGTTAGTAATAAAAGAAGTTTTATTCCATTCTCTCTTGTCCACAGTGATATATGGGGTCCTTCAAAAATTTCAAATATCTCTGGAGCACGGTGGTTTGTGTCCTTCATTGATGACTATACTAGAGTGTCATGGATCTTTTTGCTAAAAAACAAATCAGACTTAAGTGGAGTGCTTTTAAATTTTCACAACATGATTCAAAACCAATTTGGAGTCAAAATTAAAAGAGTTCGATCTGATAATGCCTAGGATTATTATAATCAGAATTTATCCTCTTATTTTCAAAATTAAGGGATTATTCATGAGTCTTCTTGTGTTTATACCCCACAGCAAAATGGGGTTGCAGAGAGGAAAAACGGTCATTTATTAGCTACTACCAAGGCATTAAATTTTCAAAACAATGTTCCTCATTCATACTGGGGAGAGGCTCTGTTAACTGCTACCCATATTATTAACAGACTCCCTACTCAAGTTTTGGGCCTTAAAGACTGCAATTAGTGTTCTTTCACAATACTTTCCTGATTTTGTCACAACTAATAATCTCACTCCTAGGGTGTTTGGTTGTACTGCTTTTGTTCATAATCATAGTCCTACTAGGGGTAAATTATATCCAAGAGCTGTTAAGTGTTTGTTTTTAGGGTACTCTTCAACTCAGAAGGGTTACAAGTGTTACCACCCTGTTTCTAGAAAGTTTTATGTGTCAGCTGATGTCACTTTTCATGAACATCTCCTTTTTATTCTAGGACTTATCTTCAAAGGGAGAGTTTGAGTGAAGATAAGAGAATTTTTGATGATAATAAGTTTTTTGATTCTTTAAATTCAGAGTTTCTATCTAGTGTCTCTCCCAGCCGAACTACTCCATTTCAAGAACTAGTTGATTCAAATGCTACTTCTCACGGGATCTCTGAGTCCAGTCCTGCTGTAGTCATACCTAAACACTTCTAGTTGATTCAAATGCTGCTTCTAACGGGATCTCTGAGTCCAGTCTTGCTGTAGTCATACCTAAACACTGAACCACCCACAAATCAATCCAGTTCACCAAAAACAAACCCAAACACCGAACCTACGGTCGGGCCCATGACAAGTGGAGAGGATTTTCTTAGTCCCATAAGATATCTACAGGTGTACTCAAGAAGGAAGGATCCTACGGAGCCTGTGGAAGTCCAAAAGTATGACTCAAATACTGATATAGAGGTACTTTCTGATCTTTCTACCAGAGACTTACCTATAGCACTTAGAAAAGAGACCAGAGAGTGCACCAAACGACCATTATATCCTTTCTCAAGGTTTGTTTCATATGATAAGTTTTAAGCCTCTCACAAAGCTTTTTTGATAAATTTACATACCATTCATATTCCTACTACACTTTTTGAAGCATTATCTAATAAGAATTGGAGACATGCCATGGAGACTGAGATGGAGGCATTGGAAAAGAATAGAACTTGGGAGCTTACTAAGTTGCCGTAAGGTAAGAAGGCGGTGGGATGTAAGTGGGTTTACATAGTAAAATACAAAGCAGATGGTTCTCTTGAAAGGTATAAAGCTTGGTTAGTGGCTAAGGGCTACACACAAACACATGGGGTATATTATCAGGAGACGTTTGCTCCTGTGGCAAAAATGAATACAGTAAGAGTGTTATTGTCCTTGGTTGCAAGTCTTGATTGGCCCCTTCAACAATTCGATGTCAAGAATGCATTTCTTCACGGGGACCTAGAAGAAGAGATTTACATGCAGATTCCTCTTGGATATGGAAGTGGGTTAGAAGCAGAGAAGGTATGTAAGCTTAGAAAGGCTTTGTATGTCCTTAAGCAATCTCCTAGGGCTTGGTTCGGAAGGTTTGCAAGGGTTCTAATAGCAGCAGGGTATAGGCAAAGTCAAGGAGATCACACATTGTTTATTAAGCATTCTGATTCAAGGGGAGTCACGACACTTATACTCTATGTTGACGACATAATTTTGACCGGGAACAATGAGAAAGAAAAAGAGGCAGTGAAACAGTGCATGAAAAAGGAGTTTGTAATCAAAGAGCTTGGGAAGTTGAAATACTTCCTAGGTATTGAGGTGGTTTAATCGAAACATGGAATTTTTCGTTCACAAAATAAGTATGTGATTGATCTTCTGAAAGAGACTGGGAAGATGGGTTGTAAACCAACATCTACTCCCATTGACCTGAATCACAAGCTTGGTGAAGCAAGTGATGATGTGGTAGTAAATAGAGAAATGTATCAAAGGTTAGTTGGCAAACTTATTTACCTTTCACATACACGACCTGACATTACGTATGCTGTTTGTGTAGTAAGCCAATTCATGCATAGCTCTAAAGAAGTGCATTTACAAGCTACCTACCATATATTGCACTATTTAAAGGCCAATTCAGGAAGGGGAATCTTGTTCAAGAAAAATACAAGGCTGTCACTAGAAGCATACATGGATGCAGACTACGTGGGTCAATTATGGATAGGCGGTCTACTTCAGGTTACTGTACATTCCTAGGCGGTAATCTTTTGACATGGAGGAGTAAAAAGCAGAACGTGGTTGCAAGGTCCAATGCTAAGGCCGAATTTAGGGCAATGGCACAAGGTATCTATGAATTACTATGGTTAAAAATCATTTTGAATGATTTGAGGATTAAGTGGGAAGAACCTATGAAACTCTACTGTGACAACAAGTCTGCAATTAGTATTGCACACAACCCGGTGCAACATGACAGAACTAAACATAGTGAAGTAGACAGTCATTTCATAAAGGAGAAGCTAGATAGTGGGCTGATTTGTACACCCTATGTGTCAACCGGCGGATGTCTTGACTAAAGGACTACCGGGAGCTGTTTTTCAAGAAGTTATATCCAAGCTGGGAATGGAAGATATCTATTCCCCAGCTTGAGGGGGAGTGTTGAAAGATCTTGGTTACTTTGTTATGCTGTTAGCCTGTTACCACTTTGTAAATAGTTGTTAGAAGGGTAATTAATAATTGTGCACCAGCTGTAGTTGTGCTGTAAATCTGTAATTAATTATTGTTGGGTAGTAGTAAGTTGGGTGGTAGGTAGTTGTAGAATGCAACTACTATCATTTATTGTTTCTTAGCCTAGGCTCTCTATTTAAACTGTGTATTCTGCCAGAGAGAGATAAGAATTTCAGTTTAACTCACAAAGATACATTATCACCAAACAGAATGGAAAATAAACAAAGTCACTATTATGTAGGCAAATTATGCATAACAAGTTCTTATCAATTACCCAAATGAATTTGCGATATGAGATGACACTATTAAAATTGAACAAAAAAAAAAGAATCCAGGCTAAAATACCTTTAGAATCTCTATATTTGTCAGTTCATTTGCCCTGTCACTTAGCAATCTAAGCATCTGAACAAACCTCTCAGTATACAAGTTTACCATTAGCTGGAAAATTTCATATCTGTCAACATGGATTGAATCAGAATGAATAAAACATTCTCACGGAAAGTTAACCCTATTGCAGCTCATGTCCAATAAGGACACACATGTTTATTCAATAACTCAAAGCCATTAGAACATAAGCTCAGTCAAGTGCAAACATAAAAAAACACATCCAAAACTACAATATGGAGCAAAAGAAACAAAGCTTCTCTATGTGAGCTGAAAGTTAACTATTAATCCAGGTAAAGTGATAAATAATAAGATTTAACACTGGGCAAACCTCGGAGGAAAACATGGGGCCACATAGTCATAAATATCTCCAAGCTCTTCTCCAATCTATATTTCACAAAGAAACAACACCTATTTAAAAATAGTGCAATAATATATATATATGTGTGTGTGTGTGTGTCAGTGTGTGTGCAATCAAAAATAGTGCAATAATATTGAAAAGATGGAAATTCAATTGCTATAATTACCATGCCAAAAACAGTCTCCAAACTACAAGAATATTAATATAGATAAACAATACGCTGACCGTCAAATATAATTTGCAGGAAAGAAACAACAAAAATTCAATGACTCATTACTTGCTGCTTCTTTAATTCACATGAGAGAAAAAAACAGACCAATAGAGAGAGAGAGAGAGAGAGAGAGAGAGAGAGAGAGAAGCTACATGCTTTAATTTTACTTTATTACTTGTAAAGACACAAATGCAGCTCGTAGTAAAATTGCTTCAAATTATATTTCCAACAACATACAAGCTTGAGAAAATAAGATTCACACACCTCCTTACACGTAAGACCAACAAGCTTGTTACATGGACCAAGCCTAAATATAGACAGATTTAAATGCTGAAAAATGCAAATAGAAAAATACAAATTTAATGTGGGGATTGTCCAACCTAGGACCTTTTGGTAGCTGGCTTGAATACTATATTAACTAACAGCTTGACCCTAGAGAGCTTAAGCTTGTAGGTAAGGACCCAAACAATAGTATTAAGCTAATATCCATAATGCAATTACTCCAAAGACATTTCTAATGAAATTCAGATTCATCTGATGCTTATAAGATAAATAAAAGGAACACAAAGATAAATCAAATAACTTGCTTGCACAAACATATCTGAAATTAAAGCAATTTATAACAAAAACACAATTGTATTGGCACTTCTACATAATTGGGTAAAAGCAAAAGTTCGACTATAGTGTAGAAAAAGTGGTTGACAGCTTCACTGCCACCCAATGCACTCTGAGGAATAATGGTTATAAGAATCCACTGATGCCTAAATTTCCATTTTCCGTAAGCAAGAGGGTAGAAACACAATGAACTAAGTGTGCACTTGTCCTTGTACATATGCTAATAACTAAAATTTAAAATCAATAAAAAATCAATAAGAACAAATAAATTAATGCCAGCTACACATTGGAGTTTGGTTCTCCATCATTGATTCTCCAATTTCACACCTTCCAAATTGACCATTGAACTCGACAGACTTTCTTTGCAAATATCTTTAATATCTTCTTCTTTTATAGGGCACAGAAAAAGCAGTAGCCAAAAAAAATTCCAGCCGTGCACTAATGATGCAGTACCTACTAGCAGTTCAAGGTGTCCTATCAGATTATAATGAAAAAAAAAAAAATCCACTGATTTCACATATTCACCTATTAGCTAAAATGATGTGATTACATTAATATGCAGATTTCTCTCCAATTCTTTCCAACACAAATATGCAGATTTCCACTAAAGGAAATTTGGAAACCTGGATTTCACTAAAACAAAGTAGAAAATACAGACAATAATTACTTTCTAAGTTTATCTATTTTACTAAAAATTGTCAGTTTCAAAATGTTATTGCATTTTGTCAAGTGATATCATCAACATTTTTAGCACATTGTAGACAGTTAAAAACTTTTGTTAACCAGGTTAAATGCTGCATGTTATATTAAAATACCACCAACTCCTGACACTGAGAATTTGTTAAGAATGTCACTAGACTTTTGTGAGACAATTGTCACTTTTTCAAATTATTAATATAAAGAAACCACCTTGAATGAGACTCTCAGCTTTTTCTAAACGCAAAGCAAAAGAAAATTATCAAACAGAAAACAATTTTAAGCCTTTGATAAAAGGAAAATTGAAATGAAAATGTCACTAGACTTTTGTGAGACAATTGTCACTTTTTCAAGTTTTTAATATAAAGAAACCACCTTGAATGAGACTCTCAGCTTTTTCTAAACGCAAAGCAAAAGAAAATTATCAAACAGAAAACAATTTTAAGCCTTTGATAAAAGGAAAATTGAAATGAAAAGGAAAATGGAAGGGGGGGGGGGGGGGGGGGGGGGGGGGGTGGTACATCGAACATGAATTTACAAAATTTTAGAGATGGGTGATGCATACCGCCCGAGCTTCCTCCAAAGCTGCTTTATGGTCTTGAAAAACAAGCTGGTCCACAGATTACTGTTAGGGTTATATATATTGCACTACCTACTAGATATTCTCCCAAACTATATGCATCTGATTAATTTCAAGGAAACCACCTCTGTTAGAAGATTATTGAACCGTTCTTCCACTGTCTTCCTTATTTGGTCATAGCATTTATCCTTATAGCCTTTTCCCTGAACCTTCAACTTCTGTTGTGTTAGGTTTCTGGAAGAAGCTGATGCTGTAGTAGATTTTCTGCAGGCCAAGAGGCAGCAACATATATATATATATATATATATCTTTATAAGACAAAAGGTGCAATTCATCTTGAATGTACATCCAAGATAATATTTTTCAGAACCCAAACAGTGATGCATAATGGTGAGAAGGCAACAAATGCAACAGAACTATAAATAAAACCAAAAACCACTTCAAAATTACTTGGCAGTTCTACGAGGATTTGCAATTGCTGCTATGGCATCTTCACCCTCAGCTTCAGCAGCCTCCTCAGCAAGTTGCTGATCAAGAATTTCTTGCATTTCAACTACCCTAAAAAGTAATCAACAAATGAAATCAAAAACAAAAAAAAATGGCCATATAAAGTTATATGACCATGAGACTAAACAGAACCAACAAATTAACACACACAAGATAAATATAGCAACATATTGCCCCAATGAATCAAAATCCAAGGACTTTTAACTATCATTTTACAAAATTACCTTTGAAAAACAAACTTGTAAAGTGAAAAATGAAAAAGAAAACAAATTTGATATTGTCAAGAGCCAAAAATACATCGGGTAGTGTAATTCCCAAATAGTCATTTTAGAAAAAAAAACAATGAAAACAGGTTTGGCACTAGCATTTTGGAGGAGTAGAACATCTTTGTGTGCTTTCTTAATCCTATTTTCCATTAACTTTTTAAATACAATATTAGTTTTTTGAAATATTATTATTAGTTTTTAAAGTATGAATTTTTTATTTATTTTTTTCAAATACACAACTAAATATGTTTTCCATATGTTTTGGATTTGTAAAATAGAAAACCGATTTCAAAGAACACTGTCAAGAGTCCATATGTATTTGCAAACTTCCAAGGGGTCTAAAATGTAACTAGCATCCTTGCCATTTGACAATTTTTGAAAACAATAATATGTTCGTCCAAAATTTGTAACTACCACATGATGTTGTCCATTCACACACATAAAAACATAACTTTATATTTCAAAATAAATAAACACCAGAACCTTATACACATGTAGAAACCACTTAAGGCTGGTTTGGTATTGCTACAATTTTAAAATGTCACAAACCTTCCTAAAATTAACAAGAAACCTCTCCTACAATGAAAGTTGTCAATGAAAAAACAAACCAATAGTGCTTGTAGTTACGGGTTACTAATGATGATGACGACGACAATGATAATAATAATAAATGTAATGGGTCAATTTATTTGTGTATAGATATTTCTTAAATTAATTGAAGGTAAGTAACAATTGTCAAATCAACTTTTGAAAGCTTGCTACTTTCGAAAATCTACTATGGAAAGGGATAGATTTTTCCTCAAGTGATTTCAATATAATTTACACATCACTTACATTGAGCTTTAATTGTTTAAAATAACCAATAAAGCTCCTAAAAAAAATCCCAAACACAGGCACTTAGCGGTATTTTGTTTGTCGATTATAATTTTGTTTGTCTTTACACCATTTCTCTTCAACCATAAACACATTGTTACTATCTATCAATATTAGAATTTTATTGATAATGCAATCAGTTTTTTCATTATCCCTGTGGGAAGTTAGAAGTTAGTAGTTAGTAATTATAGCTAGTTGTATTAAGTGTAGTAGTTAGTAGTTAGCAGATGAATTTTGTTGTGTATATATATATGTTCTAGTTAGCAGATGAATTTTGTTGTGTATATATATATATGTTCTACTTGTAATCCTTATTGATCAATGAAATATGAATTAAGTATGAAACTCCACATGGTATCAGAGCCTGTTCTTCATTTCTAGGGCCAATTCTTTCCTGACTTTCATTGTCAGTTCATCACATTTCTTGGCCTTCATTGCCACTACTATTTTTCTAGCCTTCATTGCCATTTCTAAGCATCAGCCTTCATTGTCAATTGCTTCTTTAATTTTTTCAAGGTAGTTATTCTGTTCAAACCATCCCGGAAAGTCAATCATTTCACTGCTGCTTCTTATTCGAACCGTGTTCGTTATCAAGGGTTGAAACCACCATAGATAGACTCCTCGAAGATCGAGCTACAAAACCCAGTCGGTTTCTTTGAAAAATCATCACCAGAAACTTCCACACACGCCCACACGCCGCCGTCGCACGTGAGTTGACACCACCACTCTCAAAGGTCGCGGAAATCGCCGATCTTCCAAATCCTTCAAAGGACCTTTGCCAAAGGAGGTCTCCTTGGTGGTCAAATCGGTGTGTGAAAGGTGAAAAACTCTTTTTCACCGCCGCTCACCACCGGAGATTATTTTCGGCAATTGAAGTGACACCTCCACCACCAGAATTCTCAGAGGACACCAGCAAGCAAAACCCCATGGTGGTTGGCCAGATTTGTCATCGAGAAGGGCCACTTTCATCCAAGTTAAACCGACTTGAACTGAGTCAGAACAAGTTTAGCCAATTTTGTGCCGAGTCAGACCGAGTTCAGCCGATTTTGTACCGAGTCAGACTGAATTTCACTAAGTCAGACCAAGTTCCACTTTTTTTCGGATCAATCCTCATCACATCAGATCTGGTATGTCTAATTTTATCCTCTCTTTGGCTTATTTAAGTCTTTTCAGACCAAATTTAGTCTGTTTTTTTTCCACCATTTCTAGGAGAGGTAACCATGAGTTTCTCATCTTTGTATTCATCAGCTCCATCAGTTCATTCAGGTATTCATCCCGTTAGTCTAAATGTTGCTTCTCTCCCGAATTATTCTTGGATCATTGATTCTGGAGCTTCAGATCATATGACCAGTCATTCTAATTTATACATTTCCTATATCTCTTGTTCAGGTAGAGAAAAGGTTAAAATAGCTTATGGGTCTTTAGCCTCTGTGGCAGGAAAAGGATGTATTCGTATCTCAAATACTCTTTCACTTGATTTTGTTCTACATGTTCCAAAATTATCGTGCAATCTTCTTTCCATCAGTAAAATTACTAAAGAGCTTCATTGTGTTGCTAAGTTTTTCCCAACTTATTGTGAATTTCAGGACTTGAGCATGGGGAAGGTGATTGGCATTGGAAAGGAGATTGATGGACTTTATTACTTTGAGAGTAAACCTATTGGTTCAGGTAATTTATCTCATACAAACTTAAGTACCCTAAATTCGAACCAAGAAATAGAACTTTGGCATAAAAGATTAGGTCATCCAAACTTCCCATACTTGAAAAAATTGTTACCTACTTTATTCAAAAATCAAGATATCCATGCTTTCCAATGTGAAGTGTGTGAATTAGCTAAACACCATCGAGCACATTTTCATGCACAAAAATATAAAGAGTCGCAACCTTTCTCCTTAATCCATAGTGATATTTGGGGTCCCTCACGTGTCAATAATATTTTCGGGGCTAGATGGTTCATTACATTTATTGATGATCATACTCATGTAACTTAGGTTTACCTACTCAAAGAAAAGTCTGAAGTTGCCAAAACATTCCAAAATTTCCACCAAATGATTAAAACCCAATTCCAAGCCAATCTCCAAATCCTTCGGACTGATAATGGGAGAGAATATTATTCCAAAACTCTTGGTTCCTATTTAACAGATCATGTGATTATACATCATAGTTCTTGTGTCGATACACCACAACAAAATGGGATAGCTGAGAGAAAAAATAGGCATCTTCTTGAGGTAGCTAGAGCGTTAATGTTTACTATGGGGGTTCCTAAAAATTATTGGGGAGAGGTTGTGCTTACCGTTGCACATCTTATTTAACAAAATGCCCTCTAGGAGCTTGAGTTTCAAAACACCTCTTGACACTCTCAAAAACACATATCCATCTTCACATTTGTTTTCTTCTCTCTCTCCTAAAGTTTTTGGGTGTGTAGCATTTGTTCACATACATGACCATACTAGAGGGAAACTTGATCCAAAGGCACTTTGTTGTATTTTCTTAGGGTATTCTTCTTCTCAAAAAGGTTACAAATGTTTTTATCCTCCAACATGAAGATTTTTTGTGTCTATAGATGTTACATTTTTTTAGCATACTTCTTTTTTCACCAAAAATTCTCTTCAAGGGGAGAGTAGACATACTGAAGATTTGTTTTGTGAAGATCTGTTTTGGTCCACTCCTCAAATATCTGAATACTCTCATGTGCCTAATGAGGATATTGTGTCCAATATTCCCATACTTCATGTTATGCCAAATGAGTGTCATCTCCAAGCGTCCTCTTTCTAAAAACCCACATCCGTCATCTCTAATCCCAACTCCACTTGAGTGTGTAACAGATGGAGATAAAGAACTAAAGGTTTATTCGAGAAGGAACAAGACACAACCTCCTCAACAACATCAATCACTTGAACCGAGCACAGAAATTCTAAAAGACACAAGTAATCCTTCAATTCCTAATATTTGTAGGCAACTTGACTTAACCGATCCTCCTGATCTTTCTGATATTGATATTCAAGTTGCTAATAGGAAAGGTGTTAGATCCTGCACAATGCATCGTATTTCAAATTATGTCTCATATCAAAGGTTGTCCCCTGCTTTTAGAGCATTTGCTGCTAATTTGTCTTCTTGTGAATCTATTCCAAGTACCATACAGGAAGCTTTTACTGTTCCAAGATGGAAAAAGGCCATATTTGAATAAATGGGGGCATTGAAAAAGAATGATACATGGGAACTTGTTTCTTTCATGTATTAGCAAGCCGGGAATAATAGATATCTTTGAACCAACTTGAGGGGGAGTGTGGGAAGTTAGTAGTTAGTAGTTAGTAATTATAGCTAGTTGTATTAAGTGTAGTAGTTAGTAGTTAGTAGATGAATTTTGTTGTGTATATATATGTTCTACTTGTAATCCTTATTGATCAATGAAATACGAATTAAGTATGAAACTCCACAATCCCTTATCAACATCTTTGTGGCAAAAGTTCATAATTATACTCCATATAAATAATGACAATTAGTTTTATTAAATTGGAAAAGTTAAAAAATAAACTAAGGACTCATCAAAAGTGTGACATAAATAGAAGTTAGAACAGATGATAGCTTAAATAATTTGTCAGCAACATACCTCAAAGCGCGAACCAAAGTTTGTGGGCTGCAAAAAACAAAAACCATATGAAAAATAGGCATCAATATAATTACAGCACAAACAAAACACATCTATTCAAATGCATATCATTGAATAAATAATAACTACTAATTACATTAAGAAAAATGTAGCTTGCAGCCAATGCATTTAAATAAAGAATAATTAAATCCATATCAAATATCCATAATTATGCATGTGAGATAGTGTTTGTTCAAGTAATTAGTAACTATGTTTTCATAATTCCAATGCTGAAAACACAAATACTTGATAGTTCGGAAATCAAGTAAACCAGTTCCACAAAAGCTGTTTGTATTTAAGTACTATTTCATAATTTCCACAACCCTAACAAGAAAAAAATCCTAATGGAACCGAATTTAACCTTTCCTCATTTACATAGCCCACGTTTATTTTGCTGAAATTGTCTTCCAGTTAGAAAAAAAATGTATTTCCAATAGAGAACATTTTCAAGGAAAATTGTCTATCCTGCTTGATTTTTACTTTTTTATGTGTAAAAAAATGATTGATGGAATTAACAAATAGCCAATGATAATTGTCCATAAAGAGAGGTGAGCATCAATAACTCACAAATCACAACGGCAGTGGCAGAACTCCGTTTAAACTTTTGATATTTGGTTGACTAAGCAAACTTTTCCATTAACCTTTTTTTTTTTTGAAGCAATTTTTACATGAACTTGTTTCCACCAAACACCAAAACATTTACAGTATATTATGTTCTGTGAAACAAAAGAAGCAATATTCTATGCCATTTTGCTTTTATTTTTCATCCAGCACTAAACACTTCTCATAATTTCAAAAATAATTCAAATAGTTAAGAATATAACATATGTAAAATATTATATTGATGTAGAACAAAAATGGGCACCAAAAAAATTGAATAAACATGTAAAATCTATTGTCTCTACATAATTTAATTTAAGCATCAGTACTTAACTTTCGTAAGTTAATCGATATGTTCTTCATAGGTATTCCAGCACATGCATTTTCAACCCTACAAATTAAATAAACATAACAGTTTCCACACCACAAATGTACCAAACCAATGGTGTCTACTTTACTTCTATGCTTCTTTTATCTTGTGTTGAAACATGTATTATGCAGTAGCTTTGCTGTTTATAGTTGCTTAATCGGTGGATATAATTCAACTATTCAAGGCTAGGCTTTTTTTGTGTGTCAAAACCATGTATTATGCAATACCTTTGTGGTATACAACTGTTTATTCAGTGAATATAATTCAAAGCTGGGCCTACTCTTAATGCATCTGCATGTTGGATCATCCTCAATTGTTATATAGGTGAGTTTTCCTATGCATCGATTAAATGTTACCTTGAACACGCATGGACGAAGGCACCTCTAAAAAATGGTTGAAAGTAAAATTTTGTAAAATTCAAAAGACTAAACAAGAAATATTTAATTAAATTTGAGGCATCCAATCAGTTTTAAGCAGGAAAATCTACAAAATCATTAATTGCAGACCTCGATGCAATATGGCTTGGAAAGAAAGAAGAGATTATTTATATGCACAGCAGATCACCTGAATTTCAGTTGTTAACAATATCATATGAAAATACAGTCCTCTTGAGCTGTGCCCTATGGACACATGATAAAAGAACTTCCTAAAAAATAAGAAAACTGATATTTTTTCGTTCAAAACATCAATACATCAATTATTCATGTCTAGAAGGAATAAATCGTAGGTTTTTATTAACGTTTTTTATCCTTAATATGCTTTAATAAAGGCACAAGTTGACAACATGATATAACTCATGAAAATATACCTTTCTTTGGAAAGTTTATAGAAGTTTCCAACATGGCCCCATAATGTCTTCTCAAATGTCTCCCAAGTTCGATCGACATCTTCAAAATATTCTCTGATTAAAAAAACAACATAAGCGTATCCAATAAGAACAATTCATACAGCATCAAAATACAAAAACATCCATCTCGGCTGTATATTTGTAATAATTATCTGTTAGTTATTATACTGATTTCTAGAGATAATAGTTTCTAATTTTATTCTCCTTTATTGTAGCTTTATAGTATTTCCTATTTTGTTTCCTAGATTAGTGGGAGGTGATTTCCTAGATTAGTGGGACGCGATTCCTTGTAAAGTGGGATGTGATTTCCTAGATTAGTGGGATGTGATTCCTTGTATAGTCCTTGATTGCTTGTATATATATGTTAGTTTACATATCAATAAGATTAGGGCAATCAAGCCTATTTCTACATGGTATCAGAGCACTCTCTGAACCCAAGCAAACCCTAATTTTCTTGCTGCTCTTTTCGGCAACAAAACACCAAATAATTTTTTATTTTTTATTTTTTCTATTATGCTGCTCTTTCCGGCAGTAAACCATCCTAAAACCACTCCAAAAATCAGTCACGTCAAACGACTCTACAAAGGCTGTTTCCGGTTCAGATTTCCCTAAAACAGACAGCAAACGGATGATAAGTCAGCAACCATCCTCCACTATAGCAACTGGATCCTTGGTTCACTTAGGTAATTTTCTACTAGCCATGAATGCAAAACAAGTGTCTAGTCAAACCTCGATAGTTGATTCTGGTGCCTCAGACCATATGACTGGTGATCCCAGTGTATTTCAGACATTTTCACCTTGTGTTGATAATCTGAATGTTCGTATAGTGGATGGAACACTATCGAAGGTGACTGGAATTGGTTCAGTGGCTATCACTAAGGATTTGGTCTTGAAATCAGTTTTGTTTGTTCCTAAATTAAATTGTAATTTGCTATTTGTAAGTAAGCTGGTCCAGGAACATCAATGTACTGCTAATTTTTCTCCTTATGCATGTATTTTTCAGGACCTGGATTCGGGGAGGACGATTGGCAGTGCTAAAGCCTTGTCTGGACTCTACTTTCTCAAAGCAGAATCCTACGTGAAAAAGCAATCAGATCCAGCAGCATGTGGGGCTGGTTGTGAGGTGTTTTCTAGCTATCAAAGTCTCTTGTCTAGGTCTTGTGATGATAGGCAGGTTATGATCTGGCATTATCGCTTTGGTCACCTGAATTTTTCCTGCTTGTCCAAAATGTTTCCCTTATTATTCAAAAATAAAAACTCCAGTCTGTTTTAATGTGAAATGTGTCAATTTGCGAAACATACTTGCAATGTTTATCCTATTTCAACTTATCGAACTTTTAAACCTTTTTCAATGATTCATAGCGATGTATGGGGCCCTCGCGGGTTCCAAACATCACAGGATCTAGATGGTTTGTTACATTCGTAGATGATCACACTAGGATCACTTGGGTATTTCTCATCAAAGAAAAATCTGAAGTTACGCTTATTTTTAAAAATTTCAAAAATATGATTCAAAATCAATTTAACACATGTATTCAGATTTTAAGGACCGATAACGGGAAAGAATTTTTTAATTCAACTCTCAACAATTATCTTTCTAATGAGGGTATCATTCAACAAAGCACATGTATTGATACCCCTCAACAGAATGGAATTGCTGAAAGGAAAAACCGTTACATTTTAGAAATTACCCGATCTTTACTTTTTTCTAGCAATGTTCCTAAAACTTTTTGGGGTGAAGCAGTTCTTACTGTTGTATTTTTGATTAACAGAGTTCCTTCAAGCATTTTAAATTTTTCTACACCCTGTCAAGTTTTTAAAAACGCTTTCCTTCATACTCGAGTTGCAACTGATATTCCGTTAAAGATTTTTGGGTGCACGGTTTTCATTCATGTGTATCCATATTTCCGTAGTAAATTGGATCCTAAATCTGTTAAGGGAATATTTATTGGGTACTCTCCTCTTCAGAAAGGATACAAGTGCTACTGCCTAGAGACTGGAAAAATTTACAATTCAATGGATATTACGTTTTTTGAAAACTAGCCCTTTTTTTCCAAAACCGATATTCAGGAGGGGCCACAAAATCAAGACAGTAAATATCTGTTTTGGGATACAAACCCTGATCAAATTATTTCTTGTCCTAGTCAAATTAGTCCTCTCCATGATAATAGGAATCTCAATCCTAGTCAATCTCTCGATCCAAATCAATCTGGTCAATCTCTTAAAAATCAGCCACAAGATCTTTAATCCTTTCTTAGAAATCAAACCTCAATCAGTCCTAGTCTCCCTAGGAATCTGCTACCACATGTTACCAATTTTCCAATAAACCAACGGCTAGAAATCAGGCTTGAATCTTCTAGTAATCAGTTCAGTCAGCCTACTAGTCAGTAGCCTCTAGAAAATCAAATAGAGTCTAGTCAGTCTACTAATCCACCTCACGTGCAAAAAGACCTAATTGTCTATCACAAAAGAGGGAATATGCAAGAGACAAGAAATTAGAAAGATTTTAGCTCTATCCAAGAGTCTAAACCAAATTCTATAGTCCCAGAAACTGATTCATATGAAACAGAAAAAGATGTTCAAGATCAGCCTATTGCCATGAGAAAAGGATACCGAGAATGCAAGGATCGTTCATTGTATCCCTTAAGCAATTATGTTTCTTATGAAAGACTCTCACCTTAGTTCTGGGCATTTGTTACCAGACTTGCTGATATTCCAATTCCAAATAATATTCAGGAGGATCTAAAAAACCCTAAATGGAAGAAAGCAGTTATGATTGAAGTTCAAGCCTCAGAGAAGAATGAGACCTGGGAACTAACGGAATTGCCAAAAGGAAAGAATCCTGTGGGATGCAAGTGGGTGTTTGCAGTCAAAACATGAGCTAATGGAAGTGTTGAAAGACTCAAGGCAAGGTTGGTGGGAAAAGGGTTCACACAGTAATTCGAAATTGACAATCAAGCGACTTTCGCACCTGTGGCAAAATTGAACACTATTCGGGTCTTACTATCTCTTGCTGCTAATCTCGACTAGCTCTTGCATCAGCTGGACGTGAAGAACGCTTTCTTGAATGGGGATTTGACAGAAGAGGTCCATATAGAGGTACCACCTGGAATAGAGACAACTGTTACTGTTAATAAAGCATGCAGACACAAGAAATCACTCTATGGCCTCAAACAGTGCCCTAAGGCCTGGTTTGAGAGATTCACTTGCGTGTTGAAGAAACATGGGTATTTCCAATATCAATCGGATCACACCATGTTCATCAAATACTCTCAGAAGGGGCAGAAAGCAATTTTAATTGTCTATGTAGACGATATCATCTTAACAGGAGATATTCTTGATGAAATACCAAGAATAAAGGGCTGGTTAGCTGAGGAATTCAAAATCAAGGACTTGGGACATCTCAGGAACTTTCTTGATATGGAGGTGGCTCGGTCAAAAAAGGGTATTATGATTTAACAGCAAAAATATGTGTTGGACCTACTACATGAAACAGGAATGCTCGACTGTAAGCCGGCTGAAACTCCTATGGATACAACCATGAAACTTGGAGCTGACACTAGGAGTGCTACGGTAGACAAAGGAAGATACCAACGGTTGGTGGGAAAGCTCATTTATCTCTCACACACTAGGCCGTACATTGTTTTTTCGGTAAGTGCAGTAAGTTAATTCATGAACAATCCTACTGAGGAACACATAACAACTGTACAGAGAATCCTATGGTACTTGAAATTCACATCTGGAAAAGGACTATTTTTTACAAAAACAGCAAATAGGGAAGTAACTCTATACTCAGATGCTAACTGGGCAGGATTTATCACAGATAGGAGGTTTACATCTGGATATTATATGGTTGTTAGGGGGAATTTGACCCCATGGCGAAGCAAAAAATAATCGGTTGTGGCTAGGAGCAGTGTTGAAGCAGAATTTCGTGCTATAGCACATGGAATATGTGAGGGGCTTTGGATCAAAAGAGTTTTGACCGAACTTAGGGTGCCTATGAAGAAGCCTATAAACATGTTCTGTGATAATCAAGCTACAATAAGCATTGCTAAGAATTTGATTCATCATGATCGAACCAAACACATTGAAATAGACAGACATTTTATTAAAGAGAAGTTGGAAGCTGAAATTCTAAAGTTGTCCTACATTCCAACTGACCAACAAGCAGCAAAGATATTAACTACGACACTTCCTTGGAACAGATTTGAAGAGTTAAGCGTCAAGCTGGGATTAATCAACATCTACAACCCAGCTTGAGGGGGGTGTTAGTTATTATACTGATTTCTAGAGATAATAGTTTCTAATTTTATTCTCCATTATTGTGGCTTTATGTTGAGATTCTGTGAGATATTAGTCCTAGGTTTTAGGAGTTTCTGGGAATACATGTAATTAGATTGTGGTTAGTGGTTAGTAGCTAGTAGTTATAGCATTAGTAGTATTAATTGCAGTAGTTAGTAGTTAGTAGTTAGTAGGAATTTAGTTGTGTATATATACTATTTGTAATCTTTTTTAATTAATCAAGTCAGAAGAGGAATTATTTTTCTCATAAAACTCTTCATGGTATCAGAGCACTCTCTGAAACCAAAATACCTCTCATGACCAAGTACAGGATGGCCATAGAGAGTTCAGTCTCCTCAAGCGTTACCTTAGACCCGAAACCTCCTATCACTAGTAATAATGGAGGAACCGATGGTCCTAATATCCCTCATCTCCCCATTACAGGTAATAAGCTTAATGGATAGAATTATCTCACATGGTCGCAATCCGTAATGATTTATATCTGCGGAAAGGGGAAGGATGACAATCTTACTGGAGCAATCATGACACCCAAAAAGGAGGACCATAAGTATAAAGGATGGAAGACCGAGAACAATATGGTAATGTCTTCGCTTATAAATTTCATGAGCAATGATATAAGAGAGAATTTCTTGCTCTACGAAACACTACAAGAGATATGGGATGTAGCAAAGGAGATCTATTCAAGTAATGATAACAAATCTGAGTTGTTTGCCATCGAGAGTAATCTACATGATCTGCGGTAGGGAGAGTCCTCAGTCACTCAATATTTCAACACTCTCACTAAGTTCTGGCAGCAATTGGATATGTTTGAAGAATATAAATGGGAGTGTGCTGAAGATGGAATCAAGTTTAGGAAGTTTGTGGAGCAGAAGAGGATTATTAAATTTCTGTTGGGATTGAACCAAAATCTTGATGAAACTAGAGGGAGAATTTTGGGAACGAAACCGCTTCCAAACATCCGATAAGTTTTCTCTGAAGTTCGTAGGGAAGAAAGTAGAAAAAAGATGACGATGGGGTTATCAACTACCTCATCATCTGCTGAAAATACTGGTTCAACCCTTACTACACGAAGCACCAGTGATCAACGACAAAAAAGGGGGTGACCATGATGTGACCATTGCCACAGACCAGGTCACAACAAAAAAACATGCTGGAGATTTCATGGTAAACCAACAAATTGGAAGCCATCTCGTCTTCCAAGTGATAGGGAAAGCCGCATCAATTTGGTGTCCAACAATGATAACCCGAATGCACCTGAATCCGACCCATTCAGCAAAGAGCAGATGGAAATGCTAAAGATTTTTGTATATTGATTTGATTATCAAATAGTTACAATAAGGCATATATATACAAGAGAAGTTTCCTTATTTAGCCTACAATTAGGCCTATAATTAGGCCTACAATTAAGGATATAAATGCTAACTAATTAATTCATAACTTTTAGCTAATCAATTAATCAACTAACAATTAATTTACAAGTCTACAGTTGTAGGAAATTAATCCCTAGAAATCCTCCTAGGATTTTACTCCTAGAATTACTCTTTAGTCAACACTTTCCAACACTCCCCCTCAAGCTGGTCGAAAAATGTCTTCCAAGGCCAGCTTGAAACATAACTTGTCAAATTGCTTCTTTGGTAAGCCTTTTGTGAGGATGTCTGCCACTTGTTCTGTGGTGGGTAGATAGGGCATACAAATCTGTCAACTATCTATCTTTTCTTTGATGAAGTGCTTATCTATCTGCACATGTTTGGTTCTGTCTTGTAGAACCGGATTGTGAGCTATGACAATGACTGACTTGTTGTCACAATATAGCTTCATAGGAGAGAAAACCCGAACCTTTTAAGTCTTCAAGAAGCCTTTTTATCCAGATTACTTCAAAAAATTCCAAGGGCAACTGTTCTGAATTCTACCTCGGCACTACTCTTTGCTACAACCCCCTGCTTCTTACTTCGCCAAGTCACCAAGTTTCCTCCAACAAAGCTACAGTAGCCAGATGTAGATCTCCTGTCTATTACACTACCAGCCCAATCCGCATCTATGAAGACTTGTCTGTTACACTACCAGCCCAATCCGCATCTATGAAGACTTCAATCTGAAAATAACCCCTGTTAGCAAATAATAGTCCTTTCCCAGGTGTCCCCTTTAGATATCTCAGGATTCTTAAGGCTGCCTCATCGTGTTCTAGTCCTGGTGAATGCATGAATTGACTCACCATGTTGACTACGAATGAGATGTCAGGTCGAGTGTGAGATAAGTAGATCAGTTTACCTACTAACCTTTGATATTGTTCATGGTCTACTTGACTCTCTGGTTTAGCAGCCTTAAGTTTCAGATTTGGTTCTATTGAAGTTTCTGCAGCTTTGCAGCCTGTCATCCCAGTCTCTCCGAATAAATCTAGGATGTATTTTCGCTGAGAAACAAAGATTCCCCTTTTTGACCTAGCAAATTCCATCCCCAAAAAATACTTTAAGTCGCCTAGATCCTTGACTTCAAATTCTTGAGCTAGCAACTGTTTGTCTTCCTATTTCCTCAATATCACCACCGGTCATGATGATGTAATCTACATAGACAATTAGAATAGCTTTCTTACCTCCACTCGAATGTTTGAAGAAGAGTGTATGGTCTCCTTGGCTTTGGTTGTACCCGAATCTTCTCACAACCTTTCCAAACTTCTCGAACCAGGCTCTAGGTGACTGCTTCAATCCATACAAGGATTTTACTAGCCTACATACTTTACCATTCTTGAATTCTCCCTCAAACCCAAGTGGATGATCCATGGATACCTATTCTTCCACATTGCCATTCAAAAAAGCATTTTTTATATCCAACTGGTGTAAGGACTAGTCTAGATTTACTGCTACAGATAGGAGGATTCGGATGGTGTTGATCTTGGTCACGAATGCAAAGGTCTCCTGGTAGTCAAGGCCATAGGTTTGAGTGAACCCTTTGGCAACAAGGCGAGCTTTGTGCCTTTCTAAGGATCCATCAGCTCTACATTTAATTGTGAAAACCCACTTACATCCCACAGTTTTCTTCCCTTTTGGTAACTCATCAACAACCCAGGTTTTATTTTTGGCTAGTGCATTCATCTCTTCCATAACAGCTACCTTCCAGTTTGAGTGTCCTAGGGCTTCTTGTATGTTCCCAGGGATGACTAAGTGGGAAATTTTTAAAGTAAAGGCTTTGTAATTTTCGGATAGTCTGTGATATGATAGGTATTTGGCTATAGGATGTATGGTACATTTCCGGACACCTTTCCTATTAGCTATAGGAATGTCAAGATCAGAAGAGACATTGGGTTGAGAAGTAGAAGGAAGATGAGTGATAGAGATAGGTTGAGAATCAAAAGTTTTACCTGGTTTATGCTTATCTGTAAGATGATCAGGATCGGAACTTAGGAAAGCTGACTGGTCTTGTACCAGATGAGGTTGTTCTCTATTAGTATGAGACTTCCGTCTAGTATAAACTAGTAACTCTGTTGTAGGATGATTATCCTAATTAGGATCTTCACCAAGTAAAGTTTCTCCCTTTGAACTAGAATCAGTAAGATCTGGCACCATATCAGTCCCTAATTGTTGTTCATTAACACTCATTTCCTTTTCAAAAACAATTTTTTTATGAGAAGAATTTGGATAAATATTATAAAAGAAAGGATTTGGTAAAACTGAATTATTAGTTTCCAAAACTGGTAGATTAGTTTCCAAAAGATTTTTAAACTCATCTTTATTTTCATTCTCGCCCTGAAGATGAGTTTTAGAGAAAAAAGGTTTTTGTTCAAAAAAAGTCACATCTATACTAATATGGGTGTTTTTTGTAAGGGGATTGAAACATTTATATCCCTTTTTATTAGGGGGGTAGCCGATGAAAACATATTTTTCGGCTCTAGCATCAAGTTTAGACCGAAGTAAGTCTGGTATATGCACAAAAACAATGCTGCCAAAAACTTTAAGAGGAAGATTAGAAATTAATCTATTATTGGGAAAAAATTGCTTAAGACAATGTATAGGTTTGTTATGGTCCAAGATCCGTGAGGGAACCCTATTAATGAGGTATGTAGCTGTTAGAACAACGTCCCCCCATAGATATTTTGGGACATGCATTGAAAGCATGATAGCCCGTCACACCTCTAAAAGATGGCGGTTTTTTCTTTCTGCAACCCCATTTTGTTAAGGTGTATGGCGACACGTAGATTGATATTGAACTCCTTTTTGTTTTAAAATTTTTCCAAGATATTGGTTAAAATACTCTGTACCATTATCACTTCTTAAAATACTGATTTTAGTATGAAATTGAGTTTCAACTAGAGTATAAAATTCTTGAAAAAAAATTTCGACCTCAGATTTAGAGTTCATCAAATAGAGCCAATATAATTTAGTATGGTCATCAATAAAAGTTACAAACCAACGTTTTCCACTTAAAGTAGGAATTTTAGACGGCCCCCAAACATCACTATGTATTAAATAGAAAGGCGTTAAGGCCCTATAGGGTTTGGAGACATAAGGTTTGTGAGTACTTTTAGAAAAACAGCAAATATCACATTGAAATTGAGAAGGAGACAAATTTTGAAATAAAGTCGGAAACAAGTATTTTAAATAAGCAAAACTTGGATGACCTAATCTGAAATGCCAGATCATTATCTGCTCTTTTACAGGCAGAGAACTTACATTACTGTTTGAAAACAAAGCTGACTTATTTATACTGTCTTCAAAATAATAGAGCCCATCCTGCATCTTAGCAAATATCACATTAAGTACTTTTAGAAAAACAGCAAATATCACATTGAAATTGAGAAGGAGACAAATTTTGAAATAAAGTCGGAAACAAGTATTTTAAATAAACAAAACTTGGATGACCTAATTTGAAATGCCAGATCATTATCTGCTCTTTTACAGGCAGAGAACTTACATTACTGTTTGAAAACAAAGCTGACTTATTTATACTGTCTTCAAAATAATAGAGCCCATCCTGCATCTTAGCAAATATCACATTAAGTACTTCTAGAAAAACAGCAAATATCACATTGAAATTGAGAAGGAGACAAATTTTGAAATAAAGTCGGAAACAAGTATTTTAAATAAGCAAAACTTGGATGACCTAATCTGAAATGCCAGATCATTATCTGCTCTTTTACAGGCAGAGAACTTACATTACTGTTTGAAAACAAAGCTGACTTATTTATACTGTCTTCAAAATAATAGAGCCCATCCTGCATCATAGCACTGCTAATCACCGTCCCCGAAGTCTGTTCCTAAAATTTACTGATTGTTGGAGAAAACACAACTGAACAGTTAGAGTCAAAAGAAAGTTTGCTAACTGATAATAAGTTACAAGAGAAATTAGGGACATGTAAGACAGATTTAAGATTGATAGAATCAGAAATCTTGACAAAACCTATTCCAGCAATGGATGACAAACTGCTATCGGCAATACGAACCTTTTTGTTGTTAGAACAGGGAGAGTATGTATTAAACAAAGAGGAGATACTTGTCATATGATTTGATGTACCGGAGTCGATGACCCACGGTGCAGAATTAAACTGACTCAAAAAACTAGTCGAAAGATTACCTGTATGGGCAAGAGAAGCACTAGCACAAAAATGAAAAGAGAAGAAAAAATTGAAACAGTAAACCTAAAGAGTTAAAGGCTCTGAACAATTTAGAAAATAAAAAGAACCTTAAATTTGTTAAGGCTTTGATACCATGAAGATTTTTGTATATTGATTTGATTATCAAATAGTTACAATAAGGCATATATGTAAGAGAAGTTTCCTTACTTGGCCTACAATTAGGCCTACAATTAAGGATATAAATGCTAACTAATTAATTCCTAACTTATAGCTCATCAATTAGTCAACAATTAATTTACAATTCTACAGTTATAGGAAATTAATCCCTAGAAATCTTCCTAGGATTTTACTCCTAGAATTACTCCTTAGTCAACACTTTCCAACAAACGTTGCACAAATTTTTTAGCCAGTCACACCAGAATCTTGTAATTGGAACTAGTTATTTAGCCCAAAAAGGTAATTTTCAAAGTGCCCTAAATGTAAACAGAGAAAGGTTAAGTCCTTGAATAGTAGATTCAGGAGCTTCAGATCACATGACAGGGGATTCAAGTATCTTTAGTCAATACAGTCAATGTCATGGTGATTTCTCGATTCGAATAGCCGATGGATCCCTTTCAAAAGTGGCTGGTATAGGTTTAGTTATTGTATCAAACAACCTGACACTTCAATCTGTTTTATTGGTCCCTAGCTTGAACTGCAACTTGCTGTCAATTAGCAAACTTACAAAGGAGTTAAATTGTGTTACTAAATTTTTCCCTAATCACTGTGAATTTCAAGACTTGGATTCGGGGAAGACGATTGGCAGTGGTGAGATGTGCTCGGGACTCTACATTCTCAAGGTTTCTAGGTATCCTAAAAAGCAAGCATGTGTTTCTCAAAAGAGTCATTGTAACACTTATCCTAATTCAATTGTCAAGTCTAATAGTGACACTGCAATTATGTTATGGCACAATAGATTAGGTCACCCAAATTTTATGTATCTTGAGAAATTGTTTCCTTCATTGTTCAATAATAAAAGTTGCAAATTTTTCCAATGTCAAATGAGTCAATTGTCTAAGCATACTCGCACCACTTATCCAAATCAACAATATAAATCATCCCATCCATTCTCCATGATTCACAGTGATGTTTGGGGACCATCTAGGGTTAACAATATTACGGGTGCAAGATGGTTTGTGATATTTGTTGATGATCATACCAGAATTTGTTGGGTATTCCTTATGAGAGAAAAATCTGAAGTCAATAAGATTTTCAAAATTTTCACAAAATGATCCAGACCCAATTTCAAACAAAAATCCAAATTCTCAAACTAACAATGGAAAAGAGTATTTTAACTCTACCCTTGGGGATTATTTACTTAGTAAGGGTATAACACATCAAAGTTCATGTGTTGATACACCTCAACAAAATGGGGTATCTGAGAGGAAAAATAAACATCTTGAGGTTGCTAGGTCTCTTATGTTTTCTACCAATGTTCCCAAAAGTTTTTGGGGAGAGGTTGTCCTTACAGCAGCCTATCTCATTAATAGAATGCCATCTTGTGTTCTTCGTTTTAAAACCCCATGTCAAGTTCTTCTCCATCATTTTCCTAATATTAGGATTCTTTCTAGTATCCCCACAAAGATTTTTGGATGCACAGTCTTTGTTCATGTCCACAAACAAAATAGAAGTAAGTTTGACCCAAGAGCCATTAAATGTATTTTTATAGGATACTCTCCCAGACAAAAAGGATATAAATGTTTCTCTCATGTTACAAAAAAAGATGTACTGCTCTTTGGATGTTACATTTATTGAATATCAGCCATATTTTACCAAAACTAACATTCAGGGGGAGAATACTGATAAAGAAAATCAGTTTTGGGATGATCAATGGCAGTGTCCTATTTCAACTAAGTCTCCTAGTCCAATTGAGTATCCTAGTCCAATGGAAACCATCACAAAACAACTCCCAGAACCTATACCTGAACCATTACACACTCTGCCTCCTATTTCTACTCAAACTCAGTCCAAAAATACAAGTGAGCTGATTGTGTATACCAGAAAAAGGAAACCTCAAAGAGAAGTAGAGGAACAAGCACCTCTCAAGCCAAACCAGGAAGCTGAACCGAATTCTCAAGTCTTGGAACCCAAACAGAACTCAGACTCCATTGAGGATCCTCAAGGTAATCCTCCATCTTATCCGGTTCAAATTGAGAATGAGTTTATTGATGATGATCTACCTATTGCACTGAGAAAAGGAACCAAGGAGTGTGGAAATCATCCCCTATATCTCATGGCAAAATGTATCTCATGCAGGGCTGTCTCCTAATTTTTGAGCATATGTCACCAACTTGACCCAGATTTAGGTCCCAAACAATATTCAAGAAGCCCTCAACAAATCAGAATGGAGGTCTGCTGTTTATGAAGAGGTTCAAGCTTTAGAAAAGAATGGGACTTGGGAATTGTCATATTTACAAAAAGAGAAGAACCATGTAGGTTGCAAGTGGATTTTCACAGTGAAGGAAGTGTGGGCAGGTACAAGGCCTGTCTAGTGGCAAAGGGATTCACTCAATCATATGGGATCGACTATCAAGAAACTTTCGCTTCGATTGCAAAACTAAATACAATTTGAGTTTTGTTGTCCTTGGCAGCAAACCAGGATTGGCCACTTCACCGATTGGACTTCAAAAATGCTTTTCTGAATGGGGACTTGGAAGAAGAGGTCTACATGGAGATCCCTCATGGATTTGAAACACAAGATAATGCTAACAAAGTCTACAAACTTAAAAAATCAATGTATGGTCTCAAGCAGTCTCCTCGGGCATGGTTTAACAGATTTACAATAGTAAAGAAGAATGGGTATAATTAGTGTCAGACTGATCACACAGTTTATTGAACATTCCTCTGAAGGAAAAATATCCATCCTAATTGTATATATGGATGATATTTTCCTAACAGGAGATTATGCGGAAGAGATGAGCAGACTAAAAAGTGTTTTGAAGGAAGAATTTGAAATTAAAGATTTGGGGAATCTCCGGTATTTTTTGGGTATAGAAGTTGCTAGGTCTAAAGGGGGCATCTCTGTTTCTCAACATAAATGTGTTGGATTTATGAAAGAAACAAGAATGTTGGATTGCAAACCATCTGACACCCCTATGGACTATACTTGCAAGCTAGGAACTGTAGAGGGAAGTGCACCGGTAGACAAAGGGAGATATCAGGGGCTTGTAGGTAAGCTAATTTATCTCTCTCACACCCGACCAAACATTGGATTTTCGGTAAGTGTTGTCAGCCAGTTTTTTAACAAACCTACTGAGGAGCACATGAATGCAGTCTATAGAATCTTGTGATACCTAAAAATGACACCTGGAAAAGGCCTTTACTTCAAGAAAACAGCAAACAGTGACATTGAAGTTTTTTCAGATGCTGACTGGGCTGGTTCGGCTACAGATAGGCGCTCAACATCAGGGTACTACACATTTGTATATGGGAATCTAGTGACTTGGAGGAGCAAGAAACAATCAGTGGTGTCCCGAAAGAGTGCAGAAGCCGAGTTCAGAGCACTGTCACAAGGTGTTTGTGAGGGAATTTGGTTGAAAAGGCTACTAGAGGAATTGAAAATTCCATTTGAGAAGACTGTAAAGATGTATTGTGATAACCAGGCTGCTATAAGCATTGCCAAAAATCCTATACATCATGATTGGACCAAACAAGTGGAAATTGATCGCCATTTCATAAAGGAAAAGATCGAGGAAGGAGTCATCATTCTGTTGTACACTCCAACTGCCCACTAGACAGCTGACATCTTAACTAAAGCTCTGCCTAGAACTCATTTCGAGGATTTAAGTTGCAAGCTCGGTATGATTAACATCTACTACCCAGCTTGAGGGGGAGTGTTGAGATTCTATGAGATATTGGTCCTAGGGTTTAGGAGCTTGTGGGAATACATGTAATTAGCTTGTGGACTTGTGGTTAGTGGTTAGTAGCTAGTAGTTATAGCATTAGTAGTATTAATTGCAATAGTTAGTAATTAGTAGGAATTTTGTTGTGTATATATATACTATTTGTAATCTTTTTTAATTAATCAAGTCAGTAGATGAAATATTTTTCTCATAAAACTCTTCACTTTATAGTCTTTCCTATTATGTTTCCTAGATTAGTGGGATGTGATTTTCTAGATTAGTGGGACGTGATTCCTTATATAGTGGGATGTGATTCCTTGTATAGTCCTTGACTGCTTGTATATATATATTAGTATACAGATCAATAATATTAAGGCAATCAAGCCTATTTCTACATTATCATATGTTGTCAATAGAAAATCCACAAGTGACATGTCTTTTACAGATTTATTTTGATGCCAATAGTTTTCTTATAACTTTAATCTTTAATATACCATTAAGATAATATGAAGAAGGATTATTAAAACATAGAAGAGTAAAAAAGAGAGAAATCTTAACCGAACTTTTCTGTGAAAATTGAGTTCATGATTCATTCTATTGATATTATAAAAAGAAAAAAGACAGAAAAATGGAGTACACTGCTCTAGAGATTACAAGGAATTCAAAAAGTTTATTTTCCAAATAAAGACAGTCGTTTTGAGCCTACAGTGAATACGTTTAAATGTCCATGTCGGGCAAAAGTTTGAACTTACTATGGATTAAGCTATGTAATAGAGAAGCAGATTGTACCTTAGTCGGCCAACCTCTTCTTTGTGAGATCCTGCTGCTGCTAGTGCAAACCTCCTTTTTCCGTCAAGCGCTGTTAATCTCTGACAATAAGGACAGCAGAACAAATATGCTAAGTATGATATGTGAGATTTTTTTCAACTTGAAGTTGAAACGACAAAGGTAAAAGAATATTAGCTCTACCTCATAAGTGTTAACAAGTTCTTTATCATCACTCAGAGAATCCCGAGCCTCAGAAGCTTCAACAGAAATGGACATCATACCCTCCACATCCTATAAAAAAAATACCGCATGTTAGATAGATGCTCGAATTTCATTGATTGAACGAAAAGGGGGTTCAATTACAAACATCAAAATTTAACACATACTGGCCAATGGCCTTCTGATTCAACACACTTGGAATACAAAGTCACTTCATTTCAGCCCCCACACTTATACTTCCACCATGCACCATTTCAACTTAGAAACAATAGACCAAAAAATAACATAAACAAAGAGTAAGCATGAATAACTTGTCTAGTTTCCTATTTCCGATAAACAGTAACAGCAAACATGATTATGTTTACCAAGCCCACGAAACTGACCTTGAGAGTTGTACCTAAATTATTCCTAGCATTGCTAAGCAGCTTTATCTGGTCATGGTTTTCAATCAAAGTTTGGCATTCTCGACAATACCTGATATGCCCAACATACCCACATTAGCCACACACACACACACAAAATAAATAAATAAATAAATTTGGGAAGACATACTTTTCAATAGCAATAAAGTTGCCACGAAGCTCTTGTATTGTCTTCTGTGATAAGGCAAGCGAGTCCAAGCCCTTCTCGGACTGCTCAATCTGTAGTCGAAGGAAAAACACATTTGAAAAACGAAATAAATAAATAAAATAAAATAAAAAAAGAGGCGGAAAGCGTACCTGCTCAGCAACCATTGTACTGAGTTGCGCATCATTAGCCTGAGAAGAGAATGATGGATGAATGGATGAGATCTGATAAAACCCAATAAAAATAAAAATAAAAAAAGAGGAAATTGAACCTGTTGGCGCGCAATGTAGTCGTCTTTAAAGGAGGAAATGGAAAGCAGAATATCGGGAACAGTGAGTTGCTTAGCCACCTCTCGCACAGCTGCTTCTTTCGCCTCCACTCCAAGATCTTCACTCATCATTTTCTATTTTTCTTTTGATTTGTTCTTGTCTTTCTTGTTTATTTGGATTGTTTATGCCTTACCAATCATCATGGAGTGATTCAAATAGCGCGAGACTAGTTCCTACTTCCGACTGTTAAGGCATGACACGTGCCATTAACAAGCTTAGTATTTAGTAATGAAATTTAAAAAGAATGCTTTTGTTGAGAGTCGAACTCAAATCGCCTTCGGTGAATGTTTTTGGCTTCTCCTTTGGTTTCACCACAATTGGTGAAACAACAGTTTGATCGGTGGTCATGACCACCAAATTAAACCGCTATTTGATTCCAGTAGTCTCTAAAATGATTCTGCAATGATCGACGGCTCAAACCGCCGATTAAAAGCGTCGTTTAGACTTGATTGATTTTAAATATTTTGGTCTCAAATCGGCAGTTGGTATCGGCAGCCATGACACTGCTGAATAAAACCGTTGTTGATACATGACGCTCTCGTGTTCAATTCGGCGATTGTGATCGGCGGTTGGATAGACGCGTTTCAGAGGCAAATTTGTATTTTCACCAAGCCTTTTGTTGCTCTCTATAAATAAATCATTATATCACTCTCTTTTATTTAGCTCTTTTAACATCAAGAACCCTAAAATAGAAAGAGAGATTTTTGAAAGAAAAAACACAAAGATTGCTCATTTTATTCTCCAAATTCATATTCATGTGCATCAAACATCATCGAGGATCATCTAGGATGTATCTATGCATGGGTCTTCTTCAACACGCATAATTTGGCAAGTTTAACACCATACTCATCAATTTTAGTGTTCTTACTTATCAATTAATCTCTTTTATTACTTGTATGCATTTAGATTAAATTCTATTTACAAGTTGAGATTATTGTGTTGTTTGATTGTGAGTTGTATTTTGATAATTATGACATCTAAGATTATTTTATCTTAAATAGCTAAGTTTACATATGACATGTAGACACATGATATTTAAGATTATTATTATTGACATCTTTAATTCCTAGATAAACATTTAGTATAACCTAGCATTATTTACATTTAGAATATTATCATATTCACATAGGTTGTTAATCTCTTCATTGAGAATTAAGTCATGTGACTAAGATTGCTTAGTATGCAAGCAAGTTGATCGAGAGTTGCTATTAATGGCTCGTTGGGTAGTAGTAGTGGGTTAATGACCAAGAATGGTTGAGGTCAACCTAGGTTGTAAATATAATTACAAGTAGTGATTTCGAAGATCATGTGTGGCTAGCATATTAGCTCGTGAGTTTTTCCCTATCCAAGGTTTCTCACGTAAATCAATCAACTTGCAATTTATTGTTTTCCGCTCTTAGATTAGGTTGATTGTATTTTTGACTAGATTGGGGTTTTTTTTTATTGAATATTGACTAATAAAAAAAATTGGTAATTAACTTGATTAAAATCTATTCACCCCTACCCCTAATCCCCTCTAGATATATTTAGACACACCATAATTTGTTTCAGTGATGACTATGTTAAGACTTTTAGAGAAAGTCATTTTTATTTATGTTTGAGTTGAAATGTTAAGTCTTTATTCTCTTAGGTCGACACACCAACAAATTATTGTCAAGAGGACAAACAAGCCAAGAGAGCTCATATAAAAAGCGAAAACTTTACATTTGATGAAAAAACTTGCTAAGGTATTTCTAAACCCAAATGCTTCCTTTCTTTGTGTCTCATTTCCCAACTCATTTGTTGCTCTACATCATGAAGCATGTCATATTAGAGAACTAGTTTAGCATTCGTATGGTTCTTATTGACATTTGCTTTCGAAAGATCTTTTAGTGATGTTGTTCACAAAGGTTTTGATCATGATATGTGATTTGTTTGTATGATTGTTGAGTGGCATGTTTTGAAAAATATGGGCTTCATATTCTTTGAATAGCTACTCTCTTGAGAAGTAATGATCTTAAGTAAGTCTTTTTGTATTACTTTTAGATCATGTGCTTGTAAGCCATACAACTTAGTTTTCAAAAATGCACTTTGCTTCTCTTGTATGCTTAGTTGAGTAAGTTGAGTTTGATATATGTAAGTAGTGGATACACCTTGAAGCCCTATGACTAGTACGTTTAAAGATGACATATGATTGGTATTCATTTTGCTTTGACAACTACATAAAACTCAACAAGTACCTTTATGAAAAATGGCTGCACACCTTGGTTGTGCAGCCGCTCAATGTAAGAAAGGGCTACACCATTGTAGTGAGTGAAAACCGTCATGAGGAGTATTTGTTTATATTAGAAAAATTAAAGAAGTGTTGAAAAATGAATCAATAAAAAAAATTTCTTTGATTCAAGCCTAAAATAAAACAAAAAGGCTTGATGGAGTATAGTTGAATACTCAAGATTGCTCGGGTTGTCAAATAGAAATGGAATAACGAGCCACATGCATACACATGCTCATATGTTGATGTAGGGAAAAATAAACAAATAAAAGTGTTACACGCAGCGGAAGCGATACTAAAGACGATTTAGTGACTTTTAAAATTTTTCCTTTATGAACCTTAAACCCTTTTAATCAATAAACATGCATATATATCAACAAAAGTAAATTACCTCTTGTCGCGTGATCCGATTGACTTACGTCGATGGTAATCCGCAAGACCTTCAATCCGAGCACGAACGTGGATCACCTAGGAGCGTGGTCTCCCTTTCCTTTGAATTGCAAACCTGTGAATGGACCAAACAAATACTTTCTTTTCTTTGTTAGTCACAAAACAATCAAAAGAATGTCAAAATTATTCCTGTCACTTTTGAGTTCACAATCTTATGATCGAAACTCGCGTGAACCTAGATCGATATCGTATACACAAGCTTATTGATGTTTAAGCAATTGTATACTATCAAAGAATAATTTTTCACCCCTTTTTGTCTCTCTAGAATAAAAACTCTCTTAGAATTAAGAAGAAGAAGAAAGAAAATAAAAAATCAAGCACCAATTCATTGATGTGGCCGAACCCCATAAGAACATATATATAGGTTGGCCGAATTTTTCTTCTTTTTCCTTTAGGGTTGCCGAATTCTATGTAGTATCTAATTAGGGTTGGCCGAATTTCATCATGTCACTTATATAGGGTGACTGAAATTCAACCCTAATTCTTTTTAACTTTATAGACTTCAAACCCTAATCCAACTCTTTTATTTTTATTCTTTTATTTGACTAAATAAAAAAGACTCCTTATTTGATTAAATAAATAATACTAATTTATTTATTTACTTATCAAACAAGTCTTTTACTTTTAGGAAAGATTTGTTTCTTTAATTAAACAATTAATCAATAAATCAATTAATTCTTATTTAATTAAAACAAATGAAACAAAATAATATTTTTAGGTCAAAACCTTAACCTAGCCGCCCCACTTATATATAAGATGGGCCTAATATTATTTTCCTATTTCATTTAATCCATTGGACTTTAAATAAAAAAGCCCACATGTGAACCAGACCCATTCTTACTAAAAGAAACAAGCCCACATGTCTTTCATTAATATATTAATATAATTGAGCAGCCCATTACTTAAATAATGTGCAAATTATATTCTTAATATATTAAATGCAATTCTAGATGGACCCTTAAATTGGTCCGGTAGAATATATCAAGTGATCCATGCAAGTCCGTGTGGATTGGGGATCTTGGCGGGCCATCTAAATTTAAGCTTCAATAGACATAACCTAATCACAATCAACAAATGATTCACTTAGGTCCGATCCATTAATTTTAACTCATTCCACTAAAGAGCTAAAACCGAACTCTTAAATAAAGATAGAAAAGGAAGATGCTCCTCATTCATACCCTAGACAATCATATTGGAGATAGTGTATCCTCGTGATTAATATCAGTAATCGCCAAGAGTTCATAGACCGCCTATAACTCTCCAAGTTACCATATTTACTCATATGACCACGTTTTGAACTTGGATATTTTGACATTCCAGAAGCCATGTTTTCAATAGACACTATCGAAAACTCAACGTTGAGATTTAATATCCAATTACCTCAAAACATCCATATGATGATATTATACTCTCATTTAATTAAATGGAGCCACGATGTCCATATCTATAAATGAAGTCCTCTATCGATTAACAAATGAATATCACCAAACTATCGAGGATAGACTATGCGATATAATCGTACTCATTGATAACTCAAATGATATCACTTGCAACCATAAGTCCATCATTTATCTCAGGATTAAGATAGACCTCCGATTGTCCTGATAATGAAAAGACTATTATCTATTGACGGTTCTAGATAAAGCTTTTCATTGTGATCCAGTTCAATGCACCCAGTGCACTAGATCCTTTTGCTCGAAGACACTCCGATGATTTTAGACTCATCATATCTCATTTGATCCCACTCAAATGCTAGCAAAAGAATTCTACAACTTTAACAAGATAAAGGTGCCCAACCTTTAACTTAAGTTGTGAACAATATTCAAGACTAACTAAAGAATCGTGTCTACCACATACATATCCAGATGTACGAACAATTCTTCTTTTCCCATAGTCTTTAGACCTTATGATTATTTACTTTGACAATTATAATATAAACTATAAATGCTATACGATTTGTTAAACCAGAAATCTCTTTATTAATATGAAAAAGATTGTTAATTACAACATTACACTCTTGCTATTGAGCATAATCCTAACAATCTCCCACTTGCGCTATAGCAAATGTGTCATATCTCTCAAGCCCATATTCTCTAGATGCCCATCGAAACTCTTCTGAGGTAGAGCCTTTGTGAAGGGATCCGCTAGATTTTCTGCTGACGCGATTTTGGTAATCGTCACGTCACCTCTTTGAACAATCTCCCTTAAAAGATGATACTTTCTTTCAATGTGTTTACCTCTCTTGTGACTTCTTGGTTCTTTCGAATTAGCCACTGCTCCACTGTTGTCACAGTAGATAGTGATCTGCTTATTCGCACTAGGAACCACTTCTAAGTCAATCAAGAATTGGCGAAGCCAAACAGCCTCTTTGGCAGCTTCGCATGCAGCAACATACTCAGCTTCCATGGTGGAATCAGCAATACAAGATTGCTTGATACTCCTCCATATAACTGCTCCTCCTCCAATAGTAAACACAGCCCCTGATGTGGATTTTCTGGAGTCAGAATCTGATTGGAAATCAGAATCTGTATACCCAACGGGAACCAAATCCCCTCCAGAGTATACAAGCATATTATCTCTCGTTCTCTTAAGATACTTGAAAATATGCTTGACTGCCGTCCAGTGATCAGGTCCAGGTTTCAATTGAAACCTGCTAACTATGCCAACAGCAAAACAAATATCCGGTCTAGTACAGAGCATTGCATACATGAGACTTCCAACTGCCGAGGCATATGGAACTCTACTCATGAATTGCTCTTCATGCTCATTCTTAGGAACTTGTTCCTTAGAAAGCTTGATTCCATGTCTGAAAGGTAACATACCTTTCTTGGAATCCTGCATGGAAAACCTAGACAAGATTTTGTCTATGTATGAAGCTTGGGATAATGCAATCGTTCTATTCTTTCTATCCCTTATTACTTGGATACCTAGAATAAAACTTGCTTCTCCTAAGTCCTTCATATCAAATTGTTTTGCTAACCATTCTTTTACTGATGTTAATACACCTACATCGTTTCCAATGAGTAGTATATCATCAACATAAAGAATCAGGAAAACCAACTTGTCGCTTTTAATCCTTTTCTATACACAAGGTTCATCAGGATTCTGAATAAATCCAAAACCTTTGACAGCTTGATCAAACCTTATGTTCCAGGATTTGGATGCTTGCTTTAATCCATATATGGATTTCTGCAACTTGCATACCTTATCCACTTGGCCCTTTTCAATGAATCCCTCTGGTTGCATCATGTAGATGCTTTCGTCAAGACTTCCATTTAGGAAAGCTGTCTTGACGTCCATTTGCCAAATCTCTAGATCTAAAGATGCTGCAATGGATAAGAGTATCCTAATGGATTTAAGCATGGCCACAGGAGAGAAGGTTTCCTCGTAATCGATACCTTCTTTCTGTGTATACCCTTTAGCTACCAATCTAGCTTTAAAGGTTTCCACCTTTCCATCCATACCTCTTTTCCTCTTGTATACCATTTGCACCCAATGGGTTTTATCCCTTTAGGCAAGTCTACAAGGGACCAGACTTTGTTATCGAACATAGATTCAATCTCGGATTGCATTGCCTTTTGCCAATGGCGACTATCAACATCCTCCATAGCTTCCTTGTACGTATAGGGATCATCGTCGTCCGGGAGATTCTCCACTGATTCTCCCAGACCGATGTATCTTTCGGGTTGTGTTCTAACCCTCCCACTACGACGAGGAATGGTAGGTTGTTGATCTTGTGTTGGATCGGAACTTACAATTGGGTTAGGTTGTGCAACCTCTCGTGGAATTGTATCTCCTGACATCTCATTCAGGACAATTCTACTTCTAGGCACAAAATCATTCATATAGTCCTTTTCCAGAAATTTAGCATTTGTCGAAATAAATACTTTAAGATCTGAAGGACTATAGAAATAATATCCTTTAGTTTCTTTTGGATACCCTACAAATATACATGTTTCTGAACGGGACTCCATCTTTTCTGTCTTTCCTTTTAACACATGCGCAGGACAACCAAATATCCTTAAGTGTTGTAAACTAGGTTTGCGCCCAGTCCACAACTCATGCGGTGTTTTAGGAACAGACTTAGATGGTACATCGTTTAGAATGTATATAGCAGTTTGTAAAGCATATCCCCAAAAAGAAATAGGAAGCGTTGAATAACTCAACATAGACCTAACCATATCCAAAAGAGTTCTATTTCTCCTTTCTGCTACCCCATTCTGTTGAGGTGTACCTGGTGCAGAAAACTGAGAAACTATCCCATTATCAATAAGATATTGCTGAAACTCACCAGATAGATATTCTCCACCACGATCAGATCTCAAGATTTTTATGTGTTTCTCAAGCTGATTTTCCACTTCAGCTTTGAATGCTTTGAACATGTCAAAAGCATCCGACTTATGTCTCATGAGATACACATAACCAAATCTTGAGTAATCATCCGTGAAGGTGATGAAGTACTCATATCCACCTCTAGCTTGAATGCTCATAGGTCCACATACATCAGTGTGTATCAATCCTAAACATTCAGTGGCTCTTGCACCTTTGGCAGAGAACGTCCTTTTGGTCATTTTACCTTCCAAACAAGATTCACAAGTTGGTAGATCATCAACCTTTAAGTCACTTAAAGGTCCGTCACTTACCAATCTTTTAATCCTATTAAGGTTAATATGACCTAAGCGTAAATGCCAAAGGTAGGTTTCATCTGTTGATAATTTTACTCTTTTATGATTAGGTTCCGTTATTTCTGTGTCTAACGTGTCTAACGAGTGAGAGATATTTCTATGCAAAAAGTATAGACCGTTTTCCAATGTACCTTGGCAAATAATTTTGTCATTCTTACTAATAATAAAAACTTTATTAAAAGTAACCGAATATCCAAATTTATTCAAACAAGAAACTGAAATTAAATTCCTCTTGAATTGAGGTACATAATAAACGTCTATTAAATCTAAATGCCTTATAGAATCCAAATAAACTCTAATATCTCCCACTGCACTTGCAGACACTAACGTTCCGTTGCCCAAGCGCAAATTGATTTCATTCTTACTCAGCTTTCTCCTTTCTTGAAACCCCTGCAAGGAATAACAAACATGATTAGTGGCTCCTGAGTCTATGATCCAAGAATCTGTAGAATCAGCCAAAAAACATGTTTCTAGATAATTCAAATTACCTTCTTCCTTCTTGTTCTGGGACTTTGGGCAATTTCTCTTCCAATGTCCCTTTTCACCACAAAGGAAGCATTTCCCTTTGATCTTGGTTACTTTCTTGGTCTCCTTCTTGATAGGCCCAAGTTGCTTTTTCTTCTGTTGTTTCTTGACCTTTTGACGGGCCTTAACAGTAGCAACTTTACCAACCATATGAATCTCTTGACCTTTGCCTTTCACAAGGATCTTTTCAGCACTTTGAACATCTTGCATCAGGCCTTGTAAGGTGTATTCCTTTTTGTTCAAAGTGTAGTCCAATTTGAACTGATCAAAGGAATCTGACAATGAATTGACAACCATATCAATCTTTGTCTCACCATCTATCTCAGCGCCATGCAGTTCAGCAATGTTGAGATGTGCTATGACTTTCATCATGTGATCTTTCACAGCCTGTCCAGGTTTCATCCTAAGATTCATAAAAGCAGTCACTGCCTCTCTCTTAGTCGTCCTAGACTTCATAGCAAACATCTCCTCTAGAGACATCATTATATCAGCAGCGGACTCCATTCCTTCATGCTGCTGTTGCAACACGTCGGAGATAGTGGCCATAATGTAACATTTTGCCATATCATCTAAGTCTTCCACTGCTCATACTCATCTCTACACATTATGCTAGATTCATTATTAGGAGCAGGTGGTTTAGGAGTAGTTAGAACAAACTTATGTTTTTCACTTTGCAGTAACAACCCAATTTTCCTTTTCCATGTGACATAATTATCTCCAGTTAAAGTGTTATCTTTCAGGATGTTCATAAGTGATGGGGTCATGATTTCTGAATAAAACAAAACATATATAAGTAAATAATCATGATAAAGCACTTTTAAATATTTATCTTGCATTAAATAAATAACTCAATCATAAAATTCAACGGTGATCTAACACCCATAAATGTTACGCCTCCTTTGGGAGTTCGCACCATTTACTAGTTAGACTAGGTCCCACCTAATTGTTAACATAACAACCAGCGTTTTCAATTTTAGCCTTGCAATTTTATTAACAAGAACTCTTGGGAGGATATCAATAAAATTACATTGAGTGTGTTACCAAGATATCGACCCTCAATTTTCTCTCACGAAAATCCCTCCTTGGGGAGTAGATCTCGTTTGAGTCCATTGTCTAGTCTATCCTTGTAAGGAAGTATGTTGCTAAATTCCATTCATGGACGCCCCTTGGGGGGATTACCAATAAATAATAAAGCTCAACTAACCTTGGAGGCCATAGGTGTTACCAAAACACCTTCTCCCACTCAATTATTTAAGGCGTGTGATTAAATCCCATAGAATGATTTACCGAGTTATCTAGATGCCAATTTAGATACCTAAATCATTCAATGCATGTTCATACCAAAAGAGATATATGCGTGGCACTCCTATTCTATATGTCATGTTATCATACAATAACAAATATTGTAATATTTAAGCATAAATTAAATAGCAACAATTTTGGCCCATCCTAGAAAAACAAGTAAATTACAATTTGTCAGGAATACAAGATCTTCAGGTGGCCCATCAACCATACGCTTATCCTTCGGCCTTCTCCCATGGGCGTGCGCAGCCCACAACCCCACAAAGGGGCTGCCTTGCGCAGCCCATAAGGCCACACAAGGCTGCCATGCGCAGCCCACCAAAGTTTGGGCTTGTCATGTGCAGCCCAATCCACTCCTAGGGTGCGCACGGTGCTCGTACTTGGTTCCGGTTGCTTCGTTTTGCTTCGTGTCTTCGAATCTCCAAGACCTAAATATATTACGGCAGTATATATATAATAAATACTGCAGTATTAATTTTTTTTTTTTTTTATTCACTGCAGTATTTTTACAAACCAAAAACTGCACATACTAAAAATAAATAAAAAACTGCAGTAACCCTAAAAAAATACTGCACATATATATAAAAAAAAATAAAACCTAGCAATCTACCAAGAAGGAATTATGGCGATAATAGACCACCCTTCTTGTTACAACTCCGAAACAAAAATTACATTGAAAATCTAGGGCCAAAATCGAGCAATAACAAACCACATAAAATATATATAAATCCATACATCACATGTAATTATATATTTGAATACCTAGAGTGCCATCTCTTTCTAAACATGCATAATCACAATAAAAAGAAATAGATCCACGTATATATACGTTAATTAATTAAAAGGGTTCAACCTAGGCTCTGATACCAATTGTAGGGAAAAATAAACAAATAAAAGTGTTACACGCAGCGGAAGCGATACTAAAGACGATTTAGTGACTTTTAAAATTTTTCCTTTATGAACCTTAAACCCTTTTAATCAATAAACATGCATATATATCAACAAAAGTAAATTACCTCTTGTCGCGTGATCCGATTGACTTACGTCGATGGTAATCCGCAAGACCTTCAATCCGAGCACGAACGTGGATCACCTAGGAGCGTGGTCTCCCTTTCCTTTGAATTGCAAACCTGTGAATGGACCAAACAAATACTTTCTTTTCTTTGTTAGTCACAAAACAATCAAAAGAATGTCAAAATTATTTCGGTCACTTTTGAGTTCACAATCTTATGATCGAAACTCGCGTGAACCTAGATCGATATCGTATACACAAGCTTATTGATGTTTAAGCAATTGTATACTATCAAAGAATAATTTTTCACTCCTTTTTGTCTCTCTAGAATAAAAACTCTCTTAGAATTAAGAAGAAGAAGAAAGAAAATAAAAACTCAAGCACCAATTCATTGATGTGGCCGAACCCTATAAGAACATATATATAGGTTGGCCGAATTTTTCTTCTTTTTCCTTTAGGGTTGCCGAATTCTATGTAGTATCTAATTAGGGTTGGCCGAATTTCATCATGTCACTTATATAGGGTGACTGAAATTCAACCCTAATTCTTTTTAACTTTATAGACTTCAAACCCTAATCCAACTCTTTTATTTTTATTCTTTTATTTGACTAAATAAAAAAAAGACTCCTTATTTGATTAAATAAATAATACTAATTTATTTATTTACTTATCAAACAAGTCTTTTACTTTTAGGAAAGATTTGTTTCTTTAATTAAACAATTAATCAATAAATCAATTAATTCTTATTTAATTAAAACAAATGAAACAAAATAATATTTTTAGGTCAAAACTTTAACCTAGCCGCCCCACTTATATATAAGATGGGCCTAATATTATTTTCCTATTTCATTTAATCCATTGGACTTTAAATAAAAAAGCCCACATGTGAACCAGACCCATTCTTACTAAAAGAAACAAGCTCCACATGTCTTTCATTAATATATTAATATAATTGAGCAGCCCATTACTTAAATAATGTGCAAATTATATTCTTAATATATTAAATGCAATTCTAGATGGACCCTTAAATTGGTCCGGTAGAATATATCAAGTGATCCATGCAAGTCCGTGTGGATTGGGGATCTTGGCGGGCCATCTAAATTTAAGCTTCAATAGACATAACCTAATCACAATCAACAAATGATTCACTTAGGTCCGATCCATTAATTTTAACTCATTCCACTAAAGAGCTAAAACTGAACTCTTAAATAAAGATAGAAAAGGAAGATGCTCCTCATTCATACCCTAGACAATCATATTGGAGATAGTGTATCCTCGTGATTAATATCAGTAATCGCCAAGAGTTCATAGACCGCCTATAACTCTCCAAGTTACCATATTTACTCATATGACCACGTTTTGAACTTGGATATTTTGACTTGTCCAGAAGCCATGTTTTCAATAGACACTATCGAAAACTCAACGTTGAGATTTAATATCCAATTACCTCAAAACATCCATATGATGATATTATACTCTCATTTAATTAAATGGAGCCACGATGTCCATATCTATAAATGAAGTCCTCTATCGATTAACAAATGAATATCACAAAACTATCGAGGATAGACTATGCGATATAATCGTACTCATTGATAACTCAAATGATATCACTTGCAACCATAAGTCCATCATTTATCTCAGGATTAAGATAGACCCTCCGATTGTCCTGATAATGAAAAGACTATTATCTATTGACGGTTCTAGATAAAGCTTTTCATTGTGATCCAGTTCAATGCACCCAGTGCACTAGATCCTTTTGCTCGAAGACACTCCGATGATTTTAGACTCATCATATCTCATTTGATCCCACTCAAATGCTAGCAAAAGAATTCTACAACTTTAACAAGATAAAGGTGCCGAACATTTAACTTAAGTTGTGAACAATATTCAAGACTAACTAAAGAATTGTGTCTACCACATACATATCCAGATGTACGAACAATTCTTCTTTTCCCATAGTCTTTAGACCTTATGATTATTTACTTTGACAATTATAATACAAACTATAAATTCTATGCGATTTGTTAAACCAGAAATCACTTTATTAATATGAAAAAGATTGTTAATTACAACATTACACTCTTGCTATTGAGCATAATCCTAACAGTTGAAATATATTTAAAAGCAAAAAATTTCAGATGATAATCGGTTTGACCTTATTATGGAAAGACTTAAGATGAATAGATGTTGATATTGTTTGCATGTTTGATTATCAAATTACTTCTTTTCATATACTTAAAGCTATATCTTTACACATTCACTTTTGTTTATTTGGTATTTTGATACTCTTACGATTTATGAAGAAATATGAGAGAGATTGAAAATTTTGGTGTAACTGTCATAGTTTGTGGAGCTTATTTGTTAAATCTATTAAAATTGTTTGAAGGTGTGATTGTGTGGATATTTTTGTGAACAATATTCTATCTTGATCTTAGATAAAACATTTATCAGGGGGGGGGGGGTATCATATGCTAGACTTTGTTCTCTTTTATGATATGTTCATATGTTTCAAGTTGATATTTGTTGGAATTTTGTATGTTATTATAATCTTAAAGATGCAATTTTATTCCTTGATATGCATATTGATTTTTCATAATGATTATTTGCATTTGTATATTTGGTCACTAACTTACTTTGATGTTTCCACTCATGTTTTTGGTTTGTTTTTGTGTTAGTTCGCACCTTCACAAGATATGGGGGGATCAAAGGTATCTAATGTTGAAAATCCAACCAAACCAATAGGAAATCCAAAATCCACAAACCCATCTTCCAAGAAATCCAAACCTACTAGGTTAAATCCTTTAGGTGTGATGGGAACCAAAAAGCCTATTCTTGATAGAGGGATAGATTTCTGTGATTGTCAAGGTTCTTATGGTCACAAATCAATTGTTGATAGGCATTAGAATTCATGGATTGGTATGCTTGGTGGAATAAATGAAAATATGGTTAGAGAATTCTACCATGAATTCAAGCAAGGAAAATTCCATGAAAATGCTTTGGTGAACATTAGTGGTGTTTTCTTTATAGTGTCTTCGGATCTTATCAATAAGTTCCTTGGTCTTTCATGTGACATATCTTCGGAATTACTTGATGTGGATAATATTGATGATCTAAATAAAATGGGAAGAATTCTATGTGATGACAACAAGTTTGAGTGGGGAAAGCAGTTTTATATTAGTCAAAATGAATTGACCAAAATTAATGCCTTTTGGCATTTGTTTGTTTGTGTAAATCTTGTTCCTTTAACTAATGAAACCGAGTTGAATAAGGAGAAGGTCAAGATAGTGTATGCCTTGGTTACCAACAAGCCATTAAACTTAGGAGATATTCTTATAGAACATATTAAGAGTGTGGCTTGCACACAAAGAGTAGATAAGAAACTTCTTTTTCCGAGGTTTATTTCTCATTTATGTATGGCACATGGAGTCAATAGAGTTGAGAAGGATGCTCTTTTCCCACTATTGGAGAAATTTTGTGAAAAAAGTGTGGCATACATGTCATACAAAGAGAAGAGTGGTAATGATACTTTGAAGATTTTTGGAGAAATTCAAGAGTCAAGTAATGTGTCAAGTTCATCTTATCTTTCGGATTGGGTCATTCAATTGAAGGAAGAACTTGTGGAATCAAGGAATGAGATAGTAGAGTTAAAGGCAAGAGTCAAGTGCTTGGAGGAAAGCAACACTTCAAGTAAGGCTTCAAACTCCAAATGTTATGTGAGATCATCAAACCAAACAACGTTCTTTGGTGTCACTAGTGGTTAATAAAGCCTATGTGATCTCAATGTATCATTTCTTGTTTGGCTTCATATTATGTCAAAAAGGGGCAGAAATATGATATGCCTATATCTATTTTTTTTTGGTTTTTTGTTTTTGTTTTTGTTTTTTTTGTTTTTTTTTTTGGTTTTTGTTTTTGTTTTTGTTTTTTGAACTTCTTATGCCATGTAATAACTTGATTAAGTTATTATAAGTGGTTTGGGATATTCTTGTGAGTGTGCATGTATTAATGGGGAGAATACGTGTACACTTTGTTCTTAATTGTAAAATTCCATTTGAACTTAAATGTCATATTCTTGTTGAGTATATATTTGCCATATGTGCTCTTGGATATTCTTGTGTTTTCAAGCTTATTTTAAGTGATATCAATAGAAGCTCACACGAAGAAGTTCAAGTCTTGTTGAAGATTAGTTTAGGATGATAATTCATTGTAATGTGAGGGTGAGTTTTTGTGACCAATCTTCTTTTGTAATGTTTAGAATTTTGTATAGGTGTTTTGACATAGAATTTGCTAAAGGGAGAGATTGTTAGGATTTTGAGTCTAGTAGGCATTATTCTACATTAAACCGTTATTTTCTTTATATTGTTAAATTGTTTAAGTTTTACGGTTTATCAATCTTTAAAGGAAATGGACAACATTTCAAGCAAAGTGAAGCCTTCGTATGAGGAAAGTGTTATTGACTACAAAGGTTATAAGACATTTTTCCTCTTACAAGGCTTAGGCGCACACACACACATTGCATACATTTTTGTCCTTGCATCGTAGCGCTAAATTTATATAACACATTCACACACGTGTTTTAGTATGCTCATGCATTAGTCTCAAATTGACAAACATTGTAGAAATGCATATTCTAGGACTATTTCTAGGAAATTGCATACTTATGTGATCTTGTGTTTATTTGTTTGTGTTTTATAGTGTTTTGGACTTGAATATGTTCTCATATGATTCCTTATTAAGTTTCAGTCATTCCGACTTGAAATGGAAGTGTTTACTCACTTATTAGTTTTCGAGTTCAAACTAGGAAGTTACGAAACTTTACATTCTCTTACAATGCATTGTTTTTGACGTCATGTATCAAGTCGAGTTCATATCCATTTGTAAAAGTTTCGTAGTCATCCTCATGTGTTAGTGAGTTACGGTTCGTAATCCGAAAACAGATTCGAATTCCGAGTTCGGAGGTCGAAGGACGGTCGAAGAACGTGAGGGATGTGTGAGGAGAGAAGTGAAGAGGAAAAGGCCAACAAAGGAGGCCATCCTATGGAGGCGCATGGCCACCACGGGAAGGAGGCCCCTCGACCTTCCCATGGTGGCCACGTACCTCTATAGGAAGGCAAAGAGGCCACCCTCCTTTGTGAGTCCCACTCTCTTTCACTTTCCCTCCCTTTCTCTTTTAAATATTCCCTATCTCTCACTTTCACATTTCAACCATTTTCAAAGAGAAAAACTGCAGTATTTTCTCAACTTCCGAACACAATATCTCTCTCATCTTTCATCCAATTTGAGTGATTCAAGTTAAAGAATCTTTGTATTGGAGTCCTCTACAAACCCTAAACAACCTTGAGGTGATTTGATCGAGTTTTCATTTAGTTACACACCAAATTCAGACTGTACTCCATTGTTCTAGGTAATTGTCAAATCCTTTGTGTACTTAAGGTTAAATGTTCTTCAATCACCTTGGGATTTCTTCCTATGTGTATGTTCTTAATCAAATGTTATTAGGTTTGTGAGCTTTAATTAAAAGCTAATTTGAGCTTAATTAGAATCTTGAATGTGAGTTAGGTTTTTCTAAACCTATGTTTTCACATGCTTGTGAGTTGTGTTGTGATTAGCTTTGAATATAGGATTCTTTGTGCATTGATTATGAATTTTCTAATGATTAATAATTCCTAGTTGTGCTATATGTCTTTAAATGATTCCACTAGACATGGAGTAAATGAAATTATAGTGCTACATCGTTGTAAAGCTGTGCAAATTTTTTTTCTTCTTTGGTTGATTGGATGTCCTAATTCGTTTGTCAAACAGGATGTTTGTGCCATTTCGTTTGGCGTCGAATCCTGTAGATACGTTAGTTTTTCCAAATTAATTGCAGTGCCCCATGGTGGGCACCAAACTGTAGAGCCCTAAAATATACAGTTGAATTTTGTAAGACAGTTTTAGGGAAAAATAATAAATAAAAGTGGTAAACGCAACGGAAGTGATACTAAAAATGATTTAGTGACTTTTAAAATTTTTCCTTTATGAACCTTAAACCCTTTTAATCAATAAACATGCATATATGTTAACAAAAGTAAATTACCTTTTGTCGCGTGATCCGATTGACTTACGTCGATGGTAATCCGCAAGACCTTCAATCCGAGCACGAACGTGGATCACCTAGGAGTGTGGTCTCCCTTTTCTTTGAATTGCAAACCTGTGAATGGACCAAACAAAAAACTTTCTTTTCTTTGTTAGTCACAAAACAATCAAAAGAATGTCAAAAATTATTCCGGTCACTTTTGAGTTCTCAATCTAATGATCGAAACTCGCGTGAACCTAGATCGATATCGTATACACAAGCTTATTGATGATTAAGCAATAGTATACTATCAAAGAATAATTTCACACTCTCTTTTGTCTTTTTAGAATAAAAACTCTCTCTTGGAATTAAGAAGAAGAAGAAAGAAATAAAAAACTCAAGCTCAATGGATTGTGGTGGCTGAACCCTATAAGAACACATATATAGGTTGGTCGAATTTTTTCTTCTTTTTCCTTTAGGGTTGCCGAATTCTATGTAGTCTAAGATTAGGGTTGGCCGAATTCTATAATGTCACTTATATAGGGTGACTTAAATTCAACCCTAATTCTTTTCAACTTAATAGACTTCAAACCCTAATCGAACTCCTTGATTTTTATTCTTTTATTTTGACTAAATAAAAAGACTCCTTATTTGATTAAATAAATAAAACTAATTTATTTATTTCCTTGTCAAACAAGTCTTTTACTTTTAGGAAAGATTTGTTTCTTTAATTAAACAATTAATCAATAAATTAATTAATTCTTATTTAATTAAAACAAATGAAACAAAATAATATTTTAGGTTAAAATTTTAACCTTGCCGCCCCACTTGATTAAGATTGGGCCTAACATTATTTTCTTATTTCATTTAATCCATTGGACTTTAAATAAAAAGCCCACATGTGAACCAGACCCATTCTTACTAAAAGAAACAAGCCCACATGTCTTTCATTAATATATTAATATAATTGAGCAGCCCATTACTTAAATAATGTGCAAATTATATTCTTAATATATTAAATGCAATTCTAGATGGACCCTTAAATTGGTCCGGTAGAATATATCAAGTGATCCATGCAAGTCCGTGTGGATTGGGGATCTTGGCGGGCCATCTAAATTTAAGCTTCAATAGACATAACCTAATCACAATCAACAAATGATTCACTTAGGTCCGATCCATTAATTTTAACTCATTCCACTAAAGAGCTAAAACTGAACTCTTAAATAAAGATAGAAAAGGAAGATGCTCCTCATTCATACCCTAGACAATCATATTGGAGATAGTGTATCCTCGTGATTAATATCAGTAATCGCCAAGAGTTCATAGACCGCCTATAACTCTCCAAGTTACCATATTTACTCATATGACCACGTTTTGAACTTGGATATTTTGACTTGTCCAGAAGCCATGTTTTCAATAGACACTATCGAAAACTCAACGTTGAGATTTAATATCCAATTACCTCAAAACATCCATATGATGATATTATACTCTCATTTAATTAAATGGAGCCACGATGTCCATATCTATAAATGAAGTCCTCTATCGATTAACAAATGAATATCACCAAACTATCGAGGATAGACTATGCGATATAATCGTACTCATTGATAACTCAAATGATATCACTTGCAACCATAAGTCCATCATTTATCTCAGGATTAAGATAGACCTCCGATTGTCCTGATAATGAAAAGACTATTATCTATTGACGGTTCTAGATAAAGCTTTTCATTGTGATCCAGTTCAATGCACCCAGTGCACTAGATCCTTTTGCTCGAAGACACTCCGATGATTTTAGACTCATCATATCTCATTTGATCCCACTCAAATGCTAGCAAAAGAATTCTACAACTTTAACAAGATAAAGGTGCCCAACCTTTAACTTAAGTTGTGAACATTATTCAAGACTAACTAAAGAATTGTGTCTACCACATACATATCCAGATGTACGAACAATTCTTCTTTTCCCATAGTCTTTAGACCTTATGATTATTTACTTTGACAATTATAATATAAACTATAAATGCTATACGATTTGTTAAACCAGAAATCTCTTTATTAATATGAAAAAGATTGTTAATTACAACATTACACTCTTGCTATTGAGCATAATCCTAACACAGTGGGCACTGACAATGGTAGAGCAAAAAATAGTAGGTCGAGCACTACAAGATCTTGTAAAAATGAAAAGGTAAAATAGAGTGAGAGGGGGGTGTCACGTAGGGGACTCTCAGATGTTCAAGTTAGACACTCTATCAACAAATAAGATTAATCAAATTAATAACAAAATTGAACAAAATCTATAGCAAACCGTAAACAAAACTAGTCAAGTCATGGGTTGTGCAGTTCTTTTGCTCTATTTCACTTGGGCTGAGCGTAGGGTCACGATTAAAATTGATAAACCATAGAGCTCTCGATTTGAATGTGTTGGCGTTGGACTTTTAGAGCCCTTGGTATGGAGTGAATAAGAATAGAAAATAGCTAAGTTTTATGCATGAGTAGAATATTGTGTTCTTAGAGAGGATTTTTCCTCAATCAAGAGAGGAAAAAAAAATCATCCCCTTTTAATAAGAGATCCATGTATTTATAAGGCTCTTTGAAAACTAAACGTTTGATCTATTTAGATTCGGTGGGGATCGTGATATCGTTAGAGCGAGATTGTAGGAGTGTCTCGCAATTCATGGGATTTGGGGGTTATCACTGACTTAGTCGATAATAACAACATGTTCGAAGGTTTTCTGACTAAGTCCAAGTGTACTTTAGTCAACTGTTTATGTCCATTTAGGTTTAAACTTTTTTTTTTTGATTAATTTAACAATATCTCAATGTTGTCAATTACGTTATAGGGTTGGTTTGTTTTCCGTTATAAGGCATTTTTTAATAGCCTCTAAACATCTTATATACAGTTTTTTTATGCATTGGTGACATGGTGCATTATATTGGTATTATTTAAAGTCTTCATTTATAATGGCAATTTACTAAATACCGTAAAAAGGTTTTTGGGTATTTATAAAGGGAGAACTTTAAAATTAATTTTTAGTATTTTTATTATTTTTGCCAAAATATCTAATTTTTGGACAAAATTTCCCTTCTTTATAAAATTTTTTTTTTCTCTATTTGGATGTGTTTAATTTGATCTTGCCTTTGTGTGTTTAATCTGGTATTACCTTGGTGTGTTTAATTTGGTTTTGCCTTGGTGTATTTAATTTGGTCTTACCCTGATGTGTTTAATTGATTTTCCATGGTGTGTTTAATTGAGTTGTCTTGATGTATTTAATTGGTCTGCCCTGGTGTGTTTAATTGGGTTGTCGTGATGTGTTTAATTGGGTTGGTCTGGTCTGTTCAATTGATTTTCCATGGTATGTTTAATTGAGTTGCCCTAGTGTATTTAATTGGGTTGTCGTGGTGTGTTTAATTGAGTTGCACTGGTGTGCTTAATTAATTTACACCTTGTGTGTTTAATTAGTCTGCCTTTATGTGTTTAATTGGTTTGCCATAATGTGTTTAATTGGTTTGTCATGGTGTGTTTAATTGGTGCCCTAGTGTTTAAAGAAATCGGGAAAAATTTCCAGATTTGAATAGATTTAGAAATTTTCAAGATTTCCTCATACAACAAAAAAAAAAAAAAAAAAAAAAAATTCTATGAAATAATGTAAATTTGGTGTATTTAATTGGGTTGCCGTGGTATGTTTAATTGGTGGCCTAGTGTTTAAAGAAATCGGGAAAAATTTCCAGATTTGAATAGAGTTAAAAATTTTCCAAGTTTCCTAAAAAAAAAAAAAAAAAAAAAAAAATCTATGAAACAATGTAAATTTGTTTGAAAAAACGAAATCTGAATTTTATTTTTTTTTAAAAAGAAAATTCTGAAAATTTTGTTTAATAAAACTCAAACTCAAACACAATTCCCACTATTCATAAAAACAACAATCACCCTCAAATCTGGAAATTTTGTTTGAAAAAAACGAAATCTGATTTTTTATAAAAAAAAAAATCTAAAAATCTTGTTTAACAAAACCTAAACCCAAAAATAACTCCCGCCATTCATAAACACAACAACCACCCTCAAATCTGTAAATTTTTTTTGAAAAAAAATGAAATCTAAAATTTTAAAAAAATAAATAAAATTTGAAAATTTTGTTTAACAAAACCTAAACCCAAATACAACTCTCACCACTCATAAACACAACAACCACTCTCAAATCTAAAAATTTATTTTGATAAAAACGAAATCTAAAATTTAAAAAAAAAAAAATCTGAAAATTTTGTTTAACCAAACCCAAACTCAAACACAACTCCCACCACAACTCAAATATGATTTTGGAGAGAAGACGTGAGAGAGAAGAGAGGAGAGAAAGAGAGAAGATAGGGGGGAGAGAGAGAGAGGAGAGAATGAAAAAAAAAATTGTCTTGAAGAGGAGAGAGTAACCATCGAGTCTAGGTGTGAAAACCCATCAACCTAAGAACAAAACCAGATCACACACCTGATTTGATCCAAAGAAAAAAAAATGTTTTCTTGAAAAGGAGAGAGGCGTGAGAGAAATTTGAGAAGAGAGAGAAAGAAGAAAAGAAAATGTTATGACTAAATGGAGAGAAAATGAGAGAGAAGAGGTAAAAAAAAATTACGAGGGGTCTTTAAGTTTTCACAGTCCATTATTAGCTAAAAACAATAAAAATACTAATATTGAGTAAAAACAATAATCCTCTTAATTTATTTATTTATTTATTTATTTTTAACTAAAAAGGAGTATTTTCTCGGATATTACTTTTGTTGTAGAGAACTCATATCCCAGCTTCAATCCCAACTAGCGCGATATCAATCGGTATATATTATTGATCCATCTTTTCAAGTTTATTCATATCATAAATTACTAGTGATGAACATAGTGAAAAATATCATTATTCTTTTATATTGATTTTCTGTGAAGAGAGAGTACATATTTATGCTCCCCATGCACGAGATGCTTCTCTGGTAAGAGCCCAGTTGTCATCATTAGCGAGGTGCCAACCAAAGTAACCAAGCAAACTCTTGGCCTTTGCATATCTAACCTTTGTAGACACACTCTGTGTGTCATCATATCCGATCCAGGTTGTTCCTGAGTAGCAATAATCCGAAACAACAGTAGAATTGTAGACTTGTGTTGCTATATTCTGGCTTATAAACTGCCTGATCTGTTTGTATCCCATAGCTCCACCATTGACTTCTCCATTGGTTGGAGCGAAAAATCCATGGTTGTTAGCATCTGCAAGCCTTAATGAGTGGCCATAATAAGGGAATCCGATGACTATTTTGTTGGAAGGCATACCAGCTTGAATCCAGGCTCGAATTCCGGCATCACCGCTGATTTGAGTTCCAGGACTGTATAAAGCTGCAGGGGGTCCTGTAAGTCTTACAGAATCAGGAGCTCTGTAAGTGAAATCGTAAGCCATCACATTGATCCAATCCAGGCTGTTTGATATTGCCTGAACCGGGTTGATCACTCCGAAATAGTTCGATGAGTATGAAACTGCTGCAGACAGAAGCAGAGGTAGCTTTCCAGAGCTCCTGGATTCTGTAGAAACAGCTGTTCTCCATTCGTTTAAGAGGACTCCGAAATTGGTCATTTGTGCTGAGTTTTCTGGGTACTCCCAGTCAATGTCAAGGCCATGGAAGCCATTTGTTCTTGCTAGCCTTATGGACGAATCGATAAATGATTTCCTGGAACTAGCCTGGCTTGCCATGGAAGCAAACGCTGCCTTGTTAGCATTTCCTCCACCGATCGATAAGAGGGTTTTGACAGAAGGGTTTTTCTGCTGGACAGTTGTTGTGAAGGTAGAGAATCTGGCTTGATTTGCGGAAGAAACGGTGACCTGATTGTTTTGAGAATTTAGATCAGCAAAGGCACAGAAAAGGTGAGTGAAAAGAGTGGAATCAATGTTTGCAACTGGGTATTCACTACCAGAAAACCAGTAGGCAGATTTGACAACATTCTGTGCAGTGGAAAACTGGAGTTGCAGTAGAAGAAGAAGAAAGCTGGAAAGGAAAACAGGAAGCAATTTGGAAAAAGCCATTGAAGTGTATATAAGCTTGACAACATTCATAGAAGCACTTTTATAGAAGCTTTTGGAGTCCAACAAATATGATAAACTAAGACTTTAATGCTTGGAAGGTTTTATTGCATTCTGATATTTCATTACGACATCATTTTTGTACAGTTGACTTTCTTCTTGTCAAATATGTCTGCTGGAGATGATCGGTCCAGATAAGATGAAGTGTCCAAAATCTTGTTGACCAATCTCCATCAACAAGATTTTAAAAAAATCATCTCATGATTCAGCAAATTGAACCACAATTTCAATCAACACCCAATATATCCACAACCAGCTCTTAAAAATCCACCAAACACATTCAATTATCAAGTTAAAGAGTATATATATATCCAAAGCCACGAAAGAAAAAGAAAAGTCCAAACACGTTTTAGAAAAATAGATTTCATAAATCTGTCCATAAAACATTAACATCCATAGATTCGAAACAGAGAGTATATGAAAACAATAGGCTCGAAAAATAATAAATGACCCCTAATTATGAAAAAACACCAAAATTAATCTATTAAAAAAAACAATTCAAAGTCATTAACTCTCGTCATATAACAAACATGCATACATACAGCAGAACTTAATACTACACAAGAAGAGTCGTCTAAAGCAACAGTAATTGATATAGATGGGATAACAAAATGAGGAAAGAATTGATTTACATACTTACCAACTAAACGGGTTCGCGGGTTCATGTTTGGATTTTTTCCTGACCCCCGAACCCGAATCCAAACCCATGATTGATTGAAATTTCAATCCAAAACCCGTTCACGAGTTCTATCAGTACTCAAACCCTCACCCAAAGGATCGAGTTCGGGTGGGTCCCACGGGTTCCGGTTTAATTGCCATCCATAGTTAAAACATGTGTAGGGTGAGTGGGTGACATAGTGATCAAGTAATCTTATTAATTAGGGCAATTACAAATTGGGAAATAGGGACTTTTATCACTCATTTGAGCTGGTCTTTCAAGACTATCACCACTTTAATAACTTATGTTTTAAAGGCACCAAAGTAAGTGATTTCCAAAAATACCCTTACTTTTAGTATTTTTTTATTATATCTCGGACTTTAACTTTCTCCTTCATTTATGTTGTCTGAAATCTACTTCTCTCACTAACTTTAAATTCTTTGTAAACTGAGATCCAACTTCATCTTCTTCATTGTAAACTGAGATCCAAGTTCATCTTCTTCTCCAACTCGTGGTAGCTGGTGATCTCCTTCTCCAACTATAGGTCGCTTTTCATCTCCTTCTCCTTCTGTAACTCGTGATCTTGTTCTCCTGTTCATTTGTCTGCAATCACGCTAATGTAATCCCATTTCTTGTGTTTAATATGTTTTGACTTCATCTTCTTCAAGTTAAACCAGACCAGATCTGGGAAATGAAATGTAAAGTCTCGGAGTCTTTGGTTTAATAAGTTCTGAGACTTTTCAAAAGGGTTCGATATCTGGTTCAATATGTTCTGTTTGAGACTTTCCAATTGTATGTCCGAGACTTTGCAAAAGCCACCGAGACTTCGGAATCAACTATAATTTTGTGAGACTTTAATTTTCTTTTGTTGCCTATATCTGTTCCACTTTGCCTTTCATTGTTTGAATTATGTTATTCACTAACCGATATGGTGAGTGAACTGAGAGAAGGTATAATTGTTATACCTTCCCTGAGTTCAGTCCTCTTGTCGGCTTTTGAATGTATAACAAAATTCATTCAACTCCGAGACTTTGGAATCAACTATAATTTTGCTAGACTTTAATCTTCTTTGGTTGCCTATATCTGTTTCCACTGTGCCTCTCATTGTTTGAATTATGTTATTCACTAACCGTAATGGTGAGTGAATTGAGAGAAGGTATAATTGTTATACCTTCTCTTAACTCACTCATCTTGCGGGCTTGTGAATGTATAACAAAATTCATTCAACTTTGAGACTTTAGAATCATCTATAATTTTGCGAGATTTGAATCTTCTTTGGTTGCCTATATCTGTTTCCACTATGCCTCTCATTGTGTGAATTATGTTATTCACTAACCGTTACGGTGAGTGAGATAAGAGAAGGTATAATTGTTATACCTTTTCTAAGTTCAGTCATCTTGTTGGCTTCTGAATGTAAAACAAAATTCATTCAACTCCGGGACTTTGGAATTAGCAATAATTTTGCAAGACTTTAATCTTCTTTGGTTGCCTATATCTGTTTCCACTATGCCTCCCATTGTGTGAATTATGTTATTCACTAACCGTTATGTTGAGTGAATTGAGAGAAGGTATAATTGTTATACTTTATCTTAACTCACTCATCTTGTTGGCTTGTGAATGTATAACAAAATTCATTCAAATGTCTGAGATAACAACTTGTTGAATGGTGGTTCCAACTTAATGGAAAATGTATAAAAGTCTCGGATGGAAGTCTTAGATAGTGTACAAAAGTCTCGGAGAGTGTTACAAAGGTCTCAGACATATAGCATAAAAGTCTTGGACATATAGCCTAAAAGTCTCGGACATTGTTTTCAAAAGTCTCGGAGAGTGTTACTAAAGTCTCGGACATAGCATAAAAGTCTCAGACATTGTTTTCAAAAGTTTCGGAGAGTGTTAACAAAGTCTTGGACATTGTTTTCCAAAGTCTCAGAAATTGTTTTCCCGAGACTTATGGACTTTATGCTGAGACTTACTAACTATTTTCAGAAACTTATTAACTTTAAGTTTTTATTCATTTTTATTGTATAATCCCCATTGTTATGTCTTATGATATACAAACTTGATTTTGTTAATATTTTTGTGTACAGGAAAATGGATCTAGTTAGAATATTTATATCCTATAACGATCGATGGGAGTAACTACCAGACGGAAGCTAGAGGTTTGTTGGCTCGGATAATCGAGGAATATATGTGTAAAAGAATATGGCCTTTGATGAGATTTTGGCGCCCGTGCAGTTCATTGTCCACTTTGATCCAAACAAATACAATATTGATATAAAGTCAATATCATACGTTCCTGGCACTTCATGTCCCACATTTGTAAGGAGCGATGATGATGTTCAGTTTATGCCAGGGGAAGATAGGGTGATTCCTCAAGTATGTGTTAGCCTAATTGAAAGGAGATGTGGAGGTGTGATGGGTGATGCCATCCCTTTTCATGGAAATCCCCAAGATTATCCATTCGTCAGCGATAGTAACCAAATGTTGACACAACAGAGTCGGACTGATAACGATGGAAATCCCCAAGGTGTAGAAAACATATTCAGTGTCCCGCCTGCAGCAGTTAACCTTGCAGTTGACGTTGAACATCATTTTGACCATTACTTTGGGTGCCAATTTGAGGCCAATATAGAACCGAATATAGAACCAAATCATGATCATATAGGTGATTGTGAAAACGTTGTTGAAGAACCTATACAACGTCAAACTGAAGGAAGGCATGTACAAGTTGACTGTCCTCGTTGTAATGCAGCGGATATGGTGGGAACATCCGATGTCCCAGAAAATCTTAACACCATGGGTTCCGATAATCAGTCAACTTGGGTTATTCTCGGATCTGAATCTTATTCGCTTGTTCAAGTGAACAACACCATAGGATCACATAAGCCTAACACTTTGATTTACAAAGGTTAATTTTTTCCAAAAAAAAAAAAAAAAAGAAAGCGATTTAAAGAAGTTAGTAGGTTAAATTGTAATACAAAGATCAATTTTTTCCAAAAAAAAAGAAAAAAAGAAAGCGATTTAAAGAAGTTAGTAGGTTAAATTGTAATGAGGGAGAACTATGAATAGAAGGTAAAAAGGTCTAATAGTTGGTTCTACATTTGGTGTGTAAGATTGATAATTGTTCGTGGAAATTAAAAGCGGTGAGGAGAGGTGAAGGCACATACTTTCAAGTGAGAAGTTTTGAAAGTAAACATAGTTGTCCCTTAGAAGAGGTCCACCGGCATCACCGATAGGCTAGTGCGACCATAATCGATGAAATAATAGCCCTTAGACTCCAACAACACGATGGTTGTCTAATGAAACCTAAAGACATAATTACTGCTATGAAAACAATGTTTGGCATCCAAGTTATGTATGGTAAGGCTTATCAAGCCTTATATTATGCATTGGCATTGGCATATGGAGGTCATGAAGAAACATTCCAACTACTGCCATCTTTTGGTTATGTTCTAGAGTAACACAATCCTGGCATAATCACATATTTACAATGCACAGAGGACAATAAATTTTTGTATTTCTTCATGGCGTTAGAGGATTCAATTAGAGGTTTTCGGCTGTGTATGTGTTCTATAATTGCTGTTGATGGTACCTTTCTAAAAGGGAAATGTCGGGGTACAATGTTTGTTGCAACATCACAAGATGGCAACGAACAAGCATATCTAATAGCTTTTAGTTATGGGGATTCAGAAAACAATGCTTCTTGGGAGTCATTTTTGGATTGCTTGAAGGGTGCCCTTGGTCATATTGAAGATTTGGTTTTCATTTCCGATCGACATGCAAGCATAGAAGTCGAGATAACTAACGTCTTTCCATATGCAACCCATACCATATGTGCTTGGCACTTTTATGAAAACGTAAATAAACGTTTCCATAGAAAGGATGTAGCAAGGCTGATGTTTGCAGCAACAAAAAAAAAACCAAGAATTGCAATATAACCATATAATAGGCGAGTTACGTAACCTGCACCAGAATGCGTACGCTTATGTTGTCAATGCTGGGCAAGAAAAGTGGTCATGTGTCCAGAAAAGGTATAGGTTGATGACAACCAATGTTGCTGAGTGCTTGAACTCATGCATGAGATTTGCACGGAAATTGCCAATCTGACTTTGGCTGAGTTCATAAGGGATGTGCTACAATGTTGGTATTACAACTGTCATTAAGTTGCACTCTTCATGCGTCACCAACTAATTGATGCTGCACAAATGGTGATCTCAAAACATTTTCAGAAATGTAGTTTTATGACCGTATGTCATGTTGATTGGAACACATTCTTGGTTAAATTGAAAGGAGATCAGTGGACGGTGAACTTGTTACAAAAGACTTGCACATGTAAAAAATTCCAAATGGATTATCTACCATGTTCTCATGCATTTGCAACGGCTAGGTTGTAATAGCAAGAGTGTAATAATGTAATTGACAATCTTTTCATATTAATAAAGTGATTTTTAGTTTAACAAATCATATAGCATTTATAGTTTAATTATTATAATTGTCAAAAGTAAATAATTATAAGGTCAAGAAACTATGAGATATAAAGAATTGTTCGTACATCCGGATATGTATGAGGTAGACACAATTCTTTAGTTAGTCTTGAATAATGTTCACAACTTAAGATAAAGGTTGGGCACCTTTACCTTGTTAAAGTTGTAGATTCTTTTGCTAGCATTTGAGTGGGATCAAATGTGTTATGATGAGTCTAAAATCATCAAAGTGTCTTTAAGTAAAAGAATTTAGTGCACTAGGTGCATTGAATAGGATCATAATGAAATACTTTATCTAGAGCCATCAATAGATAAAAGTTTACATTATGAAGGCAATCAGAGAGTCTATCTTAATCTTGAGATAAATGATGGACTTATGGTTATTATTTGGGTTATCAATGGGTATGATTATATAACATAGTCTATCTTCGATAGTTTGGTGGTATTCATTTGTTAATCGATAGAGGATTTCATTTATAGATATGGACATAATGGCTCCATTTATTAAAATGAGAGTATAATATTATCATATGGATATTTTGAGGTATTGGATATTAAGTCTTAACGTTGAGTTTTCGATAGCGTCTATTGAAACATGGCTTCTGGACAAGTCAAAATATCCAAGTTCAAAATGTGGTCATATTAGTAAATATGGTAACTAGAAGAGCTATAGGCGGTCTATTAGCTCTTGGCGATTACTGATATTATTCACGAGGATACACTATCTCCAATAAGATTGTTTAGGGTATGAATGATAAACATTTACTTGTTCTATCTTTATTTAAGAGTGCAGTTTTAGCTCTTTAGTGGTATGAGCTAAAATTAATAGATCAAACCTAAGTGAATCATTTGTTGATTGTGATTGGGTTATATCTATTGAAACATAAATTTAGATAGCCCGCCAAGATCCCCAATCCACACGGACTTGCATGGATCACTTGATATATTATACCGGACTAATTTATGGGTCCATCTAGAATTGTATTTAATACATTAAGAATATAATTTGCACATTATTTATTTAATGAGCTGTTAAATTATATTAATATATTAATGAAAGGCATGTGGGCTTATTTCTTTTAGTAAGAACGGGTCTAGTTCACATGTAGGCTTTTTATTAAAGTCTAATGGATTTAATAAAATGAAAAAACAATATATGGCCTATGTTATATGTTTAGGCGGCAAGGTTAATATTATTAGCCTATTATATTATATTATTTTATTATTTAATTAAATAGAAATTAATTAATTAATTATTTATTCAATTAAGAATCAAAATCTTTTTCTGACTAGGAAATATGTTTCTTAGTATTATACTATTGATGGTAGTATAATAAATGTTAAAGACTATATTTAGTAAGTAGATAAATAAAATGAATTTATTTATCTAGTCAAATTAGGAAGTTTTTGATATTGTTACAAATACACTAAAGAGTTGGATTAGGGTTGAGAATTCAAAAGAATAATAGGAGTCATTGGTGGAAATACAAATCATTTTCAAGTAAGGATTTCTGCCAACCCTATTCTTTTTAGGGAAGGATTCGGCCACCATATATATACCCCATCATAGAATTTGGCCACCCCCTAATGGCTTAAGAGAGAATTTTATTTCTTGCTCAAGAAAAAGAAATCCAACTCTAGATATAAGTGTGTAATTCGGCCAAGAGAAAGAAAAATAGAAAAGTCGTTTTATTTCAATAGTGCACTAGAAGCTTTTACATCAAAAGACTTTGTGCACAACTTCGAATTAGGTTCACGCGATTTTCGATTAAAAGATTGATAATTTAAAAGTGACTGGAACGTTCTTTGTGATCTCTTGAAAGTTTTTGTGACTAACGAAAAAGAAAAAGTTTTTGTTATCCATCCTCAGGTACTCAATTCAAAGAAAAGGAGACCACGCTCCTAGGTGATTCACATTCGTGATTGGATTGGAAGTTCTCGCGGAATACCATCGACTCAACGTTAATCGGATCACGCGACAAATTTACGGTACTTTTGTTTATATGTTAATTTAATCAAGGGTTAAGGTTCATCCGTTAAAAGGGAAATTTTTTTTGTTATATACTAAACTTAATTTTCGCATTTCGCTGCATGTATAAACCGTTTTTCCCTACATAGGTAAGTTTTCATTCTGTGAAATATTTTTAATTTTCTCATATATTCCTATGGTTTTTAATTTTAACATGTTTTGCTCTTAATATTTCATGGAGCGAAACTTGGATTACACTTCCCTATGTGCAGACTACTACAAGAGGGAAACACTTGTGGATGCATATTTGGTGCCTATCATGCCGGTTGGGCATCCTAATACTTGGGAAGTTCCTGAAGATATAAGACATCATGTGGTATTAACTCCAAAATCCAAAAAGGACAAACAACAAGAAGCTGCTCCGGGATGCCCGTAAGAGCATCGATTTCATTCTGTATCAAAGAGGATTTCCACACAGAAGTGTATAAGATGTCAAGGAACTGGGCACAATAGTAGGCAGTGGACTAACCCTCCGGTGCTTCCAGATAGTAGTAGCCAATCTATCCCTGACCAATTTCGTCGCAAGTGTAGTGTGTGCCACCAAGTCGGGCATAACAAACAAACATGCCCTACCTTATAGACAGACATCCTAGGACCTAGTAATCCATAATGAGTAAAGAAATATTGTTTTCAAAAGGTACAAATGAAAACTGAGACTTTTATGTATGGTCCGAGACTTTTGTGTATATGTCCGAGACTTTTGTGCATGGTTCGAGACTTTTGTGTATATGTCCGAGATTTTTGTGCATGGTCCAAGACTTTTGTGTATAATAGTCCGAGGCTTTTGTGTATAGGTCCGAGACTTTTGTGCATATGTTCAAGACTTTTTTGTAAATGTCTGACTTTTGTTTAATAGTCTGAGACTTTTGTGTATGGTCAAAGACTTTAGTTAAAAATGTTCCTTGATTTTTTTATGAGTATGGTGGTCCGAGTGTTTAGGTAAATATGTTCCTTGATTTTTTTTTTTTTTTTTTATATATGTGTATGGTCCGAGAGTTTAGTTAAATATGGTCCAAGATTTTTTTTTTTATGTGTATGGTCTGAGACTAGTAAATTAATTTCTGAACTAATTTCTGATGCCTTTCGTTGAATAAAAAATATTACACTATAGTTAATAAAAAATATTACAAACAATGTTTGTTTCCACTCATAAAGGCAAAGCCTTGGAGTTAAAAAAGACTTCAACGTCCATCTTCAACCATACTACCTCCATATCTTTATCCTTCCACTCAAACTTCTTTCTTTTTCCTACTGTGTGCTCAATCAATAGCAACGTATAGAACTACAATTGTCCATATTAAACAAAAAAACACATCAAATGTGATCAAAAAGCAAATTCAACAAACTGATTGGAATGAAAGCAACAATGAGATTTTACTTATAACTTACCCCTTTGATTGTTGTGGCACTATAGCTTTCAGGATTATGGCCATATGTATGTGATCGGCTTCCACCTTACAGAGCAGTTGGTCATTGGTTTTGTTAGCATAAAATCCTGCCTGTGCCAATATCGATGATAAAAACCACCGTAAGCAAGCCACCTATTTGTTCTTATGTTGAAATGGAACCTCCTGCATAAATGGATCGTAAAGGTGGATCTCTTGGCTAACGAGATCAATACTGGCCATAATCCAATGGCACCCTCTGACGTTGCACGACACCAAAAGCTACAATGCAATATAAAGTCATGTAAGATTTGTTTCCAATACACTTACTGTGTCAACCTTGTGCCATGGACGACATCCAGGTGATCTGAGTCCGTTGGTCCAAACAAGAGGGCCCTCTTTGTCCCAAGTTCGAGTCAGCACATAAACTTTCTGTTCGCCTGGTGGTGTCTCGGCATCACCAAACATACTCACCCATTCGCGATACATGTGTGCATGTATAACAATTGACAATATAAACATCAGAGACGTTTGTAACAATATAATAATTACTAATATATGTAGGGAAAAAATAAACAAATAAAAGTGTTACACGCAGCGGAAGCGATACTAAAGACGATTTAGTGACTTTTAAAATTTTTCCTTTATGAACCTTAAACCCTTTTAATCAATAAACATGCATATATATCAACAAAAGTAAATTACCTCTTGTCACGTGATCCGATTGACTTACGTCGATGGTAATCCGCAAGACCTTCAATCCGAGCACGAACGTGGATCACCTAGGAGCGTGGTCTCCCTTTCCTTTGAATTGCAAACCTGTGAATGGACCAAACAAATACTTTATTTATTTATTTTTTTTGTTAGTCACAAAACAATCAAAAGAATGTCAAAATTATTCCGGTCACTTTTGAGTTCACAATCTTATGATCGAAACTCGCGTGAACCTAGATCGATATCGTATACACAAGCTTATTGATGTTTAAGCAATTGTATACTATCAAAGAATAATTTTTCACTCCTTTTTGTCTCTCTAGAATAAAAACTCTCTTAGAATTAAGAAGAAGAAGAAAGAAAATAAAAACTCAAGCACCAATTAATTGATGTGGCCGAACCTTATAAGAACATATATATAGGTTGGCCGAATTTTTCTTCTTTTTTCTTTAGGGTTGCCGAATTCTATGTAGTATCTAATTAGGGTTGGCCGAATTTCATCATGTCACTTATATAGGGTTACTAAAATTCAACCCTAATTCTTTTTAACTTTATAGACTTCAAACCCTAATCCAACTCTTTTATTTTTATTCTTTTATTTGACTAAATAAAAAAAAGACTCCTTATTTGATTAAATAAATAATACTAATTTATTTATTTACTTATCAAACAAGTCTTTTACTTTTAGGAAAGATTTGTTTCTTTAATTAAACAATTAATCAATAAATCAATTAATTCTTATTTAATTAAAACAAATGAAACAAAATAATATTTTTAGGTCAAAACCTTAACCTAGCCGCCCCACTTATATATAAGATGGGCCTAATATTATTTTCCTATTTCATTTAATCCATTGGACTTTAAATAAAAAAGCCCACATGTGAACCAGACCCATTCTTACTAAAAGAAACAAGCCCACATGTCTTTTATTAATATATTAATATAATTGAGCATCCCATTACTTAAATAATGTGCAAATTATATTCTTAATATATTAAATGCAATTCTAGATGGACCTTTAAATTGGTCCGGTAGAATATATCAAGTGATCCATGCAAGTCCGTGTGGATTGGGGATCTTGGCGGGCCATCTAAATTTAAGCTTCAATAGACATAACCTAATCACAATCAACAAATGATTCACTTAGGTCCGATCCATTAATTTTAACTCATTCCACTAAAGAGCTAAAACTGAACTCTTAAATAAAGATAGAAAAGGAAGATGCTCCTCATTCATACCCTAGACAATCATATTGGAGATAGTGTATCCTCGTGATTAATATCAGTAATCGCCAAGAGTTCATAGACCGCCTATAACTCTCCAAGTTACCATATTTACTCATATGACCACGTTTTGAACTTGGATATTTTGACTTGTCCAGAAGCCATGTTTTCAATAGACACTATTGAAAACTCAACGTTGAGATTTAATATCCAATTACCTCAAAACATCCATATGATGATATTATACTCTCATTTAATTAAATGGAGCCACGATGTCCATATCTATAAATGAAGTCCTCTATCGATTAACAAATGAATATCACCAAACTATCGAGGATAGACTATGCGATATAATCGTACTCATTGATAACTCAAATGATATCACTTGCAACCATAAGTCCATCATTTATCTCAGGATTAAGATAGACTCTCCAATTGTCCTGATAATGAAAAGACTATTATCTATTGACGGTTCTAGATAAAGCTTTTCATTGTGATCCAGTTCAATGCACCCAGTGCACTAGATCCTTTTGCTCGAAGACACTCCGATGATTTTAGACTCATCATATCTCATTTGATCCCACTCAAATGCTAGCAAAAGAATTCTACAACTTTAACAAGATAAAGGTGCCCAACCTTTAACTTAAGTTGTGAACAATATTCAAGACTAACTAAAGAATTGTGTCTACCACATACATATCCAGATGTACGAACAATTATTCTTTTCCCATAGTCTTTAGACCTTATGATTATTTACTTTGACAATTATAATACAAACTATAAATGCTATACGATTTGTTAAACCAGAAATCACTTTATTAATATGAAAAAGATTGTTAATTACAACATTACACTCTTGCTATTGAGCATAATCCTAACAATATAAACATATGAGACCTTTGTAACTGTATAACAATTAATAAAGAACTTACATAAAATTGTGTATCAATGATCTCTATGCTTTGATTGTAGACCTGAGGAAATGCACGCTGGCGCTGCTGCATGATCTGTAAATATGTGTCCATATGCTAACAAAAGGAACAAAAACTAACGTTAAAATAATGTGCAAATTATATTCTTAATATATTAAATGCAATTCTAGATGGACCCTTAAATTGGTCCGGTAGAATATATCAAGTGATCCATGCAAGTCCGTGTGGATTGGGGATCTTGGTGGGCCATCTAAATTTAAGCTTCAATAGACATAACCTAATCACAATCAACAAATGATTCACTTAGGTATGATCCATTAATTTTAACTCATTCCACTAAAGAGCTAAAACTGAACTCTTAAATAAAGATAGAAAAGGAAGATGCTTCTCATTCATACCCTAGACAATCATATTGGAGATAGTGTATCCTCGTGATTAATATCAGTAATCGCCAAGAGTTCATAGACCGCCTATAACTCTCCAAGTTACCATATTTACTCATATGACCACGTTTTGAACTTGGATATTTTGACTTGTCCAGAAGCCATGTTTTCAATAGACACTATCGAAAACTCAACGTTGAGATTTAATATCCAATTACCTCAAAACATCCATATGATGATATTATACTCTCATTTAATTAAATGGAGCCACGATGTCCATATCTATAAATGAAGTCCTCTATCGATTAACAAATGAATATCACCAAACTATCGAGGATAGACTATGCGATATAATCGTACTCATTGATAACTCAAATGATATCACTTGCAACCATAAGTCCATCATTTATCTCAGGATTAAGATAGACTCTCCGATTGTCCTGATAATGAAAAGACTTTTATCTACTGACGGTTATAGATAAAGTATTTCATTGTGATCCAGTTCAATGCACCCAGTGCACTAGATCCTTTTGCTCGAAGACACTCCGATGATTTTAGACTCATCATATCTCATTTGATCCCACTCAAATGCTAGCAAAAGAATTCTACAACTTTAACAAGATAAAGGTGCCCAACCTTTAACTTAAGTTGTGAACATTATTCAAGACTAACTAAAGAATTGTGTTTACCACATACATATCCAGATGTACGAACAATTATTCTTTTCCCATAGTCTTTAGACCTTATGATTATTTACTTTGACAATTATAATATTAAACTATAAATGCTATACGATTTGTTAAACCAGAAATCACTTTATTAATATGAAAAAGATTGTCAATTACAACATTACACTATTGCTATTGAGCATAATCCTAACAATCTCCCACTTGCGCTATAGCAAATGTGTCATATCTCTCAAGCCCATGTTCTCTAGATGCCCATCGAAACTCTTCTGAGGTAGAGCCTTTGTGAAGGGATCCGCTAGATTTTCTGCTGACGCGATTTTGGTAATCGTCACGTCACCTCTTTGAACAATCTCTCTTAAAAGATGATACTTTCTTCCAATGTGTTTACCTCTCTTGTGACTTCTTGGTTCTTTCGAATTAGCCACTGCTCCACTTTTGTCACAGTAGATAGTTATCTGCTTATTTGCACTAGGAACCACTTCCAAGTCAATTAAGAATTGGCGGAGCCAAACAGCCTCTTTGGCAGCCTCGCATGCAGCAACATACTCAGCTTCCATGGTGGAATCAGCAATACAAGATTGCTTGATACTCCTCCATATAACTGCTCTCCAATAGTAAACACAGCCCCTGATGTGGATTTTCTGGAGTCAGAATCTGATTGGAAATCAGAATCTGTATACCCATCGGGGACCAAATCCCCTCCAAAGTATACAAGCATATTATCTTTCGTTCTCTTGAGATACTTGAAAATATGCTTGACTGCCGTCCAGTGATCAGGACCAGGTTTCGATTGAAACCTACTAACTATGCCAACAGCAAAACAAATATCTGGTCTAGTACAGAGCATTGCATACATGAGACTTCCAACTGCCGAGGCATATGGAACTCTACTCATGAATTGCTCTTCATGCTCATTCTTAGGAACTTGTTCCTTAGAAAGCTTGATTCCATGTCTGAAAGGTAACATACCTTTCTTGGAATCATGCATGGAAAACCTAGACAAGATCTTGTCTATGTATGAAGCTTGGGATAATGCAATCGTTCTATTCTTTCTATCCCTTATTACTTGGATACCTAGAATAAAACTTGCTTCTCCTAAGTCCTTCATATCAAATTGTTTTGCTAACCATTCTTTTACTGATGTCAATACACCTACATCGTTTCCAATGAGTAGTATATCATCAACATAAAGAATCAGGAAAACCAACTTGTCGCCTTTAATCCTTTTGTATACACAAGGTTCGTTAGGATTCTGAATAAATCCAAAACCTTTGACAGCTTGATCAAACCTTATGTTCCAGGATCTGGATGCTTGCTTTAATCCATATATGGATTTCTGCAACTTGCATACCTTATCCACTTGGCCCTTTTCAATGAATCCCTCTGGTTGCATCATGTAGATGCTTTCGTCAAGACTTCCATTTAGGAAAGCTGTCTTGACGTCCATTTGCCAAATCTCTAGATCTAAAGATGCTGCAATGGATAAGAGTATCATAATGGATTTAAGCATGGCCACAGGAGATAAGGTTTCCTCGTAATCGATACCTTCTTTCTGTGTATACCCTTTAGCTACCAATCTAGCTATAAAGGTTTCCACCTTTCCATCCATACCTCTTTTCCTCTTGTATACCCACTTGCACCTAATGGGTTTTATCCCTTTAGGCAAGTCTACAAGGGACCAGACTATGTTATCGAACATAGATTCAATCTCGGATTGCATTGCCTTTTGCCAATGGCGACTATCAACATCCTCCATAGCTTCTTTGTACGTATACGGATCATCGTCGTCCGGGAGATTCTCCACTGATTCTCCCAGACCGATGTATCTTTCGGGTTGTGTTCTAACCCTCCCACTACGACGAGGAATGGTAGGTTGTTGATCTTGTGTTGGATCGGAACTTACAATTGGGTTAGGTTGTGTAACCTCTCGTGGAATTGTATCTCCTGACATCTCATTCAGGATAATTCTACTTCTAGGCACAAAATCATTCATATAGTCCTTTTCCAGAAATTTAGCATTTGTCGAAACAAATACTTTAAGGTCTGAAGAACTATAGAAATAATATCCTTTAGTTTCTTTTGGATACCCTACAAATATACATGTTTCTGAACGGGACTCCATCTTTTCTGTCTTTCCTTTTAACACATGCGTAGGACAACCAAATATCCTTAAGTGTTGTAAACTAGGCTTGCGCCCAGTCCACAACTCATGCGGTGTTTTAGGAACAGACTTAGATGGTACATCGTTTAGAATGTATATAGCAGTTTGTAAAGCATATCCCCAAAAAGAAATAGGAAGTGTTGAATAACTCAACATAGACCTAACCATTTCCAAAAGAGTTCTATTTCTCCTTTCTGCTACCCCATTCTGTTGAGGTGTACCTGGTGCAGAAAACTGAGAAACTATCCCATTATCAATAAGATATTGCTGAAACTCACCAGATAGATATTCTCCACCACGATCAGATCTCAAGATTTTTATGTGTTTCTCAAGCTGATTTTCCACTTCAGCTTTGAATGCTTTGATCATGTCAAAAGCATCCGACTTATGCCATATGAGATACACATAACCAAATCTCGAGTAATCATCTGTGAAGGTGATGAAGTACTCATATCCACCTCTAGCTTGAATGCTCATAGGTCCACATACATCAGTGTGTATCAATCCTAAACATTCAGTGGCTCTTGCACCTTTGGCAGAGAACGTCCTTTTAGTCATTTTACCTTCCAAACAAGATTCACAAGTTGGTAGATCATCAACCCTTAAGTCACTCAAAGGTCCGTCACATACCAATCTTTTAATCCTATTAAGGTTAATATGACCTAAGCGTAAATGCCAAAGGTAGGTTTCATCTTTTGATAATTTTACTCTTTTATGATTAGGTTCCGTTATTTCTGTGTCTAACGAGTGAGAGATATTTCTATGCAAAAAGTATAGACCGTTTTCCAATGTACCTTGGTAAATAATTTTGTCATTCTTACTAATAATAAAAGCTTTATTAAAAGTAACCGAATATCCAAATTTATTCAAACAAGAAACTGAAATTAAATTCCTCTTGAATTGAGGTACATAATAAACATCTATCAAATCTAAATGCCTTCTAGAATCAAAATAAACTCTAATATCTCCCACTGCACTTGCAGACACTAATGTTCCGTTGCCCAAGCGCAAATTGATTTCATTCTTTCTCAGCTTTCTCCTTTCGTGGAACCCCTACAAGGAATAACAAACATGACTAGTGGCTCCTGCGTCTATGATCCAAGAATCTGTAGAATCAGCCAAAAAACATGTTTCAAGATAATCCACATTACCTTCTTCCTTCTTATTCTGGGACTTTGGGCAATTTCTCTTCCAATGTCCCTTTTCACCACAAAGGAAGCATTTCCCTTTGATCTTGGTTACTTTCTTAGTCTCCTTCTTGATAGGCCCAAGTTGCTTTTTCTTCTGTTGTTTCTTGACCTTTTGATGGGCCTTAACAGTAGCAACTTTACCAACCATATGAATCTCTTGACCTTTGCCTTTCACAAGGATCTTTTCAGCACTTTGAACATCTTGCATCAGGCCTTGTAAGGTGTATTCCTTTTTGTTCAAAATGTAGTCCAATTTGAACTGATCAAAGGAATCTGACAATGAATTGACAACCATATCAATCTTTGTCTCACCATCTATCTCAGTGCCATGCAGTTCAGCAATGTTGAGATGTGCTATGACTTTCATCATGTGATCCTTCACAGCCTGTCCAGGTTTCATCTTAAGATTCATAAAAGCAGTCACTGCCTTTCTCTTAGTCGTCCTGGACTTCATAGCAAACATCTTCTCTAGAGACATCATTATATCAGCAGCGGACTCCATTCCTTCATGCTGCTGTTGCAACACGTCGGAGATAGTGGCCATAATATAACATTTTGCCATATCATCTGAAGTCTTCCACTGCTCATACTCATCTCTACATATTATGCTAGATTCATTATTAGGAGCAGGTGGTTTAGGAGTAGTTAGAACAAATTTATGTTTTTCACTTTGCAGCAACAACCCAATTTTCCTTTTCCTTGTGACATAATTATCTCCAGTTAAAGTGTTGTCTTTCAGGATGTTTATAAGTGATGGGGTCATGATTTCTAAATAAAACAAAACATATATAAGTAAATAATCATGATAAAGCACTTTTAAATATTTATCTTGAATTAAATAAATAACTCAATCATAAAATTCAACGGTGATCTAACACCCATAAATGTTACGCCTCCTTTGGGAGTTCGCACCATTTACTAGTTAGACTAGGTCCCACCTAATTGTTAACATAACAACCATCGTTTTCAATTTTAACCTTGCAATTTTATTGACAAGAACTCTTGGGAGGATATCAATAAAATTACAATTGTTTAGGAATACAAGTTCTTCAAGTGGCCCATCAACCATATGCTTATCCTTCGGCCCAACCCATGGATGTGCACAACTCAAACCCCACTAAGGGGCTGCCGTGCGTAGCCCATGAAGACTCCAGGGCTGCCGTGCGCAGCCCACCAAGCTTGGGCTTGCCATGCGCAGCCCAATCCACTCCTAGGGTGCGCACGGTGCTTGTTCTCGGTTCCGGTTGCTTCATTTTTCATCATGTCTTCGATTCTTCAAGACCTAAATATATTATGGCAGTATTTAAACAAATAAAATACTGCAGTTTTTTTTTTTTTTTTTTAATCAATGCAGTACCTTTTTACATACAAAAAAACTGCACATAATAAAAATTAAAAAAACTGTAGTAGTATAAAAAAAATACTGCACCTATATAAAAAAAAAAATAAAACCTAGCAATCTACCAAGAAGGAATTATGGCGATGATAGACCACCCTTCTTGTTACAATTCCATAACAAAATTTACATTGAAAATCTAGGACCAAAATCGAGCAATAACAATCCACACAAACATATATAAATCCATACATCCACATGTAATTATATATTTGAATACCTAGAGTGCCATCTCTTTCTAAACATGCATAATCACAATAAAAAGAAATAGATCCACGTATATATACGTTAATTAATTAAAAGGGTTCAACCTAGGCTCTGATACCAATTGTTGGGAAAAATACCAAAGAAGTACACGCAGCGAAAGCGATACTAAAAATTAGATTTAGTGACTTTTAAAAAATTTTCCTTTATGAACCTTAAACCCTTTAATTAATTAAACATACATATACAATAACAAAAAGTAGAATACCTTTTGTCGCGTGATCCGATTGACTTACGTCGATGGTAATCCGCAAGATCTTCAATCCTAGCACGAACGTGGATCACCTAGGAGCGTGGTCTCCCTTTTCTTTGAATTGCAAACCTGTGAATGGACAAACAAACTTTTCTTTTCTTTGTTAGTCACAAAAACAATCAAAAGAATGACTAAGATTATTCCGGTCACTTTTGAGTTCTCAATCTAATGATCGAAACTCGCGTGAACCTAGATCGATATCGTATACACAAGCTTATTGATGAATAAGCAAATAGTATACTATCAAAGAATAATCTAACACTCCTTTTTGTTTTAGTAGAATAAAAAGCTTTCTATGAATTGAGAAGAAGAAGAAATTTGTATCATGAACCCATATCATCGTGGCCGAATTCTATACTTGTCAATATATAGGTGGCCTAAGTTTGCTTCTTCTTTTCTTTTATTATTAGGGTTGCCGAAATCCTAACCTAGAAATAACTAGGGTTGCCGAAATCACATGCCCACCATAGGCTTATGTTGCACCCTAATTTCCATCTAGTTTTTAAGACATCAAACCCTAATCCAACTCATAGATCTTTTATTATTTTATTTTGACTAAATAAAAAAAGACTTCTTAATTGATTAAATAAATAAAACTAATTATTTATTTCCTTATCAAACAAGTCTTTTAATTTTACTTTTAGGAAATATATTTCCTGATTAGAAAAGATTTGTTTCTTTAATTAAACAATTAATTAATAAATTAATTAATTCTTATTTAATTAAAACAATGAAACAAAATAATATATTAGGTTAAACTAACCCTTGCCGCCCCACTTAGAGTAAATGGGCCAAAATATTATTTTCTTATTTCATTTAATCCATTGGACTTTAAATAAAAAGCCCACATGTGAACCAGACCCATTCTTACTAAAAGAAACAAGTCCACATGTCTTTCATTAATATATTAATATAATTGAGCAGCCCATTACTTAAATAATGTGCAAATTATATTCTTAATATATTAAATGCAATTCTAGATGGACCCTTAAATTGGTCCGGTAGAATATATCAAGTGATCCATGCAAGTCCGTGTGGATTGGGGATCTTGGCGGGCCATCTAGATTTAAGCTTCAATAGACATAACCTAATCACAATCAACAAATGATTCACTTAGGTCCGATCCATTAATTTTAACTCATTCCACTAAAGAGCTAAAACTGAACTCTTAAATAAAGATAGAAAAGGAAGATGCTCCTCATTCATACCCTAGACAATCATATTGGAGATAGTGTATCCTCGTGATTAATATCAGTAATCGCCAAGAGTTCATAGACCGCCTATAACTCTCCAAGTTACCATATTTACTCATATGACCACGTTTTGAACTTGGATATTTTGACTTGTCCATAAGCCATGTTTTCAATAGACACTATCGAAAACTCAACGTTGAGATTTAATATCCAATTACCTCAAAACATCCATATGATGATATTATACTCTCATTTAATTAAATGGAGCCACGATGTCCATATCTATAAATGAAGTCCTCTATCGATTAACAAATGAATATCACCAAACTATCGAGGATAGACTATGCGATATAATCGTACTCATTGATAACTCAAATGATATCACTTGCAACCATAAGTCCATCATTTATCTCAGGATTAAGATAGACTCTCCGATTGTCCTGATAATGAAAAGACTTTTATCTACTAACGGTTATAGATAAAGTATTTCATTGTGATCCAGTTCAATGCACCCAGTGCACTAGATCCTTTTGCTCGAAGACACTTCGATGATTTTAGACTCATCATATCTCATTTGATCCCACTCAAATGCTAGCAAAAGAATTCTACAACTTTAACAAGATAAAGGTGCCCAACCTTTAACTTAAGTTGTGAACATTATTCAAGACTAACTAAAGAATTGTGTTTACCACATACATATCCAGATGTACGAACAATTCTTTTTTTCTAATAGTCTTTAGACCTTATGATTATTTACTTTGACAATTATAATATTAAACTATAAATGCTATACGATTTGTTAAACCAGAAATCACTTTATTAATATGAAAAAGATTGTCAATTACAACATTACACTCTTGCTATTGAGCATAATCCTAACAGTTCTTCCTAATTACATGAAAAGTTTGGCGTAAATCTTCTGGCTGTTGCCTGGCCTCCAAAGATTTTGTAATCATGTCGTCTATGTATACCTCCATTGATCTTCTTATCTACTGCTTGAACAATTTATTCACCTTACGCTGGTATGTAGCACCTGCATTTTTAAATCCGAATGGCATTACCTTATAGTAGTAGAGGCTTTGCCCTGTGATGAAGCTGGTCTTGTTTTGATCTGAGGGATGCATCATGATCTGATTGTATCCTGATAAGGCATCCATGAAGCTTAGAAGTTTGTTTCCCGCGGTAGAGTCGATGAGTTGGTCGATCTTAGGCAACGGGAAGCTATCTTTAGGACCAAGATCTGGATAAATCCAGGTCGGAGGGGTACACGTAGTTCGATACCAACAAGAATTCTGTCAAACCAAACTAAAAAATCACATAAGAAAAGATTAATTGGTAGCATTTTATTGATAACAAGATGGATACATCTGATGAAATTAAGGCTACGGTCGTATACGGCGGTATTCAAGGTTTCTGTTAGGTGATGGAGATGGCATGCTCGTGTCTGTCGATAAGTAGAAAAAAAAAACTGCGAATGTAGGGTTTCGGGAGGCCAATTTTTTCCGTCCCTTTTCTGGTAAGTATAGTGTCGTATATATAGGTCCCATTGCTTGCCATGCACCCCCATAATTTCGGTCTAGGGTTTGGCGATCATAGGGCTTTCTTTACTTCTAGAAGACAACCTCGTAGGAGCTTTAATTATTCAAATCCAGTCATTCCTTTCGGAGAGGATTCTAATATAAATGGACTCCTTATTCGAATGGAATTCTTAAGTGGGGAGAAGGAATCTACCTTTTTATCGGGAGATGAATGACCGCGTCTCATTCCCCTAGCTTTGGAGCTTCAAGACCTGTTTGTCTGAACATATGGATATATAATTCTGTGAGTATTTCTTATGGTTATCTGGCGGGAGGATCCCAAGAGGTATTTGGGTTCATTTAGGTTCTCGTGTACCTCGCCCCTTTCTAGTTTGATGCTTTCTTGGTTAGGTGCTTGGTCAGCAGGGTATCTTGATATTGGTTATGCTTGCAGCGGGGTACCCGGTTGGATGTAGAAGCGGGGTACTTAGCTGGATGTAGAAGCAGGATACTTTAGCTGACGTTGTATCTGGATGTCCATCTGATGCAGCAGTAGGGTACCCTACTGAAATAGTAGTGGGGTATCCTGTCGATCTAGTAATGGGATACCCATCTGATGCAATAGCAGGGTACCCCTTTGGGCTCCGTGATAGGATTATGAGTAGAACTATGTGTTGGAACATTTTCAGGGTTATTGGGATCGTTGGGCTCTGCTGTCGTTAGTCCGTGGGAGGAGGCAGGTATCTAGATTTGATCCAGTATTCTTCTTTCTAGAAGTAAAAAAGTGTTTCTTCCTTTTATCCGGGTGGAAAATTCTTTTTTGGTTCTTTGCCATTTTTGGTGGTTAACAGTGGGAAACTAGAGATGTGAAGTAATTGTTCTCACACTCAACCAAGCTTGTGGAACATACTTCAACTACTTCAACTTCGCTATCTCTCTTAGTAGCGATCAACCAACTCCTCAATTCTGATCATGCTTCGAAGTCTTCAAAGTAATACTCTTCTTCTTTTTAGGAGGAGTAATCTTTTTCTCCTCTTTCACCATAGAGGTCATCTTTTTCTTCTCCTTCACTTTGGAGGTCAAACCCTCATCACTTAAGTTCATAGAATTTGAACTTTCTTCATGGAAGCTTCCACCACTTGTTCTCTCATGGTGATCATCATCCGAACTAGCTTCTTTGTTGTTGACTTTAAGTGATAGGTGTCTTGTGGTCGTCATTAGGTTATCATTATTTAAGGCGGGAGAGGCTATGTCATTCCTATCACATCTCTTGGATCCCGAAGATCTCTTTACTCTTACTACAAGAGTAAGCCTTTGATTTGCCTCTTCGACTTTTGGTCTTCAAGCTACCATAATCTGTGGAGATGTGCCTATAGCTGCCACAAACACAACATTGAAGCTTCATTTTCAAGGTACCTAAGATCTTGTCTTTTTCCTTCATGGTACCTTCATGGGTGACTCTAGAATCTCCCAAGCTTATCGAACATCTCGAGTTGTTCGGATGAGTTCGGCTTGAATCTCATCCACTACACAAGATAAGGCATGGATGCCCTTTGAATTAAATTCTACAGCCTTAAATTTGTCATTTGTCCACTTGAACTTGGGCTTAGGCACAGAAGCCCCATTCTCTAGTGTTTATGTGGGAGGTGAATATCCTTCTTCCACACACATCCACATATGCTCATCCATGAATGATAAAAAGAATTCCATTCTAACTTTCCAAGAGGAATAGTTATCCTTGGTGAGCAATGGTGGTTCAGAGATCAACGTACCCTTTAATCTCTTAAAGTCACACATAGTGTTTGAGTAAAATGGATGCAAATGAATGCAAATGTATGAATGCCAAAAATCATACAAAATGCACAACACACCAAAATGAGCAAAGGATCACCTAAGTATATCTAAGAACTCGCTCTGATACCAATTGAAACTAATAATGCACGGTGTGTTCTAATATTAATCTAGAGGTAGGGTGAATAGATTTTAACCCTTATTACCAAATTTTCACGTTTAGTCAATTTATGAAAATACCCCAACTAGTCAATACAATACAACAAGTGTAATGTGTATGGAATTTAAATAACACTTGATATTTACATGGAAACCCTCAATAGGGAAAAACCACGGGCTGGTAAGTATGCCGCACTCGAACCTCGAATCCACTAATTGTGATAACATTTACAACCTAATCCGCAGGCCTATTAAAGTGGACCTAGTCCAATTGCTCAATCCTCACAATCACTACTTGTAATGATGTTCACATCCTAGGTTGACCTCAACCATGCTCGGAATGTAACCCACCACTACTACCCGTAGGCCTATAATAGCAATCCTAGATCAAGACTTAATTCTTCAAAGAGATCATACACCCTAAGTGAATATGCAAAGATATCCAAATATGCAAATAGAGCTAGGGTACACTATATGCTTATCTAGGATGATAATATGGCAATTAACACAATCCTAGATATCAAAAGCTAAATGACATGTCATAAAGCTTAACTATGTAGAGGATAATCAATCCTAGATACAATAGTTATCAAAAACAATCTCAAATATTTCAATGAGATTAATTAGCTAGATTTATATATCAATCATGAAATCCTAGCTATCAAAAAACAATCTCAATCATGCAATGAGATTAATTAGCTAGATGGCATATAAACAATAAAACCTAGCTATCACAAAATAACCCAATCAACACATAATCTCAATCTTGTATGTAGAAATTACTCTAAGAACATACAAATAATAAATGAGATAAAATTGATAAGTAAAAACACTAATTATGTAAGATAATAGTGTTTAACATACTATACCATGTGTGTTGAAGAAGACCCATGCATTAGCATATACTAGATGATCCTAGATGATGCTTAGATTATGATTTATGCATATGGAAATGGTTTGGATAATCAAAGATGAGTTCTTGGGTGAATTTCTCTCTTTGAAAATCCTTTCAATCAAAAATATGGGTTTTTTGAGTCATTGGAAATGACCTAAAGAAATCACAATATATAGGTCTCAATTAGATGTAGAGATTTCTAACAACCTAATTGTCGACAAAACACCACATAAACATTCAAAGGCTTAACTAGATGATTAAAAGACAATCTATCAACCCAGTTATCAACAAATCACACAAGAATATTTATGACTTAGCTTTTAGGAAAAAATGACCTAATCAATTAAGCTATCAAAATACAAACCCAATCATGTTATCAGGACTCATAAATATATGCAATAAATAAAGTCTAGGTATTTAATCAAGCAATAAATACCTAATCTAGAGTAAGAAGAACATTAATTGACATTCAATGAAGTTCTAACTTACCTAGTCATGAAACAATGAAGACCTATGCTCAAATGATGTTGAATGATGCAAGATGGAGATGGGTTTTGGGTTTAGAGAGTTAAAGAAGCAAGTTTGGTGCTTTCTCTCTCAAGAATATGGAGTCTCTTTCTCTCGGGTTTGATTTTGTGGCTCTACCCTCAAAATGATGAGAAATATATGTATTTATAGTGCCCAAGTTAAACTATGTCGTTTTGGAAGAAATAGAAAAATTATGGGCATTTCCGTGGTACACGCGACAATGTAGAAGCTCAAGATTCGAGCGCTCAGAAACATGACCAAATGATATTAAAACCTTTCGTATGATATATCATTGGAAAGGTATGGATGTCTAGTTTCTAATAGTTTTATAGAATGACATTTTGATATCTGTAGAAAACGTTATGGTCAATTGAGTGACCAAAGGTTAGAAACGGATAACAACAGAGTTGCCCTGTTTTTTGGTCACTTTGGGGATTTTAAAACTAATCAAAACGATCATGAAATATTACAAATAATATACCGTTGGAAAGGTATGGGTGTCTAGATCGTGCAAAAATTTTCATAACTAATTTTAAAGCTTTGTATAAAAAGTTATGGTCACAAGACCATGCAAAGGTCAGTTTTGAAAATATTTGAAACATTGAAATCCAATCTTTTGAAACTAGACACCTTACTCCAATCAACCGCACCATAAATAACACTAATCCAAGAGAGGAATGAGATCTTCTCAAATGGTCAACCATCGCATTATGACATGCACACCGTCGTGCAAGCGCAGATATTTCCGATCACACAAACGAAAATGAATTACACCACACTTAAAGCTAACAAACATGAAGTGCAAGTGTGGGAATTGAATACATCCTAATGCCTATCATGTCATGGCATTATCATAGAACGAGATGCAATCAATTCAATATGCATGAATAAAATTCATGGCTTTGCATCTTAATGCCTAAACATGTCATGACATTTTAATAAACTAGATGCAATCAATTAAAACATGCAAGAAGAGATGTTCAAGAACATGCATGCACTCAAAAAAAGCACACAATATACAAGAATAAGATATATGCATGAGTTGTGTGTGTGTGCAACTAGATCTCTTCAAAGCAAGAAAGCACTAGAATATACCTCTGGTGCTTCTTCTCTTGAGGTCTTGAGCGGGCCTTGGTTTTGCAAAACACCAACCATCAAATACCTAAGCTACCCTTACATCAAGCCCCAATATGTGGTTTATCCACGAAATAAGCCAATCAATAAATGAGAATCCTTACATGTATTATAGTGAAGATGGAGATTCAGAGGATTGGACGGAATGAGTCATATTCAAGCATTCTCCCTTTCCCATGTATGATTACCGAGATGTGCAGATTGGTTGGTGTGGATATATCTAGGGATGATCTTAAACCCCCTACATCTGATATGGATTTGTCTACATGGCATTACTTGCTAAGCAAGCATGGATTTATGTTGCCCGAAGATCTGGAGATCTAGAGAGACCACCCGCTAGGAAGCGGAATAGAGCATGCAAATCAGAGGCCTACAGGAGTGCCGAGGCAGAGTTTGATAGAGTGATTCCAGATAAGGAGCGCTTTGAGGATGATAATGGGAAGGAGTCGGTGTAGTTACCACCATCATTTAGACATTGTTTTGACTATCACATTGCATCATATTTGGATTTGGATATTTCGAGCACTTTAGTTTTATTTCATAATCTTTATTGTTATTTCATTATCACATTCACTTTTGTCTTTATTTTGTATCTTTTTTTTTTTTAATTTATATATTTTTGCTCTTGTTTTGTTTTTGCTTAGAATAAAGGTGTGATTTGGATTTTTGTAGAGGATTTAGAATGAATGTGCTTAATTGATGATTTTTAATTGAATGGAATATTTATAATATGTGAATTATGATTGAATACTCTTTTTGGATGAGTTGTGCATATTAGGATAAGAGGGCATTTTGCCAAATTTTTGACATACATTGACTATTTTTGATCATATATGAGTTCTTTGCTTGGGATTTATTGGGTTGTCAAACACGACCTGAAAAAACGTATTTTGAGTTGTCAAATATTCACTCTTTAAACACACACTCAAACACTCTTTTAAGCATGTATATGTCTCATTTGCACTTAAATATTGCATGTCATAGAATATTATGGACTGCTTGTGGATGCTTAGATTTTCTTTTGGACAAACCTTTAGAAATGACTTTAGGCAATGCATGTGAAAAACCGTAAATTAGCCTAAATACTTCCATACCCTCTAATGTGTGTGCTCCCAAGCTTCTTTTGAAGCCAAAACACATCTTAAGCTTTTCATTTTTTGAACCACATCTAAATGAACCATATAGCCTATATAATTGATTTACCTTGACCAAATGATTTGTTAAGGCCTAGGATATGGATGTAAGCTCTTTTAAGAGAAAATGTTGATGCATGTACCTAGGCATGTAAATTTGTATAAAAGAGTATTGAAATGCAAAAGTGGATGAAAAGAAAAATAAAAGCAAAAGAAAAAAAAAAAACAAAAGATTGAAATAAAAGATATATGCAAAAGAAAAGAAAAGAAAAAGAAAGGCAAAGCCAATCAAAGAATAAAAAGAGAACTATGAATGAGACACAATTAGCCTAGATAAAGGGTTAAGAATTGAAATGCTACTCAATAAAAAGTTTGAGTAGAAAGTATACAATTTAAGTAATATTGTAAGCAATGGGCGCTTAGGGTGTGAACAAATGTGTGAAAGCAAGTGGAACTCATAATTAGAATGTATGCCTTTAATGTAATCATTGGGTTCGTTGTTATCTATTGCCTATGTATTTGACTCACCATTCACCTAAGGCCCCATTACAACCATAAAAAGACCTTCATGATCTTTAGGGATGTCTACTTTGTGAATTTTGGTTGACGTATGTTCTTTCTAATTCATGATTTGCAATTCCATTCATGAGACTTACTTTTTAGAAATTGCGTTTTAAATGTTATCATGTGCAATCAATTAGATATCCATGACATGAATTCATATTGCATATGATTTTGAGTGAAACCTAAGAATCTTAGAGAAGAAAAGAGAGAATCTGGTGAGGATTAGTTATCGAGGCGAATTACATTCTAAACCAAAATGCACCTTTACTTTGAAGCTTAAGCATTTTGAATGTAAGGTCGCATTGCGTACAATCATATCTAGAGTGGCATGCTCTTAATCTTTACTTAACATTCGCTTACATGTATAAGTCCTCACTAGTGCATCATTGTTTTAATCTTTTCATTTTAGTTTCACATATTAATCATGAGAAGTAAAACCTTGCTCGGATGAGTTACTGCTTTATTGAAAATCTTTGAAATGTCTTGATGTTTGTCTTTGGGGTTTATTTGTGATTGTTTTGCTCGAGGAGATTAGCAAAAGATAGGTTTAGGGGTATTTGATCAAGCCAAAATTGGTATGATTTTGGCCCTCATCCCCGTCTCTTTGTGCTTGATTCTTGGGTGTTTCTCTGTATTTAATGTTGTTAGATCAAGTGTTTCAGGTCTATTTAGGCCTCAAGGGCATTTGTGAAGAAGGTGAGGAGTTTGGTGCAAAAAAGAGCACAAATTGGCAAAACAGGGCATTGTCACCCTTTTGATGAAGATATTGTTGCTATGGCGATAGGGAGATGCAATTCAAAGCAGAGCATTGCCACAAGAGTCACCACAATTGTCGCCATGGCGATAGAAAGTTATTTCTAAGAAGAAATCAATCAGGTATTGTCGCAGTGAGATGTCGCCATGTCGACATTAAAGGATAAATGGTGACAATGCTTATTTTCTTCATTGTCACTATTTTCACCATGGCGAAAAATATGAGAATAATGGCGACAGGTGAATCTCAGATTGTGTAACCGTTTGCCGCCATAGTGTCGTCATGGCTACACAAATGGTGACATCCTGCCACATCAGATTTTCAAGTGGTTATCAGTACAATTCCAGGGACCACTATAAATATTCCTCTCTTCCAACTTGAAAGAAACCCAAGCATTTTGAAGAACACAAAAAATTTCATAGAATTAGATTTATTTTTTCTTTCATACTTCACTTTTTCAACTTCCTCCATTCTCTAAACTTGTACTACCTTTTCCCAAAACCTCAACACCAATGTCTTGATTACTTCACCCAACCATTCCTCTTTTTCCATTCTCTCCATTTCAATACCTTTGTCACTCACCATTAGACACCCACCTATCTAGACACATCCTCTTCTACCACTCTTGGCATTAGGAGCATTAAGGGAAAGGGAGGAGCAAGCACTAAAGAAGAAGGCCCAAGGGTGATTTCCTTAACTATTACTTTCTATTCATTTGATTGTAACAATGTGTAAGTAAACCCCTAATCTAGGGGATAGATGTGAGGAACATGTGATTATGGGGTTTTTTCTTAAGCTATTTGTAATTAAATCTCTACTCGTTTTCTATTCACTTTATATTTAGATCCTATGCATTATGTGATTTACACTGTATATCACTAGTAGATCATATTATCGTGTGGGATAAATTGTTGTGAAACCAATCTTGCATTGGAAACAAATTTAGGTGTGTTCAATATTAATCTAGAGGGAGGGGGGGGGGGGAGGAGGGATGAATAGATTTTAACTATTTTTACCCAATTTTCGTGTATGGTCATGATTATAAAAATACCCCTAACTAGTTAAAATAGTATTGCAAGTGTAATATGGTGCGTAATTTAAATAACACTTGATATATACGTGGAAACTCAACCACTGGGAAAAACCATGGGTTGTTAAGTGCGCCACACTGGAACCTTGAAACCACTAATTGAAATGAAGTTTACAACCTATGTTGATCTCGTCAAACACTACGGTCAATAACCCCTCACTCCTACCCGTGGGCCTTTAAAAGTGGTCATAGTCCAATTTGCTTGTGGCCTAAGCAATCTTAGCCACAAGTCTTACTTCTCAATGAAGAGACAAATGAACTATGTGAATATATGATGATATTCAAACAACAAACAAGGCTAGGGAACTTTAGATGCTTATTTAGGATGATAAGATGACAATATATGCAATCCTATTTATCAATAGGTAAATGACATATCATAAAGCTTAGCTAATCAAGATTAAGCAAAACCTAGATAACTATCACAATACAACACTCAATCAATACATCACAAATAATCTCTATCTTGTATTTAGCATATGATTAAAAAACATACAAGTAATTAAAGAGATGTCTTAATACGAAAAACACTAAAATTAGATGAAATTAGTGAAGACCATACCAAGGAAGATGTGATGATGCATAACCATGCATGAATGCATCCTATGTAGGCATGGATGATGCAATATGAACTTTGATGCAAAGATGATTAGCTTTGAGTGATTAAAGATGAGTTCTTGTGTATTTTTCTCTTTGAAATATTTTCTAAGGAAAAATTTGATTTTTAAGTCATTAAAAAACAACCTAATAACATAGAGGCATATATATATGGAGTCAAAATGAAGTGTGGTTGTTTTGATAAGTTTCCCTAAAATTTTCCTTGACCGTTTTACACCGCTCTACGCAGGGCAGTTGTAAGGCAGTTCACCTGGGAAATGAAGAACAAGTTCTTCATGACTGCTCTACACCAAAGAGCAGAAATCAGGCGAACAAATGGCCATTGCTCTCGGGATTTTGAGCGCCGCCCTACACTCGCTCTACGTAGGGCGGTTTATAGGCGATAAAAAAACAACCAATGGCATCGCTTTACGTAGAGCGGTCGTAGAGAGGTCAAGAGAAAATTTGTTCAAACCGCCTTACAAGTAAGGCGCCTGAAAGGCGGTTGTACAACACCCCTTACAAGCATGATGCATCCTAAGCCTAAACATGACATGGCATTGAACACACAAGATGCAATCAAATTAAACATGCAAGAAGAGAGGTTAATGAACATTAATGCACATATAATAAAGATACAAACATACAATAATAAGAATTATGCAAGTGTTGTGAGTGTGTGCAACTACATCTCTTCAAAGCAAGTAAGCACTTAGATATTTACCTTTGGAGTGCTTGTCACCTTGAGGACTTGAAAGGGTCTTTGAGCATGATCCTCAATAACCTAGACTACCCTCACAATTCAAACCCCAATATGTGGTTTGTCCACGAAATAAGCCAATCAATAAATGAGAATCCTTACATGATTGACACCCTTGATTGGTTAAGGAACTTAGTGAATATTATAGATTAGTGGTGGGTATATCAACCACACTAATCTAAACCTTGATTTGTAACCAACCAATCCCATCTTGACTCCTTCTCCTTAATCGGTTAGGCATTAAGGTGGGAAGATGTTTAGTGTTCATAGTAATGACCTAAACACACCCTAGAAAACACATGGTTAGCATATTAGATATTGGTCATTATTGAGACTTTGAAAGCATTACCCATACCCACTTGTAGCTCCATCAGTTCCCTAGTATCTATCTTATTTGTTTACATCATCTCTCTTATTAAGATTGTTGAGTCTTCTCTTTGTCCTATCATTTTTTTTTATGTTTAATTTATTTGCAAATATGGTGGTTTATGAAACCACTCAACTATCCACTTTCAATGATTTATTATATTGCATTTTAGATTAGTCAATCAATCTAACATATTACACCATCTCTCTGTGGAATGAATCTTGCTTACCACTTGCTAAGAATTAACATCTTAAAGGATTTTTAAGTGTCTAAAACATGGTTTTCGAAAGAACATAAAAACATATTTTATTGAGTATTAACGACGGCTCATCACTATCACTATATTGTCCCTATGTCTGCCTTTGCCTTGTCGAGGCATCACCACTGGAGTCTCATAATGAAACGGCTCATTCGTATGCATATTAGTCGATGTCCCCTGAAATGTTTGTATCATACAGACCAACTCCTTGTGTTTCTCCTCTTTGACCTTGTCATTCTCCTTTCTTTCTAAGTCGCTCTTGCAAACCTCCTCCCGTAATACATCTACTACACTGATAAGTTTGAAAAACCGATGTTCTAACTGGTTTGGTACTGCCTGAAGGAGGAAATCATCACAATTTAGATTTATAATTCAAATTCTTATCTCAAATTGACCTCTTGCAATAACAATTTATATACCTCTTTTACAGGAGATCGTCGCTTTGCATAGTGACCTACATTCTAAGTAAAGGACACGAATCTGAAACGGGTACGCCGCCTGCCAGGTGTAGCTCCAGCTGCAGTAGGGACACTACTCGGTGTAGTACGGACACCTGCATCTGCAACAAGGACACTACTCGGGCCAGTAGAGACATATGTAACTGTAACAGGGACACTACTCGGTCCAGCATCATCAATTCTCTACTGTTGGGATGCATGAGAACTAGACCTAGTCTGTCTGACTGTGTCTGCCTCTCTCAAATCCGCATCATGTTCAGTAGAAGGTGACAGATCTCCCGCGCTCAGCATAGTTGCCATCAAAGCCTTATCAGGGTACATATTGCCTACCTCGTCAATCCCTTGGTTGTACCATAAGCCCCTCTCCACTTCTATCGGGATCAACTCTAGCTCCACAAACAACTGGAATTTTATCATAAAAACATCTGTGACATAAGAAACTTGGATTGACAATTAAATTTAGACATGTACTAGTTAGATAATTACCTTTGCGGTGAAAATCTTATCCAGTTTATCCCCCTTGGTTGGTTGGTCAACTCCCACTTCACAATGGGTGGGAAGGGTTGTTCAACTTGCCTTCGAGTCACAAATCACATGGCAAGGGTTGGAATAACTTCATAGGAAAAAACCTACAACACAACAAACAGAAATATTATTGGTAGTTGGAAAACATAATAACTCGATAATTAATTTACTTATGGTAATTATGATTCCAAAGGCTCACCAATAGCGCGTATCCCAACCCGTAAATATTGTATCTCTTCGGCCGATTGACAATTGCCTTTTTAAACCCATAAATAGTGTATTTGTACACATGCGAGCCCCACGGGAATGCATTGAATGCATCCAAGTCATCAACAAGGCGCAATTGCCATATTGGGATGGAATTCCTCTCTTCTGTATCGATCAAAACACAATTAACCATGTATAGGAGACATAGCTTCACTGCATCCAAGTGATGCTCCCATTCACCTTGTTCAATCTTTGCTTCAAGTTCTATAAAAGTGACCTCCTTTCGACCATTGAAATGCCTATGGTGTATGGCATTCTGGACATCCTCATATAGATCCGTGTCCGGAATGGCTTCGAACTTCAATCCAGTGATCAAACAAAACTCGACCTTAGAAAACTAGACAGTATGTGGACCCAAAAAAAAAACCTCATCTCATCACTAGGTCCGTCGTGGTGTAACTCACGCAATAGCATCCGATGCACAACACCACTAGAAAACTTCATTCCTCACTGCATGAGTTGCCAATGTCCAAAAAATGTCTATTGATAACTTTGTTGCACTTCAGCCCTATTTTCCTCAACTCTATCAAGTTCCTTATCGATTATGAGCAGGTTTTGCATGTGGTTGTGGTGAGTAATCTTGATTTCATACTACCAGTCGGCCTGGGGAATTTTTAAACTGGCCCTCAAATTCCTTATATGCAATTCACAACATACAAAAAAGGTTAAGAAATTATTCCCAGTATAAAAGTCTCGGATGCAGTATAAAAGTCTCGGAACGCATTAAAAAAGTATGGACAAAAAGTATAGGAATGCATTCGAAAAGTCTCGGAGGGTGACACAAAAGTCTGACATAAAAGTCTCGCACAAAAGTCTTAGAGAGTAATACAAAAGTCTCAAACGAAAGTTTGGGACAAAACAGACATTTGTAACACTGACCGAGACTTTTGTAATATTATCGAGACTTTTGTAACTTTGACCGAGACTTTTGTAACACTATCGAGACTTTTACTAACCTATTTACTATTCATCAACTTCTCCGATATAACCCTAGAAACCAGTGAAACCAGAAACCAGGTATAACACTGTAAGGATTCTCATATTTTGATTGGCTTATTTCGTGAACAAACCACATTTTAGGGTTTGAATGTAAGGGTAGGTTAGGTGATTGAGATTTAAGCTCAAAGTCCCTTTCAAGACCTCAAGAGATCAAGCACTTCAAAGGTAAATTTCTATGTGCTTACTTGCTTTGAAGAGATAGTTGCACACACCCACAACCCATGCATATGTCTTTTGTTATATGTTGTGTGTTTATAATGTGTGCATTAATGTTCATTAATCTCTCTTTTTGCAAGTTTAATTGTTTGCATCTTGCTAGTTATATGCCATAACATGTTAGGCATTAGGATGCATTCATTTCACTCACACACTTGCACCCATTGCATGATTTTTATGTGAGAAGTTGAATGAGAAGGCATTGACTCTCTCTGCTGCGGTTGATGTGCCGCGGTTGGATCAACCGTAGCACATAAGCGACAGAGATGTCCCTTCTCTACGTGGTTGAAGTGTCGCGGCTGGATCAACCGTGGCATAATAGTGACAGAGATACATTCTCTGTGCCGTGGTTGACCTAACCGCGACAGTTGACGATCGCAGCAGTCCGCCTTGCGTGAAAGTCCAAAACGCTGCAGATTCTCTGTGCCGTGGTTGACCTAACCGCGACAGTTGACGATCGCAGCAGTCCGCCTTGCTTGAAAGTCCAAAACGCTGCAGATTTGTTGAGAGCCTATAAATATCCCTCTTTCATTTTAGGTCATAACTAAGAGTTCCAAAATCATATTTTTTCTCTTAGAACACTTTTTAAGAGCCAAAAATCCTTAAAAACTCACCTTTAATCACTCAAAGCTTTTCCTTTTTGCATCAAACTTCATATTGCATCATCTATGCTCACATAAAGTGCATCCATGCATGGTTTTGCATCATCACATCCTGCTTGGTAAGAATCTCACTAACTTCATCTAATTTTAGTGTCTTTCTTAACAAGTCTTCTCTTTTTTCACTTGTATGTTTTTAGAACACATGCTAGATACAAGATAGAGATTGGTTGTGATGAAATGATTGAGTGTTGTATTGTGATAGATTTCAAGGTTGTGTTTAATCTTGATTGCTAAGCTATTTGACATGTCATTTAGCTATTGATATTTAGGATTGCTTTTATTGCATATTCATCATCCTAGATAAGCATCTAAGGTTTCCTAGCCTTGTTTGTTCATTAAATATAATCACATATTCACTTAGGTCATTTTATCTCTTCATTGAGAAGTAAGTCTTGTGTGTAGCTTCCGGGAGTAGGTTGCTTAGATCGCAAGCAATTGGACTAGGTCCATTTATACCGGGATTAGGTAGGTGTGTGATTACTTTCGATATTAAGTGGTAATCTTTATCACATTTAGTGGATTCGAGGTTTGTGTGTGGCTCACATAACAGCCCGTGGTTTTTCCCGTGAGGGTTTCCATGTAAATATCTTGTGTTCTTTACAATTCTGCAGTTTTTACACTTGATATTTTATTATGACTAGCTAGGGGTATTTTTGTCAATTTGATTAACGAAAATTGGGTAAAATCGGATAATATCTGTTCACCCCCCTCTAGCACTGTTATTTTGTTTCAATTAGTATCAGAGCGGGTTCCTAGATATACTTAGGTGATCCTTGCTCTTTTTGGTGTGTTTTGCATTTGTGTGTTGTTTTGCTCATACATACATTTTGCATACATTTTTTTTCATTCATTAAACACAATGAGTGGAAACGGTGGGAACAACGAGGGTGCTTCTAGCACGAGACCTCCTCTCCCCACTGGTTTGAACTATTCCCTATGGAAAAGGAAGATGGAATCCTACATATGTCAAATTCATGATCGTGCATGGATGGCGGTTGAAGATGGATATGATCTACCCATGATGACTTCTACTGGTGGAGGAGAGGATGTGCTCAAGCCTAAAGCGTAATGGAACACGTAAGAGTTTAAGGCATCAAAATGGAATAGGAAGGCGATGCATGCCATCCTATAAGCAATGGATGAAAATCAATATAAATTTATTCAAAACACTAGGATTGCTAAGGAGGCATGGGACATCCTAGAGGTTGCACATGAGGGAACTGAAGTTATAAAGGACTCCAAGCTTCAAGTCCTCCAAATGCAATTTGAGATGCTTAGGATGGAGGAGGATGAACACTTCAATGACTTCGAGATCAAGTTGATGGATATTGTCAATCAAAGCCATCAACTTGGTGACCCGTATTCGGATAGGAGAATCAAGCAGAAAATTATTAGATCTCTCCCCGATAGGTTTGAATCCAAAGTTACGGCTTTAGAAGAAAATAATGGATATAAGGATATGAAGCTGAGCGAGGTAATTGGAAGACTCCTCGCCTATGAGTCTAGGAAGGCTCCTAGCTCTACTCCTCCTAAAAAGCATAAAGGAATTGCTTTAAAAGTCTCTACGAATGAAAAGGAGGAAAAGATTGACTCGGATGAAGACTTTACCTTATTTGTGAAAAGGTTCAATAAGGTTATAAAGTTCTGGAAGAAGGGCTTTGGTTCAAAAGGCCAATACATGAAGAAAAAGGGCCCTTTCAAGAAGTTTGAGCCTAGGCAAGTGAAGACCGAAAGGAAAGGGGTCCGATGCTATGAGTATGGTGGGATAGGTCACTTTACCCCTGAATGTACGAATCACAATGACAAGAAGAAGGGAAAAGTGATGACCGCCACTTGGAGTGGAAGTAGTGATGGCTCCAATGAGGGAGATGTGTCTTCGGATGATGAAGAACTCATGGCTAACTTCTTAGCATTTGCCTCCTCCCACAAGAGCAAAACTGCTAGTGAAGAAGAGCGAGAGAGTTAAGAGGAAATTGACTCAAGTGAAGATGACTCCTCATGTCACTCCACAAATGGATATGTAGAGAAAAAGGTTCTTATTGAATACCTTGCCGAGTTTAAAAGCCTAGAGATGAAAACCACAAGAAAGATTCAAAGATTAAGAGAAGAGAATCTAGAACTTTCATCTCATAATGACGACTTAAGTGAACAAGTGGAAAGGGCAAAGAAAATTAAAGATAAGCTAAAAAAAGAGTTAGACTTATCTAATAGGAATGAAGAATGCTTGAAGAGCGAGATTGAAAAAGCTAAAGAATCTTTAACTAGGATGGCTTCTAGCACCAAGAAGCTTGACCATATGCTTGGTGTTGGAAAGAGTCCATGTGAGAAGAGAGGTCTTGGGTTTGAGGATTGTAAGGAGACATCCACTTCCCACAAGACCGTGTTTGTTAAGAGTTTAGGAAACAAAGAAGCTTCACCCGTGCTAACTCCTAGGAAGAAAATTGATCTAGGACAATACTTACATAGTGCACAAGTGATAGTGGCTCAAAGAAGACAACCACAAGCTCAACCCTTAAAAGCTCCTCAAGCTAACTTTCCTCAACAAATGGCTCACAAGGGAAAGAGACCAATCATGCAACCTCAAGCTAGGAAGCAAGCTAGATCGGTTCAACAACGAAGGTGGATTGAACCCACTCAACCACAAAGACATGGACAAGCTCCCATGCGTGCACAAGGATAATGTATGATTCCTTATTTCACTCCTTCATGTCATTTTTATGGATTTGATGGTTATATTAGACCAAATTGTTTTCGATACATTAAAATGTGTAGAACTAGAAACATGATAGAAAAGAGAAAGAATAGAGCCATGACGTATGTTCCTAGGAATGAGAAAATTGATTTGCATGATCCTAGAACATTTAGAGCCCATGTACCAAAAACCACTAGAAAAGAAAAGATTGTATCTAAGTGGATTAGAAAGAATGAAAATGTTTGCCATGTTGCTCAAATTGCTTTGAAAGCAAATTATTCTAATTTTTGGTATCTTGATAGTGGGTGCTCTAGGCACATAATTAGAAACAAGAGTTTCTTCGAGACTCTTGTCATGGAGGAAGGAGGATGTGTCACCTTTGGTGGTGGATCCAAAAAGAGAGTTGTAGGGAAATGAACCATTTCCATTCCCGGTCTACCCTTCTTGTCCAATGCTTTATTTGTTGATGGCTTGAAAGCCAATTTGATTAGCATTTCTCATTTAAGTGAGGAAGGACTTTCCGTCTTATTTAGCAAAAATGATTGCTCTATCCTATTGCCTAATGGACAAACCTTGTTAAAAGGTATGAGATCTAGTGACAATTGCTATTGTCTTGAAGCTAGAATAGTCTCAAACAATGTGTCCAAGGAAGAGCAAGTTGAGTTGTGGCATGAAAGACTTGGTCACATGAACTTTCGGGATTTACGAATCCTAAACAAGTTCAATGTTGTGCGTGGCCTTCCCAAGTTTGGGAAGAAAGCCAATGGTGTTTGTGGACCTTGCCATCAAGGAAAACAAACCAAAAGCATGCACAAAAAAACAAGTATCTCTCCACTAAGAAGCCCCTAGAGCTTCTCCACATGGATCTAATGGGTCCTATGCAAACCGAGAGTTTAGGTGGAAAGAGATACATTTTTGTTTGTGTAGATGATTTCTCTAGATTCACATGGACATATTTTCTTAGAGAAAAATCCGAAACTTTTGACAAGTTTAAAATGCTTTGTAATAAAATTCAAAATGAAATGAACTCTAATATTAAAAGCATAAAACGGATTAGAAGTGACCATGGGAAGGAATTTGAGAATATTTCCTTCGGAACCTATTGTGATAGTGTAGGTATCTCCCATGAGTTTTCGGCTTCTAGGATACCTCAACAAAATGGAGTTGTTGAGAGGAAGAATAGGGTCCTTCAAGAGATGGCCCGTGTCATGTGCTTAGCAACAATGTTCCTAGGAACTTATGGGCCGAAGCCGTCAATACAGCTTGCTATATAGGGAATAGAGTTTTCCTAAGGCCTGGCACTAGGCAAATCTCCTATGAGTTATGGAGAGGTAGAAAGCCAAATGTAAGCTACTTCCACACCTTTGGAAGCAAATGCTACATTTTAAATGACCGTGATCAACTTGGAAAATTTAATGCTAAGAGTGATGAGGGTATCTTTATTGGCTGTGCCTTAAATAGTAGAGCCTATAGAGTTTTCAACTTGAAGACTCATACCGTCATGGAATCATCAAATGTTGTTGTTGATGATACAAGGCTTAAGTCTAATAACCACGAGGAGGAGGTTGCTATAGTGGATGACTCTCCCTTGGAGAATGTTGTGGAGACTCCTAATGTAGAGGAGACACAAACTATTGATAGAGTTCATCTCTTGAACTCTAAAGAACCCGCTTCATGGGTTAGGAAACTCTATGATAAAGAATGTAGGGAAAAATAATAAATAAAAGTGGTAAACGCAGCGGAAGCGATACTAAAAACTATTTAGTGACTTTTAAAATTTTTCCTTAATGAACCTTAAACCCTTTTAATCAATAAACATGCATATATGTTAACAAAAGTAAATTACCTTTTGTCGCGTGATCCGATTGACTTACGTCGATGGTAATCCACAAGACCTTCAATCCGAGCACGAACGTGGATCACCTAGGAGCGTGGTCTCCCTTTTCTTTGAATTGCAAACCTGTGAATGACCAAACAAAAAAAACTTTCTTTTCTTTGTTAGTCACAAAACAATCAAAAGAATGTCAAAAATTATTCCGGTCACTTTTGAGTTCTCAATCTAATGATCGAAACTCGCGTGAACCTAGATCGATATCGTATACACAAGCTTATTGATGATTAAGCAATAGTATACTATCAAAGAATAATTTCACACTCTCTTTTGTCTTTTTAGAATAAAAACTCTCTCTTGGAATTAAGAAGAAGAAGAAAGAAATAAAAAACTCAAGCATAATCGATTGTGGTGGCCGAACCCTATAAGAACACATATATAGGTTGGCCGAATTTTTTCTTCTTTTTCCTTTAGGGTTGCCGAATTCTATGTAGTCTAAGATTAGGGTTGGCCGAATTCTATAATGTCACTTATATGGGGTGACTTAAATTCAACCCTAATTCTTTTCAACTTAATAGACTTCAAACCCTAATCGAACTCCTTGATTTTTATTCTTTTATTTTTGACTAAATAAAAAGACTCCTTATTTGATTAAATAAATAAAACTAATTTATTTATTTCCTTGTCAAACAAGTCTTTTACTTTTAGGAAAGATTTGTTTCTTTAATTAAACAATTAATCAATAAATTAATTAATTCTTATTTAATTAAAACAAATGAAACAAAATAATATTTTAGGTTAAAATTTTAACCTTGCCGCCCCACTTGATTAAGATTGGGCCTAACATTATTTTCTTATTTCATTTAATCCATTGGACTTTAAATAAAAAGCCCACATGTGAACCAGACCCATTCTTACTAAAAGAAACAAGCCCACATGTCTTTCATTAATATATTAATATAATTGAGCAGCCCATTACTTAAATAATGTGCAAATTATATTCATAATATATTAAATGTAATTCTAGATGGACCCTTAAATTGGTCCGGTAGAATATATCAAGTGATCCATGCAAGTCCGTGTGGATTGAGGATCTTGGCGGGCCATCTAAATTTAAGCTTCAATAGACATAACCTAATCACAATTAACAAATGATTCACTTAGGTCCGATCCATTAATTTTAACTCATTCCACTAAAGAGCTAAAACTGAACTCTTAAATAAAGATAGAAAAGGAAGATGCTCCTCATTCATACCCTAGACAATCATATTGGAGATAGTGTATCCTCGTGATTAATATCATTAATCGCCAAGAGTTCATAGACCGCCTATAACTCTCCAAGTTACCATATTTACTCATATGACCATGTTTTGAACTTGGATATTTTGACTTGTCCAGAAGCCATGTTTTCAATAGACACTATCGAAAACTCAACGTTGAGATTTAATATCCAATTACCTCAAAACATCCATATGATGATATTATACTCTCATTTAATTAAATGGAGCCACGATGTCCATATCTATAAATGAAGTCCTCTATCGATTAACAAATGAATATCACCAAACTATCGAGGATAGACTATGCGATATAATCGTACTCATTGATAACTCAAATGATATCACTTGCAACCATAAGTCCATCATTTATCTCAGGATTAAGATAGACTCTCCGATTGTCCTGATAATGAAAAGACTATTATCTATTGACGGTTCTAGATAAAGCTTTTCATTGTGATCCAGTTCAATGCACCCAGTGCACTAGATCCTTTTGCTCGAAGACACTCCGATGATTTTAGACTCATCATATCTCATTTGATCCCACTCAAATGCTAGCAAAAGAATTCTACAACTTTAACAAGATAAAGGTGCCCAACCTTTAACTTAAGTTGTGAACATTATTCAAGATTAACTAAAGAATTGTGTCTACCACATACATATCCAGATGTACGAACAATTCTTTTTTTCCCATAGTCTTTAGACCTTATGATTATTTACTTTGACAATTATAATATAAACTATAAATGCTATACGATTTGTTAAACCAGAAATCTCTTTATTAATATGAAAAAGATTGTTAATTACAACATTACACTCTTGCTATTGAGCATAATCCTAACAAAGAAGACATAATTGGAGAGGTTAATGAGGGTGTTAAGACTAGACGTCAATTAGCTACACATGTTACACCTCTCAAATAGAACCCAAAAAGGTTGAAGAGGCCTTAAATAATGAATTTTGGATTCTTGCCATGCAAGAAGAGCTAAACCAATTCAAAAGGAATGAGGTTTAGACTCTAGTTCCTAGGCCTAAAAGCACAAATGTGATAGGCACCAAGTGGATCTATAGGAACAAATCCGATGAGGATAGCAACATAGTGCGTAACAAGGCTAGACTTGTTGCACAAGGGTACTCTCAAATTGAGGGTATTGACTTTGAGGAGACATTTGCTCCCGTTGCTCGTTTAGAGTCTATTAGGCTTCTCTTATCCATTTATTGTGTGCACAAGTTCAAATTGCACCAAATGGATGTTAAGAGTGCCTTCCTTAGTGGCTTCTTGTAAGAGGAAGTGTTTGTTGAACAACCCAAGGGGTTTATGGATGCTCACCACCCCAACCATGTCTATCGCCTCAAGAAGGCTCTATATGGGTTGAAACAAGCACCGAGGGCTTGGTATGAGCGTATCACTCAATTTCTTGTTGACAATGACTACACAAGGGGTAGTGTTGACAAGACCTTATTCATCAAGAGAAACAAAGATGAGTTATTTATAGCTCAAATCTATGTTGATGACATTGTATTTGGCTCCATTAACAACACTAAGGTCCAACAATTCGTTGAAGTTATGTATCATGAATTTGAGATGAGTCTTGTTGGTGAGCTAAGTTACTTCCTAGGTTTGCAAATTAGGCAATTACGTGATGGGATTTTTATTACCCAAGCCAAATATGCCAAAAACCTAGTGAAGAAGTTTGGGCTAGAAAATGCCAAACATTGTGATACACCCATGAGCACCACTTTGAAGCTAAGCAAGAAAGCTAGCAGAAAAAGTGTGGAACAAACTCTATTTCGTGGCATGATTGGAAGCTTGCTTTACTTAACCGCAAGTAGGCCTGATATATCCTTTAGTGTGGGTGTGTGTGCTAGGTACCAAGCGGATTCTAAGGAGTCCCATCTCTCTTCCAATAAGAGAATCATTCGCTTTGTGAATGGGACATCCAACTATAGGATTTGGTACTCTTTTGACACTAATGCTAGTTTGGTTGGCTTTAGTGATGCGGATTGGGCAGGTAATTTCGATGATAGGAAGAGCACATCGAGCGGTTGCTTCTTTCTAGGCAACAACTTGGTGTCTTAGTTTTGCAAGAAGCAAAACTCAATTTCCTTGTCCACGGCTGAGGCTGAGTACATAGCCACGGGGAGTGGATACACACAACTCCTATGGATAAAGCAAATGCTAGTTGACTATGGATTCAACCAAGGTACACTCACTCTCTTTTGTGATAACATGAGTGCTATAAATATTTCCAAGAATCCGGTACAACACTCTAGGACTAAGCATATTGACATCCGTCATCATTTCATTAGAGAGCTTGTTGAAAATAAATGCATAGTGCTTGAACATGTAGGCACTAATGATCAACTAGCGGACTTATTTACTAAACCCTTAGATGCTACTCGATTTAAAACACTAAGTAGATCTATTGGGATATGTCTTGTGGAGTGATGTGTTTTGGTGTTTGACTCCATATGGGGAACTCAAGCAAAGAGAACAATTGCATACTTGTTGCATGCAATATTTGAAAACGTTTATGCTCCTTTTTTAATTGCTTGAGTATCTTGGTTGCACATATGTATATATGTTTTTATCTATAAGTGTGAACCATGCTTTGAATGCAATCCATGTCTTATTTATGTTCAAACATGATTTTTTGAACTAGGAGATTTAATTAGGAAGTACATATTGAGTGACCTATAATGATCTCCATGACATGATAATTGTTGAATGTCATGCTTAAAATGTGAAAAGCATGAAATTCAAATGACATGCTCAAATGAAAAAGCATGAATTGATGATTGCAATTCTTAAAATGCAAAACAATGTGTGAAAAAGCAAATGAGACTTAAATGAAAATCAAAATGTCTCTCTTTCTTTATTTGTCATGTCTACTATCATACAGATATCTTATCTAGAAAAATTGAATAGGGCGCAAAGTTGCTCATGACATGTTTCGCTCATAAAGTTGGATATAGCTCTCTAAAATTGAAATCAATAAATTCTCTATATCCTTGCTTTTATTCATGTTAAATGGTGAAATTGGTTTGAATTCTTATAGGAAACCTTTGTCATTTTTGCTTTGCCAAATTCCATTAACTTTTGATCTTTAATACAATATGTCTTGAATGCAAAGCATTTTAATCACACATTTTCATGAAAATAAATCTCCTTGTATCTCTCCATTTGATTGAGTTGCATAAAGTGCTTTATATGATTATGCAAATGACATGTATATTTTTGTCTCTCTTTGCTACAAGTGACCCGTTTGGGGAATACTCCTTTGCCAATCTGATGACAAAAATGGGGAGTAGGATGTGGTAAGGGGTAACATGTTGGGGAGAATATTCATTAAGGGGGAGTAACCCTTTGAGGGGGAGCATTGCATTCACATACATTGCATGATGTTGTGCTATAATTCCTTAGAATGCAAATGCTTGTTTATTTTCTCACTTGATTAATCTCACATTTCATTGAGCTAGAATGTGTATAAACTTTGTTTTGAAGGGTTGATAATTCTACAAGAGATTGAAGACTTGATTTTTTTTACTTCTTTATCTCTTTGTAATGTAGAATATCTTGTTGTCCCATGGTTGTCCCATGGTTTCTATTTTGTTGTGAGGAAACAATGTGAGTGGTGATTTTGTCACGAAATAGACAAAGGGGGAGATTGTAAGGATTCTCATATTTTGATTGGCTTATTTCGTGGACAAACCACATTTTGGGGTTTGAATGTAAGGGTAGGTTAGGTGATTGAGATTCAAGCTCAAAGTCCCTTTCAAGATCAAGAGATCAATCACTTCAAAGGTAAATTTCTATGTGCTTACTTGCTTTGAAGAGATAGTTGCACACACCCACAACCCATGCATATGTCTTTTGTTGTATGTTGTATGTGTTTATATTGTGTGCATTAATGTTCATTAATCTCTCTTCTTGCACGTTTAATTGTTTGCATCTTGCTAGTTATATGCCATAACATGTTAGGTGTTAGGATGCATTCAATTCACTCACACACTTGCACCCATTGCATGATCTTTGTGTGAGAAGCTGCATGAGAAGGCATTGAACCTCTTTGCTGCGGTTGAAGTGTCGCGGTTGGATCAACCGCGACACACAAGCGACAGAGATGTCTCTTCTCTGCCGCGGTTGGATCAATCGCGGCACACTGGCGACAGAGATACATTCTCTGTGCCGCGGTTGGGTGACGACCACGGCAATCCACCTTGTGTAAAATTCCAAAACACTACAGATTTGTTAGGAGCCTATAATTATCCCTCTTTCATTTTAGGTCATAACTAAGAGTTTTAAAAGCATATTTTTCTCTTAGAACACTTTTTAAGAGCCAAAAATCCTCAAGAACTCACCTTTAATCACTTAAAGCTTTTCTTTATTGCATCAAACTTCATATTGCATCATTTATGCTCACATAGAGTGCATCCATGCAAGGTTTTGCATCATCACATCTTGTTTGGTAAGAATCTCACTAACTTCATCTAATTTTAGTGTCTTTCTTAACAAGTCTTCTCTTTATTCACTTGTATGTTTTTAGAACACATGCTTGATAAAAGATAGAGATTGTTTGAGATAAAATGATTGAGTGTTGTATTGTGATAGCTTTCTAGGTTGTGTTTAATCTTGATTGCTAAGCTATTTGACATGTCATTTAGCTATTGATATTTAGGATTGCTTTTATTGCATATTCATCATCCTAGATAAGCATCTAATGTTTCATATCCTTGTTTGTTCATTGAATATCATCATATATTCACTTAGGCCATTTTATCTCTTCATTGAGAAGTAAGTCTTGTGTGTAGCTTTCGAGAGTAGGTTGCTTAGATCACAAGCAATTGGACTAGGTCCACTTATACCGGGATTAGGTAGGTGTGTGATTACTTTCAGGATTAGGTTGTAATCTTTATCACATTTAGTGGATTCGAGGTTCGTGTGTGGCTCACATTACAGCCCGTGGTTTTTCCCGTGAGGGTTTCCACGTAAATATCTTGTGTTCTTTACAATTCCGCACTTTTTACACTTGATATTTTATTGTGACTAGCTGGAGGTATTTTCATCAATTTGACCTTTAACGAAAATTGGGTAAAATTGGATAAAATCTATTCACTCCCCCTCTTGATTAATATTGAATACACCGTTAATTTGTTTCAAACACTAAAAATTCTAAAAACAAGTCCTAATGATGCAAAAATACAAAACAAATGTATAACCCTACAAACAAAATCAAATCGGTATTCAAAATCAAATCATTGAAATGACATGCCTTGTGTTTGACCGAAAACGTAATCGAAATGGAGGAGAAATTGTCACCGTATATTGTAGAAATTTGGTTGCTTGGAGTCTCGGAATAGTTGCGTAAGTCGTCCAAAAAGTGAAAGTGAAAGTGAAAAGTCTCTGTCAAATGAAAAGTTAAACGAATAGAGAGAGAAACAATGAAACATGGGTTTTCTAAATAGCTGACGTGGAACTACTTTTGGGGGCATTTTTGTCCGTTCACCATAATAGATGCCTTTTAAACATAACTTATTAAAACAGTGACAGTGTTGTAAACCAACCTTAGAATAGTGACATTTAATTTTGAACTCATTACCAATTAGGTCATAGACTTTTTTTTTTTTTTTTTTTTTTTAAATTCCAAGTTGTATGCGACTTTTACAAAAGTAACCAAATTGATCCTTACATTTTTCCCAAGTGCCAAATTAGTCCCTCTAACTACTTTATATCAGTCAACTTTAATAGTGTAGGGGTAAATTATACTTTACTCCAAAACGATATAATAATGACAAAGTGGCGACATAATGAGCTTCAATCATCAGGTGTTGTCGCCACTTTGTGTCGCCATAGCAACAAAGCTGGTGCCTATACCTTTATAGGCACCATCCTGGTGCTGGCTGTAGCCGTGGGAGGTGGGGGCTCTACCAAAAAGCATGCAACGACACAATCAACAGGTGAGCCCTTACCCGCACTCCAAGCAGGTGGGTATCGACTTAATCAACTGGATCCACCGAAGCAATTTCCTCTAGACAGAATGAGGCTCTCGTTGAGAGATCTATTAGTGATTGGGCCACCCCTCCTGGCAAAGAAAGAAAGGCAGGTTCAGGCGATTAATAAAAAAATGATTTCCTTAACTAGTAAGGTTGTTTACTTGCTTAGTTTCAGTTTCGTCATTGTCACCATTTGCATGATTGGTGAAAAAGATGAGAAAAGTAGTGACATGTGAATCTCAGAATGAGTAACCGTTTCTCGCCATGATGTCGCTAATGGCCACACAAGTGGCGACATCACTCCACATCAGATTTTCAAGCATTTATCAGTGCATTTCCGAGTGTGACTATGTATATCCCTCTCTTCCAACTTGAAAGGATCGAAGAATTTAGAAAGCGAGTTTCTCCTTCATACATCACCCTCTCAACTTCCTCCATTCTCTAAACTTGAACTATCTTTTACATCCAAAACCTCAACACCAATTTCTTGATTACTTCACTCAACCATTCCTCTCTTACCATCCTCTACATTTCAATACCTTTGTCACTCACCATTAGACACCCACATATCTAGACACATCCTCTTCTACCATTCTTGACACTAGGACCAACAAAGGAAGGGAAGGAGCAAGCACTAAAGAATGAGGCCTAAGGGTGATTTCCTTAACTATTACTTCCTATTCATTTGATTTGTAACTATGTGTAACTAAACCCTTAATCTAGGGGATAGATATGAGAACCATTTGTTGTGGGTTTTTGCTTAAGCTATGTGTAATTAAATCTCTATTTGTTTTCTATTCACTTAATATTGAGATTCTATACATTGTGTGATTTGCATTGTATATCATTAGTAGATCATATTATTGTGTGAGATAATTTGTTGTGAAACCAATCTTGGATTGACACCCTTGATTGGTTAAGAAACTTAGTGAATAGGATAGATTAGTGGTGGATATATCAACCCCACTAATCTAAACCCTTGATTTGTATCAAATTAATCCCACCTTGATCCCATTTCCTGAATCGGTTAGGCATTGAGGTGGGAAGATGTTTTTATCCATAAAAATAGCCTAAACACACTATAGGAAACAAATGGTCAGCATCTATGAGACTTGGTCATTAATGAAGCTTTGAAAAGCATTACCCATGACACTTGTGACTCCATCAATTCCCTAGCACATACTCTATTTGTTTACATCATCCCTCTTATCAAGATTGTTGAGTCTTCTATTTTCCTTATCATTTTTGTTTGTTTATTTTAATTGTATTTTTGGTGGTTTGTCAAACAACACAATTATCCATTCATTATGATTTATCTTATTGTAAAATAGATTAGTCAATCAATCTAACGTATTACTCCATTTCCCTGTGGAACGAATCTTGCTTACTAGTTGCTAAGAATTAACATATTAAAGGATTTTTAAGTGGCTAAAACATGGTTTTCAAAAGAACATAAAAGAGAATTTTGTTAAGCACACAAACGACCTCATCAAAATTGGTGCCGCTGCCAGGGATTTGGTAGCGATTGTTAAATTGATTGACTTTTCTTTGTGTTTTACAATTTCATTAGATAGTTTATTTTGTTAGAATTTGCTAAATTTTATGTTTCATTAGAATTCTTTACATTGAGACGTGTGCTTTTATCCAAATTTCAGGCCATGGATCCTCTCGCGGAACAAATGGCAAATTTCAACAAGGGAATGGCATCAAAGGTAACGGAAAGTCAGGTTAGAGAGGCTGTGGGAACGATAGTGCAAGAAGGAGGCATAAAGGATGTAATGAAGAGGAATCTTCAAGTTATGCAAGCAACATATGAGAAGATATTGAATGGGTTTATGAAAGCAAGTCAAGATAGGTTCTCAAAACTATAGAAAGCAGTAAATAGAATTGACGGGCACTTAAGGAGAATTACGGACAAGTTGTTAAATAGGAAGATCGGAAGCTCAAGGGATTCGCTCAATTTAGGAAGTGCTAGGGCCATTTTAAGAAGTGGAAGGATAATGAACAATGGAAGAAACGAGGAAATCACGGGCGAGAGCAATAACTCACTTAGGGAGAGAAATGACGAAGAAAAGGGAATTTCGTTTTAAGAAGACATCGAAGGTGGAAGAATTCAAACTCAGGATGAGTTATAAACATTGAATGCAAATCCTAGCAACAACAAGCTTCCTATCCCCTATGTTCCTAAAGTACCATATCCGGGAAGGTTGAGAAAGGACAAAATGGAGCAATCATTCAAGGATATCTACGATGTGCTCACTAGGGTGACTATCAACTTACCTCTTCTAGACACAATTCAAAAAATGCCGGCATATGAGAAGTTTTTCAAGGAATTGAATGAGGAGAAATATCGGTTTAGACCAAAGAATCAAGAAAGGCTTGATGAGAATGCAAGCGTAGTTATTCAAAAAAGACTTCCTCTCAAGTTAAAAGATCCGGGAAGCTTTATCATTAGCATAACAATTGGTGGTGAGGGTCGAGTAAGGGCTATGCTTGACCTAGAAGCAAGCATCAACTTGATGCCTTTCACAATTTATAAGAAGTTGGGATTGAATGAGGTAGGGCCAATAAAGATGTCTCTTATTTTGGCGGACTAATCGGCTAGGCAACCTAGAGGGATAATTGAAGATTTCCTTATCCAAGTGGATAAACTAATAATCTCGGTAGACTTTGTAGTACTAGATATGTAGGTAGATTCGAATGAGAAAGATTCCGTGATTCTTTTGGGGCGTCCTTTCACGGCCACTACAAAGGCAGTGATAAATGTACACGCGGGGAAGTTGACCTTGAAGGTCCTTAATGAGGTTATGGAATACAAGGTTTTTGAGTCCTTAGCCTACCCAATTGGAGCACATGATTGTTATATAATGGACATCATGGATAGTTTAGAAGAGGAAGCTAATGGGATGGTGTTATATCAAGATGTAATGGATAAATTGATTGCTGAAGATGGTGCTATAGAGAATGATGTAAGAGTTTCAATAGGGGAGTTAATTGATAAGGAGAAGAACAACAAGGAAGACCCACCCCTCCAAAAGCTAGAATTGAAAGAACTCCCTTCAAACCTTAAGTATGCATTCCTAGATGATAGTGAGAATTTTCCGGTTATCATTGTGGTGAACCCTGACCAAGAAAAGGAACAAAAATTGCTTAAAGTGTTAAGAAGATACAAAAAGGCAATAGGATGGACTCTTGATGACATCAAGGGAATTAGTCTAACATTGTGCATGCGCAAAATCTTATTGGAAGATGTTACAAAGATAACTAGGGAGGCACAACGTAGGTTAAATCCTATCACGCAAGAGGTAGTAAAAAAGGAGGTATTGAAGCTTCTAGATGTAGGAATCATTTATCCAATTTCGGATAGCAAGTGGGTGAGCCTTATACATGTGGTGCCAAAAAAATCCGGAATAACGGTAGTGAAGAATGAGAAGAACGAGTTGATTCCACAACGGCTACAAACGAGGTGGAGAGTTTGTATTGACTATAGGAAGTTGAACACAAGCACTCAAAAAGACCATTTCCCACTTCCTTTCATTGACCAAATGTTGGAACGCCTCATTGGACATAGCCACTATTGTTTCCTTGATGGCTATTTCGGTTACAACCAAATTGCAATATATCCCGAAGATCAAGAGAAGACCATGTTTACTTGCCCATTTGGAACTTATGAATATAGAAGAATGCCCTTCGGACTTCGCAATGCCCCGGCCACCTTTCAATGGTGCATGACTTCAATTTTTTCAGATATGGTTGAAGACATTGTTGAGATATTTATGGATGATTTTTTGGTATTTAGGGCTTCATTTGACTCATGTTTGAAGAATTTGTCTTTAGTGCTCAAACCATGTGAAGAGACAAGTCTTGTGCTAAACTGGGAGAAGTGCCACTTCATGGTGAAAAGTGGTATAGTTTTAGGACATGTCATTTCGGAAAAGGGAATTGAGGTGGATAAAGCAAAAATAGAGGTGATGAAGAGTTTGCCGCCTCCTAGGACGGTGAAAGATATTCGATCATTCCTTGGTTATGCGGGGTTCTATAGGCTTTTCATTAAAGATTTCTCAAAGATTTCAAGACCCTTGTACACCCTTCTTCAAAAGGAGGTAGAGTTTGAGTTCAATGATGAGTGTGCCAATGCCTTTGGGATTTTGAAGGAGGCATTAATTACGGCTCCCATTATCACTCCACTAAATTGGAGTCTCCCTTTTTGAGCTTATGTGTGATGCTTCGGATTATGCAATAGGGGTGGTTTTAGGGCAACGAGTAGAGAAGCTCCCACATGTCATCTATTATGCATCACGTACTCTCAATGATGCTCAGTTGAACTACTCAACTATTGAGAATGAGCTTTTAGCTATTGCATTTGCTTTGGAGAAATTTAGGCAATACTTGGTTGGTGCTAAGGTTGTGGTATATACGAATCATGCCGCTATTCGATATCTATTGCATAAGAAATATGCAAAGCCTAGGTTGATTAGATGGATACTACTCTTGCAAAAATTCGACCTTGAAATTAGAGACAAAAAGGGGTGTGAGAATGTATTGGCGGATCATTTCAATAGGTTGACTCAAGGAACCATTAAGAATGAGGACTCATTACCATTAAGAGAAAGCTTCCCCAATGAGCAACTATGGGTGGTGCAAGAGAGGGACCCGTGGTATGCGGACATAGTGAATTATTTAGCATCAAATGTGATTCCTTCGGAATTGAACCCACAAGCAAAGAAGAGATTCATTGCTAGTACTAGATTCTACTTTTGAGATGAGCCTTACCTCTTTAAGTGTGGCTCGGATCAAGTGATTAGAAGATGTGTCTCGAAAATTGAGCACAGAGAAATACTCAAATTTTTTCATAAGCGCGAATGTGGAGGTCATTATAGTGGAAAGAAAACAATGATGAAGATCCTCTAATGCGGATTCTATTAGACAACTTTAGCAAAGGATGCCTATGAATTTTTTTTGAAGTGTGATAGGTGCCAAAGGTCGAGAAATATTAGAAAGTGGGACGAGATGCCACTAAATAGTGAGCAAGTTGTCGAACTATTTGAAGTATGGGGAATAGACTTCATGGGACCATTCGTGACATCCCAAGGGTACAATTTCATCTTGGTGGCCATCGACTATGTGTCTAAATGGGTTGAGGCAATCCTTGCAAGGACAAATGATAGCCATGTGGTCATTGGGTTCATGAAAGAAAATGTCTTTTCTAGGTTTGGGATTCCTAGGGCAATAATAAGTGATGGTGGAAGCCACTTTTGCAATAAGTTATTTAGAGCTTTGTTAAAAAAATATGAAGTTAGACACAATGTGGCTACCCCATACCATCCTCAAACTTCGGGGCAAGTGGAGGTGAGTAACCATCACATAAAACAAATTTTAGAGAAAACTTTCAACGGGAGTAGGAAGGATTGGTCTTCCAAACTTAGTGACGCATTGTGGGCATACATGGCGGCTTTTAAAACTCCCTTTGGAATGAGCCCTTTCCGAATAGTCTTCGAAAAAGCTTGCCATTTGTTGGTAGAACTAGAGTACAACGTCTTATGGGCCATTCGAAAGTTAAACTTAGACCATGACAAGGCGGGTGAGGAAAGGAAGCTACAACTCAGTGAACAAGAGGAGTTTGTTTGGAGGCATATGAAAATGCAAGGCTCTACAAGGAGAAGACAAAGTTCTACCATGACAAAAAGCTTAGAAGAAAAGATTTCCACCAGAGAATGTTTGTTCTACTATTTGAATCCCATTTGGAATTGTTTCCGGGAAAGCTTAAATCAATATGGACGAGACCTTATTGGGTTGTGCAAGTTTTTCCTCATGGTGTTATTGAGATCGAAAGTTTGAAGAGGGGGGAGAAGTTTAAAGTGAATGGTCACCGATTGAAACCATATAGGGGAGGAGACCCAATGTGGGAGTCTATTTCGTGCGAAGAATCGGCCGATCCACTCGGGTAACTTTGATCTTTCTCTTTCTTGTTAGACTTTATTTTAAGAATGTTAATTTTAGCCATTTTGCATCTTTTATTTTATATTTTATATTTTTATTCTTATTTCGCTTTTGCTTAGAATAAGGGTGTGAATTGGATTTTGGTAGGGATTTAGGATGATTGTGCTTAATTGAAATTTTTTGTTGAATGGAGTTTTATGATATGCTTTTCTTCATTGAATATTTTTTGTGGAAGATTTGTGCATATGAGAATGAGAGGGTATCTTGCCAAATTTTTGTTAGACATTACATATTTTTGTTGATGTACGAATTCTTTGCTTGAAAAGTGTTGGGTTGTGCTTTTTATCATTTATTTATCTCCCATGAACATTAAGGACAATGTCCAATTTAGGTTTGGGGGTACATTTGTGCAACACCACTTTGCTTGTTTTGCTTGGTTTTAAAATTTGAACCTAATTTTTCAAATTCTTTTGATAATGCCATTTGAGCATACCTTGCTTGTTGAGAATGATCTTTACATGAGTAATAAGGAATTAGGAATTGTTGCCATTGATTGGTTTAGATTAACGTCATGCCATTTAGGGTGTCACTGAACAAAATGCGTTGATCTTTTTCTCAAAATGTTAGAGTGAATTATCAAGTTGCTTGAAGGCTAGAAATTAGTAGTGGAGATTCCCGTAAGGATCATAAACACGGCCTTTAAAAGCGTATTTTGAGTTGCAAATATTCACTCTTTAAACACTCTTTCTCAAACACTCATTCAAGCAGGTATAAGTCTCATTTGCACTAAATATTGCTTATCATAGAATCTAATGGATTGCTTGTGAATGCTTTAATTTGCTTAGTGGACAAACCTTTAGAAATGATTTTAGGCAATGCATGTGAAAACACCACTAAATTGGCCTAAATACTTCCAACCCATGTGTGTGCTCCCAAGCCCCTTTGAAGCCAAACACATTTTAATCTTTTCATTCATGAACTACATCTATATGAACCTTATAGCCTATATAATTGTCTTACCTTGACTAGATGATTTACTAAGGCTTAGGAAATCAAAGTAAGATTCTATACTTGAAAGTGTAGAAGTGTGTACTTAGGCATAAAGAGTTGTGAAAAGCAAAAGAAAAATAAAATGAAAAGCAAAAAGGGAAAGAAAATGAGGAAATGAGAACCAATATTTAGGCACAATTGGCCTAGATAGAGAGGTGAAAGTGGTATGTGCTACTCAAATGAAAAGATCATAGTAGCATGCTTATGTAAATTGAAAGTGCAAGATTGGATGCCTTATATGTGAATTATATGTGAGAAGCAAATCAAACCCATAATTAGAATGTATGCCTTAGTGTAATCGTTGAGACCTTTGTATCCATTGCCCCATTCTTTGTCTCACAGTTCACCTACGGCCCCATTACAACCAAAAAGAAGACCTTTATGATCTTTAGGAATGTCCATTTTGTAAATTGTGGTTGATACATGTTCTTTCCGATACATGGTTTGCATTTCCATTCATGAGACTCATTTTTCAAAAAAAATTGCGTTTTAAACATCATCATGTGCAATCAATTAGATATCCATGACATAAATTCATATTGCACAAGATTTTTAGTGAAACCTAGGAATCTCAAGAGAAGAAAAGAGAGAATCCGGTGAGGATTAGTTATCGAGAATTACATTATAAACCGAACGGCACCTTTGCTTTGAAGCTTAGGCATGTTGAATGTAAGGTCACTTTGCGTACAATCATATCTAGAGTGGCATGCTCTTAATATTTACTTATCATTCTTACATGTACAAATCCTCACTAGTGCATAATCTTTTTAATCTCCTCATTTTGGTTTCGCATCTTTGATCATGAGAAGTAACACCTTGCTCGGATGAGTTAGTGTTTGATAAAAAAAAAAAAAAAATCTTTAAAATTTCATGATGATTGTCTTTGGTGTTGACTGGTGATTGTTTTGCTCGAGGACTAGAAAAATATAGGTTTGGGGGTATTTGATCAAGTCAAAATTGGTATGATTTTGGCCCTCATTCCCAACTTTTTTTTTTTCTAAATCAAGTGTTTCAGGTTTACTTAGGCTTTAGGTGCAAAAAGAGCTCAAGTTGGCAAAACAGGGTATTTTCACCACCTTGATGTAGATGTGTCACCATTGGCGACATGGTGGGATAAGTGGCGACATTTGCATTTCTCAGAAAAAAGCATTAGGTGTTGTCGCCACTTTGTGTCGCAATGGCACAAAGTGGCGATAGAATAAGCTTCAAGCATCAGGTGTTTTCGCCACTTTGTGTCGCCATGGAAACAAAGTAGTGACATTTCAATTTCCTCATTGTTGCCACTTGCATGATTAGCGAAAAAGATGAGAAAAGTGGCGACATATGAATTTTAGAATGAGAAACCGTTTGTCACCATGATGTCACCAATGGCCACACAACTGGCGACATCACTCCACATCGGATTTTCAAGCAGTTATCAGTACATTTCTGAGTGTGACAATATATATCCCTCTCTTCCAACTTGAAAGGATCGAAGCATTTAGAAAGCAACATATTTTATTGAGCATTAGACCTAATTTTTCCTCCATACATCACCCTCTCAACTTCCTCCATTCTCTAAACTTGAACTATCTTTTCCATCAAAAACCTCAACACCAATGTCTTGATTACTTCACTCAATCATTCCTCTCTTACCATCCTCTACATTTCAATACCTTTGTCACTTACCATTAGACACCCACATATCTAGAAACATCCTCTTCTACCATTCTTGACACTAGGAGCAACAAAGGAAGGGAAGGAGCAAGCACTAAAGAAGGAGGACTAAGGGTGATTTCCTTAACTATTACTTCCTATTCATTTGATTTGTAACTATGTGTAACTAAACCCCTAATCTAGGGGATAGATGTGAGAAACATTTGATGCGGGTTTTTGCTTAAGCTATGTGTAATTAAATCTCTATTTGTTTTCTATTCACTTAATATTGAGATTATATACTTTTTGTGATTTGCATTATATATCACTAGTAGATCATATTATTGTGTGGCATAATTTGTTGTGAAACCAATATTGGATTGACACCCTTGATTGGTTAAGAAACTTAGTGAATATGATAGATTAGTGGTGGATATATCAACCCCACTAATCTAAACCTTTGATTTGTACCTAATTAATCCCACCTTGACCCTCTTTCCTTAATCGGTTAAGCATTGAGGTAAGAAGATGTTTAGTATCCATAAAAATTGCCTAAACACACTATAGGAAACAAATGGTTAGCATCTATGAGACTTGGTCATTAATGAAGCTTTGAAGAGCATTACCCATGAAACTTGTGACTCCATCAATTCCCTAGCACATGCTCTATTTGTTTACATCATCCCTTTTATCAATATTGTTGAGTATTCTATTTTCCCTATCCTTTTTGTATGTTTATTTTAATTGCATTTTTGGTGGTTTGTCAAACCACACAACTATCCATTCATTTTGATTTATCTTATTGTAAAATAGATTAGTCAATCAATCTAACGTATTACTCCATTTTCCTATGGAACGAATCTTGCTTACCACTTGCTAAGAATTAACATATTAAAGGATTTTTAAGTGGCTAAAACATGGTTTTCAGAAAAACATAAAAGAGTATTTTGTTGAACACACAAACGACCTCATCACATGGGAAGTTCTGTGAGGTGGCCTACAAAAATGACTTCGCCAGTAGAACATAGGGACTCAAACAGATGGTGCGAATTCCATGGCGATCACGGACATCGAACATAAGAATGCAACGCGCTGAAACTTAAAGTGGCTGAATTACTGAAACAGAGACGACTCAAAGAATTCTTGACCGACAAAGGGAAAGCCACACTTACACAACGAGATGAACGACTGAAGGAAAAGGGAAAGAACTCGTCACCAGCTCCCCCTCATCCCGAACGTATAGTCAATTTCATATCGGATGGATCCAAAATGAGTGGAATTTCACACTCTTCCACTAGGAAACACACTCAACATGTATCAAACACGGAGGTGTGACCTTTTCATAAAAATGATCATTTGGTCGATATGGTAATTTTGTTTAATGCAACTGATAGCTCTAATTTATTCTCACCCCATTCCGATGCATTTGTCATTTCCCCACCAGCATTGTTCCAAGTTGATCTAACACCCTCAACTAGATCCCCTTGTGCGAAAAAATACTTTGGTTTCCAATTTGGATCTCATGTCGTAAGGTTAGTGATTAGATGACCTCGTTTGTGTTTGGCCGCAATCATATACCTCATACAGTTAGTGTCATGTTCCTTCAATTGGTCCGTATACAATAAATTCTCGAAAGTGAAGTTCAAATTTCTCCTCTCGATCAAAACCTCGAGCGATAGCAATATCCTTCATCCATTTGGCATCAATTGGCTCGGAGTGATATCAAAAAAGTTGAGCAGTTATCGAGCTAGTGGCAGAATTGGAAACCTAAGTCCTATCTTAAAAGGGATATGGTAAAAACACATCCAACCTTTGATCGACCAATCAACGTGCTCGAACGGTGTCACGGCTTGCAATCTCACCGAATTTGGAATCCCCAATTCGAATTCCAAATTTTGTACATCCTAATATGACATCCTCGATGCAGGATTTTCGTCAGAAAATGCCCCGTCTTGTTATCAGAGGTTGTTGTTGGCTCCATATTTAGCTCTCCAGGCATTGCCAAACAACCTACTACTGTAGTACTCAGTAGGTTAACACCTACCTCACCCACACCTATATCAGTAGGGGGTCCAGCAATAGATACCCCATCATGGTTACTCAACCGAGAAGTCGCTTTAGATTGGTCAAGGTTGACCTCGCTCGAATAACCTTTGTAGTCATCAATCATCTTCTCCAATGATAGGTTCGAGGAGTCATCACTTTGATTCGACATAGCTCTAAACGCTGTCGGAAAAACAAAACCCAACTTTAGTGAGAAGAGATCGAGCCACTTAAACAGACGATCACAACTATAACAACTATCTCCTTGACCATGGTCATCTAGAAAAACTTATCCGATCTACCCAAATCGGAGACCTAGTGAAATAAACAAGGCATGGCAATCGACTCGAAAAATCTAAATCTTAATGCTCTATTTCTTTCAAGGCTCTATTTCTTTCTCAAGAATCTCATAAACAAGTTTTCTAAATTGAGAGTTACAAAATACAGATCAAAATACAAGAAAAATTAAAAAACGTTTAAAGCTCAAACAAACAAAAACAAAACAAATTTTCTGGAAAATCAAGCAAACAAAATCAAGTGAAATCGAAAGCAGAAAATGAAAGAAAAAAGGCAAAAAACTTACTGGAAATGAATAGGGAAATCAGAGAACTCATCGAAAACTAGTCGGAAAAGCTCAAGAACACTCAAACACCATGCTTGGAAACTTTTGAAGAAGAAAAAGAGAGAGAAAAGCTCTAGTTCAAAAGTGAAGAGAACAGAGGTTTCTTCATAACTTATACAAAACCCAACAGACACGGGTCACTAAATGACAGGACACGTCCCCTTAATTGACGCCATTCGAAAAGACATTTTACAGATCTTGAAAAACCTAAAGGTGCCAATTCAAAACCTTTCACTTCGATAAACGCAACCACCAGGAAAAACGCCACGTCAACCCTAGCAAAATCCCGGGGACCAAGAATCTTGAAAAAACAGAAAGAAGAAACCCAATCATACATCAACAAACATGTTGCTCGATATCTCCTATGGTTCTCGGCACTCCTTTTTGATCAAATCTCAAAGCATCAAATACCCATCGAAATTGTTTGACAAACTCGAGAGTCGAACGTAAATAGGCCAAGACTGATGTCAACCAAATGAGAGTTGTTCGATACTCACTATCGAACAAAACTCGAAATGATCATCATTTCGATATTTCTCAATATCTACCAAAATTGAACAACCAATCGCGAGCTACACCTCGAATCGATCAAATATGATCACAGATGTTAAACTCGCAAAATTTCTGCCTCAATTCTCAACAACTCTCCAACTTGAAAACCTCGTGCTTGAAGAGTGAGGGGAAAATTGTAGTGGTCAAAATTGGTCCTCTTGCCCAATTAAACAATCCCACTGTCAAAAGGTTGAATATGCTAAAAAACCCATAAGAAATAGGCCTAAAAAGCCCAAAATTTGGCCCACAATCCATCAAACCAAGTCAAACAAGTGGTCAAATATAGTCATCAAATCAAACAATAATGAAGGAACGTTACACATGCCCTAATGTCTGAATTAATTGTCAAGTTCAAACGAACCATAACGGGCAATTAGAATTCCTTGATCACGCTCCCACTTAAAGGATCGAGATGTTGGAGACCCATGGTCTTCACTATAAATAAGAAGCCCCTTCTCGATGAATGGGGTCTTGAATTTCTCTAAAGTCTCTTCTAAACTCAGCTTTTGCATTTATTACGGTGGTGCTCCTCTGACATTAATTGCTAATACATCGTTTGCTCGACTACAAGGCCACTTGCATCCAATAAAGCTGATCCTAGCCATTCATCGATAATAGTCAAATGAAGGGATTCACCCAACCCTAATAAAATCCATCGAGCTACCGAGTTGCTTGGTTATCAATATCGACCAAATCCTTGATCAATCAATTGCACGACTCGACGTGGTCAAACAAATATGGTTTGTCATTCTCAATCCTTTATTTTATTCATATCGAACACTATATTGACTTGAGCGTTAGAGAGTCTCCCAAAGGGAACGCCCCCTCTTGTGGCTCGTCACCGCTCTGTTTATTCATTGTTTCACAGGTTGTCATTGCCCACCTCGATGATCAAAAATCAATTGTAGATCCGATTGACTACACACATTGCTTATATAATATTAACAGAAAAAAAAAAACAATAATATAAAAATGGTAAAAGACTAAATTGGAAATGAATGGTAACTTTGTTTATAAAATAAGTTTATAATTGACATTGTCTTATTAAAATATTTTTAGATTTTTATAGAAAATTTTAATTAAAAAAAGGCACAAATGGTGTTTCATTAATAATATTTTTGGATTTTATTGTAATTGTAATGGTGAATTTAATGCACGAAAGACGAAACAACGAAAGATGAAACAACTTTTCTCTAAAATGACAAATAAAGATTATTTACATACTTTAACTAAAATTGTTAAAGTCAACTGTTATATTTCACACCATTAAATTGTTAGAGGGACCAATTTGATCAATTCTAAAAAGTGATGAACTAATTTGTCACTTGGAAATAATGTGAAGACCAATTTGGCCAGTTTTGTAAAAGTTGCAAACAACTTAGAAATTAGAAAAAGTCCGGGAGGAAATTGGTAATTGCCTCATTGATTACTTAAAAGTAAAGTAAATGGACCGAAAACGATCAGATTACAAGATCATAAGATGGGATTTGGATCCTCTCATAACCTAAGCTTTTAAGGATCTGGAGGCATGTGACACTTAATAAATTGAATGGTCTTGATTTCATATTTTTATTTTTCCTTTTCTACCCACTCCAAAGTCCAAATGGCATCTTTTTATGCGCTTCATTTCAAAATCTTCAACTCCTCTGGTCCCAATCTCCTATGAGTTTCCTCATGTAAAAGACAAAGGACCCAAACCTGCGCTGCCTTCACTAAAGTGTGCACAGTGTGCTGCTTGAGCAACCCTGGTCGCTGCTATTCCAGGACCCAGCCCGACCAACGTCGTCCTCCAAACCTCACCAGTGCAGACTTGATCCCGTCGTAGCCTTTCTCCATCTAAGATCGCCCGACCATCGATGTCATCCACTCATCAGGTTCTACCTCGTTCTCACTTAACCAATCCCGTCGCACGTCACTTGTTCCATTGCAACGAACGCTGCAGCTTTCCGATCGTCGGGTCGTCGTTGCCTTACGTTCATCCAACCAGACCTCGTCTAGATTTCAGTCTCCTCACCACTAAGCCTCCTTGCTTCCACGTTTTGTTGTCGTCATCTACAATTTTTCCTATACTGAGATAAGATATGGATGTTTACAAATATAAATCTTGAATAAATTATTGTTGTTATTTGTTTAGACTTATGGTCTATGTGGAGGTATCATGTCTTTTTCTAGAGCTTGAATTATGGGTTAGAAGCCCCTTCAATCCATACAGACTTTTGTACGAATGGACTTTCGAATCCCAAACCAATAATGAAATCTTATGTCCAAGCAATCTCCTCCGTTATTGCTCCGGTGTCTTCAGCTCCGAAGAAAAAAGGTAATTATGTTGCAATCAAAGTCAATCTGAAAGCTTATGAGGAACGGTTGAAACCTTGCAGTTACCCTCTTATTGGTCGAATTGTCTTGTCAAAGGGAGAGGAACCATGGAAGGTGTTGGCTCTTAAAGAAAAACTTTAATCTATTTGGAAATTAAACTCTTAATGGCGTGTCATCTCTCTTAGACGGGAGTTCTTCCATATTCTTTTGAATTATGTGGAAGATAAAGCATGAGTTTAGGGCATCGGATCAATTCATTTGAAACATGGAATTCTAAGGCTTTAGCTATGGACTTAGAATTTTAATCCCAACACACAGCGCACGATGAATGCTCAAATATGGTTACGGTTTTACAATTTACGTTGAGAGTTTTGGCACCCTCAAATCATTTCAGACATGGCACGTGGGATCGAAATTCCTCTAAAGTTTGACAGAGCTACCCTAGTGGGTGATTTTGGCCACTTTGCTCGCATGCTGATTGATGTTGACCTTTCTAAGCCTTTACCTGATTCCATCATGATAGAGGTTGGGAAAGATTGTTTGTTTCAAACTTTTAAGTTTGAGAATGTTCCAAGTTTCTGCTCGATTTGTTGCTCTATTGGTCATTCAGCCGCCTCATGTCACCATACGGCCCTATTTACAGGGAATGTCACCACCGAGCCAAAAGACAAGAACCCAGAAAGAGGAAAATCCAAAATTAGGCAAGAGTATAGACCGAAACACAAGTCAATAGATGTTCTGACCTCTCGTGTCTTTGAGACTATCAAATCAGGTATCGATCCCACTATGGCTAAGCCCGATAAAGCTACAACCTCTCTTCCAAACAAGACAACTTTAGACCCAACTGCCTCTTCTAGTTCACTCAGACCAATCATTCCTACTTGACAAGGGGAGGTCTTGAAAAAGGCTATTTATTTGGATGATTCCATAAACCCATTACACATTGAGCATGTAGATATTAATGTCATGACAGATCCTGTTATTGCTCATATAGAGCCCTTGATAGATCCTCCCATGGTAAAGCCACATTTCCATGCTCTTGAGGGTGAAGTTAGCTTTGACACTGATAGTGAAGGCACCGAATCAGACTTCAGACATCCTACGACTTTAGACATCATAGGTATCTAAGGTGGAGTCTCTTAGGCAGATCAATTGGAAGATTCAGGTTGGAAGGAGGTTACAACTGAAAAAGGAAAGAAAAATAAAAAACAGGTTACCAGTGTTGTTTCGCCCAAAACTAGGGCTGCTAAAAATAAACTATTACATAAATGATTATCATTTATTGAAACTGTAGAGGTAATGAAAACAGTGATAGCCAACGTATTTTGAAAGACTTTTGTTCTCATCATAAACCGAATTTTGTTTGCATTGCTGAACTGTTGTGTGCTTTTGATTCAATTTCTCCTTCTTTTTGGCTCTTTATGGGGCTACACTTTCTCGGTGCTAATGCTAGAGGTACTTCTACTATGTGGATTTTTGGGTCTACTGCTTTTTTAGGATGTTACTATTGTTCTGTCTCACTTTCAACATGTTACTGTTTCTACTAATTTTTATGGGATTGTCCATCGAATCTCTTTTATTTATGCTAGTGTGAACTATATCACCCGTAGATCTCTTTGGAGCTCTCTTATGGACAATGCTAGTTCGGATGATCTGTGGCTTGTACTTGGGGATTTCAACTCGGTTCTAGGCACTCATGAGACTATTGGTAATGTTTCTACTATCTCCTGTGATGATTTCCATGCAGCTTTAACGGTCTGTGATCTTGTTGACATTGAAGCGAAAGGAATTTTTCATACCCGGATCGGCCGGGGTAGGCGTGGTATGGTTCTTTGTTGATTAGACAGAGCTTTATGTTCTCATTCTTTTCTAGCTGCTTGGTCATAGATAGCTTGTGTTACCTTTCCTAGATCTCACTCAAATAATCACCCTTTATTGGTTTCTTGTTCTGTGGGTGTTTCGCCATGTCCACGGCTCTTCAGGTTTCAAGGTATGTGGGTTTCTCATCCCTCATTCCTTAATTTGGTTAGATCAGTTTGGTCTTCCTCTATTACTGGGAGTGGTACTAGGGTTGTTGTTTAGAAGTTAAAGTTGTTGAAAAAGGCCTTAAGGAGGTGGAATTGGAGGTGTTTGGAAATATTGCCTTAAATGTCACTAATGCTAATGAGAAGGTGATGCTTATTTAGGGCAGCATTGGTTCTGAAGGTTTTTCAGACGATCTTTTTCTTCTTAAGACTGCCGCTCTTATAGATTTGGATAGTGTTTTAAAGCAACAGGAGATTTTTCTAAAAAAGAAAAATAGAGTCAGGTGGCTTGCTGAGGGTGATCGGAACTCTAAATTTTTTCATTCACTGCTGAAGCATAGAGGGGGTAATAGGCCCCTTTCCTCTATTCAAATTGGTGAGAATATTTCTTATGATCCTGCTGAAATTGGTGAGCACGTTTCCTCTTTTATTAGCATCTCTTTTCGGATCCCGGTAACGAGTGTTCAGACTTCTCTTTAATTCGGGAGCATGTGTCTTCATTGGTTACTGTTGATGAGAATGCTTCGATTCTCCAGGTTCCCTATTTTGATGAAGTGAGGAATACAGTTTTTGCCATGGATCCTCTAAGTGCTCCTTGTCCTATTTGTTTCTCGGGCAAATTTTATACTCATTGTTGGGAAATTGTGGGACATGATGTGGTTTTAGTTGTGTATGATTTTTTTCACACTGGTCGAGTTTTTCCGGGTTTGAATTTTAATTTCTTGGTTCTTATTCCGAAGACTCCGAATGCTCTTTTAGTCGATCAGTTTCGCCCGATTGCTCTTAATAATTTTCTATTTAAGGTTACCAATAAGATTATTGCTGACCGCTTGGCGGAAATTTGCTCCCGTATTATCTCTCCAAATCAATTTGGTTTCATTAGAGGTCGTCAGATTGGAGACTGTATTGCCGGTGTTTCTGAATGTTTTAATGTGTTGAATAATGGTAGTCATGGTGGGCACTTAGCTTTGAAAATAGACATTGGTAAGACTTTTGATTCCATTAGTTGGCTTTTTCTTTTTGAAGTCCTTTGGTGTTTTGGCTTCTCTGAGAGTTTTATTGGTTGGGTTGTGTGGCTATTTTTGATTCTGCTAGGATCTCAGTTCCTATTAATGGTTCCCCTCAAGGCTATTTACCATCTTCGTGTGGTGTGCGGTAAAGTGATCCTCTGTCTCCCCTTCTTTTTTGTTTGGCAGAAGATTTTTTGAGCAGATACCTTATGCATCTAGTAGAATCAAGCTCTATGACCTCTATCTCTTCTCCGGTTGGGATACGTGCCCTTTCGCATTTTCTCTATGTTGATGATGTTCTCCTCTTTTGCCAGGCTTCTCCTTAGAATTTGCGAGTGATTTTAGATGCTTTTGCTCTTTATAAGTCTCTCTTGGGTCAGCGTGTTAATTGGGAAAAATCTTCCATTTCTTTTGCAGAGGCATCTTTGGGCCTAGAATTACTAATATTTTTTCAATCTCTAGGATGCGTAAAGGCGGTAATTCAATGACTTATCTAGAGACCCCCCTTTTCAGAGAGCTAAGGTATCTGGTAGATCTTTTTCGATCTGTTCTTATTCCCAGCTCTCCTTCTTCATTCAATTTTCTAGAAATCTCAAACACCTAAAACAAAGCTAATTAGTTGCAGTACAACAAAACTTAACAAACTGATGATTGTCTAATTATCACGATGGCTCTGTACCGATCAAAGCAAATCACCTGGTTTTATGATTGTTAATGGCTTCTAAGATAATAATTTTAAGATTTAAAATTTAGAATTTAAACTATTTTCCTTCATTTTCCGAGTAACCAAACGGAAATTGCAGTAGTTTCCACAAAAAGCCCATCTTGAAATCAATTTGTTTTTCTTGGAATCTCTTTGATAGGGTTTGATTTTCGCTCACTTGGAAGTTTTGAAAGCTTTTAATTTTTTTTAATGTAATTTATATTTAGTAAAGAATTAAAATTTATTTTTAAATTATGAGTTAGTTGATAATTATTTATGAAGAATTTTTGACCCACCTTTTATTTAAATTAAAAAATTACAGTAGAAAAATATAATAGAAAAGTAATAATTTTTGATATTTTTCGGTTAACCAACCAGACACGTTTTTCTTATTTTTATTTTTAGAATACAAGTTTCAGTTGCTACTAGACACGTTTTCATATTTCGAAACGGAAACCAAAAACACTGTTTTCATTTTCATTTTCATTTTCATTTTTCTTTTCGAAAAACAGTCAATAAAAAACGCTTACAGGACGACCCTGAAGCTTCTGTACAAATTTATATAGAGAGATAAAAGGAGAGCTTTAGGGAGAGAAATTGTGTTGAAGATTGAACCTTTAATAGAATGAACAAAGATGATTTCAGAAGAAGCTTCTTCTTCAATCGACATATTTCTTCATTTAATGGATTTGTGTGTTAACTTGATCGAGGAAAACGACGTGAAAATGAGAATATAGCTATTTTTTATTTTTATTTTTATTATCCACGGTAGAAAAAGTTAGGTTTGCTTTTGGATTAAACTTCGAAGGTGTCAACGACATCGTTTTTGCTAATTTTAACTATAAAATTTATTTAACAAAATCTTGGCCATTGTAGAACTAGAAAATCCTACGGTCAAAATTGGTAGAGTTAGGGGCACCAGCAATCTATGAATAATGCTTTGTCGAATGCTTAGGATTCCTTGCAGAACAGTACAAAAGGAAGGGGTGTCTAGTAGGAGTCTACTCGACACCCAAGTTAGACAATTTATGAACAAATTGATAATTCAAATTAAGAAATAAACAATGTAGATTCTAAAGCAAACCTTAGATAAGGCTTGTCGAGCCCTGGGTGGTGTCGTTCAAATAACTTATTTTCGCTTGGGCTGAGCATGAAAATTATTTGAAATGAGGTTCCGGTGGCCATAACCATATATTGAGATAGTGATAATTCATCAAGTGAATTTTCTTGAGTCAGGAATGATGGGCCAAATTCTCCTTTTATTGGAGAGAAGAGTGCTATTTATAGTGTTTTAGTTTAAACCCTCAAGTGGGGTCTCTTTAGTCAGTTACATGCAATTACTCTCCATGATTCTTTCCTAATTTTATGGGATTCCATAAATGTCATTTTGAACCAATTTGAATTTGTAGTTACACTTGCTTTATAACTAAAAAATTTAGTCAACTAGCAATCAAGTCAGCTGTTGATTTGAGTTTGGGTCATGGGTTGGACCCTTGGGCTTGGGCTTTCATATTGGGCCTAGAGCCTATTTTTAATTTTGTTATTTTTGGCTACCATAGCCATTAATTCAAAGATCTTTAAAAGCTTATGACAAGCTTGGGTGAGGAGAGGATTTTAATCCAATAAGATGATATGTCAATCTAATAAAATAGAATTTGGATCCTGTACTGATCTGATCTTTTTTCTGACCCCACCTAATCTCATGACACATAAGTATTGCAATGAATGTGTGGTTAAAATGTGATTGGTTTCAACAACCACTTTATCAACAACCAATCACATGCTTTAAAAAGATCAAACAGTAGAGGATCCAAATCCAATACAATATTATCATATATCCATTTAAAGGGTTTATATACAATACGAAAACTGTAATATTAATGGACAGTTATGGGAGATGGAGTTAGTTTCTTTTTGTTTTAACTTTGATTGAATTCTAAAGACTAGTAATTGACTCAGCCACTATATAATCATGTATAATAGCTGAACCCTCATTTAAGAAACTATTTTCTTTTTCTTTTTTAAATTAGAAATCGAATTAATCAAGGGAATATCGAGACTTATCTAGATTAAACATTATATATGTGACTTGAACATCTACTCCGTAGGTTTGAGATTTCATTTTGTAGAGTTGCATATTAATGGTCAATAGTATATGCCCGAGATGATCGGTCAAGAGAAAGAAGTGTCCAGCTTGAGTCTTTGGTCATCAAGCAATCTTATTAATTATTAATTATTGAAAAGCCGCTAATTTTAGGAATTCGCTCAAAGTTCTCTTGATTTATATGTTAGGTGAAACCTTTTCCTATACGTTATCTTAAGCCATTATAGCTACTTACTGAACCCGTAGACTTTCGTTCCCTGTAACTTTAAATCCATAAAAACTTTTATTTGTGAATATGTCTTAATTCAATCTATGCGACTCTGATACCTATTCAACATTTATCTTGTGTAATTATCAACAAGAAAGTCTACTCGGGCTGATGTGCACGATAAGAGTCTTCTATCAAAAGATTATGGCTTCTACTAAGAGTTTTAGTTGTTTGTTTAGAAAAATTACAGTAGATCCATTAAAACACTAGAGCATGTCATGTGCGTGTGCTGTGTGCAAAAGTTGTGATGCAAAACTAAGTAACACGATCATGGGTGAAGCCAAGAATTTGGTTTTGGGTTAACATAATATTCAATGTCCCGTATGATAAATATATTAATATTTAAGAAATAAGTTGTTAAAAAAAATGTTATACATTTTAGTCTTAAAGGTATTGTCACAGATTTTTTTTTTTAAAAATTTTTTATTATTATTAATTTTTTTTTGTTAAAATTAAAATGTAATTTATCATTTTTTTATATCTCGAAAATCATTTAGAACCAAATATTAATTTTTTTTCCATAATTAACAAACAATGTAGAGTAAAACTCAAAGAATTGTATCAAGATACAACAAGTACTGTAGAATAAGATAGTAAGCCTCCAATATTTACTTAATTTTTACCATGTAAATATATTAAATAACAATGTATACTAGATAAGACAATAATATATGAAATAATAAGAAATTATTTATTATTATTATTTTTTAATTGGAAATTAAAATCATGAAAGGAAAAGAGATTGATTTTGTATCCTACAATCATGGGCAATAAAATAAGAAAGTATATTATTAAAATATTAGGATGAATGAAGCTAATATTATCATCTATATATTATTATATCATAATTTTATCCCTAATTAGGGGGGGGGGGGGGGGTGGGTGGGGATGCTAGTCTAAACACATAGAAATAAGTCTCTATTAGCATGCAAAATAAGAGGGGGGGGGGGGGGGGGGTGGGGATGCTAGTCTAAACACATAGAAATAAGTCTCTATTAGCATGCAAAATAAGAGGGGGGGGGGGGGGGGTGGGGATGCTAGTCTAAACACATAGAAATAAGTCTCTATTAGCATGCAAAATAAGAATCTCAACTTGAAGGACAAAAATTCAAAAACTGTAGGCTTACGAAATCGACCTACATCCGCTTCCTAGTGAATATCTTTGAAATGACTCAATAAAAGTTGCTAAAATGTTTATACATGAAAATAAACATGCTAATTCATACATTTTATTTAGAAAACATCTCAAAATTTGAATTGGAAAAGAGTGAAAACAGACGACAAAAAGAGTTCACGCACAAAATCGTAAAAATAGGGCATCGCCCATGATCTTTGGTCGAATAAACAATCACAAACTTTGAAGTACCACCCAGAATTTTACGTTCTGTATACCGTTGGATTTGTAATGAAAAAATGAAGAAAGTAGAGTGAACAAAAAAAAATTATTTTCTCACCAAAACGTATAGTTTTAAAGAAATATTTCCCCCAAAAAAATTTCAAAACATGGCACTTTTTCTCAAAACAACACAAATAATGAATTCACACCCCCAAACATAATCTAAACATTGTCCTCAATATTTGTTTGACATGAAATGCATGGACAATGAATATAAAAAGCATGGAAGGCAAGAACTCTAAACACAAGACACACAATAAAAACAAGAAAACTAAAGCAAAAATTTAAACTAAATTACCTAGGTGGGTTATCTCCCACCAAGCGCTTAATTTAACATCTCAGCAAGACAAATGCAAACTCTAAACTCAACTAAATTCCAGTGTCTCAAATTTACGCTTATGTGTGATCAGATCTTGGTAAAAGTTTTCGCACGTCGGCATGTTTCTAATCATATTAAGCCAAGGCAAGTTAATGTTCACTTTAACAAGTGGTTTAAAAAGTTTAGAAAACAACTTATTCCATTTGCTTTTGTGTAGGCGGCTTGGAAAAGGAGTTTGTGGGACGTAAGTTTTAGGTTCGTTGTATAAGAGTAGTTACTTGAAAGGGACATCTTCTACTTTCTGTGCTTCATCTATCGTCACCTTCTTTTTATATTTCTTCACCTGTATCGCTAGACAAATCATCTGAAAGTTGATGACTTATTTCATTATCGAAAATCTCACCACTCGAAGGGATAGTGGTAGCATATTTTTTGCTCCGATTTACTCCGAGACTTTTCATACACGTGATTTTTCAAAGCTTCAACAATATTCTCAAGGTGCACTTCAATTATTCTCATTGAAGCTTCCATTCTCTGATCTTGTTGTTGCCATATTTGATCATTTTGTTGGATTTAGGCTTGAGTACTTTGCTGGTAGGCTTGAGTACTTTGAATAAAATTTGTCAAAGTCTTTTCAAGTGATGGTTTTCTTGGTTGGTATGGTAAGCTAGGTGGCATATATATATATATATATATTGTCTTGATTGTCTCTCCATGAGAAGTCTTAATGCTTCCCTTAATCCAAATAGTAAGTATTGGCATATAGTTCATAGCTTGACCACAGATCATAGGAATATTCAAATGGTTCATTCACATGCCACAAATTGTGGGAATTGAACGCTCGGGCTTGTTTTTTTTTTAATATATTTAGAAATTGCTCCTCTTAAAGGACAACCCCATAAATCATGACCAACCATTCTACAGAACGAGCAAACTACAACAACTACTTGCTCCAGTCCCAAAGTCAATGCCTTAATTTGTCGTTCTAAAATAGCCAATTGCATAGCAAGTTCACGCTTTGCATCTTTATCATAATCACAAGCGTGCTGCTTGATCGCACTATTTTTATGCCTATTTTAGGTCCCCATTTCTTATTGTTTTGTGCTTGCTTCTCGGGTAAAACTAGGTGTTTAATGTTGAAAATATGTATTTCAAGTAAATAGGGAAGTCTAGGGGCCTTGTTGTAATTCTGTCGAAATCAGGGGTAAAAATGACAATATGGAGAAAGGTTTGAAAATTCTGTGAATAGGAGAGAATGCAGGGGAGCATATTGTATTTTCCAGCCAACGCACATGTAGACGCCACGTCATTAATGAAACAGTACACTTTGGTGAAGTTCATGTGTCAACATGATGTCATCGTCATCTTCAACCTTAAAATGACCCAATCGGACCCGCGTTCAACCCATTGTAGACCCAATCTTGACCTGACGGTTTCAGGGCCTTGTTTAGCCATGTTTTTGACCATTCTCTACCCAGATCGATGATGTGATCTTTCCTAGTCACAAACAAAGAACCTTGCCTCTAGAATTTTCAAGTTTAAAGTGTTAAAAATAAAGCACTTAAAGCCCTTGTTATTCAATGTATAGTTACTGAAAATAAAAGTAACCAAATAGCAAGTGTGAATTCAAAGTTATTAGCCTAGATGCTTGTTTTGAAATGTTTGAATTATATAGAGCTTAGTATTGTAAAGTTTAATGTATAAACACCTTGGCATGATTAGTAGCTTTCCATATTCTTTCCTATCATTCCATTCACCACAAATCACCCTTGGCCAAATTATATTAGGGAAGAGTTCAATTGATCTTTTAGAAAGTCTATTCGGGAATATGAGTTTTAATATGCTCTACCACGTTCATGGCATTCAATTCTTTCATGAGATCAATTTACTTAAATGTACGTTATTTCAATTACTCACATGCGTTATATACTTGATTTCCATTTACATAACTTCCAAATCGCATGTGTTTGATAGAGAATGAGCCTAGGACTTTGAGAGAAAAATTGAGTGAAATCCAATGAGGATTATAGTTGAGGCAAATTATGTTTGAAGCATTTGGGTGAGTTGTCTTAGATGCTAGGCCATTGATAGTGTGGGATTTGCATTGTGTGCTGTATTCAATTGAGTGACTTTAGGTTATCCTCCACTCAACAGTTCTCACATGCATCGCTTCTCATTTTCACAATTCATTTGACATCTTATCTTGTATGGCTTTTCGCAAAGTTTTAGTTTTTATTATTTTTATTTTTTTATTTTTGAGTCTTAGTTTTTAGTTTGTTTATTTTGTTTTTCGGTTTTGCTTGAGGACAAGTAAATGATAGGTTTAGGGGTATTTGATCGCATAATTTTTATACCTATTGTAGGTCATCATTTCCTCTTATTTTGTGCTTGTTTCTCTGGTAAGACCGGGTTTTTAATGTTGTAAATATGTATTTCAATTAAACAGGGAAGTCTAGGGATATTGTTGTAATTCTACCGAAATTAAGGGTACAAATTACAATAGGAAGAAAGGTTTGATGATTCTATGAATAGAAGAGAATTCAGGGGAGCATATTGTCATTTCCTAGCCAACGCACGCGCAGACGCCACGTCATTAATGAAACGGTGCCTTTTGGTGAAGCGCCTGCGTTAGCATGACGTCATCATCGCCTTCAACCATGAGACAACCCGACTCGACCTGCCTTCAACCCATTGCAAACCTAATCTTGACCCGACGGTTTTAAGGCCTTGTCCGGCCATGTTTCCGACCATTCTCCGCCCAGATCGATGCCGTGATCTTTCCCGGTCACGTTTCCACCCTTTTCAGACCTCAACTCATCTGTTTTCTCTCTGCCACCTTGCCACCTTTCCGCCATTGAAGACTTGAGCTTGAAGCTTCATTTTACGAGACTATTGAGCAACACCAACTCACAGATCTCCTCCAAAGATTTCTACGACTTCATTCTACTAGATGAAGTCGCAGAATTCATCTAGCAGAAATTTTCAAGAGATATTTGCTACTTCGAACTGCAATTTCGCTCCAGCAGAAATGCCCATTTTTCAGAGGGGTAAAATTGTCTTTTCAAACCCATTTCGTTCCCTACATTTCTCCCACTATATATATATATATATTTCTCCTTTTCTTGTATTTAAATCATCATTATCCAATCCCTAACATCCAATTTTCACTCTCACACCAAAACCTTACCATTTTCCACCATAATTGCATGTTTCTAAGCTCTTGAAGAAGAAGAAGAAGTTGGAGTTGGAACTCTTGAAGAGCTTCATGGGTTTTGTTTACTCTTTCCTCCTCTCTTTGATTTCCTTTCTAATGTGTAACTTGATGTTGGAACTTTATTGTTCTTGAGTTTATTATTTATGAAACTAGTTTAGTTATATATTTATTTGAGCTTTAATGTTTATTTGCTTGATTTGTAGTTAGTTCATTTAATTTGGGTTGATTTAAATTGTTGTTGTTTACTCTCAGTAGTCTAATTGGATTATTTAAATGAGTTGATTTAAGTTTTAATTAGTGTTTTCTATTGCTTTGATTTTAGTTGTATCGGTTTTAGTTTAGTTTAATTAGCTTGGATTTAATTTGTACTCACTATTAAAAAATTGTTAAAAGAAATCAATTGTTTAAAACAGTTTTAATGTAACCAATTTAAAAAAAAAAATTTAGAAATCGATTTTTATAAAAACCGATGTCTTAAATATTGGATTTTCAAAAGATATCGATTTTTAGAAAAACCGATATTAAAAAACAAAGTTTAGACATCGGTTTTTATAAAAACCGATGTCTTAAATTTTGTGATCAAAAGACAACGGTTTATATAAAAACCGATATTAAAAAAAGTGTTTAGACATTGGTTTTTTATAAAAAGAGATGTGGATTCAAAATCAAAATTCTACAATGCAAATCGGACCTATGTCCACATTCAAGTACGCATCTCTAAAAATACTCAATGTTATTTGCTCAAATTTTGACACAAGAAAGTAGACATGTAAAAAAACACTTTTCAATCACAAAATATTCCAAAAATTGATTTGAAAAAGTATGAAAATGAGTGATGAAAACAGAATACTTGTGGATTCGCGAATCGCTTCTGACCTTTGACTGAATAATTGATCGTAACTTTTAAAATACCACCCAGAATTTTACGTTCTTTATACCGTTTGATTCGTATCGAAAAATCAAAGAATCTTGCATGGACAAAAAAATTTATTTCATTGCCAAAAGATATAGTTTTAGTTGCACAAAAATATCTCCAATTGTTTCTGACCTTTCACTAAATAATTGATCATAACTTTCAAAATACGGTCCAGAATTTTATGTTCTTTATATCGTTGGATTTCTATCTAAAAATCAAAGAATCCAACATAGAAAAAATATTTTGTTGCCAAAAGATACAATTTTAAGGAAAAAGTTTGCACTAAAATATCTCAAATCGTTTCTGATCTTTGAATGAATAATTGATTATAACTTTCAAAATGCCACCCGGAATTTCATGTTCTTTATATTGTTAGATTCAGATAAAAAAATCAAAGAATCTAGCATGGACAAAAAAGTTTATTTCGTTGCCAAAAGATACAGTTTTAAGGAAAACGTTTGTACAAAAATATCTCCAATCGTTTCTGAGATTTGACTGAATAATTGATCATAACTTTCAAAATATTGCCCAGAATTTTATGTTCTTTATACCGTTGGATTCGTATAAAAAAAATAGAAGAATAAAAAATGGACAAAAAAATTTATTTCATTTCCAAAAGATGTAGTTTTAAGGAAAACTTTTGCATAAAAATATCTCCAATCGTTTCTGACCTTTGACTAAATAATTGATCATAACTTTCAAAATCCCATTCGGAATTTTACGTTCTTTATACCGTTGGATTCATATCGAAAAATTGAGGAATCCAACTTAGAAAAAAAAATTTATTTCATTACCAAAAGATACAGTTTTAAGGAAAACGTTTGCACAAAAATATCTCCAATTGCTTTTGACCTTTGACTGAATAATTGATCATAACTTTCAAACTACCGCCCGGAATTTTATGTATTTTTTTTACCGTTGGATTCATATTGAAAAATTGAAGAATCCAACATGGACAAAAAAATTTATTTCACTGCCAAAAGATACAGTTTTAATGAAAACGTTTGCACAAAAATATCTCCAATCGTTTGACCTTTGACTGATAATTGATCATAACTTTCAAAATACCGCTCGGAATTTTACATTCTTTATACCGTTGGATTCGTATCGAAACATCGAAGAATCCAACATGGACAAAAAAATTTATTTCATTTCCAAAAGATGTAGTTTTAAGGAAAACGTTTGCACAAAAATATCTCCAATCGTTTCTAACCTTTGACTGAATAATTGATTATAGCTTTCAAAATACCACCCAGAATTTTACGTTCTTTATACCGTTTGATTCATATCAAAAAATTGAAGAATCCAATTTGGACAAAAAAATTTATTTCGTTACCAAAAGATACAGTTTTAATGAAAAATTTTGCACAAAAATATCTCTAATCGCTTCTGACCTTTGACTGAATAATTGATCATAACTTTCAAAATACAGCCCGAAATTTTATGTTATTTTTACCGTTGGATTCGTATCGAAAAATTGAAGAATCCAACATGGACAAAAAAATTTATTTCGTTGCCAAAAGATACGGTTTTAAGGAAAACGTTTGCACAAAAATATCTCCAATAGTTTCTGACCTATGACTAAATAATTGATCATAACTTTCAAAATACCGCCCGGAATTTTACATTCTTTATACCATTGGATTCATATCGAAACATCGAAGAATCCAACTTTGAAAAAAAAATTTATTTCATTTCCAAAAGATGCAATTTTAAGGAAAAAGTTTGCACAAAAATATCTCCAGCAGAACACAAAACCACACAATAAAAAATGAAATAAAAAATAAATCCACTGATAAAATTTATTTGATATATATTTTTATAGTAGAAATTAGAATTTTGATTAGTTGAGTAAATTTAAATTTATTAGACAAGTTTTTTTTTTAATTTTTTTAATTTTTTTTAATTTTAAATTTTTAACAACTCATATAAGGTATATATAAATATTGTGCAATTGTTAACACATCCAATCTTGTAGTCAGGTGGTAAAGGCTTACCATTTTGACTCAGAGGTGGGGTTGGCCGGTGACGGTGGGATTAATTTTTGTAATATATCAATTTTACATCAGGGTTTTTAAATCGGTTTTAACTAAAACCGATTTCGTTTCGTTGTTTTTACATTGGTTAAAAACCGATGTCTTTTGCACATATTTTCTAAAACACTAAAAAAGACATCGGTTTTAAAAATTTTAAAAACCAATTTCTTCCATATAAAAAAACCGATTTCTTTTGTGTATTTTGTAGTAGTGACTTGGTCTAGTTTAATTACAATTTCAAAGCCTTTTTTGTCCTACATCCGTGATTTTACTTTTCTTGCATATAATTAGTGTAAATATATTGTATATATATATATATATATTCTAAGACTCAAACTGACTTAAGGTACCATACCTTCATGTGGGAACGAATCGTATTTGTTGTTACGCGATCGTCAAACAATTCGTGCACTTGCGGATAAACAAACACGCTCATATATTTTAGAACCGTTTTCAGTGTATCATTGCTCAAAGAAGTTCATGTTGTAGAGGAATTTTCTATGAGAAGAATTCACACTAACAATTCAAAAAGCAACCTACTATTATTCTGTTGATTCGTGCACGGATACCAGGATAATAGACTTCATATTCGTTGACTCTTGCAAAGGTACCAAAAATGGAAAGAAAACTCTATGATTTTTATTCAATAATCAACTAACTGCTTATAAGGGCTACAATAACCCTTATTTATACTTAAAAAGAAATCTATCTAATATGGAAATTAAATTTGTTTAAATAAAATCAAATCATAAAATAATTTAGTACATAATTAAATATATATAATAAATTGAAACATAATTATATGTGATAATTACTATAGTGGTAACAAATTAGGCCTGTAGCCTAACTGTCGAGCCCAAGGACTAAAGGCCTAAACCGTAAATTAAGGCAGTCCAAATCAGTTATTTGGTGATAAAGGCCCACATTAAAGACATGCCTATAGCCTGATACGGCCTATCATGGAATTAGACCTATTGAAAATGTGGTCAAAGAAGTAATAATTGACCTTGATCGCCCCTTTTAATCATTGTCAAGCGTTATTCAAATCCCAATGTCGGATAGGAATCATCATGGCCTTTATTGCCAGGTTCGATTGAATCAAAATGGGTAATAAAAGGCTTGAGATTTGCTCCCTTACAATAATGAGCTAGCCGTTAAAGGCTCAAGGTCTTTACTATAAATATCAAACCCCTTCTAAGAAAAAGGGGCCCTGCTTTTGACAACTCTCACATGAAAGCTTTGTTTTGCTCTATAAATCTTGCTATCTATTTATTGTTTTCTTCTGTAAGTTCCTTAATTTTGATTGGCTTATTTCATGAATTTTGGGGTTCAATATGTAAGGGTAGCTTAGGATTGAAAATATTATTCTCAAATGCTAATGGACTTCATTGCTGACATCAAGAGCTTCAAGTTTACTTGTCTTAGCTCTTAGTTGAAGAGATTTAATTGCACACACACACACACACTACTCTAGCATGCATGTGTGATTATTGCTTTTTGAGTGTATGAATTTTACAAATCACACTTAGTACATTTTTTATGTTTGTTTTGAGTATGTGTGCAGTGCATTGGTTTACTTTCCCGAGTACACCTGTGCACACTCGGGCAGTGCGCTAGTCGTCATGAGCTAGACCAGCGCCCACACTAGCGCAACCTTGGAAGAGGATGTGCGCTGGTCGTGTGCTAGACATCATGCATAGCACACCAGTGCAATCTTCACAGAGGTTAATTAACCTGAAAGCACCTTTAGAACACTAGTGTCACTCTAGTAGACACCGAATTTAGCAAAACCAGATTCCGGTTTACATTTGTTTGCTGACCCTAAACTTTCCAGCAGGTTTGTAAATTGAAGCGCTTATCCAAAGGATTCCAGAAGTACCGGCACTAATCAAGAAAAGCACGGTGAACTGCTTCACTGATTCACCTTTTGTCGACGGAATAACTCTTGTCGAGATGCCTATGAAGTTTAGCTTCCTAAACATGAAGCAATTTGAGGGTACAACAGACCCAGATGACCATCTAACACAGTACAAGTAAAGAATATTTACTACGTCGATGCCACGTGACCTTAGAGAAGCATGCATGTGCAAGGCCTTTGGGTCTAGCCTTAGCGGCCTTGCTCTACAATAGTATACTATTTTGCCTAATAACTCTATTACTTCTTTTGTGCAGCTTACAAATACACTTATGGGGTAATTTACGAGCAGACGAAAGCTAGAGAAGCAATCGAACGACCTATATACCAAAACACGGAGACTTGATAAGAACCTAAGGACCTATTGTTAGGATTATGCTCAATAGCAATAGTGTAATAATATTATTGAAAATCTTTTTCATATTAATAAAGTGATTTCTGGTTTAACAAATCTTATAGCATTTATAGTTTAAATATTATAATTGTCAAAAGTAAAAAATCATAAGGTCAAAAGACAATAAGAAATAAAGAATTGTTTGCATATCTAGATATGTATGAAGTAGACACAATTCTTTAGTTAGTCTTGAATAATGTTCAAAACTTAAGATAAAGGTTGGGCTCCTTTACCTTGTTAAAGTTGTAAATGCTTTTGCTAGCATTTGAGTGGGATCAAATGTGATATGATGAGTCTAAAATATCAAAGTGTCTTTGAGTAAAAGAATCTGGTGCACTAGGTGCATTGAATAGGATCACAATGAAATACTATATCTAGAACCATCAGTGGATAAAAGTTTTCATTGTATGGGTAATCAGAGAGTCTATCTTAATCCTGAGATAAATGATGAACTTATAATTACAAGTGTTATCATTTGAGCTATCAATGAGTATGATTATATAGCATAACCTATTCTCGAGAGTTTGATGGTATTCTTTTACTAATCGATAGAGGACTTCATTTATAGATATGGACATTATGGCTCCATTTATTCAAATGAGAGTATAATATTATCAAATGAATATTTTGAGATATTGGATATTCAATCTTAATATTGAGTTTTCGATAACGTCTATTGAAACATGGCTTCTAGACAAGTCAGAATATCCAAGTTCAAAATGTGGTCATATGAGTAAATATGGTAACTAGGAGAGCTATAGGTAGTCTATGAGCTCTTGGCGATTACTAATATTATTCACGAGGATACACTATATCTAATAAGATTGTCTAGGGTATAAATGAGAAACATCTACTTATTCTATCTTTATTTAAGAGTTCAATTTTAGTTCTTTTGTGGAATGAGCTAAAATTAATATATCAAACCTAAGTGAATCATTTATTGATTGTGATTAGGTTATGTCTACTGAAACTTAAATTTAGAAAACCCACCAAGATCCCCAATCAACATGGACTTGCATGGAACAATTGATATATTCTACCGGACTAATTTATTGGTCCATCTAGAATTGTAATTAATACATTAAGAATATAATATGCACATTATTTATTTAATGTTCTGTTAAATTATATTAATGTATTAATTTAAGGCATGTGGGCTTCTTTCTTTTAGTAAGAATGGATCTAGTTCACATGTGGGCTTTTTATTAAAGTCCAATGGATTTAATAAAATATGAAAAACAATACATTGCCCATAATAGACATGGGCGACAAGGCTATAATAATTGGCCTATTATATTGTTTTATTTTATTTAATTAAATGGAAATTAATTAATTTATTAATTAATTATTTAATTAAGATTCAAAAACAATTTCTAACTAAAAATATGTTTCTTAGTATTATACTATTGTTGGTAGTGTAATAAATATTAAAGATTTTATTTGGTAAATAGATAAATAAAAGAATTTATTTATCTAGTCAAAATAGGAAGTCTTTGAGATAGTCACAAATACACTAAAGAGTTGGATTAGGGTTTGAAAATCAAAATATTGATAGGAGTCATTGGTGGAAACACAAATCCTTTTAAGTGAGGATTTTGGCCACCACCTAGTTTTCTTATTATAGATTTCGACCAACCCTGAATAATTTCAAGGAGGAAATTCGGCCACCCTATATAATAGATGGGATAGAATTTGGCCACCAAACTACCAAACTATCGAGGATAGACTATGCTATATAGTTGTACTTATTGATAGCTCAAATGATAACACTTGCAATCATAAGTTCATCATTTATCTCAAAATTAAGATAGACTCTCCCACTGTCCTCATAATGAAAACTGTTATCTACTAACGGTTCTAGATAAAGTATTTCATTGTGATCCTATTCAGTGCACCTAGTGCACTAGATTCTTTTACCCAAAGACACTTTGATGATTTTAGACTCATCATATCTCATTTGATCCCACTCAAATGCTAGCAAAAGAATCTACAATTTTAACAAAGTAAAGGTGCCCAATCTTTATCTTAAGTTGTGAACAATATTCAAGACTAGCTAAAGAATTGTGTCTACCTCATACATATCCAAATGTACGAACAATTCTTCATATCTCATAGTCTTTTGACCTTGTGATTATTTACTTAGACAATTATAATAATTAAACTATAAATGCTATAAGATTTGTTAAATCACTTTATTAATATGAAAAGATTGTCAATTACATTATTACACTTTTGTTATTGAGCATAATCCTAACACTTATTTCTCAGGTAAAACCGGGTATTTTATTGTTTAAATAAGTGTTTCAGATAAATAGAGGAATTCATGGGCATTGTTGTAATTCTGTCGAAATCAGGGGCTAAAGTGCAATATTTGGGACAATATTCCATATTATGTGAATAAGGGAAAGATCAGGGGTGCATACCGCAATTTGCCAGCCAATGCACAGCAGCACGCCATGTCACCAAGTGAAACAGTGCGTTTTGGCGCTTGCTGCTGATGGCATAGGCATGATGTCATGATGATGTCATCGTCTGCTTCATTCAGACGGGTCGGGACAACTCGCGTGACCCGACTCGAACCCGGTTTTAACCTGGAGTTTTACCTGACTCGTAGATCACTTTTTCGAGCCTTTTTTCTAGCACCGTTTCACCCAGTCTGACAGCCCAATTTCTGGCGGTCACAATGCCACCATTTCCAAGCCTTCATGCATGTGATTCTCTCTCCTTCAAATCCTCCAAACTCCATGGAAGTCCAACCTTCAAGCTCACCACACGTGCCTTCTTTCTAGTAAACCAGACATTCCGAACATGCGAAAACTCCACGACTTCATGCCGAGAGAAGGAACCTGTGAAGCATAAAGACTGATCTCAAGGCCAAACTTACAGAAATACTCGCGACTTTTGCCAGAGGGAATAAACCCACGAATCATGGGGTTCTAATCCGCTAGGCTGTCATTTCAGAGGGATACACTTGTCTTTGCACGTCAAAACCTTGTCCTAACCTCTCCTCTATAAATATAACCCTTTTGTTACCTTAAACACAATCCCTAATATCCTAATTACCTTAGAATTACACCTAGAATAGCTTAGAATAATCTTGAACATCACCCATGAACACCCAAACTTACTTAGCTTATAATTAGACTTTGGTTGCTCATTGATTTTAAGCTTGGGAAGATCAAGAGGTGTTTGTCTATTGTGAAGACTTCACCAAGACATTGGGTTGTCTCTTTTTCTCTCTTATTTCCTTTAGCTTGTTATTATATGTGTAACTAAATCTTAGATGTTGGGATTTGGTGTACTTGTAATATTATCTATGATATTGGTTGATTATCTATGATTGAGGTTCAATTTATGTATGTGTTGGTTTAATTAACCAATTGATTGACATGTAATACATACATGAATGACCATTGATGCATGAGTCTTTATTCAAGGTTTAACACCAACTTATGTGCTTAATTGAAATCAACTTATTAATTAGGTGATTGCACTTGTATACCAATATCCTAACATCTCTATTCCCATACCAACTCACTCTCATTATCACTCTTTCATGACCATTGCATTAGTTGGTAATTAGTTAAGCTAATTAGTGTAATTTAGATAATTGTTGTTGGTAGCTTAGTGATTAGGTTAGTTAATTGCCTAAGGGAATGACAACCCTTAGTTGTAATTTAGTGTTAACGTACTTGTATTAAATTTATGCCCTCATATTGTAAGCTTAGTTTAGTTGTTAATTGCTTGTGATCATCCCCCATTTACTTTTCATGCAATTGTAATTAATGTATATCTTGTATATATTATCTAAGACTAGAACCGATTCAATGTACCATACCTTTTCGTGGGAACGAACCGTACTTGCTGCTATGCGATCGTAACGATCAGTGAACTTGCGGACAACACTCGTAGGCCCTATCATTTACCATAGTTTATAGAACTACCGCGTGCGCGTCAGTGGGACTTTAATAGCAAACCTAGACCATTTGCTTGCGCATTAAGCCACCTTAGTCACAAGACTTGATTCTCAATGAAGAGATAAACAACCTATGTTAATATTATTAAATATCCAAAATGCAATTAATGCCAGGTAACACTAAATGCTTATCTAGAGATTAAATGATGATAATAAAATCAATCCTAGATATCATATTGATATATGTCATGGCATACAACTTAGCTTTATTAAATAGAGTAATCCTAGGCAATAGCTATCAAAATTCAACTCACAATCAATCAATACAATAATCTCAATCTTGTAGATAGAATATAATCTAAATGAATACAAGTTAAAAAAGAGATTTCTTGCTATGTAAGAACACAAAAATGAATAGATGGTGTTCAACTTACCAAGTCATGTGTGTTGAAGAAGTCTCATGCATAGATACATCCTAGATGATCCTATATGATGTTTGGATGTTTGATGCACATGGAAATGAGTTTAGAAAATTAAAGGAGCAATCTTTGTGCCTTTTCTCTCAAATATCTCTCAATGTCTCTTTTAGGGTTCTTGACATGAAGAGCTAAAAACAAGAGAATGAGATAATGGTATATTTATAAATAGCATGAAAAGGTTAGGTGAAAAGACAAGTTTACCCTTGAAACGCACCGATCGACGGTTTCATTCGGCATCCACCAATCACCGATCATAACCGCCGAATTGAACCCAAGAGCGTCAGATATCAACACGGTTTCATTCTGCAACTTTATGGCCGCTGATTCCAACCGTCGATTTAAGACCGAGAGATTAAAATTAATCAGGTCTAAACGATGGTTTCAATCCGCGGTTGGGGCCGCTGATCATAACTGTAGAAAGCATTCCAGAACCTACTGAAATCAAATAACGGTTCCATTAAGCGGTCATGGCAGCCGATCAAACCGTTGTTTCACCAATTGTGGTGAACCAAAGGATAAGCCAAGTGCATTCTCCGAAGGCGATCTTCCTGCTGAACCAAGCACACCAACTTGCAATCGCAAATGTTTTCGAACAATCTTCGGGAAATGAATTACATGACACACTAACAACACAACACAAACCATCAAATATGTGCAAGTTTGAAATGTGAAGAGAATGCATCCTAATGCCTAAAATGACATGGCAATTATTAATCAAGATGCAATCAATTAAAACATGCATGAAGAAAATTCAATAACATGAATGTACATAAATAAAACACACATCATACAAAAAGTATAAATATGCATGAGTTGTGTGTGTGTGTGTGTGCAACTTAGTCTCTTCAATGCAAGTAAGCACAAATGTTTTACCTTTGAAGTTCTTATCATATTGAGGTCTTACGCCTTTGTTATGCTTGATCACCAACAATTATTCAGCTAAGCTACCCTTACAACAAACCCCAATTGTGGTTTCTCTATAAAATAAATCAATCAAAACTTGAGGAACTTACAACGTTGCTTGTATATCTCGCGGTATCCAACACGGTAGTAAGCAACATGCAAATCAGGGAAGACGAAGGCATCCAACATCCAGTGTATTTTGTGAGTGAAGCCCTACTCGACATAGAATCCAGATACAATCGACTCGAGAAATTGGCACTAGCACTTGTCGTGGTGGTATGCAAGTTGACCATACTTCCAATGTGAAAATACCTACAAGGTTATACTAAACAACCTAGGGGGGTGAATAGGTTTACACACTAGTTTTCAAAAACTCTTTCGTGACTTATGTCAAAACCTTGGTGATCATACAAATTAACCTTTTAACAAGATTGTTGTGAGAAAACAATTAACAGAAGTATACTCAATTCACCACCCTTAATCTACAACACATATACCAAGAACCAATGTATCTCATATGCAAGTATATTTAATGAAGTGTAAATTCCACAAGTTGTACTTTGAATATTACAATGTAAATTCACTAAATAAAACTTTACAACTTGATGTAGAATATTACAAGATACAATGTTCAAACACTTACAATATACCAGAAACAAATGTTGATTCAACAAACAATATGTGCATCTCTTTCTTTACCAATAACTTGTTTCCAAGGATGTGAAGAAATGAAGATCTTAAACAAGTTATATTAATCATACATACAAGTATAAAGAGATAGAGATAGAGACATTTGACACATTGATTTTTACGTGGTAAACCTCCGAAGAGGAAACGTCCACGGGTTGAATCCACTATGACGAAAAGGACTTACACACTTAAAGCTATCAACACATGATATCCACTTCAAGCCATCAACACATGATATCCACTTCAAGCTATCAACTCCTAGTCTACCCTCGGGCCTAGTGAACCACCTAGCCTACTCCCTATCCAAGATGTGTCCTACACTTCTAAAGAGCAACTCCCTATCCAAGGCTCTCAAGCCTCTAGGAAGATTTCCTTCCTTAGCTATCTAGATCACAAATGATCCTAGTCAAGCTGCCTTAGCTCAACCATCCGGAGTACCAAAATCCTAGCTAAGACTTTTGCTTAGTTATCCGAATCTTCTTGATCCTAACTAAGACTTCGTGCTTGGCTATCTGGAACACTTTCCTAGCCAAGTCTTCTTGCTCAAATTAAGGCTTCACCCACCTTAACAAGAGACTTCAACATTTCCATAAGGCAATTGATCTAAGTAATGCAAATGATGCAAACACATTCAACATAAGACATATGATTAATATGAACTATGGAAACTAGAATTAGACAATGAGCACACAATGTATGATATTCTAGTTTAACAATCCAAGTGATGCAATCATACTAGATGATGCATGAACATATGAAATATATGGATCAAGTACAAATCATGTGGACATAGACTTAATCATGTGAGCACACAAATCAAATATTGTCTAGTCATAAAATCATGAATTGAAACCTAGAGCATGTGAAACACCTAACACATGCGATTCCTAGTTTCATTCACAAAGCTAACACTTGAATAAATCATATACATGAAGAACATATTCAAGATATTAGAAACATATGCATAAATCCTAGAGAAGTGAAATAATATCTTCAAACTTCTTCTAGTAAACAATTAGAGCATGTATTCAAATATTCAATTAAGTTAATCCAATCAAAGCTCTAAAAACATACATACTTGTGCTATTTTCAAATATGATTAATGAATGAAACATAGCACAACTAGGAATCATTTATCATTAGAATATCAATAGTCAATGCTCAAATATTCTTAGATACAAAGCTAATCACAATAAAACTCACAATCATGTGAAAACATAGGTTTAGAAAACCTAACTCACATTTGAGAATCTAATCATGATAAAATTAGTTAAGATTTGAAGCTATCCTTCTCAATAGATTTCATCAGACAAACACATACATATAGAAGAAGAAAACCCAAGGTAATTGAAGATTATAAAAGAAGAAATCACAAGGTTTAGTTCAATACCTTGAAATCCCATGTAGTTTCGGTTTTGAGGATAGAACTGTCACAAAACTTTATCAAATTGCTGCAAACCTTTTTGAAGAAGGTAGGGAACTTAAATACGAAGATTCTCCAACTTGAATCACTCAATTCGGAGTCCGAATAAGAAATTTATAGTGTTTGGAAGTTGAGAAAATTGGAGAAAAAATTATGCACTCTATCTTTTTCAAATTTTCTTCTTAAAATGAAATGGGAGGGAATTGAGAACCTCTCGCGCACCTTTCGCGTTCTTTGGCCGTATTCAGGCCTCTGAACTCCAGTTTTGAATCTGTTTTTGGATTATGAATCGTGACTCCCTCACACACAATGAAGAATACAAAACTTTACAAATATTTTGAGAATTCATCTCGGAAAAAGACAGCGAAGACAACTTAACGATTGAGAACGCAAAGTAGCGTAACTACATCGTTTGGACTCGAACCTAATGAATGAGTAACCAAAATTACCAAAACTCAATAAGGAATCAAATAAGGTCACGTTCAAGTCCAAAACACAAGAAACTCAAACAAATAAAAATAATGTCACACAAGTATGTCATATCTAAGCGATAGTGATAAAACATGAAATTCTACAATGTTTGTCTATATGAGACCAATGCATGAGCATAATTAAATGTGTGTGAATGTGTTATAGCAAATGTTGTACAATGATGCAAGGACACACATGAATGAATTATGTGTGTGTACGCGTATGCCTTGCAAGAGGAAGAAGAAACTTGATACCTTAGCATCCAAGTATGCGATTTTCCTCTTGAAGACGATATTGCATATCACGTTGCTTTTAACCTTTGAAGCTTTTTTTCACCAAGAACCACCTAAGCAACACCTATTACAAATATTGAGAGTTTTGAAATTGAATCAATCAAATACAAATCAAGAACCTTACACAATGCCATTCAATTAAGGTACTAACTTCATTCCTACTCAAAAATATATTGCATAAGCCTAAACTTTCAGGTTGAATGACGAAATGGACTGTCGAACTCAATGAGTATGACATCAACTTCCAACCATGGACTGTAATGAAATCATAGGCATTAGCCGACTTTATAGCAAACTTTACCCCTTATGAGAATTTGTAGACTGAACAGAAATTAGTAGCACTCACGAAAAACTCTACGAGTGGAAAGTTGATCCTGTCTGTCGATGGTTCGAGCAACATCAAAGGAAGCGGACTCGGACTTCTGCTCAAATCTACGCAGGGGGACACACTAGAGTAGTTGATCCATTATGAATTATATATGACAAATAACTAATCTGAGTATAAAGCCCTGATTGCTGGACTTGACCTTGCTAAGAGCTTGAACATAAAATATTCAAGTACAGAGTGATTCACAGCTTGTCGTTCGACAAATGAATGGATCGTACGAAGCTAAAGACAAATGAATGGCAGCATATCTAGCAAAGTCTAAGCGACTATAGTCGACCTTCGATGAATTCATCATTCTACAAGTACCAAGATCAGAGAATGCCAGAGCAAATTGTTAGGATTTAGATTTGTATTGGCTTGATTCCATTGCAAAACACTCTTTATTTGTAATGGTTAGTTGCTTAGGTGTTTCTTGGTAGAATGGAGCAATAAAAGAGAAAAGCAATTTCTCTTGCAAATATCTTCTTCAAGAAGATAAACACTTTCTTGGATGCTAAGGTATCAAGTTACTTCTTCCTCTTGCAAGGCATAAGCACACACATACATAATTCATACATGCGTGTCCCTGTATCATTGAGCAGACCACGCACACACATACATTGCATTTATATGTGTCCCTAGATCACTGTGCCACATTTGGTATAACACATTCACACACTTAATAAAGTATGCTCATGCATTAATCTCATATGATTCCTTGTTAAGTTTCGGTCGTTTTGGTTACTCATTTGATTTCAAGTTCAAACGAGGAAGTTACACTATTTCACGTTCTCTCACAATGCATTTTCTTCGTCATCATGTATTCATGTCCAATTGTCAAAGTTTCATAGTCATCCTTGTGTGTCATTGAGTTCCAGTTTGTAATCCGAAAACAGATTTAAATTCAGAGTTCGAATTACAAAGGCAGAAGAACGGTCGAACAACGTGTGAGGTTCGCGAAAGGGAGCCAAGGAGAGGAGAAATGGCAAAGGGCCACCTTTCCCCATTCCCATGGTGGCCATGCGCCTCTACGAGAATATGGCTGAAATATGGCTCATTTACTCCTTTGCCCCTCTTCCTTCTCCATTTGATTTTCCCTCCCTATATATTTCAAATTTTGTGCAAACCTCCAAAGAACTTTTGCATTTTTGTTTTAGTCATATCTCTCTCATTTCAACTCCAAATTAAGTCATCCTAGATCCAAATTTTTTGGTCTTGAAGAGAGGAACAAGTCCTAAGCATTTTCAAGTTGTAAATATGTCTAGATTTCTGATGGTGATCTGATCTCAGTTCGAGTTTCATCTTTTCTATTGGTAATCATCTTCTCTACATTTTTCTTGCGATCAACTTGATAGATCTTATTTCTTGATTGATGACAAATGTTTAGAATGATTTTGATTCCCATTTTAGACTTTTTTGAATGATTTTTATGTTATAGCTTTTTGTGATTTTGATTGAACATAATTCAAAGCTTAATTTATTGACATGAAATTGATTTTAGAAGTATTTTGTGAGCTTGATTGTTGATTTCTAGGTTTTGATTTCATGATTTAAGAACTAGGATTTGTGATTACAATATTGAATATTCTAATCTAGTTCTTATGGATTCACTTGCTTGGATTTCTAGATAACCTTGTGATTGAGTGTTGAAAGCATATTATAGTTATCTCTTGCATGTTCATAAAGTTTGAGTGATCATCTTTCTCTATTTGATTGTGTTTGCATCGTTTGCATCACCAAGATCATTTGCCTTACAAAAGGTGTGAAGACTCTTGTTGTTGAGTGATTCTTCAACATAGAGCAAGTGAAGTCTTGGCTAAGAGTGTAAGACTCTAAATATGTCCAAGCAAGTGAAGTATTGGATAAGAGGTGTGAGGCCTCTAAGTAAGTCCGAGCGAAGTCTTGGTTAGGACATGAGGTATGGTTAACCAAACAAGGAAGTTTTAATTAAGAGCAATGGGCACAGATTAACTAAGCAAAGAAATCTTCCTAGAGACTTGAGGATAGTCTCAGTTAAAGAGTGACTTTCTAGAGGCAAGCGATTTGTCTCGGTTAGAAAGCTTGTGGCAAGGTGTTTTCACTTGGTCTTTGGGTAGACTTGGAGTTGATAGCTTAGGGAGTATATTATGTGTTGATTGCCTTAAGTGTGTATCTCCTTTTGACATAGTGAATTTGCTTGTCGGTTGTTGAGTTATCAACCCGTGGACGTTTCCTCTTAGGAGGTCTTACCACGTAAAAACAATTGTGTCAAGTTTTGTTTTTACTTTTCATTGTCTTCCATATCTTTCATTGATTGTATCACTTGTGAATTGTATTCTCTATTGTGTTGATTAGCAATTCATTTGTTAGACACACCAAGTGTGCACATTATTGTTCCGCGAAAAAGTAGTTTGGAACAATTTGAGCCTATACCTATTCATCCCCCCTCTGGGTATATATTACACTATATTGCTTAAGGAAATTTCACAGATGCATTGGCAAGCTTAGGATCAACATTGACCAATGGCTCAAAGTCGATACCTATTGTACATTTACTGTCGCCCACAATTCAAGAAGAGGAAGTAGTTGCTCCAATCGACAAAGGTTCAAGTTAGATAGATCCGATTATGAACTACCTACAAGCCGACATCCTACTGGACGACCGATCCAAAGCAAGGAAAATCAAAGCAAAGGGGGCAAAATTCTGCATTTAATATGGTAAACTTTACAAAAAGTCGTTTACAGGACCCTATTTGAGATGTGTGACTCCATGAGAGGCGTACGACGTCCTTAAAAGCCTACATTACGAGGAATGCATAAACCATTCTGGTGCTCAAAGTTTGTTGAATAGAGCTATCACAGACAGGTATTATTGGCTGACATTGCGGTCTAATTCCCAAAAGCATGTGAAGGCCTGCGACAAATTTCAAGGGTTTGCTCAAGTGTCGCATCTTCCCCCACGTACGTTAAATTCATTTTCGGCTTCTTGGCCTTTTATGAAATGGGGAATGGACATTGTAGGTAAACTCCCAGTAGCCCCTTGTGGTGTCGTCTACAAGTTGGTTTTGACGTATTATTTCACCAAATGGGTCAAAATCGGAGCATTCCAGTAAATACGCGACATAGAGGTACGTAATTTTGTATGGAAAAATATAATTTGTAGATTCGGATTGCCTTGGGAGATAGTAACTGACAACGGTTCCCAATTCATATGATACGACTTCAAAAACTTTTGCGACAAGTATATTATAAAGTTCAGCTTTCATCATCGCGATACCCTCAAGCCAATGGACAAGCGGAATCAACCAACAAAACCATTGTCTACACATTAAAAAAGCATCTGGAGGTTGAAAAAAGTGAGTGGGTAGACAAACTCCCAAAAATACTCTGGTCATACAGTACCACTCCACGTCGGTCAACAGGGAAACCCCATTCTCTCTTGTCTATGGAACCAAAGCAGTGATTCCAATAGAGACAAGACTAGCAACAGCTCGAAGCAAAGACCCATACGATGAGAAAAACAACTTGGAACTCGCTTTTGAACTAGATCATATTGACGAATGTCATGAGCGTGCATCATTAAGAGTACATGCTGTAGGGAAAAAATAAACAAATAAAAGTGTTACACGCAGCGGAAGCGATAGTAAAGACGATTTAGTGACTTTTAAAATTTTTCCTTTATGAACCTTAAACCCTTTTAATCAATAAACATGCATATATATCAACAAAAGTAAATTACCTCTTGTCGCGTGATCCGATTGACTTACGTCGATGGTAATCCGCAAGACCTTCAATCCGAGCACGAACGTGGATCACCTAGGAGCGTGGTCTCCCTTTCCTTTGAATTGCAAACCTGTGAATGGACCAAACAAATACTTTCTTTTCTTTGTTAGTCACAAAACAATCAAAAGAATGTCAAAATTATTCCGGTCACTTTTGAGTTCACAATCTTTTGATCGAAACTCGCGTGAACCTAGATCGATATCGTATACACAAGCTTATTGATGTTTAAGCAATTGTATACTATCAAAGAATAATTTTTCACTCATTTTTGTCTCTCTAGAATAAAAACTCTCTTAGAATTAAGAAGAAGAAGAAAGAAAATAAAAACTCAAGCACCAATTAATTGATGTGGCCGAACCCTATAAGAACATATATATAGGTTGGCCGAATTTTTCTTCTTTTTCCTTTAGGGTTGCCGAATTCTATGTAGTATATAATTAGGGTTGGCCGAATTTCATCATGTCACTTATATAGGGTGACTGAAATTCAACCCTAATTCTTTTTAACTTTATAGACTTCAAACCCTAATCCAACTCTTTTATTTTTATTCTTTTATTTGACTAAATAAAAAAAAAGACTCCTTATTTGATTAAATAAATAATACTAATTTATTTATTTACTTATCAAACAAGTCTTTTACTTTTAGGAAAGATTTGTTTCTTTAATTAAACAATTAATCAATAAATCAATTAATTCTTATTTAATTAAAACAAATGAAACAAAATAATATTTTTAGGTCAAAACCTTAACCTAGCCGCCCCACTTATATATAAGATGGGCCTAATATTATTTTCCTATTTCATTTAATCCATTGGACTTTAAATAAAAAAGCCCACATGTGAACCAGACCCATTCTTACTAAAAGAAACAAGCCCACATGTCTTTCATTAATATATTAATATAATTGAGCAGCCCATTACTTAAATAATGTGCAAATTATATTCTTAATATATTAAATGCAATTCTAGATGGACCCTTAAATTGGTCGGTAGAATATATCAAGTGATCCATGCAAGTCCGTGTGGATTGGGGATCTTGGCGGGCCATCTAAATTTAAGCTTCAATAGACATAACCTAATCACAATCAACAAATGATTCACTTAGGTCCGATCCATTAATTTTAACTCATTCCACTAAAGAGCTAAAACTGAACTCTTAAATAAAGATAGAAAAGGAAGATGCTCCTCATTCATACCCTAGACAATCATATTGGAGATAGTGTATCCTCGTGATTAATATCGGTAATCGCCAAGAGTTCATAGACCGCCTATAACTCTCCAAGTTACCATATTTACTCATATGACCATGTTTTGAACTTGGATATTTTGACTTGTCCGGAAGCCATGTTTTCAATAGACACTATCGAAAACTCAACGTTGAGATTTAATATCCAATTACCTCAAAACATCCATATGATGATATTATACTCTCATTTAATTAAATGGAGCCACGATGTCCATATCTATAAATGAAGTCCTCTATCGATTAACAAATGAATATCACCAAACTATCGAGGATAGACTATGCGATATAATCGTACTCATTGATAACTCAAATGATATCACTTGCAACCATAAGTCCATCATTTATCTCAGGATTAAGATAGACTCTCCGATTGTCCTGATAATGAAAAGACTATTATCTATTGACGGTTCTAGATAAAGCTTTTCATTGTGATCCAGTTCAATGTACCCAGTGCACTAGATCCTTTTGCTCGAAGACACTCCGATGATTTTAGACTCATCATATCTCATTTGATCCCACTCAAATGCTAGCAAAAGAATTCTACAACTTTAACAAGATAAAGGTGCCCAACCTTTAACTTAAGTTGTGAACAATATTCAAGACTAACTAAAGAATTGTGTCTACCACATACATATCCAGATGTACGAACAATTCGTCGTTTCCCATAGTCTTTAGACCTTATGATTATTTACTTTGACAATTATAATACAAACTATAAATGCTATACGATTTGTTAAACCAGAAATCACTTTATTAATATGAAAAAGATTGTTAATTACAACATTACACTCTTGCTATTGAGCATAATCCTAACAATCTCCCACTTGCGCTATAGCAAATGTGTCATATCTCTCAAGCCCATATTCTCTAGATGCCCATCGAAACTCTTCTGAGGTAGAGCCTTTGTGAAGGGATCCGCTAGATTTTCTGCTGACGCGATTTTGGTAATCGTCACGTCACCTCTTTGAACAATCTCCCTTAAAAGATGATACTTTCTTTCAATGTGTTTACCTCTCTTGTGACTTCTTGGTTCTTTCGAATTAGCCACTGCTCCACTGTTGTCACAGTAGATAGTGATCTGCTTATTCGCACTAGGAACCACTTCCAAGTCAATCAAGAATTGGCGGAGCCAAACAGCCTCTTTGGCAGCCTCGCATGCAGCAACATACTCGGCTTCCATGGTGGAATCAGCAATACAAGATTGCTTGATACTCCTCCATATAACTGCTCCTCCTCCAATAGTAAACACAGCCCCTGATGTGGATTTTCTGGAGTCAGAATCTGATTGGAAATCAGAATCTGTATACCCAACGGGAACCAAATCCCCTCCAGAGTATACAAGCATATTATCTCTCGTTCTCTTAAGATACTTGAAAATATGCTTGACTGCCGTCCAGTGATCAGGTCCAGGTTTCGATTGAAACCTGCTAACTATGCCAACAGCAAAACAAATATCTGGTCTAGTACAGAGCATTGCATACATGAGACTTCCAACTGCCGAGGCATATGGAACTCTACTCATGAATTGCTCTTCATGCTCATTCTTAGGAACTTGTTCCTTAGAAAGCTTGATTCCATGTCTGAAGGTAACATACCTTTCTTGGAATCCTGCATGGAAAACCTAGACAAGATTTTGTCTATGTATGAAGCTTGGGATAATGCAATCGTTCTATTCTTTCTATCCCTTATTACTTGGATACCTAGAATAAAACTTGCTTCTCCTAAGTCCTTCATATCAAATTGTTTTGCTAACCATTCTTTTGCTAATGTTAATACACCTACATCGTTTCCAATGAGTAGTATATCATCAACATAAAGAATCAGGAAAACCAACTTGTCGCCTTTAATCCTTTTGTATACACAAGGTTCGTCAGGATTCTGAATAAATCCAAAACCTTTGACAGCTTGATCAAGCCTTATGTTCCAGGATCTGGATGCTTGCTTTAATCCATATATGGATTTCTGCAACTTGCATACCTTATCCACTTGGCCCTTTTCAATGAATCCCTCTGGTTGCATCATGTAGATGCTTTCGTCAAGACTTCCATTTAGGAAAGCTGTCTTGACGTCCATTTGCCAATCTCTAAATCTAAAGATGCTGCAATGGATAAGAGTATCCTAATAGATTTAAGCATGGCCATAGGAGAGAAGGTTTCCTCGTAATCGATACCTTCTTTCTGTGTATACCCTTTAGCTACCAATCTAGCTTTAAAGGTTTCCACCTTTCCATCCATACCTCTTTTCCTCTTGTATACCCACTTGCACCCAATGGGTTTTATCCCTTTAGGCAAGTCTACAAGGGACCAGACTTTGTTATCGAACATAGATTCAATCTCGGATTGCATTGCCTTTTGCCAATGGCGACTATCAACATCCTCCATAGCTTCCTTGTACGTATAGGGATCATCGTCGTCCGGGAGATTCTCCACTGATTCTCCCAGACCGATGTATCTTTCGGGTTGTGTTCTAACCCTCCCACTACGACGAGGAATGGTAGGTTGTTGATCTTGTGTTGGATCGGAACTTACAATTGGGTTAGGTTGTGCAACCTCTTGTGGAATTGTATCTCCTGACATCTCATTCAGGACAATTCTACTTCTAGGCACAAAATCATTCATATAGTCCTTTTTCAGAAATTTAGCATTTGTCGAAACAAATACTTTAAGATCTGAAGGACTATAGAAATAATATCCTTTAGTTTCTTTTGGATACCATACAAATATACATGTTTCTGAACGGGACTCCATCTTTTCTGTCTTTCCTTTTAACACATGCGCAGGACAACCAAATATCCTTAAGTGTTGTAAACTAGGCTTGCGCCCAGTCCACAACTCATGCGGTGTTTTAGGAACGGACTTAGATGGTACATCGTTTAGAATGTATATAGCAGTTTGTAAAGCATATCCCCAAAAAGAAATAAGAAGTGTTGAATAACTCAACATAGACCTAACCATATCCAAAAGAGTTCTATTTCTTCTTTCTGCTACCCCATTCTGTTGAGGTGTACCTGGTGCAGAAAACTGATAAACTATCCCATTATCAATAAGATATTGCTGAAACTCACCAGATAGATATTCTCCACCACGATCGGATCTCAAGATTTTTATGTGTTTCTCAAGCTGATTTTCCACTTCAGCTTTGAATGCTTTGAACATGTCAAAAGCATCCGACTTATGTCTCATGAGATATACATAACCAAATCTTGAGTAATCATCCGTGAAGGTGATGAAGTACTCATATCCACCTCTAGCTTGAATGCTCATAGGTCCACATACATCGGTGTGTATCAATCCTAAACATTCAGTGGCTCTTGCACCTTTGGCAGAGAACGTCCTTTTGGTCGTTTTACCTTCCAAACAAGATTCACAAGTTGGTAGATCATCAACCTTTAAGTCACTTAAAGGTCCGTCACTTACCAATCTTTTAATCCTATTAAGGTTAATATGACCTAAGCGTAAATGCCAAAGGTAGGTTTCATCTGTTGATAATTTTACTCTTTTATGATTAGGATCCGTTATTTCTGTGTCTAACGAGTGAGAGATATTTTTATGCAAAAAGTATAGACCGTTTTCCAATGTACCTTGGCAAATAATTTTGTCATTCTTACTAATAATAAAAACTTTATTAAAAGTAACCGAATATCCAAATTTATTCAAACAAGAAACTGAAATTAAATTCCTCTTGAATTGAGGTACGTAATAAACGTCTATTAAATCTAAATGCCTTCTAGAATCCAAATAAACTCTAATATCTCCCACTGCACTTGCAGACACTAACGTTCCGTTGCCCAAGCGCAAATTGATTTCATTCTTACTCAGCTTTCTCCTTTCTTGAAACCCCTGCAGGGAATAACAAACATGATTAGTGGCTCCTGAGTCTATGATCCAAGAATCTGTAGAATCAGCCAAAAACATGTTTCTAGATAATTCAAATTACCTTCTTTCTTCTTGTTCTGGGACTTTGGGCAATTTCTCTTCCAATGTCCCTTTTCACCACAAAGGAAGCATTTCCCTTTGATCTTGGTTACTTTCTTGATCTCCTTCTTGATAGGCCCAAGTTGCTTTTTCTTCTGTTGTTTCTTGACCTTTTGACGGGCCTTAACAGTAGCAACTTTACCAGCCATATGAATCTCTTGACCTTTGCCTTTCACAAGGATCTTTTCAGCACTTTGAACATCTTGCATCGGGCCTTGTAAGGTGTATTCCTTTTTGTTCAAAGTGTAGTCCAATTTGAACTGATCAAAGGAATCTGACAATGAATTGACAACCATATCAATCTTTGTCTCACCATCTATCTCAGCGCCATGCAGTTCAGCAATGTTGAGATGTGCTATGACTTTCATCATGTGATCTTTCACAGCCTGTCCAGGTTTCATCCTAAGATTCATAAAAGCAGTCACTGCCGCTCTATTAGTCGTCCTAGACTTCATAGCAAACATCTCCTCTAGAGACATCCACATTATATCGACGGACTCCATTCCTTCATGCTGCTGTTGCAACACGTCGGAGATAGTGGCCATAATGTAACATTTTGCCATATAATCTAAAGTCTTCCACTGCTCATACTCATCTGTACACATTATGCTAGATTCATTATTAGGAGCAGGTGGTTTAGGAGTAGTTAGAACAAACTTATGTTTTTCACTTTGCAGTAACAACCCAATTTTCCTTTTCCATGTGATAATTATCTCCAGTTAAAGTGTTATCTTTCAAGATGTTCATAAGTGATGGGGTCATGATTTCTGAATAAAACAAAACATATATAAGTAAATAATCATGATAAAGCACTTCTAAATATTTATCTTGAATTAAATAAATAACTCAATCATAAAATTCAACGGTGATCTAACACCCATAAATGTTACGCCTCCTTTGGGAGTTCGCACCATTTACTAGTTAGACTAGGTCCCACCTAATTGTTAACATAACAACCAGCGTTTTCAATTTTAGCCTTGCAATTTTACTGACAAGAACTCTTGGGAGGATATCAATAAAATTACATTGAGTGTGTTACCAAGATATCGACCCTCAATTTTCTCTCACGAAAATCCCTCCTTGGGGAGTAGATCTCGCTTGAGTCCATTGTCTAGTCTATCCTTGTAAGGAAGTATGTTGCTAAATTCCATTCATGGACGCCCCTTGGGGGGATTACCAATAAATAATAAAGCTTAACTAACCTTGGAGGCCATAGGTGTTACCAAAACACCTTCTCCCACTCAATTATTTAATGCGTGTGATTAAATCCCATAGAATGATTTACCGAGTTATCTAGATGCCAATTTAGATACCTAAATCATTCAATGCATGTTCATACCAAAAGAGATATATGCGTGGCACTCCTATTCTATATGTCATGTTATCATACAATAACAAATATTGTAATATTTAAGTATAAATTAAATAGCAACAATTTTGGCCCATCCTAGAAAAACAAGTAAATTACAATTTGTCGGGAATACAAGATCTTCAGGTGGCCCATCAACCATACGCTCATCCTTCGGCCTTCTCCCATGGGCGTGCACAGCCCACAACCCCACAAAGGGTCTGCCTTGCGCAGCCCATAAGGCCACACAAGGCTGCCATGCGCAGCCCACCAAAGTTTGGGCTTGTCATGTGCAGCCCAATCCACTCCTAGTGTGCGCACGGTGCTCGTACTTGGTTCCGGTTGCTTCGTTTTGCTTCGTGTCTTCGAATCTCCAAGACCTAAATATATTACGGCAGTATATATATAATAAATACTGCAGTATTCATTTTTTTTTTTTTTTATTCACTGCAGTATTTTTACAAACCAAAAACTGCACATACTAAAAATAAATAAAAAAAAACTGCAGTAACCCTAAAAAATACTGCACATATATATTAAAAAAAAATAAAACCTAGCAATCTACCAAGAAGGAATTATGGCGATAATAGACCACCCTTCTTGTTACAACTCCGAAACAAAAATTACATTGAAAATCTAGGGCCAAAATCGAGCAATAACAAACCACATAAAATATATATAAATCCATACATCACATGTAATTATATATTTGAATACCTAGAGTGCCATCTCTTTCTAAACATGTATAATCACAATAAAAAGAAATAAATCCACGTATATATATGTTAATTAATTAAAAGGGTTCAACCTAGGCTCTGATACCAATTGTAGGGAAAAATAAACAAATAAAAGTGTTACACGCAGCGGAAGCGATACTAAAGACGATTTAGTGATTTTTAAAATTTTTCCTTTATGAACCTTAAACCCTTTTAATCAATAAACATGCATATATGTTAACAAAAGTAAATTACCTTTTGTCGCGTGATCCGATTGACTTACGTCGATGGTAATCCGCAAGACCTTCAATCCGAGCACGAACGTGGATCACCTAGGAGCGGTCTCCTTTCTCTCTCTCTCTCTCTCTCTCTCTCTCTCTCTCTCTCTCTCTCTCTCTCTCTCTCTCTCTCTCTCTCTCTCTCTCTCTCTCTCTCTCTCTCTCTCTCCCTTTCCTTTGAATTGCAAACCCGTGAATGGACCAAACAAATACTTTCTTTTCTTTGTTAGTCACAAAACAATCAAAAGAATGTCAAAATTATTCCGGTCACTTTTGAGTTCACAATCTTATGATCGAAACTCGCGTGAACCTAGATCGATATCGTATACACAAGCTTATTGATGTTTAAGCAATTGTATACTATCAAAGAATAATTTTTCACTCCTTTTTGTCTCTCTAGAATAAAACCTCTCTTAGAATTAAGAAGAAGAAGAAAGAAAAATAAAAACTCAAGCACCAATTAATTGATGTGGCCGAACCCTATAAGAACATATATATAGGTTGGCTGAATTTTTCTTCTTTTTCCTTTAGGGTTGCCGAATTCTATGTAGTATCTAATTAGGGTTGGCCGAATTTCATCATGTCACTTATATAGGGTGACCGAAATTCAACCCTAATTCTTTTTAACTTTATAGACTTCAAACCCTAATCCAACTCTTTTATTTTTATTCTTTATTTGACTAAATAAAAAAAAAGGAGACTCCTTATTTGATTAAATAAATAATACTAATTTATTTATTTACTTATCAAACAAGTCTTTTACTTTTAGGAAAGATTTGTTTCTTTAATTAAACAATTAATCAATAAATCAATTAATTCTTATTTAATTAAAACAAATGAAACAAAATAATATTTTTAGGTCAAAACCTTAACCTAGCCGCCCCACTTATAATAAGATGAGCCTAATATTATTTTCCTATTTCATTTAATCCATTGGACTTTAAATAAAAAAGCCCACATGTGAACCACACCCATTCTTACTAAAAGAAACAAGCCCACATGTCTTTCATTAATATATTAATATAATTGAGCAGCCCATTACTTAAATAATGTGCAAATTATATTCTTAATATATTAAATGCAGTTCTAGATGGACCCTTAAATTGGTCCGGTAGAATATATCAAGTGATCCATGCAAGTCCGTGTGGATTGGGGATCTTGGCGGGCCATCTAAATTTAAGCTTCAATAGACATAACCTAATCACAATCAACAATGATTCACTTAGGTCCGATCCATTAATTTTAACTCATTCCACTAAAGAGCTAAAACTGAACTCTTAAATAAAGATAGAAAAGGAAGATGCTCCTTATTCATACCTTAGACAATCATATTTGAGATAGTGTATCCTCGTGATTAATATCAGTAATCGCCAAGAGTTCACATACCGCCTATAACTCTCCAAGTTACCATATTTACTCATATGACCACGTTTTGAACTTGGATATTTTGACTTGTCCAGAAGCCATGTTTTCAATAGACACTATTGAAAACTCAACGTTGAGATTTAATATCCAATTACCTCAAAACATCCATATGATGATATTATACTCTCATTTAATTAAATGGAGCCACGATGTCCATATCTATAAATGAAGTCCTCTATCGATTAACAAATGAATATCACCAAACTATCGAGGATAGACTATGCGATATAATCGTACTCATTGATAACTCAAATGATATCACTTGCAACCATAAGTCCATCATTTATCTCAGGATTAAGATAGACCCTCCGATTGTCCTGATAATGAAAAGACTATTATCTATTGACGGTTCTAGATAAAGCTTTTCATTGTGATCCAGTTCAATGCACCCAGTGCACTAGATCCTTTTGCTCGAAGACACTCCGATATCTCATTTGATCCCACTCAAATGCTAGCAAAAGAATTCTACAACTTTAACAAGATAAAGGTGCCCAACCTTTAACTTAAGTTGTGAACAATATTCAAGACTAACTAAAGAATTTTGTCTACCACATACATATCCAGATGTACGAACAATTCTTCTTTTCCCATAGTCTTTAGACCTTATGATTATTTACTTTGACAATTATAATACAAACTATAAATGCTATACGATTTGTTAAACCAGAAATCACTTTATTAATATGAAAAAGATTGTTAATTACAACATTACACTCTTGCTATTGAGCATAATCCTAACACTTTAAAGTGGAGATATTTATTGAGGGTCCAAGATTTAGTAGGTGAGGGAGGCCTTACCTTGAGGGAGCTTTTGGCATGATCCTCACCGCTTATTTAGTCTAGGCCCACCACGACATGTGTCTTGAAGGGTCGGGATTTCTCTAGCTAGGATCTAGGGCTGTCGTAGAGGACTAGCTAATAGGTGGGAGACCCTTCTTTAGGCGGGATAATTGCTAAGGGATCTCCACAGTTGGTTATTGTTGAGCACGGATGGCACACATGCCATAGGCAGTCGGGATGGTGCCACCTATGCCCTAGTGTCTGTGTAGGCGCTTTATAGGCTGTTAGGTGGTGTTTTCCCTGATTTTGGTTAGCCGTGGGTGTCTAACTGGACATGCAAGTCGTTTTCATAAGTTAAGACTATTGAGGACAATCGCAGCGCCTGTCGCGCTTCCACTAACAGGCGCTTCCTCTCATGATTTCCTCTTTCTGCCTAAGTGCATTTTGAGTCCTCAATGTTTGTTGGAACTCAGGTTCCCTTTTTGGTGATGATTAGAGTTGACCCTTTATAAGGCTTAGTTGGACCATAATTGGGTCCTCGAAGTTGGCAGATAGGGACTGATCGGAGCCCTTGATCCTCCCTCTTCCCTTTTTGATTGTCAACTGGGTAACATTAATGTCTACCTACACCCTGACCTCTTATGGGTCTCAACGTTGTTTTGGTCGGTTTTTCTGCAAGGGTTTGCATCAGCCCTTTACAGGTTCCTTTGTTGATTTCAACGGTGGTTTTAGATGGTTATGGCTAGTATAGGGCAGTTCCATCGTGGAGGGAAGGTCGAGGGGAGCAGATGGTTCTCACGCCGGTCTAGCTGGGCGGAAATGGAATCCAGTTTAAGAGGCCCCCTAGGAAGCACTGGTAATTCCTGGTGGTCTTCTTGTGACAGGGCAGTGTCTGGAGTGAGGTTGTGCCAGGTTCTACCTCTTTGTCCTCGGTTCCGGTCCGGTTGTATCGGGGACCATGGATTTTTCAAGGTTTCTGAACGTGGAAGTGGAAGCATGGTGGACCCAGTCACCTTGGGGCCGGGATATCTCTCTTTGGTGAACAAAGGGGATTTGGCTTCGGTTCCTGTAAGTTCCTTAATTTGATTGGCTTATTTCGGTGATAAACCAGAATTGAGGTTTGAAATGTAAAGGGTAGCTTAGGTGTTGGTGATCAAGCTCAAAGGCTCTCTCAAGACTTCAAGTTGATAAACACTCCAAAGATATATCACTTGTGCTTAGTTTTCTTTGAAGAGACTTAGTTGCATACACACACTTTTTATGCTTGCATATATGTTCATTGCTCTTATGTGCATTATCTTCACACTTGCACTTCATTGTTGTATCTTGTTGTGTGTTAGTGTATCTAGTAATTCGTTTCCTTAAATTTATTTTGAAACGTCCGCGCATGCATATTTGTGTGCTTGGTTCAGCGCGAAGATCGTCTTCGGAGAATGCTCTTAGCTTCTCCTTTGGTTTCACCAAATTAGTGACATGGCGGTTGTGATCGGCGGCTTGATCACCATTTCAAACCAATGTCCTTTGGTTAAAATCTACGGTTTCTATCGGCGGCTATAATTAAATCGCTGTTTGAAACAAGTGATCACTGGTTCAAATTCAGAGGTTTGTTATCTGGGGCCTGACCGTCGATTGAAACCGCCGAATGGTGAGTTTTTTAGGCACTTTCCAAAACGACATTGTTTTGTTTTGACCTCCTATATATATGCCATTTTCTTTCTAACTCGTTTCAGTGAGCTCAAAATCATATTATAGTGAGAGAAACACAAACCTTAGAGAGAAGCTCCCAAGAACTCACATTTACTCAACCAAACACTTTCCCATAAGCATCTAACATCTTCCTAGCATCATCCAAGAATGGGTTTTCATGTTTTCTTTGACTAGTTAATTTCTATATGTTCTAGAATCTCTTATTACATTCTTATGACATGTTTGCCTAGGTTTCGCATTTATTTGTTAATTAAATGCATGTCTCCTTACTTAATGTTGTTTCTAACATGTTTGAGACATTGAACGTTGTTTGATTTTAGTTGTTTATTGATAGCTAGCATTTATGACCATTTTGCCCTCTAGCTTAGTCTCTATGCTTTGCATTTAGCCATTGTTGATTAGGACTCCTTGATTGCATATCTTGATTGCATTTATTATCCTTGCCATGTTTATTGACAACTTGTGTTGATTGGCTTTTGCTTGATGACTAGATTTTAGGTTTTCATATCTATATCTAGTTAGGTCTTCATGAGCATTCATTTAGACATATTGATATCTATGATTGATTTAATTGCCATCATTTAATCTCTATATAAGCATTTACTATAGCCTAACATTAATTGCATTTTAGATATTATCATATATTCACATAGGTTGTTGATCTCCTCATTGAGAATTAAGTCTTGTGACTACGGTGGTGTAGTGTACAAGCATTTTGGTCTATGATTATTATTAAAGGCTCGCAGGGTAGTAGTGGTGGGTTAGTGACCGAGAATGGTTGAGGTCAACCTAGGTTGTAAAAATCATTACAAGTAGTGGATTTGAGAACAGTGTATGGCTAGCATAATAGCTTGTGGTTTTTCCTTGTTGAAGGTTTCCACGTAAAAATCAAGTGTTCTTTAATTTACGCACTTTACTTGATTTTATTGTTTGTTGAATTGGGTTTTTATATGTTAACATTGACTGATCAAAAAAGTTGGTAATAATTGATTAACAACCCATTCACCCCCCACCCCCCTCTTCCCTTCCTTCTATGTTGTATTAGACACACCTCATTTATATATTTTCAATTGGTATTAGAGCGGGTTCCTAGACATATTTAGGTGATCTTTGCTCTTGCTTGTGTGTCTTGCATTTTGTGTGTTTTGATTTATACATACATTATCTCATTCATTGACCAAAACACTATGAGTGAATTTGGGATGAGTAACAAGGGAGCCTCGAGCGTTAGACCACATTTGCTCACTGGGGTGAATTATGCCTCTTAGAAAGGCAAGATAGAGGCTTATATGTGCCAAATACATGACCGTGCATAGATGGCAATAGAAGACGGCTACACTCTGCCCACAATGACCCATATGGATGGTGGAGAGGATGTACTCAAGCCGAAGGCATAATGGAACGCTCAAGAGTTTGAAACCTCTAAGTGGATTAACAAGGCAATGCATGCCATCCTTTGCGACATGGATGAAAATCAATACAAGTTTATCCAAACAACTAAGATTGCAAAGGAGGCATGGGAGATTCTAGAAACCGCTCATGAAGGAACCGATGTGGTTAAGGATTCCAAGTTCCAAGTCCTCCAAACACAATTTGAGATGATTAGGATGGAGGAGCATAAATGTATTAATGACTTTCAAGTGAAGTTGATGGACATCGTAAATCAAAGTCATCAACTAGGTGACCTGTACTCGGATATGAGGATCAAGAAAAAGATCATGAGGTCACTTCCCAATCTGTTTGAATCCAAGGTGACGGCACTTGAAGAAAATAGTGACTTCAAGAATATGAAGCCGGGTGAAGTGATTGGAAGGCTCTTAGCCTATGAGTCTATGAAGGCTCCTACAACCTCACCTTCTCAAAAGCAAAAGAACATAGTCTTGAAGTCTTCTAAGATTGAGAAGGAGGAGAATGACTCAGATGAAGACATGGCTCTAATGGTAAAAAGTTTCAAGAAATTCTTGAAGCTACAAAAGAAATGATATATCTCCAAGGGGAATGACTTCAAGAAGAAGACAATGTTCAAGAAAGGTAAGCCAATTCAAGAAAAGCCTTTAAGAAAGGGGATACAATGCTTTGAATGTGGAGGATTCAGGCACATCTCCATGGACTGTGGGAATTTAAAGGACAAACGTAAAGGAAAGACGATGGCCGCCCCATGTAGTGAGAGTGAAAATGAATAAAAGTCATCAAGTGATTAAGACCTTGCAATTAACTACATGGCCTTTGGAGCCTCATATGTGGAAGTTGAAGAAGAAGGCAAGGAAGGTTCCAAGCCATAGAAGGGAGCCATCCCCTATCACTCTGACACCACATATATGGGTTTTCTCTACATCTCTTCTATGTTTTTGTTTTCTCCATTAATGTGTAACTAAACCTCATTCTAGGGGATTGAAGTAACCGATTTTGGATAACTCTATGTGAACAATTAGTCTATCTTTTGTTAATCAATTTGGTTTTAGTTTTGTTTATTGAATTAATTGCTCTATTCTACTTGCTCTTATTATATTGTAACCATAAGTGGTTTGAGTTTGTGGCTTAGTTTATTCATGATATTAGGGTTTAGATGTGGATGACCGTTCCATTTACATTTGAATCACAAGCTTAATAAACAAGAAAATTAATATATGCATGACTGTGCTATGTTAATTTGGCTTAGAGTTTTGTGTAAAACATGGGTTTTGACAATTGCTCATTACATGACCGTGTGTGAGTAATAGGAAGAACCCTAGAACATTATTCCGTTATTCGTTGCATGACCGTGTGCGAGTATTGTGAATGGATCTTCGAACTTAATTGAATTATCTTGAAAACAAGCTCGTAAACTAGATTGAAGTGTTTAACGAGACTGATTGTGAGCATTAAGTGTCTAAGAAAGGTGCATCGATTCTCTAGTATTTCTCTTCATATATTCATCCCTTGTGTGATTTGATCTGATTTGATTTGATTTGATTTGATTTGATTTTAGTCTTTAGTTCAAGTATTCATAATTTAGGTTAATCTTAGAATTCATCAACCTTCCAAAGCAAAACATTATGCAATTTAGTTTTTTGCATTTAGAGTAAATCCTTACTAGATTAATTGGTTTTCGACCGATAGAATCACCGATCCCAGTAAACAAACTTTCTTAATAAATTGAACACAAATTTTACTGCATCATGTGTCGATCGCCAGTGCATCTCTTGTTGACTGTTTGACTTTTTACCAACGTGGCATGGCTGGTCTCTTGCTTTTCCTGGTCTATTTGGATGACCCGTTGCTTGGGCGAATTTTACCCTCAACAACTTAAAAATAAATAAATAAAATTAAAAGATATTAAGAAATCAACCATAACGGATGAGTAGGATAAAGAATTATCAGTTTATCTCCTTAACCTAAGTTGAAACCAACAAAATTTATTATATAAAAAAGTTAATAATTTATTGACCATAAAAATTTGAAAGATTATATTATATTTGACAACTTCAGATAAAACTAATAGTTCTCGAGTCTTTCCCTTAGAAAAGTGAAAATTACTTGTGGTTGTAAGTAATAGGGTTAATTGCAATAACATATATTGAAGTTTTCTAAAAAGGTTTAATTTTCAATTAATAGTCTTAATCGCAGTAGACCCCCTAGTCAACATTTGACTTCCAATCTCATTTAACTATTGCCTAAAGTATTTAATTGAAAAGTCTAAAATACCCTTAAAATTTGTTTAAAAAGTCTTAATTGTCCTTTGCCTTTTTAAATTATTAAATAACAATTAAAATTTTAAGTTCTTTGAAAAAAAAAAAACTCAAATAATTAAAATAAAAGAATCTCTCACACCTACCGGAGAATAATTAAAAGATTAATTAAAAGTCTCTACCGTTACCATCACATCTAATTTAAAAGAATAAACGAGCTTTGAATTTAAGTTTTTTGGTTTTTGTTGATTTGGGTCTAATTCTTTCCTTTTTTTTTTTTTTTTTTCTAGGTGACTAGGTCGATGCCTCTTTCCTGTTGCTTTTTTATTTTATTTTATTTAGCATCATCTGAATCTAGTTCTTTAATGGTAAATAATGGTGGATTTTAGGAGACCATGAGCAAGGCACTGCCACCAACTTCTCTTAGTTGTTGTTCTTGGATGTTGTTGTTTTGGGTCATTGGGTCTTGATTTGGACTATCGTCGTTGTCCTCGTCACCATCTAACCTTTAATAACAAAAAATTTCTTGGTTCTTCTTATTCTTGCTTTTCTGATCACATATAGCCTCCTAAAATGTTTTGCTTGGGTGACTATAATCATCACTCTTCCATCGAATGACTGATCTAGTCAATTAGAGCAGATCTTCTCCTTCCATGGAGGTTTATGGAGATGGAGGCTCAATATGATCATATCAAATGCAACCTAGATCAGATGGTTGAGAATTTTCCTCAATTTAATTTTTTTTTAATTATTATTATTATATTTCTTTTGTAAAGTGATGATTTTACCCTTAAAAATTCAATCAACCGTTATCTCTAATAGGGTTTGACTAATAGTTTGGGAGCTGCAGCAAACTAGCAATTAATGTCATTTGTTGAATATTATACCTTAATGATAAAACTCACGGTATGTTATATTGCAATTAACCCAAAGTAATAATTTGGTGATAACAACACCTCTAGTTAAAGTGTATATATATATATATATCCCCTGTCCTACAATAATCAATAATAATAATCAATTATATCTAAAAACATGATTAAAATATTTTTTTAAAAAAAGTTATGAAAAGGTGAAAACAAACCTGGGCTAGGAGTGGGTGGATGACCAAATGTTATCCAAGTGTGTGGGGGTTGGGGAAGAGACAAATCTCAATCACTCGTCAACATTTGGCCATATCTCCGGTGGAAACCTCATCAGATCTCCGCTGCTCCATCTCTTTCATTTTATTTTGCATCCTTTCATTTTTAAAACAATGGGTTAATATTAAATACCTCCTCTCACCTTTCAACTATTATTGGATGTATAGATCAAAATCTATTTATTCAAAACCTTCTCTTGAAATCTAACTCTGTTAACATTCTGTTAAATTGACTCTTGCTTGACCAAGTAAAAGACTTTTATGCCCTTCAAAAAGTGAATTCTATCAGAAAAAAGATATAATATATTATTAAGGGTGAAATCCATTTTAATCCCTCTAGTTTAACCTATTACACAAGTTGGTCCCTCTAGTTCCAGTATTATCTCATCAGGTCCAAACATTTACCAATAATTCTGTTTATGTCCCCGCCGTCCAATTCCGTTAGGGTTTCGTCAGATAATTAATGGTATAATGGTAAAAACACGGTTAAAATTAATAAATTCAAATAAATAAATAATAAAACATATTTAATTTATTAAAATAAAAAATGCATATTTTTTCAACAAAAAAAAAAAAAAATCTTATTAGTTATCTACTTATCTCCATCGATAACCCTAGCCACCAAGACACCAATACTACCACCACCATCAGACCCACCTCCCACATCTCATCATCATCAAACCCTAGCCACCCAAGCTCGTCGCCGCCACCCAAACTGCACCATTGGGAGGAGATTCGGATGTGGTCTCTCTCTCTCTCTCTCTCTCTCTCTCTCTCTCTCTCTCTCTCTCTCTCTCTCTGTGTTTGTTGTTGAGAAAAAAGAAAATAAAATTTATGGTGCTATGGGAGGGGATTCATTGTGGTGGTAGAGGATCCATATGAGGGGAGGCGTTCAAGGGCTCATGGCACCATTCACGGCCTTTTCGCCGCGAATGAGGGAGGCTGCATTTTGGGTGGTGGAATTTGGAAGGTTGGATTTTTTTTTTTGAGTTTATTGATTTGTTGTCAATTTTTTTTTATACAAGCAATATGTTTTTCGATTTTAAGAGCAATCGTTTTGTTGTGCTTTTTTTTTTTTTTTGGTGAATTCTAGTATGTGATGGTGGTGATTTCTGGTGGGGTTGTTTGTGGGTGTTGATTTGGGGGTTGTGGGTTTGTGAGTTATGGTTTGGTGATTGAGATACCAATGGTGGTGTGTTGATGATGATGGTGAAATGATGAATTTAGGTTTCTATTTCCAAATCTTGTGTTCAAATTTTTTTTGTCTAAATCTGGTTTTGTTCAAAAAAATAATAATTTCTTTTTGTTATGAAATAAATAAAATAAACAAGAACATAATAGCATAAATATAAAGTAAGAAAGGAGAGAAAATAGTAGCCCAAGAAAAAAGATTCTTTTATTCCTCAATACTTCTCAATCTCATATATCAAGATGAAGACTCTTATTTATAGCCATACAAATCTTTACAATCATAACTTACACAATAATGGATATAAATTACAACATAAATTGACCATAAATCATTTGGGTGTTACAAGAGAAGTTAGGAAGATGATAAGCTTGATTTCTTAATGTGGACATCCACTCACATTAAAACATTGAATAATGTTTTCATAACACTCCCCCTTGGATGTCCATCGTATAGAGAATATGCCTCATTAAAACCTTTGCTAGTAAAAACCCAGTGGGAAAAAAAACTAGCAGAGGAAAAAGAGTACAGTATTCATCTACTTATCAAATTAACCTCTGAAGGAATTTGGGGTACACTCCCCCTTGGATGTCCATCATATAGAGAATATGCCTCATTAAAACCTTTGCTAGTAAAAACTCAATGGGAAAAAAAAAACTAGCAGAGGAAAAAGAGTATAGTATTCATCTACTTATCAAATTAACCTTTGAAGGAATTTAGGGTACAAAACTGCCTTTTTATAACCTTACCAGGAAAACTTTATGGGATAAAAACCTAGTGAAAGAAAAAGAGTACAGTATGTACAATTTTCTCCAAAATCAATATCTCCCCCTGATAAGGTGATAAATACGCTCCCCCTCATTCTGACGTAGATGCTTCAATATTTTGTAAAGATATTGCATCCCGATATTTTATACCAAGATTTTATTTGTTGCAACTGGAAGTGTATTTATAAATAAATCTTCAGGATTGAAAACTTATACGTATTTTTTATCACCACCTTTTTGGAGATCATATGTAAAGAACTTTAATAAAATCGATTTCTGAATTGGTCCAACTTGTTATATACAACATCATGTTGTTTTATTATAAAAACACAAGTTGAACCTATATTTGGTACTTCAGGACCTAAAGTTCTTCAATAACAAGAGGAGATCATACATCACTTTTAAGTTATGGAATAAATATCGAGGAATTCATTCGATGTGTTTTATCCATGAAAAAGTACTTCAGGACATTTTCCTTATATATGTTGACTCATGTTTAATGTCAAACTTATTAGCTGAGACTAAATATTATTTTCCAAGACTTTCATCTTTAGAAATTATTTCTTTGATATATATAATTATAAACTTAGCATAATTTTTACTAAGCTTTACACAATCAACATATAATTATTTTAATAAATATTCACCATGACGAATACACTACATGCATTCTGATTGTTTAATTTTCACTATACAAAACTTCATGTAGCTTTGAATAACCTGCTTCAGACATTTAAATCCTTCGAGGATTTTTATTCATTGTTAAACTAGGTTTCTACAATAAACCTTTTATCTTAATTCGTACGAAAAATATTCAATAAGTTTGATGTCATCAAACATGTGGACTACAGGTCCAAAGCTTTCAAGTTTTACATTAATATAGCTTTACCTTTTATTTGCTAATAATTTCTATGTCGACATTTCTATAATTTATAATACAAGTCTTTCATCATTTTTCATAATATGTAAAGCAAATAATATATAATCTCAATTTCTATACCAATATATTTCATTATGATTATGTAATTCATATGTCTCTTCAAGGGCTTATTCTAATAACTTTACTGTTAAATATACACTATACATGTCTTTCTATACAAATATCTCTCCAAGAGAAGTATAATCACATTAAATTTAATACATGTGTCTTTACTGGGACAATTGAGATTCTTTTATTTTCTTCAACGGTCTCATAGGGGAGATTAACATTTCTATATGATTCTTCAGGATTTTGTTTTCACTTATGATACTAGCTCTTCAAGAGCCTTATATGATGATGATTTATCTATCACTTGAGTATTATTTTAAATATGATCATAATTTTTAAAATTCCAGTTCTAAGAACCATATCTTTTGAACCAAAATCATCTTTTACGACTTTACTGTCTAACAGATGATTTTTGCTGCAATTTCATAAATTATTCTACAAGAACAACCACCCGGGTTTATATATTGGCAGAATGTAATTTTATTATTTTATTTGAATCATCTGAAAATTTATTTGCATATCATGCAATTCATAGGATGATGCATACCTTGTAATTTTACGTCGTTTATCAATTTATGATATTCTCCCCTAACGACGATAAAATTTACTTTAAGGAATTATATACATTATAATAATTTTCTACATAAAATCATATTTTGTCATATTGTCCTTTAAGGATTAATTTATATGGTCTTATTGTCCTTCAGGGACATTCACTAGCAAAAACTAATTAGTTATGAAATGGATATCCATATAAAATATTTCAATATTTCGATGCATCGTTTACTTTTAGTAAAACTTATTATCCTTCAGGGACATTCACTAACATATAATCATATAATATAAGAATATGATAAATTCTTTTGGCACGAGACAAAATAAATTAGATATAATAAGAACTTCAATTCTTCAAATTTCATGTTCTTATGTCAAATTCTTAAACACTCACATGTTTTTTTGAAACTTCTGGTTCGTATAGGAACTGCTAGTTCATAAATGTAAAATCATATGTTTAAAGCTTCGCGTTCTTAAAATAAAATCACAATTTTACTTTTCAAATGAAAAGAACTATTATTAGATCAAATTTAGAACTTCTAGTTCTAATTAAATTTGATATCAAAAATTAAATACAGAACTACAAGTCTAATTAGTTTGAAATCGATAACATCGGATTTTAATAAGATAAATATTCAGAACTTCAGATTCTGATTTGTATTAATATTAAGAGCTTTAAGCCTTTGTATTTTACTTTTCAAATATTTGAGTAGCCAAATATTCATCTAGCAATAGAAATTTAGATCATCTTTTGATTCAAAACTTCAGGTTCAAATTTTAGAACTTCGGGTTCATATTCAACAATTTATATTCAAATTTAAAACTGCAGGTTCTCAATTGGATTTGATTTTGAAACTTCTGGTTATATATATATATATATATATATATATCAATCAACTCCAATAACATTAAGAACCACAAAAAAATAAAACTAAATTTATTTTTTGATGTGGAAGATCCAACGTAGTGGCAACCACAGAGCATACTCATAAAATTAGTTGTATGGAATCAATTAAAATCAAAATAACAATGAGTAGATTATATTGAAATACTTACTTGGCCGGATATGATCTTCTTAATTGTCTAGGGACAATTTCTTATATTGTAGATCTTCCAGATCTAACAAAATACAAAGTGTCAATATTCAAGTAATTTGTTTTAACTTTGTGTCATATATTAGCTCTTCTGGAGCGTTCATTATTCTTGCTAAAAATCAACAAAATATTTTAGATATAGCAAGCAAACTTTTATAATTATTAGAAGGTATATTTTACATCCTTTCAATCTTCTTGTTTTGTTAAGGTGTTATTCCACTTCTGGTGGAACAATTTAAATTTCTTTATAGTGATCACCTTGACATCAATAATTATTTGATTACAACAATATCCACGATCATCACCATAACTATATGTAACATTCACTTCAAGGAATGATATTGATCAAACTGAGTAATGTCAATGATTTTATAATCAAAACTAATTATTTTGTTCAACCATGAAAACTATGATATAAACTAATAGTATGCTCAAATACATACGTTATTAATATTGCCACTTCTAGAGCAAATTTGAAGCATAAAATAGTGAAATATATACTTCTACTTCTGGAACAATATTTGAAACAATATAGACTCATTATGTTTCATCGATCATGTTTTTATCTACTTGGTGATCAAAACCATTTTTAAGCAAATATATATAAGGACAAATAATTCGTTGACGATAAGATATTTCTATTAGAAAAGAACAACTAGACATTTTTTTTTAACAAATAAAATAAAATATAATTCATGATATATCATACAATTTAGTAAAAACAACAACAAATATCTAGCATGATATGAAGTTGTTTTCATGATTTGTTGCAACTTGCAATTATAAGTTTAATGCTAATATAAATCAAAACAATAAGAAAAATCTCATCTTTGAAAGAATAATGGAATATAAATATTATATTACTAAAACCAGATGAATGTAAATCAACTTAAAATAAAACTAACAATTTTAAAATACAAAAATCAATGAACCGTAAAACTATATCACATGGTGAATAAATTCAAATGTTAATGAATAAACAATTGAGACATTTCGTGATTAATAGGTGTGTGAAATATGAAAATTTATATTTTTCTAGTATATGAAAATATAAGATTTCACACCTTACATACCTTAATAAGGAGGAAGAAATAAAGAAGAAAAAATATTTCATTCATAGTAGTTGGGTCTCTTAATGTGAAATATAAATAACCAATACAAAATAATATATCAAAAATGTCAGATTCATGATCATGTGAAATATAAACAACCAATTATAGATATATAGATCAAAAATGTTTGAAAACAAAAGGCAAATTACTTTTTCACTTTTTGGTCATATTAATATCGTAACTTAATGTTCTATTATATCATAATCTTATAGTTATGATTTGCAATTCTAGAACTACATGTTCCAAATAAAATTCATATTTGATGAAAATGTTGAATTTCATCGGAACTTCAAGTTCATATATAAACTTCTTGTTTATAATTGTAAACAATGAATTGAGAACTTCGGGCTTCAAAATTAATCACATATGTCGAAATTCAGAACTTTGGGTTCTTATTCGATAATTCAAAATTTTCATATTTTGGTTTGATTGCAATCCATATTTTCTAATGAGATTATGTTAAGCTTCAAGCTTTTTGATTTTGTAATCTCCAAACACTAAATTGAGCTTCAAGCTTTTCGATTTTACAATCTTCAGACATCAGATCAAGCTTCAGGCTTTTTGATTTAACAATTATCAAATATATATCAAATCGAGCTTCAGGCCCTTTGATTTTGTGATATTTGGGTTGCAATATAATTAATTTCATTTTTGCAATTTTCTAGTTGCAATACAATCATTTTTTTTCCTTTTATTGGCAACCCAATGAATATTAAGAACAAAATTAAGAAGAGAAATAATATAAACCACTTTTTTTTCTTAGCCCAAAATTAGAGAAAGAAATACTTTACAATTGCTTGGATCTCTTGGTCTCATCAAGAACTCTCGGCCTCATCAAGAAATTGTTATCTCTCTTATCACTTATCGAATTTGGATCATATGACATCTTGTCTTCAAATAATAAACTTTCAAATCTGAAACTTGAAACATATAATGGTTAGAGACTCGTGCTGATAACGTGTTATGAAATAAATAAAATAAACAAGAACATAATAGCATAAATATAAAGTAAGAAATGAGAGAAAATAGTAGCCCAAGAAAAGAGATTCTTTTATTCCTCAATACTTCTCAATCTCATACATCAAGATGAAGGCTCTTATTTATAGCCATACAAATCTTTACAATCATAACTTACACAATAATGGATATAAATTACAACATAAATTGACCATAAATCATTTGGGTGTTACAAGAGAAGTTAGGAAGATGATAAGCTTGATTTCTTAATGTGGACATCCACTCACATTAAAACATTGAATAATGTTTTCATAACACTTTTTTTGTTCTTTGGATCTCCACTTTTTTCTTCTTAATATTTTTTTCTTTTTATAATTAAAAAAAAGAGAGGGATATTCTAACAAAAGGAGTAACAGGGTAATTTTTCCTGATTTTAATGGAAATCGTAATAGAAGGACCAAACAGAACAATACTGGAACTAGATGGACCAGTTTGTGTAATAGGTTAAACTAGAATGATTAAAATGGATTTCACCCTATTATTAATGATTTAAAAGGAGAAAAAAGAAAAAGTAAGAAATCGAAAAAAAAAAATATAAACAATCAGAAATAAAATATCAAAAAAAATCAAAAATGAAAAAACAAACAAACAAATGAATTCGGAAATCTCCTATTAAAATGAGATTGATTGCTGTGTCGATCTCCTGTTGGGTAGGACTTGACTCGCCTGTCGGTGAATCTTCGATCGACATGATCATTTCGTCTACTGCCATAGTTGTTTGTTTGAGCGATGTGATTCGATTCATCCTTCTCCCATTTAATCTAAGCCTATGTAGAGATCGGAGTCGAACCCGAGTCCTTTCCTAAAGGCGAAAATGGCGGTCGACTGGTTGCAATGTGGGATCTGCACGTTTTCTCTGTTGAAACATCCAACAAAGCTCATTAGGTTTTTGCCACGTCTATGTGATATGGTATATGAGGTCATTTGACTATTTCTCCAGCTTTTGATTACTAGCGAATTGCTCTACGAATGTATCTATAAGCTGCGCAAAAAAAGTTATCGAGTTAATAGGAAAATTCATGTATCATTGCAATGCAGAACCATTGAGGCTAGATCCAAACGCGTTGTACATGCATGATTCTCTAAGGCCGCGTGTGATTGCTACAGTGAACATGCGCTGCTTGTATTATGATATATGGTCGTTTAGATCTGTCCTGCCCTCGAACTGCTCCATGTTTGGGAAATTGAATTACCTGGGCATCTCAAGTAGAGCTATAGCGTCGACGAACGGAGAGTTCGTAAGCTGTTTACTATGCTTTTCTTGATATGGGGATGAGACTTCTGGAATCCATTGTATGAGTACTTCCATTTCTGCAAACCTGCGAGAATGGTTTGGGTCAACAAAAATATGTAGAGCTGGATTGGATTTTACCAATTCTGGAGTAGACTAAAGGGACACAGGGGTTCTAAAGGCGTGATTGTGGGCTGCCATAGCCTGGGGATTCATTTGCCAACATTGATCTGTTCTGGTGTCTGGGAATTTGCTCTGGGCACGAGTGGAGCCGTTCTATCAATATTGTGTGAGGTGTCAACTGCCTGGATCGGAGGTGCGGGAGGCACGTGTTAGGCATTCCCTCGACTATTGCTCACAGCTCTGCATTACTGGTTCGGACTGCGATATTTTCGGCTTTGAGATCTCCCAGCTTCTCAGCATTTGTGGTCATTTAAGTAGTCAGAATGGCAATTTACTCCTCGAAAGTTGGTGGATTTCCGTCTCTTGACATCTTGAGAGAGTCGTTGTCGTGATTCAATTGTCTCGTGAAAATGTTGCAAAGGGCCCCATGGTGGGCATCAAACTATAGGGGGTCACTCTACAGTCGTTGTAGACTGGGCTCACTTTTCGTTAGGGCCTAGTCGAATCAACCTTGTCAACTGCTCTCTTAACCTGCAAAAAAAAATGAAAAAGCACGGAAAGAAAAATGGCAGAGCCTTGAATTTAGCCTTATGTTGCTTGGGCCGATCATAGTTTAGGATTGGGAAAGATGAACTTCAAATAAAATGCAATTGTTTTGCGAAAAGTTGAGTTTTAACGGTTATGTAAAGATTATGTAATGATTTTTGAGAGAATTTTGACACAGTAACAACACGCAAGTAAGCTTTTTTGTTCCAAGAATTCAAAATTCCTTTTTCTATGGAGAAGGGGTCATATTTATAGGCTTTCAGAGATGATTTCGTGGAGGATCAAATCTTCCCGTTTTTCACAGATTTCTAGGGATTCACCGTTTGAATCCCTATCCAACTCTTGATTATGTAATTATCTGATAACTACTGAAGCTTAGACTTAGGCCTCGTTTGATTTTTAGTCTGAAGATTGAATAGTACTGAATGTTACTAAAGAATGAATAGTGACTGAAAACTGAAAACTTAAAAACATGTTTGTTTTTTTCACTGAAAACTGAATATAAGTGATAAGTTGTTTATTTTAATTTAAGATATAAATATATGAAAATAAATACTTTTACATCTATGCTCTTTTAACTATCATTTGTTATATATTTACATTTTAATATATTACGGACAACTCTAACATATAAATTAATTTTAAAATAAATTTATTTAGTTATTAATAATATTTCAAATTTATATTATTGTATAGAATCTAATAATTACTAAGTGACACGCTTTTTACAAACTCTGTCCCCGGTGTATTAAAACGCTCTGGACGGTACTACGAAATGAATATATATAAATAAAGTGTGCGAGTGAAATCACCCTTCGCAAGTGTACTAGTCGTTGTCGAGTATAGCAGACACAAGTAAGGGAATCGTTCCCACGAGGAGGTATGGTACCTTAAATCGGTTCTAGGTCTTAGAATATATATAAACAATATATTTACACTAATTACATGTAAGAAAAGTAAAATCACGGTTGTAGGACGGAAAAAGCTTCGGGATTTCATTTAAACTAATGGCAAGCGTCGAAAATCCAATTAACTAAATCAAGAGCAAAGCAATATAAAATAACAATTAAACTACACTAAAACCATTACAACTAAATCAACCATAATCCAATTAACTACGACTATCACTAGAAAGCAACAATAAAAACTATCAACTAATTCATGCAAATTATCAAACTAAAACTACTAAGAGTAAACAATCAAAATCTAACTAAACCACAAGCAAATAAAATCAACTAACTACAAAGCATGTAAATGAGAGCTCAACTAAACTAATACATCAACTAATTATATTTAGATAATCACACCAAAATTCCCGACAACAAGTTTAATTACACATATTACAATAAGCTAAAAGAAATGAAGAGAGAAAAGAGACAACCCAATATCTTGGTGAAGTCTTGATGCTAGATTAAGCTTAACTTCTCCTTGCTTTCCCAAGCTCAAGATCTATATGCAACTATGGTGTTGAGTGGTGAAAATGGTGGACATAGAGTGAGTATTTGTGTTGGATGTGAGGGAGATTTATTCTAAAAATTATCTATGGATTCTTAGATCTAAAAACTAATATAAGTGTATGTATTTAAGACAAAAAAGTGGTGTATTTATAGTGAGGAAATTAGGGATTGAAATAGGTGTAAAAAGATGAAATTGCCCTTGCTGAAAACAGGAAAATTTGCCTGCTCGAATCGAAATCTGCGAGGTTGAACTCGCAGTTTGAAGTAGTAGAAGCCTATGGAGAAGATCTACGAGTTGGTGTTGCGCGTTGGAACCAACAAATGAAGCTTGAAGCTTCGGTCTTCAATGGTGGAAAGGTGGCAAGGTAAGGAGAGAGAAAACACAGCATGGAGGCTTGAAATGGGTAGCAATCTGATCGGAGGAGACCGCGGCGTCGTTCTGGGAAGAAAATTGTCGAAAAACTAGTCAGAAATGGGCTAGAAAACGTCGGGTTCAAGCCGGGTTTGGACCCAGTCAACCGCTTGTCAAGATGGATCTGGGTCGGTATGCTGAAATACACAAATATGTCTTGGAAACACGAAAATAATTTTTGAAAAAAAAAAAGCGAGACTTATTTTTAAAGGTATTTTCATCAGATTCACATTTTATGTGCTATTAAAACTTAAGTTATTAAGTTGGTGCTAGTCTTAGTCTTAGAAGTAGGAGAGTGAAGAGTGTTAGAAAATTTTTAAACATTATATATATAATAATAAAATTAAGAAAATAAAGACTGCCACAAACATGATGGAGGCAATCAATTTTTAATTTTTAAATTAAATAAAAAATCAATATTTGTTATAAACAAATAAATATATGTAAAATATTATAATAGAAATAAAAAGGGTATTTATCTCAAACACAAGTCATTTAACATTTGTATTAAACATTTCGAAAAAGAAATCAAACATATAAGAAATTCTTATATATTAAATTATTAATAACTATAAAAATGTTAATTAAATTAAATAAGATTTAAAACAAAAATAAACAGACAAGCACAGCCGCCGCCGCCGCGGCGCCGTGTATTAATTTTAAATATCATAACCTTTCAAAAGAAATCTATTTTTTTTGGTTTACCACGTTAATATAAGCCAAATAAAAGAAAAAAAACTGTGGATTATAATTGTTATACAATATTAGACCAGACTAATATTTTTTGAATGAGAAAATTACAGCCCACTCCTTGAGGTTTGCATTTTGACAATCGTAAACAAAAATTGTCATTAACCAACATTGATTTCCCATACTATTAATCAATGTTGGTCAAATTTAACAGATATAAGAGTATTTTCACTCATACAAGCAATTTTTTAAATAATATTTTAAAATAACAAAACGTGTTTAAAAACTTTAAATCTTCACCATCCATCTTTGAAATGGAGATGGATGGTGGAGATTCATTCATTAAACTATATTTTCTTTTTAAACAAAATTTTTATATATAAATAAAAAAAAAAAATTGATCTCGACAAAGATGGAAAGTGAAGAATTATTAAAAAGACGAACAAAAAAGGGATATGGGTGACGATCCGGTCCCCACTAAAGGGAGGCTCGAGCCATCTAGATCTCCATTGAGATCCATTTGGATAGGTAGAGATCAAGTCCATCCATTTCTTTCTCTATCTCTCTCTTTTTTTTTTTTTTTTTTTTCTTTTTTTAAATATTTTTCGTTAGGATGGACTATGGATGTCCAATTTTTTTTTCACATTTTTTTATTTTTTTATTTTTTTTATTTTTTTTTCTTTGTTAACCATTTGATAATGAAATAGCAAAGGATATAATGCGTCTAGCTTTACGAGTGACGGTGAAAGATACCAAGAAGTAAGAGAAGAAGAAACATGGAATTGACGTTTCGGTGTGAGAGTCAAGTTGTCATCGGCTCAATTGATGCACCATCTCTTATCATAGGCCCTTCTTTTATCGTCTCCTTCCTTTACGTGATTGTGTTTTAAGAGTATTTATGTGTTTTAAGAATAAGTCACAAAAATACACAAATATGTCTCGGAAACACGAAATAAGTCTCGGGAAAAAAAGTACGGGAATTATTTTTGTTAAATTCACATTTTATGTGCTATTAAAACTTAAGTTATTAAGTTAAAGTTAGTCATAAAAGTAGTAGAGTAAAAAGTGTTAGAAAATTGTTCAACCTTATATATAATAATAATAATAATAATAGTAAAATTAAGAAAATAAAGACCGCCACAAACATGACGGAGGCAATCAATTTTTAATTATTTCTCAATTTTTAATTTTTAATTTTTTAAAGTAAATAAAAAATTAATATTTATTATAAACATATAAAAATATGTAAAATATTATAATAGAAATACAAAAGGGTATTTGTGTCAAACACAAGTCATATATCATTGGTATTAAACCTTTCAAAAAAGAAATCAAACATGTTAGAAATTCTTATATATTAATAACTATTAAAATGTTAATTAAATTAATATTTAAAACAAAAAAAAAAAAAAAACAAACAAACACAACCACTGCCGCTGTGGTGGCGTGTATTAATGATTTAGGGTATGTTTGGTTGGGCTTTTGAAAATCATCTACTTGTAGTAGATTTAATTGAAATAGAGCTTTTGAAAAAAAAAATTATAGTTGTTTGATTGGTAATTGAAAAAAACATTTTTATAGCAGTAAACCGTTTGGTTGTAAAATCTTAAAAAGTCTACTGAGATATTAAATTACTAAAAAAGACAGATTATTTACTCACTCTAAAAAAAATCGAATTGAAAAGATTTTCTACATGTTAACTAAACTTTAAAAATTCAAAACTTTGCACAATAATAATAAATTTCAAAACTTTTACCATATAGACTTAAAAGATTAAAAAAAAAAAAAAAGCAGAAAATATTAAATTTTCAACATCGTCAATGATTAAAAAAAAGGAAAATAATCAATATCTCATACAAAGGTAAAAAGTTAAATGGAAAAAAATTCAAAATAAAATAAGTTATCATATAATCATAAGAAGAGTCGTAATACTATCATGTTCTTTGTCCATTTCACGATTAGGATGTCGTTCCTCGTAAACATCTTGAGTAGCACTCTCTTCTTTATCATCACTTGGTAGTTTATCCTCATCATCATCATATGGCTTAAACTCTTGATCTATATCAGCATTGACTCTTATAAAATTACGAAGCACCATTGAAACAATCACAATTTTCACTTATTTAGTAAATGGGAATCTAGGCATGTGATGTAATATTTTCTATCTATTTTTCCAAATATCAAATGTCCTTTTAATAGTGTATCTCAAAGAAGAATGTACATGATTAAATATTTCCTTTTTAAAGGTAATGAATATATAAAACATGACAGTATTGCAAAACTTTTCATTAATATACTCCATTAATTTCATTAAAATAATAGAGACATAGAGTTGTCCATTCTCTAGCTAAATTTGCTTCGTCTTTAGCTGAGCAAAAAGCTTGTGTGGATGTTTGCCCTTAATTTGTACGATCTCTTGTGCATTGAAGATTGTTTTAAATAAATTATGGGTATCTTTACCCTTTTTCAAATTTTATTTAAAAAAAACCCTAGTTCTAATATGGGCTTTTTGGTTTCAAATTTGAAAACAAAAAAACTGAATGAGCAGTTAACAAAAGGAAAAATTGCTCATATCCATATATGAAAAACAAACGAGTGTTATGTGTGTGAAAAACTTAGAGGCAAGTACAACTGAGGTAAAAAAATAAAGAGGAACAGATCAATAGCAATCCCAAACAAAATAAGTTTCTCAAACAACTATTATATAATGGTGGCAAGGTTCCAGTTCCGATTCCAAAGGAACCGGCGGTTTTTAACCGGAAATTTATTTTTTTTACAAAAAAATAACGTTTAATTTATAATTAAAAAAAATATATGTTAAAAAGGACATTATAAAGTATTGGGCCGTGGCCCATAACACGTGTGCAAGTAACTAAGTAAGTATATTTTCCTTTGCATTCTTCTCTTTTTTATATAAGTTAGGTATCTTTACACCTTTCTTATTTATCCGATGTAGGATGTGAGATTTTCTTATATTCCTTTCTATTCTAGATTTCTACTTGTGATTTTCTTCTCTTATTACATAATTGTGACAAGCTATGAATTGAAAGTGAGCTTTTGGATTAAAAAACATGTTTTTGTTCTTGAATAGAAAGTATAAGAAAATCACAACTAAAATAGAAAGGATAAGAAAATCTCACATCCCACATTGGATAAAGAAGAAAAGTGGTGAGATGCCTAATCTATATAAAAATGAGGAGAATGTAAAATAAAATATATATACTTGTACAAGAGTTATGGACCATGGTTCAATACTCTTCAATGTTATTTCTCTTTTAAACATTTTATTTTTATAAATAAAGTGTTATTTTTTTAATTTTAAAAAAACAAAAAAAAAAAACAAAAAAAAAAACTTGGAACCGCCGGTTCAAACCGGAACCGGAACTGGAACTGTCGGTTCCAATCCGGTTCAAACTGACCGGTTCCGAAAAAAATGAAACCGGAACCGGCCTCCCCCGATTCCAGTTCCAGTTCCGGTTTTTTCGGTTCCGGTTCAATCCCGGTTTCACGGTTCAAACCGGAACCTTGCCAGGTCTACTATTATAAGTTACAAGTACAACTTGTTATAAATCCCAGATAAGATCATCTTCACCAACAGAGTTAAAAAAAAAAAAAAAAAAAATTAACTAGCTGTTAGTTACTCAATGGCAAGGATTTGTCATCTGTTTTAATTCACACCTAACAGGTTTGATCAAACTTTACAACTAATTATTTTGCTTGCTCAATACATTGTTTTAAGATCTACTTACATGATAATTCCCGACCAGAAAATCCCTTACATCTTAACAAATCTTTACACAATTCACTGAACATAACGTGTCATGGCTTTAATTTCCTCCAACATTTAAATTTTCAAGCTAAACAAAAATGGAGTGAACTCAAATCCTTATTTCAAAATAAAATATTTAAAATTTTATAAGAAATTGCAAAGAAACAATCATATACAAAAACATGACAGTATTGCAAAACTTTTGACAAAAAATAAAGTAATCAAAAGCATTAAAAAGAAAAAAAAATTGAATCAAAGCCAGTAGAACAAACATAAAGTTAAACAAATAAACAATAAAAAATAATAATGAAGAAAAATTATATATACTGTTCTTCCGGTATGTGTAGAGCAAAGAAATAGATTATCTGTAAGGAGCAAAGAATAAAGAATATAAAAATGTTTCAGGGTTTTATTTTAATAAGGGTATTCCATGTCACTAATAATAAATTAGGGATATATAGGTCATATACTTCTTTTTTTAAAAGGTCTATTTTGAAAAGCTCCTATGGAGGAGTTCTTGCCTAGTAGAGGTTTAAACTCTACTAGCCTCTACTGAATTTAAAATAGACAATTTCAAAATCACAATCAAACAACTCTAAAAAAACAGAAGTAGAGGTTCATAGACCTTTTGAGCCAGTAGAAAACTCAACCAAACAAGCACTTAATGTTAAATCTCATAAATATAAGTGCACTTTTAACTTTTTTATAATATAACCTTGAAAAAGAAATCAATTTTTTTTTTTTTTTTTTGGGATTAATTGTACTTACCTGTACTTTATTGGATCTAGCAAGATTTCCAAAAGATACCTAAAATTATCACAGTGAATAAAAAATAGTGACAATGAGCTTTTGACCCTATAGAATTTTCCCTACTGAATTTTAATTCTTCAAAATTTTCTTAATCATGAAGTCAATTCTTGGTATGGATTTCAGAACATATAATAATATATATATATATATATGCATACATACATCCCAAAAAAGAATATAACACTTGCATGTGTGTGATGCCATTATTCTACCATAATACAATCTCAACCATGCTCTGATACCAATGAAGATTAAATTACAATAAATAAACAATAGATAAATTTAGATTACCGTTCACCATCGGAATCCAATTGTACAGTACAGATAAATTTAGATTACCGTTCACCATCGGAATCCAATTGTACAGTATAGCGAAAACGGATCGAACACGGATTGTATCACCAGTTGGAGGACGATCACAATAACAAAAAGTTCCCTCTAATCACGATACAAGTACCCACACAATGATTAAAGATAGGGGAAATTCCTCTTAATTTTCTGGTAGCACAATGATGTGTAAGAGGTTTAATTTGTAATTATCTCTATCACTACACACAACAATTGAAATTTATTATTAATTTTTTTTTTTGATATTAATTGAAATTTATTAATTCTAATGCAAATTGCAATTATTTATAAATAAAAAAAAACGAAGGTGAAGGCCAAGATTCGAAAGGTCTACGCATACACGAAACTGTTTTTTTTTTTTTTTTTTTTTTTTTTTATGATTATATCTCTCTCGGGCCTTCGGATAGAGATGTTTTATTTATTTTTATTTTTTTATAGAAAACCTAGAAATGTTTGTTTACTTACAAATGCTAACTAATATTTATTTTTATTGTTTAAAAAATATATATATTAACATGTGCACTAAAAAGGAAACATATAAAAGTATATGAAACCGATTATTCTATCCAACTATCCAACTCGACCATTCTTTAATTTGTTTGAGACATTATTTAAGTTAGATATGGATTGTAAATTTGTAATGTTAAGTAAACCAATGCGTCACGGTTTGGTATTATCAATCTTCGACTATAGGTCATCCTACCAATGTTAATTTATACTCCCTGTCCTTAACAAAGAAATGTTATCGTAAATACCAAAAGTAAAACAAAACATATATATTAATAATAAGGTTCTCTTAACATACATCCTCAATTCCTCATGTTAAATATTAAAAATCTTATTTAAATTTTATGTTTATTTTATAATTATCAATACATGAACATGCATTTTATTAGCTGTTCTACAAAGTTGACCGACCGTTTAACTTGAGCAATGTTTAAAAACTATATTCTTATTTAAAGATATAAAAGAAAAAGTAAAACAAAAACCATATATATATATATATATATGGTGGAAATAGTCCTAAATATCACAAATCCATAGTGATTTTTAGGAATAGCACAAGTTAAATAATGTTAGTTTAAATGATACCGATGGACAAAAATACTCTCACATTCTTCTTTTTTTACTTTTCTTTAATTAGGTTTAACTATTTTTTTTTTCACAGAGAGAAAGAGATAGAATAAATACCACACTTTTGATTCATTGATGTCGAAAATATATAGAGTACGGATTACAAAAGATTGCAACAGAAACACAAAAATATGAATTGAGCTACTACATAAAATACAAATTTGAACCGAAAATATCTTAAACAAATACAACAAGTATGGAGAGATTTATGGACTGGTTGACTACTTCTATTATGCCCCATTAAGATGGAGTTTGGGTAGAGAGTCCAATCTTGGTTTTGAGAGTAAGAAACGGAGTCTGGGGCATCAGAAAAGGCATGCAAAGCGATGAATCACAATAGATGGGTATGCCGTCATTGATTGAACCACAAAGATATTGAAGAAGTCACTTAATTAGAGCCTAATGATCTGTGGTTGCTTTATGCATGAACTGTGACAGTTTATTGACTGCAAATGCTATGTTTGGTCGAGTAAGCAATAAGTACTGTAGGCTCCAAACAATTGCACAATATTCAGATGGATCTGAGAATGGAAAACCAGAATCCAAAGTGATTAGAGGTGTGTTGGGAAGGGTTGTGATAACAGGTTTCGCTTCCAACATCTTTGTACAAGCAAGAAAATCCTTGATATATCGTCATTGGGAGTGCAAAAAACCATGATTATTCGATATAACCTCCATACCTAGAAAATAAGAGAGTTGTCCAAGATCTTTTAAAGAAAACTGCTGAGATAACATATTCACAAATTGTTGAACCAAACCATCACTGTCACCTGTAATAATAATGTCATCTACGTAAACCAAAAGATAGATGAGATGACCAATAGTTTTGAGAATGAACAAAGAAGAATCAGCATGTGAATTTTGAAAACCCGAAGCAAGAAGAAATTTGCAAAGCTCGGTATACCAGGCTCATGGAGTTTGCTTGAGCTCATATATTGCTATACTAAGCTTGCATACATAAGATGGATAATCAAGATCAACAAAACCCGGTGGTTGTGACATATAAACATCTTCAAAAAAGGTGACCTTGCAAGAACGCATTATTGACATCAAGTTGTCGTAGAGACCACCCGCGACTAACAGCAAGACTAAGAACAAGACACACCGTAGTTGGCTTGACCACTGGGCTAAACGTATCATGATAATCAACACCTGGACGTTAATGAAAACCCTTTTGCAACCAAACGCGCTTTGTACCTGTTAATAGAACCATCAAAGTGTCTTTTAATGCAAAAAATCCATTTACACCCAACTATATTGTGACTAAATGTAGGAGGTACTAGCTCCTATGTCCCATTTCGAATAAGAGCATCATATTCATCAGACATGGCCCAACGCTATTTTGGATTCTTGAGAGCTTGGGTCGCAGTAGTTGGTTCTATGTCAACATGTGGAGATAGTTGAGTGGAAAGGTTTAATTTTTGCATAGGTTTGTGAATGTTGTTTTGGCTCTTGTGGTTATTGTGTGTGTATTGGTTGAGAGGTAGAGGGATTGGAGGTGGATACTAGTATAGGTTACGGGTTGTGGCAGGGTGCTGTGATATTTGAGGGTGATGGTGGAGGTAATGTGTTTGTGGCCGATGGTAATTGTTCAAAAGAATGTGATGGTACTGTGTTTGTGGTTGATGGTAATGGTCTGAATGGATGCACGTCGAATGAGGTGTCGTTCAGCGACGGAGATGCTGGTAACAATGGAACGAAGATAGGTGGAGGAATCCAAGTAGATACTGTATCAGGTTGTGGACATGGAGATGTAGTGGAAAGTGTATGAAAAGGAAATACTGACTCAAAAAACTTGACATGCCTAAAAACATATGTTTTTGAAGTTGATGGATTAAAACATAAGTATGCACTTTGAGTGAGAGAGTAGCTGAGAAAAACACATGGTTTAGAATGAGCATCTAGTTTGTGAGAAGAATAACGGTGCAGCCACGGGTAGCATAAACAACCAAATATCTTAAGTTTTGAATAGTTGGGTGGGGTACCAAATTTTTTTTCAAAAGGAAGATTAAGTGTTGGTGTTGGCATTCTATTAATTAGGTAAACTGTAGTAGTAAAGGATTGAGGCTAAAATATTAAAGGAATTGAGGCATGAGAGTAAGGAGAGACTTGTTTCAATAATGCGACGGTGTCTCCTTTCAAAGTAGCCATTATGTTCAGGAGTGTGTGGAGGAGTAGTGAGATGAGAGATTCCATTTGTAGCAAGAAAATTGGCTAAAGCTAGATATTCTCCACCATTATCCAAATAAAGTGTGAGAATTTTAAGTGTGAAGTGTTTTTCAACAATAGCTTTAAACCTTATAAAAACATCTTTAACTTCATATTTGTGTTTAAGTGGGTTAAACCAAATGTATTTAGTGAAGTGATCAACAAAGATGACATAGTATTTAAAACCATCATGTGATAAGATAGGTGAAGTCCACACATCAGAGAAAATTATTTCAAGAGGTTGTGAAGAGAAGTAGAAAAAGATAGCTTATGGCTTTTATTGCAGTGACAAGCATTACATAAAAAATTAGAGGGCAAAGATGTTGACAAATCTAATTGATAATGAGAAACAGTGTGTTTTAAAATAGGAAACGATGGATGTCCTAGTCTATGATGCCACTCAGAGGAAGTTGTCTTGACATTAGAAAAATGTTAACAGATGAGAGGTTGTTGGAGAAGAGGTTGGCCATTCATACACCCCATCCTTCATTTGGCCCTTCAAAAGGATTGTTCCTGTGTGAAGTACCTTTACAAGAAAGGAAAAAGGTAAGAATTCAATAGATACATTATTTGAAAGACAAAATTGTGAAATGGAGATTAAATTTTTCTTCATATTAGGAACATAGAGAACATTGTTTAATTTAAAGGCAGTGCTAAGAGTTTTAAAAGAAGTGGAACCAATGTGAGTGATGGGGAGACCCATGCCGTTGCCGATCATGATATCATCAGAATCGATGTAGTGTGCATAGAGGGATGGATTGTTCAAGTCAACAGTCACATGGTGAGAAGCACCACTGTCAAGTAGCCATGTTGGATTGTGAGAGGATGTGTTTGCAGCAAAATGTGTCCGAGGCTGCCATGGTGTTGGAGAGGTGATCATTGGATCATTTGTGCTAGCGGATGACTGAACTAGAACAAGACGAAAAGAAGGAAACTTCTTGGTTATATGTCCTTGAATCCCACAGATTTGGCAGTGGCCAAGATATGAACGATGAGAAGGTCTGTCATTTCGACTAGAATTTGACCCGACATTGAATGATGCAGGGGAACGATTGTTGAAGTTTGGTGACAAGCGCCAGCTTGTGCTATTATTTCCAAAGTTTGGTGGAGGACGCCAGTGATTGCCATTATTGCCCTAGTTATTTGAAGGATGTCATTTATTACCATTATTACCCCAGTTGTTTGAAGAACGCCAACCATAGTTGTTGCGATTTGCAGGATTTGCTAATGCTGGAAAGTGATTAGGTTCTGGTTTTGTTCTAGGAAGTGTTGTTTCAAAGTTCAGAATTCTTATGAAGCTCATCAAATGAGATGGTGGAGTCACGGCTTGGACTGTACGTACCAATTCCTTATATTCATCATCAAGACCATCAAGAATTTTCTCTGTGAGATCGTCTTTATCCATTGGTGCTCCGAGAATTACAAGTTTATCAGCACGAGATTTTATTGTTTGAAGAAAATCGGTAACATTTTAAGAGCCCTTGGTCGGATTATTAAGATGACTTTTTACTTGCTTAAAACGTCCTCGGGATGGCTTGGCATACGTGTTTGCCAGAATTGTCCATGCTTCATGAGATGTCTTTGCTCGAGTAATAAAAGGGATGATGGTGGGAGAAAGTGATCCAAAAAGAGCATTGAGTATTAACTGATCTTGTCGAGACTATAAGATATAAGCAGGATTTGGTATAGTGGTGTCATTTTGGGTAACTATGGCAGGTGGGGAGGTTTTGATCCATCTACGTATCCTAGGATGTCATAACCAACAAAAAGGGTGTGAAATTGAAGTTTACAGGAGATATAGTTACTGGTGGTGAGTTTGAGTGGAGCTTGGGTGGCTGAGATATTTATGGCAATGAGAATGTTATTTGGTTAATTTGTGTTACAAATAATAGGATTGGGAATTATGTTGTTTTCTATGGTCATGGTTGTGGTGGCTTAGGAAATAGTAGTAGTATAAATTTTTAATTGCTCTGATACCATAAGAAGATACAGAGAATAAAGAGATAGAATAAAGGCCACACTTTTGATTCACTGATGTCAAATATATATAAAGTATAGATTACAAAAGATTGCAACAAAAACACAACTAAGCTTCCTAAACTGATTCCTAAAAGTATGAATTGAGCTGTTACATAAAATACAAATTTAAACTGAAAATATATTAAACAAATACAACAAGTATGGAGAGATTTATGGACTGGTTGACTGCTTCTATTACCACCTCCATTGATGGAGAACCAATGGAAGTGGAATAGACCTACAATTGAGGTCAAACGAACACACCTCTGATAGAGGTCAATGAAGAAGATGAAAAAAGAAATTTGGAAAATTTTGTATTTTGTTTGATAATGAAGAAGATGAAAAAAGAAAGTTGGAAAATTTTGTATTTTGTCTAATAGATCTCGGAATTTACAAAATAAGTCTCGAAAATACAAAATATATCTCAGAAATATCTAAATAGTCTCGAAAATACGAAATAAGTCTCAAATATTCAAATAGTCTCAAAAATACAAAATAAGTCTCAGAAATACCCAAATATGTCTCAGAAACACAAAAATAAGTCTCGAAAAAAAAAAAAAAAAAGTGCAGGACTTATTTTTGTGATTGTGTTTTAAGGTCATTTTTGTCAGATTCACATTTTTTTATGCTATTAAAACTTAAGTTATTAAGTTGGTGCTAGTCTTAAAAGTAGGAGAATAAAGAATGTTAAAAAAATTTTGAACCTTATATAATAATAATAATAATAATAATAATAATAATAATAATAATAATAATAATAATAATATTAGGAAAATAAAGACCGCATGGAGGCAATCAATTTTTAATTTTTAATTTTTTACATTAAATAAAAAATTAATATTTATTATAAACAAATAAAAATATGTAAAATATTATAATAGAAATACGAAAGTGTATTTATGTCAAACACAAGTCAATTAGGATGGACTACTGATGTCCAATTTTCTTTTTTTAATTTAGAATTTGTTTTTTTTACTCTAAAATTAAGTTTGATCAAATTAGATTAATGATAATGAAAATCATCACCGATTAATTATAAAATTATTTTCAGACTTGAAAAAGGCAAACATAATGGAGATCGGTTGTAATTTGCTCATTTTTCGAATAGGTGTTATTTATTTTTACTTTTCTGCCATTATGTTTAATTGTTTATTTCTTACAAACACCTCAATTGATGGAGGACCGTAAAGATTGTGAGTAAATCAAAATGAGAACAAAGTGTTTGTGAGAATTCCTCACAGAGGTTTAACAACCAGCTTTTCAATTGAGTCTGGTATTCTAGATTTTTATTAGCTTTTCTCACAATGAATGACGATTACATATAACTGAATATATATACTACAAAGAGCTTTTGGAATCTTTCACAAACTAATTTTCCTTAAATCACGGGCAGCCAATGATACTGCAAACTCAGCTCAGGCAGTTACAACTTTTGGCACCAAATTCTATTTTGCAAACTATACTCATGAGCTTTTGATTTGTGTTTTTATAAGCTACTTTGTACGACTGAGATCATCCTCTGCGGTTGACCCATTGGTTCATAGTTGATACTCTGCTTTGGTTTGACAACTGAAGCAAGAAGAGTTACATTCTTCACAATTTAATTATAAAATTATTTTTAGACTTGAAAAAGGCAAACATAATGGAGATCAGTTGTAATTTGCTCATTTTTTGAATAGGTGTTATTTATTTTTACTTTTCTGCCATTATGTTTAATTGTTTGTTTCTTACAAACACCTCAATTGATGGAGGACAACCATTGGTCCTCCATCAATGGAGGTGGAACAGGCCGCCAACATATCTCTAATGGAGGTCAATGAAAAAGATGAAAAACAAAATTTGGAAAATTTTGTATATTGTCCAATATGTCTCGGAATCTACAAAATAAATCTCGAAAACTACAAATTAATTACTCTTCTACTTTTACAACTAACACCAACTTAATAACTAAAATTTTAATAGTGTATAAAATGTGAATCTGAGAAAAATTCTCTTACAACACAATCATAAAAATAAGTCCGGTAAAAAAAAATTTAAACTTATTTTCGTGTTTTTGAGACATTTTTATGTATTTTAGAAAATTGCTCAACCTTTTATATATATAATAAAATTAAGAAAATAAATTTTAATCATTTTTCAATTTTTAATTTTTAATTTTTTAAATTAAATAAAAAATTAATATTTATTATAACAAATAAAAATATGTAAAATTTATAATAGAAAAGGGTATTTATGTCAAACACAAGTCATTTAACATTGGTATTAAAAATTTCAAAAAAGAAATCAAACATGTTAGAAATTCTTATATATTAATAACTATTAAAATGTCATTGGGTCCTTTGCTAACGTGGTTGGACATTCATTTGGAACCCCCCACCACCCGGGTTCAATACTCATGGTATGCACATATTATGTATATATATATATATGCAATTCTTGTCCCTCCTTGGTTTAACAACAAGTGAGGGTGCCCTCTCCCCATTTCCGTGGGAGTAGCCCTCTTCTCTTGTGGGAGCAGACTTCCGATTGTACTTGTGGTTGAGTCTAATCCTCGCTGGGTCCCGGTTTAAAAAAAAAAAAAACAAAAAACAAAAAACAAAAATGTTAAGTAAATTAAGATTTAATAAGATATAAAACAAAAATAAACAAACAAACACAGCCACCGCCCCATGTATTAATGATTTAATGTTAAATCTCATAAATATAAGTGTACTTTAAAGTTTTTTTTTTTTTTTCCTTTGTTTTTTTTTAATATACAATATCTACCGGGACCCTGCGAGAATTGGATTCTACTAGCACAGTCTGGACAACAACTCCCACAAAGGGGATAAGGCAACCCACACAAGAGGTGGGACAAAGAATAAGGTGTATATATATATACACGTGCATGCTGGGCGATGAACCGTGGTGGCGGAGTCTCCTTAAGGAGAGTCACACCACATTGGCAAGAGGTCCAATGCAAAGTATTTTATAATATAACCTTTCAAAAGAAATCAATTTTTTTTTAGGGTTAATTGCACTTACCCTTATTTTATTGGATCTAGCAAGCTTTCGAAAATCTGCCTAAAATTAACACAAACACCCTTTGACATCAAGTCAATCCGTTTAATTTAACGGTTGACTGACCTTGATCTATGATTCTATGAAAAACTAAATACACCCCTACTACATCATCCCAAACATAAAGGGCGCGTTTGGAATCGTTTTTAAAATGGTGTTTTTAAAAACTTTTTTTTAAAATGGAAATCATGTTTTAAAAATGTAATGTATTTGGTAGTGTTTTTTAAAATTAGTTTTTTAAAACGGAAAACGATGTAAAAGTGTTTGGTTGTTGTTTTTAAAATGAGTAAAATAATTATTTGGAGGGAAAAGTTGATTTATTTTGAAATGATGTTTTTGAAAATAGTGAAAAACAATAAAAAAGTTATTTTTAACTTTTTAGTTATACATTTCAAAAAGTTGTTTTTTGTTTTCAAAAACAGTTTTGTAAAACGTGTAAACTAAAAACATTAAAGTTGTTTTTTATTTTTTAAAAACATAAAACCATTTTTAAAAACGGTTCCAAACAGCACCTAAAATTTTTTTAATTAAAAATTTAAAAATAAAAATTTAAAAAGAAAGATAATATATCGGTCACCTGTAGAAACATCCTTAATTCACGAAGGAGCGTCATCTGCGAACTCCAAGATCGGTACAGATCTCTTCTAATAAGTAGGAGATTGTCAAAGATCTCTTGTTTTCTTTGACGGTAAAGCTCCATCGCTGATAGGTTAACTTTTTTTTTTGAAAATTTTGATTTTTCAATTTAATTAAAAAAACATTTAATGTTTAAGATAATACGGCAATTGTATAATTGGCTTTCCAAAAACAATGGATTATAATTGTTATACAATGTTAGACTAGACTTATATTTTTTGAATAAGAAAATTACAGCCGACCTCCCTGAGGTTTGCATTTTGACAACTGAAAACAAAATTTTTCATTAATGAACAATAATTTCTTCTACCATTAATCAACGTTTGTCAAATTTAGCATGTATAAGAGTATTTTTGCTCATACAAACAAGGGGATAGATGGTGGAGATTCATTCATTAAAATAAATATTTTTAAAAAAACAAATTTTATAATTTTTTTCTAAAAATTGTTCTCCACAAAGATGGAGGGATGGATGGTGGAGATTCTTTCATTAAAATAAATATTTAATAAAAAAAAAAACAAAATTTTTAAATTTTTTTAAAAAATTTGATGTCCACAAAGATGGATGGCGGACGTGGAGATTTATTAAAAAGACGAACAAAAAAGGGCGATAGGTGAAGAAACGGTCCTCATTGAAGGGAGGCTCGAGCCATCTGGATCTACATCGAGATCCATTTCGATAGGTAGAGAGATATGGTGCATCCATCATTTTTTTTTTTTTTTAGTTAGGATGGACTATGTCTGTCCAAAATCTTTTATATATATATATATATATATATATATTTTTTTTTTTTTTTTTTTTCTTTGTTATCTATTTGAGAATGAAATAGGAAAGGCTATAATGCGTCTACCTTTAAGAGTGATAGTGAAAGATACCAAGAAATAAAAGAAGAAGAAACATCGAATGGACGTTTCGGTGTGAGAGTCAAGCTGTCATCGGCAAGCTGTCATCGGCTCAATTGACGCGCCCTCTCTCATCATGGGTCCTTCTTTTGTCGTCTCCTTCCTTTTTCTTTCGATTCTCTCTTCTCATTCTCTTCTCTGTCTTTTATATATTCTCACACAAACGCCTTCTTTTCCAACTATTTCATATCTCTCTCTCTCTAACCCAAAAAATGTCAGCCGCCGTCGCGGCCGCCGCAGCAGCCGCGTACTCTTCTTCTAGAAACACACGCCGTACTACTACTCCAACTACAGCTCAGAATCAGACCCAGAACTACCAGTATTCAGTTCTCCGTCGTCCAGCAGTTGTAGTGCCGAGAACGGGTGGTCGTTATGAATCCCAGAAAAGAAAAGATTGGATCAGTTTCTTGGAGTATCTAGGACAGCAGAGTCCTACGTTGGTGGTTTCTTATTGCAGTGGAGCTCACGTAGTTGAATTCGTCAAATACTACCTTGATCAGAAAAACAGAGTACAACACACTGTGACGTGTCCCGTATTATTAGGGCAGTCTCAGTCGGATCCCTGCCCTTGCCCGACTGGGGAGGTGTATTGGGGAAGCATAGATGCTCTCATCGGACGGCTACGAGTAGCTTTTGAGGAGATGGTCGGACAGGCCGAGGCCAACATCGGTAACCCATTTGGGGCTCCTGAGGTGAGATTGTACCTTAGACAACTCAAGGAGGACACCAACTTGTAAGTTGTAAAATCCAGCAAATGAGCTTATGATTTTTCATTCATGGCTCGATCTATGATCCATTGATCTCGATCTCTCTCTCTCTCTCTCTCTCTCATATAAGTTAACACTGCTTATCGGGTTTATTTCACGAACCATCCTCTCATCTTCTGTACATGTAAAAATTACAAATCACTTATTATGTTATCTTAGTTTTTATGTTGGTTTTTGTTTTGGATAAACAAAAAAAAAAAATTTGTGTTATTTTGCAATTACTTTTTTATCTCTACAGTACGTCTGTACGTGTAGTTGATGTAAATTAATAATGTTGCGGCTTGGGAGTTGGGACCAAAGAAAATCTATTAATTAATTAATAAATTGACATTTACTAATGATCAAATTTGAGAAAATGACCATTTTTCCGGCGCTTTTGTAACTAAAATACTGTATTTGTATATTGACATCATTGAAAATCTTCACGATGACGAAGATAATAAATGCACGGTAACTTTGGAATCTGATAAACTCAAAGAAACACTTAAAAAAAAATTTAATGACACTGAATAATTTAATCACAATGAACATGAGTCTCCGTACGGTACTAACATGAATAATTTGTTATCAATTTCTTGAACTTATAGAGTTTCATGGTACATATTAAGACTATGAGTTTATGATTTCATAATAGGAGTATCTATGAGCTTATAATTGTTCATTTCAAATCAACTCACTCCTAATATATAGTGTTCTAGTATGCGGCCGCCTAGGCCGATTAATCGGTCCAATTCGGTTAGGCGGCCAACAACTGCGGCGAAAAGGGGAAAATCGGCCTACTATACGGTGGCTGCGTAATCGGGCACGAGGCCCCGTAATCGGACTCGTGGCAACGTAATCGAGCTAGACGATGTTCTTCTGCACCGGAAATCAGCTGGAATAAGGCGTCGGATCGCCGTTTCCGGCAACTGAAACAACTAGGGTTTGGTTGGCAATGGAGGCAGGCGTGAGGTTGAAGATGAAGTTTATGTAAATAAATCCACTCAAAAGTCAAAAAATATTTTGTAAATAAATTAGATTTTTTTTAGGAAAAAAAAATTCTTTATTAAAGTATAATTACAAAAGGGGTTGCCGAATGACCTCTTGCCAATGTGGCGTGGCTCTCTAAATGGAGACTCCACCACCAAGGCACGCATGAATATATGCAAATTTTCCCACAAATTGTGTGGGGGAAAACTATCAAAAATCCCCCTCTAGTTTAGGTTATTGGCCATAAACCATCATCTAGTTCCGTTATTAGTTAAAAACCACCTTGCATGTTTTAAATTTTTGTATTTTGATATATATTTTTTTGTATTCCGGTTGAGATATATATTTTTTTATTTGTATATCAAAATATATACGAATACAAAAATTTAAAGCATGTAGGGTGTTGGTATTTGACTTGTTACTTCTTTCTTGCTGAGTAAATAATAACGCATACTGAAGTAGCTTATAAACTCACAATATCTTCAATCTTACTTCAATAATTATACTTATACCCCTGATTGACCAATATTACTCCAAACTTTTATTGGGTCAATTGAGGCTTATTGGGCCAATTGCAACATTGAGCCTAGGCTTAATGGGTTTTCTTTGGATTTGATATGTGGAATTTATTTGTAATTGTGTTTTCCAATTAATCGCCAATTAATTAGTCTAGGTGCTAGGCGCTGGGTCTCCACCTGACTAGCGCCTAGCGCCTAGCGCCTACTAGAACACTGCTAATATATAAGCCATTTTGCTCATATAAAATCTCAATGAAATTTGAGAATTACCATTTTATTATGATTTTACAAACTCTTCATTATTTCTAGCCAAAACATAGTCAACAGATATAGATAATTTAAAAAATTATCTTCAACTTGTTTAGTGTACTAACCATGGCAATCTTTAGTCATCATTAATCTGTAAGGCAATACAGCTTGATGAAATCAAAGATACTACTTTTTAGAAGATCGGTTCAAACCATACACTAATTAAACAAGCACATTTATGCGCTCTTGGTCTTTTGAAACAAAAATTTACAGGCTATTCCATGTAAATTGATCTCTTTCACTAGTTCTCTATTGAGAAGTACAATTATTACATCCATCTAATGTAATTTTGGATTCATATATGTGACGAAGGCTAGAATAAGGCGTATGGAAGAAAACTAAGAAAACTTTACTTCTAGAGAATAAATATCTTCATTTGCGACTAATTGCGTCTTATACCTCTCAATAGTATTTTCCCCCTTACGTATGATATGTGGTACCCATATGTTCACAATGGTCTAATGACCAGGCAGTAAGTAAATCAAGTCCTAGACTTGATAACTCTTCTAGACTTCATCTCCCCTTTCATTGCTTTCATTCATATATTCTCTTAGTAGATAAAAGTGATAACTCAATTCAAAAATCTTTGGCTCATCACTGTCAAGTGAAGTAATCATCAAATCTTCCCTTTCAATATCCGAAAGATGACATGAGATAACCTTATGATTATTTCGACGAGTTGGTAAATTATTACAGTACGTGACTGATTCAACAACTGTTTCACTCTCACTAAGGATGAAAGATCCATATGGATTTCTACTCCTACTAGGTTGTAGACTTCCACTCCCATTAGGGATGGAAGATCCATGTAAAATTTCACTCCCAATAGGGATGGAGAATCCAGTTAGACTTCCACTCCCACTAGAGATGAAGGATCAAGTTAGATTTTAATTTACCGCCATTCGTGTATTAACACAGATCATCCAATTCTTAAAATCAGATATCTATATCAAACTCACTTCTACTAAGAAATTCATTCTCTAATAATGACATCTTGTGGTTCTAATTCGGCCACACTTCTATCTAATAGTACACCATCATTTATTTATCCTTTGGAATGCACATAGTATCAAACAAAAAAAAAAAACAATTTCTCTTCTTGCATCCAATTTCTCATTTCTATGAGATGGATTATAAACATTACCCGCATACCCCTAGGGTTGTAGATTAGTCAGACCAGACTATCAACCTGTCCAGAATTCATAAGGTGTGGAATTGTCAGATCTAGCGGAGCATGTTTAAGAGAGGCAGCAATCAATTAACATATCTTCTAGTAAGATACTAAAAAGATTCACTTGCGCCATCACAGACCTAACCATTTTCAACAATATTTTATTCCTTCTTTCCGCTATACTATTTTGTTGTAGAGCCTTAGGAATAAATAAATATATTTATTTACCTTTCTTGCTAAACAATTCCTTGAATTGTTCAAAAAGATATTTACATATTCGGTTTATTCTTTAAACTCAAAAATTTATCATTTAATTTGATCAACAACCAAACAATCTAATACAATCTAATGCTTTCAATTTATAGGAGATCAAATAGACATGACCGAGACGTCTAAAGATATTAATGAATGTGACTAGATATGAAATATCATGTCTAGCCTTTACACTCATTCAATCACAAATAATGAATTAGTTGCAATGGAATTCTTGATCTAGTTCCTTACTAAATTGTTTTCTAGTTGTTTTTCTTGCTAGATAATTTGCATGACCTTTTAGATAAATGAGTCCAATTAGTCCTCTCTGACTGAAATACTCATTCTATCAAGTCCAGCATGACTTAATCTAGCATGCCAAAATATCAGCATTATCACCATTATAATGATTGAAAAACAAACAAAATTATAACCGTCCAAACTGATGTATAATATTATAAATCATTTAACAACTATCAAGTACCATATGAATATAATTTTCTAAAACAATCATCTTGTTTCTATTAATCTAACTTTACTCAACATATGCTTTACAGTTTCTTGTTGGATGGTATATCTCACTTATCTACAGTCCATAAAGGACAAGATTCTAAAAGAAAATACATAGCCGGAAACTTAAGCATAACGTAACAAATTCTTGAGTTTGGGTTTACTCTTTTCGACTCAATGCATTCACGAGCGAAAATGACCCAGCTTGTCACAACCGCAATAAGTTATTTTAGTTTTGTCATTCCTCAATTCATTATCCCTCAACTTCTTGCATATTTCAATCTAAGATTAATTGTGGCTATGACTAGATCCTCTTCCCCTTTTGGAAATATATATTTCCACTAATACATTTAAAACTAAAAGTTTTGTATAAGTTGGAATCTTTCATATAAAATTGGTTAGAAGCCTAAGCCGCCTCTAAGTGCTTGTCTTCTACTATCGAAATAACGCGATCAATACGTGTCAGATTAATTTTATATATTCCAACTATTAGAAGAGATCAAATCGTTTGATCGGTGTATCATGTTTTATATCCTTATTTGAGGCTTCCACTAATTTTTGCACTTCTCATAAGTACTCAAAAACTCGATACTGAACCTACTAAAATTTTAGTATTCAAAATACTACTAAAATTGCCCTTCAAGCCAAACTCTCAAAGGTAAGCCACTTCACTTAAATCCTATTGTACTTATCAAACACACATTTAAGGCTACTATTTAAGCTAATCCGCAACATGATGCGAGTAATTTAATTTCTAGCCTGATAGGTCTTCACATCTTGTATGTTAAGCAAACAAGTACTATGTCGAGGTTCAATCATGATGCATGTTATAGTCTCAAGCCTCTTGCTCTTAAAAATATACACCGAATCCTTATAGTGTCAAATCTCATAGATCACATGATTTAGCTTATCACTATCAAATTGGCCACAATATTATAGATATATAAGCTATATCTTATACTAATTTATGTAGAGACATACAGTCTACTATGCAAGCATATCAATTTCCGAAAATACACACATTTAATTTTGTTGCAAATACAACCGAAAATATGATAAAATAATTTAAGGTATAGAATCGAAAAGGTAGTCAAGGCGTTTCCAAAATTTTAATCATCATAAAATTAGTACTTTGCGAAAAATTCTAATTCTAATATTGTAATCAACACTTTAGAATTCCCAAAATAGGTGATCATATAAACAACAGAAGAATACAATGCACAAGTCCCTAGAAACATTTTATGGGTCAAACTGATTTTTACTACAAAATAAATGAACCAAAAATATTTACTATGGAACGGTTTATAAAATAATAATGCTTTCTAAAATACGGGACTTTGTATGTTATTCATTCTTACGTCTCAGATTCATATCAATCACCGATGAGAAAGACTCTCCAAGTCTTCATAACTCATCTAACATCCATTTTCTCGAATCTTGGTCCTCTTTCCCATGTGCAATAACTCATATGTCTAGCACTATGAATATTCATTGCAGATGTAGTAGATCGCCTCATATTCCCAAGAATGTGGCAATCCTCTAGGATTTCTAGTTCACACGCTATCTAACCAAAATACATCGTGGAACCTTGCTCTAACTTTTCCAACCTTATAGATCTAATAATTCTTTAAGAAATTTCATTAAAAGACTATCCACTGCATCTCTCCACATAAAAAGCACGAGTCCAAATTGACCGTGGCTATATGTCATTAATAAGATTCATGAAATTTTCTCTATTAAGACATATGAGATGATGCAGATTTATCCTAAAAATTTCATAAGTCACTTAGAAACATTTATCTTTAACTAACCTTGTACATTTGAAATGTACATTCTAATGAAATTTCTTATTCCCGATTAGATAATTAATTAGACGAAGAATTCTAAATGAAGCCATTTTAATCTAGCTCCCTCTAAAGCTAAACTCCGTCTTTGAAATTGTCGTCGGAAAATTCGGGATTCGTCAACAAAAGCCACACCTAACTCCGTCTTCGAAAATTCGGAACATAAATTTTAACCAAAACCCGTACCAAAAACCATCATCTGGAACAGTCCTAGAAACCTCACCTAAATCCATCGTTGGAAATCCGCTATGAAAACCGTCACTAGAAAACACGCCAAAAACCGTCACCAAAAATTACGTTGGAAACCATCATAGGAAACCATGCCTAGAATAATAGTTGAAAACTGCACCGAAAATTGTCACAGACAATCGTAATCAAAAACCACATTGAAAATTGTTATCGATAAACCGCATCGAAAACCGTAGCTGAAAATCGCACCGAAAAGCGTCGTCGAAAAAATCTACAATCGGAAACAGCATCGAAAATAGTCACCAGAAAAAAAAAACGCAATCAAAAACTATACTAGAAACCGTCACTGGAAAAACCGTAACAAAAAACAACACTAGACACCGTCGTTGAAAAGTTGCAACCAAAAACCATGATGGTAAGCGTCATCAGAAACTACTTCGAAAAACGACACCTGAAACCGCATCGAAAACCTAACTGAAAAATTTCGTGGTCATCTCTGTGACATGTGCCACTCTCATAATGGGCCATGTTTCACTCTTACAGTGGACCACGTGTCACCATTTGAATGTGACACGTGTTATCCTCGCAGTGGATCATGTGGCTGATGCATGGCCATATGCACAACTTTATTAACTTGCCCACTCTTGCAGGCGGAGCATATACCCGTGAATATTACGACATTTCCAATTACTGGACCCCCACCATCCGACTCGAAATTCCACGAGGAATTTAAAGGTACCATTTGTTGTGTTGTTTGGGTTAGGGGTGAAGTGCACTCGCCGCCCATAAACGCGTGGCACATGTTCTTCATGTTCTTCACCCATTTTCAAACTCCACAAATGTTTCTAGATTTTAATCATTGATTGAAAACTTTAAAAAGGTTTTTCTCCCTCTATACTTAACCAAATTATGCAAATTACCTATAGTTGGAAAGCTCTTAGAACGCTCTTTCTAATGGTACTATGATTGCAGAGAATAAAAAATAATGATAATGAATTTTTGACCCTATAAAGTTTCAGGTTCTAAATTTTAATTCTTCAAAATTCTCTTAATCTTGAAGTCAATTATTGACATGCATTTTAAAACATATAATAACATATATTTTGCATACATACACCCCAAAATAAATATATAAATAATATATATATATATATATATATATATATAACACTTGTATGTGTGTGATGCCATTTGTGTTCATTTATTGTTCTACAAACAAAAATAAACAAACATCCTAACATGGCATTCTTCTACTAGAATATAGGCTCAACCATGCTCTGATACTAATAAAGATTAAATTATGATAAATAAACAATAGATAAACTTGGATTACCGTTTACCATTGGAATTCAAATTGTACAACGGAAACGGATCAAACACGGATCACCGATCAGAGGATGATCACAATAACAGAAAGTCTTCTCTAATCACGATACAAGTACCCACACAATGATTAAAGATCGGAGAAAATTCTTCATAATTTTCTCCACATCTGCTCTCTGTTTTATGTCTCTGCATTTTACTGTGTTTGACACATTTTTGCACACACAGTGTGTCAGTTTGCACTTGCATTCCCATAATGCTTCTCATGCCTAGTAAATACACGTTATTTGTGTTTTTAACTGCTCAAGCAGTTTTTTGCAATAACTGCTCATGCCTAGGCTTGGTATATGAACTGGGGTTTGGTCTTATTTGGGTGTTCAAATGGATCTCCAACCCAAAACGTAAATATGCCAACAATATCAAACAAACCCCAAGTATATAAACAAAATTGAAAAAGAAAGAAACTTACAAGAGTTTAAACCCGACATTATAGAAACAAAATTTTAATAAGATAATAAATATAATCATGATAAATGTATTTATTTATATATATGGAAATAAAATGGTTGTTAACCTGCATGTGCCCTTATAGCACAGTTTAACACTATATATATATATGGGTATAGATATTGACACTTATAACTACACCCCATGTTTATAAATACACCAATGTCTAAAATATAAAATTAAAATATTAATATAAACACTCATCTTAATACTAATAGTAATGTTTTTATTTTAATTTAATTTATTTATAAATCCTTTTAAATTATTATTTTTTCACCGCGTCATGGCGTTAATTTCATAACATATGATTTGAAAGAGCAGCACTCACCTGAAAATATCAACCTAAAGCGGCAAGCAATTTGGTTATCCACTTGCCTCTATAAAAACATTCACACGATTAAATCAATCCCATGCCTAATAAGAACAAAACCCCTCCATGTACGGCTAGATAAATCAGACAGGAGAAAAAGGGGTACTGTCCAGAATTAGTGAACAGCCTACCTGTTAGTCTCTAGTTCAAGAACAACCCTGCGATCTGAAACATTATTTAAATCCCCCAGACCCACAATTTTTAGTACATATATAAATTGCACAGAACTGAATTTCTCTTGGTATGGACGGGCACGGTTTCCACCATAGTTATGTCTATCTGGCCCTCCACCGTCTCTATAGTTGTCCCTGCGCCCTCCATCGTTGCCATAGCCACCTCTACCACCCCTGGTCATAACACCCCGATTTTTAAAAATGTTAAATTCTTAAGTTCATTCAACTATATTTTGGTTTTGATAATAACCATTAATTTGAAGGAATTCACTTGAGGTTTCGATAATAATCATTAATTTGACAAAATAACACTTTTAATTTATTTTTAATTAAACTAATTTGTTCTTATTTGTAAAGTTCTATTGAAATATTTTTGTAATTAAAATTTTTATTAAAATATTTGCGTGCTTGTCATATTTATGGATGTCAATACTGACTATATATATATATTTCCGTTATGACCATAAAATCGTAAAATGTAGAAAGATCTAGTGAGAATAGATACTTTTCGATTATTTAATTATATATATGAGTGCGCATATAAATGAGAGCAGATATTTTGGCCTTGATCTAGATAGTTGCCGTCGGACCATTAACCGTTTAATGTATTTTTTTCTTTTAAAGTCTTTAGGTGATTAATGACTCAACCATCAATAATTAGCTGTTAGCTGTAACAAAAACCATATGACGAAAAATCCCATTTAGGATATGATATAATATTTTAATTAAACAGATCTTAATTACTTCAGAGACACGACTACTTGATGAGTATATGTGCATTAATTTTCCTTTATATATTCCTTTTCAACAATTGAAGCAGTGGTGGAGAAAAGCTTTTGCTTTTTGTGGACACATTTTTCTTCCAACTCTTATCATGAATAGACCACAATCCCACATACTACTAATAGTGGTAGATATTTATCAATATTTTTTTAGAACTGAGAATATTGTTTAAAACATAAGTATACATAAACCATCGGTCATCTTCACATCTGTGCGCACTAATATAACTATATCAGTACCAATACATGTGGACTATTGATTATGGAGAAGTTTTGATAAGTGTATATACTTTGGGTCAAAGTATATAAATCTAATGGTCCACATCTAACGTACAGATAAAATTATATCAGTGTACACTGATTCAAACGTTTCTACGTAAATCACGTTGTATAAAGATCATGTTGACATTAGGGATGGGAATAACTCTATTAGTCAATTACTCATATATTTGATTACTCTTTATACAGTTAAATTTGTTTAGACTTTTGTGTGTAATACATTAATACTATATTATTATAGTTATTTGTATTAATTTTGAATTAAATTAAATCAATTATATATTTTATTAATTATTGGATTGGATATTGAAACAGAGTGAAATAAAAATTTGGTTTGATCGAATTCCAAATTCTAAATTATAAAATTCAAATTGAAAAATTTTAAGATTAGAAATTGAAAAAATTGGGGACTGAAGTGGGGGCAGGGGAACCTCCCCCTAAATACCCTCATCCCCAATACCCCAAATGGGGTTCGGAAACAGGGGTTGTAAGGAGGTTTTAGGAATGGAGGTGGAGGTGGAGATGAAAGTGGAGGTGGGGATGGGGGGACCCTCCCGGCCCCATTGGACCTCCAGTGACATATATCTATGAAGCTAGATTCAGTTTATCAGAAATTGTCTGTAACATTTATTGAAATATTAATATAGAGTTGTACTCCTTTAGTCCTTTAGTCCTTTTGTCCTTTTTGCAATTAGAGCCATTGTTATGTTATTATATAATAATTAATAAAAATAGTTGTGCTTCATAAAGGCTTGAAAGAGAACGACAGTAAATTATAAAAATAAGGGTGAAATACATTTTAATCCCTCTAGTTTGACCTATTACACAAGGCCCCCCATTTTCAGCTTTATCTTGACAGGTCCGGCTAGTTTTCAAAAATACGTATTTCAGTCCCTACTGTCCAATTCTGTTAGGGTTTCTTAGAATTCCGTCAGGTCAATGAGGGTAAAAGGGTAAAACAATATTAGATTGATAAATACTAAATTAAATAATAAATATTATTAAATAATAAAATGATAGGTATTAAAATATTAAATAATACATATTTATAGAAAAACAAAAAAAACAAAAAAAAAAACAAAAAACGCATCAGATTCTTAAAAAAAAAAAAACAAAAAAACCAAACAACTCACCAAAACAACTTATCAGATTCTTTCTCTCTCTATCTCCCGCCGCGCTCTCTCTCTCTCTTCTTCTTCTTCTTCTTCATCTCCTTCATCACTTCATCATCTTCAACACACCATAGCCGTCGCCGCCGCCACCGTCCAAAATACCACACCCTAGCCCGCCGAAACACCACCCAGATCCATAGAACCACCAGATGCGAAGGCTCATCGGAGTCAAGAGCAAGGAGATTCTGATCTGGATTTGTATTTCCAAGATTTATATCGACGATCCTAATTTTGATAAGATTACGTTCGAGACTCCGACGGGTCTCTCTCGGTTTCCAATCTCTGCATTGAGCTTGAAGAGGCAAAGGACAAAAAGTGAATTATATTACATTTTTTAAAATCTTTGTATCTTTTGCTTGTGTTATTTAGGTTTTTCAATAATTTAACATGTTTTGTGGGTTTAATTTTATGATTACGAATTACCAATTGTGTATTAATTACTGTATAATTTTGGTGTTTTTTTACATCTATCTCTTCATCGCATCTGCAACTGAAAGAGATAATGGGGTTTGGTTATTTCTGGGTTTTTGATGACTATGGGGTTTTTGAGTTTAGTGATTTCTGGGTTCGGATCGATTTCTGAGTTTCTAAGTTTGGTTATTTCTGGGTTTTGGTAACAAGAGATTAATTTTTAGTGGGTTTTAATTTTTTTGGTAGAATCTTATTTTGTTTGAACTAGAGTTGGGTTTTTGGGTTGTTATGGTTGAAGCAAGTTCGATTTCTGGGTTTGGATTTGAAGAAAGGGGTTCAATTTGGGTTTACGCCGCTCTCTTCTACTCTTTCTCTCTCCTCGATTCTCTTCTTCTCTTTCTCTCTCTCTCTCCGCCGCTTTCTTCTTGCAGTTTTGTTTATTTTAGAGATTGTTTTGATTTGGTTGATATGGATAAGGAAGCTTGTATGAAGTTGTTTGATTCGATTTGTTTAGTGTCTGGGTTTGATTCGATTTGGAAGAATTCTGGGTAGTTTCTAGAAGCTCGGGAGGTTTTTATTTATTTATTTTGGTTTGGTGTTTGTGATTGAATATGAGATTGGTTGATGATGATGATGATGATGATGATGATGATGATAATGACAATGATAAATGAGATAGGGTTTTGTTAATTTTTTTTTTTTTTTTATTTATCTTATTTTTAAATTGTAAAATTGTTAATATCTGATATTTGTTTAAAATAAAAGTCAGGGACAGCAAGGTCATTTGACCCTCTGACCTATCAGAAACAAATTTTTTAACAGAAGCACTTAACGGGATAATACTAAAAACCGAGGGATCAGTTTGTATAATAGGTCAAACTAGAGGGGTTAAAATGGATTTCACCCTAAAAATAAACAAGTTCAAAATTTTTCTTAAACTAAATTAAATATTTAAGAAAAAATTTCTAAGGTAGGCTTAAAACAATTAATAGACTTAAAGGGGCCCATGGCCTCTAGTCCATTGAAAAAATTTCTAATTTAAAAAAAAAAATATATATATATATATATATATATATGTATTTTACATTTTAATTCTACAAATTTTAAGTTTTTATCATTTGTTCTCCAATTCCAGACTTTGCCTCCTGGACTGAAACATGATCAAATATCCTTTCCACGTTCCATACTATTGATATAGAAGTTTCGAGGGTTTAAGTAGATGTTTTCTCAGGTGATCTAAGATTTATATTTAATAAAAAGTCAAATTACATTGACTCACCCTTACTATTTATATAATTACACTAATGCTGTGTTTGGTAAGAGGGACAAATGGAGGGAAGGAGAGGGTTGGAGGGAGAGCCTCAATCCCTTGTTTGGGAGAGAGGAGTGGAGGGAGAGAAAATCCTCCCGGGCCCACCATTTTGGATCCACCCAATGATGGGTGGATCACAAAAGAGGGAGAGTTCTCAGGTGATCTAAGATTTATATTTATAAAAAGTCAAATTACATTGACTCACCCTTACTATTTATATAATTACACTAATGCTATGTTTGGTAAGAGGGACAAATGGAGGGATGGAGAGGGTTGGAGGGAGAGCCTCAATCCCTTGTTTGGTTGGAGGGAGAGGAGGGAGGGAGAGCCCACCATTTTGGATCCACCCAATGATGGGTGGATCACAGATGAGGGAGAGTGATTGGGGGAGGGGGGCAAATACCAAAATGTCCTTCAATTTTATAATACACTCCAATTTTTTTAAAGGTAACATAGTAATTTTACAAATTAAATATCAATTCATCCATTCAACCCTCTTTGTAATACCAAACAACATGAAGGATAGATGTTATCCTCTCCATCCCTCCTACTCTCTCTCCCTCTTAATTTATCCATCCCTCATACTCTCCCTCCCTCCCACCAAACATAGCCTAAAGTCGGAAAAAAAAAATATTAAAATAACACTAACTCCCCTCTGACGAGTCTAACTCGTTAAGTAACGGTTAACGACGATGATAAAGGGGAAAATACACTTTTGCCCTGAAAAAAAACTTTAATTAATTAAAATTGACAAATCAAAAAAACAATAAAAACTAAAAAAAAAAAAAAATAATAATAAACAGCTTTGGAAAACCAGTTTAGAGGGCTCTCCTCTCCCTATTTTGTGGTGTTGCGAGGCTTGAGAGTCGAGCCACCTCTATTGGTGGCGTCAAGTGTGGGGAGGCTCGAGCATATCAGAGCATCTCCAATGCAGCTGAGTTGTGAAAAAATTGGATGCCAATTAGGATAAACAGACAATAAGTTTATATATACTTCTCTAATGCAACCATTTCTATTCAATGTCAACCTAATGTGGTAAAAATAAAAGCAGACACTGATAACATGACTGTCTACTTTTAGACTGTCTGTTAGACACTGTCAATATGATTGACTAAGCAATTACATTTATGACATAGAAAGTGACTGGTGTTTGTATTAAGAGAATAATATTGTTTGTTAAAGAAATAAAATAAAAAATACACATCATTAAAAATATGTATTTTGAACGGAAGCCATTAGAGACTAAATGCTGATTTGGTTGTCTATAAACATACATTTATGAGTTCTGACATATAGAAATCAATTCTTTTGAGATTGTTGCCATGTTAACAATTTTTGATAGACAATTCATACTTGCATTGAAGATGCTCTCAGTTTATGTGATGTGGAGGCTTGAGCATACTTTATTTTTGTGTGTTTAAGGCGGAGGTCATAAGCCTCTCGAGGGATGGTAAAATTATCTATAGATACGAATATTCGAAAGAATCCGTTCCTTTTAAAATGGGAATAGATACTATTATTTCGGGGACGGAGCTGAGATAAATGTCATTCTAATATCCATTTTATTTTCGGGGATGAGGAAGAATATTATCTAAATCCATTATAGATTTTAATATCTTAAAAATATAAAAAATTATCATTTAATTATTAATTTTAATTGTATAAGTTATTATAAATTTTAGGGTTAATTGCACAAACATCACTTAGGTTTAGGTAATATTGCATATATATTTAACTTTTCCTTTAATTGCACAAACCTCTCCTAAAAAACGTTGACTAACGTTATTTGTAACAGTTGACTGGATGGGCAAAATGAAAAGACATAAATACCCTGATAAAATTTATATAATTATAGATCTATCCAAATAATAATTAGACATTAACCACATAAATTTACAAAACTAGAAATTCACCCCAACCCTCAAAACATTCATCTTCGATCAATCAAAATTCAACCATGTAACCAACCCACCATCTTCATCTTCAATCGGTCAAAATTCAACACAGACAATGAAATTCAATCATTTTTTTGAAAGACTTATTTATCATTTTCATTATTATTTTAAAATCAATTTTTATATTTTTATTTCAAAAAAAAATTACTTTCTTTTTTAAAAAATGGATCAGACAATCTCAACCAATAAAAAGAATAATTAAAAAAAAATGTGAATCATTTTGAAGATCATCCAACCCAGACCATCACCATTTGAAGTTCATCCAACCTCAGATAATCAATCATCAAATTCAACTCAGATCATCAATCCAACAGCCACCATATTTCATCAATCAAAATGGAATCTCAACTTAGAAAACCCAAATCTCTTTCAATTCTAAAACACAAAAAGAAGCACAAATAATTCCACAAAGAAACTAAACTGATTCGAAAAAAAATTGGTGAAAGATCTGTGTTCCATCTGATGGAGCCTTCGAACTCAACCCCGAAATTCAAATCGATCACCACCCTTGGAAAATTAATAAGATGCAGATTCAGAGAACCTGCAACTGCAATATGTATATTAAAATAAAAATAAAAACAATCACAGATGGACCTTCCCTAGATGCAATGGACTACTTCGCATTTACGATGGAGAAGAGAGGTGTTGCCACTGCTGACCTCAAAAAAACCTTCTCCAGCAACCTGGACACTGGAAAACGAAGCGTCCGGACAGCCGCACCATTAGGTGACGCCGACAATGCCGACATTGGCTTGGTGAAGCCTACGCACACAACATCAGTCTCTCGCGTCGATTGCGCTAATATGATGGAAGCTCCATTGATGAAAGCTTGAATTCCAGATCTCTTCAAGCTTTTCAATTTTTTTTATTATTGTTGATTTTTTTATATATATAATTTTGCTGAAGAGATCTGGCTAGAGTCTAGACTCTTCAAGCTTTTTAATTTTTAATTATTTTTTTGTTGCTTTTTAATTTTTAATTATTTTGTTGCTGCTTTTTAATTATTTTTTCAACTTTTTGTAAATATTATTTTGTTTGATGCAGATTTTTTTTTTTTTTTTTTTTTTTTAAACTTTTTTTTAAACCGTGTTGCAGATCTTTTAACTGATTATGGGTTGGGGAGGATTTATAATTTTGTAAACGTTTAGGGTTATTTCTATAGTTGTTATATGGGCACATCTCTAATTATAATACTATTTGGGGCTTCTTTGGTTTTTAAATATTATTATGTAATAAAAAGATGGTTTTACCCCTGAACCGTTAAGTTAGTTGTCGGTCAAACCGTTAGTCAATGTTTTTTAGAGGAGGTTTGTGCAATTAAAGGAAAATTTGAATATACGTGCTATATCACCTAAAGTCAAGGGATGTTTGTGCAATTAATCATAAAATTTAATATTTGAACTTTTTAGGATGTATTTGTTTCTCTCTTTAAATAGGATAAAATGTATCATTACACATGTTAGTTGCATTGGAGATAGATATCTCAACCTCAATTCAGGGATTATCTAAATCCGCCCCGCTCACTTAGAAATGGGAATGGATACGAGGATTAAGATATATATCTCAAACGGATTGGGGTATCTATCCTCAATCTGATCCATTGCTATCCCTAAATCTCCACTTGTTGTGAATTTGTGATAGTTCTATTCATTTTTCAGTTTTGGGCCTAATAGGTCTGATCGGCTAAATAAAAGCAGATTATATTCAAACACAAAGTAGGACATGTATAAAAATTGCTAATTGTTATAAAATATAAAGAATGAAAATAAAAAGAAATGAAATTTGAATTAAGAACACATAGAAGAAAGTGGGGAGGAGAATAATTAATTTTTATTAACAAGCACATGTTGTTTAAAAAAATTTTTAAAAAAAAATTAAAAAAAAAAATTAAAAAAAGAAAAAGAAAAGGAAGAAGCAAGCCCATGTATTTGTTATAAAGTGGGTCGGCTAAAGCAGCCAACATCAAACAATTAAAATGGTGGAGTAGATGGCAACACTTTGATGAGACCTATATTTGTAAGTTGCAACCTTCTACTATTCTATGCCTTTCCTTGTATTTTCTGTCCTAATCTATATGTTTCTCTTTTTCTATTCTTTTATTGCCAACTCTCATATCTCTTTCCACCTCACCCCCACATCCTCTAGCCACCTCTCACTTCCTGGCAACTTGACAACTTGTCTCTTCTATTATTTTATTAAAGTTGAAAAAAAAAAAAAAAAAAATACAGCCTTTCTAATAGAAAATATTACATATGGTTAATTATAGGTAAAATTTCTAAATAGTCCCTGATCATACAATGTGAAAGACTCACTTATACATTGTTTAATAAATAAACTTTATGTAATTTTAGAATCCTCCACGGATAGAAATGTAACTGCACTATGCTAATAAACAAATTAAAATAATAAAATACCATATATACCCTCTGTTCTTTACGTATTTTATATAACTACACCAATCATTGAAAATAATTTAAAGTTATAGTAAGGACATTATATGTATATAAAGTTACAACAAATTAAACAAGCTATAATTACAAAGGATGTAAGCTCTTTTTATATAGATCATAGAAATAATAAACCCAAGCAACGAGACACAAGCTCAAGAATAATAATTTATTAATAATCAGGTAATAGTTTATCTGATTGTCTGAAATCTGAATTAACATTGGAGAAACCCATGTAATTGTCTGAATTGACATAGATTTCCTCTCTATTATCCAATCATATTTTCTCTCATAAAACCTTTTTTCTCACCAGCCATAAAGTTGAGAATGGTCTGGTGCCGGTTGTGGTTGAGTTTGATGCTCTAGGTGTGGTGAACCTGATTGGTTCGGGTGTTTCGTTATATGCGGACGTTGGTCTTATTGTTAGTGATATTCAACACCCATTGCGTGTTAGTGCTATGGTGTCCGTCTCTTATGTTTTGCGACAGGCTAACGGAGCAAAGTCCCTCCATCTGTGGAGAAGCTGGTTCTGGATAATGTTCCAGACTATCTCCAATGTGTATGGTGGTGAAGATGTTCATTTAGTCTGACAATATCTCAGGTTTGAGCAGTCACACCGCATGTGGTATATATAAAAAAAAAAAATAAATAAATAAAGTCGTGGACTCTTCAAATTGGATTGGGCCCTTGCATTCATGAGTACATCCAGAAGTCCAATCTTTGTTCCTTATAGGCTTCACTTCACTTTACAGTTGGGCCTCATTTCACTATTTGAGGCATACTGGACCACTGGATCGTTGATTGGATCTCCAATCCTATAATTACCGTTAGTCCTAGTTTTCATTTTTATTTTATTTTTTATAAGTTAAAATAATTTTATATTAATTGTTTTATATTATTTTAAGTATTTCTTTTGATTAAATATAATTTTAAATATATACATAATATACTAAAACAATTTTAAATGTTTTATTTTATAAAAAATATAATAAAACTTCATTATATCGAAAAGAATAATAATTCTGTGCATAATTAGTTTAGTCCAATATCATATTATATACCAAATACATAATAGTATTAATTTAGTCTAATTCAATCCAATTTAATTTCCAATTATATCAAATCCCATTAAATAGTCGTATTCAATCTAACTGTACAAACACAACCACTAGTTTGAAAAACATTACTGCAATTGATTTTTCATTTTTCTGTACAGTTATCTCTCAAATCTAAAATTATTGTATTTTGGTTTATTAGCTCTCAAATCTATAATCTCAAGATTTATAGGATCTTACAACTCACATACAATATGATTTTGGATAAATATTTTAGACAGCTTAACGTTACTATATATATTCTCGAATATAAATGAGATTGTTTTTTCCAATTTGATCAAACCTCTTCAGAATTTTTCAAAATTTCCTATCAATTGATAGAACCCATAATAAATGCCCTAAAATTGTAACATTTAATATGGCCTGAATCAACGGGCATATAATTTCAAAGATCTGAATTAATGATTAAAAAGATACAAATTATAATAAGAATACAAAAATGTAAAAGGAAGGATGACTATTGTTTTTTCTTTTTGATGAACTTGCAATCCACTAAAAATAGGGGAATGGGATCTCTACATGATTCCCAAATAAAGGCTTAAAGATTTTCTAACTTGTTCAAGTAAAGTTCATTTATATCACATGGGGAGCCACCACGTGCCACACAATCCAAGAGCTTAATTACCCTAATATCTTATATTTAATCACATCTAAACTTGTTCATTTTTATGTTCCCAATACATTATTAATCTTTCTCAACTTTATCATCAATTTTTTCTACAAATTGTTACTATTTATTAACTAGCTAGGAAAGGAGCTTGGCTACCTCATACATAATAAAATCAAGTAGAGCAATTCGTATTCTCTTGGCTAAGCTTACACAATATAGATATTGTTGTTAGGGATGACAATGGACATGATCGGGGATATATATATATATATATATCTCAATATCCATCCATATATACGTTTGAGATATAAATCCTTATTCAAATTTATGTTTGAATGGTAAAATTTAAACTCTAATACTCCGTTCATATGCAAAATCATGTTTAACTTATAAGATGCTGATTATATAAGGATTAAGAATACACATAGTGCAAACAATAAAATACATATGCAAAGACAAATACAATCATATGGAAAGGTCAAAATTTTGAAATTGATTTCAACTTTTATATGGATTCAAACCAAGATGGAGTGCGTTTACTAATCGGGAATGAAATAAAAGGGAGTCAATTTTCAAGTGAAAGGGAAACGAGAAAGGGAATTTGATTCCTTAAATGGGAGGGGGGGAATCAAGTTTCATTTGCAATAGGAACTTAATTCCTAATTTGGTGTAGAACCCACATAATCTAATTCCCAACTGTTTTTAGTACATATAGTAATTAATAGGCATAATTTCCCTCGTTGAGATTTCTACTCAGTAAACATGCCTATTATTGAATTGTAAAAAAAAAAAAAAATACAAATATAAATATATATAGTTTTTGAAGTTATACATAATTACATAAATTTTGGTTTTTTTTAGGCGGGAGAGATTCGAACCTGCAACCTAATGGTGTAGGTGTGAGGGTTTTAGCACCGAACCAACTTCATCTCATCAAATATATATATATATATATATATATTATAAATTTAAATCAAAATTTTAAATTAATGTATTGAGTTTGATATGTTGTTAAATCACAACTCAAGTTGTGAGTTGGGACTATAGGTTGGATTATGGATTTGATCCATTTTATATTCTTATAAAATGTATTGTGATGACACCATATAGTCTCATGATGAGTATATAATTAATTGTATAAAAGAAGTCAATAGTTGATGATGAAAGTGGTACGGTGAAGAAGATAAACATAAGACATACAATAGAATTAGAGACAAAATACAGGTGGCAAGTAAATCAGAGCCGTCCAAGTAGACAGTGAAGATGATGTAGGTAAGTGGATGACGATCAGAGACGTAACAAGGATCGACAAGTGTCCCGCGTGCGGAGCAACAGCCTTGTCACAGCCAGGACTAGACGGATTTATCCTTTTTTTTTTAATCGGAGGTTGGCAAAGGCAATCGTCATCGGCTGGCATTTTAACTCTTGCATTTTATTATTTATAAAGAATTATAAAATTAATAAACATTTGATTGATTTTGATTTATATATAATACTTGAAAAAAATAATAGGATATTTCGTATTTTAATCACTTCTCTCCTCAAGAATATTAAATATATATAAATTGTATGTTATAATAATGAGGAAATAGTGAGTAATTAAATAATGGGTTAAATTTAAAATCTCCCTAATCTTTTGACTATTACTAGATGTATAAAGGAAATTCAATTTATTCAGAAACCTCCCCTAAGCTTGACTTCTATTGACCATATGAAAAGACTATTATACTCTTGTTAGATTATAAAACAAAAACTTTATATCCCTAAAAATAAAGTAATATATTTTGAATAAGCTCTAAATAAAACAAAAATGTGTTAAAAATAAACAATATCGTGGGATTTGTATATATATATATATATATATATATATTTTAAGTATTACAAGAACTATTATAATAGAGTTGTCGGGACTTACCGAGATCAAACAATACATGTGCGGTTTAGATATCTACTCTCATAACTGGAGGTAACTAATCTCACAATTCGAGAAAAAAAATACCCACATATACTTGTAAAGTATGCATGGTAAGATTAGAACCTCTCACCACTTATCTGACTTCTTTTGCTTTTTTTTTTTTATTACATAGTTTACTTTTAATTAATGTTTTTACAAAAATTATTATGAATATATTAAAAGTACTATTTTACCCTTACTACCCTATCAGAATCATAAATACAGTTAGAGCTCAAAAAGAGGTTTCTCAATAAACCTATCTTTCTCCACCTATTTAATAATAGGTGAGAGGTCGGGGGAAGTTTTTGATTTTTAAACCTTAAATGATTGGCCGGGTTAGGGGTGGTTCACATGACAACTAGGGTATTTGATGAACCTTGATTAACTGTAGGACAAAAGGGGTGTGTGGTCAGAGAATCCCAGTTTTAATTTGTTGTGTTGTGGGTCGTGAGGAGTGGTGATCATGCAGGAACGTGGGGCAAGTGTTTTCTCCAATCAAAAACCAAATTAAAACTAGCTTGTTTATAGGATGCTGTGGACCACATAAATCCCAGTTCTGATCTATTGTTTTAACAATTAATTAATTAAATTAATATAAAAATGATCCATATTAAAAGGAGATCACTTAACTAATTAAGACCAACTTGATGAAACTTGTTTTAATTAATCACATATTCTTTACTACTAATAATTCAATCAAATGAACATCATGTGGGGAATTTATTAGGCCGGACTTATTAAGAAATTAAATACTTGTTTTATATGTAAGAGAGACAAAAGATCAGATGTAGGTCATGAATTTGTGACATACATATATAGCCAGAGAAAGAGGTGTCAATTACGTACAATTGGAATAGATATATCAGCCAATTTTGTATTTTTGTTTGTTTTAAAATGGATGGATAAGTCATGTTCTCATTGATGATTTTCTTTTCTTTTCTTTTCCAAGGATTTTAGTGTAATAAAAGATTATTATCAATTAAGGGTGGTAATTTGAGTTATCTTCTTGTGTTTGTGTAAATCCAAACACTACCCTGTATTGTTTACCCAACCCAAACATGACCCATTAAATTTATCATAACGATTCGAATTCATTATCAGACTGAATGAAATTTCTTACCACCGATGCACATTGGACGATGATACTATTTATTTTTTATTTTTTTAGAAGTTTTTTACCATTAATAGGATTCAAATCGCTAACTTAGAAGTTATTTATCCAAACCCCAACTCATTAATAACTTAAATTAATTAGTTAACTTGTTACTTAATAGATTTGTTAATTTACCTATTTAATTTGTTAAAAAAAAAAACAACACTTTTAACGTAATTACATGATTTGAATTCACTAAACTCGTTCAACAAATGAAAATAATGAATTATAATATAATCTCCATATATTCAAAATAAATTTAAAACAAAAGTACTCTCGTGAAAAGTTAACAAAATTTTCTCCAATAAAATATACAACATTAAAAATAATCATGTCAAACGGATCAACGGGTTAGAGAATCTTAATCCAAACAAACCCGTTTATCTATCGGCCGGTTTAACAGGTTGACTCAATAATGATCCAAACCCAATACAATCCCACCCAAACCCACTAATTTTGTGTTGTGTTCGAGTCGTGTCAACAATTACAAACCATATAATTTCAATAGATTTTATCATACACAGAAAACAAGTTAAATACAATTTAAGCATATCTTGTGTGATTTTAGGGCATGCTATGTTTTGGTATTTTTTTTTTTTTAATTTTTTTAATATATTTTTTTAATAATATATCATCGGCGGTATCGGCGACTCAAATTGGGATTTCACTAAACTATATTATGGCTTGGAGAAAAACATGTGTGGGACGGTCTCACCGTCTATGTAATGATCAGACCCTTCATTGAAAATGAGACATATGATCCGTTTGTATTGAAAACATAATTGATGTCATATATGTCTCATTTTCATTGGATGGTCTCACCGCATGGGCGATCAAACCATCCCACATACATAAGTTATAAATGATTAGTTATTTTATTTATAAAAAATGTTGATTAAGCTTTAATTATAAAAGATTTGTTCCAGATTAGACCTAACAATGAGTCGTGTTATTGCGAATTCGTGTCGTTTTGTGTTTAGGTCGTGTTAAAATAGCTCCACCCGAACCCGACCCATTAGCTTAATGGGTTGAAATATACAAACTCGAAACCATTTGTTAAATTAATAGGTAACCCGACCCTGCCCGTTAAAAAAATTTTATATTTTAGATTTATTAAAAAGTTGAAAATAAATAGCACTGAAGCATGATCAAACTCATGCAATCAAGTTCATTAGTTACTTTTAGAGTTTTAGGGTTAGGGTTAGGGTTATAATATTGTGAAATAATTGATTGATAGTTTTAGAGTTTTTAATTTGGAAATTTTTCCTCTTTCAAAAAAAGAAAAAAATTAGAAATTTTTAAAAAATTAATTAGTAAAATATATTCTTACCTTAATTATAGAGATTTTTTTATATAAATTCTATAATGTGACTATAAAAATATTTTTTTAATAACTTTCATAAATACATTAAAAAAAATCTTTATATTAATGGGTTATCGAATTAACGGTTTTTTTAAGGATGAATCCAAAATCGACCTATTATATATTGTGTTTTAATGGGTTGACCTATTGACAACCCGATCCGATAAACTTGACCCACCAACCGTTATTTTCGAATAGATTTGGGTCGTATACAATTTTTCCAGGTCTATTCCAAATACACACTAATAGAAGGGTGTTAACGTGAGTGAGAAGATATAGTTGGCACTTTGCAGCATTGGTCTTTTGAACATGTCCAAAGACATACAACAGTAGTTTACCACTTCTGTTCTGTATTATAGAGAGAGAGAGAGAGAGAGAGAGAGAGAGAGAGAGAATGGTTGTTGGCAGCAATAGTAGATTCTGAAAATGTCTCATCAAACATGAGAGGTTGGTGATTCTCTCGATGATCATTGGATCCTTGAAAACTTCAATCCTTCAATATACTAAACCAATATTTATGATTTATCCCAACTCACATCAACAATCCCAATAACGACCTTATTATTTCATTTCACATCTAATTAGTAATTATATATACAGACAAGAGAGAGAAAGAGAAAGAGAAAGAAACGTTTCAGACTTAACAAAAAAAAAAAAACCCCATATGAAGAAAGCCAAAAAATGTCCAATCAAGCATATGACTTTATATGTAATGTTTGCACGTTTGATCAAGCACAAATGTGAACAGGTCACACCAGAAACTTCACGAAAGAAAAGGTTAATTCACTCGACTAACTTTTAGAGAAAACGAAGGCCATGTGAAATTGACCTTTCACCTTTACAAAACAAACAAACCCTAATTAAACCTTTAAATACAACTTCTAATTATTTTCAAACTAATCTTTGTCCTTAATCATTCCGACATCATATATAGCAAGTTTTATATCCCACCATCTTTTCCCTAATCACCTTTTTAATTTATAGCTACCTTAATTAACTATATATAACTTTTTTTTTATTATTATTAAACTTCTTAATTAATGATTTTATTTTTCCATCACATCGCCTGCATGCTTACCCACATAGTTTGCTCATCAGATGACATCAACACTTTTCATACCTAAAAGTCTTAAGTTTATCACACAAACTCTAAAATAAGCTTAGTGGGTGTGTTTAATTACTAATGAAAATAAAAAGAACTAAATTCTATTGAAAAGGGAAAAACTTAATTTCACCTTATAAGGTGAGAGAGTGAAATTAATTTATCTCTTCATCAATAATTTAATTCTTAATTTGTGTTTAGATTCACTTAACTTCCTAAAAAAATTAATAAAAATTGAAATTCATTAAAAGTCAATCTAAGTTCTCTTTACCTCATGTATGTAGTTTAAATGGTAGATGAACAAGTTTGAGACTTGAGCAAATGACTTTAAAGTTAGATATTCGAATCCTACCAATTGCTACAATCTTATGAAAATAAATAAATAAATAATTAAATAAAAATAAAAATCTAAATAGATGGATAGATATATACTTTAAAAAAAAATAATAATAATAATAATAATTCTTTTTCCCGTGAGCACCCTCAATTCAAATGACTAGGAGTATTTTAATTAATAAAGTGATAAATTGGATTTAATTAATGGATTAATCACACATATGGATCGAATAGAAACACTAATATAGAACATGAATTATAGATGTAAGAACAAATGCCAATATGTGAAGTTGAAACATAAACAATTTGGTCCAATATTATATTATATAAATAAATAACCGTTAAACCAAAAATGTAAGAAAAGCGATGACATTGATGATTGAAAGAGGGTGCAGTCTGCAGACAGAGTGTAGTGGGAAATAAAGTGGATTCCAGAATGAATGAAAGACATATAAGGACAAACTCGTATACATTGCATGATAAAGTCAACCCATGTTGACTCTCAAAAGAATCTAAGAAATCAAACTTAATTCTCAAATCAAATATTATCACATTTGTGGAAAAATTATTAAAATTCTAATTACTAGTATTCATTTCTTGAAGGACTTTTCATCCAGTTTAATTTCCTCTTGATATGAGTTTTAGTGCAACATACCGGATCACCAACCCCTCAATTTTTTAAATTCGCTTTTTTATTTTTTATTTATTTATTTTATTTTTATTTTTTATTTTTATCTCCACCATCTATCTCATGGTGTAGATCCATCTCTTTAAAAAAAAAATATATATATATATATATACATATATTTTTTCAATTTATGTTAGGTAAGAAAAATTAAAAACTTGGATGAAAATGATAAAAATATCCTAAATGCTAAAAGCGGGGCATGTCAATGTCTGATCTTCAAAAAAACGTTGTTTTCATATGTGAATAGCCAAACCCCAAGTACGTTAAGTGTAATTTCCTTATTTAAGAATTTAGAAACAGTTATTTATTAAAAATTTAAAATCAATTTTCTAAATAAAATTTAAATCTAAAAACAATTTAAAAATAATACAGTATTTAAAAATGAAGATAATTTAAAAAAATTAACATTAGTGTTTTATTTTAAATTTTAAAATAGTAAAAAAATTAAATTAAAAAAATTAAAAAAAAATTTATAAATTTATAAATAGTTTTTTTCCCACTTGTTCATTTTTAATTTATATTCCATTGAAAATGTCATAAATACCCATCCACCAACTTATATATATTATGGTGCAGATATTGTCACCCATAAAACTAATTAGTACACCCATGTCTAAAATTTTAAAAATAAATATTACTATAAATACTCATCCTAATGCTAATAGTGTCATTATTGAAATGAATATATTCATTTTAATATATTTTATTTATAATCTCTCTTAAATTATTGACACACCCAATTTATAAAAAAAATCATATTATTTTTGGAATAAAATCTTCTTCTAATGAAGGTCTAATTTACTTTTATAAATATCTCGAATGTAGAAACCTTATGAAAGGGAAGATGTAGAACTGGATGTATATAGGGTCAATAGATTTTCAATATGTAATTCTCTTATATATACATATATCTTTAAAAAAAAAAAAAAAAAAACATTGATGATATCTTTAGCTATCTTTAAAATATATATATTACTTTGTTTATTGATAGAGTTCATAACTAGACAAAAAAAAAAAAAAAAAAAGTTAAGTTAAATAAGACCTACTTTGTGTGATCTGAGTCATCTTAAAATTCTTTTTCCATTACTTTGTTATATAATAATCAGGTGATGTGATGATGAGAAAGTTTGATACCTAAAATAAAATTAAAGTTTAATTAGGATTTATCATAAAAATTAGGGTTTATTAAAAGTTTTTTTTTTTTTTTTTGATGAAAAGATATAGTTGAAGATATGACTGTAAATAATGAGTGTATATAATATTTGGTTTATTTTTAATTAAAGTAATTTTTTCAAATTTCTATTGATATTTTTTTTGTAATTAAAATTTTTAATAAAATATTAGTGTATTGGTTAGTTTTATGGATGACAATATTAGCACCCTATATTAAAAATATGAGAGGTATGAGTAGATTAACTCAAGCAATAATGACTCACCTTCCTTGTTGTTAGTGTTTGACTGTTAACCTTAACCATTGATAGGTTAAAAGGGTAAAGGACTTAAGTACCTCTATTACCCATAATTTAATGAAATCATTTTTTTTATATAAATAAATTATAAAAGGAAAAAAAAAGGATATGGATTTCCACTATGGAAAACTAATAACAAAATAGAAATTAAAAAACAAAAAACAAAGACTGCAACAAAAAAGATATGGATCTTCACCGTCTATCTTATGTGTAATTTCTCCCTTTTTAAAATTTCTCTTATATCTCACTAAATATATATATATATATATATATATGTATCTTATATATATAAATGAAATCCAATCAATTTTATTTTCAAAAAAGAAAAAAGAAATTCCAATCGAATTTATCTAATTTTGATGTGATTGTTTTTGTGGATGATAAAGTTGAATGACATATAATCATGAAACCACGAGTTGTGGTGTGGTTGGTCACCGCACTCCCAGTAAAGCGAATGATTCAGGCTCTGCCAGAGTTCGAACTCCACTAGAAGCACTTCGTGGCCAGGCTTTACTGACCTCCCGGTCGAAGCGGGGATTAGTTCCACTCATTAACGATCGGTTGCTGATCGGAGTGAGGGATACCTCGTGATCTAACCATATATATATATATATATATATATAATCATGAAGAATCCTTAATTTAAGAGCAAATAACAGTAAACCTCCTGAGGTTTACCTTTTTATATGCAGAAATAACTTTATCAAAAATTGATACTCACATCTCCTACCGTTAGGAATTGACCAATATTGACTATTAGTTTTAACACTTCCAAGGGTAATATTGTTATTTTAACCTTAATTTAATAATAATAATAAAATTAAATAGAATAGACTAAATTGGAATTTAACTGATAGGGAGTCATTTGTTTTGTTTTTTTTTATTTTTTTAAGGAGGGAGTTAACCAGAATTTTACTAAAGACTAAATTAGAATTTAAACCAAAATGATATATGTTGCTTCTTTTTCCTTTTTCCTTTTTCCCTTCTAACATCTCAATATATGTGTTGATGGTTTGTTTTTGAGATAGAAACTTTAAAACAAATAATTTAATATTTGCACTCTCGTTATCACTAATTGTTATGTATTTTTATCTATATGACACAAACCCTACTAAAAATAAAATTAATTTTTTTACTGATATAATAAGTAACATAAAAATTCTTTAGATAATAAAACATTCATATTTAATAATAAAATTTTGTAAAAAAAAATATGTTTCTTTTAAATTTATATATAAAAAAAAATACATGATTAAAATTACTCTAAAAAAAATTTAGTTGCAACTTCGGAAATTGAAAATTTGTTGAATATATGAATGAGGACAATGCTTAGGTATTGACTGGTCAGTGTTCAAAATAATATATTAATTTTAGGAGAATATTTTGGGAAGGAAACATTTTAATTTTATGATTTGGTATTAGTTGATGAATCAAAAAATATTTATTTTTCTATTTTTATATATTTTTAGTTGTTTGGTCACTTTTAAAATATAAATAAAAAACAACTTAATGAATCTAATTGAATCCGTGTTTCAAAGAAATAAAATAAAAAATCTAATTCAAAGTTTCAAACCCATTAAATGATAAATGAAATATATATATATATATATATATTTCTTTTTTTCTCGGTCTGTCTTTTTTTTTAAAAAATTAATTCTTCTACTGAATGCAAAACATATACAATCAAACTACTAACCATGGAGAGAGATAGAGAATGGAAAAATATGGCATTTTCTTCTCGATGTGTCTTGATATAACTATATACAATTCTTTTCTTCTCAGTGTGTCATGATAATTCTATCAGTGCGTTGTATGTGGGTCATAGATTATGGAGAAGTTTTGACAAGTGTATACACTTTTAGTCAAAACATGTAAATCTAACGGTCCACATCCAACACACTGATGAAGTTATATCGGGATGCACTGACTTGAAAATTTTCATATATATATATATATACACAAAAGGAATCTGTTAACCTATTTTTGAGTTGAATTGTATTACTTACCTATGCTGATCTTTTAAATTTTCATAATACTGTATATGAGAAAAAAATGTTTGAATGAATCTTCTTCTTTTGTGTCAAACAAAAAAGGAAAACTCAATAATTTTGAAGATTAATTGATGATTGATCGAACAGTCACCCAATATAATAATTTCCTTATGGGAACTCATATATTTTGAAACCCTAATTAATATATGTTTAATATTATATTTACATGCCTTAACATTCTGACGTACTATATAAAAATGGGATTTGATCTATAACTTGTAACTTTGTCTTACAGAGTAAGATTAAAAAAAAATGGCCTCACTTTCCTCATCGACTCTCTTCTTTTTAAACATTATTCAAGCCTTCAAAGGCCAAAGGTACATATTTCTGTTTTACTCATGTCTACATCATTATGTACTTTATGTTTTATGTGGTGTTGTTTTTGTGACACTATCTGTTCTTGCCTTTACCTTTGTAATTGTTCATGTCTCTTCCATGAAACTAATTCATTCTTCTTCTTTCTTTCATTTAATGCATTGAAAATCTGTTTCTTGAATTTGTCATGAACCCCTTATAATTTACATGAAAGTGGTAAAAAAAATAAAATAATAAAGTTTGAATTCGTCTATATATTTTTTGGTATCCAGTTAGGTCAAATACCAAAGGAGATAAATAGAATTTACACCTAATAGAAATACAACTCAAAACAACCTCCCAATCTAGGTTAGTAGTAAATAAGTTCAATAAGTTAGATTTGAGACGTCGCGTGATATATATATATAAAATACAACTCAAATCTGTTTAATGCTATAGTTTGTAACACTTACTGCCTATAATTTGTTAACTATACCACATAACAAACATGTCATAAAGGTGAGGAATAGATTCAAATCCATTTAATAGTTAGACAAGTTTTAATGTCTCTTGTACATACCACTTTTATCATGTCATATGATACAAATTTTAATATGATCGGATGTTCACCATATGATATGATATCAGCGGTCAGACACACTAAAATATCTCTTTTCTCGATTATTTTAGGGCAAAAGCCATGTCTTACTGGAAATCAAATTTATAAAAGGAATATTATATATCTTTCTCTTTCATATAAAAAACAAATCTGAATGAGAAAGATATTTAAGAAAAAGAAGCCATAAAAGGTGCAATTTCCAATTACATACAAGTAGTGAATATTGGATTCGGTGGGATTGGGACTTAATGTGATGTATGGGTTTTGGGTTGAATATTATTAGAAGAGTGTACAAATACAATTAACAAAGTGGTGCTGCACATTGTGAGGTGTGGCATCAAAGTGAAAAAGAAACGGGATGGATACAATCGAAACGTTTTCCGAAAACTGCGGCTACTTGCCGCCCTCTTTATTTTGGCATCACTTGTTTTCATAAAATGATTTTTAAGCAAAGTCTTTTTAAACTCTTTTCTTGCTTTTGAGATCATTGAAAGGAAAAAAAAAAAAACAATACAAATTAAAAATAATAATAACACATCAAACAGTTGCAGGTATTTGACCCTTTGATGTTATATTATGAATCAGACAGCTTAAATCCTTTTTTTAATCTAGTTTTTAAAATCTTTCTTTCTCTCTCAAACTGGTTGCGTATAGAGAAGAAGAGCTGTTTTTGATGAAAAGTCAGCGACTGTTCTCTTCTCTTAAAAAAAAACAAAACCATTATCCATCATTTTTGTTTTCATTCTTCAAATCTAAACCCTGTTATGTTTGTGTTCTTTGCTTGCTAAAAAACCCATCTCCCAAAAAGAATTTTCTCATCTTTCTCCAAGAATTAAATTAACAGTATTGCATGTGTTGAATAATGAATCCATTATTATCTATCACTGAGTTGCAGTACTAGTAATTATATTATGTGCAGTTCTGCTGGAGGAGTAGAGATGGAGAACTATCAAGGAGATTTAACAGACATAATTAGAGCAGGAGGAGGAACTACTACTACTACTGGCTCATCTTCATCATCAGATCATCATCATCATATTAATATAATCAATAATTCTCCTCCCAACTGGGATTTAGTACAATTCCCTTGTGTTGATCCATTAAATTATACTTGTACCACCATGGATGATCATCATCATCATAGAGACAGTATTTTTGGTGATCCTTTCTCTCATATTGGAGATCCACTTCTTCTTCATCATCACCACCAGCAGTTCAACAACAACATCAACATGTCTGTTTCAGAAACTAGTGCAGCAGCAGGAGGGTTTTGTCAACAAAAAAGTGTTTTTCATGAAGATGATATTATCAAGAGTCCTTGCAATATATTTTCAAGAATTCAGATCTCGCCGTCTTTGTCGCAAAGTCCTAAGTTGATGCCATGCGAATCATCATCACCGGTAGTAATTATGTCGTCGCCTTCTGCTTCTACTTCTTCTCCAAGAGGAATAATTAAGGCGCCTGCTGCTATGCTTACAAGCGACATGATTAATGCTAACCCTTCTAAAAATACTAGTTGTCTGATTGATAACACTGCACCTCTTCAGATCTCGTCTCCGAGGAATTTGGGTATCAAAAGAAGGTACAATTTTAATATTACTACTACTATTATTATTGTTATTACTACTTTGAAATTTTTCACTGGTTTCTTTAATTTAATTTGCTTGCATTAATTAACTTAAATATTTAATTGAGTTTAATATTGTCTTAAAATTTATTGAATATGATTGTGTATAGCTTCATTTGATGTTTAATTGATGTATGAAGAAGAATTAAATTAAAGGGTTGATTTTCATTTTCTTTTTGAAACTTAGGATTTCATGAAATATGGTAAGATCTAAAATTAGGGTTTGGTATTCAGCACATGTCTGAACAGTATACATATATATGTAGATTGATTGATTGTATATGATTTTAGGCCTTGAGATGTGTATTAAGTGTCAGCATAAAGATTCACAGACTCAGCTTTCATGTTACTATCAGTAACTACTTTTCTATGGCTAGATTTTGAGCTTCCAAATGTACCAAACATTAGGTTATATCTAGAACATCGAATTTCTGCACCAGTAATTATCAAAATTTTCAACTTAATCCTTCAATTATCAACAGATAATTATATATATGTGTGTGTGCAGGAAGAGCCAGGCAAAGAAAACGGTTTGTATACCGGCGCCGGCAGCTGCAAACAGCAGGTCTAGTGGAGAAGTGGTTCCTTCTGATTTATGGGCATGGAGAAAATATGGCCAGAAACCCATCAAAGGTTCGCCTTATCCAAGGTAATTGAACATTGCATTTTTAGCTTAATTAATATTTCTTGTTATAGTAAAACAAGCAAAACAAAGACCGGTGATGGTCATATATGAATCTTATTCCAGTACTTTTGTCTGACAAGCATTAATTTTCTACTCATGATCATCAACTTATGTTTATTTCTTAATTTAATTACCGTATATTGGATAAATGATTGTATGTCCTTCTTAGTATTTTAATAATGATGAGTAATTGAATTAGCTAGGAAAATCTTTTGAAACTCGCTGAGTCTTGAAAAGCCTTTGATCTCTCTAAAGGGAAGAATATTTAATTAGTTATTGCATGAAATTACGGAAAAAAAAAGCTGGCAGTAGTTAATCATTCAGTGTATATTAATATCTCCAATTTGTTTATAATTCTAATTGTTTCAGTGCAATTGTTGTTGTTTTAAAACTATATATCCAGGGGGTATTATAGATGTAGCAGTTCAAAGGGATGCTCTGCAAGGAAACAAGTGGAGAGAAGCCGAGCCGATCCGAATATGCTTGTTATTACATATACTTCAGAGCACAATCATCCATGGCCAACTCAGAGAAATGCTCTAGCTGGCTCAACAAGATCACAGCCATCTAAAAACAATAATGCTACTAGTGCTGCTGCTTCAAAGAACTCATCAAGTTCTCAAACTCAAAATAACACAACAACAAAGGAAGAAGTGAAGGAGAACAGCAATGATACTATGTCTCCAATTGTTGGAGGAGGAGGAGGTAGCTCAAGTACTGCTGCTTCTATTAAGGAGGAGTTTGAGGAAAACATTAATGATCATAAGCAATTTGAGATTGATCAAGATGCTGATCTTCATCATCACCATCATCATCATCATCAATTTAGTACCATTGAAGGGTTTTCACAGATATACAAGCCTGCACTGCCAGATGATGATGACGTTATTCACTCAAACCAATCTGAGGATTTCTTTGCTGATTTGGAAGAGATAGAGACTGACCCTCTTAACCTTTTATTCACTCAAGGATTCAGTACAGGAGTTGATGGGCAGAAAGAAAGCAAGGCATTGGATCCATTTTATCTGTTTGATTGGTCAGCGACAGCAGGGGATGATACTACTCACAACAACAACAATTCATTTGGAGATCAAGAAGCCAAGAGGGGTTTATAACAAGACCTTGAAGCATCATGCATTTACAAGTAATACTACTACCCCACATTAAAAAAAAAAAAAAAAATAGAAGAAGACAATATTTAATGTAAGTTTATTTTTGTGGTGCAAAATTTTATTCAAGGTCATGCTATAAACCTTTTGTCATTCTAGGTTTGAATTAAATTTTTCATGTGAGGGTTGTTGATTTGTTACTTTCAACTTTCCAGGTTTTTTTTTTTTTTTTTTTTCTCTTTTTTTTCTTGTTATTTACCAGAACAGTCAGGAGTAGGAAAAAGAAGAGTAAAAAAGAGAGAGAGAGAGAGTGCTGGTTGATTAGAAGCAGAAGCAAGGAGTGGCCACATTCCTTTTGGAATAATTGGTGGATGGGACAGAAAGCTGAGAAACAGAAGGTTTTCAACAGTTAAAAAACAAGTACATCCATCAGACATGACTCGAAAGCTCAGTGCAGCAGATTGATTTTTGGATGGGACTTGCCCTTTCAGTGGAACAAATTATTTTAACCAACTCCCCACCACCCAAAACCCTTTTCCTTCTTTCCTCATCTCCCTTCCCCCATTCAAAATTTTTTATTTATTTAAAAAAGTCAAGCTTTGATTGCTTTGATGGGAAGACATTAATGGGAAAAGATTACTAGAGGAAATAAATAAATATATATACACTAGAAAAGCTTGCTTGACTATTCCCATTACTCTTCTCTAGGGATATGCAAATGTGCAATGCTAATATGCTTTGGGTTTCTCAGCTTTCTGTTTCTTATATTATCCACCAAACTTGTGTTTATTTTATTATATTTGAGATTTACTTGACTTATTTTTGTTTAGCTGTTAATGAAATATTGGAGTTAAAAGAAAAAATTAATTATTATTCAGTCTTAATTATAGCATATGTGGTTTCCGACTCTCTTTATTAGCGGAACAAGTTTATCATTTAATCACGTGAAGAAATATTATTTTATTTCTGTCAATGCATGAATTGGGTTGATGAGCTTGTTTCATGCCATTTTTATAGCTGCAATTGCATATTTAATAATTAAGAATGCAACTCTTAATTAATCCCAACTGTGTTTAAAAAAAAAAAACCAACTTAGAATCAAGCAACATGGAGGCACTGTTCTTATTCTCTTAATTTGGACCTGCTAATATAGAAAAAAAGAAATTTAAATTCATTTTCTAGGATTTAGATCCTCTGTTGATCTTATATTTTTCTCAACCTTTTTAAAGCGTGGTTGTGGAAATCAATCACATTTTAACCACACATTTATTGCAATATTTATGTGTTATGAAATTATCTGAGGTCAGGAAAAATATCAGATTAGCAAAGGATCAAAATTCCATTTTCTTACTCAACACTTAATTAAGAAATAAAAAAGATAAAAAAAGAGAAATTACCATCGAACTTACTGTATTAGATACTTGAATGAATTAATTATTTTCGGTACAATCTCACAATTTCATTTATGTGAATGTGAGAGATTTATCACTTAACCAACAGTAATTTCATCACATGAGGATAATATATTGCTCACTGAATCCTGTTTTTTTTTTTATAAAAAAATTATACTATTACATAAATTTGAGGTTTTTTTAGGGAGGGGAATGATTTAAACCCGCATTCTCATGATACATGTGTGAAAAGGTTTACCACTGAATTAACCTTATCTAGTCAACTTCACGTGTCCTTATTATCGGTAGGAGTTAGATTTGTAATTTCTTTATTGCCAGCTTATTACACCCATAATGTAATGCATCACTAACAATAGCTGATGCTTGATTTGCTTGATCGAATTGATTGAACTAATGAGCAAGTAAATAACAAAAAAAATTCTACCACTGACCCCACCCAAAAAGGAAAAAACAAGTGCTATTTGGTTTTCGAAGAACGAAGATGTTCTTTATTTCTTTCATTTATTTCTTAATTATAACTAAGAGCATCTGCAATGCTATGCTATTATATATTTGGAGAAAATTGAGTGTCACATATGATAGTTAGATAATGAGGAATGCAATAATCTAACTTAATTATAGAGATGATGTGACAAAAAAAAAAAGTTAGAGAATATGAAGTTGAATTTCTAATTCTAGAAACTCTCCTAGAAATGTTAACTTGGATTTCTAACTTTTTCCCACCAATAATATTACATCTCATCTAATGGTAAAATAAAAGAGATGAGAGAATGAGATAAATGTTTTAATATGATTGGTTAAAAATAGATACATATTTGATTTAAAATAAAAGATGAGAGAGAGTGAAATAAATATTTTAAGATGATTTATTAAAAATGGATACATATTTGATTTTAGATAATTGCATTGGAGATGAGAATATGTATTTCTCAAAATATTTTGATAAAATGAATCCATATTCAATATAATATATATATTGATGTGTCACTAGTTAGAAACCCAAATATATATATTTACATCGAAGATACTCTAATTTTGTTTCTATTATAGATGGAAATGTTTTCTCTTCTTAATTATACCGTGGTGTTAAAGTTTATTATTATTAATTAGTATGTATCGATCATATATTCATATCGAGCACTAGCATGATCGAGATTTCAGGAAAAAAAACGTGGTCAAATTAGTGGTATAGTCAATAAGCAGAGTGCATTTCACCTTTTTTAATTTACAATTATATATTTAAATTTAAATCATAAGTTAGGGTGCGTTTGTTACGCGGGACGGGACAAGACAATGTGAGACAGTTTCTTCTTGTCCCACGTTTGGCACGACTTTAGCATGGGACAGAACGGGGCAAGGTGGGACAAAAATCATCAATTTCTGTCCCACCCAAGACCCTAGGCCAGACTTGTCCCATGCATGGGACAAGTCTCAAAAAGACCTTTTTACCCTTAAATCTTTAAAAAATCACAAACTTATGCAATAGTTTATATGTATATATATTTTATAATATTATATATATATATAATATAATATAAATATTATTATATATATTTTAATATATATTATTTATTAGTAATATTAATATTATTATATATTATATAATACGAATACTATATATTATTATATATAATATATATTATATTATATAATAATATATAATATATATTTTGGATAAGAATAATAAAATATAAAAGTATATATTATTTAATATAATAATATATATAATATAATATATATATAATTTTATATTTTATTATTATTATCCAAAATATATATTATATATTATATATTATTATATAATATAATATATATTTTATTATAATAATAATATATATAATAATAACATAATATATATTAGATCATTTATGTATATATATAACATATTATATATATATTATATATAATAATATTATATATTAATATTAATATTTTATTTTATTATTATATATGATAATAATATAATATATTAAGTATTATTACATATATTATTATATATATAATAATATTTAATATATTATATATATCTTATATAAATATTATATATAATAATATTTAATATATCATATATATATTATAATACAATATATATTATATATTATTATAAATATTAATAATATATTAATATATTTAATATTATAATATATTATATATATTATATTTTATTGTATATAATAATATATAATTTATAAAAAATTATTACATATACAATAATATATAAGATAATATATATATATTAAATTTTATTATTATATATAATATTTTAAAAATTATTTCATATACAATAATATATATATATATATATATAATTATATTTTATTTTATATATATATTATATACATATGAGGGGCACTCTGGTCATTTGAACCTCTTGTCCCGTCCTGTCCCATCCATACCAAACGCATAACAGTACAGTTAATAGTTCTGTCCCAGACATTCCAAACACAATATGGAACAACTGTCCCGTCCCGTCCTGTCCTGTCCCGTCCCACCTTGTCCTGTCCCATCTCTATGCCAAACGCACCCTTAGTGCTAATCATACCTCACAACCAAGTTGAGAACTCAAGTTCAAATCTCTTCTTTTCAAATACCGTATATATATAGTCTCTCATAAGAGATCTTTTATTTTAATTTCGGTAAGGTCCACCATAAAATCACATCAATTTGAATGAATTTTGATCTAAATTTTTTTGTGAATGATAGATTCATTGAAATCTACCTATGAATAAAATTTGAGAATTTTTCAAGCACTAAAACTATTTTTCTTGAATTTCCTATATTTCGTTTATTTTTCTGATGCCTTCATATTTAAAAAAATCGGTAAAAATAGTATAAGTATTTGAAAATTTTTCAAATTTTATTTATAGGTATATTTTAATGAAATTATCATCCATAAAAAAATTCAAATCAAAATTCATCCATGACAACATATGTCTAAAGGTATATAAAAAATAAAATAAAATCATATGCCTAAAGTGAACAAATATAATACATTGTATAGTGCTACAATTTGTATCGAAGTTAGCTCATAAGATGATACTTTACTATAGGTGTTGTAAATTATGAGTGTTTTCTTTATTAAATCTATCAAAACACATTTCAGTACCTTGTTTGTAATGTTGAAGAAAAATAAAAATAATACAAGACAATAAGATAAAAATAGAGCAAACACGATCACAATAAAATAGACAAATAAACTTTGACAATGGTAGTCAAATTGGCTACATTCGTAAATGCTATAAATTTAACTAGATAGAATAAGTACCTAAAAAGCACTTACCTAGTCCCTTAACTTTCTATCCTTAATCTTAATATCCGGGGCGAACCCAAGAATTATTTATCGTCCGGGTTAAATTATATATATAAATAGTATTTTTTTTTCAATACGTACTAATATTATAAGTGATCAGCTATTTACCTATGAATAGTTGGATTTATCTACTTTTATTTAGTTGATATATTATAATGCTTAATTAATGGCTCATAAATTCTCATACTAAATTTATTAAATTCGGTGTGCGAAAACTTTGATTTTCTTCCTCAATACATATTGATATAATAAAGTCTGTGCAATATATGTGAGACATTGATTAAGAATAAAAAGCTTTTTATATAATTTTTTATGAAAGTTTTTTTTTTTTTTTAATTTTTTTAATAATAAGATAACATCGATTCAATAATGGTCCACTCAAAAATATGAAATACATTGTAAAATTTATGTATAAACAATTATTTAAACATGTAATTAAAGAAAAAAAATATTTAAAGTTGAAAAATGGTTTAATTCTATAATGTTAGAAGCTATAATATTATTTGTATTTTTAAAACTTACTTTGAAAAATAAAATATTTATATTATATTAAATTTAGACAAAAATATTTTATTTTTATAATATTATAAAAAGTTAGGGGTCCTTTATATAATTATCCCTTTATATATATATATTTTCTAGAGAGCTAGGCTGCCCACCTTTACATATGCCACTGTTAACATCTAAACCACCCTAAACCTATAAGGTATCTCTTAAAAGAGATTCACAGATCTCTGTTGATCTGTAGTGACCCCAAACTTTGGTTCTCTCTCTCACAAATATGTATCTTAAAGATTTGATATTGTCGCACTTGGTAACTCTTTTTGGTCACACTCAAAAACATTACAATAAACAACCTATTTGTAGAGAAAGTTTTCCCTTTCCTTGTAGGACTTGATTATCCCTAATACTAAAAGACTTACAAAACAAATTCGAAATAAATAAGGAAATAACTAATTATTTTCCTTAAATCAAATCTATAGGATTCATTTTTCACAATTGGAATTTTATTGATCATCCCACAGAGGCAAAAAAAAATTCTTTTTTTTTTTGGAAACAAATTGCCAACAACAGATAACACAACGTCGGCCATAAGTTCCTTGGCCACTATTACATTAGTGAAAGCTATCAAATTTTACATAGCTATATTAATCCACAGCATCTCAATTGAGGAATGAGGAGTGAGTTTTTCTAGAAGAATAAAAATAAAATGAATTAATATATGTGAGTAGCAGGGTTTCTTGGCAACACATGTCAAGAGATGACATTGCAGCTATGGATACTTTATTCCTCACTTGGTAGTGGAAGAAAGTTTCACTAAATTTATTGGGAAATAGTGACCTTAAGTTCTGTCAAATCCATCAACTTTAATAAAATTTCCAAATCCATTCAATTGAAAGTCACTTCGATAGAGAAAAAAGAACAGTCTAAAAAAGGGTTTTTTTTTTTTTTTTTTTCTTTCTTTTTTTCACATTCTTTGATTGACGTGCGTGAGAGAGTCATTATGTATTTAAAGGAATTTTGGCTGCTAATGGAGTTATGGCCTTATGGGAGATACTGTAGTAATGATTTTGAAAAGAAAGAAATGAAATTGGTAGATGAAATGCAGCGTAAAGCTTCATCACTATTTACTCTTTTGAAACGTTAGGTTAACTGACCATGGTCATAAGTAGTAAATGCTAATGCTATCTTATCAAATAATCCTAAAAACATGCACATGATACATCATTTCAATCTTTTCATTGTCTGGTCAAATTATTATTATTTGTAAGTTGTCCCATCATTACTAATTAGTATGTTTATAATATTACGAATTAGTGCTCATATCAATTATTTAATTTCTGAGGGGATTTAAATCTTTGCATATTCAAATATAACAGAATTACACAACTTAATTATGATTTTTCACTAGTGTAATAATTAGGGTGGCTCTATTACCACCGAACAAAAAAGAGTCGTCTTGCCATTCATCTTTGAATGTAATTTTTAATTACTAAATGTATATATATATATATTTAAAAAGACATACATTATGATTAAAGGATCAAAATTACTTTCTACTCCCAAATAACATATAACCATTTTATCACAAACACTACATATTAGGTTTAAAATCAAAACCGTATCATCATTATTAGGGATGTTATCATTTTCCTCCTAAGGTTTGGCATATTGGTAAAGTTGTCTCCCTATAGTTTTAACAATGGTCCTTCCACAATGGCCAGTCTATCCACTGTATTGCATAATATAAAGCATTATCCTTGTTACTGTCACATTTTCCTTTAAAAATGCGAATCCTAACATTAAAAAGATATCTTCACTCTTAAATAGTTGAGGCTATTGTAAAAATACATATATGCCCCTGTATAATTATTTTTCCCCTTCAACACACAATTTAATGAAAATATAAGGAGATGGATCTCCGTTGTTCATATCCATCTTTTTATTTATTTTACTTATTATTTATTAATTTTTTTTTTTTACGGATATGGACGATGGAGATCCATCTTTTTTTATTTTATTAAAATTTTAAAGAGAATAATTAAAAAAAAAAAAACAGTGGAAATCCAACCAAAAAAATTTTAAAAATTAAAAAATGGATTTGGTGGAGATCCATTTGAGATATGTGATGGACATGGATCTCCACCAAATCCAAAAAACAAAATAAATAAAAAATAAACCATGGATTTGGTAAAGATCCAAATCGTCTATCATCTCAAATGGATGGTTGATCCATCTCAAATGATATCCATCTCCATGGAGATCTAAGATGGATCTCTAAGAACGCCACCCCCACCTCTGAACCTAGCAACCCTGTCCATCACAAACAAATAACTAAAAACTCAAGAACTTACCTTGAATCCTCTGTCCGTAGAGAGCACACATTCCACACAAACAAATAAATAAAAACTTCTCAAACAAAGACTTATGCAAGAACACTAAAAACAAGTTTCTATATATCTCTCAATTATTCAATTATGCGTATGAAGTCTTAAGGAGGGTGTATTCAATTAGGATTCTTAAGGATATTTAAAGACATTTTTTAAATGACAGATTTTTTTGGATTTCTACGGACTTTTATAAATCTACATGGACTTTCATTGATTTGTTTAGACATCTATCTCAGACTTTTATGGATTTGTTTAGACATCTATCTCATACTCTTATGGATTTGTTTAAATATCCATAGACTTTTATAGATTTGTTATCTTTAACTTCTATTATAGATGGAGAGTTATACCACTATATGACCCAATAACATAATCTATACACTCAACCAATATGATCCATTAATACAAATTGCAGTATTAACCACAATCTTTGCTTTCTCCCTTTTCTCTTCTATTACTTTTCACCTCCTTAATCAGCTATATCCCTTTCTGATTCTCCATTTGGACTTTTCACCTCCTTAATCTATGCTTTTCACTGTGGTGATGAATTTTGTAAAACTTTAATGGTGTTAATGATGGATTTCACCTTGGAAGTTTACTTCTTCCCTCAGTTTTTTGTCTGTATATAATTTATGTGTGGTCAACCTCTAGATATTTGCTCTCATTGCTGGAGCGGTGTTATCATTTTCTTTCTTTATTTTTTTCTTTTTTTCTTTATTTCTTTATTTCTTCCTTCTCCTAAGCTTATTGGTATAAGGAGTTTTTTTTAAGGCAAATCAAGATTATGGTTATTTTGAAAAAACATATTAAAATGGTTGCAATTGGAGCACACAATTGTCTCTCACTAGCTGTTTCCTTTCTTCCATCTGCCGCTTCTCCGCACAACCATCTGCTGCCATCTCTCCCCTATGAACACTCTTTTTTTTAGTGGTCCCAGACTCCCATTCATGACCCAACACCTACCTCCCACATCAAATATTATTGTTCATTAATAAATTAAAAAATACTACTAATCAAAACCCTTTTAAAAGATTTTGTTTGTTACCAAATCAAACATCCACAACACATCGATCATACACACACACTTTATTATTATGACACTTGCAATATTTATATTGATTAGACTGAAACTCCATTACAAGTTGTGTAATTGTGTAGATTGAGCTTTTATTCGTGCCTAAACAAGTAAAAGAAAGTGTAAAGCACATTAGATGGGGCCTGAAACAGATTTTGTGCACAAGCTTGTCACCTCTCAAACTGAGCAAGTAGAGAGAGAGAGAGAGAGAGAGAGAGAGAGAGAGGTGTTTTGGTTTCGGTGATGGTGTTTGTAGACAGCAAAAAGGTCCATATGCTCGGGCGGAGTGGGTTTTGTCACATGCGTTTGTAAAAGAATGGGAACATGCATGGCTGCCTTAGAACACGTAAGCATTTTTATCTGCCTATACATTTGTGAGTGAGTGAGTGAGAGAGAGAGAGAGAAATCCACCAAAATCTTTGGGGAGAAGGCCGAACATGTTATGACATTTGATATTTATATTTCTCACCATCAAATCCACCAAAATTCACTAAAATCCAAGGCTTAATAAAATCCTTTAAAATCTAGTCCTAATTGAATATACCTTGATTCTTGTAGACATTTTTAAAGTCCCAATTCAATACACCTGAATTTGGAAGGATTCTTTAAAAGTCCATAGAAATCTGAATTGAATACCACTAGATTAATATAGACTCTTTTAAAGTCTTTAAATGTCCGAATTGAATACATCAGGATTTATAATATCTTTAAATGTCCTCAAGAATCCTAATTGAATACACCCCCTTAAGTCTCTATCAAACAAAACGTACACTAATATTTTCTACCTTATAGGTGTTTTAATGAATCAATCAACTCAAATCAGTCACCTAAATATATCACTAATAAATTTTAAATAACCTAGATATGCATACAACATTAATTCACCCTCATATGTTGATAAGTAACTCATTCTCATATAAATAAAATTCCACAAAAATGATCATGTTATAAAACATTCAATACACTCATGTCTATTATAGATAACATGCTCATATCCTAGAAATCAAACTCATAACAGTCCAATTCACAACTGATTGCTTCACGTCTACACTATGTGTGCCCCATATTCTTATCTTTTTGGATTCATTTCTTGGGTAAAACCATGTTTTTAACCATTTAAATAAGTTATGCTGGTTTAAGTTAGATCTGGAGCTTAATGATCTTGGATGGAACTGAAGTGAAGCAGAAAATGCTCAAGTGGCCAAAACAAACACAAAAGCGACCTCAGGGCGATCTCAACCAAGTCGCCCCAAGGTCGCTATCCTCTTGGCTCAAGACCCTCTCCACAGATAAGAAAGCGACCTCTAGGCGATTCCAACAAAGTCGCCCCAAGGTCGCTATTCTCTGGGCTCAAAACCCTCTCCACCAGACAAGAAAGTGACCCAAGGCGATCCCAACAAAGTCGCCTTAAGGTCGCTATCCTCTCAGGTTTAACCTCATCAAACAGAGCAAAAAGTGACCTCAACCAAGTCACCCCAAGGTCGCTATCTTTTCGGGTTAGCAACTCTCCAAGTCACCCCTGGGTCATCTTTTTGCCCAGAAAAGGTTTAGTTTCAGGAATTTACCTCGTTGCCCCTGACCTAATTGTTGAGATATATGCCCTAAAGCTTGTAATATGTAAATGTTATAAGAAGTAGTTATTTCATTCAAATATATTAGTTTCAGTGTGAGACATGTAATCTAAATAGTCCATAGAAAGCAAATAAAGCTGGGTACTTTATTTGTGGTTAATCTACAGCCGCGGTCCATTCTGTATTTTACGGTGGACTACTCATACGGTGTTATGAGAATGGAGACACCTTATATGATGTGATCATATAGGACTGGGCTACGATCTATATGAATCTGTCATTAAGATCCGTTAATTGAAAAAATCCTAAGTGTCTTACTAACTCCTTCAAGTTAGATCGTGGTTTTTGATTTATCATGGGAAGATCAGAATATCATTCTCGATTAATAACTCTATATCTTGGAATCACGGTTTGGCTTGTGGATGGGAAGGTATGCACATAATAGTGGAATCCATTCCTTCTTGCAAGAAGTAGATAAGTAGTTCTCTTAAGGGTTGATTCTGGGCTTGAACGATTAAGAGTGCTCTCCTTCTTCTGTAAAAGAATGGAGGATATAATTATTCAAGAGAATCAATGGTACTTAAAAGAAAAGATATAATTAGACTAACGGACTTTATGACCTAGCTCTAATTATGAACTATTTGTGGAGGATCATGCCATATGTAATAGCTATATCAATGGACACTAACAAAATTGGTTTTGTAAAACATCTATATATAAGGAAATACATAAAGATAAAATCACTTTCAAAAATCAAAAGATGTTTCCTAAAATATATATGATTTCATTTTATTTATTTTATATATATTTAAAAAAAATGAGAGTTGAAAATATGTGTAATCACTTATCTAAATAATTCTGTCCTCGAAATTCCACATACCTTATCAATCAAATAGCCGAGGATACTTATCTCATATGTCATCCTCATGGTCCCAAGTTGCTTCCTCAACAATTAGTTCTTCAATAAAACCTTTACCAAGGTTATCTTATAAGTATGTAATTCTTGAATCTTACTATCCAAAATCTGAATAGGTATTTCTTAATAGGTGAGGTCAACCCTTAGCTCGAGCGGTTCATAATTGATCATATAAGAAAGATTTGGAGCGTACTTACGAAACATAGATATATGAAACATGTTATGAAATCTAGCTAATGTTGGTGGAAGTGCCAATCTATAGACAAATCTCCAATCTTTTCCAAAATCTCAAACGGACCTACAAATCTCGGGCTCAACTTACCATTCTTACCAAATCTCATAACACCTTTCATTATAGCAACCTTAAAGAATAAATTATCAATAGGTGCAAACTCTATATGTTTCCTTCAATTAGCTACATAATGTTTTTGTCCACTTTGTGCTACCTTAATTTTTTCTGTTTTTCTCAATAACTTCACTAGTTTGCTAAATAATCTTAAGACCCAATACTTTTATTTCACCAACTTTATCCCAATGAACTGGAGATCTACACTTCTTCCTATAAAAGGGCTTTATAATGAGACATATGAATAGTAGAATTTGATAGCTATTATTGTAAAAGAACTCCATAAAGGACACATATTTATGTGCTTCAAACAAAATCTCATTCTTTAAATAAATAATGTTAGGTACACAAAGTCTTCCTTCATATCGTAAAACTCAGTCATCAGACACATCGAACCAACTCTTTTCCTAGAAGCAACATCTTCCATGATCTTCCTAAACTGACCATCTTCAATGTGCTCTTTCTTAATTCTCTTAATCACCGTATGTTGCACCACAATCTTTAATAATGAAGTTTTCCAAATTCCCATAATTTCTTTTTGGGTAGCAATCAAAACCGCCATACTACCCGTAGATTTCCTATGTAGTACCTCAGCCACCACATTTGCCTTTCATAGATGCATGATAATTGATCACGCAATCATAATCTTTCACTAACTCAAGTCATCGTATCTGCATCGCGTTTAACTATTTTTAGGTAAAGACGTATTTGAGGCTTTTATGAAATGTAATGATCTCAGATCTCTCACCATATAAATAATGCCTCCAGATCTTAAGAGCAAACACCACAACTGCTAACTCCAAACCGTGGGTATGATAGTTTAACTCTAAGGCTTCAACTGACGAGAAGCATAAGCCACAACCCTACCATTTCACATCCACAACCGAATCCCTTATAAGAAACATCACTATAAATCACATATCTAACAGTTCCACATGGAATAGTTAGCACTAGAGCAATGACCAACCGTTGTGAAATTCCTACAAAGTTGTAGTAAACAACCTAGGAGGGTGAATAGAGTAATACTTTATTTTTAAAACTCTTTTGAGACTTTTGTCAAAACCTTGATGAGCATACAAATTACCTTTAACAAGATTGTTATTAGATAACAACTATCACATGTAAGCTCAAAAAAATAGCACCTTTAGTCTACAAACATATATCAAGAAACAATGTATCTCATATACAAGTATATTCAATGCAAATCAAATTCCACAAGTTGTACTTTGAATATTACAATGTAAATTCACTAAGTAGAACTTTACAACTTGATATAGAATATTACATGATAAAATGTTCAAACGCTACAAAGATACAAGAGACAGATGTTTATTCAACAAAGAATGTGTGCATCTCTTTCTCTACAAGAATCTTGTTTACAAGGATATGAAGAATTAAAGATCTTAAACAAGATATAGTAAATCACATATACAAATATAAATAGATAGAGATAGAGACATTTGACACATTATTTTTATGTGGTAAAACCTCCGAAGAAGAAACATCCACGAGTTGAATCCATAACCACCGGTAAACTATCTTTCACTAGTTAGATAAAAGTACACCCTCAAAAGTTTCCAAATCAAATGACACACACTCTATTAGATATCCCTAATACCTATTCCTACTAATGAGAGACTTGCCTACTTTCTAACCGAGACACCTCACATACCTCTAGAAAGTATCATTGCTTGACTAACTAAAGTCTCACACTTCTAGTCAAGACTTTCTTGCTTGACTAACCAGAGTTTCACACTCCTAGCCAAGTCTTCCTTGCTCGACTAACCGGAGCCTCACACCTTTTGCCAAGACTTCTTACTTAACTAACCGAGATACCTTGCATGCCTCTAGTTAAGACTTCTTGCTCAAATTGAATAATCCACTTCAACATGAGACTTCCACCTTTTGCAAGATAAATATCTAAGTGATATAAATGATGCAAACACATGCAACATAGAATATATTTATACATCCTATGGAAACTAGAAATAATCAATGAGTACACAATGTATGTTTTTCTAGTTTATAATCAAAAATATGACACCACACAAAATGATGCATGAGCATATAAAATGTATGGATTAAGTACACTTCATGAAGATCTAGACATAGGCAACAAAGTTCACAAGATAAAGTTATCTAGATCTTAAACATGAACAACAATCTAGGGCATGCCAAAACACCAAACACACTTTTAATCCTAGATAATGTTCATGCAACTGAAGCTTGAAATAAACATGCTCATGAAGCACATATTCAAGACTTTAGAATGACTCTTGAAGACGATCTTTGCATGAGAAATTGTCCAACTTCCTTGGAGCTTGATAAACCATAAATCCTAGACAACTAAACACTACAAAGGAAGTGTCGTTTTGATATAGAATAATGCCAACATAACTAAAAATCCTAACACTGCTTGAGCTTTTGGAAACTTGCCTCAAAAGTTTTAGTCCATACAAACTTGACATTCTTCCTCATTAGCTTGGTTAAAGGTGTAACTAATTGGAAAGCCCCTCAAAAAACCGTTTATAGTACCCAGCCAATCTCAGAAGGCTTCGTACTGGTTGGTCTAGGCCAATTCACGACAGCCTCTACCTTGCTTGGGTCTATCGAGATTCCTTTTTGTGGCATTATATTCCCAAAAATGCAATCTGATCCAGCCAAAACTTACATTTATAAAACTTTGCAAATAAGCGCCTCCCCCTAAGTATATGCAAAACTTGCTTTAAGTACACTTCTCGGCTTCTAGAATAAATAAAAAGTACACCATAAAGAAAAACAATCACAAATTTATTTAGGAAATCCTTGAACACTCGATTCATGAGATCCATAAAGGCAGTAGATGCATTTGTCAACCCAAATGGCATTACTGAGAATTCATAATACCCATACCTGGTCCGGAAAGTTGTTTAAGGGAAATCTTCATTCTTGACCTTCAACCAATGATAACTATATCAAAGATCAATTTTAAAAAACACACTTGTACCTTGAAGCTGATCAAATAAGTCCTCAATTTTCGGAAGAGGATAAATATTCTTCACAATCCTGCATATAAGTTGCTAAATTATAATAATAATATTGGCTATAAAATCATTAAATTAATCCTATAATCTTATGGTAAATCTAAGTTTGTGTTTGATTCATATTCAAATCATTTCTCAATACTCAAAATTGCATTCTACATTAAAAAAATAATAATAAAATAAAAAAATATAAAGTTTGAAAGAAATAATATTTTTTGTAGGACACAAAAATCAGGTCAAAGGATCCACAAACCAACCAAAACCGATTGGGTTGCCTAAAGTTTATTTTATCTTCAGAAACCAAATCCGCTTAAATCGGTTTGGTTTGTGCAGGTTGATTCGTTTAATGATTTGGGTTCCCACTAGTAGATGAAATTGGTACAATTTGAACACTTAGGGACCTATTTGGTCACATTTATAGAAATTGCAAACCATTTATAATTTTAAAACATGTTTAGGACTTATTTGTTGATTGCCCTTTATAAATTTATTGTTATTATTTTAAAAAAATATTATATAAATTCGGGTTTGAGGATGAGGAATGCAATCTCACGGTGTATGTTTGAGGGTATATTACTTTTTTTTTTTTTTTTTTTTTTGACAATAACTATCTATCTACTTATCTAGACCATGTATTTTTTTAAAGATTTTTGTTATTGGTAGGATTCGAGCCGTTGACTTGAGAGTCATTTGCCTAAGCCCTAAGCTCGTCCATGTACCAGCAAAGCTATGCCTCTAGGGACTTGAGGATATATTACTTGACCAACCTCATCATGTCATAGTTATTGTTAGGTTGCATTTGGTGCACGGAATAGGATTGGACTATTTTAAGAGATGAGATTGGATTGGATTGGATTAAATTGGATTAATTATAGTGTTATCATTTGTTTGATGCAATACATGATAGGATTTAAAATAGTATAATAAAGTGTTTGATGCAACATAGGATAGAATTAAAAATATGAGAAGAAATTACACACACCTCTCTTGTGTTTAGTCAAATTTTGTCAAAATTAATAAATTGGAAGGTTTTTTTCGTTATTTTCATCAAGTTTTTAAAATTTTCTTTAAAAAAAAAAATTGAAAAGGAAATTTAAAAAAGAGATGGATCTGTTGAGATCCAGATCCATCTCTTTTCTTATTTTTCTTTTATTTAATTTTCTTTTTTGTGAACAGATATAGGTGTTACACGATCTGCTATCTTAATATATATATATATATATATATATATATTTTTTGTGTGAGCATATTTAGGTTTTTCTTTTTGAGCGAATCTGGGTTTGTGAAATGAGATATTGTTTGATTGATGATATATGTTGGGTCTTGAACCAGAGAATCTGGGTTTATGAAGTGTGCGTGTGAAGATTGATGATATGAGTTGGACGGGGATGTTTATATAATAAAGAAGATGGAAAAGAAATTAATCCCATCTATTTTGTTGGTATTAATTTATTCCATTGTAATGGGATAATATAGGTAAATGGGATTATTTTTAAACTATCCTGTTGATAAGCCAAACATGAGAAAATACTTAAAAATAAGCAAATCCTATACTATCCTGCCAAACAAACGGGTCCTATATTGCCACCAAAATATATTATTTGTACACCCATTTTTTTTTATAAGCAAATTACACAAACTTACCCTGACTACATGAATAATAACACTAAAACAATTAAAAAAAATCTTAATGACACTAAACTCCTATTGACCCTTTGACTTACGGTTGACCACCGTTAGTCAATCATAGAAAAGGGAAAATGCCTGTTTTGCTCTTGTTCTAATATTTTGAAATATTATATTAAATAAATTAATGAATAAAAATCATAAAATAATATGTATATAAAAAAAATCAAATAACCGTAAAAAATAAATTTGAAAACTTTGAAAAAAGAGATGTAAAAATCAAATAATTAAAAGAAATAAAAAAACTACTACAATATAAATAAATATATATATATATATATATATATATAAGGTGTGTTGGGGTGAATAGATTTTAAATGTTATTACCCAATTTTCGTGATTAATCAATATTCCGAAAATACCCCAAACTAGGTAAAGCAATAACAAGTGTAATAAGTGAGGAAATTAAATAACACTTGATATTTACGTGGAAACCCTCAACAGGAAAAACTAAGGGCTGGTAAGTGCGACACACTCGAACCTCGAATCCATTAATGGTGAAAGTGATTACAACATAATCCTGGTATATAACTCATCACCACTACCTAATCCTAGTATAAGTGAACCTAGTACAATTGCTCAATCCTCCCAATCACTACCTGTAATGATGTTTACACCCTAATCCCGGTATGCGGTATGTAACCCACCACTATTACCCGCAGGCTTGTAATAACAATCCTAGATCAAGACTTTAATTGCTTGTGTCTAAGGGAACCTAATCTCGGTAGCCACACAAGACTTACTTCTCAATGAAGAGATTAACACCCTAAGTGAATATTCAAGATATCCAAATATGCAAATAGAGTTAGGGTACACTAAACGCTTATCTAGGATTATATAACAATAAAATCAATCTTAGATATAAAAATAGCTATATGACATTGCATACAACTTTAGCAATGTAGAGGATAACCAATCCTAGATACAATAGCTATCAAAAACAATCTCAATCATTTTAATAAGATCAATTAGCTAGATGTTAGATAAACATGAAAATCTAGCTATCAAAAAGATTAATTAGCTAGATGTCATATAAGCATGAAAACCTAGCTATCACAAATAACCCAATCAACACATAATCTCAATCTTATATGTAGAAATTAATTTAAACACGTACAAGTAATAAATGAGATAATATTGATAAGTAAAAACACTAATTATGTAAGATAATAGTGTTCAACATACCATACCATGTGTGCTGAAGAAGACCCATGCATTAGCACATGCTAGATGAACCTAGATGATGCTTATATGATGATTTATGCATGTGGAAATGAGTTTAGAGAAATAAAGATGTAATCTTTAAGCTTTTTCTTTGAAGTCTCTCTAAATATCTCTCTTAAAGTTCTTAGAATGCAAAACTTGTTTAAAGAACAAGAGAAAGTTGAATATTTATAGAGAGTAAAAAAATGTTGGGTGATAAGACAAAATTGTCCTAACTTTACGGGCCAAATCGGTGCCCTATTCTGCTGCCAGTGCAAGTAGAATCAAGGGTGCAGAAATGCACCTGGCATACTGGTTGCAATTCTATGCCCTGATTTTACGGTTACGGGCTGCAGAAATCCGCCACAACGCACAACTTAATATTCGAGCGCACCGAAACATGACCAAACAATATCGAAACCTTTTATATGATATATCATTGGAAAGGTATGGAAGTCTAATTTCTACTCCAATTATGGAATAACATTTTGATATCTGTAGAAAACTTTATGGTCAATAGAGTGACCAATAGTCAGATTTAGATAATAGCTATGATGCCTTGTTTTAGTGGTCACTTTGGAGATTTCAAAACCAATTCAAACGTTCATGAAATATTAGGAATAATATACCGTTGGAAAGGTATGGGTGTCTAGTTTGTCCAAAATTTACAAAACTCAATTTAAATCTTTTTATAAAAAGTTATGGTCACAAGACCATACAAAGCTCAGTTTTGAAAACCATTTAAAACATTGAAATCCAATCTTTTGAAACTAGACACTTTACTCCAACAAAACCAAACCAAAACTACCACTTATCCAAGAGAAGAATGAGACATTCTCAAGTGGTCAACCATCGCGCTAAAACATGCACATCATCGTGCAAGCGCGGACGTTTCCGATCACACAAACAGAAACGAATTACACCACACTTAAAAACTATCATACCTGAAGTGCACGTGTGGGTAGTGAATGCATCCTAATGCCTAACATGTCTTGACATTGTTATTGAACAAGATGCACTCAATTAAAACATGCATGAATAGAATTCATGGCTTTCAATCCTAATGCCTAAACATGTTATAGCATTTCAATGAACATGATGCAATCATTTAAACATGCATGAAGATACTTCATAGCTTTGCATCCTAATGCCTAAACTTGTTATGTCATTTCAGTGAACACGATGCAATCAATTAAATATGCATGAAGAGACTTCATGGCTTTGCATCCTAATGCCTAAACATTTCATGGATTTCAATAAACTAGATGCAATTAAATAAATATGCATAAAGGGATATTCAAGAACATGAATGCACACATATAAAAACACACAACATAAAAGTATAAGAAATATGCATGAGTTGTGAGTGTGTGCAACTAGATCTCTTCAAAGCAAGTAAGCACTGGAATATACCTTTGGTGCATCTTCTCTTGAGATCTTGAGCGGGTCTTGGTTGTGCAAAACACCAACCATCAAATAACTAAGCTACCCTTACATCAAACCCTAATATGTGGTTTGTCCACGAAATAAGCCAATCAATAAATGGGAATCCTTACACATATCTCCACTAATGGAGATTTTGGTTCCAGATCTTCTCCAAAAATGGAGGAGATCCGGATTCTCTTTCTTCTAGATCTGCTACAAACATGGAGGAGATCTGGAACCATATATCTGGAACCATATCTCCTCCATTGAGAATCTTTATATATATAGAGAAAGTATTATTCGATTGATTAATTTTAAATTGATAGGTGTTTTATCAAGAAAACAATACTTTTGGAAAAAGTAAATATACCAAAACGACTCACGTTGCTGCATGCTAGGGTTGCTCGCTGTAGTTCCGGCGACCAGTGCCATTGTCGGTCATCTCTGTGGGGTTGTCCCTTCCAACATCTCCTTTGCGTGTTATCCCTTCTCTGCCATTGCTGCTGCTGCTCTTGGTCGTGATTTTCTTCTCGTCTTCAAGAGATGGTGTTTCTTGGTTTCAGTAGAAGGCGCTGCATTCGTCTACTTCTGATTTCTTCGGTCTTGATCTTACAACAGTTGTGAATTGCTGCATTGGTTTGGTTTAGTGTGCTCCCTACATTCGCCGCGTGGATTGCTGGTTTGGTCTTTTGCTAGTCCTCGAGTAAAACAATCACAAATCAACCCCAAAGACAATCATCAAGATAATTCAAAGGTTTTTGCAATCAAATACTAACTCATTCGAGCAAGGTTTTACTTCTCATGATCAAATATGCGAAACCAAAATGAAGAGATTAAAAAGATGATGCACTGGTGAGGATTTATACATGTAAGTGAATTGTTAAGTAAAGATTAAGAGCATGCCACTCTAGATATGATTGTACGCAATACGACCTTACATTCAACATGCCTAAGCTTCCAAGCAAAGGTGCCATTCGGTTTAGAATGTAATTCGCCTCGATAACTAATCCTCACCGGATTCTCTCTTTTCTTCTCTTGAGATTCCTAGGTTTCACTCAAATTCTTGTGCAATATGAATTTATGTCATAGATATCTAATTGATTGCACATGATGACATTTAAAACGCAATTTCTTGAAAAGTAAGTCTCATGAATGGAATTGCAAACTATGAATCGGAAAGAACATGTATCAACCAAAATTTAGAAAATGGACATTCCTAGAGATCATAAACGTCTTTTTTTTTTTGTTGTACTAGGGCCTTAGGTGAATGGTGAGACAAAGAATGGGATAGTGGATAACAAAAGACTCAATGATTACACTAAGTCATACATTCTAATTATGAGTTCAATTTGTTTCTCACATATAATTCATATATAAGGCGTCCAATCTTGTGTATTCAATTTACAAGAGCATGCTACTATGATCTTTTCATTTTAGCAGCACATACCACTTTCAATTCTCTCTTTAGGTCAATTGTGCCTAAATCTAGGTTCTCTTTTCCTCATTTTCTTTCCCTTTTTCTTTTCATTTTCTTTTCTTTTGCTTTTCAATTTCTTTTTCAAGTTTTCTTGCTTTTCATTTTCTTTTCACTACAAAAAAGGGCTATTGGGACGTCCAAAAATCGTCCCAATAGATATATTAAGATGAATAAAATTCATCCCAAATTACGTCGCCTTAGGTGGGTCGCAATAGGTTCTTTGGGATGAAAATTGAAATTCGTCTCAATAGACTACCTATATGGACGATTTTTGTTCGTCCCAATTGATAATGTATAGGGACGAAATTATTCGTCCCAATAGACAACTTGTAAGGACGAATTGTATCTTCGTCCCCTTTGACAACTTGTAGGGACGAAATTTTTCGTCCCTTTAAATAATTTTTCCTCCCTCTATATGTACTTTAGGGACGAAATTAAAAAAAAAAAAATTGCCTTCAAATGACTAGGCCACCTACCCCATCTGTGCAATACACACAAATACAATTTAATTGGTGTCCTCATGGAGAATCAAACCCTGCACACACACACGCCCACCCACAAGCTTATCCACTTTGTTTCTACTTCAAATGTGATAATAAAAGCATAATTATTATATATAATCTCTACTTGCTATTAATTGTTTATTGATTATTTTTCAATCAAAATTCTATTTGTAAATCAATTCCACTAATTTAAATTTTATTTTTATATGATAAACAAATTGATATTAAAAAACATTTATTATAACATTTAATTAAATTATTTTGTTAAAATAATATATTGTCAGATCAAAGAGTCAATCGTTATTCCTACTCGGAAATAGACATTTGGTTCTCGATTTGAAACCAAAGGTTCCGATTTTTGATTTGGAACCAGCAGTTTTGGTTTTTGATTCGGAACCAACGGTTTCGGTTTTCGATTTGGAACCAGTGGTTTCGATTCCAGTTTCGACGGTTCAGTTATTTTTTTTTAAATAATAGAAAACCTCTCAAGACTAATATTTATTGATCCTTATGAAGAACTTATTGGGAAGAAACAAAATTCATCTCGATAGAAAACCACTTTGGACGAACAAAATGATCTATATTGCATCATTTTCTAATTTATATGGTAATTTAATTATTAATCTATCTTTAAGGAAAAAACTTAAAAAAAAAAAAATCAAGAATTTTCCACAAAATTAATTAATTATTATAATTTTAAATAAAAATAAAACCTATTGAGACGAAAATAATTTGTCCCAATAGACAGCTTATTGGGCCGAATTATGTATTTCGTCCCAATAGGCGTCCTATTGGGACAAAAAAAATTCGTCCATAAATGTTAACAAAATTAATTAATTATTATAATTTTAAATAAAAAGAAAACCTATTGAGACGAAATAAATTCGTCCCAATAGACAGTTTATTGGGACGAATTATGTATTTCATCCCAATAGACGGTCTATTGGGACGAAAACAATTCTTCTCTAAAGGTCAACAAAATTAATTAATTATTATAATTTTAAATAAAAAGAAAACCTATTGGGACGAAATAAATTCGTCCCAATAGACTGCCTATTGGGAATTGGGACGAATAACGTATTTCATTCCAATAGGAGGCATATTGGGACGAAAACAATTTGTCCCTAAAGGTCAATAAAATTAATTAATTAATTATTATAATTTTAAATAAAAAGAAAACCTATTGGGATGAAATAAATTTCGTCACAATATGAGGTCTATTGGGACAAATTTCATCCCAATAGACTCATGTCCCAATAGAGTTTCGTCCCAATAGGTCATTTTTCTTGTAGTGTTTTCAAGTTTTCTTGCTTTTCAATTTTTTTTTTTTCAAGTTTTCTTACTTTGCAAAACTCTTTGCACACATTTACATACTTAGATACACACTTTTACACTTTCAAGTATAAGACCTTACATTAATTTCCTAAGCATTCGTAAATCATTTGGTCAAGGTAAGTCAATTATGTAGGCTATAAGGTTCATTTAGATGTGGTTCATGAATGAAAATCTTTAAACGAGTTTGGCTTCAAAGGCGCTTGGGAGCACACACTTTAGATGGGATGGAAGTATTTAGGCCAATTTAGTGGTGTCTTCACATGCATTGCTTAAAATCATATCTACAGGTTTGTCCACTAAGCAAATTAAAGTATCCATAAGCAATCCATTAGATTATATGGTAAGCAATATTTAGTGCAAATGAGACTTACACATGCTTGAATGAGCGTTTGAGAATGAGTGTTTAAAGAGTGAATATTTGCAACTCATAATATGATTTTGAAGGCCGTGTTTGTGATCCTTACTGGAATTTCCACTATTAATTTCTAACTTTTAAGCAACTTGATAATTCACTATAACATTTTAAGAAAAAGATTAACGAATTTTGTTCAATAACACCCTAAGTGGCATGGCGTTAATCTAAACCAAACAATGGCAAAGATGCATAATTTCTGACTACTCATGTAAGGATCAATTTTAACAAGCAAGGTATGCTCAACTATGGCCTTATCGTAATCATTTGAAAAATTTGGTTCAATTTTGAAAACCAAGCAAAACAAGAAAAATGGTGTTGTGCAAATGTAACCCTAAACTTAAATTGGACATTGTCCTCAATGTTCATAGGAGGTAAGAATATTATAAAAGCACAACTCAACAATTTTCAAGCAAATAATTCATACATCAACAAAAGTGTGCAACGTCTATCAAAAATTTGGCAAAAATTCCCTCTCATTTTCATATGCACAATTCTTCCACAAAAATTATTCAATAAAGAAAAACATATCACAAAACTCTATTCAACAAAAAATTTCAATTAAGCACAAACATCCTAAATCCTCTACCAAAATCCAAATCACACCCTTATTCTAAGCAAAAGTGAAATAAGAGCAAAAATAAAGAAAGAAACGAGAAGAAAAAAATATATTATTGAATTGGGAAGCAAGGAAATATCCAAAAATCATTACTAAAAACAACTGAAAATGCTAAAAACAAATGTCTAAATCCAAATGCATGATGCACATGAGATAGTCAAAATGGAGATACTAATCCGAGTCCTCCTCATCTTGTGAAGACTCAGCTATACTCTTCCCTTTTGGGTCCTTCCGTCCTACCTCTCTAGCCTCTCTAAGGGTCCGTGCCTCTGCCAATCTCCTACAAGCAGTGACCTCATCCACCCGGGGACCTCCTGTAGAGCGAACTCCCCGATCTATAAGAGAACGGGCTATAGCTAACTCAATCTGCGCTACCTCTTCATCGACCGACTATGCAGTCAGTAGGGTCGGGTCTGGTGTACTAACTAGGGCATCTGATGGACTAGGCCTTGTTATTATGGCTCCCATAGGTGGGATCTCTGTGGTGACTGTTGCATTAGGAATAGGGGCTGGACCAGTGGTCCTTCTATGTCTCCTCACACAAGGAGTGAGTCTCAGCTCCTCTTGGAGCTCTATGAAGGCATGATCACTATCTTTGTCAAACCTCGAATCAAGCTTTCCAAGCCAATCTGCCTAGAAGTAAAGTCTGCCTGATTCTTTTTTAGGACCTTCTGTCTCTCCGCTAAATCCTACCCATCAGCATGTAGAATATCAAAATCATTATCCTGAGTGCCCATAATACGCTCTACACCATCTAGGATCCTAAGTCCCAAGGCTAACTAGGATCATCAATAACTGCAGGGGTCCGCCCAGCCTCATCATCATTATCATTATCATCAAAGCGTTCCTCATCCGGAATCACTCTATCTAACACTACCTCGGCACTCGTGCCAACCTTTACTCTGTGTGCTCTCTTCCGTCTCCTTACGGGAGGTCCCTCTAGAGCTCCAGGCATCCTAACTTCACGTTGGGCCAGCAAACGATGCCATGTAGATAAGTCCATATCAGATTTAGGATGTTTAAGATCCTCCTCAAATAGATCCACTCTCGCCAATCTATAAATCTCTGTAATCATACATGAGAAGGGAAAAATGTCTGAATCTGACTCATTTCGGCCAATCCTCTGAATTTCTATCTTTACTGTAATACCAAAATCAATGGGCTGTCTCACCAAAATACAATGCAATATCCGGGCTGCCTCAAAAGGGATTGTGGACCTGTGAGAAACTGGCCTAAGTGAAGCAGTGATGAACATGTTCTAGAATGCTGGCTCAATCCTCAAGTTGGAATGCTTGAGGGGGTGTCCCCTAGCAATCCATTGTGTCATAGGAGTGATAGTCATAGTGTTGGTAAAGTCCATCGAACCTCTCTCATATAACTAGTTCATGGTGATCCCTTCTATCATGTGCTCCCATATCCCCTCATTCTCCAAAAGCATAGACCTAAAACAAATGTTGATATCCACATCATTCATGTACATGAGAACCCCTCTAACTAACATGAGACCACCTCTCATGAACTCCCCGAGGTTCATCCCTGTATAGAACTCTCTCACAATCCTCTCACTGTACATCGGGGGAGTGGTTGCCAATCCTCCCTATCACATATCACGAATTGTCGTAAGGATGGGTGTGTGTATCAACTCACCAAACTTCTCCAATCATTCATCAAAGTCTCTATTTAGAGTAAAATCCAAACTCTTCTTCTTCTATGCCGCTAGACCTACCATCCGTGTCGATTGGGCCTTACTACCCTTTCCTCCCTTACTCGGCAATTTCATCTTAAGAGCCATTGATATAAATTTTCGGATTCAAAGTGTGACACAAAAATCCGGAAGCACAACGACGCTTCAATAACACCACCACACACAAACTATTCCTCTAACACCCAAAATCACACAAACAATAGTCTAATACACCAATGCACAATATTTCCACAAAATCCAATCCTAGGCACTAATCACTTCAAATAAAAAACAAAATCCACTCCTAGGATTTCTAGATGCAATGGAGATTGAATGTGAATGGAAAAATTGAAGAACTATAGTGTTTACTTACCAATTTTAGCGGTTTCATACGTGTCACAGCTTGAGAGCTTGAGAGAATTTTGAGAGAAAGTGTGTTTTTTTTTTTTGTGTGGCTACTCTGCTTGAACGACTATTTTATGAGGACGCCATATGTCGCTACTTTGGATGTCGCCACTTTAGTAGTGGCGACAAGTCAAAACACTGCCGTTTTCTTCTATATTGCATGGTGTCGCCATGGTGTCGTCCATTTTGCAAAGTGGTGACAATCGAATTTCAAAGTGGTGACATCATCAGGTAAGTGGACACCACTTTGTGTCGCCACTTTGCCTCTTCTTGAAATGGTGACACTATGAATTCAGTTTTAAGTGAATGTCGCCGTTAGCGACAACCAATCTTTTTGAGCCATTTTCGAGCTTGTACCTACAAGAAAACCATCAAATACAACATAAGTATAGAAACACTTCAATGCTATTGGACTTATTAGCAAGCAAAAACTTAACAATAAACATACTATAAAAATTTAAACACAACGAACAAATTTTATTCAAAGTATAAAAAAGTAAAGTCGCAAGTCCGCACTACCGCATCTTAACATGCAAATTGGGACCATAATGCTCATCAAAATGGTTAATCATGCATTTATTCATCTTACTCTTAACTACCCAAATTGGTCCCTTAGAGTCAATTCGAACTTTGTCCACCAAATCCTTCCTAACCCAAACCTTCTTAACATGATTAGATCTCATCCTAGGTCTAGTTTGTTCATGATTAGCATGCTTCAAATATTCAAAATACCTAGCTTTAACATGACCCTTCTTGTGACAAAAATAACAAGATATAGAAGAGAAAGGAATTCTCCATTTTCATGTTCGAGCTAGAGGTTTGGAGATCCCCTCCTTAGCAAGCGACTTGATGGTTTGCTCCATCCAATCCATTTCCACCAAACAGTCACATTTCTTCACTTTTGCAGTTTTCAAAGCAACCTCTTTCTTGAACATTTCCTCTTTTACCTCCTCTATTGTCTTGTTCTTGGCGTCAATACTCATTTGGGTGTTTCTCATCTTCCTTGAGGTTTCCTCCTCAAATTCTTCAGTGAGCTTGACTAAGTCCTCAAGCTCTTAAATTGATGCCTCATTCTCAATTGCGAGTGCTTTGTTGAGCTTCTTCAACCTGTGATTCTTCTTGGATAGGTCTTCAATTTTCTTCTCAAGAACATATTTTTCTGCCTTGAGTACCTCCACTTCAAGCATGAGCTCTAGATTTACATTTTTTAGCCCCTCAATCTCTGAATAACCTACACTCTCTTCATCCTCTTGGCTACTCTTTTCATACAATTGGACCAAGTCATTCACCCTTCCACCCTAACTCCTTGGTGGTTGCACATCCACCACATAGCAACTCTTAAAGTTTTTAAGGTCATCATTGCTAGTGATGATCTCAATCTCAAGCTCTTTCTCAAACAAGTGCATTACAACTTTTCTTTTACACATATCAATCTTCATTTGAGCAGTAGCCATGAAGGGTCTATCAAGTAGAACTTGCCACTTCCTGTTGACATTGGATTTGTCTTCTATGTCTAGCACCACAAAATCGATATGGATCATCAATAACTTTTTCCCTATTGGCTTCAAACCTACCAAACCCAATTCCTCATACATTGATAGTGGCATCATATTGATGCTTGCACCTAAATCGAGCACCCCCTTAAGCAATTCATTATCTCCAATTTTAATGGGAATCACAAAACATCCCGGATCATCAACCTTGGTTTGGAAAGTCTCTTCAAACATCATAGCCTCATTATTGACAAAATTTCCCGCCTTAGCTTTCTCGGTGTGGCTCGGAAACTTTTCTTTTCTTGCTTTTGGAGGGCTTCAACAATTTGCCCTATTTGAGCCTCCAATTTTCCGAATGAAGCTTCCAAGTTGCCAAACCTTTGGCCACTTGCTTGCATGAAATTTGTCAAAGTGTGCTCGGCTCTTTGAAAGCCTTGCATCATTCCTCTCATTTCTTCATCCACATTATGGCGAGGTTGATAGTTGCTAGATTGAGCATTGTTATTGTTGGACCATTGATTTCCTCCCCATTGGTTTCCTTTTTGGGAGTATCCACCTTGTTGATACCAGTCTTATTGCTCTCTTTGACGGTATCCTGCTTGATTGTTTCCGCCTTGTTGGTATCCTCCTTGTGGGTTCCTAGGTTGTAGGTTCAATATGTTGTTGTTGTTGGACCAGGAGAGATTTGGATGGTTTCTTAATCCTAGGTTGTAAGTGTTTGAGTAGGGATTGTTCCCTTGGCCTTGGAAACCCATAGCTTGAACTTCCTCTTGCTCTTGCCTTTGATTCATGTCATTGAATCCTCCACCATCATTGAATTTATCACTAGAGCTATCCTCTTGCCTTCTTAGAATCTTCACCCCGGCCTTAGGAAATTCCATGCTCTCAATGTAAGATGTCAAAGATTCCATCTTCTTGTTCATTCTAGAAATCTTAATGGCGGTTTCCGTGTTTACAATCACATCAAACCTTCCTCCCCGAATACTATGAGCATTCCTTTGTTGGGAGTTTTGTACTAACCTCTCATATATCTCATAAATCTCTGCTGCGGCCTTTGTGTCATAAGAACCTTCGCAAGCATTATCCATCAAAACTTAAGAAAAGCGTGTGAGACCACCTTGGAAACAAGACACCTAGTACTCTTCTGTAAACATGTGAGGAGGACATTGGGTCAAAAGGAGTTGATATCTCTCCCATAACTTATGAAAAAGCTCCCCTTCACTTTCATTGAAATCCATTATCTTCACCTTGAGCTCTTTAACCTTCCTAGCAGGGAAAAATCTATTGAAAAAGACATCACAAATTTGGCCCCAACTTGTCAAAGATCTCGACCTAAGCCCCATCAACCACTTTATTGCCAAGTCCTTTAGGCAATATTGGAAACACCTCATCTGAAAAATCTATCGAAAAAGACACCACAAATTTGGCCCCAACTTGTCAAAGATCCCGGCCTAAGCCCCATCAACCACTTTATTGCCAAGTACTTTAGGCAATATTGGAAACACCTTTTGTGAAGTTGCTTTTGAGCGAGACGCATGATAGGGAATGTCTCAATAATTGCGCTAAACTCCTTCATAAATTGCAAACAATCCTCATTCAACTTTCCGTAGAAAGCGGGCAATAGGTTGACATGCATAGTCCTTAGTTCATATCCTCTAGCAACCGGATCCAAAACAATTGGTGAAGATTGATTGCCAATTGCGAGCAATGTGTACTCCCCCATGGTCATCCTTTGGCCTTGGTTACTGGGAGTCTCTTGAGTCACTTCTTCCATAAGAGGAGCCTAATCCTCCCTTCTTGGTTCTTGTCCTTCCATATTTATATCTTGCCTTGGAATTTCTTCAAACTCCATTGCAATCCTTCTAACACAGCTAGATTCCTCCCGTGGTGTAATCCTCTTCCTAATGATCTTCTACTGTGCATGCACCTAAACTCCTGAAAATGGAATTGATAAAGAAAACACGAGAAAAAGGTAAAAAGAACTATGAAAATCTACAAACAAGAAAAACTACAATAATTATGTATAAGTAAAAACTAGAAGCTAACTAATGAATTGTATAATATAAAGATAAGTCAATCAATTTAACAATTGCTACCAATTCCTCGGCAGCGGTGCCAATTTTGATGAGGTCGTTTGTGTGCTCAACAAAATACTCTTTTATATTCTTTTGAAAATCATGTTTTAGCCACTTAAAAATCCTTTGATATGTTAATTTTTAGCAAGTGGTAAGCAAGATTCGTTCCACAGGGAAATTGAGTAAAATGTTAGATTGATTGACTAATCTATTTTACAATAAGATAAATCATAATGAGTGGATAATTGTGTGGTTTGATAAACCACCAAACATACAAGTAAATTAAACATACAAAAGTGATAGGAAAAATAGAAGACTCAACAATCTTGATAAGAGGGATGATGTAAACAAATAGAATAGATGCTAGGGAATTGATGGATTCATAAGTGCTCTGGGTAATGCTCTTTAAAGCTTCATTAATGGTCAAGTCTCTTAGATGCTAACCATTTGTTTCCTATAGTGTGTTTAGGTCATTTTAATGAACACTAAACATCTTCCCACTTCAATGCCTAACCGATTAAAGAGAAAGGGTCAAAGTGGGATCAATTTGTTACAAATTAAGGTTTAGATTAATGGGGTTGGTATATCCATCACAAATCTATCATATTCACTAAGTTCCTTAACCAATCAAGGGTGTCACTCAAAGATTGGTTTCACAACAAATTATCCCACACAATAAAATGATCTACTAATGATATACAATGCAAATCAAAATAATGTATAGAATCTCAATATTAAGTGAATAGAAAACAAATAGAGATTTAATTACACATAGCATAAGAAAAACCCACAACATATGTTCCTCACATCTATCCTCTAGATTAGGGGTTTAGTTACACATAGTTACAATCAAATGAATGGGAAGTAATAGTTAAGGAAATCACCCTTAGGCCTCCTTCTTTAGAGCTTGCTCCTTCCCTTCCTTTATTGCTCATAATGTTAAGAATGGTAGAAGAATATGTGTCTAGATAGGTGGGTGTCTAATGGTGAGTGACAAAGGTATTGAAATGTAGAGAATGGAAAGAGAGGAATGGTTAGATGAAGTAATCTAAACATTGATGTTGAGGTTTTGTATAGAAAAAATAGTTCAAGTTTAGAGAATTGAGGAAGTTGAGAGAGTGATGTATGGAGGAGAAACTAGGTCTAATACTTTGAAAATTTCTTGCTCTTGGAATGCTTAGATCATTCTCAAGTTGGAAGAGAGGGACATATATAGTCACACTCAGAGATGTACTGATAACTGCTTGAAAATCCTATATGGAGTGATGTCGCCACTTATGTGGCCATCGAAAACATAACGGCGACAAACGGTTACTCATTTTAAGATTCACATGTTGCTACTTTTCTCATCTTTTTCCCCACTTTGCAAGTGGTGACATTGAAGCAATTCCAATTGTCGCCACTTTGTCAATATGGCGATATAAAGTGACGACAAGACCTGATGCTTTTAATTCTGAAATGAGCATTATGTCGCCACTTCTACCATTATGTCGCCACTTTGTGATGTGGTGACAACACCTGATGCTTCACTTCTGAGAAATGCATTATGTCGCCACTTAAGCCATCATGTCGCCACTTAAGCCATCATGTCGCCATTTTGCAAAGTAGAGACAATGCCCTGTTTTGCCAACTTGAGTTTCTTTTGCACCAAAGTCCTCACCTTCCTCACAAATTCCCCTAAGGCCTAAGTAAACCTGAAACACTTGATTTAACGATATTAAATACTGGGAAATGCCCAAAAATCAAGCAAATAGAGTCGGGAATGGGGGCTAAAATCATACCAATTTTGGCTTGATCATTTGGTTCAGCTGATTTGGTTTCTTGGTTGCTCTTTTCTTGGTGTTGGATCAGCGTGGCCTTGGGTTGGACACGTCTTCTTTAACTGTTTCTGCAACGTGGCCTTGGCTTTTTGGGCACGTCTCCTTCACCTGGAACAACAGTGTGGACTTGGTTGCACGTCTTCTTCACCAACTTGTTTTCTGCTGCTATGCGCCGCTGCGTTACATATATTGTCGGCATCTTCGGCGACTGGTTTGGCTATCTCTTCCGGTTAGTGCTTCTTCTGGTGCTTGGTTATTTTATTTTTATTCTTTATTCTCTTTTAGTTTGTTTCTCTTGTCTTCTGGATCATGGTTTCTCCTAGCTTGTTTTTGGAGGATCCTATGTTTTTAGAGGCCTACTTGTTGTCCTCTCCGCATTCAAATTCGAATGTTGGTTACCTTAGTGGTGAGAGGATGGTGATTCATAGTAGTGGAGGGTGTAGCTTGGATAATGTATCTTCTATACCTGTTTTGGGTGACAATCCGGTTAATATTGGAGGTTCGGTTCAAGGTCCTGTTATGTGCTATAATCCTTTGCCTATAGGTGGCAAGTCTTATGCGGATCTGTTGAAGTCTCCCCAAGTTTGTGTTGAGTCCTTCCCTATGACTGATGCACCTCTGAAAAAAGGGAGGATTTGTGTCTTTTCGGGTTGATCCGGTGGCTTATCAATTGAGACTTGAGCTTTGCAAGAACGCATTTGAAAATAAATAATATACGTGCCCTAATAATTTAAAGGGGGGGTGAATAGATTTTATCCGATTTTTACCCAATTTTTGTGATTAATCAATATTCCAAAAATGTCCTCATCTAGTCAAAAAATATATCAAGTGAACGAAGTGCGGAAATATAAAAGACATAAGATATTTATGTGGAAAACCTCACGGGAAAAACCGCGAGCTGTTATGTGCGCCACACACGAATCTCAATCCACTAATTGTAATGCGATTACAACCTATGTTGATCATGTCAAACCCTACACGATTATTAATCCACACTACTACCCGCAGGCGTTCAAAAGTGAACCTAGTCATTTGCTTGCAAACTACCAAATGGTAAAAACAAGACTTGACTCTCTAAGAAAAGAGATTAACAACATAAAATGAATATGTGTAATATTCAAGATGCATAAATGCTAGGTCCAATATTTAAGCTTATCTAGGCATAGATGAACATGTTAAGCATTCCTAGACATCATAAAGCTATATGGCATGCATATAACCTAGCTATATATGCAAATCAAACCCTATATGTTATATCTATCACAAACAACTCACAAATAAAATAAAAATGCAATCTTGAAACTAGTCAAGTAATAAATAAGCTATCTTGAAACTAGCCAAGTCATAAAAGAGCAACCTTGAAAGGCTAGAACAAGTGAGATGCATATAATGTTCTAACTACAAGATATGTGAGCAAACATGAAAAACCCATGAGAAATCATAACTAGAAGATGCTAGATGATGAATGAACCATGAATGGAAGATGGTTCATTCATCTGCTTGTACCGCTGTAGAGAAAGCAACATATATATGAAGACCCAAAAAGAAGTGAGGTCAATTTGGTAACTTGAAGTCTAAGACCGCTGCTTGTACCGCTGCATATGCAAGTGTCTAAGCACCTGATGGAGACCCAAAAAGAAGTGAGGTACAACAAAAGTGAACACATTGATGTTGATCGCCGTAGAGGACCGCTGCCGAGGCATCTGTCTAGGCAGCAACACAAAAAGAGTGAAGGCTTTGTTGTTGAGTGTCGTGGAGGACCGCTGCCAAGGCAGTGTGCCTAGGTGGCGGTACTCCAAGCGTACACGCTCTGGACTTGAGCGCTGAGTAGACCGTTACCCATGCTCTTGCACTAGGGGCGGTATGGGCGGCGATAAAGAGAGATTTTCTCTTCTCAAAGAGCAGTTCACACTTAGACTAATATGTAATATGTGCAAGTGTGAAGTGAGTACATGTCATGTAAGAATCAACCAAGAAACACACAAGGATATGCAAATCATAAAGATGAATGAGATGTGTGTGTGAATTCTAAATCTCTTCAATTGAGAATTAAGTCAAGTAAACTACCTTCCTTGAAAATCTTGATGTCCACAATGAGGTCCATGGCATTTGATGCGGATTTCTTCAACCCTAAGCTACCCTTACATATATGAACCCCATAGTGTTTTTGTCACCAAAATAAGCCAATCAAAAGTGAGACTCTTACAATCTCCCCCTTTGGATATTTCGTGACAAAACCAACACTCACATAACAACCTCACAAAAACAAAAATTGGTTGGTTAACTAAATTTTTCTACATTACAAAGGAAGCTCCTAGACTAAGTCTTGAGCATCTTCAAGTTAATTCCAAGCTTGTAGAAAAATCCAACCTACACATAATCAATAAAAAGGATACCTTCCAAGAACAAGTGTGTGAGAGGTGCTTAAAACAAGAGAAATTGCAATTGCCAAAAAAATTATACAATAAAAAAAAAATGTAATCATCCAATGCAACTCCCCCTAGATGCAATATCTCCTTACTCTCTCTCAACTCCCCCTAAATGCAATGCCAAGAATGGCCCAAATACTCCCCAACCTTACTCCCCCTTTTTGTCATGAGATAGGCAAAGGGAGTCTCCCCAAATGGGTAAGAATTAACAAGGAAAGCTTGTAACACAAAAACATATGCATAATCATATAAGCAATTTTATGCACCTCAATTAAGAAAGAGAGATTCAAGGAGTTTTTATTTGTAAAAAAAATTGTATGGCAAGGATGCTTTGCATGCAAGACATGTTCCAATCAAGTTCAAAGGCAATGGTATTTGGCAAAGCAAGCAACAAAGGTTTTCTAATATAATTCAAACCAATTTCACCATTTGTCATGGAAAAAGCAAGGATAGAGCGATTAAACATTTTAAATCAAAGAGCGACTATATCCAACTTTATAAACAAAATAAGACATGAGCGACTTTGCATCCTATTTGATTTTTCTGGGTGAGAAACCTGTATGATAGTAGCATTGTTCTACAAATAAAGAAAGAGAGACTTTGGATTTTAAGATCCTTAGTAATTTGAGTCTCAAAAATGCTTTTGCACACATAATTGCAATCAAGATTTTGGCATTCAAATATTTCACATTTTTCAACTCATATTTTTCATCTTAAGCATGTTATTTGAAAAAATTATCATGTCATGGAGATCAATTATAGGTCATTCAAAAAAGTACTTCCAAAGTACATCTTTTATTCAAAAAAAGCATGTTTGAGCAATAATAAGACATGGATTGCAACCAAAGCAATGTATCACACTTATTAAAAAAATACAAGCATGCACAACCAATCATCTCAACCAATCAAATAAGAGGCATAAAAGATCTCAATGTAGCACAAGGCATGATCATGCAACTTTACTCTCTTTGCTTGAGCTCCCCAAATGGGGTCAAGACATACCATTTCAACCCAAGTGACAAACCCCAATAGACTTGCTAAGGTTCCCAAATCTAATAGTGTATAAGGGTTTTGTAAACAAATCCGTTAGTTGGTCATTTGTTTCCACATGTTCCAATGCAATGATTTTGCTCCCAACTAGCTCTCTAATGAAATGATGTCTAATGTCAATGTGCTTGGTCCTAGAATGTTGGATGAGATTCTTAGAAATGTTAATGGCAGTCATGTTATCACAAAATAAAGTAAAAGTACATTGCTCTAAGTCATAGTCGGCTATCATTTGTTTCATCCACATCAATTGAGTGCAAGCACTTTCGATGGCAATGTATTCCGCCTCGGCCGTGGATAGGGAAATTGAGTTTTGTTTCTTACAAAACAAGAAACCACAATTTCCTAGGAAGAAGCAATCGCCCAATGTACTCTTCATATCATCACAATTTCCCGCCCAATCAGCATTACTAAATCTAACAAGACTTGGAGTAGTGTCAAAGGATTACCAAATCCCATGATTTGAGGTACCATTCACAAACCAAATGATCCTCTTCACCGCAACAAGGTGAGGCTCTTTGGGACTAAGTTGGTACCTAGCACACACACCCTCACTAAAACAAATATCGGGCCTACTTACAGTCAAGTAAAGCAAGCTACCTATCATACCACGATATAGACTTTGCTCAACATCCTTTCCACTTGCATCTTTGCTAAGTTTCAAGGTGGTGCTCATAGGTGTGTCACAATGTTTGGCATTTTCAAGGCCAAACTTCTTCATTAAGCTGTTGGCATATATATAGCTTGGGATACGAAGATCTAATCATGCATTTGCTTAATTTGCAAGCCTAAGAAGTAATTTAGTTCACCAACTATGCTCATATCAAATTCATGAGATATGACATCAACAAATTGTTAGACTTTGGATTGGTTGGTGGAACCAAAAACAATATCATCAACATAAATTTGAGCAATGAATAACTCATTTTTAGTGCACTTGATGAACAATGTCTTGTCAACACTACCTCTAGAGTAGCCATTATCAACAAGATACAGAGTGAGGCATACATATCAAGCCCTTGGTGCTTGTTTCAACCCATATAGAGCTTTCTTGAAGCGATAGACATGGTTAGGGTGGTGTGCATTCACAAACCCCTTTGTGTTGCTCAATAAACACTCCCTTTTGTAAGAAGATATTGAGGAAGACACTCTTAACATCCATTTGGTGCAACTTGAACTTGTGCACACAAAAGATGGACAAGAGAAGCCTAATGGACTCTAAACGGGCAACGGGAGCAAAAGTCTCCTCAAAATCAATACCCTCAATTTGAGAGTATTCTTGTGCAACAAGTCTTGCCTTGTTTCGCACGACATTGCCATCCTCATCGGATTTGTTCCTAAACACCCATTTAGTGCCGATGACATTGGTGTTTCTAGGTCTAAGAATAAGAGTCCAAACCTCATTCCTCTCAAATTGATTTAGCTCTTCTTGCATGGCAATAACCCAAAACTCACCCTTTAAGGCTTCATCAACCTTTTTGAGTTCTATTTGAGAGGTGTAACAAGTGTAGCTAATTTGATTAGCTATTTGATGCCTAATCCTTACACCCTCTCTAACAACTCTAATGATATCATACTTATCATGGAGCATCCTAACCAAGGTCGGCCTTGAGATTTTCGAGGCCTGAGGCGAACTATAGAAAATAAATTTACGAGCCCCTGATATTTCAAGTTGAGATTTTGTATCTTAATTATGAATTTTTGTAGTAAAATTTAAGAGAGTTTTGAAGAACCCTGATTTGATTTTTTATTTTTGTTTGATGTCTGCTTCTTGTTGTTTGATAAATGATATGAGTAGTGTTGTAATGTTGTTTTCCCGTTTTAAATACATAAAAGACAATTAGTGTTAGGATTATGATTCAACCCACATTTGACTTGGTGAAAGAACTTGAGAATGATAATTGGGTTTTATAATTTGCTGGCATTAAAAAAAAAAAAAATGTTCAGTGGGTCTATTTTAAACTCATTTATAAGTTTGTTAGTTTTAAATAAGTATATGTTTAATGGGCCTATTTTAAACTCATTTATGGGTTTGTTAGTTTAAAACCATACAATGGTTATATCTGAAATCAATTTTTTATTTATTTATTTTATTTATTTATTTACAATTTAAGGGTCTTTAAAGATTGGGAGCCCTAGGCGGTTGTCTCACTTGGCTCCCCCTAGGGCCGGGCCTGATCCTAACCCAAGGAGCGGGTTCATTAGAGTCCAAATGAGGAACTCTATTTAGAGGTAGATCATTCTCTTCATCTTGGTTCGACTTTACACCACATGAAGTCTCACCACTCTCCTTCAAATAAAGATCATCAATGTCACAAACATCTTCCTCATGGTTATCATGTTTGGGCCTACAATCATCAAAGACAACATTTGATGATTCCATGACACTTCGAGTTTTTAGATTAAAAACTCTATAGACCTTGCTATTTAGTGCATATCCAAGAAAAATACTTTTATCACTCTTGGCATCAAACTTGCCAAGTTGATCACGGTCATTAAATATATAGCACTTGCTTCCAAAGATGTGGAAGTAGCTAACATTGGGTTTTCTACCCTTCCATAACTCATATGATGTTTGTTTAGTCTCGGGCCTAAGGAACACTCTATTCCCTATGTAACAAACCGTATTAATGGCTTCGGCCCAAAGGTTCCTAGGGACTTTGTTTCTAAGCAACATCACTCGGGCCATCTCTTGGAGGACTCTATTCTTTCTCTCAACAACACCATTTTGTTGAAGAGTCCTTGAGGCCAAAAATTTATGGGAAATGCCTAGGCTATTGCAAAAGTTATCAAAGCTAGCATTTTCAAATTCTTTCCCATGATCACTCTTAATTTCCTTAATGCTTCTAATGTGAGAAGTTTTCTCATTTTGAATTTTGACACAAAGCATTTTGAATTTCTCAAAGGCTTCAGACTTCTCTATAAGGAAGTAAGTCCATGTGAACCTAGAGAAGTCATCAATAACCATCAGAATGTATCTTCTACCACCTAAGCTTTCGGTTTCGATGAGACCCATAAGGTCTATATGGAGAAGCTCCAATGGCTCTTTGGTGGAAATATATTTCCCTTTCTTGTGCACACTCTTAGTTTGCTTCCCTTGTTGACAAGGTCCACAAATACCCTCAACCTTTTGTCCTACGATTGGGAAGACCTATAACTACATTCAACCTATCAAAGACTTTCAAGTCCCTATAGTTCATGTGGCCAAATTTTTGTGCCACACCTCAACTTGCTCACCAATGGACAAGTTACAAGAGATGAGATTAAACTCAAGACAATAACAATTGTCACATGATCTCTTGCCTTTTAACAAAACTTGCTCATTTTCCTTAAGAATAGAGCAATCAACCTTATCAAACATAACTGAGAGCTCTTCATCACTCAAGTATGATATACTAATGAGATTGGCTTGTAAGCCATCCACATAAAGAGCACTGGGCAAGGAGGGTAAACCGGGAATGGATATATTACCTTTCCCTATGACCTTTTTCTTAGATCCATCACCAAAGGTGACGAATCCACCATCCTCCATCACAAGAGTTTTAAAGAAACTCTTGTTTCTGGTCATGAGCATAGAAAACCTACTATCAAGGTACTAAGTGTTGGAGGCATTTGCTTTCAAAGCAATTTAGGCCACATAACAATAATATTCATCATTTCTATTCATCATAGGTGAAATATGGTCATTCCTAGGAGCCATTGGTCCATTAGCTCTAATTTTCCTAGGTGTATGCATTGTGGCTCTTCTAAGCATATTTTTCTCAATCATGCTTTCTTTTCTACACAATTTAATATACTTAAAGCAATTAGGTCTAATGTGACTTTCAATTCCATAAAAACGGCAAGTAGGAGTAAAGTACGAGTTCATACCATAGCCTTATGCAAGCATTTGTGGCCTCCTTCCATTTTGGGTTGCTCATTGATGTTGAGGCAACTCTCTCCCTTAAGGTTGAGTCAAGTTAGCATGTCTCCATGGTTGAGCATGAAGGACCCTATGTTAAGCTTGTGGGATCCTTGGTTGAGGAAGTCTTGGTTATGGTGGAGCTCTTGTTGGAATGCTTACTTGAGCTTGCCTTGAGGATTCACCAACTTCAACCCATTTAGTTGGTTGTTGAGGGGTTTGAGCATTTTCACCCTCTTTGCTTTTGACAAAGTTCGTCTTCTTTAGGGATGTGGTCTCCATTTCTTCCACATAACCTAACCCCTTCTTGTCACTAGGACTCTTCCTACAAGATAGCATCTTATCAAGCTTCTCGATTCCGAAGGTCATCTTAGCAATCAACCCTTTTTGCTTCCATGAGCTCTTTCCTTAAGCTCTCTTCATTCTTCTTAGCTAAGACTAACTCCATCTTCAATCATTCTTCTATCTCTTTTGCTTTACTCATCTCCAAACTTAAATGAGTCACCTTGAAAGTCAATTTAAGCTTTTCCCCATTCAACTTTTGTATCTCCTTTTTCTTCTTCAACCTAGAGTTCACAAAGAATCTCATGTTGTAATTATAGTCCATCTCTTCATCAAGGTCGAAGTTGGAGTTTGAAGAGTTGTTTTTACCATTTGAGTCACTCTTTTCTTTGTCACTCACATTTTCATTACTCTTGTGAGAGGACGAGAAAGCAATGAAGTTGACAACTTGGTCTTCATTATCATCCGAAGACTTATCTTCCTCTTTTAGGTCATCATCATCACTCCAAGTAACCGCTGTGACCTTTCCTCTACTTTTCTTCAAGTTTTCACATTCCGGAGCAATATGTCCAAAGCACTATACTCATAGCATTGGACACCTTTCTTGTGATCTTTCTCTTGTGTTTGCTCCACTTTCTTGAAATGAATCTTTTTCTTTATAAACTTTCCCTTGGGGCCAAAACCCTTCTTCTCAAATCTCACAAATTGCTTGAACTTCTTTGTCATCAAAGAAATTTCTTCGTCATCAAAGAAATTTCTTCATCTGAGTCTTTTTCATCCTTTTCCACCTTGATGCTCTTCAAGGCAAGACTCTTTTGCTTCTTTGGAGGTGTAGTTGTAAGAGCTTTCCTAGATACATAGGCCAAAAGTCTTCCAATCACTTCACTTGGCTTCATCTTAGTGTAGTCACTATTTTCTTCTAAGGCCGTCACTTTGGATTCGAATCTCTTAGGAAGAGACCTCATGATCTTTTGCTTGATCCTCCTATCCGAGTAAAGGTCACCAAGTTGGTGACTTTGATTCACTATATCCATAAGCTTCACTTGAAAGTCATTGAAGCACTCATCCTTCTCCATAGTAATAGTCTCAAATTGAGTTTGGAGGACTTGGAGCTTGGAGTCCTTGACTACCTCGGTTCCTTTATGAGCCGTCTCTAGGATGTCTCAAGCTTCCTTTGTAATCCTTGTGGTTTGAATCAATTTGTATTGGTTGTCTTCCATTGCACAAATGATTGCATGCATGGCTTTGTTGTTCCATTTGGACGCCTCGAACTCTTAAGAAGTCCATTGTGCCTTTGGCTTGAGAACTTCCTCTCCACCTCCCGTATGAGTCATCATAGGTGGCGTGTACCCATCTTTAATCGTCATTCACGCGCGGTCATGAATTTGGCACACATATGCTTCCATTTTGCCCTTCCATGATGCATAGTTCACTCCGGTGAGCAAGGGGGGTCTTGTGCTAGAAGCACCCTCTCCTCCAATTCCGTTTCCACTCATTGTGTTTGGGTGAGAATGAAATGAAAGCAAACAAACAAGCAAGACACAAAAAAAAAAAAAATGCAAACAAATGCGAGACACTCTAACAGGAGCAAGGGATCTTCTAATTATGTTAAGGAACCCGCTCTGATACCAATTGAAAATAAATAATATACGTGCCCTAATAATCTAAATGGGGGAATAGATTTTATCCGATTTTTACCCAATTTTCATGATTAATCAATATTCCGAAAATGCCCTCATCTAGTCAAAAAAAAAATATATCAAGTGAACAAAGTGCGGAAATATAAAAGACACAAGATATTTACGTGGAAACCCTCACGGGAAAAACCACGGGTTGTTATGTGCACCACACACGAACCTCAATTCACTAATTGTAATGCGATTACAACTTAATACAAGACTAATCCACACTACTATCCGCAGGCCTTCAAAAGTGAACCTAGTCCTTTGCTTGCAAACTACCAAATGGTCAATACAAGACTTGACTCTCTAAGAAAAGAGATTAACAAACTAAAGTGAATATGTGTAATATTCAAGATGCATAAATGTTAAGTCCAACATGTAAGCTTATCTAAACATGGATGAACATGTTAAGCATTCTTAGATATCATAAAACTATATGGCATGCATACAACCTAGCTATATGTACAAATCAAACCCTATATGTTATAGCTATCACAAACAACTCACAAACAACAATAAAAATGCAATCTTGAAACTATTCAAGTCATAAAATAGCAACCTTGAAAAGCTAGAACATGTGAGAGATGCATATAATGTTCTAACTACAAGATATGTGAACAAACATGAAAAACCCATGGAATCATACCTAGAAGATGCTAGATGATGAATGAACCATGAATGGAAAATGGGTTTTTGTGTTTTGAATGATAAAAATCAATTATTTCTCTCTTATGTTGCAAGTCACTCTTTTTGCTCTCCAAAAACACAAGTTATCAACTCTCTAAATCATCTATGAAGGGAAAGCAACATGTATATAGAGACCCAAAAAGAAGTAAGGTCAATTTGGTAACTTGAAGTCTAAGATCGTCACAGACCGCTGCTCGTACCGCTGCAAATAGAAATGTCTAGGCAACGGTACAACAAAAGTGAACACATTGATGTTGATCGTCATGGAAGACCGCTGCCGAGGCACCTATCTGGGCAGCGATACAACAAAAGTAAAGGCTCTGTTGTTGAGCGCTGTGGAGGACCGCTGCCGAGGCAATGTGCCTAGGCGGTGGTACTCCAAGCGTACACGCGTTAGATTTGAGCGCTAAGTAGACTGTTGCCCATGCACTTGCACCAGGGGCGGTACGAGCAACGGTAAAGAGAGATTTTCTCTTTTCAAAGAGCAGTTCACACTTAGACTAATATGCAATATGTGCAAGTTTGAAATGAGTGCATGTCATGTAAGAAGCACACAAGGATATGCAAATCATGAAGATGAATGAGATGTGTGTGTGTGAATTCTAAATCTTTTCAATTGAGAATTAAGTCAAGTAAACTACCTACCTTGAAGATCTTGATGTCCACAATGAGGTCCATGACATTTGATGAGGATTTCTTCAACCCTAAGCTACCCTTACATATATGAACCCCATAGTGGTTTTGTCACCAAAATAAGCCAATCAAAAGTGAGACACTTATAGCGTTTATCGGGCGTGTGGTTCTTTCTAGGGGTGAGCATCCTTAGAAACTTGCAGACCTTAAAATTGAGCTTAGTAAGTTCTAGATGATTTCTACAGATTGGAGACTTATATCTTTAGAGAGAGATTATTTTCAGATCATTTTTAATTCTCTTGGGGATAAGAGCAAGGTTTGAGGTTTGGGTTCTGTTAATCTAAAACCAGGGGGTTTTCGCCTTCAGCCTTAGGTTATGGATTTTAATCTATCTCTACAGAAGTCCTCTAACGCTTATGTTTGGTTGGGTTCGGTTCTATGATTTAGTTTGGGAATACTGGCATCCGAAGATCATCTTTGATTTGGCTAGATGCATTGAGGTTCCGTTTAGGTTGGATAAGGCTACTATTAATGGTGATTTTGGGCATTTTGCCAGAGTTTTAGTGGATGTTGACATGTCTGTATTGCTTTCACCTTCGGTCTTTTAGAGAGAGATGAGCTTCATAGCTCTTTCATCTCGGTTCTGCCTTCATTTGTTCCATTTATTCCTCCATTAGTCATCTGCAAGGTTCATGTCGTTGGAACAAATCGGTTTCTGCTGCTAGTATTAGAAAATCTCCTCAGCCAACTTCTATTGAAGAGCCTGTTTTTCAACCAGATCGCCATTGGTCTTCTAAGATGGTTTTTCATCTGATTGATAAATCGGTCCCGGTATCTAATGCTTTCATCGTTATTTGTCAAGATTTGGGGCCTGTTAATTCAGTGGTGGTTCTTCATTCAACTTTTTCAAGTCCTTCTTTGACTTCGGTTCCATTTTTTTCCATGTACTTCTCTTTCTAGACCTTCTTCCACCGTTGAAGGCATGATTCCAATTCTTTTACTAGATGTTCCTAATGTTCAACAAGTCTGTAACCCCTTGCCATGTGAGGCTTCTCCTCATCCAACTATTGTGGTTTCTTCGGGTGGTACGATTATGGCTCCTTTATCTTCAGGTGATCCCAGTCAGTCTGTTGAGCTTCTTTTTCAACAGCATGGGATCAACTCTTCTCGGGTCTTGCGATTAGATTTTTCTTTGACGGACTCTCATGCTGAGCTTAGTTTTGCTGCGGATGCTTCTTGGTCTAAACATGTGAAAGCTAAGATTTTGGATCTTAATGATGTTAATCAGAGGAACGCGATGATCAAACATAGATTGGAGTCATATAAGTCAAAGTTTCAAACTCCTTCTAACAGTCCTCATGATTAGTATCCTTTATTGGAAATGTCGTGGTATTGGAAACAACTCTTCAAAACGAGTTCTCAAAGATTTATGTTGCTCCCATCGGCCTTCTTTGGTTTGTATTTTAGAGCCTATTGTGGCTTTTGATTCAATTTCTGCTAGTTTTTGGTCTTCTTTTGGTCTTCGTGGTGGGTATGAAAGATATAGGTGGATTGATTCCGTCTATTTGGGTTTTTTGTTGTGATTCTTTTGCTGATATCCAAATTGTTTTGTGTCATGAGCAGCATTTGACTGTCTCCATTTCCATAGGTTCTTTGATTCATTGGTACACTTTTGTTTATGCTAGTACCTTTGCCTCGGTTCGCATGATGCTTTGGTGTTCTCTTCGGGAGATGGCTAGCTTTTTTTCTCCCTCTTGGTTAGTGGTTGGTGATTTCAATGTTGTTTTGGGTGCTTATGAGTGTTTAGGGTCTCGCTCTCCTGTTAAAGGTTCTTGTGAGGACTTTAAATCAATGATTGAAAATTGTAATCTTATTGGTGTTCGCTCTCAGGGTGCTCGTTTTACTTGGGTTAAGGGTTATTCTAGTAGCACTAGAGTTGAGCGAAGATTGGACAGAACTTTAGTTTTTGAGGGGGGCATTTCCTGTTAGCAAGATATCTCCTGTGGGACTCTTCCCCGTCGGTTTTCTGATCATTGTCTGCTTGGATTCGTTTAGCAAAGTCCCAGATTTCTTCATCTAGACCTTTTCATTTTCAGAGTATGTGGGTGGACCATTATGATTTCATGAACCTGGTTCGCAGGGTGTGGGGCATTCCCTGTTGTGGTCGTCCCCCACAGGTAGTTATTGGTAAACTTAAGAAACTTAAGAATGATCTAAAGTCTTGGGATTGGGAGGTTTTCGGTGATCTCAATGCTAACATCTCCAGGAAGTCTGCTGAGCTTCTCTCCATTTAGAGTCAAATGTCTGATTTGAGATTTTCTGAGGAGCTTGATGTGCTTTTACGTAGGCAAAAGTGTTTCTTTTGTGATAGATTTCAAGTGAAATGGTTACAGGAAGGGGATCGTAATTCATCATTTTTTACATTCTTAGATTAAGCGTAGGCAGTGTTGGAATACTTTATCTTCACTCTCGATCGATGGTGTTATTTCAGATGATCAGTCTGTTATCAGAGATCATATTGTCAGGTTTTATAAGGATTTATTCTCTTCGGATTCAACTTAGATTGAACAAGACCTTTCTATTTTGGATGACATTATTCACTCATTAGTTTCTCATGAGGAGAATTCACTTTTGGCCGCTATTCCCTCTACTGATGTTATCGATGATGCGATTTTTGTCATGGATGCTCTATCTGCCCTCAGGCGCCTGATGACTTTTCTGGTCTTTTCTTTCAACATTGTTGGGAGATTGTTGACCGAGATGTGATTCTTATGGTTCAGGATTTTTTTCACTCTAGTATGGCTACTCCAGGTTTGAACTCTAATTTCATCGTTCTTCTTCTGAAGATGAGGGACTCTATCACTGTTGACCAGTTTCGTCCTATTGTGCTTAGTAATTTTTTGTTCAAGATTTCTTCCAAAATCTTGGATAACAGGTTAGCTCAGGTTGATGCTCGAATTGTTTATCCGTAACAATTTGGTTTTATCAGGGATCGGCACATTAAGGATTGTATTGCTCTCTCTTCTGATTGTGTTAATGTGCTTCATAAAAAATGTTATAGGGGTAATGTGACTATGAAAATTGACATTCGTATGGCTTTTGATACCTTAGATTGGAAGTTCCTTTGTCGTGTTCTGAGGGCTTTTAGGTTCTCTTAAATCTTCATGGATTGAATTGATAGCATTCTTAGACCTTCTGGATTGTCTGTTTTGGTTAATGGTTCTTCGACTGGCTATTTCAGATGCACGAGAGGGGTTAGACAGTGGGATCCTCTTTCTCATTTTCTTTTTTGTATTGCCGAGAATTTCTCAGCCGGTTACTTTTGAATATGGTAGCGATTGACCATCTTTGGCCTCTCTCTTCTCCGAGGGGTTTGTCTACTCCCACTCCTTTATTGTATGTCGATGATGTTCTGATCTTTTGCAAGGGCACAGCCAAAAACCGAAGGAATGTAATGCATGCTGTCAGTCTTTATGGCTGAATTTCTAGCCAACTTGTTAACTAGAGTATATCCTCTATCTTTTTTTAGATCTTCTGTTTCTTCTGCTAGGATTACATCTCTTCAGCCCTTAGTCAGGATGCAGATTGGTCGATTTCCTTTTTCTTATCTGGGGGTTTCGTTGTTCTAGGGCAAGCATAGGAAATCTATTTTGATACCCATCACGGATAAGATTTTGTCTAAATTTGCTAGGTGGAAAGGTAAATCCTTTTCTTTGGTTGGTCAGGCTACTTTGATTCGCTCGGTGATAACTGGCTTATTTATCCACTCATTTATGATTTATAAGTGGTCGATTTCCTTAATTCAAATGGTTACTAAGAAGATCGAAAATTTCTTATGGACTGGTTCTTATAAAGAGTCCAAGTTGGTCCGTGTTGATTGGAACCGTTGTTGTAGACCTTATGCTTTTGGTGGTCTTGGTTTGAAGGATCTAGCCTTGTTGAACGATTCTTTACTTCGAAAGCTTACTTGGAAGTTTATTACTTCAAACGGTTTGGCTTTCAATTTTTTACATGAGAGGTATATTAAGCAGTTGCAGAAACCTAAGGGAGGCTACGTCACCTCTTCCATCTGGACTTCTCTTAGGTCTAACTATTCTGAGCTTATTAAGGATGGTATCTGGCTCATCGGGAAAGATTCTCATAGAGATTTTTGGCGTGATAACTAGCTTAGGGTGCCTATTGTGGATCTCTTTGGGATTCTGGATTTTGTGGTCATGCATTTTCATGCTAGGGTTTCTGATTTCATTTGTGATGGTAGATAGCTTTTGGAAGATCGTTTTCGGGCTAGGTTTTCGGATCTCTATTTTCGGATCGAGGATGATTGTCATTTCTCCTATGAGAGATTATTTGGTGTGGCCTCATTTTAAGGACGAGGAGTGTTTCTTGTAAGGCGGCTTACTCTCGGATGTTTCATGACATCCCTTAGGTTTCATGGTGGAAAAACATCTGTTCTCCTTTGTTCCTCCCTTATGTTCGATCTTAACTTGGCGTCTTCTGCTTAATAGGCTCCCAATCGAAGATCGTTTGTGCAGGTCAGGTTTTCAATTGGCTTCCAGGTGTAGTGTTTGTGACACTAGTTCTGAGTCGGTGGATCATCTTTTCCTGAAGTGCCCTCTTGCTGCTACTCTTTGAGAGGCGGTTTTCTACGCTTTTCTGAGGCGTATCTTTGTTGACACTTGAGGATCTTTTTTTTGTCAGGCCATGTCTATTTTCATTTAGTGATCAGATTATGATTTTATGGAAAGCTGTTATTTATACAATGGTTTGGAGTGTGTGGTATTCCCATAACCGGTGGATTTTTTTAGGGGAAATTAGTTGATTTTAGAGTTGCTTTATCTCTTGTTTGGTGTTCTGTCTATGACACAAATTGTCTAGGGATCAGTTGCATGCGTAATTGTGTTGATGATCTATTGATTCTTCGTCGGTTTGGTCTTAGCAGTCGTCTTGGTAAGGCTTCGGTTATCAGGAGTGTGGTTTGGTCACCCTCAGCCCCGGGGTGGATCAAGGTTAACACGGATGGTGCTGCTTTAGGTTCTCCTAGTGTGGGGGGTTGTGGAGAAGTTTTTCGGACTTGTAGATCTTTTGTTAAAGCTTGTTTCGCAGTTTCTCTTGGTCAGGTTTTTGCTTTTAAGGCTGAGCTCCTTGCGGCTTCTGTAGCAGTCAATTATGCATTTATGCGTGGAAGTTGGGATGGCACAGGATCTGGCTCGAGAGTGACTCTTCTTATATGATTTAGCTTCTTTTTGATAGGTCTGATCAGGTCACTTAGCGAGTTCGTCAAGCCTGGCATCGTTTCCTTTATCAACTCTTGTATATGAAGTTCCAGGTTTTCTCATATTTTCGAGAAAGGTAATCAGGTGGTGGATGCTCTCTGCAAGCACGCTTTGGGTATTCCTTTTGATTCTTGATGGTCCTCCACTCCATCATTCTGTTCTCGTTGGTTGGTAATCACTATATGGGTCGAGAATCTTTCAGGTTTTCCTAGTTTTGTTTTTCTTATTTGGCTTGCGTGCCTCAGGGTTTTTCATGGCTTCGTCCTCTGTCTTTTGTGGTTTCATGTTTACTTTTGTTACTTTTTCCTTTATTTATATATTTCTAGTTACTACCTTTGGGTTAAAAAAAAAAAAAAAATCTTTATTATATATATTTTTTCTCTAAATTTTTTAAATAAATTTTGTTGTTTGTGTTTTTGAATGAGATTATGATGGTAAAAAAGATGAAGGGTGGAGAAGAATGAAGCAGAAGGATTTTGGGTTGCGATTTGTTGTATTGGGTTGCAATTTGGTTTATTTAAGGTTGCGATTCGGTATCTAAAAATTGAAGGAAATGATGAAGCAGATTTTTTTTTTATTAATATTATATTTAACTAATAAATTGGTTGGACTGATGTGATGTTATGCTATTGGACACTTTTTTTATTCTTTTATTCAATAACATTGAAAAATACCAAATTACTCTTCCTTAATTAGTGACTAACTATTCTCAATGGTATATCAACCGTTAGTTAATAGGTTAAGGGTAAATTAGTATTATTATAATATTTTATCCTTTTTAATGTAATTATATATATAACTAGTGTAAGTTTGTATAGTTTACCTAAAAATAAAAAAAGGTGTACAATTAATTTCTTTGGTTGGCAATGTCCGCACTCCCCCCACCCTTATTGTGATCGGTACTTCGGTAGTGGAAAATATGGATAGATGATATTCAATCATTTTAATGGGCCGAAAGGTCTTGGAGCAATATAGTGCCAATTTCTCTCACCACTAGAACAGAAAAAAAAAAAAAAATGCAGATTTTGCTTAAGAACCAACGTTCTCTTTTAGCAACACAATTAGTTGCTTTCGGATCAACACCGAGAGCTACTTTTTCGACTTCTGCTTTTCTCAAATGGGATGGTGGGGTTTCCATGGTTCAAGGGGCTTCCAGAGGAATTGGCCTTGAATTTGTGAGTGACTAGCATTTTTCAATTCTTTCATTTCCCTTTAATTCTTGTTTGTTGTTTTGATTTTTGCAACTTTTTTTATGCTTGAAAATTTTGATACATTCAGAGACACCCTTTACCTGTTAACGAAACTGGATGGCTCATGGCTATAACATTATCCAATTTATGTTTGTTCTTAATTTGTTTTATTATTTACCAAAACTTTCCATGGTGAATTTTGATGTCTGATTAATTAAGATTCAGGACATTTGATGCTACTGTACATTGATTTCTGTTTTTACATACTTGATAGCTTTCTGTCTTTTACATTTCTTCCAATTTCAAGTTTTGTCATGTTGGTTATGCTGGCTTTAATTAATTATCATATTTCGGAATTCATGATTCCATTCGAGTGTACTTATTTTGCAGGAAGCCTATTAATTAACAAATGAGGGGTTAAAAAAAATACATATTATGTGATAATATTAAACTAAATCCTGCTATCTCATTGTTCAGTTCCCTGGAATCTTTTTAGGCAAATGGGTTCTACTAGAATTCGTCTGGTCCGTGACTTTGGAAGCTAAGCATTTTTATAAAGTCTGTATTATTATTTGGATTGCCTCCTTGTCCTGAATTATATCTCTTTGTCTAATTATGTAAGCTCTCTCTCAGTGTCACCTGCTAGGCTTGTTGAATAAAACACTTATAAGTTATAACATTAGAATCTTTTTTTCTGTTTCATTGGGTGCAGCTTATTGCTTCAAATGAACAGTGATCATTGGTGCAATAGTGCTGTTTTGTGTTCATGGCTACTGGATAAATGTTTCACATTTTCTGCATAAGTGACATTTACTAAAAATAAAATTACAATTAGAATGAAGTTCGTAAAATTGTAAATGATTTATACTTTGATCTAGATAACAGTTGTGGCTTGTGAAATATAAAATTGTATTTTGTTCCTTACTGTGTTTTTACTGATATAGTTATAGCTAAGCTATATATAGACGGCAAAAGCCATCCATTTTGTTGTATCTTATTTCATTCCAGTGATACGTAATCCATATAATGTCCGGTGTTGTCAAATAGTCTATAAATTTAACCTTTAAACATGACAAGGTGACAAGATGCGCATAGTTCTTGTAGAAGACTTTACAATTAAATTACTGCTTTTTTATCTCGTCTTGTGCAGCATGAATTTTGAAATTTAATATCATGGAATCATCTTATGGAGACAATTTGGCAGCTCAAAGTTATTGTGACAGTGGCTAACTTGAGCTATGTTCTCTTATCAATTATGCATCTAAAAGGTCTTTTGTGTGCATTTTAAGATTCACCTTCTTGAGCTTTTTTGTTTGTTTTACATTTGGGTAGTGCTGGTAAATTGTTTGAGAGGCATTCCTATTGTAAAGGTGTACAGGCAGACAAATTTTATCTCTTTTGGGATGCCAAATTCATCCTGTGTCATCTTTTCCATAACTTCACAATGCATATTATGTTCTTGTTATGCTTGTCATACTGATGTTGGATAGTATTCACAGACAACAGTTTCTGTAAATATGCAATAGGCAACCTGAAAGTTCTATATTTTTTGCTATAGTTTAGTTTGTTGTTGCAAAGAATGATTTTTCCTTTCAAAGATGTAAAAGATCAGTGAAACTGTGCAAAACAGATTTTGACTTGTTTTAGCTTTGTGTAGGTTAAGCAACTGCTGGAGAAAAATGATAAAGGACATGTTATTGCCACCTGCCGTAATCCTAATGGGGCAACAGGACTTCTTGATTTAAAAAACAAGTTTGCTGAACGACTTGATATTTTACACCTGGATCTGGCAGTTGAAAGCACCATAGAGGTTAGGTTCTCTCATTATTGTCTTATATCTCCTGTTCACTTCTCCAAATCAAAAAGGAGCTCATCGTAGTGATTTATGTTGGATTGATGATAACTAGTTTTAATCCTGTTATATATATATCATCATTCAATTTCATTGCCTCAGCATTCCTCTCTGTGAACATTTTACATCAATACATACTTGTTTAGTGGATTTTGCTTCAAAGCTCTTCGGCTTCATTTATTAACCAAACAAGTGGAGAAAAAGAAAAAAGTATTGAAACTTTACAATTATGTGGAATTGGAAATGCTACCCTTTAATCTTTAATATCATTTATTCTCCTTTTGTCTTCATGGAAACAAAATGGTGCACCGAATTGTTTGGGCCTAGTAGAGTTTACTAAATTTTATCACCTGATTTGACATTATATTTCAGGCATCTGCAACATCTGTTAGAGAAAAATATGGCTCTTTAAACCTTCTCATCAATGCATCTGGCATTCTATCAATCCCGAATGTGTTGCAACCAGGTAGGGACAATTTTATTGATTGAAGCAAGATTCCGAGTTTGTTTTGCAGAGTCTCCCTATAAAAAGGACTTCCGATTTAGATTGTAGTAAAAAATTTAACTCATGTTTATCTAACAGCACACTAAAAGCAAAATGTTAGTATGAACTAGCTTAACTTTCTTAATTGCTGGGTAGGAACATTGACTTTATTTTTTATTTTTTATTTTATTTTCAGTACAGAAACAACATTGAACAAAGTAGAGAAATCATCCTTGATGCTTTCTTATGAGGTTAATGCAGTGGGTCCAATTCTAGTGATAAAGGTACGCTGACTTGAATCTCAAAAAGTTAGGTTATCTTTGAGTACAATAAGTTTTGGGGAAAGAGAAAAGAAAAAATATATATATAACAAAACATATTTAGGTATATATTTTCTTTGTGATTAAACTCAAGTAGCTTAAGTCTTTATACATTTTGCCATGATATCATTCATATTAGATAACTAAAAAGAAGTACACGGAAAGAGGCCTTTTCTTTACAGTTACAAATTACCTCTTCTTAGTTCTTGTAAACATTTTTTATTGTGGATGACTTAGACATATGCCATCACTAAATATTGTTGTTTGTGTTTTTTATTAGCAGCATATATGGCCTCTTCTCAAGGTTGGTGGAGGCACTGGGACTGAAAGGGATGTTGCAGTTGTGGCTAATTTAAGTGCCAGAGTAGGATCCATTGGGGATAATCGCCTTGGGGGATGGCACTCATATCGATCATCAAAAGCTGCACTTAATCAGTGTAAGATTCTATCATTTTCAAGTTTGAGGCTCAAATACTGAAACACTTGATGTTACTTGACCACTTTTCACCACCAATGTAGATCATAGACATCACCACATATATTAACTTTTTCAGTTCTTCTTTGAGGGCTTGGCTTAAAACTCTGGGAACATCTGTTTTTTGGTGATTCTTTTAGTAAATAAAAAAAGAAAAAAGAAAAAAGATTGTGACAATAATAATGCTTCTGCTTCATAAGTATATTTTTGGTTCCGAGGGCAAACAGCAATATTGTTCTATCTACTTCAAAATATTTGTCTATTTATATAATATTTTGCCTTGTCAAATCTGCTTCATGGGTACTGGGCCCATAGATTTGAGACCGTTGCATGTGGGGAATATATTTATGTATGTGTTTTGGAAAATCCAATCAAATCATGTAGTAAACCTGCTTTCAAAGCGCTTGCAGTCGGTGCTGGTTTCTATTTTTGTTTGTATATATCAATGTCGCATGTATTCTCAAATATTGATTTAACATGCCAGCATTGTCAGGTCTCTTCTTGCACTGATTTAACATTCCCTAAGATCTTTGCCTATTTAGCCACATTAAGCTGATATTTTCATTGTAATGGTAAAAATATCTAATTTTTATGATGACAAAACATGAATAACTATTAAACAAAAATGAAATTAATGTAATATCCGCACCTGTTGATTTGTATGGGATTTTGGGTATATATGATTTCTGTTTATGGAATTTTATTATGATTTGGTGAACTGATGCTTGTAGTAACAAAAAATGTGTCGGTGGAGTTTGCACGAAAGAAGGATCCAGTTATATGCATTCTATTACATCCGGGCACAGTCGATACTGATCTGTCCAGGCCGTTTCAGAGTAATGTTCCAGAAGGTAAGCTATTCACCAAAGAGTTCTCAGTGCAGAAGCTTTTAGGCATCATCAACAGAGCAAAAAGGCATGACAATGGTAAGTTCTTTGCTTGGGATGGTCAGGAAATTCCTTGGTAGTTGGTGATACTCTTTTTGAATATCAAACAGATGTCAAACTCAGTTGATTGAGTTTTCAATTAGTTGTTGCAATTTTCATATTTTGTGATAGTTGCTGCAGGTGCTTTAAAATAAGTATAAATTCACTTTATATTGAAGCCCAGACCATGTTTAAGATAATAACTTTATTGGAAAATAAATATTTTGTATAGTATTTGAAACAATACCTATTGTATGATCCTTCTCCAATTGTCATATTATATATTTATATGAAGTTCAGAGTAGCAATTTATAACATAAAGAAAACAAAGTTCTTGTCATCTTTCCTCATCACTACATAGTTTCCTGGATCAATTTTATTATTATTATTATTATTATTTCATAGCATAGCTTTTAATGCAAGTGATGTAGGAGACATATGGATGTTTCCGCTAAGGGGGTAAATGATGTCCGTTTTGAACCCATAATATAACGAGGAATTATTTTGATGAGTCCTACACTTGTCACTAGAATTAAAATAGGGAATTACATATGTTAGAGGGACTTAGAGATAGTGAAAGAGACTCAAGCTTGGTGAGGTGGAAATCGGCAAGTGCCGGCCGAATCATTATAATCTCTGGTGTTTGATATCTCTATCTCTTTAACTCTTTAATTTGTGTAATTTTTTTTTAGTTGTTTATACCTATACTTGCAATTTTGCATATCATTTTTTAAAGTTGCATTTTGTGGCTAGGAATTTGCTACGGTGCATTTTATGATCCCCATGATCACAATTCATTTTTCTCGGTCAATTTTTCCTTTTGGTTTCTTTTGTTTTTCTTTTTGGTTTCTTTTATTTCGAATTAATAAAGAGACAAATTTAACAATAAGTAATGCAATTTGCAAACCACAAACTGTCTTTCACACATCATTTTGAACACAATTTTAATAGCATATGCCCACGGTTCATTTAAACCGGTAGTTTCGAACTGAAACCGTACAATTGTAACCGTGATTGTAACCGTCGGTTACAAAATCAGTTGGAAACCGGTTTTGAGACGGTTTGGTTACGGTTACAAGTAAAAAAAAAAATAAAAAAAACACCTAAAAGCCGGCAGTTTAATCATGTTAAACCTTCGGTTTCATTTCATTTAAAATAAAATAAAATTAAACAAACCAATCGGAAGTTGACATGTGGAAGTGTTTTTAAAAACCAAACCGAACTGTCTAACCAACGGTTAAAAAATGTAAGCCAAACCGGTTAAATTGGTTACGGTTAAGGTTTTACCATCCGACGGAACCGTAATCGACGGTTTCAAACCGAAACCTAACCGTGGGTACCACTGATTTTAATCTTAATAAAAAATTACTTGACAAGACATAAGAATTTTAAAGACAACAAATGCATACCACGTATTCTCCTTTGGATCCCGGTCAAAGACGTAAACAAGTGTTATTAATTCTTTAAAAATAAAAAGAAAAAAGTGTTATTAATTACCTAATTAAAATAAATATTACAAAGATTTAAGAAAAAAGAAACAACTTATTTGTTTGTTGTCGTCTCTTGAACTCAATGACACATGCTGCATGACACCTATGAGTCTAGACCTATACTTCAATTGAGTCCCTACTCAAGTGGCAGTGGCACATCAAAGGGTCATGCCAGCTACCAATTTGGAGCGATCCGCACAAAATCATTTTTAATTTGTTTCCTTTTTATAAAACAGTTGTTCAATTTTTTATTTTTTTTTTCCTTTTTCAAGACTAACAATCTACCATGATCTTATCTCGTCAATTTCAATCAATCACTATGGTTAGAATAAGTTAAATCTAAAGTACTGCAGCATCAAAAACTATCATAAAATTAAGAAATTCAGACAGAAAAATTATCGTTAAATGTGATTTGATAATAAATAATACTAGAGGGTTATTTGTTATTTTTGTTAGAAGACCGAGCAGTCTTGGATTTATCTGAAAACTGAATATAGACTAAAATCTGAACATTAATGACATGTTTGATTTTTTATTCTTATATCTGAATGTATTGTCAATATATTTATTTTTAAAAAATAAAATTATTTGAAAATAAGAAATTTTATATTTATACCTATAATAATTAAAAGAACTAATTTAACATTCACCACTCTTTAAAGATTTTGTATGTTCTTCTGTAAATAAAGTTAAATTTAAAATATATATATATATATATATCTATCAAAGAATATAATTTTATATATTTTACAAACAAAGTTTAAGTTCAATTTATTGTCAAAAGAAATAAAGAAATGGCTCAAGTTCAATTTTGCTGTTGTCCATGTTTCTGATGCATATAATTCAGGAAACCATTTTTATTTTTTTTGTTTCCTAGATCATATGCATCAAAAACCAAATTTAAAAAAAAAAAGGTTCTTTAATTTTATTTTTTTTTTTAAAAAAAAGGTTATAGAATAATTGTTTATATATATATAAACAATTATTCTATAACATTTTCAAGCCACAAAATAGTTAAATAAAAAATAAATAAAGAGTTCATGCCAGGATTTAGTAAGAAAGAAATTCAATTGTTCAATCCCAGGAAGATATCAATACAAGAATTTTTTATTTTTTATTTTTTATTTTTCATTCCAAAAGCAATTTAAAATTAAAAATATATTAAAAGAAATAATTCTACACCAATCAAATTAGGATAAATTTAGAAATATATATTCTTTGAGAGGAAAGACTTTGGGGGGGGGGGGGGGGGGGGGTGGTATTGGTTCATGATTTTATTAAACAATTGAGACTTTTAGGACTTTTTAAAAGCCTTGAGGTATTTGATCCAGACTTTTAAGATTTTTTAAAAGTCATAAGGTATTGGATCCAGACTTTTAAGATTTTTTTTAAAGTATAGTGGTATTGGATTAGAATTAAGATTTGTAGGATTTCATGACAAAATGGATTATCCAGACTTTTTTAATGATTTGTATAAATAGCTGGACTTCGGAATTGTCTTACTCTCACCCACAATACTTTCCGGACTTTCCTGCTTCTCAAATATGTTCTTTAATTCTCATCACTCATCGGATGTTAACCATAAAAATTTTCAACTTCCCCAACTTTCATACCCATCGATCTTCATCACAAATCTACCATAACCTAAAAAAAAAATTTTAAAAATTCTCCCAGATCTGGTTATGGTGAAGCATGATTTTGAAAATCTCTTCACCAAAATATGGAAAAAAAAATTTAGTGAAGATCTGAGTTCTTTTCATCTCTCTTTGTTGACTTTGGCCTATTGCTTTTTAATTAGAAAACTAAAAGTGGGTGGGGAAGATGATGATCAAAGAGTGGGTGGTAGGGATTTGGGTGAGAGAGAGTGGGTGGTGGACTGGTTGGGAAGATTGACGTGGGTGACTTACAAATCTTTTTATTTTATTTTATTTATTTTTGTGATTGTAGAAAACCCTTTTGTAAATAGAGTAAAGATTCAATTTTGATTTTGGAAAAACAAAAGTTTTATTATTTTGCAGGAAACCCAATTGTAGAAATTCAATCTTTTTTATGTTTTGAAATCATTTTTTTTTCTATGAATAAGATGATTGACAAGAATTGTTGTTTATGTGTTTGATGAATTGCTTATGAGAGTTCATAGAAAAATGGTTATGGCGAGAAGTAGAGGAAGAGACAAAGAGGAGTCAGCTGAGAAGTATTTGGGTTTGTTGAAACTGGTTTAGATACTGTCTTGAAAGCAATTGCAACATTGTACAACAATAAAAACAAAAACCATCTTAAATAAAGTCTAAAAAGTCTTGAAACAAAATCTAGATAATCCTAATAGTCTATGAATAAAGTCTAAAGATTCTTTAAGAATCCTAAAAGTCTAATCCATATAATCCTAATGGTCTATAAAGTCTTGCAAATCCATAGAATCCTTGCACCTAAAAATTGTCCATTAAAATCCCAATCCAATACAGCCCCCTTAGTAGAGAATATTTTAATTGTAATCCAGTGATTTGGAATTAAGTTAAAAATCAGGATTTCTTACTTTATTTTTTAAAGTTATTTTTTGATATTTTAAAGTTGTTTAACCGCTTAAAAAAACAAAAACAAAACAAAACAACTTAATGAGTTCAATTAAGACCTATTAAATTTTAAATTTAAGTAGAAAAAACAAATGACTCCTTATTTAAAGGAAAATAGCCTTAGATTCCGGGAAATATATAGTCCATTTTTGCTCACCCATTTCAAAGGGGGTAAGTATTACCCCATCCCAAACACATGACATGTGTCCATAGAGGGGTAAAATTGTCTAAAATAAACTCGGAAATATATATATATATATATATATATATGTGTGTGTGTGTGTGTGTGTAGTTTGATAAAAAAAATAAAATTATTTACCAACTATTTTATCTTTTCAACGCTACTTTTTCAAAAAAAAAAAAAAAATACACTTTACTTTTATTTATATATATATATATATAATTAAATATAAATTTGAGATTTTATGAATGAAATATTATTTAAACCCATAATCTCAATTTATATGAGTAGCAGGATAGCTGTTAGCGAGCCTTCCAACTTTTGTTCATAAATACTCGATTTTATTTCAAGATTATTTTAAATTGTTCTTTATATACTCATAGAGGTCCGGTTGATTAGTATCCGATTCAATTAAAACAAATAAAATATAACATAAAATAAGAAAAGAAAAGAAATTACAGAAATTCTTCAGAGCCTGAGTTGAAATTTTATTTTATTATATATTAAAAGCAAAAGGTAGGGTCTGTGAAGACCGAAGAGACCACATACAACATAGTGTTCAATATTTTATTATTAAAATCCATCATCTTCTTCCAACTGCATAGAGATTTAGTGAATCCTGGATACAAAATAAAATAAATTAGTCATATGTATAAATATAAAATTATCAGGTGCGGAAATTCCATACGTTTTTTCGGTACATGATTTCTATAAACACTGCTAGCTATATGAAATCTCGGACGAAAAAACGTGTAAGATCCTGTATCTGATCGGTGTTATATATATATATATATATATATATTTGTTTATGAAAGGCAGAAGAAGAAGAAGAAGAATGTAAACTGACTTGGTACAGTCGGTGGATGAGGAAACAGTGAAGCCAACATTGATGTTGCAAGCATGAGGGATCTTTGTGAGGTACCTGTCTTGGATGCCCATCGACTTACCAGCGTTCTTTAAGCATTGGCAGATAGCCTTCTTATCAGCAACATTTTTGACTAAGCTAGCCAATTGTCGGAGGTTATTGCAGCATGTACGAGTCGGCGCCGGAGCCTTGCCGGACGCATATGGCACGCATGCACCTGCCTTTGAGTTCACAGTGCCGCATGTAATGGCTGCGGCCTCGCCCACCAAGAATAGCACAGAGAGGACCAAGAACATGGATAAAAAGAGCTTCTTCATGGCGCTGTTTTTTGGTTTTCTTGTGTGCTAAGGCAGATGACTTGGTCTGGAAAATGGAGATGGACTTGTGGGGGGTTTTATATTGCCATTTGTTACATCTATGGGACGGTCCTAGTTTCATCAAATATTGTGCTCTAGGAAATTGAGACCTCTGCTGTTTTCTTGGGTTTGTGAATATTGGCATTCCATGTTGTGTTTATATATCCCTCGGACACCTCTACTTCGATCGATGACAATGTTCTTACGCTCAAATTTTTTTAAAATCAACACCTAATTTTTTTAATTAATTGTAATAATATATATTTTTTATAAAAAAAACACTTTGAAAAGTGTGTTTAGTGATAAAAAAAACTACTTTTAATTTTACGCCACCTATTGTTTTAAATAAAAAAACAAAGAGAGAATTAGAGTTAAGGAAACATTGTTTTTTTTAACCCGATTTATGTGTGTTAGGGTCTTTGGTCATCATCTTTTTAAAAATACATATAAAAGGTCACTCAGTTAGTCAACTGTTAATCAAAATTATCTTTCTCAGAGGTAAGATGGTATTTTTAGTCATATTTTAATGTTTGGTGACATATGACATTGTTAAATGGACCTACGCCATCCACCTTTGAGATGAACGCTGGAAATCAAATAATTTTTTTTTAAAAAAAATACAAATAATAAATTGAAAAGTAGAAAATTGAAATCTAAAAATTTAAAAAATAAAAAGAAAAATTCAAAGGTTCAAAAAAATTTAATCTCCAAATGTCTATCATTGCGGTTGGTGTTTATTTAAAACAATTTTTTTAAAAAAACAAAAACCAAAAACCGGTGGAAATCAAATTAGGGATGACAAATTAACCTACGGGAACGGGGCCCCATAGGAATCCGTACTTATAAGGTGAGTATGAGTTTCAATTTGGTGGGGATGTAGATAGATAGTAAAACCCGCAATGGGTATAAGGCGGGGATGAGTTTTATAATCTCTACCTCACATCGCCCCACTTAAAATATTATCTTCTTTTTTTTAGTTCAATGTTTATGTTTTAAAATGATTTAATTTATTCGTTTAGTTTTGAGATTTATGTATATGAGATGATTTTCAATAGTTTTTTAAAATTACTTATTTACTTTATATATTATATCATATTCATTGATATATTTATTATTTTAATAAATATTTTTTTTGACAAGATTTTAATAAATAATTTTGGTAAATGGGTTAAATATAGTAAATAAGGTGGGGATGGAGAAGCATACACCATCCCACCCCGCCCCACCCCACTTCGTCTATTGTGACGTTTTATGAGATGATGGGTTTTCAAAAAATAAATGGGGCGAGGCAAGGATGGCCACCTCACCCTGAACCCATTCCATTGCCGCCCCTAGATCCAATCTCAAGATTGATGGACGGATGAGATTGGATCTCCACCAAATCCATGGAGATCTCCATGAATCCCTATCCTCCCCGTTGCGACTCCCACCTTCGTGGAGGTTTCACCAAATCTGGGAAAGGTCTCGCCTCTCGAGATGGTCATTGGGGAAATGAGAATAGATATAGGTCCCTCCATCCCCATCACCATTTTCCAAAGTTTAAATTTTTTTTATCTCCAAACGTCCATCATTACGGTTGGTGTTTATTTAAAACAAAAACCAAAAACCGGTGGAAATCGAATTAAGGATGACAAAATAACCTGGGGGAACGGGGCCATGTAGGAATATGTACTTATGGGGTAGGGATGAGTTTCAATTTGGTGGGGATGTAGATAGATAGTAAAACTTGCAATTGGTATAATAAGGAGGGGATGGGTTTTATAATCTCTACCTCGCATCGCCCCATTTAAAATATAATCTTTTTTTTTTTTGTTTTTTTGAGTTCAATGTTTATGTTTTAAAATGATTTATTGTATTCTTTTAGTTTTGAGATTTATGCATATGAGATAATTTTCAATAGTTTTTTGAAATTACTTATTTACTTTATATATTATATCATATTCATTGGGTTATATATTTATTATTTTAATAAATAATTTTTTTAACAAGATTTTAATAAATAATTTGGGTAAATGGGTTAAGGCTATGTTTGAGATTGCTTTCTAAAGTGCTTTTGGGAGAAGCTATAAAATGTAGCTTCTCATTTTCTCATTTGGAAGAAACCAAAAATGACCAAAAGCACTTCTCTAGAATTTTACTAAATACCCTAGTCATTTTTGGTCATTTTTTGGCTTCTCCCAAAAGCACATCAGGAAGCAATACCAAACATAGCCTTATGGTGAGGTGGGGATGGGGAAGCATACATCGCCCCGCCCCGTAGACCTGGCAAGGTTCTGGTTCGAATTGTGGAACCAGACCGAAACCGGAATCGAAACCGAAAAAATCGGAATCGAAACTGGAACCTTTTTTCCGGTTCAGGTTCCACATTTCACAGAACCGCCCGGTTCGAACCGGATTGGAACCGGCAGTTCTTGTTTTTTTTTTTTTTTTTTTTTTTTTTTTTTTTTTTTTTTTAATTTAATTCTTTTACATTACAAAATATTACATTTTATTTATAAAAAAGTTAGAAAGGACATTGTAGAGTATTGGGCCAAAACCTAAACTTAGAACCGGAACCGTCGGTTCGAAACCGGAACTGTCGGTTCGGAACTGGAACAGCAGGTTCGGAACCGAAATTGAACCAGAACCGTGCCAGGTCTACCGCCCCGCCCCGCCCCGCCCCGCTTCATCTATTGTGGTGTTTTATGAGAGGATGGGTTTTCAAAAAATAAATGGGGCGGGGCAAGGATGGCCGCCTCACCCCTCACCCATCCCAATGCCATCTCTAGATTGATGGACGAGGGAGATTGAATCTCCACCAAATCCATGGAGATCTCCATGAATCCCTATCCTCCTTGTTGCGACTCCCCCCTTCGTGGAGGTTTCACCAAATCTAGGAAGGTCTCGCCTCTCGGGATGGCCATTGGGGAAATGAGGATGGATATAGGTCCTCTCATCCCCATCACCATTTTCCAAACCCCAATCCCCCAACCCCCCCCCATCTATCCATCCTCATTTCCCTATTTCTATTGTTTAAGTAAAAATTACATACTTAGTATAATAAAAAAAAATAAAATATATTAATACATTATATAAAAGGTTTAGGGGAAATGGGGATATGGGGATGGGGACACCTGCCCCCATCCCCATCCCTATTTCCATAAATTTATAGGGAAAATGGGGTCCCTATCCCCATCCCCGTTTTAATTTGGGGATAAAAATCATCTCCATCCCCCCAGTTCCCCAATTTTTCCTAAAATAAAATTCCCCGACTATAAATGGTCATACCTACTCGCCTCCCTCTGTAGAAGATCGAATCTTGGGAGATTCGATCTCCACCAATTTTTTGTTTTGTTTTTATTTTTTCGGTTTTCAATTGTTTTATTTTTGGATTTTAGTTTTCAATTTTGTTTTTGTTTTTGTTTTTGGAATTCAGTTTTCTATTCTTTTAAATTTTATATAATCTCCACCTTCCATCTTTGAAGATAGATGGTGCAGATCCATTTAAAAAAAATCATTTTTCAATATTTTTATTTTTGGATTTCAATTTTCAATTCTTTTAAATTTGAGATGGATGGTGGAGATCCATTAAAAATAAAAATTTAGAAAAAAAAAAAAAAAAAAAAAAGATTTTTTGAGAACCAAAGACTCTAATACACATAATTCGGGTTAAAAGGCAACGTTTCCTTAAAACATAAGGTTCTATCTGTAGTTACCTAATATTTTTTGAGATAGAACATTAACTTTAACAAGGACCAGAATCCACTTTATTTTCTGGAACATAATTTTGGAAAACTATATTTTAACACCTAAAATTCAGCAAATTTACATTTGACCTCTTTATGCATTTTAGATAGTTATTTCATATCCAAACAAAAATTCTAAATCCCAACCGATCTAAAATTGATCCAATAGCATTTAGGATGATTTGATAAAACAATTAAAAAGATCCTAAAGCTCAATCTAAGGATGTTTGAATAAGAATTTTGGCCTAAAATATGATTAATCTCTTGAGCAAACCGAAGCAAGTATTGCACATCAATTACATGAACAATAAATCTTAAACTAAGAAGCTTCACCATTTGATTTGTGTAACTTGTTGATCCTTGTTTCTTTTGCCCTTCATGCATACCATTTCATTTCTCCAAGGAATTGACATCTTCAATGATGCATTTAGACTATTGATCATCAAAGACAGCACAAGAATTAGACAAAGGACTGGAAAAAAACACCACAAAAAAAAAAAAAAAAGAATTTTCTTGGATGATTTTTTTTAGTTAAGTCAACCTACAAAGGACTGAAATATGATAATCTGTTTTCAGTAAGATATGCTTGTGACAAACAATTAGTCTCTATAAGCTTCCTTAAGACCGTCCTTTTCAACAAAATATAAATATGGTATTACTTTTTCTCTAATAAAATTTGAATTCGCACCCGAATCTATCAAATTTTATATTCAAATATAAAAATGCTTCACCTGATCCATTGAAACTGAGCTTCTTCTTTTTAGGTTTGCTTTTACTTTGTACAACACCAGCCATTGCTACCCTTTTTCTTCTTCTCCTGAAACATGAAGGAACAATAAATGTATAGCCATACTGTTTACAGAATTATCTTAGTTATTATTTGCAATATATTAATCTTTGTTTTTTTTTTTTTTTTGCCATTTCTCTTCCATATTAAACAATGTATTATATGATTCCTTCTACACTGATTATTTGTACAATTAAATCTCTTACATACACAAAAGGGAATTGCTCCATAATAATCTTTTTTATTAATCTACACTTCTCTTCATACAGAATAGGTAATCCTGATAAAACATTTATGTTTTTCAGGAGAAAAAAAGGTACTTTCCTGTATCATCTATATGAGAGAAGAAAAACCCAAATAATGATTTAAATTGAAAAAAGAAAAAGAAAAAGAAAAAAGCAAGCAACATAAGGCATTTATTTATTTTGTAGGAAATAGAAAACTTTATTCAAAGAAGAAGAAAGTAATTACAAAAATGAACTAGTAGTCCACCAAAACAATTAACTTAAAAAACAAACAAACAAGGAATTTAATCAATTAACAACAGCTTTCAAATCCAACATGATGAAAAAATAGAGAATTGTCTCTAAATTCTTTAGAAGTATATGCCCATATAGAGAACCTAAATAATAAGTGTTATCCCATAAAAAGTCCTCCTATTTTGGTTCATAAAAAAATTATTCAATTCCTGTCCAACCAAATAAATAACCAATAATACAGTACAAATTCTACAATCCAAAAAATTATAGCTTCTTTTCCTCCCCAAAAGCTTTAAAATCTTCAAAAAAAAAAAAGAGACTACAGACCGGGGAGAAGCTCATTTCAACCCCACTGCCAAAAACAACTTATTCCATAACTTTATGGCCATAGGACAATGGAAAAGAAAGACGATTCAAATTTTTTATTTTTTTTAAAACAATCTTCCACGTAACACACCAAGAAGGAAAAAGACAGGAATTAGGGTCTCTTTTGAATAATATCACAGGTATTTATTTATTTTGCCATGAGCTATCAACCATCCCAAAAATTAGATTTTGTTAAGAACCTTTGACTTCCAAATCACACTAGTAGGCTCAAACAATGGATGAGACTCATCATTCACCCTGGAAGATAGAATTCCTCTCCGACATATAATAGCAAGGACGTAACAGTTTCATAATTTAAACAATCAAAAGAACATGAGAAAGCAATTCTGCATTTTAATCAATGATATTGCAGATAAATTTAGTATGACAAAAGAAAACAGACTACTGAAAACCTGTTGTCTGTTGTCATATTTGGTGCATATACATTTTCTTCGGTTATTAATAAATAAATAAAAACATGGACTATAATGATTACAGACAACAGTTCAATCAAGTTCTATTCATTTTCATGTAATAATGCATTGGCAGGTATAGCACTTGTACAGCAAAGAGATCAATTAAATATTAGAGATCTACCTCACATCCAAGCAGTTTGTAGAAGCAAAGTTCAAGAGGCCTTGCAATTATTCGAGGTACATAGAGCATTGCAATCATGAACGATTTCGAACTATACAATGAAAAGCTTCAACTCTTCAAAGTCTAAATTGCTGTCCTGATGGCAGTTCACATCATGCTTCATTAATAATAATAATAATAAAAACACAACAGAGAGACAGAGAAGGGTATAATCAAATGGTAACCCAGCAATGAGAGCTGAAATAGAATTTTACAAGTGGAACTTAATCTAGACTGACAATGACATATTGACAAATTAATCTCGTATATAAGTATTTTGAATATGGAAATTAACAACAAAAAATCAGTCAGTTTTGGTCACAATCAATATCAGTAAAGATGAAGGAAATTAAATGAATCAAGCTACAAAGATAGATATTTTTATGAGAAAAACCTAGTTTTTGAAAAATAATGGACTTAGAAGACAACTCTTTCTCACTCTAAAATTCTCAAGATGTTCTTGTAAACTCTATAGTCTGTCCGGTTTGAGAAAATTATGAATTTGTAAGCACATATGAATCCCAATGTAATTTAGTGACCTAATATGACTAAAAATTATTTTCTATCAAACTAGCAACTCACTTACCTATCAAAACACTAAAACCAACTTTCAGAATTTTAACTCCACAATTAGGCTAGAGAAGAGATGTCTGTAGCTAGAGGTCTAAAGTTTGAACGCAACAAGTCTAAATGTCTCTCTGCTATGGACACTAGGGCTCTAGTGATGAACACAGGACAAGAAGTCCTTGATCTTGTGTTGGGCATTTGAAAGAAATCAATACCAGTGCACAAGCTGTAAATTCCTACTTTTGAAAAATATGAGATCTGTTTCATGCTTGAAATATTAGTTTTACACTTATGAACCTAAACTAATGTGAGAATATGCAAACTCATCCTAGAATGCAAAAATCTCCTAAATAACCATACAACATACGGAGATTGTTTAACTCAAGTCAAGAATAACGATCACTCATCAACCTTCTATCAATTCTTAATAATCCAGTATTTATGCTAATACTTTTACTACTTAAGCAATTTTCATATTGACTTCAATGGTCATACATGATATTATAATCTTATGTGTGTTTTGTTCAAGGAATTTAACAATAGAAACAGTTCCCTAGAAATGAAGGCAACGACTCTTCAATAGATGTTCTTTGGTAGCAATCTCTTCTCCCCAATACAAGAAAAATATGGAGAATGTCCATCAAATTATCTTTCTCGTTTTCATTCTCCTTTGCAGTCAGCAGTTAACATGAAAGCCTCCTGTCTATGCCCAACACCCTTTCCTCCCTGTTTGAAATGTTAATGGCAATTGAGGTCATAGAGATTCTCTCCTTTCTATTCAAAAGTGAATGGCAATTGAAGAGGCACAAGTATACCTCATCAACATTGTAATCCACTTTGGTCATTGGCTTAGCACAACAAAGGAGAACATCCAAAGATTATAGCTCTTTCTTTTAGTACAAGAAGAAAAAAGTACCATTCAAAAGATACAGTACACAGTAAATGCCGTGGAATGAACTGAAACAAAAAATGTAGGGAAAATATCTAGAAATCATGCTGCAGACAACAAAAACTTTATTTTGACTATGTAACTGGGGTCTCTTACCAGTTCAATGTCACAGAATATGACCCATGCATCAAGGTATAGACGCATTTAGACAATAAACACACTCCCAGTGTGTGAGTGACTGAGTGTGCACGTGCACATGTGTGTGAGAGAGAAAGAGAGAGACTTGTTCTATATAATCAGCATAAGATGAAGTGCTATGTCTTATTCTGATTCTTTGTGCTGTCTCTGATGATCAATCTGAAATCCATCTATAGCAGGTAGCAAAAGGTGCCAGCAAAAGGAATTGAAAAATTGATCTCTACGCGTGGTACATGTTTAGTAGCGAAAACTGCCTAGTAAAAGTAAACCACTGAAGCAAATGAATCTTCAGTTCATTTTAAATTCAGCCTGAAACTTCATACTTGATGGGTAAAAATATTACTGGCAAAGTTTGTAGAGTCTAACGGAATACCACAACAGTAGCAATTCTTTGAAACTCTTAAGTCCATTCCATTGGAAAAGATGAAGCTTCAAGAACAAGATCCCCTCACTTCAGTTTCCAGTTTCCACAATGAGAACCAGCCATCTTTTAACATAGGCATGAAAAACCATGGCTCATTAGGGAAGGTTTAGATTAACACAGTCCATTGAGGCAAGATGTTCCATCATTTACTTCATCATCAATATTCGTCCATTTATCGTCCACTATAAAGATTTACATCACATTCTCATATTCAATCCAGCTATAACCTGGATCCTTGGTAACATGGTTTTTATTCATCAGTTCTCTAATGGCCCTCAAGTCATCCCATCTTCCTAAAGAAGAATATATGTTGGACAGAAGCACATAAGGGGAAGAACTTTTAGGGTCCAAGCGGATGAGTTCTTGTGCTGCCTTTTTTGCAAGGCTCACATTAGCATGAACTCGACAAGAACTTAAAAGAACCTCCCATACAATTGGATCGTCTTTGTATGGCATCTCATCTATAAGCATTTTTACTTCATTGAAACGACCAGCTCGACCTAGACAGTCCACCATGCAAGTATAATGATCCAATACCGGAATCAATTCATGTTCTTGCTGCATTGAATTGAATATTTCAACTGCTGTGTCGACCAATCCAGAATGGCTGCATGCAGTCAAAACAGAAATAAAGGTAATACTATCAGGTTTTTCACCGGATGCAATCATGTCTTTGTAGAGACAGACAGCTTCATCTCCATATCCATTCTGTGCATAACCATGTATCATCTCATTCCAAGTAACAGTACTTTTGCCAGGCATCATATTAAAAATCGTCCTAGCCCCTTCTATATCTCCACATTTACAATACATATCAATAAGGGCACTCCCCACAAACACATCATTCACATATCCATCTTTCTCTATCAGAGCATGGACCTGTCTCCCTTGTAATGAGGAAGATAGTTTTGAACAAGAACTCAGCAAAGTTGCAAAAGTGAATTGAGTAGGAATCAGTCCGTTTTTACGCATCTGCTTAAAGAACATGAAAGCCTCTCTATCTTGAGAATTGAGTGAAAGACCTGAAATCATAGAATTCCAACAGACAATATCCAATTCAGGAATTTTACAAAATACACGTTCCGCCAACTCAGTCTTTTGACACTTTGAATAAATGCCTATTAGTCCGCTGGCAACATACTTGTCCATATGGAAGGCAGATTTTTGTGAGGCAGCATGGACCTGTTTTCCAGCCTCCAAAAGACCCAATGCTGCACATGAACTGAGGATAATAGCCAAAGTAGTCCGGTCGGATTGCAATCCATGAAACTGCATCTCCCTAAAAAGTTGTACTGCTTCTTTGTGGTTCTCATTTTGGGAGTAGCCAGAGAGAATAGCATTACAGGAACTCACACTAGGACTCAACATGCTATCAAACATTTGTCGTCCGGTTTCAATATCACCAGACTTGACACAAGCTGCAAGCATATTAATATAAGTAACCTCATCTGGTTCAAAACCACAAGTTTGCATTCTTTGCATAAACTCTATAGCTTTCTGAATTTGGTATTTCTGCCCATAGCCAGCTAACATAACATTCCAAGAAACAACGCTAACTTCAGGCAAATTAGCAAAGACCATGTCAGCACTATCCATGTCCCCATATTTTGCATACATATCAAGTAATGAATTGCTCAAATGAAGATCACTTTCAAAACCAAGTTTAATTGTTAGGCAATGCACTTGCTGCCCAAGGACGTTACTTGAAAATCTGTCATCAACCTGAACAAAAACATCAGATTTCCCTCCACTACCTCCTCTGGCACAAACACCCAAAACACTGGACAGCGAAACAGAATCAATACAAACCCTTTTCTTATGCATCAATTTAAACATCTCCAAAGCCTCAACAACTCTATCCGTCATTGCTAATCCACCCATCATCGCTGTAAAAGTAACCTCATTAGGTGCTTCCATCTCCTCAAAAACTTGAATTGCATATTTTGTACGCCCACATTTAGCATATAAACAAAGCAAAGCATTGGCCACATACATATTATAATCGAGACCAATCTTAATAGCAAGAGCATGACATCTGCTACCATGTGCAACATCCAGCAATGCAGCACATGCGCTGAAGATACTAGCTAGAGTGAAATGAGTAGGCACGTATCCTTCCCTAATCATGTCATGGTAAACATTCAATGCCTTCTCTTCAAACCCATTTCGTACTAACGCGCTAATTAGATTGTTCCAAGAAACAACATTCCTCTCAGGCATTTCATCAAACAACTTGTGGGCAACAGGAAAATTATGGGCTTTACACTGAGCAGACAAGATTGCATTCCAAGAATAGATGTCTCTCTGAGGCATTATATCGAAAACATGTTGTGCAGAGTTAGTGTTATTGCATTTGGAGTAGAATTCTATGAGACGATTAGAAAGGAAATTGTTGTTAAAGAGTTGATGATTACGAAAGATGTAAGCGTGAAGGAGCTTGCCTGATAAGTGAGCTTTCTTGTCTATGCAACATTGCAATAGATCTGCTACATACATACTTGTCTTCCTTTTATCCATTTTCTTATTAGCGCGCCAAATAAATTTGATAAATGAACTGTGCGCTACGAAGCTTACGTATATATGACTATATGTTAAGAACTTTCTCAAACAAATGGCCCAAAGAGTTTTGAGTTTTTGTTTTTTAACCACATTTATATATTTAATTTGTTTTTATTTTAACCAATTTCAACTTTTTATTTTAAAGAATAACCAAAAAGAGAAATCCATTTTTCTTACGAAATGATCATTTCCATGATTGTAGGATTGGAAATTATTTAAAATCATGATTGTAGGATTGGAAATTGAAATCAATGCTAATTATATAAGATGATTTACAAAGGTTGAAATGTATACATGATGATGGAATTACATAATTCAAAACTATTTATTGATGAGATTGTTTAATTCAAAACTATTTTCTTATTCCTTAACAACAAAAGAAAAGGAAACTAATCAAACTTCGAATTTTGAAAGTTATAAATACATGTTAAAAACGATATTGTTGATCCAATTTAACCATGGATTTTAGTTTCAAAGTCACGTTAATCTTTGCTGCCATCTCTCATCTCTCGATTCCCAATGCTTTCTTATTTTGAAGAGAGCTTCTCTTTAAAATAGGTTGAACAACCATTTGTGCATTAAACTCTACCTTGAAAGGCCAGTTACTCACCATATAAAATTGTTAAACCTTCAGCGATTTCGATTGAAACAACGGTCTCAATTCACAAGTATTTTTTATTTTAATTTTCACCAATATCTTATAAAATATCTTTATATTTTCAATCTATTATAGTGGCTTTTAGTAATCGAGAATCACAACGAGGGAAACGAGACTTAATTCCTGATTTGTGATTACAATTATTGTTAAAAAAGTTTTGGAATTCAAGTTATATGGACCTTACACACACAAATCGAGAATTAACTTTCTGCTAAAATGGTTTTTTCTTTTCTTTTCCTTGATTATTCCCTCCCCAATGAAAGTGATTCTCTTTTATTTTCATTCCTTATGTGTCATTATGATAATTTGATTAATATGCTTATAAGCATATTTAATTATTTATAAAGAAATAACATAACAATTTTCTTGATTATAACAAAGAAACTAAAATATAATGAATATAAATTAATTTTCATTTGAAGAGTATGCTCTACGTTAATGTCATGATTTCGGTGGTTTAGTGAGACTAAATAAGAAAAACATGAGATATGTAACAAAAAGGTAACAAATTATAAGATGTATGATTAAACTTCTAAAAATAATGAGTGATCCTACTTTGTCCAAATTTAGGGTTTAAATAATGTGATATCCCTAAAATCCATTTATTTCAATTATACAATTTTAATATAAAGAAATCGAGGATGACACATGATTTGGGCACTAAATTTAGACAAAGCAACATTATTAAAAAATAATTTCTCCAATTTTAGAACGGTAAGTCTGGTGGCGCACAAAAGACAAGCATTTATATCAATTTTCGTAGAAAAGTCAGAAATACATTTTTGGAAAGACCAACTTGTATCTCTTTCTCTTATTATCACATAATATATATATATATATATATATATATATTCAAAAATATTAACTATTTATTAAATTAAAAATTTAAATAGATAATATTTAAATTAAAAATATTAAATATATTAGGAGTTTTTACAATTTAGTCCCTACATAATTGGGAAAGGTCAGTTTTTTACTTGTTATTTGATTTTTCGTCAAATCAATCTTTATATTATTATAAATCGCTCATTTCGGTCCTATTGTTATTCTATTAGTTAAACGTTGTCAAAACTAACGTTTGGAAGGGTAGAAAGGTCATTATATTTATTTTTCCCTTGAACTTCGATTGATTAATAAAAAATAAGAAATAATTTTAAAAGACATAGAATTTAAAAAAACAAATTTGCAGAAAAAAAAAAGATCAAAAAAGGAGATAAAAAGATAAAAACGAAAAATTGAAAAGAAAGTAGATTAAAAAAAATTATTGGTTTTATTTTTAATACTTATCATTTTTTTTTTTTTTTTTTTCATTCATTGATGATTTGATGTATCTGCTTTTATTATCGGAAGCTTTGTCATTTGAACTGCCGTAGCTGGAGCCATATTCTCAATTAAACACATTAGAAGTTTAGAACCAAGAGGACAGCAGTTTTATTGAGTCAAATTTGGAAATAGTGTGCCAATATTGTTGTTAAAAGATCTGCTTTATTTTTGCCTTATATGTTTGCTCCATTGTAGATCTGCTGACATGCACACTTGGTTGATTTATACGACTAAATCTTGCATCTTTTTGCGATTTTCTATAGATCTTCGATTGTTTTGTGTGTGCAGTCCATTAATTCATGGTCAGCCGATAATTACTTTAATGATCATTTATTTGGTCAGATCCTATAAAAATGATCATTTTACAAATACCGTAATGAAAATGGCTATTCATATGGTTATTCATAGATAAAGCTACCTAATGGCCATCCATTTTAATTTTATAAATATAATTACTCAATAGAAAATAATAAATAAACAAAAGAATATTAATTTTTTTTTTAAGAAATAAATAATAATTAAAAACATTTAATTAAAATTAATAGGAAAAATGAATATTGATTAATTAAATAAAAATATAAGTAAAAAAACCGGTGATAATCAATTTTGATTACTACAACCTTTGCTTGCAACTCTCAGTTTTTTGTTTATATGAATTGCAATTTTTCAGGTTATGGAAACAGTTTTCCGGCCACCAGAAATATAAACAGTACTAAAAATATGTTTATATAGGATCAAGATATTCATTTTTTGTTCTCTTCAAATCTGTAGTTTCTGCTTTTCAAAACAGAAACATATCATATATGGATGGATTTCAGCACTAGAAAAATGAAGTTTCATTATTGCATTCTGATTCACATATATAAATATCAATTGAGGTATGAACTACACAATGTGGCAGGCAACAAGAAATTTTAGCAACCGGAAAACATAAAAGCTTTACTGTTATCGATTAAAGTGTGCCTTTCAAAAAATAATTATCGATTAAAGTGGTTATATAAATATAATTAATATTTATTTCTTTTTATAAAAAATTAATATTAATATTTTAAAATTTTTCTATTGATTAATTATATTTAGAAAATTAAAATGGGTGACCACTATGGTAGTGCTTGACCAAATGGGTGGTCACTAGGTAATTTTCCCTACGAATGATCATTTCCATTACACTGTTTGATAACATGGTTATTTTGAAAAAAATTTCTCATTTTGATAGCGTCCAACTAAATGAGTGGCCACCAAGGTAATTATCTCAAACTGTAATTACTAATGCAAAATCAGCTTACTTTTTTAATGGCTTGCTTTCAACTTATGTTGTATTGGTACGTTGTAATATGGGATGAGTAATACTACTTTACCTAAATTTGGAGCTCAAATGATGTGGCATTCCTAAAATCCAATCATTTCAATCATGCAATTTTAATGCAAAGCAATCAATGATCTATATCATTTGGGTACTAGATTTAGACACTAAATTTGAGCAAATTAAAGAAGCATTATTTATATGCGAAATTGTTGGATTTACCATAATCGTACAAAATATGATCCAATCTAATAGGATTCATTAGCTTCGATTGGATTGGATCAGAATTGAAGACATGATTGAATCGGATTGAATCCTAAATTGTTTAACGCAAAATTCAAAAGTGCTCCAAAGTAGCCTACAATTCTACTTATTTGCATAACAATTGCTTATGTTTTATGTTGTCGAAATGTTAATTAATAATCCTATCAACATATGCACTTTCTCCATTGTCTCTAAATATTTTAATTAGGATAAAGATATGGTGACCCTTCTTATAGAGATCAGATTATTAATTAGATGACATGGTTCTGTTTTAAAAATAGTTGTACGAAATATTAGACTTGTTTGTATTATAGACATTCTTGTAAATTGAAGAACCTTGTGGGTGTGAAATAATTTTGAAGAAATATGTTTCGCATTTCCTAAGTAAAAGTTTGCTTTCAAGTTAGATTATGAATTAGTTTTTTTTTATTTTTATTTATTTATTATTTATTTTTTATTATTATTATTTTTTCTATGGGACTTAAATAATAATAATACATTCGCAGATTATATATTAAAAGATATTATTATTTATTTTTTTATGAAAATATATTAAAAGATAATTGATTGAAATATAGAATTGCTCTTAGCGTAATGTCAAAGACAAGAGCACCAATATTTATTTCTTTGCAAATAATTGATAGAAATGTATATGCTGTGGCAAGCCATATAAAGCTTGAAAGCCAATTATAACGTAATCAAAAGCATACGTTGAAGTAACTTGCAAGAGAAATAATGTAATACTCTTAGCAAACTATAAAAGCCTCTGAAAACACCAAACTATACAAAATATATCAAAAACTTTTGCAAATTAAGTGTTTGGAAATTAAATGGAGAAGGGAAAGCAAAGAAGGGCAGTTCTAGTTGGATGCAATTATCCCAACACCAAAAACGAGTTGCATGGTTGCATTAACGACGTGGTTGCTATGAAGGAGGTGCTGATCAAGCGGTTCGGGTTCGAGCCGAGTGGAATCGAACTTCTGACTGATGATGCACCAGGACCAGGGTCCAGCTTGGTGATGCCTACAGGTGCAAATATTAAGGCTGCGCTGAAGCGGATGGTGGATGGGGCTGAAGCGGGTGATGTTCTGTTTTTCCATTACAGTGGACATGGAACCAGGATTCCATCTATGAAACCTGGACGTCCATTTAGACAGGATGAAGCTATTGTGCCTACTGATTTCAATCTCATCACAGGTAATTGAGTCTGATTTCAATACCAAGCTATTATATATGGTTTTTGAAAACAAACAGTATGAAATTATTAATTGTGCAGATTTGGACTTCCGGCAACTAGTGAATTGCCTACCAAAGGGCACAAGCTTCACAATCCTATCGGATTCATGCCACAGTGGAGGCCTTATTGACAAGGAAAAAGAGCAGATTGGACCTTCTTCTTCCATCATTGAAAATAATGATAAAAATTGCTTCTCCAACCCCAAAACCATTCCTTTTCAATCCATTATCGAATACCTCTCATCACTAACCAGCATAAACACATCTGATATTGGCACCCACTTGTTGGAATTCTTCGGAGCCGATGCCAGTATCCGATTTCAGTTACCCTTACATGAACTGGAATTGTTCGAATCATTGAAGCCTCATGACGAGGGGATTCTATTGAGTGGGTGCCAAGCCAATGAAACGTCTGCGGATATGAATCCGGTGGAGGGTGGAGGAAAGGCCTACGGAGCCTTCAGTGATGCGGTGCAGAGAGTGTTGAAGGAGAATTCAGGGCCATTAAGCAACAGACAAGTTGTGATGATGGCTAGGAAGGTTTTGGAAGAAAAAAGGTTCCATCAACACCCTTGTTTGTACTGCAGTGATGACAATGCTGAGGCAAAATTATTATGGCAACCTAATGAGGATCAAAGCTGTTAGCTCTTGTTATGTTTATGTTAATGTTTTGATATATCTTGAATATATCTTGTGTCTAATTAATGAAAATAATAAAAATTATTTATTTTCTCTATCCTAATAAAAAAGGAATTTCCAAGAGTATTATATACTAAATCGATCAAATTCCTAAGAGAAAATTGCACCAACTCTAATGAGGTTTGCCCTTTTACACTCAAAAACAATTTTATCGTTAATTGACACTTACCTCCTTTGTCGCTATTGGCCCTTTAATCAAATTTGATTACATTTGACTGTTGACCAAGTTTGACCATAAAAAGTAAGTGTATTTTTATCATTTTAAGAATTTTTAATATATATGTTAAAAAATCGAATAAAACTTTAAAATAAATTGCATTCCCACCGTCCATTTGAAATGAATGGTAGATATTTATTTTTAAAAAATAATATAATTTTCCAAAAAAGAAAAAGGAAAAAAGGCTTTGACTCCAAGAACATCTCTAGTTATTCCCTTTCCACTTCTTCGAAATCTCCGGACATAGGATTTGAGTCGGAAAAAATCTTCAATACAGTGGGTGCATAAGATAAGTAGTGCACTTATACAGTGACACATGCATGTGTCAGTTAAAAAAAATAATAAAAAAAATTAATAAGAAAGAATATAATGCAATAAAATAAAAAGTCAAATCAGCTATTTAAATATCGTGTCTTAATTTATGTCTAACCATCTAAATTGAGACATGTATCTATATTTATGGAAGAAGTTAAAAAAAAAAAAAAAATTAAATATAAACATATGTCCCAAGTTGGTTAAACACAAATTGTGACACTATTTTTAAACAACTAATTTGAATCCATAAAATAATTGTGATAAATTAAGAAAAGTAAATAACATGGTGAGGTCCAGATGTCTATATATATATATATATATATATTTTTTTTTAATTTTTTACGAGAACCAGATCTAGAGATCCATATGGATCTTATGAAAACCCAGAGATGGATCTCCATAATCGAGGATATTGGGAACAAAACTAGAAACAAAATCTTGTTTAATTTTGCTTTCACGTCAAAAAAAGATGGCATGTTTTGAAAAAAACAATTGAAAGCTAAGGCGGTGTTTGGTTTTGTTTTTAAAAATAGTTTTTTTTTTTTTAAAACAAAAAACAACTTTAGAGTCTTTAGATAAATATTTTATAAAATTTGTTTTTTTATTTTAAATAATTTTTTTTTTTTAAAACTTACAATTAAAAAGTTAAAAATAACTTTTTATTATTTTTTATAGTTTTCAAAACAGGTTTTTAAAATAAACCATAATTTTTCCCTTCATATAACTATTTCACTCATTTTTAAAAATAAAAAAAAAAAAAACAAAAAGAAACAAAATAATTTTACATCGTTTTCTGTTTCAAAAAACTACTTTTAAAAAATACTATCAAACACATTATATTTTTGAAAAACATCATTTTTAAAAACATTATTTTTATTTTTAAAAAAGTATTTAAAAACACCATTTTAAAAATGATAACAAACGCCACTCTAAAATATAGCAATTGTTTTCTCAAACCGTTTTTAATTTTTTTTTTTTTTTAATATATTTCCGATACCTAAAAAGTAAAAAACCGAAACGATATTAAATACAGTAACAAAAACACCTTATTGAGATTGATCAATATTATAATAATGTAAAATTTCAATTTAAAAAAATTAACAAATATACAGACGAAAAAAAACCAAAGAATTTCTTCTTTTTTGTTTCTAAATCATAAAATTAAATTTTAATCAAATTTATTGTAAAGAATCGCCAACCCATGGTTTTCAATGACAGAAGGAAACAAAGATGGAGAAATTCAAGAAGAGAGAAAGTGGGAGGAGATTGGATAATAGAAGATTTGTGTTTTCCATTTCGATTCTGAGAAAATCCCAACGTTGAATTTGTCTTGTTGCAATTGGAGTTGACATCATGGTGGTGGCGATGAAATCGGAGAGTCACGAAAACATGAAAGCTTCTAGATCCATGGAGATCTGGAGATCAGTGTGGATATGCTGAAGACCCAATCCAGATTGGATTTCCAAAAACACTTTCAACTTTTGTTTTTTAAATTTTATCCATCTCCTATTTTTCATTTTTCATTTTTCATTTTTTTCAAATTATAAAACACATATTGTACCTTTTGCTTATCTGTTTTTTTTTTTTTTTTTTGGTCATATTTTAAATTTTGTTTTTACAATTTTAGTAGTTTTAATAAGGGATCGGGGGTAGTTTCGTCTTTTTGATTGTATGACATGGTCAACGATTTTTTTTTTCCCGGCAATTAACTAATAGCAGGGTAGGCAAGTGTCAATTTTTGATAAAAAAAATTTTAATATAAAAAGACAAACCTCAGGGAAGTTTAGCGCAATTAGCAAGATTTCTAATCTTAGAAGGTAACTTGCTGAGACTAAGGGCTTGTCCTGCATGCGTTTTTCAACCTATTTTCGTTTTTGTTTTCTAAAAATGATTTCGAATTCGTGTTCAGTAACCGTTTTTTATTTTATTTTCAAAATATAAAAACAAAATGAAAAACAAAACTAATGTTAAAAGTGGAAAATTTGAAAAAAAAAAAAAAGTTTTTCTTGAATTTGTTTTTGTTTTCCATATGAAGTGGGTCTCATATATCATTAACATATATTTTATTTTAATAAAACTTTTTTTTATCCGCCGCCTTCTTTCATCTTCTTCGTCTTCTCCATTCTTCGTCTTCTTGCTTCTTCATTCTTTCTTCTTCAAATTGAAAAAAAAATAATAAAATAAAATAAAATAAAATAAAATAAAAACATAGATTTTTTTTAAAACTTTTTCTTCTCCTTCTTCGAAGATTTTGACATCACTGTTCTTCTTCTTCTTCTTCTCCGATCTGCTCCTCCATGGCCGTTCTTCTTCTTCTTCTCTTCTTCTTCGCCGATCTCTTCCTCCTCTTTGCCATCGATCTGGTCTTCAGCCGGTCTTCTTCTTCTTCTTCTTCCTCCTCCTCAGCCGATCGCCTGATCTGGATTCTAGATCAATATTTTGTGTTAACTTTTGCTTAATTTAACAAAAATTAAATTAATTAGCTTTGGGGCTTTAATGCTTGTTATGTAATTTCTCATGGTCATGGATAAACTCATCCAATTTGCCATTAAATCTATGCTTTCATCTAGTAATATTACAGTGGAGTAAATCGGAATCTAATTTCAATGAATGATGTTAAAAAAAATAAAAATAAAAAATAAAAATAAAAATAAAAATAAAAATAAAAACTTTTGTTTAATTTATAAATTACATTACAAAAAATTTATTGGTTAATTATTTAATCAATTTGTTTATAATTGTTATAATATTAAGCAAAACGTAAAAATTAATATTTCAATTTTCGATAGTTTTCAGTTAGCCTACCAGACGCGTTTTTCCCGTTATCATTTTTAAAATAAAGATTTCAGTATATGCTACCAAACGTTTTTTCAGATTTCAAAACTGAAACCAAAAACACTGTTTTCATTTTCATTTTTCTTTATAAAAAACAACAATTGAAAAACGCTTACCGGACAATATTGTAAGCAACATTGTAACAACATACAAAGTAGAAAATATGAAATAATCTTTTACAAAGTAGAATATTGTAACGACATACAAAGTATAATATATGAAATGATTAAGAGGAAATACCATCAAATAGCCACAAAAATAAGGGCTCTCTTCTATTTTTAGCTAGGATTATTGTTTATCAATCTTTTCCTAAGCTGGCCTCTTTACCCTTATCCTCAACCTTATTATTATTTTTTAAAATTATTTTAAATTTTAAATTTTTATTAAAAAGACCTCCAACAATGGAGGGTCTATGACCTAAAAAAAAAAAATTCTGGGTTGGGAGAAGAAGACAAAGGGAAAGGAAAATAAAGTAAACTAGCGTATTTAATCTTGGATTAAACACGTCAACATTTTTTTTTTTTTTTGATTAAACATGCTAGGGTTTTTGTTGTTAGGATTAAACACGTTAGGAAATTTGTTGTTGGAATTAAACACATTAGGAATCTTATCTTGTTGTTGGTATTAAACATGCTAAAGATTTTTTTTTTTTTTTTTTTTTTTGGAAACTCACCGAATTCCTCATATAGATTGAACACGATAGAGTTTTAGATTATGTTTTTTTTTTTTAATTATTATTAAACACGCTAAACTTTATTTTTATCAAACACGCCAAAAAACTCACAAAAAAAAAAAAAGATTTTATTGGATTGCATTTACTTTTTTTTTTAATTAATTAAAAAAAAACTCTTTTTTAATTATTTTTATTTTTAAAAATTAAATAAAATTCAAAGTTTTTTTTTTTTTTTTAATTCATTAGGGGCAGTTTTGTGCAAAAATTGGTTTGTTTGCTAAAAAAAAATCAAAATACTAATTCAAACTAAAAACAATAATACCCATATTTCGAAGGCTAATTATGAATTTGGCCCATTAATTAATGACACCAAAATACTCGACCTTGAAATGCCAGTTGCAAACCATATAAAATTGTCAAAGCTTAAGCGATTTCGACAGAAGTAGCAGTCTCAATTCGCAACTATTCTTTATTTCAATTCCCACCAATATCTTATGAATACATGAATATTTTCATTCTATTAGAGAGTGTTCTAGTAATTAAGCTACAATGTTTATTAAAAAGTGTTGAGAATCAAGTTATATGAACCTCACATGTAAATCAGAAATTAACCTTCTGCTGGAAGGTTTTTTTTTTTTTTTTTTTTTTTTTTTTTCTGATGATTCCCTCTCCAATGAAAGTGATTCTATTCGATTTTCTTGATTATAGTAAAGAAACAAAAAATAAGTAAATATTTTTAACAAAAAATAAGTAAATAAACTAGTCCATCAACGGTTGTTGGAGGTGATGGTATCATCTTTGGGACGCGTTTACTAATCGAGAATGAGAAGAATCGGAAACAAATTCCACCAGAAAGGGAATGGAAGAGAATCAGAATTAAGTTATTAAATTTCATTACTGTGTTTACTAACTTTCTTAGAATTAGAGATGGAATCAAATTTATACAAATTTGATTACAAAAAAACCCTTGTGTACAATATATATATATATATATATATATGAGATGTATGGCTGCAACTAATAAAAAAAAATTATATTTAAAGAAAAAAAAAATAGAAATCCAAAGCAAGAGCAATATAAATTCATGTCAATTCAAATTTTTTTTTGGCCGTAGTATAGGGTTTTGGTTTTCGTCAAACAATTTTTTTTTTTAATTAACAATTCACACATACATATACATAAAGTAAAAATCAATTACGAAGTATATAAAGATAAATATATATAGTTATTTTAAAAAATAAAATAAGTGGGGGATATTTTAGTAAAAATATATGAATTCCCTTTTCAATCAGGAAAGGAAACTTGATTCCTAGGGTGAATGAGGGGAATCAAGTTCTCTTTCAATCAGGAACTTAATTCCTGATATGTGTGTAGGGTTCACGGAACTTAATTACAAAAAAAGTTAGTAAACACATAAATTCGAAAATCAGGAACTTAATTCCCTTTCCAATGTAAGATTCCTGATTAGTAAACACGTCATTGATGTTTGCAGTTTTCTTCTCTTTAAAACTAAATACCTAGTATAGCTCTCCAAAATGGGTGCAACTATGGTGGTAGTCCGATGCCGAACTTCGTCAGTTGCCCTTTTTATAATATCTTCGCATGTAATGACCTTTGATTTCACCGGTTTCCGCCCAAAAAAGATAAAAATCGCAATGTATGTTGGCTTCAAGATCTTGACAGCTTCAAATATGTTAAATCTCTTGAAAATGTTAATGATGTTTAATATGAGCACACTGTATCCGATGCCATGGTGATTTATGTTCCAATATGTTCCGTGCTTGTGATCCTTATTCGGCCTCAATCTCAAAGCAAGAATCTATTTATATAAAAACAAATTAAAAATTAATCACTAATTGGACAAATAAAAATTAAGCTAATTAATTAGTAATAAATATTGAATAATAATTTACCTGAAGGAAGCTAAGAGTGAGAAGTGTTATCCCAATATATCTGTGAGCATCAAATTGGTTGCCTTGAGATTTTCCACCGAGATAAAGTCCGTCGACTGTTCCGGCAATGCTAAATGCATAGGCTAGGGATTGGCATAATATATGAGCGTATAACCATGTTGGATCTGTAAAAACCTTCATTTACCTACCGGTGATGACTCTGATCGGTATCAGAATGCCCCGACTAACCATGTTTAGACCTACATGAATCTGAAAAGGTTGATCAATTTCAGCAAGTCAAAACATTTGTACAAATTAATTAAAGATCATTAAAGACATAAACTAAAAATCATAAAATAGATCAATTACCTTCTTCACTACAATAAATTTTGGGTTTTGTGACCAAAAAAATATATATTATGAATTTACAATTCAATCAATAAAACAATAGATATAGTGACGACTAATCACGCTCCTTACTAATTTAACCAAAGTGATACAAATTGGTTACCAAATTATGTCATGACTATATTTTTGTCACTAATTCATTTCCTGTCTTATTAGTTACAAGATATTTAATTACAAATTTACATTTCCTCATTAACAATATGATTATAGTGATAACCATTCATGTCACTCACTAATTTTACCAAGGTGATTTCAATCGGTCACTAGAATCAGTTTCATCACTATACTTTTGTCACTAATATTGTTTAGTTACAAAATATTTTTCTATGAATTTACAATTCATTATTGAGACTATAGATACAGTGACAATCATTCATGCTCCTCACTAATTTAACTAAAGTTACACAAATTAGTTACCAAACTCTATTTCAGGACTATTATTTTGTCATTAATTCATTTTTCGACCTATTAGTCACAAACTCACAATATATTTAGTTACAAACTTGCATTTTGTCACTAACAATATAATTATAATGACAACATTTATGTCCCACACTAATTCTACCAAAGTGACTTCAATCTGCAATTAGAATCAATTTCATTACTATAGTTTTGTCACTGATAATATATATATATATATATATATTGTGATGACCATTCACATTCCTTACTAATTTAACCAAATCAATTTAACCATAACCAAATCATAACTATATTTTTGTCACTATATCATTTCTTTACCTATTAGCTATGATATATTTTCTGAATTTACATTTCCTCACTAATAGTATGAATATCTAATTCTGCCAAATAGATTCCAATTTGTCACCAAATTATATTACATGACTATATTTTTATCACTAATTTATTCTTACCAATCTTTATGATTCTTGCTTATGGTTATAGGGATAAAATATTTATTTACAAATTTAGATTAATTCTCTCACTAACGTATGGATGTGACTATGAATCCAAACAAAAGTATTGTTATGGTTACGATCGTTCATCTCTCTCACTAAATTCACCAAAATGGTTTCAATTAGTCACCAAAAACTATTTCATGAGTACTATATTTTTCTCATTAAAACCTTTCTTTTAATTTTGTATATTATGTTTGCATGCATATTTGTTAGTAAGAAAATATAACTCTCATTTCCTTAATAAAATTATTTATATATTTACGACATTTTACTTGCGTTACTAATTAATTTGATCAAAGTAATTCGTATATTTTTAGATTCAATTGTTCAAAATCATAGCTATTAATTATATAAATATATATATATTGACACATTTTATATATATATATATATATATCTCCTACGGAGGTGGCGACTATAATTTGAGATATTACCGAGAAATAAGCATTATGTAACATTGGGCACTGAGTTATTGATATCTTTCTAACTTTCTCTATAACTAATTTATTTGTGTTTGTGCTGGTAGTTTTTATAATATATGTGCATAGTTGAAAATATAAATGAAATTTAAAAAGAAAAATGTGAGAATAATAGAAAATTTTGTTAAAGCAAAAAAAAAAAAAAAAAAAAAGGTTTTTTGATAAAAAGTTTGACCATGATCCAGTGTTAGTTCTAAAAAAATAAAATGTATAAACTTTAGTTCTATTATCAATATATTGAAAAATATTTACTAGAAAAATTAGAATACAAAATCTTAAATAATATTGTTATCAAAAAAAAAAAAAAAAAAAAAAGCAAGAATAAATTTTAATTAATATTTTTATAATTTATTATAGTCAAAATGCCTTTATATTTTTCCCCAAAACCCCATATAAGATCATGACATTTGTTTTTACCACAGTTTAAAATGTCAAATTCCTTGACATCAATAAATAAGAAAATAATTCAAATTAAAAAAAAATGTTAAAATCTATTCGTTAAATAATCTAACATAATTGTGATCAGCACGTATCTTCACTGTTAAATTCTAATTAGTCCATGAATAGTAATGCCCTCAAATCACAATGATTTATTTTTGCTTAAAATCATTTTTGTTTTAATTTCTTATGTATCATATATATTAGAGATAACTTGATAGCCTCTTGTATGAATATAAATGTTAACAACATACTAAAATATTTGCCGACAAACCTTGTAAATCTATTCATAATAGTAAAAACATTGATTGTTTTTCAAAAGAAATAGTAATAAAGTTGTCTACATAGATCTTGAAGAAGTTATTAAATATCTCAATGTTAACATATATATATTTTTTCAATCTTTATTTGAAAATTGGGTTTAAGATTGATTTCTTTTATCATCGGTTGTAGAGTTTCAACCCAAAATCTTTCATTTATTTAGAAGAATTGTACCAACTTTTCGTTATAACATATAATAATTAGGCCAAAAAAGAAGCTCAAGTGGTTAAGCAACTCTTAGTATCAAAAAACACACGGGCCATTAGCTTGGTGGCCCAAAGTCTTTCCGGACTCTCTCGCCACCAAGGTTCAACTCCTGACCCAAGGTGTGTATTTTGGTGGATTTTCCCTCCCTTTGTGAGGGTTGTGTCCCACCTTGGTGTGGGTCTCTCTCTCTCCCCTTTGTGGGAGCCTTATTCCGAGGTGTGCTAGCAGAGTCTTATCTCGCCGGTCCTGACAGTTGTTAATGTAATAAAAAAAACAAAAACAAAAAACTCTTAGTATCAAAAAGACAAATTGTTCTTTTAAGTATGAAATGAATAACCTATTGAGAATTGAAACTCCTGAAAAAGCAATGCAAAAAATGAAAAGAAGACATAAGTTATTCAAGTCAATATCATATCAGAAAATGCAAATAAGCATTTATATCGATCAGACTTGATTGGATATTAAATTAGTATGCAATTTTCAACAATGTTTTATGACAAATAGATGAAAAATACTTGAGTTTTGAAAGAATTCCACCATTCCAATTGCTTATATATATATATATATATATATACACTATAAGAAAAATGATCTATTGTTACGAAACTCTATTGGGACGTTTTTTTTTCGTCCCAATAGCAGGTCTATTGGGACGAATTTTTTATTTCGTCCCAATAGGTTTTCTTTCTAATTAAAATTATAATAATTAATTAATTTTGTTGACCTTTAGAGACAAATTGTTTTTGTTCCAATAGAAGGTCTATTGGGATGAAATAAATAATTCGTCCCAATAGACTGCCTATTGAGACGAATTTATTTCATCCCAATAGGTTTTCTTTTTAAAAAAATTATAATAATTAATTAATTTTGTTGACCTCCTATTGGGACGAAATACAAAATCCGTCCCAATAGGTTTTTTTTTTCTTTAAAATTATAATAATTAATTAATTTTATTGAAAATTCTTGATATTTTTTTGAAGTTTTTTCCTTAAAGATAGATTAATAATTAAATTACCATATAAATTAGAAAATGATGCAATATGGATCATTTTGTTCGTCAAAAGTGGTTCTCTATCGAGATGAATTTTGTTTCTTCCCCATAAGTTTTTTATAAGGATTAATAAATATTAGTCTTGAGAGGTTTTCTATTATTTTTTTTTTAAAAAGAACCGCTCGGAACTAGAATCGAAACCGCTGGTTTCGAATCGAAAACTGAAATCGCTGGTTCCAAATCGAAAACCGAAACCGCTGGTTCCAAATCGAAAATCGAAACCGTTGGTTCTGGATTGAGAACCGGAACCGGGGTCATGTCTAATTCTGAATACGACTAACGATTGACTCTTTGATCTGACAATATATTATTTTAAAAAATAGTTTAATTAAATGTTATAATAATTCTTTTTAATATCAATTTGTTTATCATATAAAAATAAAATTTAAATTAGTGGAATCGATATACAAATAAAATTTTAATTGAAAAGTAAACAATAAAAATTTAATAATAAGTAGAGGTTATATATAAAATTATGTTTTTATTGTTACATAAATTGGAGCAGCACGGTGGCGGGCGTGGGTGGACGTGTGTGTAGAGTTCTATACTCATTGTGGACACCCAATAATATGTTGTTTGTGTGTGTGTGTGCGCCCAGGACACCCAACAAAATTTATTTATTTATTTTTTAATTTCGTCCCTATATACAATCTTTTTCGTCCCTGAGGCGATGAAATTTAGGATGAATTTTATTCGTCCCAATAGCCATTTTTTTTTTTTTGGGTAGTATAATATGATAGTCTTTTTGTAACGTTACTTGTGATACCCTTAATTCTTGAATCTTATATATATATATATATGTATATATGAACGAAAAAAAAAATAACATAATAGTATCTATGTATATAAAGTAATTTTTTCGAATTGATACTAGATTTTCAATAATTACTTTCACAGCTGCTGCGGTTGCATTCTTGCTCCTTTTCTTCTGTTGAACAAAAGGAAGAAAAAAAAAAAAAAAAAAAGGAATCATATAAGTTAGGAAGTGAGTTGAAAACAAATGAGAAAGATTGTTAAAACATCCTATAGTTACAAATCAACAACCTTTAAATCACTAAAAACAAGTTATTATTATTAACTAAAAGGAAAGTACCGAAGGATGTCAAGTTAAACATTATATTAGTATCATCAATCAAAATCTTACCAGTATGCTAGTTTTGTAATGATCCTTGATCGTTGGTGTTCTTGAATTTCTAATAATTAAAGGAATCAGAGATCATGCTAAATGAAAACTATAAGAGGTATAGAATCATACTTAAAGGATAATATTAAATCTTCTTCATTGTTCTAACTTGTTGCTAAAAGATTGTTATATATTTAGTATATACACATATATGACAAGTACAATAATAATAATAATAACATTCAAATATGACTGAAGCATGAACACTTAACTCTAATAAAATAAAAATACATCGACAAAAAATAATAGCATGATCAACAGGCTGAACTAGATTGAGATGAATAAATAGTCATGAAATGAAAATCTTCTCAAGTACCAACTACATCTGCTCGTTGGTCTGAATGAGAACGTTCTTCATTGCACAAGTCTCATCATCAACATTGTTATCAAAGTCAAACCAATACCATACAAATATCGAATTAGTTTTCAAATGCTCATTGTATAAAAGAAAATATCAAAATGAATTTTCACTTTTCTCTTAATTGTAAAGACTTGAAGTGGTACGGAAGAAACTGTGAGGAGACATACGTAGATGAGTGGAGTGATAGTGGAATGGAAGAGATCAGATTTGGTAGTCAGTGACTATAGTGACTGGAGCCTATAAACAAGACAAAAGACAAAGAAAAAAAAGCAACATCTAGTTTCTTTGTATATCTAAAGAGAGCATAATAGATCATTACTTAAGTTGATCATACTCCCTCAATAAGTCAATCTTTGCTTACTTCTCAAAAGACTATAATTTTATTAGAGAAAAAAATAAAATAAAGTAGGTAATAGGTAGGATGTACAAATCCTCATATTACATCATTTGCCAGTTGCTCTCGGTCTCTCTTCACCAGAATGTCAAAAGCAAAAAAAAATTAGAAACTTTGCCAAGCCCGAGGTTGCACATATTCATGTTAATTAGTTTTAGACTTGGGGGTTTGCTAAAGCTTATGGACTTTTGACTCTACTAGTTTTTGTCTTCCCAATATGAATAATATACTAGCATTACTTTCTCTTAATTGTATCTATTTACTATCTACTTTGTCTTCTTCTTGAAAAGGATATAGAAAAGGGCGATTCAACTTTCTTTCTCTTTCTCTCTCAACACTATTTCTCTATGATTCAACTATTTGTTTCTTTTGAAGGTCTCACTCTGCATTTTTAATTCTCTTCATCGAAGCAGAACACGATAGTATTCAATTCATCGGCGTGGGTTAGTCTTTTTGTTTGTGTTTTAGTTTTTAGTAGAATTTATGGATACTCGGTTCGTGTTGCTAAAATCCATAAATATCAATATTTGAATCAAATTAGTTTTGTGATTGTGCACAATTTTTTTTATGCTTTTGTTATTGCAATGTCTTTCATAAGAAGAAGGGTTCTAAAGGTTGGAAATCAGTCCAAATTCAAACTAATGACTTGTTGATGAAATATCATGTTTATTCTTTAGTTTTTGAAGTTTCGACTGCAAGATTTGCCCCACTAGTGAGTGGAACTTATGTTATTGTTTTGGGATACTTGTTTTATATTATGGTTATCTATTAACAATTGTTTGTTTATTTTAGCTTTCACAGATTTCATTAAATATTTTAAAGTGGACCACAACAAACTATATTACATAATAAAAAATGATGGTTATACCACTAAATCTTTCATAGTACTACAAACAAGCTTGAGGTCAAACTATAAATTTTGCGAAAATGTCTATGTATGCGAGTCCATCGGTAGATGGCGATGAGTGTGAGAGGCTTGCAGCTATTTTAATGGTTTTTTGTTTCATTCCACATGAACAAACTAGAAGTAAGTCCCAAGTGGATTCTTGTACATGCTATTGATGGACATTAAGAAAGTTTATACCCTGAAAATATTCGAGACTTATCTTATCCATCAATTTTGCTTGATTTTGGATCATAAACTGTTGACCTTTGTCTTTTAGAAAGAAACTTTCATAACATCACTCCTTTGAAGTAAGTTTTTGTTTATGGTTTTGATATTTATATATCAACTTAGTTTTGTGATTAAGCACGTATTTTTTTTTTTTTTTTTTTTTTTTGTGTTTTTGTTATTGTAGAGTCTTTCATAAGAAGAATGATTATAAAGTATGAAAATCTATCCAAATTCTAATTGATGGCTTGTTGACGAAGTATCCTGTATATTCTTTAGTTTTTGGATTTCCAGTCAAAAGACTTACCCCACCAGTCAAAAGATTGAATATTTAAATTCGACCTCGCTAGCGAGCGAATCACAGAGACTAGCACAGCGGCAAGTGAGGGTATCGTTCCACAGGGAGGTGGAATTCATCGACCATTACCAGTTCTAGCTATTATTACAACACGCCGAGCAGACTCGTGTGTTACAGGTTCGGAAAAGTGTAAATAATAATATAAATAAAATATAAATTACATAACATAATATTTACAATGATAGGATGGAATGGAGAGATGGAAATGCGGTTACACTAGAGAAACAATTCAACCATAACAATCCTCTTAATTAAGTGCTAGACTCACTTAGTCCCTCAATGCGTAAGTATATAATAGACTCGTGCCCCTTAATTGATCTCTAATCTCTCTCGAGCCTTAGAAATCGCATCCACACATACGTATGGATTCATTAAGTACAGTGGGACACACATACGAGCCCTGTACGCCGGCCTAATGATCTCTCAACTTTCCGGTCAAATACAGTGGTCATTTCATTGGATATATAATGCACAACCGTGTGGGCCATACTATAGCCAATAATTCATCCACAAGGCTAACCAAGTACAGGATGACAACCAAGTGAAAGCATTAAGAATACGAGAGACCCATATAACACGAATATTATATGCTCGTGTCCCCTTAATTAATCTTTACCCTTTCTCGAGTGACATAGAGATTACATCCATGCATAAATGCTAGGATTCATTAAGGATTGTGGGACACACACACACGAGCTCTACACGCCAGTTTAGTGGTCTCTCATCTTTCTGGTCAAATGTAGAGGATATCACGTTGAGTATGTCAATGCGACACCATGCGATATATAACACACAACCTAAATATCATTCACAAGATGGCTAACCGAGTGAAAGCATTAAGCAATGAAATACCCCTATAACTACACGAGCACACGAGGAATTCAATTTGTCTTTACTCTAGATACATATTCGGTTTTATCAATCTCCCTAGGATGGCTAAAAATGGGAAATAAGTTCACCTAACACTAATGTGCATAAATGCAATTGTTAAACATTAAGAACATTCAAATGAATTAAATGTTCTCCTCTTGACTTGGGAATTTTTCCTAAATCAATTTATCACCCATTCCGGCCAAGGATGGGCAAATGTGTCTTAAAAAGACCCATTAAGTACAAGGATGTGAACCAAAGCCAACTTAGCAACTAAATGCATAAACTAGCATTTTCTACTCTTTGGGGATAAAATCCCTAATACTCAAATCATTCAATAAATGATATTTTGGTCATCCATTAACATACAAACAATCATGGGAAGTTAAATTAAATTACTCATACATTAAATTACTTTACTCCTAATCCCAATCATGCATACATATCAATTTCTAACCTCCACAAACATAAATTTCACAATAAGAGATTAAACATACATAAATCAAAGAGCAAAACAAAACCCAAATGAATTTATGAACAAAATACATATATATATATATATATATATATAGCACATGTGAGGGTTTACAATATTCCTCAAATTGGGGTTACACATCAAAGACATAAGAAATACAAAGAAATGAGTAGAAATGAGACAACCTTTAAAGAAAAACCCTCCAAAGAAGCTCCTAGCTCTCCTAGCTCTCCTAGCTCGAATTTGGCTCCTATTTTATTGAAATCTAGCCTAAGATGGATGGATGAAGTGTATTATGGTGTTGTGGAGGTATATGGAGAGCTCCCATGGAGGAAAAACCTCCATGGGAGTATGAGTCTCTCCTTTAAAGGGGTAGAGAAGATGATTTGGATGAAGAGAATGAAAGAAAATTGAAGAGAGAAGAGAGATGATGAGAGATTAAAGATGTTAGGGATGTGTTAGATTCCTTAAGAAAGGTGAGAAAATGGGATATTTATAGTGGGAAGGGGTTAGGGCAAGAATGGGGTGTGAAATGATGAGATTACCCTTCAAAATTTGGCTAAAAAACACAAATTTAGTGCAGGTTGGGGTACAGGTCGCTATACGCTTTAATGAGTCGATCGACGAAATTCACCTGGGAACTTTCGCTATACATCTCGCTATACGCTTCAACGAGATGTCTAACAAAAGTTGGCAGTGGATCATGTCTTCAATCTTGTGGTACGTCTTGCTATACGCTTCGACGACCTGTCTAACGAAAGCCCTTTTTGCCCTCCAAGATACGTTTTGGCCTGAAAACACCCTGTTTCCACATAATGACTTCCTAAAACAAAATGAACCTGCACAAGGCTCACAAAACATATTATATTCACAAAAACGCTCAAAAACGAGAACAAACGATAGGAAATGGGGACCTCAAAAAGTATAAATCGTTTCGATCACCCCACCAGTGAGTGGAACTTACGTTTTTGGTTTGGGATGCTTGTTTTATATTATGGTTATTTATAACAGTTGTTTGTTTATTTTAGCTATATGTCACATATTTCATTAAACATTTTAATTCAATAGTAAACTACAACAAACTATATTATACAATAGAAAATGAGGGTTACACCATCAAAGCTTATACAGTACTACACATGGACTTAGGGTCAAACTATAAATTTTACAAAGATGGCTATATGTGCGAGTCCATCGGTAGATGGCGAAAAGTGTGAGAGGCTTGTAGCTATTTTAATAGTTTTTTATTTCTTTCCACAGGAACAAACTAGAAGTAAGTCCCACATAGATTCTTGTACATGCTATTGATGGCCATTAAGAAAGTTTATAACACTGAAAATATTCAAGACTTGTCTTTTCCATCAATTTCGCTTGATTTAGGATCAGAATCTGATGGCCTTTGTCTTTTAGAAAATAACTTTTGTGACATCACACCTTTGATATGAGTTTTTGTTATGCTTTTGTTATTTATGTACCAACTTAGTTTTGTGATTGAGTACAATTTTTTAATGCTTTTGTTACTGTAATTCCTTTTATAAGAAGAAGGTCATAAATGTTGAAGATCTGTCCAAATTCAAATTGATGGTTTGTTGGCAAAATATCATGTGTATTATTTGGTTTTTGGATTTCTAGCAGCAAGACTTGCCCCACCGGTTAGTGCAACTTATGTTTTTTGTTTGGAATGATTGTTTTATATTATGGATATTTACTAACAGTTGTTTGTTTATTTTAACTATATGTCACAGATTTCATTAAGTATTTTAATTCAATAGTGGACTATAACAAACTATATATATATATATATATATAATATCCCTATCTTATAATATATATATATATAAGTTAATGAAAATATCTCAAATTGTCCACATCATTACAACATCAATATCAATTCCAAAAATATTCCAGAAGGCACATGTCCTATACCCATATATATATATTTATTCACATTGTAAGCATGTGAATGGGACCACCAAATACTAATAAGCAAAAATATTTGTCAAATGTTCACAATCATGATTAAATCAACCTCGTTCCCAGGACAACCGTTTCTTATTTATGGTGTGGCTATTTACTTCTTATCCATTTCTTTAAGATATCTCATCAATATTACTACTATAGAAGTTTCTTCCAACTCTGATTTTAGTTTTACTTGATTAGCCAAATCAACTAGCGAATAAACCTCGAGCTATTCACTTTTGTTTTTAAAACCCACCAAGGGATAAGCATCATTTGTTGATTTGTATTTATTGACGAACGTGAAATCTAAATGTGCCAATTCTGAAACTGACATCAACCCATCAGCAAATATGAGCACTTCATTCACATAGTATTATGTCCTTATTGCAACACCAATTCAATGGTTTTCTCCAAACACTTATAAAAGTATTTTATCGCGGATCCAGTAAGTTTTTCAAAATATTCTGACCTTTTCAACAAGCTAACAAATAATTTATGCCTTGTAATCTCTGGAAGTGACCAAAAACCATGTTCTTTCCTTGGTCAGATATGATCCCATCAGATATGGAGATCCCCACATATTCTTTGCTAACATCGAATCCTAACTAAAGTGCTGGTTTCTTCTTCAGCTTTGCAAACAAGCATGCTTTTGTTAGGAGCCTTATTTTGGCTAGGTAAGGCTGGTAGCTTGGTCGACTGTGTAGTGAGAGGTTACAACAAAATATATTACACAATAGAAAATAAGAATTACATCACCAAAGCTTCCATAGTACTACACACGGGCTTCAGGTCAAGTTATAAATTTTGTAAATATGGCTATGTGTGCGAGTCTATCGGTAGATGACGAAGAATGTGAGAGGCTTGCAACTATTTTAATGGGTTTTTGTTTCCTTCCAAAGGAACAAACTAGAAGTAAGTCTCAATTGGATTCTTTTACAAGCTATTGATGACCATTAAGAAAGTTTATAACCCTGAAAACATTCAAGACTTATCTTTTCCATCAATTTCGCTTGATTTAGGATCAGAATCTATTGGTCTTTGTCTTTTAGAAAAGAATTTTCGTGACATCACTCATTTGATGTGAGTTTCTGTTTATGCTTTTGTTATTTATGTATCACCATAGTTTTGTGATTGGGTACAATTTTTAATGTTTTTTTTTTATTATTATTTATTGTAGTGTCTTTCATAAGAAAAAGGTCTAAAATGTTTTAAATATGTCCAAATTTAAACTGATGGTTTGTTGACAAAGTATCATGTCTATTATTTGGTTTTTGGATTTCCGGCAGTAAAACTTGCCCCACTGGTGAGTGCAACTTTTATTTTTTGTTTAGAATGATTGTTTTATATTATTGATATTTATTAACAGTTGTTTGTTTATTTTAGGTATACGTCACAGATTTCATTAAGCATTTTAATTCAATAGTGGACTACAACAAACTATTTTTTTTTTTTTTTATAATACACATATCTTATAATATATAGGCTAATGAAAATATCTCAAATTGTCCACATCATTACAACATCAATGTCAATCCCAAAAATATTCCTGAAGGCACATTTCCTATACCCATATATATTTATTCACATTGTAAGCATGTAAATTGGACCACCAAATACTAATAAGAAAAAATATTTGTCAAATGTTCATAATCATGATCAAATCAACCTCGTCTCAGGACAATTGTATCTTATTTATGGTGTGGCTATTTACTTCTCATTTATTTCTTTAAGATACCTCGTTAATATTACTACTGCAGAAGCTTCATCCGACTATGATTTTAGTTTTACTTGATTAGCTGAATTAATAAGCGAATAAACCTCGAGCTATTCAATTTTTTTTTTAAAACCCACCAAGGGATAACCATCATTTGTTGATTTGTATTTATTGACGAGCGGGAAATCTAAATATGTCAATTTTGGATCTAACATCAACTCATTAACAAATTTTAGCACTTCATTCACATAGTATTATGTCATCATTGCAGCACAAGTTCAATGGTTTTCTCCAAACACTGGTAAGGGTATCTTATCACAGATCTAGTAAGTTTTTCAAACTATTCCAATTTTTTCAACAAGCTAAGCAAATAACGTATACTTTGTGATCTTCGGAAGTGACAAAAACCATGTTTTTTGCTGGGTCATATATGGTCCTGTCAGATATGGAGATCCCCACATATTCTTTTCCAACATCGAATCCTAACTTGAATGTTTGTTTCTTCTTGAGCTTTGCAAATAAGCATGCTTTTATTAGGAACCTCGTTTCAGCTAGATAGGGCTGGTTGCTTGGTCGGCTAGGCAGTGAGAGGTTACAACAAACTATATTACACAATAGAAAATAAGGGTTACGCCACCAAAGCTTCCATAGTACTACATACGGGCTTCATGTTAAATTATAAATTTTGTAAAGTCGGCAATGTGTGCCAGTCAATCAGGAGATGGCGAAGAGTGTGAGAGACTTGCAGCTATTTTATTGGTTTTTGTTTCCTTCCACAGGAACAAACATGAACTATGTCCTAAGTGGATTCCTTTATAAGGTATTGAAAGCCATTAAAAAGGTTTATAACCCATAAAACATTTAGAACTTATCTTATCCATCAATTTCGCTTGATTTAATATCAGAATCTGTGTGATTTTGTCTTTTAGTAAAGAACTTTCGTGACATTACTCCTTTAATATGAGTTTTTGTTATTTATATATCAACTTAGTTTTGTTATTGAGCATAATTTTTTTATGCTTTTGTTATGGTAGTGTCTTTCATAAGAACAAGGGTTCTAAAGGTTGAAAACCTGTCCAAATTCAAATTGATGGTTTGTTAACGAAATATCATGTCTATTCTTTGGTTTTTAGATTTCTAGCAGCAAGACTTGCCCTACCGGTTAGTGCAACTTATGTTTTTGGTTTGAGATGTTTGTTTTATACTATGGATATTAATTAGAGAAAATTACACCAGAGACCATCACTTTTAGGTAAAAATACCAGTTTCGTAACCAACAGTTTCCAACGCACCAAAATAGCCACTATTGGCACACATATCGTTAACGATGGCTATTTTACCAAATTTTCGTCCAATTTTAACGGAATGGCTGATGTGACAAACAGATTGTTTATTAAATTAATAAAAAAATAATTAAAATACAAAATTATAATTTCTCTCTCACACATTCAACCCCACCATCATTTCTACTACTCACCAACGACTCCAAACCCATCTTCTCTACCAAAAACCAGAACAAATCCCCAAACCCCCCATCTCACCTCTGTTTCTTCTTCTTCTCCAGAAATCAAAATCCTCATGGTTGACGGCTAAACCCATCAAGAAAGCACAAACTTCTTCTTCAACAAAAAATCTCAAAAAAAATTCAATTTTTCCTTCTCAAACCTAAAATTTTCAAATTCAATTCAATAAACCCCAAAATTTAATTCTAGGGATAGGGTTTCATCTCTTTAATTCCTCTACTAGAAAACCCTAGTTTCAATTCCTCTTTAACAACTCAAAAAACTCAAATCTCCCAAAAAAAAAAATAATAATACAAAGCTCTATGTTTCTTTCTCTCCCGATGGACTCTTTCCTCTCTCTGAAATCTGCCATTGATGGTTCATCATCCGATGCCGCCGCTGCCTCTATTTTCTCCGACTAGAACGATGACCCCGCTCCCTGCCACTGGTTCGGTTTAATTTTGTTTTCAATTTTTAAGAGACATTGAGAGAAAAATGTGTGTGAGATGATGGTGAGTGGTGGGGATGATGATTGGGTAATCTGTAAACAAATCGAACCCACCCAACCCCACACCTAAACGACGATGGAAGTAGGGACAATGATTGAATGTTTGAGAGAGAGAGAGAGAGAAATTGATTTCCAAAGATAGAAAAAAATCAAAGATAAAAAACGAGAGGGAGATCGATGGATGGTGAAGGAAAGAATAAGATTGATTTAATTTTGTTTTTACTTTTTTAAGAGAGATTGAGATAAAGAGAGAGAGGCGTGGAGTCGGTGGTGGGGACGATGATTGGGTGGAGATTATGGTGGGGTTGAATGTGTGTGAGAGAGAAATTATAATTTTGTATTTTAATTGTTTTTTTATTAATTTAATAAACACTCCGTTTGTCACATCAACCATTTCGTTAGAATTGGACGGAAATTTGGTAAAATGGCCACCGTTAACGATATGTGTGCCAATAGTGGCCATTTTGGTGCGCTGGGAACTATTGGTTACTAAACTGGTATTTTTACCTAAAAGTGATGGCCACCAGTGTAATTTACTCTATTTATTAATAGTTGTTTGTTTATTTTAGCTATACGTCACACATTTCATAATATTTTAATTTTATAGTAGATTATAACAAACTATATTACACAATATAAAATGAGGGTTACACCATCAAAGCTTCCATAGTATTACACATGAGTTTTAGGTCAATTTATAAATTTTGCAAAGTTGGCTATGTGTGCGAGTCCATCGATAGATGGCGAAGAGTGTGAGAGGCCTGCAACTATTTTAGGGGTTTTAGTGGTTGAGTGCCACGAACGGTACCTTGGTCTTCCATGCTACATAGGGAGGGATAAGAGGATCCCTTTTTCAGATATTGTGAATCGAATTTGGGAGAAAATCTAAGGGTGGAAAGGCAAACTATTATCAGTAGGAGGTAAATAAGTTTTAATTAGAGTGGTAATCCAATCTATACCTACATATGCAATGAGCTTGTTTAGGCTTCAATAGGTTTGATTCGAGATATACAACGGATGTGTTCTAGGTTATGGTGGGGAAGTAGTCACCGAAAAATCTGTTGTGGTTGGTGGAGTAGTCTTTGATCGAATAAAATGGATTAGGGTTTGTGTTTTCGGGATTTAGCTACCTTTAATAGAGTTTTGCTTGCTAACCAATGTTGGTAGATTGTTAAGAACTCGTCTTCGGGTTTTTGCTTGCTGCAAGAGTTTTGAAGGGTAATTATTTTTTCGAGAATCAGTTTTCTATAAGTAGTGGATAAGGATGCGAATTTTTTATGTGGAAAAGCTTGGGTTGGGGGAAAGGGTTGCTGGATTCAGATACTCGTTAGAGGGCGAGAGATGGGTTTATGGTGTTGGTTTATAAGGATAGTTTGATCCCTAGGCCAACTGCTTTCAAGATTTTATCACCTCCAAACTTAGGGGAGTTTGCTACGGTGAAAATTTTGAAAACCCTTTCTGGTGGGTGGAACGTGGAGTTGATTAATAACCGTTTTCATGAAAATGATGCTGCTACAATTATAGGAATCCCAATGAGTACGACTCAGGTAATAGCTAATTTTATATGGTATTATGAGCAGAATATGATTTATTGACTAGTCTTTTTAGTGACACTCGCAATAGGACGAGGTCGGAGAGTAGCACAATGGTAAGTAAAGTTCGCTCCCATAGGGATTGAGTAATCGATTACTGAAATTGATTAGCCTAGATGCTATTCAAACAATCATAAAAGAAAGGTGTTCTAATTACGCAAATTAAACTAAATTAATAAAAGGATTTAAACTAATGAAAAAGAAGAATAACACGAAATAAAATCTAATGTGATAATAGAGAGAAATATGCTAGGACTTGACTACATCCCACCCTATATTGACTTCCGTTCTGGACTCAAATACTCACATAAATCATGCTCGTATAATTCATAGATTCATGCACCCTAATATTAACCTACAATCTCGGTCGAGTAGAATAGATTACACCTAAAATCATACCCAAGCCTATCTCTCGATTACTCGGAATATATGAATGAGTTCGTTAAGGATATTGGTGCACTAAACGAATCTTATACGCTAGCCTAAGTAGATCTACTTTTCTAGACATGCATAGAGGACATTTTATTGAGCAAGTAGTGTGTGTCTCCGGTCAATACATAACACACCACAAAAATCATTCAAAAGGAGATCAATCAATTGAAAGCTTTAAGCACACTAAAATACCCATACAAACCACACTTGCACAAAATGAATAAACAAAGGTCAATACATATAGATATTCAAGAGTGGGGTTTTATCATATCCTAGCAATTAATATTTAGCTCATCTCACAAAGCATAACCATACGATATATTAAATCAATTAAATACATGGTTATGTAAAGGAAAATAAAGAGAATAAAGATTAGATAAAACTAATGAGATCTTCTCTTCTTCCTTTGCCCCTCTCTTTAACTCTCTTTTGGTTCCAAAAAATGAAGTGATGGTGGATGTGGTAAAGAGAAGTGATGGGTGTATGTGTGGATGGAAGAGATATTGGAATGAGAGGGTTTTTGGTGGATTTGGCTTTGAAGTTCGGTTTCCTTTTTGGGTGGCTCTCCTATCCCTTTCTTTTAGAACAAGAGATGTATATATGGGTTCAAAATAGGGCTAAAAACTCGTCCAAAACAACCAAGATACGAACTGCCGCGGTTTGGGTTTTTCACGGTTCGCCGAAGCAGCATTTAGACTGTAGCATAACTAAGAAGTCTCTATCGCGAGTGTGCCGCGGTTTGGATGAATGCGGCACTTTAACCGCGGCACATTACTTTCGCTTGGGTTGCCGCGGTTGAAGATTCGAGCTAGATGGCCATGGAAGCTTGAAGGAATTGGACTTTGGAGAAAAGTGTGCATGGAGGCTCGAAATGGGTGCCAAACGGACTAGGGGGATGCACACCGTCGTTATGGGTGAAAAATGGATAGAAAAGACGTCGAAAAACGGCTAGACGGTGACGAGTTGAAGTCGGGTCGCGTTGCCAGGTCTGGTCTAACGCGCGGGTTTGCGTAGACCTGCTCAAGGTAGAAGACGTTGACGTCACGCTGATGTGGCGGGGGTGCACTTAGAGTTGGGCTGGGGTACACTCAGCAGCTGGGCATGACCCTCTTGGGCTGACCGGATTTGGGCCGGGTCGGGCAAAGGCCTAATTGTGAAACTCACTGTTTCACTAATCCACGTGCCGTGCGCGCATGCGCTGCCTGGCAAATTACAATATGGTCCCCTCAACTCTTCTCTAATCACGGAATCTTCAATCTATTTTCCATATTTTACACTTTGACCTTTGATTCTCTAAAATTACTCTAATGCCCTTGAACTCCATAAATACATGAAACACTTATTTTATCATATTAAATACCCAGTTTACTTGAGAAACAAACTCAAAATAATATGGAAATTGGGCTACATTTTGTGTAGAAATGAAGCAGTCATTTATACAATCAAAAGTGGCTATTAGTTTGGATGTGCTTTGATGAATTTAGATAACAGCTCTGGTTTGAGAGGGATGATATTGTGGTGGAAATCTTTATGGCGGATGGAGATACCATTAAAAGTGAAATTGTTTGTGTGGCTAGCATGCAACAACTAGATCCCAACACTAGAGAACTTGAGATGTAGAGGGGGTTGTGGTGGCTACAGTATGTTCGATGTGTGAGAATGTTTGTGAAACGATGTTGCATGCAGTGTGGGGTTGTGTCAAACTTCTGGAGGTCAGTAATTCTTAGCAGGTGATGTAGGGGTTTTGTGGTGGGAACTAGTTGCACCTTCTTGATTACTTTGTGGATTGTCATGGCAGTTGAGATGAGAAGGTAATGGGGATGTTTTGTGTGATCCTTTGGAGGTTGTGGTCTAATAGAAACCAGATGATTCATGGGTCACAAGGTGTGGATTTGAATGGGATGGTGAGCTGGGTGAATGGTTTTCTGTTCGATTTCATATCAACAAATCAATATGATAATTTTCTTGACACGCAACAAAATAGTGGAGAGGGCAGTTTGTAGCCTCATTGCCAATGTAGGTATAAAATAAATTGTGATGCAGCTATTGATTAGATTGGGAAAACAGTTGGTTTTGGAATTATGGTTCGTGATTTTAAGGGTTTTCCCATTACGTGTTCTAGTCAACGAATTAAGGCAACCTACACACCTCAAGTGGTTGAAGCAGTTGCAATGTATCAGGGTCTTCTCTTGTCTCACCAAACGGTAAACAAGTTTCTAGCATATTGAGATTGAGTTAGATGCTGCTGTTAAGGGTAGACAAAAAACAAATATACCGAACAGATCAAATCGATTTTTTTTTCCGGTTTTCTTATGCTGGCCAGTTTAGTTCGGTTCATTTTTTTGAAAACCGATTAGATCAGTTTTTTCCCTATTCGCTATCCTAAACTGGAAAACCAAGTCGAGATTCAACTTAAATAAAAAAAAAACCCTAGTTTAATATTCAACGATTCATAAAACTGTTAAAGTGTGTCACATCATCTATATGTTTTTTTTTTTTTTTATTGAATATTATTTTAAACTAATATTTTAAATTTGTTCAAGCCCATAATTTAATTTTGTTGAAGGCCAAAAAGGATTAAAGCCCATATATTTGGCCCAGTATGACCAAAACCGAACCAAACCGAACCGGTCCAATTCGGTTGGTTTTTGATCGGTTGACATTTGTAAATTTTATTAGATCGGTTTATATTTTCAGAAACTGAACTTTATCGGTTCTATTGAAAAATAAACCGATTCATTAAACGCCAACCCCTAATGGCTTTGGTAGTTGGTTGGATCAATGTTGGTAAGGTTTTGAAGTCTGAGGTAGGTCTAGTTGTTGTTGATATAAAGCAAAGAAATAGAAAATTTTCTTAAAAATTTTAACAATACATGACAATTTTTGTTTCTGTTATTTATTTTTATTTTTTATTTTTATAATCATTAGCCATTTTGCTTTCAAGGCTTTATTCTTCACTTCACTTGTTATTCCTTTTTGATGATGTTAAAATACACAATTCTTTGCCTCATAATAAATTTTTTAACAATAATATAGGTTCTTAAATATTTGACTTTAATTTGTGACTTTAAAATTGAACAATTAATTTTCTCTCAATCCAAAGGTGGAAAAAGTAAACAAATTAAATATTAATAACAACCTTTGGATTGAGTGGAAATGAATGAATAGATGTTGAAGTCATAAATTTAAATCAAATTTTTAAGTTGATATAGCCTATCTTATTAAAAATAAAATAAACCTAAATCTAATATGAAAATAAATGAATTTATTTTAGGTTATAATTTTTTTTTTTTTTGAAAGGTAGGTTATTTTTGGTACTACACCGGTGCTTATAGTAATATATTAATTATTAAAATTAAATAATGAGTAAACTTATTAATTGGGAATTTTTTTTTTTAAAAAAAAAAAACTTATTACAGTGATTGGCCAATTGAGTGTTGAAACTTGAAATCAATATTATGAGCGACAATATCGGAAGTCATTTTTATGTTTTAAAATATTTTTGAATTTTATATATATGTATATAGTGAGTTTCTCATGAATGATCTCTTATTTTAATTTCGATAAGGATTATGATGAAAACATATCGATTTTAATGAATTTTAATCTGAATTTTTGTGTGGATGATGAGTTCATTGAAATATACTTATGAACAAAATTTAAGAATTTTTCGAATACTAGAACTATTTTTCTTGAATTTTTCTATATTTCGCCTATTTTCCGATACCTTCATATTTAACAAAATTTGGATAAATAGTTCTAGTGCTTGAAAAATTCTCAAATTTTGTTCATAGGTAGATTTCAATGAACTCATTATTCATAAAAAAAATTCAGTTTAAAATTCATTAAAATCGATGTGTTTTCATCATGGTCCTTACTGAAATTAAAATAAGGGATCCCTTATGAGAGACTCACTATATATATAATAAAATTTAGAAGTATTTTATGGGTTAGTGATATCTACAGCCACTGATTTAGTGAGGCAGTCCCTCAATGACCATTAATTTTCAAAATGGCTCAAATTAGTCATTCATAGAAAGAAAGTATCAATTATTTTCACTTTGCCCGTTAATTGTTTGAAGTTCGTTTGCTTATATTATAACCTTTTAGAATATGAGTCAAAATTAGTAAAATATGTTTTACACCGATTTTTGAACTGGTTTTTTTACCTGTATTTTGAATATATGTATATATATATATATATATATATATATTTTATCATGATTACTTTATAAAACAGGAAATATTATCTATAAAATTCTTATAATTAAATCATTACTATATATATATATAATTAAATAATAATTTAATCATGAAATAAGTTTGATGTCACCCCAAATTAATCAGAAAATTAATCAGGGAATAATAATAAATTTGATGTCACCCATAAACAGGAAATATTACATATAAAAATAATAAATTAATCAAATCATTAATTTTTATATATAATCAAATAATCAAAATACATAAAATATTGTATATAAAATTCTTTATAAGTGTCATGTTATAGATAATGGTAGCTTTCTATTAAATTTTAACAGAATGGGTTGTCAGTGAATAATGTTTTATCAAAATGATGATTTTGGAACAATGTTTTGTCAAAATAGTGATTTTGGAACAATTTAAACGAGTCAATGATCTTTTTGAGACTACCCACAAATTAATGGGGTCCAGTGCTATTTCTCTTATAAATATATATATATATATATATATATAATAATAATAATAGAGTTTCACTAGTGCCACATGGTGTCGTGAGAGAAGTTTGACATTAAATTTCATATAATTATATATAATATTTATAAATTCCATGCAATAATAATCTTCCTTTAATCTGTAAAATAATTATAAACAACCGTTCATTTTCAACCATTAATAATAATAATAATAATAGATTTTTTTTCTACTTTTGATATGGTTGTGACACATGGCAATCATAAATATTATTATTAAATTTTTAATTTTTTTAATATATCAATAATAATAATAATAATAATAATAATAATAATAATAATAATAATAATAGATTTTTTTCTATTTTTTATTATTTATATTATATATATTATATAATAGATTTTTTTTCTACTTTTAATGTGGTTACGATACATGGTAATTATAAATGTTATAAAATTTTAATTTTTTTTAATATATTGTATATAATGGCAATCATAAATGTTATATAATAATAATAATAATAATAATAATAATAATAATAATAATAATATATTTTCTTTTTTCTATTTTTGATAAAGTCTATTATTTATTATATATATATATGATATGTATATCATATATATAATAATAATATATATATAAATGTTATTTATTTATTTTATTTTTTTAAAATCATACTATATATATAAAAACAAATTGCTTAAAAATGAATTTGATTTTAATTAAATCACCATTAGTTATAATTATTCTTATTATCTCTAGAAACATGTATCTAATGTCATTAAGAAGCAACTCCTAGGTATATCAAATACAATTAACAAACAAGACTCTTTTTATGTATTTTTCACATTTTCTGCACCTATAACTTCTTTATGTTGTCACCGAAAGAGTTTCTTTAACAAAACAAAACAATAATATAATTTATAATCATATCTCTATGCCAGCTTTGGTATATTGTATAGATTAGTCCTCTCTCTAGACTCCCTACATTCTTCATAATTTAATTTTCTAAATACAAGAATTTAATTATTATTGACCTATCTATTGTCATCTCCAACTTCTCTTTAATGAGATTAATTAGAGTATTTAATTAATATTAATTTCTAGAAGCTTGAATCCTATTAATGACGAAAACTTTTTAAAAAAAAAAAATACACCCGAATTAATAGATAATAATAATAATTTCTAGAATACATTCCATGATAATATATCGTTTAAAAGCCTGTTAAAAAGTAAATAAAAATAAAAATAATGTAATATATATCTATGTAAGATTGTTGTTGAGTACTAGCTTTGCATGTTTATAACTATGTGCGTGTTTTTTTTTTTTTTTTTTTTTTTTTTTATACAGGTGGCACTTTATAGGTACATTTGATGTGAATACAATGATCAGAAGGTCAATTCAGTACAATAATGAACTCGACCGAGCTGGCTCACGAAGCAAATAACGGTCTTGATATCGCTGTTAGGCTTTTGGAGGCAATCAAGGAGCAGTTCTCTATCTTAGGCTATGTTTGGTAGGAGAGGGGGAGAGTATGAGGGATGGATGAATTAGGAGGGAGGGAGAGTAGAAGGAATGGAGATGATAACATCGATCCTCCATGTTGTTTGGTATTGAAAGGAAAGTTGGATGAATGGATTGATATTTAATTTATTAAATTACAATATTGACCATTAAAAACAACTTATTTGCACTCTCTCCTCTCCTCCTCTCCTTGCTCTCCCTCCCTTCTCTTCTCCCTCCGACTCTTTCCCTCCCTCCGTATATCCCTCCAAACGAAACACAGCATTAGTCGAATATTATGATTTGAAATTCATTATATAACTTATAACAAACACAAATTATCATTGAACTTTTTTTACTGGACAATTATCAAGAAAGAAAACAAGTGAAATGATTGGGAGACAGTAATCTATATATACCGTAAAGTAACTCAATCTCTTGATTATTCCATCTATTCTGGTTTGCTGGATTTCTTTTTTATACCCTTTATTATATAATTAAATTTGGCTCATTTTATTCCAATCGTATGCTTTATATTATATATAGGTGAATATACTCTCAAAATGTACAAACGGTTGGAGTATGAGTATTCCTACCATCTAATAACAAATCGGATGGCAGACAATTCAAAAATGCAGGAGAAATTTGGAGAGAACAGATTGGAGGAGAAGGAGAAGGAGAGCAGCATCAGCAGCATAAGAAGACCCAGTGGTACCGTTAAGGCATTTCTTATTGGGAAGTAAGTGTCAACGTCTATATAAATATTATATTTCGTTTTTGATTCTTGACAAGTGAATTATTCAACATTTAATTTCAAGTTTTGTGGGTGAGAAAAGGGTGTGGAAGCTTCTGTTGATGGGGTTTTGGGTGGATTTGGGACTGTCAATGAAGCTGATATCAACGGTAGCGAAGCTTTTCTACAAACCCTTTTGTCTGATCGATTTCCTAACGCCGGAAAAAATCAACATCTTGTTGCTCTTGGTATCCATTCTCACTCTCCACGCACAGTCCCACACACATTATAAATTTATTGTTTTTGATCATGTACGAGAATGTACTTTACTCAACTAATGAAAGTTATAGGCAAGTGAATGGAATTCTGCTATATATTATGTTGCTATAAGACTATAAGCAAAAAAACGTCAATTTGGAACTGCAATAGATGATTGAGTTACTGAATGATTTGGTTTGAGATACTTATAGCAATGTAGACCAGCCTTGATGTAGCCCTGTGGGTTTTAGAAAACTTATTTGGAAATATAATATTGGGATGGGCAGGAGATGTACGTAATTTATTAAATACCCGGATGGTAATTTTTATAGATTAAAGATGACTAGAAGTTTATGAGCTGCAAGAGGCACTATTTGGTTTAGTGTTCTATAAATTTGCAATTTGAAAGCTAATAACATACTTTTTTTTTAGAGGAGGTTATATTAGCTTGTTTTGAGTTTTCTCCTAAATCATTGGAAGTTGTTCTTTTTCTGATGTTAAGAAGCAGAAGGTAATAAGTGGGTGATGCAGAATGGAGAAGTCCTAAGCTGTTTTTGGTTTATTTTGGTACTGATTGGACTAAAGATTAAGAGTGTAGATTATGTAGTAAAATTGAAGATTTGAGTAATATTTGAAACAAAATGTGATTAATCATTAAATTTTCTAGGATGTCTTTTGAGTTGTAAATAATAGCTTAGGATAAGTAGAATAAGAAAGGTTAAGATTTGGACATTATGCTCTGAGTTCCCTCGGTGTCACACCTTGGTTTTATTGCATCTCACGAATCATGATCTTTCAAAAAATCCTGGAATTGCTCCTAGAACTAAGGCATCACATCTGCACGAGGTTGTCCAACGTCATAAGACTTTATGGGAAATAAAAATCCTAAATTTTTGTGAAGAACTTGACTTTCAAGAGTCCTTTGACTGTCCTTTCGACTTCTAAGACCGAGATTTACAAACATTTTAGACTTGGTTTGGTCGTTGTTGGGTTGGACTAAAATCCAAGTTTAAATCTAATAAGATCTTAACTTGGCAAATTCAAAGCATGCCAAAGCAAAGGTTTCCTTTTGTCTACATTGACATAAAAGTCTTCATAGAATCTTCTGAATTTTAATGTCCAAGAGTTTTAAAAGTCATTCTTTTTTTTTTTTTTCTCAAGTCATTCATATGTTCTCTCTATCAGATAATTGGATATATATCAGGTATGAAGTACATTCCCGAACATCTCACTCTTAAACCATTAAACCATTGGAAACTGACTTAACATTGGAGTGAGTATGCTAGCACAATGCTGGCGCCATCTGATGTTTTTGTTCTTGTTATAGGTCATTGATGAGTTCCCAAGAAGTCACCGTGTCAGCACTCTTTTATATTAAATAATTTTTAAACAGATTTCTGCATCATTTAAAATCACATTTTCTCCAGTATCCATAAAAGTTGCTCTTCTATTATTATTGACAATTTACTTTAATTGACGGGCATAATATTGACCAAAAATGCACATCTGAGAGCTTATATGTGCTGACAGACAGTTAATGTGATGGATAATTTTCATTCTTTCTTGACTTCTCAACTGCTGATTGGTGGCCATATCACTTATGAAATATGATATCATTTGTTAGTTGCAGCATCAGTTATATGGGGTGATTTATTATATTGATATAGCTATTACATCTGCTTCTGAGTTGGTCAATAAGTCTGTTCTTATTTGAACCACTGCAGATTGTGGATGGCATTGAGAGAATTACCAAGAATCTTCTAATAAGATATTTTAATGAGGTACAGTCTTTTCAATCATTTTTACTAGATTTCCCCAGTTTATTCTTGGAAAAAGTGAACGATCATCATTATACACGTCATCAGTTTTATTATTATTGCTCATAAATTTCGTACCGATTTGCAAGTCATGTCGAATGATATGTATTCTCTATTATCTGCTAGGACTATAATATGCATTTTCTCAGGAACATTCCCAGTTGCTAAGAATGATAAAAATCACACATCATGTAAAAAATACACTACTAAGTAGCCTATTTCTACTATGAATGTTTCATATAAACTGAAAGAAATCTGTTTCGATGTTATTCTTTTTGAAGGACTCAATTTGAATTTTGAAATCTGAGAAAAATTACTTAATCTTATTAATACATGTTTATGGATTTGACTGGATGTTGATGGGAAGCATGAGTGCAATGACTCCTTATACTATTAACTATCTACACTATAGATGTAATTTTTTGCATGAAGAATTGTGTTAAGATCCCAAATCCAACTCAATCATAGCCTGAATGTATACAATAATAGAAAACAACCCATGTAATTCATTTAATAAATAATGAGGCATGCTTATATCGTTACAATTTATCCATTAATGATACTGACCTATAATGTCATTTTTATTTGCCAATTTAACTCATACTGCATCTGAAATTTTCTAATCCAACAATATAGATTTTTGACCAGTGATTACTGGACAAAAGTCACAAAAATGACAAAAGTAGTTTAAGTTAGTATATTTGTCAGCATAAGTGACTGTAAATTTGTGTGTATTACTAGTTAGGTACTTGGGTTAGTCAGACATGTGATCTGGTAAACTAGATTTATGTTCAGGACAAGCTGGCAAACTTCATTTTGGATTTAATTTAAGTTCTCAATTATTTTCAATGTTGTTATCTTTGTCCACATGTGAACAAACCCTCCTTTGATTTTCCATTGAACTGTGTCAGACATAAATATTTTGGCTTGTGATTATAACAATGGTTATCATATTTTAGGTTTTCGGGAGGTTACTGTGTTTGAGACTTCTGCATATATAAAATTTCGAGGCTCTTTGATGTATATAATGTGGTTGATTTAATTGTATTCTATAAAAATTAATATAAGTTATAAAAATGGTTAAATTTTATACTTTTTGATTTATATCATATTCTCATTTCTCCTGTCATATTATTAATCTCATCCTTGGGACCCAGGTTGATCTTCTTGAGCCTGTGTCACATTTCTTAGATGCTGCTCGTGAAAGTTTGGCTCCTGAAAACCATGTATTTTCTGACATGCACAAGGCTGTTAATTTCTTTTGGGTCCCACTTCAGGTAATCTACTTCAAGACTAATATTAATCTCAAACTTGTGAAGTTTAACCGGACATAATTGGATAATTTATAATGACACGTTTGGGGAAGAATAAAAAAAGAAAGAAAGAGAAAGGTTGGGTAAAAAAGAATATGTATTGGTAACGTTTTTTGGATATCTAAAATTTTGCTTAATGGTTCTGCAAATTACTTGTGGCAAGCAGCTTCTTGCATTTGTTAATTATTTCTTTTCTGTAAGTTTGGTTAAATATGCTGGCAAGGAGTTTAGGGCCGTAAGTTGCAATATGAAATCAATATTATTGAGTAGGTCATGGCATAAAATAATATTTACCTTTACTCTTTTTTTTTTTTTTTTTGTAGACAAAGTTAATAAGTATATCATACGGTATTGGATCAAGCTATTAAATTACTGTGATTGATTTATCCTCATTGTAGCCATTAAGAGTATAACTTAATGGTGCACACTGATGAAAAAAAAAATGCACATTGAATGACTCATCCCTTGATGCCTTGCAAGTTAAACTTTGCTATTTGACAGGCTCTAAACATAACCTGGCTTTCAGATATCTATTTCTTTCTAAAAGCATCCACACCTTACTTTTTGGCTAATTCCACAAAGCTAAAATTTAATTGTTTTTGATTTCAGGAATTTACTCCAGATACTGGAAAATATGATGTCATATGGGTCCAGTGGTGCATTGGACATCTCGCAGATGATGACTTTGTTTCATTCTTCAAGAGAGCTAAGGTGAAACAGTTTCATACTTAATAAAATTGTAAATATTTTTGATATCATAAAATAGTGGAACTTTATCTTTGCACGTGAGACCTAAAACATTGAAAATTTATTTTGTGCAGGGTTAATAGGGAGTATGAAAACTGAATTGCATGTATGTTTGTCCACTGTCCGCTAGCTATCCAACTTTTTTCCTTATTTTGTTCTAAACATAAATTAAACATCTCGAATCAGTCTCCTATTAATTGTTTGCTCCTCCTCATTCCCAAAATCTTATTGTCTTAATTAACAGTTGGACTCGCAGTCATGACTATCGAATTTTAGCTCTGGTTCATTGTAGTATGCAAATCAGGCAATTTCATTTGGCTAGTTGGTTCATAAACCTTTTCCTTGCAGTAACATTCCTGGTATGCTTTGCCACTTCTTGGAAAACCAAGCTATGCTTGCCAGTTCATGCCAAGCTTTCATGATTTCCATTTAATATATATCTTTTGAACCTGTCTCATCGATTTGATGTGCCATTAAATATTATTCAAAATAATATATTATGTTATGTCTTAGTTAATGCTAAATTTGCAAAAGCTTAATTTTATTATTAAATAAACCTTGGAGTCTTTCTTTTTATTCCGAAACCCTGTTTAATACCAGCAAATTGAGAAGTATGACTCGTTTTTCTCTACCCCTGTGTTTCTTGTTTCTGAAGCTTATGTTTAACTTTCTGATGTTAGGTACTTCCGGGACTGGTAAAATACTCCTCATTTTTTTACTGAAATTGGGCACATTGATAGACAGTAAAACACTCCTAGTCTTGCTTTTTGTTCGACTTAGTAAGACATTCCGAGTTATGCTATTGTTGCTTTTTTGGACACTGTCACTCCAAATTTTGCTTATGAGACATTGGACACTGGCATTTAATTTTGCTTTGTTGGGCACTGTCACTCCAAATTTTGCTTTTAATCTTGGGTCCTGATTTTCTGGAAGACCCAAGAAACCAATAACATTTGTATTTTTCTTGCATGGTTACATGCATTAACTGCAATATTTTTCAATTCCAGGTCGGCCTTAAACCTGGCGGACTTTTTGTCCTGAAGGAGAACATTGCATGGACTGGTACTTTGCTTTCCATCTATATTTGTCTATCTTATCTGTCTTTACTAGTAGGAGTTTCTAGGTTAATGCAAAATTTTCTATAATGACTGGTATATTACTGTTTGAGCCCTTTTAGCTGGGTGCTTCTGTTTGACTTGTTCATATTGAAACCCCAATTGTGACACTTGGAAATGACCCTCTTTCAAGTGTTTCATCACTCTCATTTTTCACAATATAACGTTGAAGTTACTGTCCAGTTTGCAGAATGTTTCACAATTTAAGTTGGGAGAATAGAAGTGACAAGAGGGAAGTTAAGAGGACCCTTAATCAAAATAAAATAAAAAAGGAAAAAGCAAGTGAAAGGAGTAAAGTGATTCTGTAATTTCCCGTTTCCAGTCTAGATAATGAGAGAAGTGAAGAGAATTTATGGATAGAAGAAAGAAAATGTTTGTTTAACAATAAATCAATAATATATATATTTTCTTTCTTCAATTTTTTGGAGGGACACACTTGGCATGGTGAGAAGTTTCTGATATCTATTCTCTTTACTTCTCCTCACTTAAGTATCCAATTAAGAGAATTTTTAAAATTTCTCTCCACTTCTCTCAAAGTCTGAACCAAGCATAAGAAATTGAGTATGTTGTGAGATACTCAAGTAAATATCCTAGGGTTGAAAGATTAATTAATACAAAGTGTTTTCAACAGTAGTGACTGGTATTATTACAATAAAATGTCTAATTTGTATAAAGTAAAAACCAAAACTGGACTTTTAGGCCAGAAGGGAAGGCTGGTGATTGGATGCAGAAATTGCTTGGATCTGAACTTGATTGTGTTGTAGGACTTAGTAAAGCTTTAAATATAAAATTTGTGGTGGGAAATTAAAGTAACTTTGTTGGGACAGTAACTTTAAATAGGGGATTTGTAAACTTTAAGATGCACTGAGAAAGTTGCTTGTAATCTTGGAATTGTCTGAGGCCTCAAGTAATTATTGTCAACTGATAATGAAAAAATTTCTCCTGTCATATATTTTTTTTCAGCTCATAATCTTTTAGTTTATTTTAAGAGGAAATTACACTGAACCTACCTGATATATGGCTATTCATAGGCGGAAACAACTTTTCAAAAAACTGACATTGACCTCCCCCGGTGTTAGTCAAACTTAATGGTAAAAAGGGTATTTAAGTCTTTTTGCCCTTTTTGACACGGTCAATTGTTAGAATTAACAGACAATACTAATGGCAAGGGAGATGTGTGTCAGTTTTTTAAAAAGTTGTTTCTGTTTGGGAATAACCATACCATAGGTAAGTTTCATGTAATTTCCTCTTGTTTTAAAATAAACTAGATATGGAATATGATAAATTTCTTGTTAATCTAATACAGACTAATTCTTCCATACCCATGAGGCCATGACATATATTTCCTGATATGTCTGCTAGAAAATAGTGTAAAATATTTGTAGACTTTGTAATATCTTTTGACCATATATGTAAATTACCTTTGTCATAATCCTGGAAGTTTATAACTGTGGGATTATGAGACTTGTAACCACCGGTCCCAAAAACTTAAACCTTTAGGAAAGAACCTAATTATAGTATTTAAGCTCTCTAACATGCTCCCATGTGTGTAAGACACAAACACATCAAATTCAAATAACATAGAACAATAAATCTTATGAGGGGGCTCTGTTGATAATAAGTTAGTAACTACTGGACCCCAAAGCTTAAGCTTTTATGAAATAATTCAACAACAGTATTTAAACACTCTAATACTCACCCTATGTGCAAGACACAAACACATAACAAATTCAAATAACAAATAATAGTAATCACGTTGGGGGACTTGAACCCATGCACTTCTGGTAAAACAAGACTCTAATACCAAGTTAGTAACCACTAGACTCAAAAGCTTAAGCTTTTACGACCGGTCCCAAACAGTAGTATTTAACCACTCTAATAGTGAGGAAGGGTTTCAACTTTCAAATGGGGGAAACTTAAGTAATGGTTCTTGACATAAGTTAACCATGCCACTGGATATTTTTCTTTGATTGAAAAGATATAGGCTTCATCCATCGTGTGTTTTTCAATGTGCTTGCAGTTTTGTAGGTTTGGAAGCTTTGATATTTTGATAATACAGTCTTTGAAATACCTGGACCACCAAATTCCATTTCTTTTTTAAAGCCAGTGCATCTTTCCTCAGCAATTGGATGGCCATGCAAATTTGGGTAGGTTGATTGTATGTGCATGCGCCATACAGTTACATGCTATAGATTTGATATGCAATTAATATAGGAATGAAGCACTAGTTTTCAGGAAGCATAATGAATTCCTTATAACTGAGTTTGGCAGCTGAACCTCTGCATGACTATGACATAATCATCTTAGCTTATCAGTTATCACAGTGAAGCGGAGCTATTTCTTCGTCTCAGCTATTACAATAGTGGAATATGTTCTTAATTGTAATTCTATAGGAATATGCTTTAGCTGACTTGATTTTATACAAGAATGTCTGAAATGCTTTAAAAGAAAAATGAGGAAGAAAAAGAAAAACTGCAGATGATAGGTAAAGCCACGTGAGACGAAGTTTTGAGTATAAGAAATTTTTTTGGGAGAGGATGGATCGACTAGCATCCTTGTATAATGAAAAATGATTTTAATCGGTGTGTCTATGTTCTCTCTTTAATTGCTTTTGCCTGAATTTTGATAGCATTCATTATAAAAATTGATATTTACATGATATCCATATTATAATGAATACCAAGATTACATAGAATGAGTTATTACTGGGGGAGAAAAAAGAATCTATGTAGAATGATTATCCGCAGTGCTTTTTTAAATTGAGTTTGCATATATAGATTTTTGTTCTTAACAACCATCATTTGTATGAGTACTATTTATTGGAAGGCCGACTGTAGTTCAAATTGGTTTTAGTCCACAATTGTGTTGTTACAATCATAGAGAACTGATAGGACTTTAATTCTTGACATGAACTGGGTTGATACTTGATAGACCTAAAACCTAATCATTTTAGTGACTATAATTATGACAATTACACATGAAATAATTAGGACACTTGATGTAGATGGTATTGTCTATTGTTGGAAACTACTTTGCTTTTGTTATATTTGTTTGTGTCCTTTGAATGTTAACTGCCTTCTAATGGATGTGAAAAAACCAATGACACAAATTAAAAAAAAAAAAAAAAATTACTATGATGGTTTCCTTAAGTTACTGGTTAACATAGGAGGTTCTGTTCTGCCTATCTCAGTATCTTGCCTGTCAAGTGACAATGGATAATTTTTTTTTTTTTTTTTTTACAAAATATTTAAAAAATTATATTTGTGCAAGTGTTGTATTCATAAGAGAATAATACTAGATAGACCAACTTTAATGCCTAAATCATGTGGTATGTGATTTTCAACTTCTATATAGATAATAAGATATGGTGAATGCTATATTAGTCACAACTCATTTGCCATTTCATTTGGGCAAGATTTTTGATTAAAATATTTGGCCATCTAATATTATGTTTTGATAAAAAATGTTCTTTTGGAACATAGCACTTTGGGACTTGGCTTGTAAATGAAAAAATCATCCTAGTATAATTTAGTGTTCGTATTCTGTTATATAATGGGAAGACCCTAATATATCCTAAGCACATAAGTGACTATCCTTTTTTTTCCCATTGCAATTAGTGAAAAACTTTATAGAATATAGATTCAACTATTTGTTTGAATTTAGTTGCATGTGATGATGCTCTTAAATTTGCTAGTGGCGAAATCTATTCTTCCAACTATGATTTAATGTTTGTAGGATTTGTGCTGGATAAACAAGATCGAAGCATTACCAGGTCCGATTTTTACTTAAAGGAGCTCTTTTCTCGGTGTGGATTACATGTCTACAAATCAAAGGTTTAGCTTCTATCTTAATAGATAAATATATAAATAGTACTATAAAGTTCCACAAAATAATCGTGCTTAAGACACCTGTTTTCATTGGAAGGAAAAAGAAACATTAGTATACTCTGTGCAGTGCTTGAAAATATAACTACATAAGTTTTATGATATCATCTTTTGTGGCTACTTATAAATTAAACCTGTTGCCCACTTATACTTAAGATTTAGCAAAAATAACTAAATTCCCCTAAAAAGAAGCAAAACTGCACATTTACCTCAAGCACGATAATTGTTATTAATTTGTCCCAAACTTTCCATAACACTTCTAATGAATACATAACCGACTCATTGAATACAAGTGTTTAAATACAACAATTTAATTCAAGAAACAATTCCAAAACAATATCTAACTCAACAATTTAGGTGTATTTTAGTTTAATTAAACTTTTAAAAGTCATTAAAAAAAATAATCTCCCCTCTCATTTCTCATATGGGTTCATAAAATTTGTTAGTCTAGCCTGTCTAGGCCATTGGTTTGGCTTATCCTGATGGATTTTATGGAATTGTTTTGAAATTCTTAGTCCGGGCTTGACCAAACCTTTGATGGAAGATATATTTTGTCGATTCAAGTCAAACATGGGAAAGTGACCCAATGTTGTAAAAGCTTGAGTTTTTCAACTCAATCTAATTTTTTGACAACAATATCAGTTCTCAACAAGTAAATCCATAAATATACAACATAGCAATATTTTTTGTGTATAATACTAACCTTTTTGGCATGTGTAGATTGTGAAACTTTACAAAATCTTTGATGAAACCGAATGAAAATGAGAGGGAGAGTATGGATTTAATGTGTTTCAAGTGTTTAATTGAACAAAAATACACATAATGTATTTAGATCTTACTTTGAATTTTTTGTTGAGTGAGGTTGTGTTTTAGATCACGGTTATTGTGTATATTAAAACACTTATATTCAATGAGGTGGTCATGTGTCTATTAAGGATATTTTGGGAATCTTGGGATAAATTTGCAACAATTATCATGCTTGGGGTATATGTGCAATTCCCTTCTTTTTTAGGGCAGTTTTGCTTTTTTCCTTATGATTTATATTTCTTGGATTTCAGCTCTGGTTCATAAGGAGTTTCAGGAACAGACTTAATGCGAACTAGGTTTAGAATATAAGTTGCAGTCTTTGAAGCTTCACCTCACAAGAAATCCAGTAATGTGGAGTTACTAAGCATACAATATGGCTTTCAAAATTAATGAATTTTAACCAAAATGAGTAAATGGGTCCATAAAAAATGACCCAAGAAAAAAATCCCATTACAATACATGAAATGAATGTTTAACAAAAAACAAATTCGGTCAAAATAGTCAAGGTGTGTGACTTCCATGTTTGGGGTTGTAGAGCAGAATTGAGACCTTACAATCTCCATTCAAAGAAGTTTTGATACCAATTGTTAGAATTTTTTTTACAAAAGCCACTACGCAAGATCATTGATAAGTTCACCAACATGCATTTCAAAGCTTCAAGTACTCACTTGAAAGTGGGTAGAACAAAAATGGAAGTGCATCTTCACTGTTGGAATTGCTGTTCATCGAGTTACGGTCGGAAACGGGATCTGAAGTGGTGGAGTTGTTTGGTCTGTCATGAGGGAAAAAAACAAAGAGAGGGATTGGCTACATTCTATTCGGTTTCGAGAAGTCATGGAAACCTTCTCACCTATTTCTACCAATGATTCTTTTTAGATCATTATGAAGATAACTTTTCTTAATGGGAATCTGTCTGAAGATGTATATATGGGGCTAGTCCATTGGGTTCCATAACTTCTGGAAACCAGATAGAGTATAGTCTCTCCATTGGGTTCCATAACTTCTAAAAACCAGATAAAGTGTAGTCTCTCTCTCTCTCTCTCTCTCTCTCTCTCTCTCTCTCTCTCTCTCTCTCTCTCTCGCCTTTTTCCCTCATGATAGACAAAATAACTTCACTACCTCAGATCCCGTTTTCGGCCGTACCTTCGGCAAATTGTCGTCCAAACGGCAAAGACACATTCGTTTCTATTCCACCCACTTCTAGGTGAGTGCTTGAAGCCTTAAATTGCATTTGTTGGTGAACTTATCAAAGATCTTAGGTTGTGGCTTTTGTAAAACTTTTCTAACAATATTATTAATGAAATTTATTACAAATAAATTTCATTAATTGTGCGCAAAACTTTCAACTAATATCATGAAGACCTAGTCCTAGAATAAGATAATCACACTATTAAAATGTTTAATTGAACAAAAATACACCTTATGTAGTTAAATCTTATTTTAGAATATTAAGGATATTTTGGGAATCGTGGGACAAATTTGCAACAGTTAATTGCTCTACATATATGTGCAATTGTGCTCATTTTTGGGGTCATTTTTGCTATTTTCCCTATGATTTACATTTCTTGGATTTCAAGCAAACATTTTATCGGTATCATGAAGACCTAGTCCTAGAATTAGATAATCACACCTTTCAAGTGGTTAATTGAACAAAAATACACCTAATGCAGTTAGATCTTACTTAGAACTGTTTGTTGAATGAGTTTGTGTTTTTGATCCCGGTTGCTGTATATTTGAACACTTATATTCAATGAGGTGGTTGTGTTTATTACGGATATTTTGGGAAAACTTGGGACAACTATGTAACAGTTGCTATATGTGCAATTATGCTTTAGGGGTATTTTTGCTATTTTTCATATGATTTACAATTCTTGGATTTCAAGCAAACTTTTTTATTTGGTATCATGAACAACTAGTTGTAGAAGATGATAATAACACCTTTTGCTAGAAACTGGAGAGATAACATAGGGAGATGAAACATTGCCTCAATTCTGGTTTACTTGTCACATTTAATTAGGAGGGCCATGAATGAATGAATATAGAGACCTCACTCAAAATGCTCTTAAACACTTTTACTTGAGATTACAAAACAGGAACAAGCCAAATGGAAATTAAATCATAATGGACAATATGTTTTTTGTACATATAATTGACTAAACATGTAATATGAAGTGATAAGAAAATACTTTAAATTGCTTGTTTTTCTGAATTATCATACCCTTTGTTTTCAATTCATCAGGATCAGAAGGGATTGCCTGAGGAATTATTTGCTGTGAAGATGTATGCTTTAACAACAGAAATGCCAAAGAGAGTTCATAAGACTAGGTCTAAAGTGCAGGCCAACAGACCATGTATCATCAAATGAGGCTTTGTTACTTGTAACTTCTGACACTGCTCGTAAACAGAGTTACCTTTCTCTAATGAATAAGTAATTGGATTTATCTTAGGATGGCTTCTGGTCTTCCTTTTTGAACATTTTGCTTGTAGCACCATAGCCAGGTTGATGAAGGTTAACCAGAGTCTGTAACATTTTGCATCTAATGTATCATATATGTATTTATCGAAGTATCTAATGAAGGCATCACCTGGTCATGTTTCTTGACTCTTGCAGCTCGTCTCAGTTGAATAACCTTTTGTCCTTGACCTGTGGGATCCTTTATAATTCTCAGATGTGAAAAACAAGAAAGACCTGTAGACCTTGACTATCATATGATATATCTCATCCAGACCTGGGATTTTTCCAGCCTTTTGATCTGCACATCAACCCTAAGCCTATTCCTAGTTTAGCTTGATCAAATGTGTTTTCTGTCAGTTTCATCCTCTCATCAATCACCACACGTAGATTTCCTGGATAATGCATTCTGATGTACTCAATAAAACCAGCCTCACTCGCTCAAACTCCTCGTTTGGCCTCCTATTTGTTGCTATCGTCTCCAGTAGAAGTAGTCCGAACTTGTAAATATCTGAAATGTCAATACATGAATGAACCATTCAATTAAGATATATGTCAGATTCATACAAGTAGACTTACAATTGGCGGTATAGTTGCTGCGGCGATCTCCAATCTTGAATCTTGAAATCAAAGGCTCGAGATTGTCAGATAACAAAACACTACTGGTGCTAAGATCATAGCCAACTTGAGGCCATTGTTCCTGCATATAAAGCATGCTTTCCACAACTCCAATCAATATTTTCAGTCTGTGTTTCCACGAAGGAGCTGACCCTGCTAGCCACAACTCAATGTTCTCTCCATCAGTCCATTCCGTGAAAAGAGATCTCATTCGTCGATTACCGCACCAACCCAGAACTCAAACCAAGTTCTTGTGTCGCATCTGAACAAGAATCTTAAGCTTCTCTTGATTTTATTTTCTTAGGATTTGTTTTCTTATATTTGTTTTTTAGGGTCGGAATTTCAAATTCAAGTTCCATATATTGATAGTGTCATTGAATAAGGTATAATTTTTTATTTTTATTTTATTTTTTTTTTATTTTTATTTTATTTTTATTTTATTTTTTTTATGTAGAATTGTATATATCTATTTAGAGTTTTTTTTTTGTTTACTTTAATTTGTTTTCAATTTTTTTTAAGGAATCCATTATTATTATTTCATGATTTATAGTTGGTTATTCTTAAATTTCCACAGTATATGTCAATATTAGTTTATGTGCTTATTAACTGTTTGATAAAATGATTCTTGTGAAACAATCAATTGTTTGATGCAGCATTAAAAGAAAATTCTCAAGCTTCTCTTTCTTTTGATTTTATTTTTTTAGGGTTTTTTTTTGTACTTATTTTTTCAAGGTTGGAATCTCAAATTCGAGTTTCATATATTGAAAGTGTCTTCGAATAAGGTATGATTTTTTTTTTATATGTATAGAATGATATATATGTTTAGGAATCTTTTTTAACTTCAATTTGTTTTCAAATTTTTTAAGGAATTCATTGTTATTATTTCATGATTTATAGTTTTTTGTTCTTAAATTTTCACAATATATGTCAATTTAGTTTATATGCATTCTAACTGTTTGATAAAATGATTCTTATAGAACAACCAATTTTTATATATACGCATACCAATTGTTTGATGAAAGAGTTTAAACACTCAATAAGATATTTAATATTTGGCTGGATGAATAGATTGACATTATGGAGGACTTTATATGAGATGAATATATTAACAATTCCAATAAGTTTTATACTTGGATATCAAACTTATAGTATTTATTTTATACTTGTACTAAGTTTTGTCAAATTGTTGCATTTCTCATCGGTTTTATTTTGGTGACTTTAATTTGTTCTCATTATTTTTTTCCTTCATGTCTCCATCTATATAGGTTTCTCTTGAAAAACCTAAAGATTCTTTAGCTACCTGACAACTAACAGTGGATCATTGGTTTCTAATATTTCAAAATCAAGACCTCGGAAGTTTCTAGTTTTTGGTTATGCAGTTGGAAGTTATTGTGTGTGACCTAACACTTATGTTAACTTAGACTAGTCGGCTTACATTTGTTATTTAGTAGTAGACTTTGAAAAATGTTGGATTACTTTTGTATCAATTCGATATTATGTTAATTTTTGAATATTTTTTAATGGAATGATTATTTATGGAATTCAATGTTATTAAATGAGTGACATGTTTTATTTGGTTATATTTTTATATTATTATTTTTTTATACAATTTAAATTTTTATAAAATTTTGACAATTGATTAAATTGTTACTAAGTATCTATATAGTGACTTAATATTCATATTGTTAATTGTCACTAAGTCTGCGTTGCAGTGATAATTATTATATGGTTAACTTAATTGTCATTAAGTTTGTCTATAGTGACATAATTTTAATATGATTATTTGTCACTAGATTTGTGAATAGTGACACTTTTTAAACAATAAATTGTCACTAAGAATATGTACAGTGACAAAATCTTCAAACGGTTAATTGTCGTTAGATACTAATTTAGTGACACAATATTTATTTTGTCATTAATTAAGGTCAAGTGATAATGTGTTACTAAAAGTTATGATTTGTGACAAGTACCAAAAAAACTGTCACAATACTTTTAGTTACGGGATAAAAGTGACGAATTGGTAGTGACACTTTTTTTTGTCACAATATTGAATTTGTGACAATTTCTTTACTTATAGTGACAAATATTTTTTACCATTGTAGGTCAATTTTCTTGTAGTGTATTGTTTTACTTTACTTTTTACTTTTTAATTCTCTCTCTCTTTATTCTTCTATCTTCTGTTTTTTTTTTTTTTTTTTTTCAAATGGAGGTCGAAAAGAACTTGACCTCCAAACCTCCATCGGAGGTAAATGAAGAAGAAGATAAAAAAAAAAAAAAAAAACCAAAAAAATATGGGAATAAGTCTCGGGTAGGGCACCCAAGACTTATTAACGAGATTATTTCCTCATTTTTTTTAACTGCTACCTCCATTGGCGAACAGACCTCCAACGGAGGTCTATTAAATTTCCATTGATGGAGGTGAGGTCACCTCTATTAATAGAAGGTTTTTGGAAAAATAAAATCAAAGAAAAAAGGATAGAAAAAAGAATAAAAGTAAAAATGGGGGTATTTTGTCTATCACCATACTTTGGTACCATAATAATTGAATTATTAACTTGGTAACAATCACAAAATTAGGGGTGAAAAAAGTTCTATAAATTTAAACAACCCATTCAAAAATGTATTTAATTCAGACTTTTAAAATGTCCAAATTAAATAAATTTAGGTGTATTAAAAAAAATCACGACTTTACAGATTTGTTATGTTTGGTTTGATGGAAAAGAAAGGAAAGGAAAGGAAAGGAAAGGAGAGGAGAGGATTGTGATTTTAATGATTATTGTTTGGAGGGTTATGGATGGAAAGGAAATGAAAGGATAGTCGTTTTATTTTATTTACGAAAATACCATTCTTTTAACAATATGAATACCAACAATATATAGGGTTATTTTTGGGATTTAAAAAAAAAAATTATTAATGGTGAATTCATTTCCCTCCCTTTCCCCTCAAATTTGGATGGAAACCAAAGTGTGTAAAATAGGAAGAAATTATTTCCCCCGTTTCCTTCCATTTCCCTCAATTTCATTTCTTTTCCCTCTCATTTAACCATCCAAACAAGAAATTAGAAATCCTTCCAAATCATTTCATTTCCTTTCTCTACAATTCCTTCAAACCAAACATAGTCACACACACACATTTGAATTAAATGTTATATATTTATTTGACATTTGAATTAACTAGCTAATACTAATACATATAGGTTGGTAATGTTAACTATATATAAAAAAAATAGATATTTCATATTTGTTTCTTTGACATTTGAATTAAATGTTAAAAAAACATTTTACCCTTTTCCTTAGATATTTGAATTAAATAATTGTTTGATACAAATTAGAAATTAAAACATTTCAATTTCCATATGTTTCAGTTGAAAAAAAAAAAAAAAAAACAATGATATCCTTTGTAGTCATTCTCAAATCAATAAACATTATAATTTACTAAATGTATGCATACCACTTTTGAGTCTAATAGTAGTGCTAGATTATTTATTAGCAGCAATGTTAACCAAACAATTACTTGATTAACTTCATAACAGATTATTTTTTCCGTATAGATAACGGTGTTTATTTTAAAAGCTACAACAATATAAAACTGAACCTAAATTTCGATACTTTTATATTTCATGTGTTTATAAGAAGTGATGTATAATGGTGGATAAATTTACGATCCAAAAGACTAATTTATTGGATCGTGACATCCACTACAATATATACTATTACCTTGTTACATATGTTTTCAATATGATCTTCTTGAGGTTCACACGTGAGAACCCGTGTAACCTCATGAGCACTCGAACTCCCCTCTATTTGTTGACCCATTTTGCAAACACTTTTGTTAAAGTTAACCGTTCTTTGTTGCTTCTCATCTATTAATCAGTAATGGTATTCATTTAAGGGTATGCCGTAGGGGTTCTCATCAGTAACCTAATAATTTATTTTTACGATCCATGTGTTCATGGGCAGTGAGTCAGTGACTATACCTTTCCTTTTTAAAATTGTAAAGAAGAGGTAAATAATATGTGTTCAATAATCTAGTGATTTATTGCACTAGATTATTGATGAGATTGAAATTTAAACAGTAAAACGATGAAGGCCCAGTCCGTATGGCTACAATGAATCCATCAAGGGATATTATCATTTCCCCCCTGTAGTTTGCCATATTCATAAATTTGTCCTCTAATTTCATAAATGGTTGATATCCCCCTTGAAAATCAAAGTATTCAAATATTTACCCCCCGCCGTTAGAATTTCCGTTAAATAGAGGTTTAACTGTTAAAATAAATGAGCAATATGGTAAAAAGCTAAATTAAACAATGGGATATTATCATTTCCCCCCTATAGTTTTCCAATTCATAAATTTACCCCCATAGTTTCAGAAATGGTTGATATTCCCTCAAAAAATCAAATTAAATAATAAATATTTTTTATTATTAAATTTAATATTTATTATTTCACCATCAGATTCATTTCATCAAATCCATTTCAGATCTATTTCATCACAATCATCTCTCCATCATCCATCTTATTCAAATAGACGCCGTTCTAGATTTTCACAAATCCAAAGACCAAAAAAATAAAAGAGAGTGGTGAAGAAAGAGGAAGAGATGGGAGGAGAGAGAGAGGAGAGAGAGAGAGAGAGAGAGGAAGAATTAGGGTTTTAATTGATTTTTTATTTTTTTAATATTATTCTTTTAATATCTTTTAATAATTTTATTCTTTTAATATCTTTTAATAATTTTCTTACCATTTTATTTTAAATATTCTTTTTTAATATTCTTTTATTTTTATTTTTTTTATTTCTGTTAATATTGGTAGTGGCGGAAGAGAGAGGAAGAGATGGGTAGAGAGAGGAAGAATTAGAGTTTAATTGATTTTTATTTTTATTTTTTTAATATTATTCCTTTAATATCTTTTAATAATTTTAATACCATTTTATTTTATTTTATTTTATTTAGAATATTTTTTTTTAATATTTTTTTCAAAAATTTCTGTTAATATTGGTAGTGACAGAAGACAGATGAAGAGATGGGGAGAGAGAGGAAGAATTAGGGTTTAATTCATTTATTTATTATTTTTTTTAACATTATTCTTTTTATATCTTTTAATAATTTTAATACCATTTTATTTTATTTTATTTAGAATATTCTTTTTTAATATTCTTTTTTTAATTTCTATTAATATTGGTAATGGTGGAAGAGAGAGGAAGAGATGGGGAGAGAGAGGAAGAATTAGGGTTTAATTGATTTTTTTTATTTTTTTTTAATATTATTCTTTTAATATCTTTTAATAATTTTTTTACCAATTTTATTTTATTTTATTTTATTTTAAATATTATTTTTTTTATTTCTGTTAATATTGGTAGTGGCAGAAGAGAGAGGAAGAGATGGGGAGAGAGAGGAAGAATTAGGGTTTAATTGATTTTTTATTTTTTTAATATTATTTTTTTAATATCTTTTAATAATTTTATTTTTTAATATCTTTTAAAAAAATTTACCATTTTATTTTATTTTATTTTAAATATTCTTTTTTTAATTTTTTTTAATTTTGGTTGAATTTTTTTTATCAAATAAATGATAAAATGATAATCAGGGGTAAAAATGTACTTTTTTCATTATTTTAACGGTCAAACCTCTATTTAATGGAAATTCTAACGGTAGGGGTAAATATTTGAATACTTTGATTTTCAGGGGGAATATCAACCATTTCTAAAACTAGAGGAGGTAAATTTATGAATATGGCAAACTACATGGGGGAAATGATAATATCCCATCCATAAAGCTTCCAAGGTGGCCCAACAATTGGAAAGCTGAAGACAACCCAAATTAGCCAAGCTGAATCTAGTAAAAACCAAAATCTGAGTCCTGTAAGAACGTAAGGGATCGTCCTATAAGCTGTTTTCAGTTGTTATTTTTCGAAAAGAAAAATGAAAATGAAAACAGTATTTTTAGTTTCAGTTTTAAAATTTGAAAACACATATAGTAACATATACTGGAATCCGTATTTTAAAAATAAAATGGGAAAAACGCGTCTGGTAGACTAACCGAAAACTATCGAAAATTGAAATATCAGTTTTTACATTTTGTTTAACATTATAACAATTATAAATTAATTAATTAAATAATTTACTAAAAAAAAATTGTAATGTAATTTTTAAATTAAACAAAATTATAACATCACAAATTGATACAGATACACAAATTGATCTAGATTACCTGATGAAGAAGAAGAAGAAGAAGAAGACCAGATCGATGGAGAGTGGTGAGAGAGATTAGATTTGCGGCGTGCGGTGAGAGAGATCAGTTCGATAGAAGAAGAAGAAGAAGAAGAAGAAGAAGAAGAAGAATAAGATCGGTGGCGAGCAACGAGAGGCAAAGTAGATCGACGACGAGCGGCGAGAGAGATCATATCAGCAACAAGCGGCGAGAGGCGAAGTAGATCGACGGCAAGCGGCGAGAGTGATCATATTAGCAGCAAGCGGCAAGAGGCGAAGCAAATCGACAGTAAGCGACGAGAGAGATCAGTTCGACTGCGAGCAGATCAGTTCAACGGCGAGCAGAGAGAGACAAAGGCAGATCGACGGTGAGAACGGCGGCGAACGGAGGAGGAAGAGCTGTGAAAGAAGAAAGAAGATGAAGACATATTTGAATCCTTCAAGAACTTATGTCTTAGAGTGGGGAATTACTTCGAGTTGCATGGTATAATTCTCAATTTCTTAAACATGGAGTATGTGCGTAAGAACCAAATATAGGATTTAAGACTTAAAAAATAAAAAAATAAAAAAATAAACAATTTTTCAAGTAAACACATTTGTTAATGGATATAGCATTTTATTAGAATTCTCATGTAATTTTGATAAAAGATATAAATGTAATATTTAATAAATTTAAAAAGTGAGAGTTAATAGAGGGTGTCAATAGCTCCACTCAATATTAATAAATCTTTGATAGTTTTGGCTTTTTGCCTCCGATCAATAGATTTGTTGATTTTTAAGATGAACTGTGAAAGTTTAGTGATTCAAGAAAATAGACATGAAGCTATGTACGAGAGAGAATAGTAAAGAGAAAGCAAGCGCAGGGAAAAAAAAGAGTGAATTGATGAGTTCATGGAAATTAAAATTGGGCTAAAAAAGAACAAGTTGCTAACTATAGATACTTTAGAAAGATGAATTTTTAAATAGGTTAAATCTAGTAACTTGGCCTCTCTCTAAACTTGATTGGTATTTGTGTGCAGTGGCGGACTCAAAAATTTTAATCAGGTAAGGTATTTGAACAAAATAACAATTATATAAAAAAAAAAAAAAAGTACTAAAAAATTAACTAAAATGAGTATTTCTTTTTTTTTTTAACTAAAATGAGTTTATAAATATAAAGAAAAATTGATGGTATAATGAAATTTAAATAAAATAAAACAAATAGAATACATACTTAAGATGAACTAAATAATCTTATATTAAAATAAATAAATAAATAAATACGGGATATTAAAAAAAAAACAAGAAAAACAACATAAACAATTAAAATTTACAATATTTATTTATAAAATAATAAATTACATTCTAATTTTATAATAAGATTTTTTTTTTTGTATTTATAATGAATCCACTTTAAATCTATACAAAAATAATTGATTAATAAATATTACTAAACATATATTTTTTTTCTAATTATTAATAAATTATTGATTTATTGATTTTGAAAACATTAAAATTATAAAATAAAGAAAAATACTAAGGATAAAATAAAATAAATCATAATAATAGATGGACTATTTTAATACTATAAATTAACATTTGAGATTATCGAGTGTATCTATTAGATGTGTTAGGTATGTCAAACTAAAAGTGTTAAAAATAATAAAAGTTCAAAATAATAATATATAATTTAATATAAAATAAAATTGAATTAAGTAGACACAAATTAAAGTTTGAGAAAAGAATTGGAAAAGATGGTAAATTAAAAAAAGTAATAAAATTATAAGATAAAATTGAATTAAAGAAAAAAGATATTTAATTGCTTGAAAAGTGTAAATGGTGGGAGTAGAACACCTCACCAACAACATAAAAAATGCACACAAAACCAATTGTGCTACATTACAAGCATCAAGCTCCACAAAAGACAGCTTCAACTGCATTCTTTAGGCAAGCAGCAGCCCCTCCCTTAAAGCCACCATCTCTCCCGCCTCTGGAGAAAGATTACCTAATAAGGGCTTTGATAAAGCAGCCACCACCCACCCTTTATCGTTCCTGATCACCGCCCCTATGCCATACATCAAATTACCCTTTTTTACACTAGCATAATTGTTTAGTTTAAGGGAACCTACGGGGTGGGGGAACCAAAAGATCAAAGCTTTAACACTGACAGAAAAGGCCTGGAGAGCCTTATGCGAGTCCTGGAATTCCTTAAAGAAGCCAAGTATCTTCTGAAAATACCTACAAAGTTATACTAAGCATCCTCTGAATAGGTTGACACTATAATTTTAAAACTCTTTCGTGACTAACGTCAAAACCTTGGTGAACATACAAATTAACCTTTAACATAATTGTTATGAGAAAACAATTAACATATGTATGTTCAATTCACCACCCTTAGTCTACAAAACATATACCAAGAAACAATATATCTCATATACAAGTATATTCAATAAAAAAGCAAATTCCACAAGTTGTACTTTGAGTATTACAATGTAATTATACTAAGTAGAACATTACAATTTGATATAGAATACAAGATACAATGTTCAAACACTTATAACATACAAGAGACAAGTGTTGATTCAACCAATAATGTGTCCATCTCTTTCTTTACCAATAACTTGTTTACCTTATGTGAGGAAATGAAGATCTTAAACAAGTTATATTATTCATACATACAAATATAAAGAGATAGAGATAGAGACAGAGACATTTGACACATTGATTTTTACGTGGTATAGTTCCGAAGAGGAAACATCCACGGGTTGAATCCACAACCACCGGCAAGCAATCCACTATGATGAAAAGGACTTACACACTCAAGCAATCCACTATGATGAAAATGACTTACACACTCAAGGCTATTCAAGATATTAGAAACACATACCAAAAATGTTAGAATCACAAAATATGATCAATGAATATTCTAGCAAGTATTTGGAGCAAGAATATAATGAATAATCAATTAAATCCTAGTTAACTCTAAACACAAAATCAAATGTCCTAATCCTAAATTTGTTCAATAAAAGGATCCAAGCACTTGCCAAGGTTAATAATCATAAAGTGAGTCAATAAAAACACAAATAACCCTAGATATCAAGCTAATCATAATACAATCACAAACATGCGAAAACCTAGAATTCTAGAAAACTAGTTCACATTCAAGTCTCTAATTAGACTATATTAGCTTTGATTTGAAGTTATCATTCTCAATAGCATTCACTATACATACACATACATATAGAAGAAGAAAACCCAAGGTAATTGAAGCTCATAAAAGATGAAATCACAAAGTTTAGTTCAATACCTAGAAATCCCATGCAGTTTCGGTTTTGAGGATAGAACCATCACAAAACTCGATCAAAAAACTGCAAACCTTTTTGGAGAAGGTAGGGGACTTGATTACGAAGAATCTCCAACTTGAATAACTCAATTCGGAGTCCGAATGAGAAAGTTATGGTGTTTAAAAGTTGGAAAAATTGAAGAGAAAATTATGCACTCTATCTTTTTCAAAATTTCTTCTTAAAATGAAATGGGAAGGAATGGAGAGCATTTAAAAGAATTCAAGAGAGGAAAAACAGAACAACCAGCTGCTGCCATGTCACCATCCACTTGTGGACCACATGTGGCACACGTAGCCCATATTCGAACTAAACGTGATATTAGACTTCTAGAGGTTCACAACCTACCCCGACCCCTTCTCGTAAATCTTCAACACCCTGCTAATCTCTTCTCAATTCTTCACCCTCGCCTTACAAAAAAGAACAATATCGTCGGTGAAAAATAAATGGCTAACCAGCGGGTTTCCCCTACAACAACGGTACCCCAGTAATTTCCTATCCGTTTCAGAATTCTTTAACAGACAAGAAAGGGCTTCCGCACATAAAAGGAAAAGATAGGGAGACAGTAAGTAGCCTTATCTTAAGCCTCTTGATGGAACCACTTCACCTGAAACTTTCCCATTGATAACAAAACTCAAAAACGAAGTAGTGATACAGTCCAGCACAAGCTCGAACCAACACCGAGGAAACCGCATTTTCAACATTACATATTCCAAAAAGCCCAACTCCACCCTGTCGTACACCTTACTCATATTGAGCTTTAAGGCTGTAAACCCCCTATTTCCTTTCTTACTTTTACCAATATAGTGGAGAAGTTCAAAAGCAACCAAAACGTTATCAAAAATCAATCTCCCTGGCACAAAGGTTAATTGGTTGGGAGAGATAATGTCCGGGAGGATCTCTTTCAACCAACTTTCCATGGCTTTTGACGATCTTATAGACCACACTGCACAAGCTTATGGGTATGTAGTCCCTCATATTAACCATATTCTTCTTCTTAGGGATAAGGGCCACATTTGTTTTATTGAAGCTCCTAATTGAAATCTCCATGTTCAACACTTTAAGGCACACCCGAGAGACATCTCGACCGACCACTTGCCAAAATTTTTGGAAATAAATCACTTGGAAACCATCAGGCCCTGGCTCTTTCGTAGGACCCAAGCTGAATACTGCCAATTGCACCTCATCAACAACAAAAGCCCTCTCCAGAGAATGCCTCATATCAATGTCCATTTTACACTCAATTGCTTCGAGCAACGACCTAAATCCTCTACAGAAGGAGAAAAAGAGAACAAGTCATCAAAATAACTACATACAGTATTAGAGATGCCATTTTCATCGAAAACTTCCTTCCACTGTCATCTTCAAACACCTCAATCTAGTTTCTTTTCTTCCTAGCCGTGGCTTTACGATGGAAATACCGTAATTTTTAGTCCCCGACAGACAACCACTCAGAGCGAGACCTCTGTCTCCAATAGATTTCTTCATTTGATAATAGGTGATCCAGTTCACCCTCCACTCCTGCTATTTCCTTCGAAGTCCAACCTCGCGGGCTCTCTGATCTGTTCATTTCTATACATTTCTATACAGTATTAGAGATGCCATTTTCATCGAAAACTTCCTTCCACTGTCATCTTCAAACACCTCAATCCAGTTTCTTTTCTTCCTAGCCGTGGCTTTACGATGGAAATACCGTAATTTTTAGTCCCCGACAGACAACCACTCAGAGCGAGACCTCTGTCTCCAATAGATTTCTTCATTTGATAATAGGTGATCCAGTTCACCCTCCACTCCTGCTATTTCCTTCGAAGTCCAACCTCGCGGGCTCTCTGATCTGTTCATTTCTATACATGTTTTAGGCCCCTATTTCCTATTATTTATGTTTTGTTCTTGAGTAAATTAGGTTGTTTAATGTGTTTGTTGAGCATGTGTAGGTCCATTCCATTCAAGTGGTGTTAAATCTCATTTTGGAAGAAAAGAAGTCAAAAGATGAAGAAAATGAGCAAATTGAAAGAAACCATGAAAAGAGGATTTTCGGCCAGTGCAGAATAGCCATGTTGCGGGACCTATATCTTTTAACTCCGATTGAATTGTGTATCCTACTAACTATGGATTGAAAGCCCCGAAAGTCTAGTTTCCGGTGCACTTTTCAGATCGCAATTTCGATATTCCTAAAAAAGGTTATGACCAATTTAGTAACTGAATGTCAGAGTTGAGGAATTACCGCCAACCATGCACATGCCTCCCAAGCGGTCTAGCCAGTGGTCAAGAACAGCAGAATTTTTGCCGGCCATGCAACGTGCATGCGTAGCGGCCTAAGGAGCGGTCACATGTAATTTTGGCGGACTTCAACTCCGAATTGAACCAGAACTGTTCCAAAACTTCCCAAATCAAATTCTAATGACTCTAGAAGACCAATACATGTTTGGAAAATTTCCTAAACTCAAATTATGAGTCAATCATCAAGAGAGGAAATCCAAGTTAGGAAAGGATTCTCATTCCTTGTTTCATTCTACTTTCCAACTTGGTGGATTTCCTAAACCTAAGATGAATTGTGGGTTCACAAGGAACAATAACCTATAAATACTTCATATTCTTTACCATCAGGGAGGATCTGGAGACCAGTAGGAAGGCAGTTAAGGGAGGTCCCAAGCCACCAAGGGGGTCATCCCTCATCACACCACCACCATTGTTGCACTTGGAAGCTTGAAGAAGACATTCATGGGTTTTATCAACTCTTTCTCATCTTCTTTTAATCTTTTCTTGTGTAACTAACTCCATATTAGGGAATCGATGTAAACCTATGTAATGCTCATGTTATGATTCAAATTCCATATTTTTATTAATCAATTCGGATTTAGATTTGTTCAATTCATTATATGTCTTACTCTTGACTTGCATTAATCTAATGGAAATTAATTGATACTTGTCTAGGGTTTCGATAATTTACAAATTGAAATTGCGCTAGAGGAATTTAGGTTGTCTTAATTACTTTTCAATTGAATGAGTATGATTGTTCTCTACATAGGAATTAATGCGAGATAATTTTTGTTCAATAATTCTTGCACGTATTGGGTTCTTGGTTATAGCTTACACATTTGACGATGGTGAGTTGTGATTAAGAATACGTGGTTAAATCCCGAGGAATTAAGGTAATACTATATTTAAGATGAGAATGAACTCTGAATCTGGATTGAATCTATTCAATGGAATTATTTGATGAACATTGAGTATTGCATATAGGGAGCATCGGTTACCTAGTTTTCCATCTCTTGATCACACACACCAATTCTTTGTTAAATTGCTTTCTTTGTTTAATTTAGTTCTAAATCAATCAATCTCAAATCTCTTGGTTACTTTTAATTGCTTAGCTTTAATTAGGATTAGTTATAATTTATAAATCACTTTTCCTCGTGGGAACGATCCCTACTTGTCACTGTACTTATCTCACGATTCGTACACTTGCGAGTTAGGTTTTTATAACATGATTTTACACATCACTCTCACAATCAAGGCCTCTGGCTCCTTCCTCTCGGAAGAAATGAGCTTCCCAAGAGAACCAAACTTTTGTTTACTCCAAGTCTCTAGTTTTCTGGCACACTTAGACAATTTTCTCCTAAGATCACTCACTAAGTTATATATTTCAGAATCACCCCAGGCTGAGACCACCACCTTCGCACACTCCTCTTCTGTAAGCTAGAAGGATTCAAATTTGAAACCAAGATCGCCTAGACGAATTGAGGTTTTTAAAGATCCCCTTATGTTAATAGCGATTGGTCTGTGATCAAAGTTGTTGTACCCCAAGTGCTTCACTTCCACACAAGAAAATAGATCCAACCCATCCTTATTAGCAAAAAACCTATCCAGCCTTTCCTAGACATTACAAGCTCCATCTCTCCTATTATTCCACGTTAGCTTAGGACTTGAAAAATCAATGTCAATAAGGTCACAATCATCAATCACCTGTCTGAAGATAGCCATGCCCAACACCTGCCTATCTTTGCTACAGTGTGTACTAATTATTTTATAGATGGCAAAAACGACATAATGTGCCAAACAAATGGGGTATTTTTAACAAAAGGGTTGTGATTTTAATAACACTGGGTTGGATAATTGTACGCATATATATAGTGCGTTTTCTTTCTCCATATATAGTTATTTACATATCATTTTCTAATTAACAATAGTGTTTCAACTTTCAACTTTAATTTCAAACCTAGAAGGCGTTGGATAATAGCATTTGGTTTCGTTTTTAAAATGATGTTTTTGAAAACAATTTTTAAAAATAAAAATCATGTTTTAAAAATAATGTTTTTAAAAATGCAAACATATTTAGTAATGTTTTCTAAAAGTAGTTTTGAAAAACGAAAAACAATGTAAATGCATTTGATAATGCTTTTGAAAGGGATAAAATAGTTGTTCGGAGGAAAAGTTATGGTTTTTTTTTTTTAAATCTGTTTTGAAAACGGTAAAAAATTATAAAAAATTATTTTTAACTTTTTAATTATAACTTTTAAAAAGTTGATTTTCATTTTTAAAAACAATTAACCAAACAACTTTAAAGTTATTTTTTATTTTAAAGAAAAAAAATATCTGTTTTTAAAAATGAAACCAACCACCACGAAAGTCATTAGGATTGATAAATCTTCAAGGTGAGACAGCAACACGTGACGAAACAGTTAAAAGCAATTGACTTGCAATACAGAAAGAAAAAAGAAAGAAAGAAAGAAAAAAGAAATGGGGATAGTGCCATAGTGGGGAATATTACCAGTTAGGTTGGTGCTTGGTGGTGGACAGAGTCAGAGGTATGTGAAGAGCATCATGGTCTGAATAAAAAAGCATACATACATTTGCAGGCAGTTTAACAAATGATCTGTCAATGACCTCACTAACTAAATGGGTTAACATTCAAAATTAATTAAAGTAGTCATTGTTAATTGAACCTTAAACTTGATTTTTAATATTGTATATATAAATGGCCGGCATATTATGTTATAATCAGCATCTGTCATTTACTCATATTAGGCTAATTAGCTAGCAAAGCTTTAACTTTCTTGAAGAATATTATTACCTGCAGGCCGGACTGTCAGAAGCTAAAGGTTTAAAAATCTTGATCATGAAGAATTTCAAAAGATTTAGGATTTATTTATACTTAATTTTATGTTTTCTATTCCTCTTATGATTATATAAGTAATATTTTTATCTTTATTGCATCCAATCATCGGATGACGTGTCATCTTAAGACCAACGGGTCTTATTTGGTTCTAGAACCAGAAGGTTTATTTGAGTTTTGAGGTCTATTCATTTAGTAAGTTCATTCATTTGAGACGATTAGTACTCACTACTCAGCAGTTAGGTAGGTTTGTCATGGAGATGACCAGTAGTGATATGACCCGTCTCGACTCCTCTATTATGTCATCTTCAACGGGTCTTCATTTCGGTTTGACTCCAGTTATTCTCCAAAATGGATATTAGAGTTATAAATTGGATCTCCAAATTGAAATCCAAATCTCAATCTCTTAAATCCCTGGAAATCATGTGGAACTCTTTTAGCTGTTTAACAAAAATCTTTATAAAAAAAATAATCATATAAATTTCATTTCATGGTGACTTTTTATAAAATCTTTTAGACTGGATATAAATAAAATATTTTTACATCTTGTGAGAGGATATAAATATTTTAAAATAATTTTTTTCTTCAATTAAAATTTTCTCAAAAGTGTCTCCGAATGAATCTGAATTTATAATTATATTATTTAACTTTCTAAAACCAATTTTTTTTTCAAAAACAATTATGTACTTATATGGTACAGGTTTCAAATATTAATTGTAAAAAACTTCCATATATTTCTTTCTAAAAAGAAATCCCGACTTTAATTTGTGGTATAGAAACTTTTTTTTTTACAATATTTATTAATTCAGGATCAAGTATTTTTTTGAAAGCTTTTGTTATTGGTAGGATTCAAACCCAGATCTGAGAATTATTTGTCCAAACCTCAAGCTCGTCCATTTACTAGTTGAGTTACGCTCTTGTTTGGCGTGGTATAGAAACTAATTACATGATAATCTCACATTTCTTTCTATATTGATCATAAACAATTTAATTGATGCTATTGGATGGAGGATTTTCCCCTCCTTGTCCGGAGTTTGTAATCTTGGTTGATTCCCTCCTTTTGGGGGGTGGTTAATTTAAGTTTTTCTTCTCAAAGAATAAAATAATATATATATATATATATATAGTTGATTTGAAAATATATACCATTTTAGTACACACAGGAATATTTCATATTTGTAGTGAAGAATCTCAATACACACGAAAAGTAGGGGGGAAATATAGCACATATACGGTGATATATAATCTTACATATATATGGTGTAAGTAATTTCACGTACACATTTGTATATGATAATGTTAGAACTAGACAAATTCATTATTCAATATCTTAAAATTTTCAACCGGCCTGAAAATTTGTCTGAATAAACTATCTTTATATACCTCTTTCTTAAATGAAAATAAGAATGAATATTCATTTTCTTTACTTTAAATACTTTAAATAAACTTTAAAACAAATAACTTAAATCTTTACATCTAATAATCTGTCTGCAAATACTAGAATAAATTTATTAAAAATTGTACATTTTCGGATGATGCGGTTGGGATGATCACGGTTTGGTCAGCCGCTAGACCCTACACATTTTACCAACCCTAGAGGAGATCTCTTAGAGCATCTCCAATGCAAAAAGTGGTTTACATATCAAAAATCGTTAACATGACAATAATGTTAAGAGACTTGGGGATCTTTTTTTTTTTTCTCTGAAGACTGAATAGTTATGAATTTTATAGAAAACTGAATAGTGGTTGAAATCTGAAATTTACTAAAAACTGAATAGTAAATGAAACATGAATTTGAATGACATGTTTGTTTTTTTTTTTTTTAATTTTTATCACATTTGAATAAAATGTCAACTTGCTTGTTTTTTAAATATAAAATGGTTTAAAAACAAGTAATTTGACATTTATACCCTTATTATTAATAATTATAATGTATTTTCATTTTATATGATACAAACAACTAAATTAAAAAATAACAAATCTTAAACCATTTTTATGTAATAATTACAATAAATTATCCATGACTAAGATATGATAAATAATTATTTTTTTTTATAAAAAAAAAAAACAAATAGGATAAATAATGATTTAAAAATGATTTTGATTTTAAAAAAAAAAAAAATGAATTGAAGGTTCAACGATGCTTGAAAGTGATAATGTGATTAATGCTTTTTTCTTAGATGTTTATCATAACTAATAGGTTAAATAAAATAAATTTGTATAATATTAAATTATTATAAAATTGGAAATATGCTATCTTTGGAAGGATATTCTTAGAAGAAAATATATTATTCTCCAAGAATGTCAATAATGTTAATGTCTATTTATCCTATGTGGTATAATTTTTTTTTTTTTAACAAACCACAAACCACTCTTACATCGGTCAAAGATCTCTTAACCTCTCACAATCATGAATAACAAGAAAACATTGGATCTTAAATCTTTTGGGTGATGGTTGAAAAAAATGTGGCGATTGAAAATTTGATTCTATGAATGATTATATCCATTCAGATTAGGATAATTTTCATAACAAAACTACTTTTATATATGTGGTTTCGTTCCTATCAGGGCATCCTTATATAACTTTATCAGTATATTGAATGTGATCCACTTATTTATAAAAGTGATTTGACAAGTGCATATATACCAAGTCAAAGTATGTAAAACGAATGACTCACATTCAATGTCCTTATATAATTCTATCAGAGCATCCTTATAGAAAAATTTCCGTTTATATATATATAACAACATTTGATATGATTTTTTTTATAATAAGTTTAATGAAATGTATTTATAAACAAAATAGGAAACAAAATTTTTTTTTTTTCGATTTTATTTAATACGAATCATTAAAAAAAAAGGCAAGAAAAATAGGAAAATTAAGGAGAGCCGATATTGACACCCATAAAACTTATTACTAGACCCATATTTTATTAAAAAATTAAATTACAAAAATATCTCAATAGAAATTTACCAATGAGGACAAGTTACTTTAATTAAAAATAAACCAATTACTATATACACTCATTAATTACACCCATATCTTCAGCTATATTTCTTTATTAAAAAAAAATTACCTTTCAAAAAAAAAAAATTATGAAAAACCCTAATTAAACTCTAATTTTATTTCATGTATCAAATTTTCTCATTGTCGCATGATTATCATATTGTTTTTATTTTTGTTTTATATTTAGTTATAAACTATATCAAAAGACAACATTTTTTTTAACTATAGTTGTAAATATCAACAATTTTTTTTTTTTTTTTTAAGATAGTCATAGATATCAATAAGAATTTTTTTTAAAATAGTTGTATAAATAAGAGAATTTTAAATTGAAAATCCTTTAACCCCATATACATATTCTCTTTTATAAGACTCTTACATTTGAGATATTTCATTGGATCATCATTAAAAAATGATTTGATTCCAAAAATAATATGATTTTTTTTATAAATTGGGTGTAGTAATAATTTAAGAGTTTTTATAAATAATATGTATTAAAATGAATATATTTATTTCAATTAGGGTATTGTTGGTATTAGAATAGGTGTTTATGATAATATTTAATTTTTAAATTTTAGATATGGATGTACTTATAAAAATCGATGTATTAATAAATTTTATGGGCATCGATATCCTTAAATAAAAAAAAAATGAAAATATCATGATTTTTCAGATGAATAAATATAAAATTCAAAGGAGCCTATCGGTACATGTACACGTTGTGAATACTGAATGACTGGACCTAATTTGTCCTCAGTCTTCACAGTGTTAGGAAACTGCAATATTAGATTCACTTTTCTTTTCCATCCAATATTTTCCACTCTGAATTTTCAATCCTTCACGTGCCTGTTTTTCCAAAAACGCGGTTTCAACGGTTGAAAATCTACCGGATTACATATGCTAATCTGTATATAAATATATATCCCAAAACATCCAAACACAGAGTCATGACAAAATCAAGCTCCGTTTTCGTTTTCTTTATATTTCTCAGTTTTCTTAATCTTTCCCTCACATGGGCTGCTTCTAATTCAGTCTACGAAACGTTTCTCCAGTGTTTAACAAATCACACAACAAACCAGACAGACAACATTTCAAACATAGTTTACACTCAAACAAATCCATCATACACATCAGTTCTACGTGCCTATATCCGAAATGCCCGTTTCAATGTCTCATCAGCACCAAAACCCACGATTATCATAACACCATTGCAAGAATCCCATGTTCAAGCAACAATAATTTGCTCCAAACAAGTTGGTTATCAACTTAAAATCCGTAGTGGTGGTCATGATTATGAGGGCATTTCGTATATCTCCGATACCCAGTTTTTCATTCTCGACATGTTCAATTTCCGGTCAATTTCAGTCGATATCGATCAAGAATCGGCTTGGGTTGGAGCTGGAGCGACGTTGGGTGAAGTGTACTATAGAATTTGGGAGAAGAGCAAAGTTCATGGTTTTCCGGCTGGTGCTTGCCCAACTGTCGGCGTTGGTGGGCACATAAGTGGCGCTGGTTACGGCAACATGTTGCGTAAATACGGCTTAACGGTGGATAATGTTGTTGATGCTAAGATTGTTGATGTTCAAGGAAGAATATTGGATCGAAAAGCAATGGGAGAAGATCTTTTTTGGGCGATTAAAGGAGGTGGTGGAGCAAGTTTTGGTGTTATATTGTCTTATAAGATCAAATTGGTAACTGTCCCTAAAACAGTTACTGTGTTCAGAATTGAGAAATTAATTGAAGCCGGTGGAACTGATATGGCTTATAAGTTTCAGATTGTGGCACCGACGACAGATAACAATCTGTTCTTGAGAATGCTGTTGCAGCCTGTGACAAGAAACAAGACAAAGACTCTAAGAGTTTCTGTTCTGTCTTTGTATTTGGGAGATTCAAATTCTTTGGTTTCGTTGTTAGCTAAAGAATATGCTGAATTGGGTTTAAAGAAAGAAAATTGTTTGGAAATGAGCTGGATTGATTCAGTTCTTTGGTGGGCAAATTTCGATAATGGTACAAATCCAAATGTTCTTCTTGATAGAAATTTAGATTCGTCTAGTTTCGGAAAGAGAAAATCTGATTATGTGCAGAAACCAATTCCAAAATCTTCATTGAATTTGCTATGGAAAAAAATGATTGAATTAGGAAAACCTGGATTGGTTTTCAATGCATATGGTGGAAGAATGAATGAGATTGCTACATCAGAAACTCCATTTCCACACAGAGCAGGAAACTTGTTCAAGATTCAGTATTCAGTGAATTGGAAAGAAGCAGGAACTGAGATTGAAAACAACTACATAAGTCAGATGAGAAGTCTTCACAGTTTCATGACTCCTTTTGTGTCCAACAATCCAAGAAGTGCTTATTTGAATTATAGGGATCTTGATATTGGTGTTAATCAGAATGGTAAAGATAGCTTTAATCAAGGTAAAGTTTATGGAGAGATGTACTTTAATGGCAATTTTGATAGGTTGGTCAAAGTGAAGACTATGGTGGATCCAAATAATTTCTTCAGGAATGAGCAGAGCATCCCTACTCTACCAAGTAAGAAATAGAAGTAAAGATAGATATTTTAATGGCAAAAGTTTGTTTGTCTAGTCTCTGCAACTATTAATTATGGTTATTGCAGCAATTTAGTTGCTTGGTTTTGTGATTTTTAAATAAATAAATGAAATATTATAGTTATCTATCTTTCTCCTTTTGTTTTTTCGTTTAATTTGCTTTTTTGCTTTCACCAGTCGACTCGCGTTGAAAATTAATAAGAAGATTTGTCAACCTAAACTTAAATTAAAAATTTTAAAAAAAAAAAAAATAAAAGATTGAAGACTTGGCATAGCATGATAGACGGAATCGTGTCATTTTATGGAACACAAAAACAATTAAAAGCAAGTGGACTATTTATTTTTCTTATTTTTCATACGTATGGAGCATGGTTGTGATTGTTTATTGTTGCTATTATTGAAAAGTTTGAAATAGGATGGTTGAAGTGGGACCTGGAGGTCTGATACCTTGACCCCTTTAGATTACAAATTTAATATATGATACAAATTTTGATAATTTTGGTTGGTGGTCATCGCAGTCGCTTACTCTGTCTCGGGTGTGATCTCTACAACTACTTCTACATGGAAGCTCATTGGCAGGGCCTGCTATATATATATATATACTTTGCATCTTATGTAGATTTTATATGTAGTGTAGTTTTCAAGTTTTGTATAGTTGCGTTAATATTTTTCCTTATTGTACATATTAAAAAATTAAAAAGTAATTATATATATATATAAGAAATGGATTATTGTTTTTAATCATAATGTATTAGAGTTATTGTTTTTAACCGAGTGTAAGGTATATAGTCTAAAATACCCGATTTTAAAAAAGAATCTAATTTTAATTGTAAGAAAACCCTAGATCATTGTACTGTTTACAAATACACTAACGTTACACCAACAAAAAATTTAGCCCTCATAATTGCTCTCATAATTTCCTAGATCAATTTATTTATTTATTTATTTTTATAGCATATCATTTTTTAAAGTTGCATTTTACGATCCCCATGATCATTATTCATTTTTGTCGGTCAATTTTTCCTTTTGGTTTCTTTTGTTTTTCTTTATGGTTTCTTTTATTTCGAATTAATAAAGAGACAAATTTAACAATAAGTAATGCAATTTGCAAACCACAAACTTTCTTTCACACTTCATTTTGAACACAATTTTAATAGCATATGCCTACGTTTTGAACCGAAACCGTACAATCAAAACCGTAATCGAAACCGTGACCATAAGGTTACAAGTAAAAAAAAAAAAAAACCTAAAAACCGACGGTTTAATCACGGTTAAATTGTTGGTTTCATTTAATTTAAAATAAAAAAATTAAACAAGTCAGAGACGGTTCGGTTACGGTTACAAGTAAAAAAAAAAACACATAAAAACCGGCGATTTAATCACGGTTAAATTGTCAGTTTCATTTAATTTAAAATAAAATAATTAAACAAGCCAATCATAAACTAACACGTGTCAGTGTTTTTGAAAACCAAACCAATCTGTCTAACCGGTAGCTAAAAACTGTAAACATGGTTGTGGTTTGCCTTTTCATAGAACCGTAACCAACGGTTTTAAATCGAAACCGTGGGCATCACTCATTTTAATCTTAAAAAAAAATGACTTGACAAGACAAAAGAATTTTAAAGACAGCAAATGCATACCACGTATACTCCTTTGGATCCCAGTCAAAGACGTTAACAAGTAGTGGTGGCCACGGTTCGGTTTCGGTTTGAAACCGGCGGTTTCGGTTTTGAGGTCCACTAAAACCGAAACCGAAACTGTGGCTCACGGTTTGGAGGCGGTTTGTAACCGTCGGTTTTTCGATTTCGGTTTCGGTTTCGGTTTTGGATGGTTTCGGTTTCGGTTTTGGACGGTTTCCGTTTCGGTTCATTTTTATTTTTATTTTTTAACTTTTTTTCCAAGTGAGATAAATCATAAAAATTGGTTGTAAATATAAAATCTTGCCAAAAAATAATTACAATTGAACAAAGTTTAAAATAAAAAAAATAATTACAAACATTTTCATTTAAGTATTTAAGTATTTAACAATATTTAAAAGAAAAGAAATTCACTTTTATTAATAAATACAATTTTACAATTTCACAAAAATAAATAAATAAATAAGAGATTGGCCTTGAAGGCTTGAATTCAAAGAAACAATATTACAAAGTAACAAAGTTAAAATTGAAAAAAAAAAAAAAAAGGGGCCTTGCACTTAATTTTTACCACAATTAAGCTGCCTACGTATCCTCCACCAATGTAGAGGAATCAAAGGCCACGTAGTTAGTTGCTTAGTGTTGGAGTTTGGAAGTTGGAACGGAATCTAGTCGCTTCCTTCTGTACCGGTGGTTTGGTCATCTTCAAAGAAGTCGTTCACTATCTCCGACTGAAGTTCTTGTTGTCTGTATTTTGCCTTTGTCCAATCATCAACACACGCCTGCATTTCAAATGATTGTGGAGACATAACCGACCGTCTTGGTTCCAAAATATTTCCACCTGCACTAAATTCTTGTTCCACAGCAACGGTAGAAACCGATGTTCCAAGAATTTGTTTAGCAATAATAGCCAAAATTGGATAATCCTGTTGATGAGTCTTCCACCAAACCTGGAGACTAAATTTTTCTTTTAAAAATTCATTAGTGTCTTCTAAATACCAGTCAAGCTCAGAGACAGATAAGGATGAAGATGTTCTTAATTTTTTGACTCTTTGGGAAAACAGTCGATCCCCTAAACTCTTTAATTGGAATTTTGCGGAAGTACTAGTACCACCAGATGTGGGTGGGGGTTGTGAAACCGGCAAGTTCAAAGACGGACCATGCATTCTAAGATATTCATCGTATAATTCATAAAGCAAAGTCTTAACGGAATCACAATAATGAAGAACATCAATTTCTAATCCTAAACATTTGTAATAATGAGTTAAATAATCCTGCAAACTTTATAATTTAAAACGTGGATCAAAACACGGTGAAAGCAAATAAATATTTGGAATCTCCCCATAATAATTTAGCCATTTTGTTTTCATAGCTGCAACACATGGACTCAACCGAACATCGAATTCACAGTCACTAAATGCACCAGCAATATTAATACTTTGAATAAGAAATAAATGAGTAGTGGGATAGTAAACACCAGATAAAGCATTGGTAGCATCATTAAAAACACGTAGCAATTCAAGAATTTTTATACATGCATTCTAATGGTTCAATTGAAGAGAAATTGAAGGAATGGTATAAGTAATAAAAGAAACTAATAATTCCTTATATTCAACACTTTCATTAAGCAGTTTATAAGTAGAATTCCAACGAGTGGTAATATCTCTAGAAAATTTTTTGGGACGCATATTATTCTGAGAGCAATATTTTAACCATTGTTTCTGGATTTTGTTATGCCTCCAAATACAATTAATACTATCTCTAATTGGTCTAATAAAAGCAGAAAGCTCTGTTAATCCAACTTGAACACACAAATTTAAAACATGTCATGCACATCTTTGATAAAATAATTTACCCCCAAAATAGGGATTACACAAATCTTGTAACATAGGAATAGATGCGGTATTACTTGCAGCATTATCAAAGCCAATAGCAAAAATTTTGTTTAGGATATTATACTCTTGAAAAATGATTTTAAGGAGTTGAAAAATATTTTGAGCTGAATGTGAGTCATCGAAAACACGAAATGCAAGAATTTTTTTTTGCATGTCCAAGTCATTGTCCATATAATGACATGTGACACCCAAATATGAATGACTACCATAATTGTCGCTCCATATGTCGGCACATACGGAAACACAACCTTGAAATTGATAAAAAAAGATTTCAATATGTTTTTTTTTTCTTTTTTGAAAATGGCATTTAGTGTACGTGTGAGAGTGGATCTTGGACTACATTGCATTGCAGGATTTAATGCATTTTGACAATAATTAACAAAACCTACTTTCTCACCAAAACCAAAAGGTAAGTGTTCTATTGCAACCATTAATGCTAATTCTTCCCTATTTTTTTCAGATGTATAATGAAATAATTGATTACCAGAGGTTGCGTACCTGGCAATTTGGGCTTGGTTATTGGATTTCTCAAATTCGGACGGGTGACTTCTTTTGATATGAGCCTAGTACGTGCCATATCCGAAGGATTTGGCAGTCTTGTATGATTTGGAGCAGTAATTGCACTGTATATGGAAAAATCCACCATCTAACTCTGTTTTCTTCATATGCACTCTGAAAAGGATGAACTTTATCTGCTTTTCTTCACCTGCACCTGCAAAAAAATCATTTGAAGGGGGTGGGGGGTCAGATAGATTTTCATTAGTATTTGGGGTATTGGGATCGTGGTTGAGTCCGTCGAATTCGGGAATTATTAAAGGAGGATTAGGACTAGAAGGGTGATCGGATCCAAATCGGTCTTGAAGGAACTCGTGGTATGATCGGTCGTAATTAACATCACCGCCAACGTGTTCCAACAAGTTTTGCATTGGACCCTTTTCTTTGTTCAAATTTCTTGAACTATCTCCGCCACTAGCCATTGAAAAATTAATAATACAAAAAATATTGATATATGTAAAGAAAATTGAAATGATAGTGGTAAACAAGTAAAAAAAAAAAAAAGAAGATTGTAAAAAAAATATATTGTTGGAATAATAGTGGTAACAATGTAACACTTTAAAAAAAATAGATGTTTGAAAAAAAAATATTGTTGAAATAATAGTGATGAAAAAAAATATTTTGATAGTAAAAAATAGAAGAAATAAATATTGTTAATCAATTTGATGATTGAAAAAATAGATGATAGTAAAAACTAAAAAATACAAGAAAGAATTTATATGTGAAATGAAAATTAAATAAAATTGTAGATTGTAGAGAGAATTGAGAGAGATTGAGAGAAGTTGAGAGATTGAGAGTGGTGTGAAGAATAATGAAGTGTGGGGGGTATTTATAGGATTATAGAGAGGGGTATGTTTGCAATTAGGAAAAGTTTTGGGTTTAAAAAAAATTTTCATTGTGGCCGTTGGCCTTGGGCAGAGGCAGCAGCTGCCAGGTGCCGTTGGCCAACGACACCCTTATTTTTTTTTCAAATTTTGTACCACGTGTCAGTCAGTCATTGGTCAATTTTTTTTTTCATAAAACTTGCGGTTTAACCTTTTCGGTTCGATTCAACAGTAACTTTTTCAAACGGGCTGCCACGTGTCATCTTCTGATTCGTCCAGAATTAATTAATTAATTATTATTATTTTTTTAAAACCGGCGGTTTAACCATGGTTAAAACCGCCAGTTTGGACCGGTTTTTTAACCCCTCAAACTGAAACCGTAACCGGTTCGACCGGTTTTCGGTCGGTTTTGAAACCGTCGGTTCCGGTTTTGTTGCGATTTTTGGCAGTCCGGTTTCGGTTAAACCGCGGGCAAAACCGTCGGTTTAACCGAAACCATGACCACCTCTATTAACAAGTGTTATTAATTCCTTAAAAATAAAAAGAAAAAAGTGTTATTAATTACCTAATTAAAATAAATATTATAAAGATTTAAGAAAAAAGAAACAACTTATTTGTTTGTTGTCGTCTCTTGAACTCAATGACACATGCTGCATGGCACCTATGAGTCTATGACCTATACTTCAATTGAGTCCCTACTCAAGTGACAGTGGTACATCAAGGTGTCATGCCAGCTACCAATTTAGCGATCCACATTTCATGAACAGAAAATCATTTTAAATTTGTTTCCATTTTAGGCCTTGGCTATGGCACAAATAATATATATTTGTTGTACCATACAACACTTGAAAAAGCTAACAAAAACATATATAAAATATATATTACTGCATGACAGTCTAAAAAGCAACTGGTTTCAACCGGTTGCTGCATGTATAATATATTATATATATTAATAATATAATTATATTATATTACATAATTATTAATAAAAAATGATATTTTATAAAAGAATATATGAAAAATTAATTTTAATATGTGAAAATTTTGAAATAAAATAAAATAAAATATTATTTGAAAAAGTAATTTTTAAATAAAATAAAATAAAAATTAAGAAAATTTGAATTTGAAGAACGAGTTGAAGGTAAGTTGAACGTGTTTAACGTTCATCCTAACGTTAAACTTGTTCCGGGAACAAGTCAACGTAAACCTACATGAACAAGTTCAACGTAGGTTGAACAAGTTTAATGTAGGTTGAACAAGTTTAACGTTCATCCTAACATTAAACTTGTTCCGTAACGTTAAACTTATTCCGGGAACAAGTCAACGTAAACCTTCATAAACAAGTTCAACGTAGGTTGAACAGATTTAACGTTCATCCTAATGTTAAACTTGTTAACCTGTTCCGGGAACAAGTCAACGAAAACCTTCATGAACAAGTTCAACGTAGGTTGAACAAGTTTATTGTTCATCCTAACGTTAAACTTGTTCCGGGAACAAGTCAACTTAAACCTTCGTGAACAAGTTCAACGTAGGTTGAACAAGTTTAACATTCATCCTAACGTTGAACTTGTTCCATAGGAACAAGTCAATGTAAACCTACATGAACAAGTTCAACGTATGAACAAGTTTAACGTTCATCCTAATGTTAAACTTGTTCCGGGAACAAGTCAACGTAAACCTTCATAAACAAGGTCAACGTAGGTTGAACATGTTTAACGTTCATCATAATGTTAAATTTGTTCCGGGAATAAGTCAACGTAAACCTTCATGAACAAGTTCAACATAGGTTGAACAAGTCAATGTAAACTTTCGTGAACAAGTTCAACATAGGTTGAACAAGTTTAACGTAGGTTGAACAAGTTTAACGTTCATCCTAACGTTAAACTTGTTCCACGGGAACAAGTCAACGTAAACCTACATGAACAAGTTCAACGTAGGTTGAATAAGTTTAATATTAATCCTAACGTTAAACTTGTTCTGGGAACAAGTCAACGTAAACCTTCATAAACAAGTTCAACGTAGGTTGAACAGGTTTAACGTTCATCCTAATGTTAAACTTGTTCCGGGAACAAGTCAACGTAAATCTTTGTGAACAAGTTCAACGTTCATCCTAACGATAAACGTGTTCTAGAGGAACAAGTCAACGTAAACCTACATGAACAAGTTCAACGTAGGTTAGATAAGTTTTACGTTTATCCTAACGTTAAACTTGTTCCGGGAACAAGTCAATGTAAACCTTCATGAACAAGTTCAACGTAGGTTGAACAAGTTTATCGTTCATCCAAACGTTTAATATAAAATAAAATATTTTGATTAATTATTCGATTAATCATTTTGTGCCACATTTCTTTCTAGCAACTTTTACATTTTGAAAAGATTAAAATGCTTTTTGTGCTATTCTTTTTTCATTTCAGCATTAGTGATCTAGAATACCAATTACTAAGACAATTTCGAGTCTAGTAAGGTGCGTACAAGCAAAAAAATAAAATGTCATAATTGTTTAATATAAAATAAAATAAAATAATTATTCGAATAATCATTCTGTCCTAAATTGTGACTTTGCTTTACATTTTAGCAACTTTTACACTTTGAAAAGATGAAAATGCTTTTCGTGCCCAATATTTTTTTCTTTTCAGCACCAGTGATCTATAATACCGAATTACTAAGACACTTTCGAGTCTGGTAGGGTGCGTGCAAGCAATGATGATTAATTATCTTTAACTTTAATCCTAACGCTAAACTTGTTGAGTGAATAAGTCAACGTAAATCTGAATTAAAATATTAAACTATTTAATATAATATAAAAAAAAAAGTTTTGATTAATTTTTCGATTAATCATTGTGTGCTAAAATTTACTCATGGAAAAATAGACATTGAATAAATGTACAAAAAAATCAAATAAATGAGAACAAACAAAATACTCATGGAAAAATAGACATTGAATCCGTGGCCGCACCCCCAAACTTAAACTGAACAATGTCCCTAATGTTTGTACAAAAGCGGGAGGCCAAACGCACAACCGACACACCATTTAAAAAATATGCACAAAGATCATCCACACTCTTAATATGTAAAAACAAATAAATAAATATATAAAGAGAAAATAAAAAGAAATATAACTTAAACCAAAATAGTAATCCAAAATAAACACGTATGTTCATAAAGCAATAAAACGACAATACTTAAATAGTGAAAGTAGTTTAAAGATAAAAGTCTAACATAAGCAAATTAAAATAAAACAAAGCTAAAGTGGGTGAGTGGCGACTATGGGCCCTGATGTGGAGAATTGGGGTCCTGAAATTGCATGTTTGGATATGATGGTGCTTGGTGTGAACTGATGTCTGTCCCTCTGGAAGGACACTTATTTTTCCTTCGGTACATGAATGGGATATCGACGCCATGGGTGACCAAACCCCTTTGGAAAGCATCCAACCTCTCATTTATGTTAGAGAATTCACTCATATAGGCCTGGTGGTTGGAGTTCATTTGCTGACTCATTGTTTGAAGGTATCGGTTGTTGGCTTCTAGTTGCGAAGTAATCCTCTGCATCATCTGAGACATGGTGGGGGGTTGATTACTTGTGCCCGCAGCTGGATCACCTCCGAGGTTATGGTCATTATAATCTTCGTCATCTGGATCATCCGATAGAAAGTCATCTTCCTTTAAGACCATGTCATCATCATCAATCACATTAGGCCTAATTGGCCTAACCCCCATACGTCTTACAAGTTCATTGTATGTCTTCTTCCCTATGTCAGTTGTAGGATTAATTATGTTGCCTTCTACCCTATTCCATTCAATGCTAGCCTTTTCACAAAAATGGGTGATAAGGCATGGGAAAGGCAGTGGCCCTTTTGTCTTGGCACCCTTATGTATGCTCTGCACAATGATATGGCCAATGTCCATTTGAAACATGTGTCTCGCACAAAACAGATGGCGTGATGAGTCAAAACTTAGATCGGAGCGGTGGGTCTTTGGAGTCAATAAGTAGTCAAAGAACATAATCCAAAATGCCGCATCTAGCTTGAGTTCGGTTAATAGCAAAGGATGGCGATACTTATTCCAAATCAGGTAGTCAGCGGCCAAATGTCCGTTGTACGGCTCGAAGAACTCATGGTTTGGAACGCCATCAACATAGTGTTAGGATTATGCTCAATAGCAAGAGTGTAATGTTGTAATTGACAATCTTTTTCATATTAATAAAGTGATTTCTGGTTTAACAAATCGTATAGCATTTATAGTTTAATATTATAATTGTCAAAGTAAATAATCATAAGGTCTAAAGACTATGGGAAAAGAAGAATTGTTCGTACATCTGGATATGTATGTGGTAGACACAATTCTTTAGTTAATCTTGAATAATGTTCACAACTTAGGTTAAAGGTTGGGCACCTTTATCTTGTTAAAGTTGTAGAATTCTTTTGTTAGCATTTGAGTGGGATCAAATGAGATATGATGAGTCTAAAATTATCGGAGTGTTTTCGAGCAAAAGGATCTAGTGCACTGGGTGCATTGAACTGGATCACAATGAAAAGCTTTATCTAGAACCGTCAATAGATAATAGTCTTTTCATTATCAGGACAATCGGAGAGTCTATCTTAATCCTGAGATAAATGATGGACTTATGGTTGCAAGTGATATCATTTGAGTTATCAATGAGTACGATTATATCGCATAGTCTATCCTCGATAGTTTGGTGATATTCATTTGTTAATCGATAGAGGACTTCATTTATAGATATGGACATCGTGGCTCCATTTAATTAAATGAGAGTATAATATCATCATATGGATGTTTTGAGGTAATTGGATATTAAATCTCAACGTTGAGTTTTCAATAGTGTCTATTGAAAACATGGCTTCTGGACAAGTCAAAATATCCAAGTTCAAAACGTGGTCATATGAGTAACTATGGTAACTTGGAGAGTTATAGGCGGTCTATGAACTCTTGGCGATTACTGATATTAATCACGAGGATACACTATCTCCAATATGATTGTCTAGGGTATGAATGAGGAGCATCTTCCTTTTCTATCTTTATTTAAGAGTTCAGTTTTAGCTCTTTAGTGGAATGAGTTAAAATTAATGGATCGGACCTAAGTGAATCATTTGTTGATTGTGATTAGGTTATGTCTATTGAAGCTTAAATTTAGATGGCCCGCCAAGATCCCCAATCCACACGGACTTGCATGGATCACTTGATATATTCTACCGGACCAATTTAAGGGTCCATCTAGAATTGCATTTAATATATTAAGAATATAATTTGCACATTATTTTAGTAATGGGCTGCTCAATTATATTAATATATTAATGAAAGACATGTGGGCTTGTTTCTTTTAGTAAGAATGGGTCTGGTTCACATGTGGGCTTTTTATTTAAAGTCCAATGGATTAAATGAAATAAGAAAATAATATTTTGGCCCATTTACTCTAAGTGGGGCGGCAAGGGTTAGTTTAACATAATATATTATTTTGTTTCATTGTTTTAATTAAATAAGAATTAATTAATTTATTAATTAATTGTTTAATTAAAGAAACAAATCTTTTCTAATCAGGAAATATATTTCCTAAAAGTAAAATTAAAAGACTTGTTTGATAAGGAAATAAATAATTAGTTTTATTTATTTAATCAAATAAGAAGTCTTTTTTTATTTAGTCAAAATAAAAGAATAAAAGATCTATGAGTTGGATTAGGGTTTGATGTCTTAAAAACTAGATGAAAATTAGGGTGCAACATAAGCCTATGGTGGGCATGTGATTTCGGCAACCCTAGTTATTTCTAGGTTAGGATTTCGGCAACCCTAATAAAAAAAATAAAAAAAAAAAGAAGCAAACTTAGGCCACTGATATATTGACAAGTATAGAATTCGGCCACCATGGTATGGGTTTATGATACAAATTTCTTCTTCTTCTCAATTCATAGAAAGCTTTTTATTCTACTAAAACAAAAATGAGTGTTAGATTATTCTTTGATAGTACTATTTGCTTATTCATCAATAAGCTTGTGTATACGATATCGATCTAGGTTCACGCGAGTTTCGATCATTAGATTGAGAACTCAAAAGTGACCGGAATAATCTTAGTCATTCTTTTGATTGTTTTTGTGACTAACAAAGAAAAGAAAAGTTTGTTTTGTCCATTCACAGGTTTGCAATTCAAAGAAAAGGGAGACCACGCTCCTAGGTGATCCACGTTCGTGCTAGGATTGAAGATCTTGCGGATTACCATCGACGTAAGTCAATCGGATCACGCGACAAAAGGTATTCTACTTTTTGTTATTGTATATGTATGTTTAATTAATTAAAGGGTTTAAGGTTCATAAAAGAAATTTTTTTAAAAGTCACTAAATCTAATTTTTAGTATCGCTTCCGTTGCGTGTACTTCTTTGGTATTTTTTCCCAACACATAGCCGCTTAGTTCTTGAGAACTCGCAAACTACTCGTTGATCCTGGTTGCTGTAATGAGGACCTCTTTTCCTCGAACTGTCACTGGAAGCCCTTGAGTGAAACGGTGAGGAACCATGGCATAGTAAAATTCTCTAACCAAATCCAGTGCCGCCACGTTAAGAGTCCTCACAAAACCATGCCAGTCCAACCCTTGCACAATCTGTGGCACGGACGTGGTCCCAAAAACCTTCAAATTGATCCCCCTTTCCGGGCACACCTTCTTGTTACCATACAATGCCCATCTTGTAGGGTTATCCGGGTCTGGAGCAGGTGAGACAATTTCACCCTTTCCTTTTCCTGAGGGCGAAGACAATGCGAAGGGATCCAAACCTCTGGATGATGACCCTTTTTTGAGAATTCGCTTGGGTTTCTTACCACCTGCCATTATCTAAACCATAACCGCACACCAAATATATCACCACACTTCAACTCTTAGCAAAATATCACACCAAACTTAATTTCTAAGCAAAAATGCACAATTAACATAACATAATCTCTAAGCACAAATGCCACACCACACTTAGTCTACCATAAAATTTGCTAAACATCAAAAACCAATATGTAATTGATCCTCTAATCAATATTCAATCAACTATTTCTCTCAACAAGCACTTGAAAGTCACTATAATCCCCAATTTCGTTTCAATCATCCATCTCAAGTCAAAGCAACACTAAGTTGTAGATACATTTGCAAACAAAATGCCTCTTTTCAAACAAAAATGGAGAAGATTAGGGCTAGGCTTACCTTGGAGATAGAGGCATTGTTGCTGCAGCTATTGAGAGACCCTTTGTGGAGAGAAATGGTGTGTTTTCATTCAACTGTCACGACCTAGGGTTATTTAGGTAGAAATCGCGTAAAGGCGATCTTGTGGTGAGCTTGTGGAGATCGTTTTTTGAGGTCGCCTTCTCTATACGACGCTGTTCTACTAAGTGAATAATCAGAGCGACCTTGGGGTGATCTTATGGAACTTGCCCTAGGGTCGCTATCTTCTCGGTACATATACCTGTTTTCCAATGTTAAGGGCGATCTTGGGGTGATCTGGGTGAGATCGCCCTGGGATCGCTATCCTCTCGGTTTGAAGACCTGTTTTCCAATGGGAAGGGCGACCTTGGGGTGATCTCAGTGAGAACGCCCTAGGGTCGCTAACCTCTCGGTTTGAAGATCTGATTTTCAATGGGAATTGCGACCTTGGGGTGATCTGGGTGAGATCGTTCTGAGGTCGCTATCCTCTCGGTTTGAAGACCTTTTTTTCAATTGGAAGGGCGACCTTGTGGTGATTTGGGTGAGATCGCTTTGAGGTCGCTATCCTCTCGGTTTGAAGACCTTTTTTTCAATTAGAAGGGCGACCTTGGGGTGATCTGGGTAAGATCTCCCTAGGGTTGCTATCCTCTCGGTTTGAAGACCTTTTTTTCAATTGGAATGGCGACCTTGGGGTGATCTGGGTGAGATTGCCCTGGGATCGTTATCCTCTTGGTTTCAATGGTGGTTTTCTGATGTCAATGGCGACCTTGGGGTGAGCTTATTGAACTCGCCCTGGGGTCGTTACAAGTGACACATGTCAATATTATGTGGTCCACTAACTATTTTAACATCCAAAATTTCCACATCATAAAAACTTTGAGTATCATTTCTGACGCAAAAACTCTCTTATTCCTCCAACAATGAACCTACATACACACTCAAACTAAGTGCAGTCTTCCACCAGATTTGTGTGGATCTAAATGCCATTACGCAAAACATGAAACATTCAGCAGATGATTCCCAATCCTCTACCGTTTGAGCTGCCTCTGAACCTTCTCCAAGTAAGTGAAATGCATTAGTAATTGTTTAGTATTTCGTAAGTAACTGTATCCAAATGTTGTTCCTCATTTTGTATGAAATAGGATTGTATTGAAGTTTATCTGCATATATTCCCACTGAAATTATTAAATGTTCATGGATTGTAGGTAGTAATATGGATATTAGTCATGGAATGTTTAGCAACCGAACTGGACATGTGGATTTGAACACTGAAGCAGACTCTAGGTGGCATGAGGCAGACACAACACATGAAGACAATGAACAGTATAAACCAAATGATACGTACAACAACAATGAATGGCCATTTCATGTGCCATTCATTCATGGTAATGCTTCCACGGCCTCAGGTTTTTCTAATGATAATTTGGTGCAACCGGCCGATGATCTCTTACATAGTGATCATATAAGTTTACATGTCAGAGATATTATGGGGAAAGAGTTTATATCTGTTACTGATGCTGAGGAGTTTTACAAGAAATATTTATATGTTATGGGGTTCAGCATGCGTAAGGACAGGTTGTGTCGGGACACTCATGGATTAATTACAATTCGTAGGTGGGTTTGTTCAAAAGAAGGGTACAGATCAAAAAAACATGTGGATAGAACCGATAGGGTACGTGAACCTAAAGGGCAGACTCGGGAAGGTTGTCGGGCATCATTGAAAATTAATTTTGATAGGGAGAAAATGTTATGGATTGATACAGAGTTTGTTACAGAGCATACTCATAAGTTATCACCTGGCAATCACAGGCAATTCCTTCGTTCTCATAGAAATGTTAAAGATAGTGATATAGCACAAGTGCAATCACTCAGATTAGTTGGAATGAAAACTTCACAAGTGATGGACCACTTTCTGGATCAGTCAGGTAGTTATGCGAGTGTTGGACACACCATGCGCAGGTCTGCTTCCAATAATTCCGATGCTGATTCAATTATCTCTTACATGACTGTGAAATCGGAAATGGATCCAGGATTCTTCTTTCGGTACATAATTCTTGAAGATGGTAGCATGGGAAACTTATTCTGGTCCGACGCAATGTCACAACACGACTACAACGTATTTGGTGATGTAATGTCATTCGACTTAACGTATCGAACTAATTCTTATAATCAACCGCTTGTGATTTTTGTTGGTGTGAACAATCATACGAAAACGACAATTTTTGAGTTCGGGTTGTTGGTGGATGAGACGGTCGACACCTATACTTGGATATTGCAGACATTCTTAGAAGCTATGCATGGTAAATGTCCTATTTCGGTAGTTACTGATGGTGATAAAGCTATGAGTAAGGCCCTAAGTTCAGTTATGCCTTCGACCGTACGCCGCCTTTGTTCTTGGCACCTTGAGCGCAATATGCAGAAGAACGTAGGTGATAACAGGTTTACTCAAGCATTTACCGATTGCATGTTGACCTATATGACGGAGTCAGAGTTCGAGACCCAGTGGTTGAAAGTCACTGTGACGTTTGGGTGTCAACATAATGAATGGGTGAAAAAGATGTATTGTAAATGGAAGCTATGGGCAGAAACCTTCTTACGAAGTATGTTCTTTGGTGGTTTGCGGAGCACACAACGGTCCGAGAGTATTAATTCTTTCCTTAATAGTTTTTTGCATAGTAGGCTAAAATTGTACGAATTTATAAGTTATATCAATCGAGCAATGTCTCGACTACGAAACAACGAGTTGAAGGATGATTATGATAGCATTAAAGAGCATCCAATCCTCGTAACCCATCTGTTAGAATTGGAAAAACATGCAGCCGAAGTGTATACGCAAAACACATTTTCTTGGGTGCGAGATGAAATCAAATTAGAGGCAAAACTAAGCATAGTGAATTGCATTGCCGATATGAAGAGTGTGGTGTACACATTCAAGAAGTTTGCTGGTGGTGATAAAACCTTGAATGTGAGGTACACACCATTTATAAACATTTTCAAATGCTCATATCTAATGTTTGAGACAAGAGGTATTCCTTGTTGCCATGCATTTAGTGTCATAAAAGCCATGAACCAACAACACGTACCTGAGACACTCATAATGCAGCGTTGGACAATGAATGTGAAAGATGTCTCAGGAGTTGAATCATCTTCTACCGCGACTACTCCAGACATACAGCAAATTTCCAGGTATGCGTCCTCTTATTGTTATTATAGCATACAAAGAACATATACTAGTTTCCAGTGATCGGTTACAATTGATTTACCAGTTCGTAATGCTTGCATATCTAGTACTATTTTGTTGATTGAAATGTTTTTTTGTTTTCCTATTATATATTGATGTAGATATGGTGCTTTGAGTTCAAAGTGTAGCAAAATGAGTTATTATGCATCAATGTCAACTGAAGGTTACAAAGAAGCAAATTTGGCGATTGATAAGTTAACAATTCAAATGAAAGGATTATTGCCATCGTCAAGTACAGGTCGAGAAGAACATGTACATCATACAAAAACACAATCAAGTGTCCACGTTAAAGATCCACTCGTAGCAGCAACAAAGGGTTCGATGAGACAGAACAAAAAAAGTAGTGGGATGATGCGTAAATGTGGGAACTGTGGACAACCTGGGCACACGAAAAAGACATGCCGCACACATGTTAACAATAACATTAGTGCAATGGCAAGCAATGGAGGTTCGATAACGCAATCCACTTTACAACCAACAGCGTATGGAAATTTAATGCAGTCTTGTGTCTCTCAATATACTGTGGACAGTGATGGTCAATGATATGAGTTTGCATTTCAAAATCCGGGACAACCATTGGGTAACTTCAACAACCAGATGAATTACAATGTTTTTGATATGAGAAGCTTAACATCTGAAATGTATATGCAACAAAACCAATGGTGGAGGCCGCATAACATAATTTGATATATTTGTGTGCCACTGTTAATCCTGTAATCCTGGTGTCATGACCTACGTTATATGACTCACATGAATACGTACAAGTTGATCTTTGAAAATTGGCCTAATTTGTAATGTGGTGGCAGTTATAACTATAGTTTATAAAAGCTTTGATGGTAGAGGTATTTTGTTGCCACTATCTTGGAATAATGTAATGAATTGCAAATAAATTATGTTGCTAATATGTACACCCAAAGTCAAAGCTGCATAAGTTACTTTGAATTTAGTTATATATAATCAGCCGTGACTTAGTATATAAGTTACAGACACAGTAAAAGAGTAAAAACACAATGTAGGATCGGAAATGAAAGGATGTACAAGAATAAGAACACATGTGACCTTACATTTATAAACCCAAATCCTGCCATATACATAAAATTTTAGTAAAAAAATTTCAGTTGAACTGAAAAAAGGAAGACCTAGGCCACCCGTGTGCAAGATCTCCCACGTAGTGCCACATATACACAAAGAACAAAATGAAAAAACCTTTTTCCAGTGATACTACCCAACACATTAACATCCCATTTACAAAAAGAATACAAAAATTAGCGGTTGAAACCCAACAAACATTTATTCCATGAGAACCGCTGCTTTACCTCTCAACTTCCGGTTTGGTGGCACTCTCAATTTTAAAGGGGCCAAGACTTTATTGTTGGACAGTAATATATTATAGTGTTCTTTGTCATTTTTCTTCAAAGACAATAGGTTGGTGTTACCAGGGAAGAGTGCTAAGAAACGAGCTAACATCAAACACTGACACTGAGAATGAAACTGTAAAAGAAGTGGGAAATGTCATGGGTAAGTCGCCCAAAATATAATGCGGTAATCAAAACATATGATTTTAAGTAGGTGAACGTACCGATTCCATCTGAAGAGATGTAGGGCAGTTGTCATCCATGAACATGCAAACTAAGAGGCCACAATCATAGCTGTTGGGTTGAGCGGGTGCTTTTGCATCTCAGACAGTGAATGATGTGAATGAGAAGGTTGTTGGGAAGGCAACGACAATGTCATCAGCAAGAACAATGTCAAGCGACTGCATCTAAAAGAAAAACTACATGTACATTACTGTAGGGCGAATGATGACAGTGGAAAATACGGGGATCACTAAGGTGGTAAATCAAACTCTGGTCAAGTTAGGGACATACCAATTTTCGAACTTAGGTCAGTCGCGTCAGATCATCCTTTCGACGAGGTGGATTAGAGTCACAGATTTGGCAGTCTTGTTTTTTTAGGTCAACTATCGCCAGATACCAATGGTTGCATAGATCATGGATAGGAATGTAAATCTAATATTTTGATGAAAAGGTCATTATAAATATACATTACAAAAAATAGACAATTTGAGCATGGACAAAATTAAGGTGGATAAAATAAAAAACCAAGGGTAATCATGCGTCACCTTTTCACATCTACGAATATCGTACATGTATGACGCCCGCAATTTTGAAAGAGATTTCTTCAAGGTAAATTGTTTCTCATCTCCACAAGTAAAAACTATGTACTGCGTACGAAAAAGTACAAACACATTGGTTACATGTTCCATATCATGATTACTGGACAACTATGAACATTTAAGCATAAAAATGAACGGAAGTATACCGCGTAGTTCGTAGGCAAGAACCATTTAAGTTGTGACCTTTTTGACTTTAATATCATTGATTTGTACTCGAGAATAAGATTAATGATTTACGATAGAATATTGTGCATTATAAATGTTAAGTTACCAACAATAAAAGGTCGTGAAGTTTATATAATGAGTAAAACTGATAGGGTTGATCATTCAAAAGGTGAATAGCAACAAACCTCACTATCCAAATATTTGGTAGGTTCTAAAGTTCTAAAACTTTTCCGCTTTACAGTTAAATGCCTAACATCGACAATAACCTCACCGCAACGGCAAGAAACAAGCAGAATACGAAACTGTTAAACACCCAATAGTCATATATAAAAAAAAAAACCTATAATTGCACAGAATTGTAAATTGAGGATTACAATAAACAGAATGCATGCTTACGATGATGGTAGGTCTTTTGAAAATATGTAGATTATCAATTGCTCATCAAATGTATTAATGGGAATGCCTATTCGAAAAGGGCCATAATGGTAGTTTGTGGACGCATTAACGGGTACGACAATGTACGGTGAAATTTGAAAACGGCTCGGCTTTCGAATTGAGGTTGATCTTGTTTTGATTATTCGTCACTTGTTAGAAGATTGTGACTCATGTTCATCATACACAACAGTTGATAGTCAAATGGAATTGTCGTATAAGTGTTAATAAAAAGACATTTATATAGAAAATAAAAAAAATAAAAAAAAAAAACCAGGAGCAAACCTCGTCTACTAACGAAGGAACGGTAAGGACCGGAGGAACATAATAGGGATCATCATTACGCAGATCTTCCATGGGTAAATCAGGTGCGTTCCCATCTTCTAATGGCCGCTCACTAGGTGTTTTCATCCAACTTGGGGTAGATTTAGAAATTGTCTGTTCATGTTGAGGTAATATTCGAGTGTTATTTGATGAAACCTCAATAGTAGGATGTTGATTTGTAGGATTAGAAAGAGTCGTGATGATGGTGGAGGTGGAGTAGGATTTAGAGGAATGTTATGCATGGAATTATGATGGATGCTTGTATTATGTAAGTTGTTATCCGGGTTCTTGTCCTCCGCCGAACTGAATTTGTCATATAGGAAATTGACCTTTGTTCGGATATCATCAAGTTCAGTCTTCATTGTAGATTGAATTTCTTTAACCAGCTGTAAGACATCAGCAATACCTTTCATGTGGGCATGATTGCCTGTTACAGGCACTTGATTGGCCTGACTGGTTTCTCCATGTGCAGCACAATTGTATTGACCATTTGATTGTGTTGGTTGCTTGAAGAATTCCTCAACCGAAATCTACATCATTTTATGAAAATAGATGTCATACAACAATGAAAATAGATTTGTCATATTCAATGTCGTTAAAGATAATTTAGTGATCTATAAATTGGATAGACAAAGTACAAAATACAGACCTGGTTACTTCCAACACCACCTTCGGTGTGCAGCCGGAATATGCACTTCTTAATCTTTACGTTTGTCCAACAAGCAACCGGAAATACTGATTTATCGACGATCGGAGGGTCCCATTAAAGTGTGTTCAAGTAAAACAACTACAGCAAAGAAACAAGGTTAACAATAAGTTTAATATGACATGATATAGTGATATTTCATACATAATGTTTATTAGGGTTTTTTACCTGAAGAAACAACACACACCCGAAAATGCAACATGTCTGCATAATTGGTCGGTTCTTCTGAAACTTCTCAATCCCTTGAAAAAGTGAAGAGAAGCACAAACTGGACCAGTTTTTCATAGAAATAGTACCAACATCCCTTAAAGGAATCAAGTACCCCGTCTGAACATAGTCCTTAGCTGAAGGAGAGAGGATGGTGCCTAACAAAAATAAGCACAATATCACCTTGAATTCGTCATCGGTCATAGTCATCTCCTCCAAGGAATGCTCTGTGTCTTTCAAGAAGACGCCACGAGATGTGATAGGAAACTTTGATTTCCAAAAGTCTAAGTTAGGGACATCTCCGGATATAGATATCTGATCTCCTAAGTCCGAAATCCCTAAAACTCGAGCAAATACAGAAGAGTTTAGCATAAACCTCCGGTCGTGGATATCAATTGAAGAAGCTTTGGTGTCAAAATTATCAACGAGCCATCGACAGATCTTGAGCCGTAGACGTCCACAATCGAGGGCAAGTAAGTTTCCAAACCCCAACGCATGAACAACCTGTTTTTGCTCTTCAGATAGTTTCTTAACAATCCGACACCATTGAGAGGGCGTACACCTTGTGTTGATAGTTTTAGCTTTATGGCCCAGATGATTTGTCATGCATGTGATTTCTTCATCTGTTGGAGGGAAGTCGGAGTTGTTGGGGATGACAAAAGACTCATGGTGAGGCTGCTCACCAGAAATATTTCTGGCAGCAACTGCATCGTCAGCAGCTTGTCTAAATTTTGCATGCTCTTCTATCGGTAACAAATGCCATGTCTTTCCAATTTCACTTCGTGACTGCAAAAAACGTGAAATATGGCAGATTGTTATATTGATGGTTTGAATATCAACTGAGGGAATGAAAAGTATTACTTGTAGTAAATGTATATAACCTTTGAGTTCCCATTAGCATCTTTCTTTTTGCATTCAAATATGCTGGATAGATAACAACCAAATGGTTAGTTTACATGGAAAAGATATAAAGATAACAAACTAGAGTAAAACATATGATAATGTGGACATACAAATAATTAATCCATGCACTCTTTCCAATCTTCGGTTTTGACAAGTTTGTCGTGGAGGTTGTTTTCTGAGACCCACTATTCTTCTTTTCACGAATTCCTTTTTTCACCATTTTTGGTCTATACATCAATGGTAATAAATATTCAGGCAATAACATGGATAACAAAATGAATGCATATATAAATGGATTACAAAATAACATTCAGTATGTAATATATTATGCATATATTCAATGAAATTACGAAGTAGACATATTCAAAAGATAAAACATCGACTCATACTGACGACTTTAATGTTATTTTAGTTTTTATGCAAAAGAGAATAGGACTCTTACTTTGAATGGCCATGTGATGTGTCATGTAATGTAAAGTACCTGGGATCTAAGGTTCGTCTTCTTCTCTCTAACCTTGTTCACTATTGTCAACGGTCTAGGTACCTTGTTCTGCTGAAACTCAAATACTCACATAACATTTTAGCATTAACTTACCAAAAAACATTTACAAAGATGTAGCTATGATATATAAAATAGATTGTACAAGACAAAATATACATCAAACTAACTACCATAGACATAAATAATAGACACTCGGTACGTGGCGTTGTGTCACATGTGTACTTTATCGGCACCATTCCAGTTAGGAGTAAGTCTGAATATTCCAGTCGATATACGTTGTGCCCAATAGAGAATATAGATTAGTAATAGAATTAAAAGAGTAAAATAACTTACAAAATCCAGCTACGAAGACGTACCTCCGATACAGAAAACTAAATAGCACAAACGGAACAAATATACACTCGGTACGTGGCGTTGTGTCACATGTGTACTCTACCGGCACCATTCCAGGTAGGAGTAAGTCTGAGTATTCCAGCCGATACACTTTGTGGCCAATAGAAAATTTACAATAGTAACGGAACTTAAAGAGTAAAAAAAATTACAAAATGCAGCTATAAAGACGTAGCTATGATATATATGACAGAATGTACAAGACAATATAAACATAAAACTAAATAGCATAAACGGAAGAAATAGGCACTCAGTACGTGGCATTGTCTCACATGTGTATTCTACCGGCACCATTCCGGGTAGGAGTAAGTCTGAGTATTCCAACCAATATACTTTGTGGCCAATAGAAAATTTAGAATAGTAACAGAGCTTAAAGAGTAAAAAAAAATTACAAAATGCAGCTACGAAGACGTTGCTATGATATATATGATAGAATGTACAAGACAATATATACATAAAACTAAATAGCATAAGCGAAAGAAATAGGCACTCAGTACGTGGCATTGTCTCACATGTGTACTCTAACGGTACCATTCCGGGTAGGAGTAAGTCTGAGTATTCCAGCCAATATACTTTGTGTCCACTAGAGAATATAGAATAGTAATATAACTGAAACAGTAAAATAAATTACAAAAAGCACGATTCCGGATAGGATTAAGTCTGAGTATTCCAGCTGATATAATTTGTGACCAATACAAAATATAAAATAATAAGATAACTTCATAACACAAGTTACTAGCTTTACAAATTCTACAAGGCTCATAACTTCATAAGAGAAGAAGAAAGTTGTAGCACTTCTTTTTATTCGCAAGCATGATCATAAGGAAAGAAGTAGCTACTGTGAAGTAATTACATAAAGCACTTGCATTCTTAATTTACATCTATGGTACTTATATTACTGATACAAGTGACAAAATGACAGCTATGATGATTAACTGAACTAGACAGCACTATTGTACCAACCTTTTTCACCCTATATAACAAGTTTTATTTACTCATGCATTAAGTACTTTCTACCGTATTAACTCTATACTTTGTGAGTCGCTTAAACATTATATGATATGTATGCCTCATACAACATTTCCGACACAACATTTATAAACCATGGATTTTCGAACTGTAAGTTTCTCTTCACGTATTGAAGCTACTAACATAATGTATTCCGGAAATTGTTGAATAATGAAGATATCGAACAATAGGAAATACATCCGAATCTAAGTCAAGCGAAATTATATGAAACAAATTCTCTATAGTTGCACCATATACCAATGAAACTAAAGAATGGTTCAACCACTAAAGAATAAGGCATATGATACTTCACCATTCATATCAAACATATTTAGAACAGAAAAGGAAAAGTAAAATTCAATATGAAATCAGTAGTATGGTCAGTTTATAGTACAAGATCCAAAAATTTTAATAATTTAAATGATGACATAATAGTTCTTGGATCACTACATAAGCTGGCAGAAAAAAGATAAGCCTAGGGCAATACCTTCTCAGGAATGTTTTTTATAACAACAACTCGAACAGCACCATGAAAGTTACCAAAAATGTCTAAAATAAACAGAGATGAAGAATGGTCGCGGTTGGGAGAGACCTCCTGCGAAGGGAATTACCAAGACTAAACGAAACAATAAAAAGAACCTTAGATAAATAACCTTATATTTCAACATTCAAGAAGAGGGAGACGAATCGAATCCACAAATTTATGGATGTAGTTGTAAATAGCTTACCATCGAACCAATCTGAATTTTGACAATTCTATTATAGTTAAAATTACACATAACCTAATATATAAACAACTTCGGTTGAAATGATATTTCAATTTATATGTGTTATAACCAAAATGAACCCTCAAATCATAAACAAATCCTACATAAACATAATGTTAAACTTAAAACCTAAATCTAATTCCACATTTTTGCATATTATTATATAACAAGTGGAATAATTGCATTTTAAAATCCCCCACCATATTTGTACCCAAAGATTTGTTGGTTTCACTTATAATTCCATATATATATATATATATATATATGTATGTATATAAATATATAAATATATAAATAAAACATCAAATGCTGTAAAATGTATATAGATTCTACAGCTTCACACCTAAGACTGAGTTTGTAGGAACAATAAAAGCCCAAAACCGTTTTCGGTATCGCTGCACAACATAAATGTATAAGAATTAAAAATAGGAAAAGCTAACTCATTTAATTTTATGAACCTAACTAACACTAAATCAAGAAAAATTTAAAGGGAACTAGTGCTGGTTTCAATAATGCATCAGAGTTGAGATTGATAATCAAAATAGCAATGCAACACATTGTAGATGCTCGTCAAGTACCATATATTTCAATTATCAATTAGAAGAGAAACCCAATTTAGCTACAAATATCATGAACCACCTATAAACACTGTCGGATTACGATAATTACATATAAAGCATGAATCATATGTGATGGTATTATATGATATGATAGGATTAATATGGAGAGATGCTAAAAATGGGATGCAATAATATTGAAAAACAAAAAAAGAAAGAAAGCAAACAGATATGTAGATAAAAATTCCCTCCAGATATTGTAATTGCTATATGATTACACTGTAAAGCAATTGGTTGTCCATTAATTTGCATGTAGTTGCTTCCCATTTAGATTGCATGTTCTTGGATGTGGATTATTTATAAACAAAAAGCATACTTGCCATGGTCTGAAGTGGAGGGCAAAATTTTGAAGCAAACTTTTTTTTTTTAAAAGGCATGTATATTAATCAGTGTTGTAGTAAGCGCTAGGCGCTAGTCGGGCGGAGACCCAATGCCTAGCGTCTAAGCCATATAGTCGGCGATTAATTGAGGATTAATCACAAAACACAATTACAAGCAAATTCCTATTATCAAATGACAAAACCAAAGAAAATTCTTTGTTGCTATACTTGGTGAATTAAAATTCAATCATACACCAATCCAAATCATAAACCAATCCTAAACCAATCCAAATCCACTAACACAAACCAATCACAAACCTATGGCAAATTACCAATCAAAATCCAATCATAAACTAATCCAAATCCACAGGCAACAACACAGAGCAAAAAAGATAGCTGCAGCAACAACACACAACAGGTGCAACACATGATGTTCAAGAAAAAGCAGAAGAAATTGAAACATAGCATACATGGTAAACACACAAAGCTTGAAATCTCAAAACACATAGATATTCTTGAAACAAAAACTCTGAAAATCTTCACTCAGTTAAATGAATTCTCATAAATATAACATAATAGAAAATAGGTTACAATGATAACAGAAGCAACATTTGCACCTGGAGACTCCAATGAATAACAGTGATAGCTCAATGAAGGATAATAATAAATCCAAGGAACTTGAAAATTGAACAGAATATGAGATGTTTACTATTCTAACCCAATTGTCAAAAGAATAAGAAAATCAAATACACAGAAACAAAAACAATTAAATAAATTGAAAACCAAAAGATAAAATACAACAATACACATGCCTCTCAAGTCTCAATGGAAATGAAATATAAAAGCAACCCCATTGATATTTGATAACACTACTAATAAGAAACCCCCCATTTGAGTTTGTTCTTGTCAGATTCATACCTACCAACTTAAGCTACTTCAATGCAAGAAGTTACCCAAACACCAATCATTAAACTTTTCACTTTTTGAATGTTTGTATTGTATATACACTCTTAATATGATCATAAACAGAACATTTATCAACTCTGAGAAGATACCATTCAAATCTAAAAGGCAGTGATTGACTAATCAATTTAGCTAACACACAAAATTCATCTAATACAGAAGCATAACATGGAACAAGTGAACAACAAAACAACCAAAAAGATGAGAAATTTCTTATTACTGTAATTCAAACCAATTAATGCTTCAAATTAAGAGATTTGTATAAGAGATTAAGAGGATTTGTTATTTGTATAAGAGATTAAGAGGATTTGTTATTTGTATAAGAGATTTGTATAAAAGATTAAGAGGATTTGTTATTTGTATAAGAGATTTGTATAAGAGATTAAGAGACAGTAAAAGAAAGAGATGAGAAATTGAGAACAAACCTGCGAACTGGACAGTTGTGAGTTGGCAATGATGACGGCGGCGGCGGCGCGGTGCTCCCGGCAAGGTGGCAGATGTCAAGAAGATTCTTTGGTCTTCGGTTTAGGTTTGTGATCTGTTTGGTCAAGTCTCAGGCTGAGAGACGATCTAGAGAGAGTTGGGAGAGAAACCTAGATGGAGAATGAGAGGAATGAGGAGTGAGGAGAGAGGAGAGGAAGAGTTTGTTTTGTTTGAGAAAGAAACCAGTGTAACCAGTTAATGGTGAAAAAATGTTTTGTTATTTTCTCTTTTAACTAGTTGGATTTTTTTTAAAATAGGTATTGTACGGTATGAACCCAATCCTTATTCGTACCGTAGCAACCCTCTCCTTTTTATAACGTGTAAACAAAAACAGTTGTTCAATTTATTTTTTTCCTTTTTCAAGACTAACATGATCTTATGATCGTCAACATGATCTTATCTTCTCGTCAATTTCAATCAATCACTATGGTTGGAATAAGTTAATTTTGAAGTACTGGGGCATCAAAAAATATCATAAAATTAAGAAATTAAGACAGAAATATTGTCGTTAAATGTGATTTGATAATAAATAAGAGTATATCCGATGGTAATGTGGCTTGCATTTGAAGAAATGGTGATATGTCAACATTGTCAAGCCAATTGTTTCATATGTGACATATAACTAAACTTGATAGACATCCAAATAAAAAAATGGTCTCCAATGCTTCACTTGTAAAATATATGTTTTTAATGACGTGTCAATTTATTATTGGTCTCCTTAAATATACTTTAGAATTGTTGAATAAAATAAGGTAAAAGATAAGAGTGGTTGCTGACTGGGCCAACAAGATGGTCGTCTAACAGATCGTATAAAATCAGAGAGTCATGTTGACAGCCTCTAAAAAAAAAGTTACCACCTCAGTTTAAAGTTATACTAGAGAGGTTACATTGGAGATAATTTTTTTAATAAAATGGGCGTTCATCCTACGTGGCATCTAATTTTTTCACAATCTATTTTAGCATTATAGATGCTCTAATACTCGAGGACCCTTTTCTTTTTTTTTTGGTCTAAAGACTGAACAATTCTAGATTTGTCTGAAGACTGAATATAGACTAAAATCTGAACATAAATGACATGTTTGGTTTTTTATTCTCATATCTGAATGTACTATCAACATATTTGTTTTTAAAAAATAAAATTATCTAAAAATAAGTAATTTTATATTTATACATATACCAATTAAAAGAACTAATTTATCATTCATCATTCTTTATAAGATTTTGTATGTTTTTCTGTAAATAAAGTTTAATTTAACAAAAAAAAATAAAAATCCATCAAAGAATATAATTTTACATATTTTACAAACAAAGTTTAAATTCAATTTATTGTCAGAAGAAATGGTTCAAGTTCAATTTTGTCGTTGTCTACGTCTCCGATGCATATAATTCAGGAAACCATTTTTGTTTTTTTGTTTTTGGTTTCCTAGATCACATGCACCAGAAATCAAATTAAAAAAAAAAAGGTTCGTTATTATTTATTTATTTTTTGTTGAAAAGGTTCTTGAATGATATAGAATAATTGTTTTGTTTATATATTCAAGCCACAAAATAGTTAAATAAAAAATAAAAATAAAGAGTTCATGCCAATATTTAGTAGGAAAGAAATTCAATTGTTCAATTCGAGGAAGATTTCAGAACAAGAAATTTTTTTTTTTTTTTCATTCCAAAAGCAGTTTAAAAAAAAAAAATTAAAATAAAGAATTCTACACCATATTAAATTAGGATAAATTTGGAAATATATATTCTTTGAGAGGATAAACTTAGAAGAGAATATTTTAATTGTAATCCAGTGATTTGGAATTAAGTTAAAAATTAGGATTTCTTACTTTATTTTTTAAAGTTATTTTTTGATATTTTAAAGTTGTTTAACCACTTAAAAAACAAAGAAAACAACTTAATGATTTCAATTCAGACCTATTAAATTTTAAATTTAAGTGGAAAAAACAAATGACTCCTTATTTAAACTAAAATAGCCTTAGATTCCGGAAAAAAAAAATTGTAGTGTGATAAAAAATATATATATATTTATCAACTATTTTATCTTTTCAACGCTACTTTCTCAAAAAAAAAAAAAAAAAAAAAACCTTTACTTTTATTTATTTATTTATTATATATATATCTAATTAAATATAAATTTGAGATTTTTTGAATGAAATATTATTTAAACCCATAAACTCAATATATGAGTATAGATGCTCGATTTTATTTCAAGATTATTTTAAATTGTTCTTTATATACTCAAAGAGGTCCGGTTTAGGGATGGGCGTGGGGGCCCATGGGGATGGGGAGGGTACCCCCATCCCCACCCCAAAACCTATTTCCTATTCAATTCTAAATTTCAATCCGAAAAGTAATAAAAGTACAATACAAAATTAAAAATATAATACAAAATAATTACAAAATACAATCTGTTCTTGTCAATCCAAAATACAAAACAAAATAATTGCATAATACAATATGAAAAAAAAAAATATATATATATATATATATATATCTCATTTTGGGGGCCGCAATGGGGTTTTGGGTTTGGGGGGAGGTACCTCTACCACCTCCCCCAGAGTATGTTTGGGGGCAAAATTTACCCCCACCCCACCCTAAAATTCATTTGGGGGCAAAATTTGCCCCTAAAACCCCATGGGGGCCCGTGAGGGATGGAGCCCCATGGGGAAACGCTCATCCACTTCGGATGATTAGTATCCGATTCAACTAAAACAAATAAAATATAACATAAAAGAAGAAAAAAAAAAGAAATTACAGAGATTTTTCAGAGCTTGAGTGTAGGGTCTGTGAAGACTGAAGAGACCACATACAACATAGTGTTCAATGTTTTATTATTAAAATCCATCATCTTCTTCCAACTGCATAGAGATTTAGTGAATCCTGGATGCAAAATAAAATAAATTAGTCATATGTATAAATATAAAATTATCAGGTGTGGGAATTCCATACGTTTTTTCTGTACATGATTTCTATAACACCGCTAACTATATGAAATCTCGTACGAAAAAACGTGCAGGATCCTGTATCTGATCGGTGTTATATATATATTTGTTTATGAAAGCAAAAGAAGAAGAAGAAGAAGAATGTAAACTGACTTGGTATAGTCGGTGGATGAGGAAACAGTGAAGCCAACATTGATGTTGCAAGCATGTGGGATCTTTGTGAGGTACCTGTCTTGGATGCCCATCGACTTACCAGCGTTCTTTAAGCATTGGCAGATAGCCTTCTTATCAGCAACATTTTTTACTAATCTAGCCAATTGTCGAAGGTTACTGCAGCATGTATGAGTCGGCGCCGGAGCCTTGCCGGACGCATATGGCACGCATGCACCTGCCTTTGAGTTCACAGTGCCACATGTAATGGCTACGGCCTCACCCACCAAGAATAGCATAGAAAGGACCAAGAATAGCATAGAGAGGACCAATAACAACATAGAGAGGACCAAGAACATGGATAACAAGAGGTTCTTCATGGCGCTGTTTTTTGGTTTTCTTATGTGCTAAAGCAGATGAGTTGGTCCGAAAAATGGTGATGGACGTGTGGGGGTTTTAGCTAGAGAGAAGAGAGAGCCCACTAGAAACTCCACCAGTCGTTTTCAGCGAGAGAGAAGAGAGACCCCAGCCGTCACTAGAAACGACCCCATCAGTTGTCGTTGCATCCCGGAGAAAACTCCACCAATCGCCGGAGAAGATTGTGTGTCGATTTATAGGTAAGATTTTCTCTTCGTTTGCTGAAATTGGCTGATAGTGTTTTGATTTCAACTTTAAGAACACTATCAACAGTTAGGGCTGGTATTTTGTACAAATTGAGACTGGATTTTAGAGTTTCGTTTGAATACAATCTTGAAAACCTAACCAATATGTTGAATGATTTAACCCTAAACTTGAAATGTTTGCTTAATATTTGAAATTTTTCTTTAAATTCACATTAAAAACTTGTAATGTTATAAACTGAAATCTTTGATTTGAAAGTGGCTTACTTTAAATCTCTGATTTAATTTTAAGTAATGTAAGTTGTGTTATGGATGTCATCCACTGAATTGTTTTTCTGCACTTCTTCGTTGTCTTTATTGTAAGGATGAATATAGTTTGTCCTCTGAGCAATTTTCTAATATACACGAGGTGATATATTGCCCCAATGTAGTAGATTAGATTTTTGCCAACATGTGCCAAGATATATTGGATTGATTGAATATTTATTTGTTGATAGACTATTGAGCAGCCTCCGACCAATGTTTAAGGAGCCTTGGCTTGGGAAGTAAAGATTGGGTGTGGTTTCGCGTTTCGTTGTTGGATTTATTTTTGAGCTGGGTTGTTTAGCTTTGTGCGGGGGGTGTGTTTCTGTGCGAGGCTTTCTTTTGTTGCCTTTGGGTGTCGTTTTGCTTTTCCTTTTTTGTTGGTTTGCTTCTCTGTTTCTGTTGTTGGCCTTTGTTGCTGGTGTGTTCTGTTTTCTGCTGGGGTGATTGGGTGTGAGCTGCTCTGTTTCTCTTTTTGTTATTGTTTGCGGCCTTGGCCTGTTTAATAATACATCTACCTTTACAAAAAAAAAAAAAAAGGTTATAACTTTTAAATTTGGTTTATAGTTCAATAACTAAAGTGCACCAAGATTTTGACTGCTGATGTGCTAGTCATAACACCACCTAGTCAATGAATCAGAGATTTTACCTATTGTAGCTAACTTTTAAAGGGAGAAAATCATAAGTAGCCCCATAAAACATTAGAATTTCGTTTTAACCACAAACGAAGTTTCAATTCAATATCTTTACAACCAACTGAAACGTGAAATGTCTCAAATACTGAAATCTTCATACTTTATCATACTAAAATGTATTGGCTAAAACTTGATATCATACTTTAAGTTTCTGTTATACAACTTGAAATCTTGTTTTAAATCTGTAGCATAAAACTTGAAATGTTGCTTTAAATCTGTAGCATAAAACTTTAAATCATGCTTTATGTCTGGCAAAAAAACTTGCAAATCATGTTTTTTCTTTGTTCCTCGTTTGTGAGCTTTTTGGCTTGTTGAATAGAGTGTGGCTGTTCCAAAAAGGAAAAAAAAAAAAAGTAATCTTGTGTTAAATAAACTTGTTAACCATAAACATTGAGTAATTTTTTAAATATAATGCAGATGGCCAACGACGGAGAGGATAAATGGTTTGATGCTCGAGTGAACATTTATTGTAAAGTGTCTGATTTGACAGTTATTAGAGATGTTATGTATAAGGTTGGCATGTTACGACGGTGAGAGCAGGGTGTTTTCAAACAGTTTTTGAAAATGGGCAAGGAGTTTTTTAGTGGTAAGCTTTGCCACATATTGCTATACAGAGAGTTAATTTATCTTGGTGCACGCCCTGACGAGATATGGTTTCGGGTCAGTCAACGTGCAGTCAGGTTTGGGAAGGAGAAGTTCCTCGTTGTCACAGGATTGAGGTTTGGACCGATGCCAGAGAGTGTTAACTCCTTACCTAAAGCTGCACAAGGCAGCGTACATCACCAATACTTTATACGTTGTTGATGAGCATCAGGTTGATGATGACCAGCATGTTGATGATGAACAGGTTAATGCACATGAGGCCGGGGTTGAGTAGGAGGTTGATGATGATCAGGTTGATGCGCAGCAAGGCGCGGACAACTAGAATGATGAGGAGCAACAGATCATGACAAGACGTAGTAGTCAAAGAATTAAGAAGCTAGTAGCAGTAGGTTAGGGATGAGCAGAATGATGAGGAGGAGGACGTGATAAGACGTAGTAAGAGAATTAAAAAGCTAGCAGTGATTGCTTTATTTCTACACAAAGTGTAGCCTCATTTCCGTATCATTTTGTGTTCATTTCTCGGGTAAAACCGGGTATTTAATATGATAAAATAAGTGTTTCAGGTATTTTTGGATTTTAGGGGCATTGGAGTAATTTTGGAGAATCAGGGGTCAAAGTGAAAAATATAGAGAATATATTGAAGAATTCGTGATTAGAGAAGAGTTGAGGGGAGCTTATTGTAATTTTCCAGCAAACGCACTCGCGCGCCACGTGGATTAGTGATGCGGTGCATTTTGCATGTGGATTAGTGATGCGGTGCATTTTGCATGTAGGTTCAACCCAACCCCGCCCAGATCCGGTTTGCCTAACAGCAGATCAGGCCCAGTTTCTGAGTGCACCCTATTCTGCCACTAAGCATGCCCTGCCATATCAGCCTAACGTCATCGTGATGTCAGCGTCTTCAACCTTGAGCGGGTCTATGCAAACCCTCGCTCCCGACCCGATCTGACCCGGTGAAGCGACCTGACTTCGACCCGCCACTGTCTAGTCGTTTTTCGATGTTGTTTCCAGCGGGTTTTCACCCATACGACGGTGTGTATCCCCCCGGTCCGTTTGGCACCCATTTCGAGCCTCCATGCACACTTTTCGCCAAAGTCCAATTCCTTCAAGCTTCTATGGCCATCTAGCTCGAATTTTCAACCGCGGCAAGCTAGCGTCAGCCAAGCAATAGTAATGTGCCGCGGTTGAAGTACCGTGGTCGTCCAAACCGCGGCACACTCGCGACAAAGACTTCTCAGATGTGCCGTGGTCCAAATGCCGCTTCCTCGAACCATGAAAAACCCCAACCGCGGCAGTCCGTATCTTGGTCATTTTGGACGAGTTTTAAGCCCTATTTTGAACCCATATATATACATCTCTTGTTCTAAAATAAAGGAGAGATGAAACACACACAAGAAACAAAAACCAAAGCCAAACTCAACCAAAAACCTTCTCATTTCGCCATCTCTTCCACACACTATCACATCTCCCATTTCCATTCACTAACATCCACCATCCCTCCACCTTTTGGGCAAAAGAGAGTTAAAGAAGGATAGAAAGAGATGAAGATTCAAAGAAAGAGAGGAAGCTTTCCACATAGTTTTCTCTAAACTCTTTTTTTTTTTAATTCCTTATTATAGCCATGTACTCATTATTTCATATTTGTTGTATGGCTAATATTTGTATTATGAACTAAACTTTTATTGTTTGGATATGTTGAAACCCCACCCTTGAATATCTATATGTATTGACATTTGTTTATTCATTTTGTGCAAGTGTGGTTTGTATGGGTATTTTAATGTGCTTAAAGCTTTTAATTGATTGATCTCCTTTTGAATGATTTTTATGGTGTGTTATGTATTGACCGGAGACGCATACCACATGTTTGATAAAATGACATCTATGCATGTCTAGAAAAGTAGACCTACTTAAGCTAGCGTATATGATTCGTTTAGTGTACCAATGTCCTTAATGAAGTCATTCATATATTCCGAGTAATCGAGAGATAGGCTTGGGTATGTTTTGGGTGTAACCTATTTTACTTGACCGAGATTGTGGGTTAACATTATGGTGCATGAATCTATGAATTGCATGAGCATGATTTTGGGTGAGCAATTGAGTCTAGGGCGGAAGTCAATATAGGGTAGGGTGTAGTCAAGTCCTAGCATATTTCTCTTTATTATCACATTCGAGTTTATTTCTTGTCATTTCTTTATTGCTTTAGTTTAAACCCTTATATCAGTTTAGTTTAATTTGTTTGTTTAGAAAACTTTCCTTATTGATTGTTTAAATAGCAACCAAGCTAATCAATTTCAATAATCGGTCACTCAATCCTTATGGGAACGAACTTTACTTATCATTGTGCTACTCTCCGATCTCGTCCTATTGCGAGTGTCATTTGAGATATAGTCAAGCAGTAGTGGTTCAAACCCCTTACACTGTCCCTACGTTGGTGAAGAACATGGTTTATGTGAGAAAGAATTCCCGGAGAAGTTAAACTTATTTGAGTACTATCCCTAAATATATGTTGTTGCATATTATATATATTTTGGATGTAAAACTTTATTCCCGGAGAATTCCTAATGTTGCATATTATATATTTTGGATGTTAAAGTTTTATTCCCGGAGAATTCCCTATGTTGTTGCATATTCGATATATATGATATTATATAATATTTTTGCAAGTTTTGTTTATGTTCAAATGGCTCTAGTTTGTTAATTGCTAAATTTCCTGGTTTGTTTGTTACCACGAGTTTGTTTGCCAAATTTTTGCAGGTTTTGTTTCCTGGTTCAGATGGTAGGTTTTCATTTATTTCAATTGTCAACATAATACTTGAAATCATGTTTTAAATCTCTGGCATAAACTTGAAATCATGCTTTAAATATCAAACATAAAACTTGAAATCATGCTTTAAATTTCAAAATATTAATTTTTTTTTAATTTCAAATTACTTTAGCTTAACCTGCAACAAAACTTGTTATTTGAAGACTTCACCTGCATGTCATTTAATTGATTTTTATTTGAAAACTTGTTATAGATGATTTTGTTTCTTAAGAAAGTGTTTAATTTATTTTTCTTTCAAATTTTTTCCTAAATGAGTTTAAAATACAAATTAGACATTAGAGAATAATTTGATTACCAGGTGGCAAGAATCAAACGGTGGAAATAGGAAGAGGACCCTGATGAGATAGTTGGTCAATTGCCAGCATAAAACTTGAAATCATGCTTCAAAACTGTGGCACAAACTTGAAATCACGTTTTAAATCTCTGCCACAAACTTGAAATCACGCTTTAAATCTCCATTAAATCAGATAGATACTCTAGAGTGCCTCCCACTCTCAATTTTTTATTTTTTTATTTTTTATGATTTCAAATGACTTTAGGTTGACCTAAAACTTGTTATTTGAAGACTTGACTTGCATGTCATTTAATTGATTTTTCTTTCAAAACTTGTTATAGATGATTTTGTTTCTTAAGAAAGTGTTTAATTGATTTTTTTTTCAGAGAATAATTTGATTAACAGGTGGTAAGAATTAGATAGTGGAAAAAGGAAGAGGAGCCTGATGAGATGGTTGGTCAATTGCCAACATAAAACTTGAAATCATACTTTAAATCCGTGGCACAAACTTGAAATCATGCTTTCAATCTCTGGTACAACTAGAAATCTTCTCAGAAAACCAACAATTCAGATGTCACACAGTTTAACAACTTCAAATCTTCCCGTAAAACCACAGTAGTCAATACTAAAATATAAACTTACAATAATGAGTTCATACATGATAAGTTCATACTAAAACAAAAATGGGCATGGTCAACAAACACAAAATGACTAATAAGTTGTATCTCCATTAGCGGGATTACCCGCCGTGGACTGGGAGTGGTCAACTAACGGGACTACATATCAGTGTCACGTTATAATCGGTATTTTCATCGACCACTCTCTGTCTTAACCAAATTGGTTATGATTACATCATACAAAGTTCTATCAAAATCGGTGAATTGGTATACCAAGTTCTCTAACTCTAAATATTTTAAATGAATCGACACCACTTCAACAAATGTATCACCACCAACATATCGTAAATCATCCCACTGCCCACCATAGTTGATTACAAGCCTGTAATCCATTTACCTAAAAAAAAAAAAAGATTTCCAAAAGAAATTGTAAGATTTCAAGTTTTTCATAACAGTTCCAGTTTTTCTAAACATTTCACATTTTTTGTGGTATAAAACTTGAAATCATGCTTTAAAACAGATCTTAAGTTTTTTCCCCAAGTTTTTATACTAGATTTTAAGTTTTCGAACCCGTGAAACTTGAAATCTTTTGGAAAAAAATGAAGTTTTATTGAAATCGATTCTTCACATAAACTCATGCATCAAAGCTAAACCCATGTTAAAGTAACTATTTTCAACTCAATTAATGAACAAATGAATGATACTTACCAATTTAGAGCAAACTAGGTTATGAGATGAGTGATATTTTCTTCAGGGCACTTCGTGAAATCTTCAAACTGATTATGACATCAAACCTTCGTGAAATCTTTGTGAAATCTTCTTCAGGCCAACAATGGTGTGGCCATTGGTGTGATGAAGAACGAATACAAGGGTGAAGAACTGAAAAAGACGGTGAGAACAGTGAAGAATTGAAGAAGACGGTGAGAGAGGAGAGAGAAACAAAATAGAAATATTAATTTAGGGGCATCTTTGTAATTTATGGACACCTAATGAAATTTTTAAAAAAATATGGTTATTAATAATTAAAGTTTTGTATGTGGTTAAAAACGAATTTCTCATAATTAGAGTAGTTATTTTTATCAATTTCCATTATATATAATAATAATAATAATAATAATAATGAAGTTTAGAATTATTTTATGGGTCATTGATATATAAAGCCACTGATTTGGTGAGACATTTCCTAAATGACTATTAATTTTTCAAAATGGTTCAAATTAGCCATTTTATAGAAAGAAAGTATCAATTATTGCCACTTTACCCATTAATTGTTTAAAGTTCGTTTGCTTATATTATAAGCTTTTAGAATATAAGACAACAATTAGTAAAACATATTTTACACCGATTTTTGAACTGTTTTTTTTACCTGTATTTTGAATATATATCTTCTTTTTTTTTTATCATGATTACTTTATAAAACAGGAAATACTACCCATAAAATTCTTATAATTAAATCATTACTTTATATATATATAATTAAATAATAAATTAATCATAAAATAAGTTTGATGTTATTCTAAATTAATCAGGAAATTAATCAGGGAATAAGAATAAGTTTGATGTCATCTATAAACAGGAAATATTATCTATAAAAATAATAAATTAATCAAATTATTAATTTTTATATATAATTAAATAATCAAAATACATAAAATATTACATATAAAATTATTTATGGGTGTTATTTTATAAATCATGGTAGCTTTTTATTAAATTTTAATAGAACAACCGTCAATGAATAATGTTTTATTAAAATTGTAATTTTGGAATAATATTTCATCAAAATGATATTTTTGGAACAATTTAAACGATAAATGACCTTTTTGGACTACCGACCAATCAACGTGTCTAGTGCTATTTTCTCTTATTTTATTAAAAAGAGAAAAACGTTTAGGTTTCAAATGATCGAACTCCACGGTCCAGGTCTAGTGTCGAAACAAGGAGAGCAGAGGGTAAAGACTAAAGAGAGAGCTGAGTGATGGAGGTAAGTGGGTTAGATTCGGATGGCAGACAATTCAAAAATGCAGGAGAAATGTGGAGAGAACAGATTGGAGGAGACGGAGAAGGAGAGCAGCATCAGCAGCATAAGAAGACCCAGTGGTACCGTGAAGGCATTTCTTATTGGGAAGTAAGTGTCAACGTCTGTATAAATATTATATTTCGTTTTTGATTCTTGACAAGTGAATTATTCAACATTTAATTTCAAGTTTTGTGTGTGAGAAAAGGGTGTGGAGGCTTCTGTTGATGGGGTTTTGGGTGGATTTGGGACTGTCAATGAAGCTGATATCAACGGTAGCGAAGCTTTTCTACAAACCCTTTTGTCTGATCGATTTCCAAACGCCGGAAAAAATCAACATCTTGTTGCTCTTGGTATCCATTCTCACTCTCCACGCACAGTCCCACACACATTATAAATTTATTGTTTTTGATCATGTAGGAGAATGTACTTTACTCAACTAATGAAAGTTATAGGCAAGTGAATGGAATTCTGTTATATATTATGTTGCTATAAGACTATAAGAAAAAAACATCAATTTGGAACTGCAATAGGTAATTGAGTTACTGAATGATTTGGTTTGAGATACTTATAGCAATGTAGACCAGCCTTGATGTAGCCTTGTGGGTTTTAGAAAACTTATTTGGAAATATAATATTGGTATGGGCAGGAGATGTATGTAATTTATTAAATACCCGGATGGTAATTTTTATAGATTAAAGATGACTAGAAGTTTATGAGCCGCAAGAGGCACTATTTGGTTTAGTGTTCTATAAATTTGCATTTTGAAAGCTAATAACATACTTTTTTTTATAGAGGAGGTTATATTAGCTTGTTTTGAGTTTTCTCCTACATCATTGGAAGTTGTTCTTTTTCTAATGGTAAGAAGCAAAAGGTAATAAGTGGGTGATGCAGAATGGAGAAGTCCTAAGCTGTTTTTGGTTTATTTTGGTACTGATTGGACTAAAGATTAAGAGTGGGAATTATGTAGTAAAATTGAAGATTTGAGTAATCTTTGAAACAAAATGTGATTAATCATTAAATTTTCTAGGATGTATTTTGAGTTGTAAATAATAGCTTAGGATAAGTAGAATAAGAAAAGTTAAGATTTGGACATTATGCTCAGAGTTCCCTTGGTGTCACACCTTGGTTTTATTGCATCTTACGAATCAAGATCTTTCAAAAAATTCTGTAATTGCTCCTAGAACTAAGGCATCACATCTGCACGAGGTTGTCCGACCTCATAAGACTTTATGGGAAATAAAAATCTTAAATTTTTGTGAAGATGTTTAACTTGACTTTCAAGAGTCCTTTGACTGTCCTTTCGACTTCTTAGACCGAGACTTACGAACATTTTAGACTTGGTTTGGTCGTTGTTGGGTTGGACTAAAATCCAAGTTTAAATCTAATAAGATCTTAACTTGACAAATTCAAAGCATGCCACAGCGAAGGTTTCCTTTTGTCTACATTGACATAAAAGTCTTCATAGAATCTTTTGAGTTTTAATGTCCAAGAGTTTTAAAAGTCATTCATTTTCTTTTTTCTCAAGTAATTCATATGTTCTCTCTATTAGATAATTGGATATATATTAGGTATGAAGTACATTCCCGAACATCTCACTCTTAAACCATTAAACCATTGGAAACTGACTTAGCATTGGAGTGAGTATGCTAGCACAATGCTGGCGCCATCTGATGTTTTTGAAATAGGTCATTGATGGGTTCCCATCAAGTCACTGTGTCAGCACTCTTTTATATTAAATAATTGTTGAACAGATTTCTGCATCAACATTTAAAATCACATTTTCTCCAGTATTCATAAAAGTTGCTCTTCTATTATTGACAATTTACTTTAATTGACGGGCTTAATATTGACCAAAATCGCACATCTGAGAGCTTACACGTGCTGGCAGACAGTTAATGTGATGGATAATTTTCATTCTTTCTTGACTTCTCAACTGCTGGTTGGCGGTCATATCACTTATGAATTATGTTATCATTTGTTAGTTGCAGCATCAGTTATATGGGGTGATTATTATATTGATATAGCTATTCCATCTGCTTCTGAGTTGGTCAATAAGTCTGTTCTTATTTGAACCACTGCAGATTGTGGATCTGGCATTGGGAGAATTACCAAGAATCTTCTAATAAGATATTTTAATGAGGTGCAGTCTTTTCAATCATTTTTACTAGATTTCCCCAGTTTATTCTTGGAAAAAGTGAACGATCATCATTATACACGTCATCAGTTTTATTATTATTGCTCATAAATTTCTTACTGATTTGCAAGTCATGCCGAATGATATGTATTATCTATTATCTATTATCTGCTAGGACTATAGTATGCAGTTTCTCAGGAACATTCCTAGTTGTTAAGCATGATAAAAATTACACATCATGTAACAAATACACTACTAAGTACTAACAGCCTATTCCTACTATGAATGTTTCATATAAACTGAAAGAAATCTGTTTCGACGTTATTCTTTTTGAAGTACTCAACTTGAAATTGGAGAAAAATTACTTAATCTTATTAATACATGTTTATGGATTTGACTGGATGTTGATAGGAAGCATAAGTGCAATGACTCCTTATACTTTTAACTATCTACACTATAAAGTGTAGTTTTTTGCATGAAGAATTGTGTCAAGATCCCAAATCCAACTCAAGCATAACCTGAATGTATACAATAATGGAACACAACCCATGTAATTCATTTAATAAATAATGAGGCATGCTTAGATCGTTACAATTTATCCATTAATGAAACTGACCTATAATGTCATTTTTATTTGCCAATTTAACTCATACTGCATCTAATTTTTTTTAATCCAACAATATAGATTTTTGACCAGTGATAGCTGGACAGAAGTCACAAAAATGACAAAAGTAGTTTAAGTTAGTATATGTGTCAGCATTAGTGACTGTAAATTTGTGTGTATTGCTAGTTAGGTACTTGGGTTAGTTAGACATGTGATCTGGTAAACTAGATTTATGTTCAGGGCAAGCTGGCAAACTTCATTTTGGATTTAATTTAAGTTCTCAATTATTTTCAATGTTGTTATCTTTGTCCACATGTGAAAAACCCTCCTTTGATTTTCTATTGAACTGTGTCAGACATAAATATTTTTGCTTGTGATTATAACAATGGTTGTCATATTTTAGGTTTTCGGGAGGTTACTGTGTTCAAGACTTCTGCATATATAAAATTTTGATGTATATAATGCCTTTGATTTAATTGTATTCTATAAAGGTTAATATAAGTTATACAAATGGTTAAATTTTGTACTTTTTGATTTATATCATATTCTCATTTCTCCTTTCATATTATTAATCTCATCCTTGGGACCCAGGTTGATCTTCTTGAGCCTGTGTCACATTTCTTAGATGCTGCTCGTGAAAGTTTGGCTCCTGAAAACCATGTAGTTTCTGACATGCACAAGGCTGTTAATTTCTTTTGTGTCCCACTTCAGGTAATCTACTTCAAGACTAATAATAATCTCAAACTTGTGAAGTTTAACCGGACATAATTGGATTATTTATAATGACATGTTTGGGGAAGAATAAAAAAAGAAAGAAAGAGAAAGGTTGGGTAATAACGAATATGTAATGGTAAAGTTTTTTGGATATCTAAAATTCTGCTTGATGGTTCTGCAAATTACTTGTGGCAAGCAGCGTCTTGCATTTGTTAATTATTTCTTTTTCTGTAAGTTTGGTTAAATATGCTGGCAAGGAGTTTAGGGCCGTAAGTTGCAATATGAAATCAATATTATTGAATTGGTCATGGCATAATATAATATTAATTCAATAATATTTACCTTTACTTCATTTTTTTGGTTGAAGAGAAAGTTAATAAGTATATCATACGGTAGTGGATCAAGCTATTAAATTACTGTGATTGATTTATCCTCATTGTAGCCACTAAGAGTATAACTTAATGGTGCACACTGATGAAAAAAAAAAATGCACATTGAATGACTCATCCCTTGATACCTTGCAAGTTAAACTTTGCTATTTGACGGGCTCTAAACATAACCTGACTTTCAGATTTCTATTTCTTTCTAAAAGCATCTACACCTTACTTTTTGGCTAACTCCACAAATCTAAAATTTAATTGTTTTTGTTTTCAGGAATTTACTCCAGATACTGGAAAATATGATATCATATGGGTCCAGTGGTGCATTGGACATCTCACAGATGATGACTTTGTTTCATTCTTCAAGAGAGCTAAGGTAAAACAGTTTCATACTTAATAAAATTGTAAATATTTTTGATATCATGATATAGTGGAATTTTATCCTTGCAAGTGAGAGTATGAAAACTGAATTGCATGTATGTTTGTCCACCGTCCGCTGGCTAACTTTTTTCCTTATTTTGTTCTAAACATAAATTAAACATCTTTCCTTGCAATGTTCAACTCCTTACATAATTCCTTTTTTCATTCTTGATGCATTTAGCTTCTCTCTCTCTCTCTCTCTCTCTCTCTCTCTCTCTCTCTCTCTCTCTCTCTCTTCTTAAGACTAAAATTATGAAATTTCCCAAGTGTTACTTAAGTAGAAGACCATATTTCTTGACATATATAGCTCACATTAATAGGTAGAATTTCTTTTATGTCCGAATCAGTGTCCTATTAATTGTTTGCCCCTCAGGCCCAAAATCCTATTGTCTTAATTAACAGTTTGACTCGTAGTCATGACTATTGAATTTTAGCTTTGGTTCATTGTAGTATGCAAATCAGGCATTTCCATTTGGCTAGTTGGTTCATGAAAGAAGTTTATTTTTTTTTTCTTTCTTTGCGGTAACATTCCTGGTATGCTTTGCCACTTCATGGAAAACCAAGCTATGCTTGCCAGTCCATGCCAAGCTTTCATGATTTCCATTTAATATATATCTTTTGAACCTGTCTCATAGATTTGATGTGCCATTAAATATTATTGAAAATAATATACTATGTTATGTCTTAGTTAATGCTAAATTTGCAAAAGCTTAATTCTATTATTAAATAAACCTTGGAGTCTTGTTTTTTATTCCGAAACCCTGTTTAATACCAGCAAATTGAGAAGTATGACTCATTTTTCTCTACCCCTGTGTTTCTTGTTTCTGAAGCCCCAACCTTTCTTAGTCTTATGTTTAACTTTCTGATATTGGGTGCTTCCGGGACTAGTAAAATACTCCTCATTTTTTACTGAAATTGGGCACATTGATTGACAGTAAAACACTCCTAGTTTTGCTTTTTGTTCGACTTAATAAGACATTCCAAGTTCTGCTATTGTTGCTTTGTTGGACACTGTCAATCCAAATTTTGCTTTTGTTGTCTCATTGGACACTGGCATTTAATTTTCTGTTATGCTAAGTTGCAGAATCTTGGGTCCTGATTTTCTGGAAGACCCAAGAAACCAATAACATTTCTATTTCTCTTGCATGGTTTAATTGTAAAAAATATCAATAATATTAATTAATATTTTTTCTGACATGCATTAACTGCAATTATTTTCCATTTCCAGGTTGGCCTTAAACCTGGTGGACTTTTTGTCCTGAAAGAGAACATTGCAAGGACTGGTACTTTGCTTTCCATCTATATTTGTCTATCTTATCTGTCTTTACTAGTAGGACTGTAGGAGTTTCTAGGTTAATGCCAAATTTTCTATAATGACCGGTATATTCCTGTTTGAGCCTTTTTAACTGCGTGCTTCTGTTTGACTTGTTCATATTGAAACCCCTACTATGACACTTGGAAATGACCCTCTTTCAAGTGTTTCATCACTCTCATTTTTCACACTATAACGTTGAAGTTACTGTTCAGTTTGCAGAATGTTTCACAATTTAAGTTGGGAGAATAGAAGTGACAACTGAGAAGTTAGAGGACCCTTACTCAAAAAATAAAATAAACAATGAAAAAGGAAAAAGCAAGTGAGAGAGTAAAGAGAACTGATTTTAAGTGATTCTGTAATTTCCAGTTTCCAGTCTAGATAATGAGAGAATTGAAGAGAATTTATGGATAGAAGAAAGAAAATGTATGTTTAACAATAAATCAATAATAAATATATATATATATATATTTTCTTTTTTACCCTTTCTTCAATTATTTGGAGGGACACACTTGGCATGGTGAGAATTTTCTGATATCTATTCTCTTTACTTGTCCTCACTTAAGTAATCCAATTAAGAGAATTTTTAAAATCTCTTCACTTCTCTCAAAGTCTGAACCAAGCATAAGAAATTGAGTATGTTGTGAGATACTCAAGTTAATAGCTTAGAGTTGAAAGGTTAATTAATGCAAAGTGTTTTCAACAGTAGTGACTGGTATTATTACAATAAAATGTCTAATTTGTATAAAGTGAAAACTAAAACTGGACTTTTAGGCCTGAAGGGAAGGCTGGTGATTGGATGCAGAAATTGCTCGGATCTGAACTTGATTGTGTCGTAGGACATTGTAAAGCTTTAAATATGAAATTTGTGGTGGGAAATTAAGGTAACTTTGTTGGGACAGTAACTTTAAATAGGGGATATGTAAACTTTAAGATGTACTGGGAAAGTTGCTCGTATCCTAGGAATTGTCTGAGGTAATTATTGTCAACTGATAATGAAAAAATTTCTCCTTTCATATATATTTTTTCAGCTCATAATCTTTTAGTTTATTTTAAGAGGAAATTACAGTGAACCTACCTGAGATATGGCTATTCATAGGTGGAAACAACTTTTTAAAAAACTGACATTGACCTCCCTTGGTGTTGGTCAAACTTAATGGTAAAAAGGGTATTTAAGTCTTTTTACCGTTTTTGACACGGTCAACTATTAAAATTAACGGTCAATACTAATGGCAAGGGAGCCGTGTGTCAGTTTTTTGAAAAGTTGTTTCTGCCCGGGAACAACCAAACCCTAGGTAAGTTTTGTGTAAATTCCTCATGTTTTAAAATAAACTAGATATGGAATATCATAAAATCCTTGTTAATCTTATATAGACTAATTCTTCCATACCCATGAGGCCATGACATATATTTCTGATATATTTGCTAGAAAATAGTGTAAAATATTTCTAGACTTTGAAATATCTTTTAACCGTATATGTAAATTACCTTCGTCATAATCCTGGAAGTTTATAACTGTTGGCTTATGATATTTGTAACCACCGGTCCCAAAAGCTTAAACCTTTAGGAAAGAACCTAATTATAGTATTTAAGCTCTCTAACACACTCCCTAGCGTGTAAGACACAAACACATCAAATTCAAATAACATAGAACAATAATCATGTGGGGGACTCGAACCTAGATACTCCTAGTAAAACAAGGCTTTGTGGTAATAAGTTAGTAACTACTAGACCCCAAAGCTTAAGCTTTTACGAAAGGATCCAACAACAATATTTAAACACTTTAACACTCCCCCTACGTGCAAGGCATAAACACAAACAAATTCAAATAACATATAATAATAATCATTTTGGGGGACTCGAACCCATGCACGTCCGGTAAAACATGACTCTCATACCAAATTAGTAACCACTAGACTCAAAAGTTTAAGCTTTTACGATCAGTCCCAAACAATAATATTTAAGCACTCTAATGGTGAGGAAGGGTTTCAACTTTCAAGTGGTGGAAACTCAAGTAATGGTTCTTGACATAAGTTAACCATGCCACTGGATATATTTCTCTGATTGAAAAGATATAGGCTTCATCCATTGTGTGTTTTCAATGTGCTTGAAGTTTTGTAGGTTTGGAAGCTTTGATATTTTGATAATATAGTCTTTGAAATAACTGGATCACCAAATGCCATTTCTTTTTTAAAGCCAGTGCATCTTTCCTATGCAATTGGAAGGCCATGTAAATTTGGGTAGTTTGATTGTATGTGCACACTGCCATACGGTGACATGCTATAGATTTGATATGCAATTAATATAAGAATGAAGCACTAGTTTTCAGGAAGCATAATGAATTCCTTATAACTGAGTTTGGTAGCTGAACCTCTGCATGACCGACATAATCATTTCATCTTATCAGTTATCAGTTTATCACAGTGAAGCGGAGCTATTACAATAGTGGAGTATGTTCTTAATTGTAATTCTAAAGGAATATGCTTTAACTGACTTAATTGTATACAAGAATGTCTAAAATGCTTTAAAAGAAAAAAGACGAAGAAAAAGAAAAACTGTAGATGATAGGTAAAGCCACGTGAGACGAAGTTTTGATTATAAGAAATTTTTTTGGGAGAGGATGGATTGACTAGCATCCTTGTATAATGAAATAGAAATGATTTTAAGTTATCAGTATGTCTATGTTCTCTCTTTAATTGATTTTGCCTGCATTTTGATAGTATTCATTATAAAAATTGATATTTACATGATATCCATATTATAATGAGTACCAAGATTACATGGAACGAGTTATTACTGGGGGAGAAAAAAGAATCTACTTAGAATGATTATCTGCAGTGCTTTTTAAATTGTGTTGGCATATATGGATTTTTGTTCTTAACAACCATCATTTGTATGAATACTATTTATTGGAAGGCCGACTGTAGTTCAAATTGGTTGTAGTCCACAATTGTGTTGTTACAAACAAAGAGAGCTGATAGGACTTTTAACTCTTGGCATGAACTGGGTTGATACTTGATAGACCTAAAACCTAATCATTTTAGTGACTATAATTATGACAGTTACACATGAAATAATTAGGACACTTGATGTAGATGGTATTGTGTATTGTTGGAAACTACTTTGCTTGTGCTATGTGTTTATATCCTTCGAATGTTAACTGCTTCTAATGGATGTGAAGAAACCAATGACAAATTAAAAAATTATTATTATTATGATGGTTTCCTAAGTTACTAGTCAACATAGGAGGTTCTGTTCTGCCTATCTCAGTATCTTGCCTGTCAAGTGACAATGGATAATTTTTTTTTTTTTTTTTTTTGGTTACAAAATAGTTAAAAAATTATATTTGTGCAAGTGTTGTATTCATAAAAGAATAATACTAGATAGACCAACTTTAATGCCTAAATCATGTGGTATGTGATTTTCAACTTCTATATAGACAATACGATATGGTGAATGATATATTAGTTACAAATCATTTGCCATTTCACTTGGGCAAGATTTTTTATTAAGATATTTGGCCATCTAATATTACGTTTTGATAAAAAATGTTCTTTTGGAACACAGCACTTTGGGACTTGGCTTGTAAATGAAAAAATCATCCAAGTATAATTTAGTGTTCGTATTCTATTATATAATGGGAAGACCCTAATATATCCTAAGCACGTAGGTGACAATCCTTTTTTTTCTCATTGCAATTAGTGAAAAACTTTATAGAATATAGATTCAACTTTTTGTTTGAATTTAGTTGCATGTGATGATGCTCTTAAATTTGCTAGTGGCAAAATCTTTTCTTCCAACTATGATTTAATGTTTGTAGGATTTGTGTTGGATAAACAAGATCGAAGCATTACCAGGTCCGATTTATACTTCAAGGAGCTCTTTTCTCAGTGTGGATTACATGTCTACAAAACAAAGGTTTAGCTTCTATCTTAATAGATAAATATATTAATAGTATTATGAAGTTCCACAAAATAATCGTGCTTAAGACACCTGTTTTCATTGGAAGGAAAAAGAAACATTAGTATACTCTGTACAGTGCTTGGAAATATAACTATATAATTATGATATATTCTTTTGTGGCTACTTATAAAATAGACCTGTTGCCCACTTATACTTAAGATTTAGGGAAAATAACAAAATACCCATAAAAAGAAGCAAAACTGCACATTTACCCCAAGCACGATAATTGTTATTAATTTGTCCCAAACTTTCCATAACACTGCTAATGAATACATAACCGATTCATTGAATACAAGTGTTTAAATACAACAATTTAATTCAAGAAACAATTCCAAAACAATATCTAACTCAACAATTTAGGTGTATTTTAGTTTGGTTAAACTTTTGAAACTCATTAAAAAAAATAATGTCCCCGCTCATTTCTCATATGGGTTCATAAAATTTGTAAGTCTAACCTGTCTAGGCCATTGGTTTGGCTTATCCTGATGGATTTTATGTAATTGTTTTGAAATTCTCAGTTCGGGCTTGACCAAACCTTTGATGGAAGATATTTTTTGTCGATTCAAGTCAAACATGGGAAAGTGACCCGATGTTGTAAAAGCTTGAGTTTTTCAACTCAATCCAATTTTTTGACAACAATATCAATCCTCAACAAGTAAATCCATAAATCTACAACATATCAATATTTTTTTGTGTATAATACTAACCTTTTTGGCATGTGTAGATTGTGAAACTTTACAAAATCTTTGATGAAACCGAATGAAAATGAGAGGGAGAGTATGGATTTAATGTGTTTCAAGTGTTTAATTGAACAAAAATACACATAATGTATTTAGATCATACTTTGGAATTGTTTGTTGAATGAGGTTGTGTATATTAAAACACTTATATTCAATGAGGTGGTCATGAGTCTATTAAGGATATTTTGGGAATCTTGGGACAAATTTGCAACAATTATCATGCTCGGGGTATACGTGCAATTCCCTTCTTTTTTAGGGCATTTTTTTTTTCTATTTTCCTTATGATTTATATTTCTTGGATTTCAGCTCCGGTTCATAAGGAGTTTCAGGAACAGACTTAATGTGAACTAGCTTTAGAATATAAGTTGCTGTCTTTGAAGCTTCACCTCACAAGAAATCCAGTAATGTGGAGTTACTAAGCATACAATTTGGCTTTCAAAATTAATGAATTTTAAGCAAAATGGGTAAATGGGTCCATAAAAAATCCCATTACAATACATGAAATGTATGTTTAACAAAAAACAAATTCGGTCAAAATAGTCAAGGCGTGTGACTTCCATGTTTGTGGTTGTAGAGTAGAATTGAGACCTTACAATTTCCATTCAAAGAAGTTCTGATTCCAATTGTTAGAAAAGTTTTTACAAAAGCCACTACGCAAGATCATTGATAAGTTCACCGACATATGCATTTTAAAGCTTCAAGCAGTCACTTGAAAGTGGGTGGAACAAAAATGGAAGTGCATCTTCACTATTGGAACTGCTATTCACCGAAGTACGGTCGGAAACGCGAGATAACGGTTGTTCACCAAGGTACGGTCAGAAACAGGATCTGAGGTGGTGGAGTTGTTTGGTCTGCCATGAGGGAAAAAAACAGAGAAAGGGAGTGGCTACATTCTATCCAGTTTCTAAAAGTCATGGAAACCTTCTAACCTATTTCTACCGATGATTCTTTTTAGATCATTATGACATTGGTAGCTCATTATGAAGATAACTTTTCTTAATGGGAATCTGAAGATGTATATATGGGGCTAGTCTATTGGGTTCCATAACTTCTGGAAATCGGATAGAGTGTAGTCTCTCTCTCTCTCTCTCATGACAGACCAAATAACTTCACTACCTTAGATCCCGTTTTCAGCCGTACCTTCGGCGAATTGTAGTCCCGACGGCAAAGACACTTTCATTTCTGTTCCACCCACTTCTAGATGAGTGCTTGAAGCTTTAAATTGCATTTGTTGGTGAACTTATCAAGAATCTTAGGTTGTGGCTTTTGTAAACTTTTCTAACAATATTATTAACGAAATTTATTACAAATTTATTACAAATAAATTTTGTTAATTGTGTGCAAAACTTTCAACTAATGTCATGACGACCTAGTCCTAGAATAAGATAATCACATTATTAAAATGTTTAATTGAACAAAAATACACCTGATGTTGTTAGATCTTATTTTAGAATATTAAGGATATTTTGGGAATTGTTGGACAAATTTGCAACAGTTATCGTGCTCCACATATATGTGCAATTGCGCTTCTTTTTGGGGTCATTTTTGCTATTTTCCCTATGATTTACATTTCTTGGATTTCAAGCAAACATTTTATTGGTATCATGAAGACCTAGTCCTAGAATTAGATAATCACACCTTTTAAGTGGTTAATTGAACAAAAATACACCTTATGCAGTTAGATCTTACTTAGAACTGTTTGTTGAATGAGTTTGTGTTTTAGATCCCGGTTGCTGTATATTTGAACACTTATATTCAATGAGGTGGTTGTGTTTATTAAGGATATTTTGGGAAAACTTGGGACAACTATGTAACAGTTATCATGCAATATGTGCAATTCTGCTTTAGGGGCATTCTTGCTATTTTTCGTATGATTTACATTTCTTGGATTTCAAGCAAACTTTTTATTTGGTGTCATGGACACCTAGTTGTAGAAGATGATAATAACACCTTTAGCTAGAAACTGGATAGATAACATAGGGAGATGAAACATTGCCTCAATTCTGGTTTACTTGTCACATTTAATTAGGAGGGCCATGAATGAATGAATATGGAGACCTCACTCAAAATGCTTTTAAACACTTTTACTTGAGATGACAAAACCGGAACAAGCCAAATGGAAATTAAATCATAATGGACAAAACTGTATATAGGATTAAAATAATTGACTAAACATGTAATACGAAGTGATAAGAAAAAACTTTAAATCTCTTGTTTTTCTGAATTATCATACCCTTTGTTTTCAATACATCAGGATCAGAAGGGATTGCCTGAGGAATTATTTGCTGTGAAGATGTATGCTTTAACAACAGAAATGCCAAAGAGAATTCATAAGACTAGATCTAAAGCGCAGGCCAACAGACCCTGTATCATCAAATGAGGCTTTGTTACTTGTAACTTCTGACACTGCTGTAAACAGAGTTACCTTTCTCTAATGAAGAAGTAATTTTATACCCGATGAACAAGAGATGACTTTTTATTGTTTTCTGGGATCTAAATGGTTTTTGGATGTATCTTAGGATGGCTTCTGGTCTTCCTTTTTGAACATTTTGCTTGTAACACCATAACCAGGTTGATGAAGGTTAAACCAGAGTCTCTAACATTTGCATCTAATGTATCATGTATGTATTTATCGAAGTATCTAATGAAGGCAGGCACCACCTGGTCATGTTTCTCAACTCTTGCAGCTCATCTCAGTTGAATGCCCTTGTTTCCTTGACCTGCATTACCATTGCTGTGGGATCCTTTATAATTCTCAGATGTGAAAACCAAGCAAGACCTGTAGACCTTGACTATCATATGATATATCTCATCCAGACTTGGGATTTTTCCAGCCTTTTGATCTGTGCACATCAACCCTAACCCTATTCCTAGTTTAGCTTGATCAAATGTGTTTTCTGTCAGTTTCATCCTCTCATCAATCACCACACGTAGATTTCCCGGATAATGCATTCTGATGCACTCAATAAAACTAGCCTCACCTCGCTCAAACTCTTCGCTTGGCCTCCTATTTGTTGCTATCATCTCCAGTAAAAGTAGTCCGAACTTGTAAATATCTGAAATGTCAATACATGAATGAACCATTCAATTAAGATATATGTCAGATTCATACAAGTAGACTTACAATTGGCGGTATAGTTGCTGCGGCGATCTCCAATCTTGAATCTTGAAATCAAAGGCTCGAGATTGCCAGATAACAAAACACTACTGGTGCTAAGATCATAGCCAACTTGAGGCCATTGTTCCTGCATATAAAGCATGCTTTCCACAACTCCAATCAATATTTTCAGTCTGTGTTTCCACGAAGGAGCTGACCCTGCTAGCCACAACTCAATGTTCTCTCCATCAGTCCATTCCGTGACAAGAGATCTCATTCGTCGATTACTGCACCAACCCAGAACTCGAACCAAGTTCTTGTGTCGCATCTGAACAAGAATCTTACATTCTTCAACGAATTTAGACAGGTTTTCCCTGGAAACATTATCCCTGTAGATTTCAATCTTCACTTTAGTACCATCTCTCAACACTCCTTTATATATAGAAACTCCAACGCTCTTCATAACCAAATTCTTTTTCAAAAAGCCATCCGTTGCTGCCTTGAGCATCCACGTCGTAAACTTGTGATTTCTGTTCAATATTCTTGGTAGAAAATCCGGCCTTGCAAAGCATAACCACCCCGAGCAACCTACAATCAGGACAACAAAAAGCGGAAAACCAACAAACAGGATTATGGTTTTAATAGTGTAGTTTTGATGACTTGGAAGAAGACCTGAATGAATAAAACTCGAAGAATTGAAGCGTTGAAACAAGTTGCTATCGGAGATTTTCAACTCCGAAAAATGATTGTAGGAAAGATTGAGATTGGTAAGATTAGAAAGGTGAGAGAAGTTTTGTAGTGGGACATCACCAGAGAAATGATTGAAACTCAAATCAAGAGACTGGATCTGATTACAGAGAAGAACATCAGATGGAAAACTACCCTTAAGAGAATTGTTTGAAAGATCAATGGACATAATGGTTAGAGGACAATACTTCCAAAAGAAGTTGAATGATAAGTAAAGTGGGGTGATCTTGGGACGGCTTCGAAGGTCTATTTTAGGGAATGATTCAACACAATTTGGATTCTTGGACTCGTTGCAGAGATGACTGGCAACAATGGTGGATTTGAAGATTTCAGTCAAGTCCATAGGGGAGGAATTGCAATACTTAAGAGATGGGTTGTTGAAACAGTTATTGAAGATGGTGGTGTTGAAATCCGGAGGAGGACGTAAGTTGTTGAGGTCTTCTACAAGTGTTGCAGAGAGTAGTGAAGAAACTAGGAGTGAGAATGTGATGAAGCAGATGGCAGACGGCATGGAAGCCATTGACAAAGTTTTCAAAAATGGTGCAAGTTGCAAACGGTTGATGAATGATAACGTATATATACTACTTTTTAAACTTGGTAAGGATAATGCCTCTAAATTTTCCTTTTTATGTAGGCACTCGCCACTCGGTGTGTCAAACGGTGCGTTTAGGGGGTATAAAATCATCACTCTTTGCCTGTTAATATTATTGAATTGAGAGAAATGGTGAAAACTATTAATATTATAGTCTAAGCCAATCTAAAATCAATGTTCTCGTAGGGTTGAGCAAGCATTTTTGTGGTGGATCAGTGTAAAAGACCCGTAGGAATTGAAATTTAGATTATAGTTCCAGAGTGGTTTGAATTGGTGAGTAAACCCATTCGTATAACTGAATTATCGTGTAGTGGATTATATGACGTAAGGGTGCGTTTGGCACAGAGATGGGACAGGACAAGGTGGGACGGTACAGGACAGGACGGGACGGGACAGTTGTTCCATATTGTGTTTGGAATGTCTGGGACAGAACTATTAACTGTACTGTTATGCGTTTGGTATGGATGGGACAGGACGGGACAAGAGGTTCAAATGACCAGAGTGCCCCTCATATGTATATAATATAAATATAAAATAAAATATAATTATATATATATATTATTGTATATGAAATAATTTTTAAAATATTATATATAATAATAAAATTTAATATATATATATATTATCTTATATATTATTGTATATGTAATAATTTTTAATAAATTATATATTATTATATACAATAAAATATAATATATATAATATATTATAATATTAAAATAATATATAATATATATTGTATTATAATATATATATGATATATTAAATATTATTATATATAATATTTATATAAGATATATATAATATATTAAATATTATTATATATATAATAATATATGTAATAATACTTAATATATTATATTATTATCATATATAATAATAAAATAAAATATTAATATTAATATATAATATTATTATATATAATATATATATAATATGTTATATATATACATAAATGATCTAATATATATTATGTTATTATTATATATATTATTATTATAATAAAATATATATTATATTATATAATAATATATAATATATAATATATATTTTGGATAATAATAATAAAATATAAAATTATATATATTATATTATATTATATATATAATTATATATTATTTAATATAATAATAAATACTTTTATATTTTATTATTCTTATCCAAAATATATATTATATATAATAATATACAGTATTCGTATTATATAATATATAATAATATTAATATTACTAATAAATAATATATATTAAAATATATATAATAATATTTATATTATATTATATATATATATAATATTATAAAATATATATACATATAAACTATTGCATAAGTTTGTGATTTTTTGAAGATTTAAGGGTAAAAATGTCTTTTTGAGACTTGTCCCATGCATGGGACAAGTCTGGCCTAGGGTCTTGGGTGGGACAGAAATTGATGATTTTTGTCCCACCTTGTCCCGTTCTGTCCCATGCTAAAGTCGTGTCAAACGTGGGACAAGAAGAAACTGTCACACATTGTCCTGTCCCGTCCCGCGTACCAAACGCACCCTAAGTGACAAAATGTGTTTGGTCCTGTGGTTTTTGCTATCAAGGTTTTCTACGTAGAAATCAAGTATTATGTTATTTCTCTTCATCTCTTAATTTTATTTGCTTATTTTTTTGTTGGGTGTATTGACACACTTTTAGGATGCTTTCTATTGCTTTACTTGCTCGATTGTTGAGATTATCGAATATAATTTTTCTGACTGTTAATTAATATGAAGAATTTGAACATCACATCTATTCAGCACTTTCACATTGTCAGTTCCTAAATTAAGGGTATGACTACCTTGTTAGGAGATAAAATCTCAGTAACGTTATTGGAATTTTATTATAAGATTTCTACAATACTTGATTAACATGTTGTAGCCAAATACTTTAAAAATGATGAAGTAACCGGTTAATCAGTTACTTTTTAGTTATTTTATATTACATTTTTTTAATTATATTTTAAAAATGTAATAAAAAAATTAATTTAATATTAATAATTGGTTTTAAAAAATTAAATGATTATGCATATCCTCAAAATAATCTTCTGTAATTTAAATTAGGGTTTTTAGCAAAAATACCTTATTTTATGGGCTCAATAGCAAGTATACCCTAAAATAGAATTCAATTGCAAAACTACCCTATTCTTCCCGAAATGCCCACACTCATCACTCAAAATATTTATTATCCTTTTTATTACTTTTACCAACCAACTTATCAAACAAATAAACTAAACACACTACAACACTTTGTTTTCCCCACATTTGTTTTTCAATTTTAAATTTTAAAAACATTGGAGGATATCATATAAAGTAATGTGAAGGTATGTGTTGCATATTTAAATTTTTTTTTCAACCTCATTAGCTTTATTTTGAGAGTTTTGAAATATCCATGAATATTTTCTTTCCATTTTATGAAGATTAAATCACCCTAGAAGTTTTTAAGGCTTGAAAAAAGGTTTAGGACGGGGTGACCAGACGTTGGGTCACCCTGTCCCGAGGATTTAAAACCTCAAGACGGGGTGACCCGATGTCGGGTCACCCCGTTCCGAGGCTTTTTTCAAGGTTTGAAAAAAGTTTTGGGACGGGGTGTCTCTACGTTTTAAAGTCTTGGGACGGCGTGACCTGACTTCGGGTCACCCTTTCCCGGGCTTTAAAACCTCGGGACATGGTGACCCGATATTAGGTCACACCGTCCCGAGGCTTTTTTGTGACCCGACATCGGGTCACCTTGTCCTGAGGATTTAAAACCTCAGGACGGGGTGACCCAATGTCCCGAACATTTTTTAAGCCTTGAAAACTTTTAAAGTGATTTAATCTTCATAAAATGGAAAGAAAAAAAAAAATTCATGGATATTTTAAAACTCTCAAAATATAGCTAATGATGTTGAAAAATTAATTTTAAAATACAATACATATATTCAAATTACTTTATATGATATCCTCCATTGTTTTTAAAACATAAAATTGAAAAATAAATGTGCGGGAACAAAGTATTGTAGTGTAGGAAAATTGTTAGATGGTGTTTAGTTTATTTGTTTGATAAGTTGGTAAAAATAATAAAAAAGGATGATACATACGGTGAGTGATGAGTGAGGGCATTTTGGGAAGAATAAGGTAGTTTTGCAATTGAATTCGATTTTAGGGTAGATTTGCTATTAAGCCCCTAAAATAGGGTATTTTTGCTAAAAACCCTTTAAACAAATATATGATATTTTTTTTATTATTTTAATTTGTATTTAATTTAGTTAAATATTTATAATATAATAGATTTAAAATAGTTAAAATTATTTTTTTATATTTTAAATTATTATGACTTTCTGAAATAAAAAATTTTTTTTTTTAATTTTATTTTTGATGTAATATATTTTGAAATTAATATTTATTTAATTTAATTTTATAAAATGTTTATAACATAATAATTTTTAATTTTTATATGATAAATTAAATGTAACATAATTTTTGTACGATGTAACAAATTTTGGATAAAAGGTATAATTAAAATGTGTGTGATAACAATTTCAACTTTTTAACAGATTTTAGTGATGTGTTACCGTAGCATATAACAACTCGATTTATATGGGTAACAAAATATATGTGCTTTGTAACAAGTTTCACATAGAAAATTATAACTAAAACGTTTAACAATTTCACATCGGTAACAATTTCACATTGGTAACGATAAAACTATAGATTGTAACAACGTTGTCGTATGATGTAATAACTCATTTTATATGAGTAACAAAAAATTTGTACTATGTAACACGTTTAACATAAAAAATAAAAAAAATAAAAATTTGTATTTCTGATGTATGTGGTAACGATTTAAAGTTGTAACAAATTTAAAATGATGTGTAATAGTAAAGTCATAGCTCATAATAACTTTGTTATAACATGTAACAACTCGATTTATATGAGTAACATAATATATGTGTTTTGTAACAAGTGTTGTAATTAAAACGTTTATGGTAATAATTTCACGTTGCTGTGATGTGTAACGATAAACCTGTAGGTTATAACAACAATGTCATATCATGTAACAACTCATTTTATATGGGTAATAATATATTCGTACTATGTAATAAGTATTATATAAAACAAAATTGTAATTAAGATATATGTTGTAATGATTTAACGTTATAACAAATTTTATATGAATGTAATGATTAAAATATACATCATAACAACTTTGTGGCAAAATGTAACGGCTCATTTTATTTTTAAAATAAATATATACATACTATGTAACAATATTATTTAAGCTTCTAATTAATATTATAAATTTATAATGTACGTTTATTTGTTTTAATATCATTCATTGGATTTGCGTTCATCCAATCTAATGGTAGTTATTAAATCCAATAACGTTATTGTTCCATCAAGGTTGTGTGGAGAATTTCTACACTAGAGAGTCTTTTAGAAAAACTTTTCAAATCAAAGTGTTTTGAATTACAACTTTTATATCAAGTTTTTGGGTACACATTAAAACTGTATTGCACTCTGACCCTGTTTGAAATGGTATTTATCAAAGAGTTTTTTAATTCCTCAAAAAAATTTAGATAATTTATTCAACCCACATTCTAGGTTGTGTCTTAGCATATTATTAAATCATTTAATTGAATATTTTTATAAGATGGTTAAGATATATTAACTTAATTTACAACATCATCTAACTATCTAAAATTGACTCTTAATAAAAGGGTTTGGAATAGTTTATGGGTTACGTGGAATCCTTCTTTGAAGGGGATTATATCATTATTTTTACAAGATAATTACAAGTTGAGGTTGGTCAAGTGGTATGTTCCTCACACCTATACCCTAATGTTATGGGTTCAAGTTGTGTCGCCTCCCCAAAACTTTGAATTATAGTAATATTTCAAAAAAAAAAAAGTTCAAATCAATTAACTTAAGATTGTTTTGGGTTATTGAATGACTTTGTTTTGTGTTATGGAAGATCTATTGAAATTTTTTCGTTTTCGAAATTTCAAAACGTTTCATGTACGAAAAACATGAAATCTTGTTCTTGGCGAAAAACGTGAAACTTAATTATTTTTATACAAATTACAATTAGTATAAATAAACTATATCTCAAAGTATAAATCTTGAATAGCTCTATTGGTTAAGGTTTATCGATTAAGTATTGAATTCGACCTTAATGATATCACACACTATAACCAATTGAACTAATGTGTTAAGTTGAAAATTTGTAAGATATCATTATCATAAACAAAACATTTCACGTTTTGCACAATTTTTTACGAGTTCAAAATTTTATTAGCACTTTTTTAAGAATAAATTTTAAAAGTATCACTTATTTAATAATTTAAGTTTAAATGACACATATAATATGTTCCTTCCAAAAATGCCCCCTACAATAACAAGTTCATCACTATTTTGATTTTTTTTTTTTTTCAAAATCCTTTATTGATAGAGGACTTCTATCAATGGAGATGAAAAACCTCCATTAAAAGTCGAAATCAGCCTCCAACATGGAGGTTGAATCGACCTCCATTTTTTTTTTTTTTCAAGATTGTTTTATTCTAGTACTATAAAGAAAATAGTTCCAATTGAAAATGCACCAAATGGAATAAATAATAAAAAATGTCAACAATTCATTGACATAAGAACCCATCACCCATGTATAACCAATACAAACATCAATGTAATAGTGGAAAAATACGTGAATGAGTTGAAATATCAGCCTCTTGAACATACTTTTTAGAATGAGTAGGATCAACAACATAGCAAATCTCGCTCGACCTCCATTGGAGAATTTCAAGGAAGAAAATGAATTTTTTTTTTTGGAAATTTCATTTTTTTTTTCTCAAAAAGTCTTGGAAATTACTAATAGTCTCAGAAAAGTCTTGAAAACAACAAAAAAAATTCTCGGAAACTAAAAATAAAGTCTCAAAAAATTTCATTTTTTTCTAAAAAATCTTTGAAATTATAAAAAGTCTCGGAAATCATAAAAAAATCTCGAAAAATTTTATTTTATCCCAGAAAGTCTTGGAAATTGTAATAAATCTCGGAAACTACCAAAAAAGTCTTGAAAACTACCAAATAGTCTCTGAAATTACCAAAAAGTCTCGGAAAGTACTTGAAAATACCTAAAAGTCTCATAAATTAGAAAATAAGTCTTGGAAACACCAAAATAAATCTTAAAAACACCAAAAAGCGTGAGACTTATTGGACAAAAATAAATTTTTTCAATTTTGTTTTCATCTTCTTCTTCATCAACCTCCAATGGAGGTCGATGAAGACCTCCATTAAAGGTCAAATGACTTCGACCTCCATTGGAGGTCGATTTCGACCCCCATTGGAGGTCTGTTTCAGAGTTCAACCTCCAATGGGAGCCGATGAAAAAGATGAAAATAAATAAATAATTGAAAAACCGAAAAGTAAATAAAAAATATATGTAAAGTAAGGGCATTTTTGAAAGTTCACTTACTTTGGTGCATTTAAAACTTAAGTTATTAAAGTGATGATACTCTTGAATGTCAAACTCAAAAAAGTGTCATTCATCACCATTTCCACATTTTGTTTTGCCAAGGTTTCTCGTTTCTAACATTTCCAAGTATATGGTTATATGTTTTTTACGTTTCCAAACACGGTTTCCTTTTTTTTTTTTTTTTTTTTTTAAATTTTTTTTAAAATTTTTTATTTTTTATGTTTCCAAGCTTAGTTTAAAGATTTCACGTTCTTAAACCTAGATTGTTCCATGTTTTTCATCCACGACAACAAAACTTCTCAAATCACCCCAAAATTAGGGGTGTGCAGGATCAGATCCAATCCAATCAAATATGATCCATTGGATCGAATTGGATCCAGAGAGGTCATTGGATCGGATTAGATCCTAAATACTAAAATCTTCTAGATTGGATTGGATTTTGGATTTCTGTTTAGAAATCCGCCGAATTCGCCTAAAATATTAGACCTTATTTTCATATTAGGCAATTTATTTTATCCATGACTTTCTAATGTAAAGACCCAGCTCAAATACAATTTCTAATATTACTATTTTGGGTTTTCTTTCTCAATTTCTCTACGGCTAACAATACATCATCTTCCTTTCTTCTATATAAACATTACGAATTATTAAGTTTACATTTGGAGCTGATGTATAATGTATATAAACTTTTGAATTATATAAAGTTTACAAGTTATGTTTTTTTATTTAAATGTTAATTTTATTTGAATTATTTAGTAATGTTTGAATAATTAATTTGGAGATGATTTTGTAATGGGTAGCTTAGGTCCTCGTTGGCATGCTTCTAGGCATTTCCATGACTTCAAGCGCGAAAGGTATATTCATTTGACTTTGCCTCTTGAAAAGTTTAGATGCACACACACATTTCATGCATGCTTTGTTCATCTTGTATTTGTATTCTAATCGTTTATATATGTGCATCAATTACACATATCACACTTGCACTTCATTCTTAAACTTAAGTGTGGTTTTGTGTGATGTAATTCGTTTCCCGATGATTGATCGAAAACGATCATGTATGCACGATGGTGTGCTTATCTTAGCGCGATGAATGACCATTTGAGAAGGTCTTATTCTTCTCTTGGTTTGGCTTTTGGTCACATGGTCTTATACCATGAGTTTTGGACATTTTGTTATTGTCCATATTTGAAATTTGGTCACTCTTTTGACCATATCTCTTTCTATGGACATCTAAACCACATTTTGTAGAACAGAATAGAAAGTAGACTTTCATACATTTCTAACGGTATATCATATGAAAGGTTTGGATGTCGTTTGGTCTTGTTTTGATCCGTTTGGAAATCAGGTTGATGTGTTGATTTGCTAGTGCGCGGGTACTGTGCAGGTCCCTACCCGCGCAGACACTAGCAAAATCATTTTTCATGATTTTCCTGGTCCTGGTGCGCTGGTAACTGTGTACGTCCATACCGGCACAATGGATCCGCGCACTGTACCGTTGTTTGCCATATTTTCTCAAAACGATATTGTTTCAATTAGGGCTTTTATATAACCATTTCTTTCTCATCTTCTTCATTAAGAGCACAAAATTAAAACCCTAAAGAGAAAGAGATTGAGTGACTATAGAGAGGTAAAGCTCCAAGCTTCATATATTGACTCTTCAAACCCAAAACCCATCTTCTTTATGCATCAATAAACATCTTTAAAGCATATGTCTTCTTGGTTTCATTACTAGGTAAGTTAGAACTTCATTAAATATCATTTATTGTTTTTCTTACTCTAGATTAGGTATTTATTGCTTGATTAAATGCCTTAACTCCTTTTATTGCATATATTTATGAGTCTTAATTGCATGATTAGGTTTGTTTGTGATAGCTAAAATTTAGGACCATATTGCCCTTCTAGCTAAGTTTTTATGCCTTGCATCTAGACTTTGATATTTATGCCTCATTTATTGCATTTCTTGATTGCATATTTATTGCCCTTGTTATATGTTGTGACAACTTGTGTTAGTTGGACTTTATTTGACAATTAGGTTCTTAGATTTTATCTATACATCTAATTGAGTCATTATAAATGGGCATGTAGGCATTATTTGATAACTAGGTTGTTAAATTGCATTATAACATCTAGTTAAACATTTTGTGTGTGTTCTTATACATTATTGCATTTGATCATATTGTCATATATATACTTAGACCGTATACTCTTTATAGAGTCAAAATCTTATGGTTTCTAGGTGAAGTTGCATAAGTAAGTGAAGACTTGCAACCAAGGATTGGTTGGCAAGCACTTACCAAGTACCGCTATAAAAGGTTTGCCGGTAAATTAAGGGGTGCTCACGCTAAGAGTAGTGGATCGGGGGATAGCATTAGGATTGAACCTAGAGTGGCGAGTGGTAGTGTCAATAGCCTGAGGTTATCGTGAGTGAGAGTTCATGTATCACTTGAGGGTGTAATTGTTTTTTCATATAGTGGAATGTTGTGGCTCAAATGGCTAATGTGGCAAGTCGTGTAGTTTTTCCTTGTCGAAGGTTTCCACGTTAAAAATCAAGTGTTCTTTACTTTTCGCACTTTTACTTTATTTTTATTCTTTGTTTGAATTGTATTTTATTGTTAATATTGACTAATCGTGAAATTGGTAATAATCGATTAACAACTCATTCAACCCCCCCTTTTATTAGACACACGCGTATATATTTTCATAATCCTAATCTCATCCATGAATCTATATCAATTTATAATCCTCCATACACATGCATATCACAATAAGAGATTATATCTTAAATATAGTGAAAAAGGAAACAAGACCCAAATCGAATCTAGAACAAATCAACAAGAATTAACACAAGTATAGGTTTACAAATATTTCAAAGTGGGGATTATAATCAAAGATAACAAGATATACAAAGAGTAGAGTTAATAAGAGACAACCCTTAAAGAAATCTCCTTCATAAGCTCTCCATTTCCTTTGTTGTTACATGGCTCGGTTTTGGACTTTAGAGCCTTCCTTTCTCCTTGCAATCTACTCTAAGATGGATTAAGGATATGTAGAAGTGTGGATGGTAAGGCATCCATGGAGGAAAACCTCAATGAATGCCTTCTCAATGAATGCCTTTGAAGGCTTTTATTTATTTATTTATTTATTATTATTATTATTATTATTATTATTATTATTATTATTTAGAGATGTAGATCTAACCGAGTTTAGTAAGAGTAGTCTTTAGATGTTTTAGAGTTAATGAGAGGTAAGACAAAGATGTGTATTTATAGGCTAGGCATGTTAGGGCACGAAATGGGGTGGAAATGACCAAAATACCCTTGATATTTCGTGTGTTTTTCAAAACTTATAAGGTTAGTGTAGGTTTTTTCTTGCACTGACATCCACACTAGGAAATGACGGTTCATTCCCGTGTTTCTTATCCTGCACATTTTTCTGGAGTTTTGGTGTGGGTTCCTTAGTGCAGCTTCTTGCCCGCATTGGCCTTCTCGCACAAATATTTGATCTTTTGGTATGACTTCTTGGTGCGGGTTTATTCCCACATTGGCCAAACCATATATTTCCCTAGAATTATAGTGCAACTTCGTGGGGCAACTTCTTGCCCGCACTGGTCTTCCTCTATTGATATTTTACCCTTTTGCCATCATTTTCTTCACTTTAGATACAAACACATTCTTGAGAGAGCATTTGTTTGCACTTGGATAAAACACACATTAAATACACATAAACGCTTGAAAACAAAAACAAAAGCAAAAGATAGGAAAAGGAAGCTCTAAATGTGAATTTTTGTAGAGCGATCAGCAACTCAACAATTTCCCTCTCTAGCATTGTCTCCACCATTGCGATAGTTTCTTTCTCCTCATCGCTCAACTTCTCTCTTCCTTTCTCACATGATGAAGCTTCTCTCTTTGGTTTGTCGTTGAAAGTGTGTAAGGGATGAAAATTTTGAGTGTTTTTATATGGAGATATTTCGGTAATTGTTTAAAGGGGTAAATACAAATAACCTTCCCTAATGTTTGGCATAAATACAGTTAAAGAACAAGTATGAATTAATCTGCTCATACCTCCCCTACTCTTAAAATTGAACTAATAAAAGGTCCAAATTACCCTTAGTTATTAAAATTTAAAAATAAAAACAATCTGTTTAATAATAAAAAAAAATTATATTAATTGAAGATAATGCTTTCAATGAAATATAAATGGAAAAATAATTTTAAAATGGAAAAATAAAAAAACATTTTTAAAATTTTATATTATCTTCATTTTTAAATTAAATTTTTTAATAGTTTAAAGCAAGTAAAAAATGTTTATAGTTTTTGAAATGTTTTTCATTTTGAATTAATTTTTTTTACTGTTTTTTTTTAAATTTAAATTTATAATAATAAACTATTTCTAAATTTTAAATTCTTTCTTTGTACTAGCTTTTACTAATTTTTTTTAATAAAAATATTATTTTCATTTTTTAATTTTAATAACTAAGGGCAATGTGGTCTTTTTGTTAGTTAATTTTAAAAATAGGGGATATATGAGTATATAAATGCATACTTAGGCGTTATTTGTTTTTTCCACTTAAAACTTAATGAGTCTGAATCATAATTATTAAGTTGTTTTGTTTGTTTTTTTAAGTGGTCAAACAACTTAAAAATACCATAAAACAACTTAAAATAAAAAGTAAAGAATCCCGACTTTTCACTTAATTGTAAACCATTGAATTGCATTAAATGCAATCCAAAATCTTTTTTTCCGATACTATCCTCTATATATAACATATCTTCAATTTCATCATAATTATATATTGTATAGAAATCTTTATTTTAATATATTGCTTATTTTAAATAGCTTTAAAAATAAAAAAGAACTTTAATCAATTCTCATATTGGTGTTTAATATCAATATTTGATTATGATATTAGGGTGATGTATTTTTATATATATATATTTAGAGTGTTTTGTATGAGTTTTTCTGTTGCCCTTTTTATTTTTTGAACAAAAAAAAACCTTTTCTTATTTTAGTAAAAATAAAGTTTGTTTGTAATTGAATAAGAAGATCATGATCATATGTGTCCATATATAATTATTATTTTTTGATTTTTTTATTCTATATTATATGTATAATTGTTTAACCTAGGTATAGATGTAAAATACTTCTTATCAGACAATTTTATTTTTAAAAAATAAACATGTTGACAGTACATTCATATGTGAGGAAAAAAAAAAACAACAAATATGTCATTCAGATTTAGGTTTCAGTCACTATGCAGTTTTCAGTAAAATTCAGGACTATTTAGTCTTCAGACAAAAAAACAAATGACCTCTTACTCTCTAACTGTATTTATGCTAAACTTCTGGGGAGGTTGGTGTTTAAATTTACTCCTTATTTAAAAATATAGTTATTAACCATTAAATTTTTGTACGCGGTTAAAAATAAATATGTAATGGTGTATGAACTATGTCTGATTTTCTCCCGAATTTTCAATCCCCAAAAAATAGGTCAATCAAATTCAGCTCACCAAACGGGCTAATAATATTATGGGTGCTGATATTGCCACTTGTAAAACTAATTAGTACACTCATATTTTATTAAAAAATTTTAATTATAAAAATATATCAATAAAAGATTACCAATAAAGATAAATTACTTTAATTAAAAATAAACCAAATACTATTTATACTCATTAATTACACTAATATTTTCAACTATATCTCTTTATTCAAAAAAAAAAAAAAAAAAAAAAACTTATAGTAAACCCTAATTAAACTTTAATTTTATTTCAAATATCAAACTTTTCGTTATCATATTATTATCATATAACAAAGTAATGAAAAAAGAGTTTTTAAAGGACTCTTGATCATATAGAGATAGTTATCAATAAACAAAATAATTTTTTTGTTTTAAAAGATATTTGTAGATAACTGAGTTATTATTATTATTATTATTATTTTAAAATTGTTGTATGTATTAGAGTATTTCATATTGAAAATCTCTCGACATCTTATATAATACAGTTCTACATCTTCCTTTTTATAAGATTTTTATATTCGAGACATTTTCAAAAATAAATTAGACTATTATTAGAAGTGGATTTGATTTAAAAAATAATATGATTTATATATATATATAATTATATATAAATTGGATGTGTTTATAAAGTTATAAGATAGTTTATAAATAAAATGTATTAAAAAGAATACAGTAATATCTATTTATAAAATTTTAGATATAGTCGTACTAATAAGTTCTCATAGGTGTAGGACTTCGATATTAATCTATGATGTCTTTTGAGTTTCTTCTGTTGGGTAATGACGTGGTATGCAGATAGAGAAAGAAATTTGAGCTAAACCAAGAGATAAAATAAATAAAAGGGATTTCTAAGTTCTCAGTACAGACTTGAGTGGAGAGTCAGTTGAGATTGTAGTTGAAAGCTTGAAGACAATTTACAATACAATGGCATTTACTATAATTCAACAGCTTAAGTTGAGTAATTACAATTACGCATCCATATTCACATTACCCAGAAGATCAAATCGTGTTGGGAATGGACGGCTCCTCTCTTTTCCCAGGAATGTTCCAGGTTTTTTTTCTCTTCTCATCCACATTTCATTCCATTTACTTTTAAATACTCAACTCTATCTTTTTTTTTTTTTTTTTTTTTTTTGTTGCTTAAGTAATTCATATGGAGCTATTAGAGGAAGGAAATACTACTGAAATCATAAAATTGAAGGAAATAAAGCATAAATTGCAACTTGTTGGAATAAATTGCGATGATTCTTGTATTCCAGGACGCTACAATCGCTTGTATTGTCCCAAGGTATAATTTTTTTTTTCCTGTTTCATAGTCATCTTATTGCTGTGCCTTTTTGACTAATTGGTTTTTGATGTTGTGGTTTTTGTAGTGCAATGGTGGTCAGTCGGTGGAGAGAAGTTTATCTCTTCACATTATCCAAAATGGGTAAGCAAACCTTAAGCTGGTTTTAATTAAATTATAATTTGTGAAATCAATAATTTATGGTGGGTGGTGATTCATGATTGAGTGGGTTTCTTGTAGGGATTTCGCAATGTGGAGGTGTTTTCGGGCTGATTGTGGATGGGCAGGCCGGGTAATTCATGTTCTGCCTTTAACAAACACCATAACCTTCAATTTGAAACCTTCCAATCTTAAAACTCTTTAAGTTATGTCTGTTTTTTGTCACCTAATGGCATTCAATGTTGATTTGTGTTTCCATTTAATATGTCGTTTTGCATATTTACAATTTTAGCTTTTGTCCATTTTTAATTAAGTTTAGTAGTTCTATTATATCTTACATTAATTTCTTGGCCAATTGATAACTTTGGTTTTAGGCTTTTGCAGGCAGCGATAACATTAGAAGAGTTATGCTATCCAGACAAATGACAAAGAATGGCTTCAGATTAGAACCACTAGGTGACAAGGCATGTGAAGCTTCTTGCTCTTTTTTTTTTTTTCATTTTTTTTTTTTCTTTTCAGTTGAATTGCATTATATTAGAGAGCTTTGACAAGGTAAGTCCTTTAGGATTTGCATAAAAGGTTGGAGAAATGTGTGTGATCAATGATCACTGATTTTGGGCTTTTAAGTTTTTCCTAGAACAATGTCGTGCTTTGTAAAATGCAAAATCATCAAGCCAAGCTCATTAGAGCTCAAAGTAAGGTTTCTCTTTGATAGACCTTTTTCTGTTAGTTTTCCCTATAAGGTTTTCTCTTCTTTGTGTCCGCAAACCCGCTTTGAATTGAGGCTCTTTTGTTATGGATGGTGATAATTCATTATTCATATTTTGTCTTTCTTTCAGCTAATTGCGTATTTTGCTGAGCGAATGATATCTGAGGCAACTCTACGCAGAAATTCTGTCATGCAATTATCTGGTGATCAGGTCCCTTACTATTGGAGCAACTTACTCCTTGGTTTTTTAGTTATGACGAGGATTTTGAGGTTAAAAACCTTTTTATAATTGGTATCAGGACCGACTAAAAATGAATTATACCATGACAAAAATATTGGAAATTATTGAAGTACTTTGTAATATGTATGAAAAAATTAATTCTGTAAATGCTAAATTCACTTTACTCACCCCACTACCGTATAAATTTCCTCTTTAATCCCATTGGCATGTGGATGTTGACAATGTATAGAGCAATGCCTTTCCCTTTACTTCCATGGATTTGATTAACTAATTCAATTTTCTTGATCTACTGATTTCTCATTATAATGTACATCTGGCAACTTCGGAAATTTTATTAAAATTTTGATGACTTGATGGTTATGCGAAGATATATAGTCTTGTTAGCTTATTTGATGTGTACATCATGGAGTATCTTAACATTTTTATCTCATGTTCTTTGCACAAAAATATTTTTTTACTTATGATGATTGTTCATCTTAAAGTTTGACATCTTCCTCTTTGACATTTTCAATCTGAACCTTTCTAACCACTATTAAATTTTTTGTTAGCAGGTTGTCATTGCTTTCCCTTATAAAAAAGATGGGGTGCTTGTTGGTTGCAAGTATCGAACCTTGGAGAAGAAGTATTGGCAGGTATTTATGCTATACATTATCTTGGATTACTAAGTGGGTAGAACTGTAGAAGTAGTTGATAGACTGATAGACTGATAAAGAGATACGTAGGAGAAATCTTGTTATAATACAGCCACGCCTACACCACATGACATCCAAAGAATTAATGTTTAGTGCATTCAAATATTATATGACGCCTTACTTGAAATAAAGAGATTCCATATGCTCATAATTCTTTTGATATATATATTTGAAAATTTCTTTTGATATTATTAATCAACTGTTTTATCTGACTACAAATTATATCTTATTGGGGAGTGGTTGGGGTGGTCATGTCCACCTGGTTTTTGGTTCTTGCTTAACATAATTGTTACTGAATAGATAAAATAATAGCTTAGGGGATTTTGAAATGGTTGTATATTGGTGCAATGGGAGGATGAAACCACCCACTGTGCTGGAAGTGGTAAGCTCCAAGTGAAACTGATGTTTAGATACAATCAACGAGTTTCCTATCTAAACCCACGTCTAAAAAACAATGTATTATTTAAACCAGCATGAAAAACTATGTTTAATAAAAGCTTCAACCTGATTCCTGAGTATAAATATTTGAGCTTCAAATAAGGGATATCTTGATTAAAAGATAAGTTCTTGCCCATGGTTTCAATTTCTTTCTTTTTCCAAATACTTCGGTAGACTGTTTCTATCCTCCATTGAACAAGTACAATTCATTTCTTCCTAAAAATTAAAACACCATTCCATTTCTGGCATTCCTATTCTCTCTATGTGAAATGAAGTGTTGATATCATCTAATACAAAATCTATTTGAAATTTTTATATTCATTTCAGGAGAGGGGCACAGAAAAATGGTTATATGGACTTGATGACATAAATGAAGCTGCTGAAATCATCATTGTAAGAATATTATTGCACACATTTATGCTGCATTATCTCAGTTAGTTAACTCTCTCTCTTAATTTTATTGTTTTGACGTTGATCATAGGTTGAAGGTGAAATAGATAAGCTTGCAATGGAGGAAGCTGGCTTCCGAAATTGCATAAGTGTTCCATGTGGAGCGCCATCTAAAGTTTCTGCCAGAGAATTACCTCCATGGGATAAGGTGTGGGTTATGGCAGACATAATGATTTGTTCTAAATATATCAACTTTTCTTGTGCAAATGATTTTTCTTGTTTAAATTTTGTTATAGTCACCTAGATAATTTGTTAAATAAGCTAGAAGTTTTAGTATCAGAAAGACACCATTTGGCTGATCATTGCAAATATTTTTCTTTCTTTCTTATTTATTTATTTATTATAAAAGAGAGGGAAAAAGTTTAGATCCGAAAATGAAAGTTATCTAAAACTTATGCAAAACTAATTTTTATGTTTATTTTGTATTCAGTGCATTAGTTAGTACTACTTTGCTTGTACCAATAACGTTATAGAGGCGTAAACCATTTCTTTTGACAAAGACCACAATGTATATATGGTTATTATTTTTTTTTAAGCTTGGAGAATACTGGTTACTGGTTAGAATTATATTATCAGATGCAATTATAAATCACCGGTCATAAATCTAACTACAATCTCATAAATGAGACTAAGAATCGTTTTTACTTACAAGACATCGAGATCATAAATTTGCCTTAAAACTTAGATAGTGAAATTATGAATGGTCTTTATCTACAAGATATTGAATTATTGACTAGCAAATTAACATCTTTGTCAAAATTCAATGTCTTATAAATGAAGACAATTATTGATCCCATTATGTGAATTTCAAATAAGAAGCAAGGTTGTACGGACTATTTTAGGGATTGGCAACCTAAGAGATGGATGGTGGTTGGAGGTTGGAGTGAAGTGTATGCTACCAAGAAAAATGCATGTTTTCTTTTGATTTTATAAGGGATTGACAGGTTTTTTTCTTTTCTTTTATATATATATATATATTAGTTCTTGTATCTTCCACTTGTGTGATGCATGAGAATCATCTTCTGCATTTTCATCTCAAAATTAGGCATCCGACCATGCCTTTTCACTCTTTATTTACTATTTCTATATTCTGTGTTATGTGGGAAATCAGGACACTGGATATCAGTATTTATGGAATTGCAAAGAGTATTTGGATAAGGTATGCAGACTTAATAAACATGCATGCTTGTGTTAATTAAAGCAGAGATGAATTGTTTGAGCATTCTTTCTCTATTCAAATATTTTTTTACTTTATTTTTTGTTTAAAAATGTCTTAGGTTTCTCGTGTTATCCTGGCAACTGATGGTGATCAACCTGGCCAAGCCTTGGCTGAAGAGCTAGCACGCCGTCTTGGAAAAGACAGGTTTCTATCTATTAACTCTTTCTATTCTCATATTTATGGAAATTATTCATTCTTCTTGAGAACTTGTGGTTATTTATGCTCTTATCTGCTGCACATGTTGCTTGCAACTTGGGACGTAATCAGTGTTCAAGCCAAAAACTTAATTATGCTTACTCATCATGATTTTAAAGTTGGGTTAGTTTTTGCTTTAGATGCTGATTATCTGAGATTTTTATTACGGTTGCTGAATTATCAAAACTGATGGCTAATACCCTATAACTTTGGTAAAAGCTGTCTGTCTTCCGCTGGATGCATAGCAATGTTATATTTGTCTTGTGTATGGATCGATTTCGGTCTAGAGACCAAAATTCTTTATGCATTGTCACTCAGAAACAGAATATTCCACATACTTCTGGTTTATTTATTTATTTTTTGCTGGTCAATACTTCTGGTTTATATGTTCTGTATTTTTTTCTTGGCTTTAGATGCTGGTGCGTGCGTTGGCCGAAGAAAGATGAGTTCTTTTTTCTCAATGATGCAAATGAGGTTTGATTCTTGTTTCTACCTTTTCCCCATTTTCTTTGCTGAACCAAGTGAATAATTAAGCTTTGAGAGTGGTGTAAAAAATGTACAATTAACGGTTCTGGTAAAAATATTGAACACACAACATTCTCCAACCTGCCTTTCATATTTGAAGCCACCCTGAAAGTAACAATTGTAATGAAGCCAAGCAAGTATACCCACAATTACTGTCAGTGCAGTTCTCCCTTAAAAGATATGTCATTCAAAGTCCATATGTAACACTCTTGTCCTGATTCGGAGAGAAGAATTCTGATTGTATGGCCCTTAAGATCATTTAGGTAAGCGAAATTTCTTGTGAGGAGATATTGAATCTGCAGATGTAATGGGTATTTCTATTGTAGTCAATTCTGTCCACTGATCTACTTCTTATTTATACTAACAACATTGTTGATATTTATTTTATATTTTTTGAAACCTTGAGCTGATGTCGCTTGTATTGTTTCATTTTTGAGCAATAGGTTCTGAAAACTTTGGGGACAGTCGCTCTGAAGGAAGTCATTGAAAACGCAGAGTTATATCAGTTAAACGTTTCAAGTCAAGCAGCATAGTATCAAAGTTGGCATGAACTCATTCAAAGGAGTTACTTGTTTTTTCTTCTCTTTTTTGAAGTTTGCATATAATAGAGCTATAATAGTTAGGTTTCATAGGTTTTAAAGTGATGGAATTTCACAAGAGTTTCTTTTACGCTTTACAGCCGGAATGTATTTGTTTGTAAGTTAATTAAATTTTTTTTTTTTCTGTAGCTTATTAATCGGTGAATACTTTATATACAGATATATAGATTAATCCAAGTGCATCCTATTTTCTTCAAGTCATCATTGGAATTATCAAATTTTACATATGACTATATGAGGTCAATTGTCAATTAACTTTGCATTAGAAAGTTACTCTTAGGTGCACCACAGCATATCCCCCTAGCTCAATGTGCACATCTGATGTATTAAAGACTTTCTTGTAGTTGTGGTAATGTCTGCAGCAGAAATCCCCTAGCTCAATGTGTGTTACTTTTAGTTAGAACTACTAGTATAATTATTTCCAAAAGAAAAAAAGAGAAAAAGTTACAAGTTTACTGTAAGATTGTATGTTGATTCTTGATCAGGTAGATTTTTCCTTGGTAGTTTGGTCGAAACCTCAATGTGCCGTGTTGTTGCGACTGCAGTTGGTGAGTGGGTGTAGCTGACTGCAGAAATGTAGATTGTAGGAAGGGGTCAGGGGTATTGTGGTCTTTCTATCTGCTTGTTATCCTCTTCTCTATTTTTCTACATATCAAACACATTTGGACCTTCATTGATATTCTTTTTTGATTTGGGTCAATTGCACAAACTTTACCCCAGTTTCAAAAATATTGAAAAATATAGCATTTTCATTGCAAGATTAAAAAATTCAATATTTTTGTAAAAAGGATCCACCGCGCGCAGGGAGAAGATTGGCAATCTCCTCCTCTTACAGAGGAGGTTGTTGATGATCTCATAATGTTGTAGAGTAGATCTATTGACTATCTCATACAATTAAAGGAGATTGTCAAAGAACTCCTTTAAAAGAAGGAGATCAATCACCTTCCGTAAAGGACACAACCTCCTCCTCGAGAGTCCATCTCCTTCGGAGGAGAGATCGTCTCTCACAGAAAAAGACTTGATCTCCTTCGTAGAGGAGACTTGATGTATGGATGAGACTCAATCTCCTCCGTAGACAAGACCTGATCTCCTTTGCTGACGAGACAAACCCTTCCAAGTGACTACAAACCTAAGCAACTATCAATTACAACCAAAAAGTATTTTGTTCATGGAATCGAGACAACACAAAACTAGACCTTACAATCCCCTTAAACCTTGATATTATTAGAAACTATCATTCTAACACAATATTCAGGGCAGTGAATTATAGAAATGTAGGTTTAATAAAGAGAGTAATTTCCTAATTTCGTAAATGGAAATGAAACGCAAAATAGACTTACAGAAAAAAAGCAAAATAAGTTTCAAAGATTGAAACTACCTTAAATATGTAGGGAAAACAATTTAGAAAAATTAGAAAAATATGGGAATTAAGTCATTCGGACGCAAAATGATTGAGATACGATGGAAATACGAAAATCCTTTTGTGATCTTTTAAGTTTTGATACATGTACACCTAAATAAAAATTACATGAATGAGTGTTTTCCTCACGATGTAGTAAAACTGACTAATAATGGCATTTGATGTATTTCATTAAGTTGCTTTTTTTTTTTTTTTTTTAATAAGTTATAAAATCAATTAAATAACATTTAAAATTACTTGAAATTTTTTCCTTTTCACTTAACCAAAATACAACTAGATAAGGGAAGGTTAGTGTTATTATGATATTTCTATGGGTTTTAGTATAATTATGCATATAATCAAGACAATTTTTTATAATTTACCCTTTCTTCTATATAAAATGCCACTTGCGGTCTGGTTAATAGTGTCAGAACTATGGAGCCCTTTCATTTTTTGTTTTGTTGTTTTTTTTTATATATATTACCCCTTCCATTTTGTTGTGCATCTAAAATTGCCTTTCAAATGTTTTAGAATTATACTACTTAAAAAAATGGTTTAGAATTACAAACAACATAAATAAGGTAAAAAAATAAAAATAAAAAATAGGTCTAAAAATGATATTCGAAATCTAAATCATGTCAATGTTAAGTTGCATCACCTTAAGTGGTATATATTAAAAAAAACCTAAATTTCTTTAAAAATCATTTTTTTTAATATATTATTTCAATATTTTAAATCTAACCAAGGGTATATATATAAGTATATCGTCATTATTTTGACAAAAGTTGAATATGCCAAAATCAGAGTAATTAAATGCAAGACCAAATTTGATAAATAGTCCTCAAATTATTAACAATTTCAACAAAATCAAATATGGGAATTTTTCCTTTTTTGTGGCCAAAATAAACATTTTTTGACTGAAAAAACCTATTGAACTTAAAGAGTAAAAATTAAGAGAAATCATTTTGAACTTTGGAAAATAATTATAATTAACATTAAAGAGACTATTGTAAGCTTAAGTTAATGTCAAGCGAGAAAATCAAATTTTCCCTTATCGTTAAAAAATACTTTATACGTTAGAAACCCTTAAACCCTATTGTTGTTGTAAGTGAATGTGAGAGCGCGTAATGGAAAAACCCTGTTGAAGAAAGAAGCAGCAAGTTGAGTAGAGAAAAATGCATTTTCTTAATCACAGTCCTCATACTCGTTTCTACAGACTCTCTTTCTTAATGGGTTTTCTCAGAACCACACCCATACCTTCTTGTACTCTTCAACCTTTCAATATCAATCTATCTTCTTCTTCAAAAAGACACTTCTTCCACACCCATACACGTCTTGTTCCTGTTTCTGCTTCTGCTTCAAAACCCATCAACAACAATCATGCTTTAGTTATCAAAACTAATGGCCGCCTCTCTCATACGTCTCCTGCTAATTTCCCCAACCCAGGTAGCATAAGCGTTATTTTCTGCTTTTATTTATTTTATATATATTTAGTTTATGCATTTTGTTTTTAAAAATATATTTAAATTGTTTTTTTATTTTTTATTTTATATATATATATTTATTTTCCAGATTATTCGGAGACGGTGCCTCCATTAACAATTTTGAAGTCTAAATTGATAGAGCTGGGCATAGATATGGACAAATGTGTTGCTGGTGTTGAGAATAGACTAGTTTGTCCAATGGTAAATTGTTTTATTTTCTTTCATGAGATGGATTTCTTTAGAACTAATATGATGGACTCGGTTTTACTTTGTCTTTGTTTTTATTTTCTTTAAATGTGAATGGATTATGTACATGCCCGCCATATTGACATTTTAGGATTGTATATGGGTGACCAAGATTATGTTGCTAATGCCTTGCAATGCTATAATAAAGCCTTCAAGTCTTATTGTCAATGCAGTTTAGGCATATTCAACTCTTTAAGAAGAAATTGGTAATAGTTAAAAGTATGAATGGACCAAAAAAGTTATATCAGAAATCCTTGTTGGGGTTTAGTTTGTGGAATGAGGGTATTGGGAATGGATGGATTTATTTAATCAAGCATTAAATTTCAAGTGGGAAATTTTATTCATAATTCTTTGAATGGGAAAATGTTGATACTTTTCCACGTAAGAGTGGCTGGAGGCAGTCGCTTGTATTCTATTCTAGGTGTCTTTCTTTGTTCAAACAAGGCTGGGACTTTTACTGTGGGACTTTGTTGAAGAAGAAGAAACATCCAGTTCTCTCTTCAATTCAGACCTAGGACTACTTCTTGTAAATGACCTTTAGTATAATTAGATTTTTCCACTCTTTCCTTCCCTTTATTGATTTTATAGATCTGTCAAATTTTAAATTTTAGTTTCTGGTGTTTTTTTTTCAGACATCAAGGATACTTGGGGTTCTGCCACCTCCAATTTTTTTTTGGAGCAGTTTAGCATATTTGATAAAAAAAGATATGTCTATTTTTTTTGAAATTTAAAAAGACAATTCTTTAAAAAAATTAAAAATTTATAATAAATTATTTAAAATTAATTATCAATATTAAAAAATGAATATTATAAAACATATGATACAATATAAAACTAAAAAATAAAATAAAATAATTATATGTTAAAATGCTAAAAACTAAACAAATTTAAACAAGACAAGAAATGGAAAAGTTTAACAGAGGGAGGAGGTGCGGGAATAAAAATGAAAAGAATTATATAATAAAATACCAAATCCAAGTAAATTAAAAGATAAAATAAAATAAACAATTAACAAAGGAATCTCTCTTAAAAAAAAAAAAAAATCAAGGGGCACACGCCTTCTTCTAGTACCATGCATCATCCTTGTAATTATTTTCAAAAATTTTATTTTATTTTATAATATTTTATTATATACTTTATAAACATTTTAAGGAAAAAAGTCTTTCTAATTTAAGGGTAAATTTTTCTTTTCATTCTTAGGTCAAATGGTGACTACTATAATGGACTAAAATGACAGTTTCGAAACCTGAGGAAAGAAATTGATTTTAGCTGAAAGTTTAAGTCGGGGAGAACAAGCTAGCCTTGAAAAAAAATGACAATTGTCCTAGAAAAATGATGTTAAATTAAGATTTTGTAGAGCTAGCCTAACAACATTTGATTTACTTTAATTAAATCAAGGGGATGAGTTTGCACTTAAATCATAAGCTCCTTTGAACTTATATTCAAGGTTTAATTGTTTGAAGTTGACCCTGACCTACGTGCGTATCTACATCTTGCATTTCTTATCCAATTTTATGGATAAATAATAATGTTAGTTTTGTTATTTGTTGTGCGTCATTGTTTGCATATCAGTGCAAAGGTGGTGATTCAGAGGAACAAAGCCTATCTCTTTCCATCGATCAGGATGGGTATGCTGCCTTTACTTTCCTTCTTTTTTATTTTCTAATCTTATTAGATCACCGATTTCTTTTATTTTGAGTGTTTAGACATTACGCTGTATGGGTGTGTTTTCGAGCCACATGTGGGTGGAGAGGCAGCACGAGAGTAAGATATTTCCTCATTAGACTTTGATGTATTACTGTTTGTTATATGTTCGTGAATAGTTTTGTATGTGATTGGTTTTTAGACTATTGTGACCTATAATTGTTGCAGGCTTTAGCACACAGCAGTTCATTAAATTCAAGTTTTAAGTTTAACCAAATTTCCAAAGTGAAGACTCCAAGACATTTCACAGAAGAAAGTCTGGAATTAGAACCACTTTGCGATCAGGTTGCTGCACCTTCTTTCTTCTCTGTCCCCTGTTTAATGACTTGTTTTCTATGTAGTAATATTTAAACTGAAATTGATTTGATAGCTTATACGGTCCATTTTATTAGTTGTTACTTATTACTCATAATTATTTCCCATTCCTTATGAGCTACTGGCTTGCACTACCCTCTTTACTGGTCCATTTGTTTGATATCATCTGCAAAAAATTTCTGTTTTGACAGTGTTGTTTCTACCTTTTTTTAGGTGCAAACCCCCCACCCCCGAAGGTTTGATCTTTTTTCAAAAACAACCCTTTAGTTTTAAATTTTGGTAAAAATACCCTTACTAAACCCCCTTTATTTATATTCAAAACAAGTGGGTTGTTTTTGAAAAAGAGTCAAACATCAAGGCGGGTTTTGCAAATCTCCTTTTTTATTTTATTTCTACCAAAAAATATATTGAGAGAAAAAGGATTACACAAATGAAAGTTTTATGGAAAGAAGATGAACAAGAAAAATTATATTAAGACGAAAGTTCTTACCTTCTTCCTCATGACTAATGGGGAAAATTTTACAACTCTCTAATATACGCAGAAATGTCACTCTTTGTATGGTTTTCAGAAATTTGACAGAAAAGTCTCCATCTTTTCAACAATCATCATAAAAGTCTATGTTTTCTAATAAATTATCGCAATTGCCTCGAATAGAAGACTTTGTTGGTCCAACCAAGCCGTGATTGTTGACAGAATCATAATGAGATCATGTCGACTCTGAACAGAAAATTTGAATACAAAAAGACAATTTTACTCTCTACCTTTATTCAATTTTACTAACATAAATTGATTTGTATTAAGCAAATGATTTTTTCCCATTTTATGCTACCCTTATATGATTAATAAAAAAAGCAAATTTACTGGTTGATTCTGCAATGTTACTCTCTCTCCCTTTTTGTTAAATGCTTTTGTGATCTGTATAGGTTTAGTGTTTTTGTTTAATTTAATTTTAGTTATCAGTGTTCAGGGCAGATTACAGTGTAATAAGACATTTGCATTGTGTGTATTGCAAGTGTCAACTCCTTGTAACAAACTATTTCTACCAAAAGCATTGTTAGGATAGACAGATAATTTAAATGTCTCCAATACCCTAACTTCCACTAAGTTGAACTTACGAAAGTTTATTTTTGGAGATGATCATTTAATTTTTTTGTAGGCTGGGGGGAAGGGGTTGACTATACAACTCTTATCTTATGCTTTTGTATAATTTAGATAAATTCATCATCTTTGTCGTATGCATGATTGTTATAATAATATTATTATTTGGTCCTGTTTTAGCTTATTGGTTATTTTTCGGAGCGACTGATAACACGGAGGACGCTAGAGAGAAATCGTGTCATGCAGAAAAGATATGGTCATAATGAGGTGCCCAACCATTTTGAATTATGTGATTAGAATTCCGATGACCTTATTTTGTACAGATTATAACAAAATAAATTTTTTGTTTTCCTTTTCTCGTAAACAAACTATGTCGATATTACAATATAATTGATAATTATGTGGCTGTTACAATGGTCTTGATATAAACACTATTGAAATTTGCAGCTTTCTCTATTGTGACAGATGTATAATGAGTGTAATTTATCATATGACAAATCTTGTTTAATTGATCTGTTTAGTGAATCCTAATTATATATGCAAGTTAAATATGTTGATTATGAAATAGATCGGAAGTCTAAAGGCATGAGTTGAGGGATCAGTTGATAATGCATGGTTTTAGGTCTATCTAAATTGTCAATACAGCCCCCAATTGCTTCCTGTAGCAGATGCCAAATTGTAATTTCTGACCAGGTCTGTTTTGATCAGAATTAAACCTTTTGGCACTATAAGAAATACAGGTAATAGAAACTGATAATGAAGTTATATTTACTTTTAGAACAGAGACACTTCAGTTTTTGTCCATCATGCAAAGTATTGAAAATGTTTTTTCCATTTGGATCTAAATATTAGAGCAGAGCGCCAAACATCAATTTTTTATTTGTTAAAAATTTTCAACGTAATTAGCCTTATATAATTGCTTCTGAATTTCTGTTAGCAGATTGCTATTGCATTCACTTATAGGCGGAAGGGGAAGCTTTTAAATTGCAAGTATCGAGACATCACCAAACGATTTTGGCAGGTGCTGATTTTAAGTGCTATTTAAAAAAACAATGAAAGAGTTCCGATGCATGTCTTTTAGACCATTGAATTGAAGTAATATTGATTGAACTCCCTTTGGAAATCTCATCTTTTGATAAGCCACATGATTGTAAAATGCATCTTTTCACTGGTTCCATATATACAATCTATTTGGATATTTAGTCCGACAAGGGGATTTTCAAATAAGAGTTTTTATTTATTAATACTTATGGGGGTGATTTTTGCTGCTCGGGATGTGTGCCACCTTCATACATTTTTATTTGAGGTTGTATGTTTCACTGAACATGGAATTTCGACTTCATAATTGAAATGATTTTCACTCATCTGCCGAAGAGCCTTTTAATTTTTTATGCTTTAAATGTTTAACGGTATTATTATATTGCATGGTAATTGTCATTTAAATCTTCTATTCTGTTTTTCTATGGAAAAAAAAAATTTGATTGGAACTGTGCTTTTATCTCAGGAAAAGGATGCTGAAAAGATATTATATGGGCTGGATGATATAGAAGGAGCTAGTGATATTGTCATTGTATGTCTAACTTTTTATCTACCAGAAGTTTCTGGCTTGTTAATTTGGTTTGGTGCTCAGAAATTTAAACTTCTATAGGTAGAAGGTGAAATAGACATGCTTTCAATGGAAGAAGCTGGCATTTATAATTGTGTGAGTGTTCCTGATGGAGCACCTCCTAAAGTTTCTCAAAAGGATTTGCCACCGGAAGATCAGGTTTTGCCAACCTTACAAATCCTGGATCCTGTCATTTTCATTATTCTATAATCAATCATTGTGTTTCTGATTAAAAAATTGTAATTAATCATTGGATTATTTTTCCCCCCTCCAGCTGGCAAGATATGTCATGTAATGTTGTCACCTGTCACTCATTAGAATATCAACTAGGCATTTAAATCTCAAGTTTGAGTGTGCAGCAGTAAGAAGTTACTCTATTGAAGAGATGTCTGTCATACATACCTTTATAGGCACCCATATTTCAGTAAACCATACGAAATTAGTTAAGGTCTGATGATTAGCAAGTTTTGTTGTTCAAAACCATTTCATCACGTTTAATACAAATTAAAAATATTCATTCTGTCCCATCTGAGAGGATGTTTTACATTACTGAATAAATACTTGAACAACTTCAGTGATGGATAAAATCTAGATCTTTAATATGCTAATCATGTAAATTTAACACCAGATGGATCATTGATTTAACTAATGATTTTGTTATTGTAATTTCACATGCCTGGAGACATTCAATTTTTGACTTCAAAGTCAGGGATTTATCTTCTGTCGTTGAATATGTTATGTACTTACTGTACAGTATTGTCATTGTTTATGAATTATGATTAATGTCTGAGCAGATTGGTGTCTTTTACGATGGCTTTTTCTTTTTTGTTTCTATTATCATGATACATTTGAATAATGGCTAATGGTTTTCTACATATATTTAATGCCATATTTTGCATTACACTTCCTGAGTGAAAAGTTGGTTTGTTTGACACTCGAGAACTGGATGCCATGGTCTGATATTTGTCTGGACAATGTCTGGGAGCACACCATCATTTGCCTAAGTATATGTAACATTTTGATAGTTCTATACATTATGAAACTTACACATACTTACAGTATGAAGAGTTCATTTTGTATTATGATATTTTTTACCAGCCAATGAACTCAAAATTTCAGCTTTGTATGTATATAAGTATTGCACAATGTACACATGTACAACTGTGTCCTAGTGCTTAATTTTTTAGAGTTGTGTTCAACTCTCCATGTTTGTGTTGAAAGTTGCAACGCAACACTCCTGTGTCTGCAGATCATTTTTGATCTAATGCATGATCTTGCTGTAATTTCCCTCCTTAAGTCGTGTTTGCTGCATGTGTTCTGTTGTAAGTGACAAGCTCATAACATTGTATAAATATTCCACATGCAGAAAATGTGAAGCTTAGATAGAAATGAACTGTTGAACTGTCATCTTCGGAGAAAATGTCTTTGTTAAATTGCTCAAAATCCAAGTCTAATGAACTTTTTTTTGGTATTTTGTAAAGCTAGGACACTAAGTATCAGTATCTGTGGAACTGCAAAGATTACCTAATGAAGGTCGGTACAGATCCATCCTTGCTTTGTGTTATCACCAATATTCTCATATGAAGGCTTTGGTTTTAAAGATATTTTTATTAACAGGCATCTCGTATTATACTGGCCACTGATGGGGATCTCCCTGGTCAAGCCCTTGCTGAGGAACTTGCACGTCGCCTTGGAAGAGAAAGGTTTATACAGTTTTCTTGATAGTATTGTGTAACATCATTCTCTTTGAAAGAATTTTGCATATGCAAACTGTGCAGACCAGTTTTTAAGAGTAACTGTTATATGTGGCAGATGCTGGCGAGTTAGATGGCCCAAGAAAAATGAAGTTGACCGTTTCAAAGATGCAAATGAGGTCAGATATCAATGCCTACACATGTATGCATCTATTATATGTTTGTACATGTGTATGTGTATATATTAATTGTTGGAAATCACGTGAGCTAGATGAAAAGTGAACAAATCCTACATCAGTTAATGCGTTAAGTGGATGAAAAATATGGGTTTATATGCTAATAGGACCTGCAATGACATGCCTAGCTTTTGGGTTTTTGAGGATTTAGTGGATAGATTTCAATCTACATCTAAAAGTAGAAAAGACTAATATTTGGTAGACTAAATTGGTAACATTGATGATAATGAAACTTTTATTTATTTATTTATAATTATAGGTTGCCTTGATGATAGAGTGAAATTTATTTATCATATATGGCATGGCAGTGCCTATAGCATGAATCAAGGGTTGTGAGAATCATGTTAACACACTTGCTTTGGTTTTTCTCTCTTGAAATATCTGTAATCCAATGGAATACGCTGATTTTTATAAGATTGTATACTTTGGTTGAAGATTTGAAGAGTGGTTAGTGTCTATTGTTTGCGTAGGTTTGTGAGAATCATGTTAACACACTTGCTTTGGTTTTTCTCTCTTGAAAATCCTGTAATCTGATGGGATATGCTGATTGTTATAAGATTGAGTAAATTGGAAGAGTTGATACTGTCTATTGCTCAGGTTGTATGAGTATCATATGCATCTATGTGAGGCTGATAACCTCAGTTCTATTGTTTTCCTAGTTTGCGCTTTAATTTTCCCATGTTTTTGATAGTCAATGAGCAATTAATGATAATGGGTTTAAAGTCTTGCCCTGGCATAATTCTGTGTTTCATTATTGTTATTGTTATCTTGGTTGGTCCAAAAAGTTGTTCATCTAGGTTATTTTGTTTAAGATCACTATAGCAACACTAATAACCTTTGTAAATCTCGCTCATAGGTTCTTATGTATTTGGGAGCTGATGCACTGAAGGAAGTAGTTGAGAATGCTGAACTGTATCCTATAAAAGGATTATTCAGCTTTAGAGATTTCTTCGATGAAATTGATTCATATTATTACCGGACCGTTGGAGATGAATTTGGTATATCTACCGGGTGGAGGGGGCTGGATTCACTATACAATGTAAGCATGATGTTGGTGGTCAGCTGAGTTTATTGCTTTATTTTTTAACATCCGTTGCTTCTCTCTTTGCTTGGTAATGTACTAATGTTTATATTTAATTTATTCTTACAGTAATTCAATTTTTAATTTCACTTTATATTTTTTCATCAATAACCTACTGCAGTGTTGTTTCAAACGATTTGTCGTAATTGCCATTTAGTTCCAATAGAGGTTCTGTCTCACTAATATTAGTATTCTGCTCATCCGGTCTGAAGTCTGATGTCAGACAGCACACAATTTCCTAATGCCACTCAAAAAGGTGCTCTCCGTATTAAAAAAATATAGGTTTTGATGATTTATTTACCGTGAAAAGAACAATATTTATAGGGTACACATCTTGATATAGGAAACTAACACAAAATAAGAAATTTACTAAAAACAGGACACCAAAACTATTTTGTTCAAAGAAATATAATTTCCTAATTTTTTTGTTAATCAGATTTTTAAGGAATCTGTCAACATTTCCCCTCAAGCTGGTGAGCAGATATTATCCATTCCTAGCATGCTAGTAATATCTTGAAAATAATGACTTGATAGACACTTGGTCAGACTTGATAAATACTTGGTTAGAATGTCAACAAGTTGCACATTCTCAACAATATGAGGAGTACATAATCCACTGTAAACAATATAAACTAATTTTCATCATAGTTAAATACAATTCTTATATATATATATATATATATATATATTTATATATATATGGTATATTGGATTGAAACTGCAAAACTAAAGAACAACTCTACAACTCTTTCTAATTCGCAATTTTGAAGCACAATTAATTGTTCTTCATTTTGTCAAGCTTTGAGCTTATTAACCATCAACAAGCTTAATTCAAAGCTTTACTTATCAATTTCATCCATTCACCACCAGTTCGATATATATTGGACTGGTCTTTTGTCTTCCATCAAACTAGGAGAAAATGTTTTGTACAAATCTTTTCGGAAATTGATTGGAATCAAAACTAACAAACTAGTTTAGAAGAGAAAAACAATCTAATGAAGTCATTATTAACATTTAAGGTTTAGCATTTTAGAGGTTGTATAGAGTAAATCACTGATTTTCTAAGGTCTATGTAGAAAGTAAATGTTGTGAAGACTAGAGAGAACTTTTCTGGATGGCAATAGAGCCACTTTTCTCTATTACCTTAATTGAAGATGATCTTGGATCATCAATTCAGACTTTGGTACTTATGTCGCTTTTTTTGACTTGCATTTTTGAATGGCACAGATATAAGATAACTTGAAAAGATTAGAGATACATTTGGAGGGAAAATGGGCTACAATTATCAAAATTTCATCTTTCCTTACTGCGGTTAGAGTTCTAATTAAGCAATGTTGTTTATGTTACAAATAGCATAACCCCGCTATAAGCAATTCATGTTTCACCTGTCTTGAAGAGGGGCTAGTTAATAACATAAGTTATTCCTCCACTAAAAATATTATTTTATTAAATGTTGACCTTTGACATTTAAACGTTTTGTTCATATTACATAATATATCATGTAGTGGAAAATGTTTTTAGTGATGGTCTATATCAATGAAATGAGTTTATAATAAGGATATATGAAGCCTGAACTGTATTATGCTTTTGAAGCTACAGTTGTATATATTGTGATCCAATCTTTTATTTAAATGTCTTTCTCTTGCATCTTATTTTTGATCAGGTCGTTCCCGGGGAGTTGACTATAGTAACCGGGGTTCCAAACTCGGGCAAGAGTGAATGGATTGATGCTCTCTTATGCAATATTAATGAAAGTGTTGGTTGGAAATTTGCACTATGCTCTATGGAGAACAAGGTCAAGTTTGTAATTTGCTTTAGTTTTTTTTTTTTTTTTATTTACTACATATACCCTTTATTTACTACAATTGCCGGTGGAAGATTGCACTCATTAATATATGGAGATATGTAGATGAAATTCTGCTATATTATTGAAACAAATTTGCTGCTGAATAAGTTTAGATGAAGTTCATAAGTTCTCACACAATCCACTGTTTGCGTTTTCCTTGCTTCTTGTGTTAGGTGCCTTATAACAATGTTTCATCTAAGAACCTCTTTCATTAATGGTTCTGCAATTCTAGGAATATTCTGTTTTGGCATTTTTTATGTCACCTACCTGCCTGAGCATGCTTGAAATGCTCCTTTGGCGGTGCATAATTCGTGGTTGCTACTTGTAGCCTAGACATTAGATCCTGCTAAGTTAAAAGTGTTCTAGTAATTGATAGGAAGAAACTATTTATTAAGATGGGACTTTGAGTGTTTGTGTTATTTTTCTATTTTTCTTTTTGGTTTAATTTTGGAAGGAGGGGGATATCTTGCGGAAAGTGCCGGAAACTAATTTAGTTATTAATTGCAATTGCCCCTTTTTGCTTCATATTCCCTTTATAATTTGTTCATTTCTCCACCTTTCATCGATTCACAGGTCCGGGAGCATGCAAGAAAACTTTTGGAGAAACACATAAAGAAGCCCTTCTTTAACGCAAGGTGGGTTAGGATACTTTGTATTTTTTGGTGGTTCCTTTTTACCCCATGATAATTCGTATTATCTTTCAATTATGACATTTTATGCTTGATTACTGATCCTAAACTTTGAAATAGGGTCGCTTTAGTTTGTAAATGGGTAATGACAAATATATTAGTTAGATAACTTGCAAAATGGAATGAAGTTCATTTAATAGTTTGCTTAGTAACCGAAGAACACACACATTCTTAGAAGACCTCTGAAATAAAACACAACTCGTAAAGGAAGGAGGATGGAGAAAGAAAGTTAGAAATATAGAAGTGTGTGCATTATGAGTGATTCTTTTTTATGTCTTTCATGGAAAGTATTCAAGAATGAATCATTCTCGGTTCCAAGTTAATCTCCTGATCACATATAAATGCAGGTTAGGGCACAGTACTGCAGTGATTCATGCATAACTTCTGCTTGTTTGATTAGATCACTCCGATACTTGTGTATAGTTGGTTGATATGAGCAAAGGTGTGAATAATATGGATCTTGATGGTGAAGACTTTGTACTTAATTAAAAAATTTATGAGCATTTTCAAGATTGGGTGGTGGAATTATAAATAGTTTGTTAGGATTTATATTTGGTATGATTCAATTTCTTAGAATTTGAATTTTGATGTAAAAAATTTGAAGAGGTTCCTTGGAAGATTTGGGCTGATAGATGCTACTAACTTGATGTTCTTCGTTTTACGGCAGTGGTAGGATGGAATCTTATGACTGAAAATTGAAGGTTGAAAAAGGTTACCGTCAATAATTGGTGCTTAATGTTTCAAGTGCTGGTGAAACATTGAATTATTTGTTTGTAGTTCGTACATTGTCTCATCGTTATGAAATGTGTTCCTTGTTTTTTAGATAAAATCGGACCGACTTGGAGGGAAAAAGCATTACATAGATCATATGCTGGAAACCCCAGACAGAACCATATATAGATAAATAAAAAAGAAACAAAAGAAAAAAACAAGGGAGGGAAAACAAAAAAGCGAAAGCAGAGGGGCACGCATGCCTAAAAATAAAAAAACTAAATAGGCATGCATGCCTCAACCGAATGCCAAGAAACATGAACTAAACTAACTAAACAATCTAACCAGACCAGTGGACACTGAACAACACTGTCAAAGATAATCATTAATAGAGAGAGGACTTGACAGATAATCATTAATAGAGAGAGGACTTAAGCTTAGCCATCCGACGAGCAACAATATTCTCTAGATCATTCCCCTGTGCATCAACTTGAGAGGCCCGGTTAGCGACAAGGCTTAATTCTCAAAATCAGAGCGACTGAGCTATTGGGAGAGGAGTATCCAATCTCACCAAAGGGGTGGAAGAGCTGGCAGTTCCTTGATCTATTGATGTTATTCTCTTTCCAGTTTTTAAGCTTTTGGGGTGCTTGGAGGGAGTGAGTGGGAAGAAAAGAGTAGAATTATTTGAAAGGCAACGCCATGTTTAATGTGGTTTAATTGGCTGAATGCAATAAGGAGGCTTAACTAGGGAAGGAAGTCAACATTTTTAGTAATGATTGATCGCTAAAGATGCCTTATTAATGGCTAATCATCTAATTGTTTCTCATGTTTTCCTTACAGAGTTCTTCACGTTGAAAATGTGAAGGATAAATTTTACTTTTATTCTTTGAGATAAGCATCTTGTAAAGTGTAAACATGCCGACACTTATGACTTATGAGTATGCCACTCGTTTGGTATTATCTATCTTGCATTTATTACAATAGAAAATATTGTTTCTTATATTCTACCACCTACACATTTTCATTAAGATGAATGCTAAATAAGCATAGTTATTAATGTTTTATTCGAAATTTTACTTTTGGGATGTTATGATCATTAATATATGTTTGTTCACTTTGACAACCATAGTTATGGACAATCTGTCGAACGAATGACGGTTGAGGAGTTTGAGCAAGGCAAGGAATGGTTGGGTGATACATTTTCCCTCATAAGGTAAGCTAGATGCTCCATGCCCGTGGGTACAGTTCTGGCATTTGTAACAGAATTCATCGTTCCTTTGTTTTGTAAGATTAAATTATTAGTCTTTTTGTCATAATTGTTATGCTCAACTCCGAGTCACATTTGTGCTGATGTTTGGCTTATAGTTTAGCACCTTACGCCTGCCATAAAGGGGCCAACATTGATTATCTAGTCATAGCATTAATTTTAAGGTTGGCACCAAAGTTGCCTATTGAGTATTTTCTAAAAGTTCATTCAATTAACATTTTTTTTTTTCATTTGGTTTTCGATATGGTCTGTCTAACAGGTGTGAGAATGATTCCCTACCAAGCATAAACTGGGTCCTTGAACTTGCCAAAGCAGCAGTTTTAAGGCATGGGGTGCGTGGACTTGTAATTGATCCTTATAATGAGCTTGACCATCAGCGTCCTTCTAACATGTGAGTTTTCTTTTGATGTTCACTTTGCCATTTTTCCCCATTGTGTAAGAGTTAAATCATTTACACTTTTTCTAAAATGTGACTAGAAAACTAAAGATTATGGTTCTTTCTTGGTATGGCAATAAAAGAATTGTTTTTTACTTCTTTCTTATACTTGGAAACTATTAATTTAATTACATTAAAGAAAGAGTAGTGATATTCGTAGTTGTGAAAATGATTTCATAGGCTTGAATGTACATTGAAGTGAGATATTGTCACTTACTTTGTCAGTGTTTTTAATATGGGGGTTGTTGTTGGATATTAGTGTGGTCATTCAATTAGAAACAAACTTATGATAAGTACTCACAAACTGAAAGCTTAAATGCGTTGTTTATGCTGATATGCTCCAAGTTGGATTTGTAGTCTGTTTACCATTTCCAATCAGAATTTTTGTTCATTTAGTACTGCTTTTGAAAACCGTTCTGTTTTATGAATTCAAAACACGTGCTAAAACATGCATTTGTTATCATATTCGAAAATCTCAAAACTTTATGAATTCAAAACATGAGCTAAAACATGCATTTGTTACCGTATTCGAAAATCTCAAAACTCATCTAAAAATGGATGTTTTTCTCAAAATAGAAAAATAATAAGATGTTTTCTGCCATATGGAAAAATAGGATTTGTAGAACATACAACATTCTTTGGCTTCTCTAAAATATTCCCATGTTTTCTCAATTTTATCATCTAAGAGGTTTCTTGGATGTGTTCGTGGAACTTGAAGATTCAAAATATTAGATTTTTCCTTTTCATCGTACAAAATGGTTTTTTAGAAATGCTTTTGCTATACACTCCTGAATTATTTCTATAATAATTAGATTTGGTCAGATTTTTTCATAAACGCTCTATTGAATGAAGATTCATATAGTACATAATAACTCCTCAAAGACAAGAAAAAATTGGAAAAGTCCATGACTCCTTTTTCTTAACCACACCATTTCAAAGCTCATCTGGTCAATACCATCCGGATATCCTTTCACGCCACTTTTCCTGAGATTGATGACTGTGATTGTGAGCTTATTGGTGACATGTCTGTTGCAAGAGAAAGTACCAGTCTTTTGACTGGGAATAGTGAAGTTGTGATGTAACCTTTAACTGTGACTATCTAATTATCTCAATAGGTGCAAAGGTCAATTATGTCTTTCATTATGTAGATCAGATTCTCTTTTGTCGGTCATTGCTTCACCAAGCAAGGTTAAATACTACTTACAAACTGAGATATCATGTATTTTGGAACATAAAATTAGTTACTCCAAATTTGAAGATTCCGCTTTCTCTCAGTGGGTAGATGTCTCTCTTGCCCTTCATCGCTCATGTTTGGAGTATGGTGAACCATTCTTTGTTATTAGTTATTGATCTTCTTTTTGAGACAAAAAAAGTGCTTTTATCTAAAGAAATCTATCTGTGTTTTAATAAAAAAATGAATCCTTTATAGCAAAATAAGAGAGGGTAGAAACAAATCCCTCAAAAAGTTCACAAGTTACTCCCTTACAAGAAGGATCCATGGAGTACTTTTCACTCATTAGGATATCTTCTCTCTTAGCATACCTTATTTCGTGCATTTCAAATTCTGGATGTTTTATTTTCATCTACAATGTGAATTTTATTTCTTGCAGTACTGAAACTGAGTATGTGAGTCAGATGCTTACTAAGATCAAGCGGTTTGCTCTACATCATTCTGTTCATGTTTGGTTTGTCGCTCATCCTAGACAGGTTGGCATCAGTGAACTCTAGTTTGTTGCTCACATATCACCTCTCTCAAAATTTTCCCCTTTGTTTGACAGCTGCACCAATGGGTTGGGGGTCCCCCGAATCTGTATGATATAAGTGGAAGTGCACACTTCATAAACAAATGTGACAACGGAATTGTTGTTCACCGTAATCGAGATCCAGAGGCTGGGCCTATGGATAGAGTACAGGTGGGTATAATTTTTTAAGTATTATACATGTGGACATAAAGACATTCTTTCTTCCCCATAATTGTTGTTATCATCTCTTACATGGGGAAAGCTGTTTGAACTGTATAAGTGCAGGTTTGTGTGCGGAAGGTACGGAATAAGGTTGCAGGAACAATAGGCGATGCCTTCTTGTCATATAACAGGTGTGTGAAGCTTATTAAGGTGTCATGGTAGACCTTTTTGACTCTTGTACAAACTTATTCTTTGTACGTGTATGCTAATTTTATGAAACACAAAACTGTATAGTTCATGAATTACTACAACATGAAGAAGCTAAGTCCAAGAAGAATTACATAATTAACTCATTGCTAAATTAAGAAAGTCATATTTCAATATCTACTTAGAATCCAAAGAAGTGCATGTTTCCATTGCCTTTCTTATGTTTAATAATAGTGGTTTTCCTAATATCAATACTAGCACTATTGGAGAAGGGGATTTTAAGACCACCATATCTCTCTCTCTCTCTCTCTGCGCCATTGTTAATAATGTTTTATTATTCGCTTTTGGCAGGGTAACTGGTGAATTTATGGACATCAATTAACCATCCGGGAGAAGTTTGACGTATTGTACAGTTGATTTATTGTGGTAGGCGGTAGCGAGGGTGTTATTTTAATTTCATTGTGAAATACTGAAATAGAATATTGTATGCACATTAGAGGTTATGATACAGATTTCAATTTTGTCAATCAAGTTGTCCAAATCACTAAACCTTTTGTTGAGATAAAAAAAAAAACAATATTCTTTTTCAAGCTTTGTGGTTGACTACTCAAACAGTAATGTGTTAGTTTAGGCCTCACAACTCACTACCCATCAGTGAATTCAATTTTAATAAGGATCTAGAAAGAAATTAAAAAAAAAATGGAATCTTGTAAGATACGTTGTGTGTAACTTATATAATTGAATGTGTAGCGTTACATTTTGGAAATCTTTAATATATTTTTTTTTAGGGTATGTTTGATATGACTTTTCAAGAAACGACAGTTTGTTCTCAAAAGTTATGTAGCTATCACGCTGAATTGCTGATATTGCAGTGCTTTGAGGTCTCCATTTGTCAAGAGAAACTAGATTCCTCTGACCTCTCTTTGACATTGGATTGATAATTCAATATAACTTTTTTGAAAGTTTTTGATTCAACAAATTTTAAGATTCATGGAGGATTTGATGAAATAACCTTTGAAACAAGACTAAATTTTTTTTTTTCTTTTGTTGAAATGTAAAAGGAAAATGATTATTTTTAGAATCCTAATTTATTTCTCCTTGGTTCATTCATTGATTGAAATTGTATTTCCATATGATATAATTAGTTTTAATATGACGATGAAGATGAGGGGACAAAAATAATGTCCAATAAATATTCAAACAAAATAGAGTTTTGTAATAAATGGTGTATATGATAAAGTATTTAAAATCTATAGAGGGTAGTATTGACAATGCATATTTATTAAAAAAAAACCTCTAAAAGAGCTTCTTGGGACAAGCTCAAAAATTTGAGCTTCTCCCCGATAGATACAAAATAACTTTTTTTAGCACCTTAAAATAGCTTTTAACATTAAAAAAATTAGCTTTTGATTCCTACAAAGCCATATCAAACTCATACATAGTAAATATGTAGCGTTGTTAAGCTAAACCTTCATTTTATTATGTAGTACGTCATTAGAAAGTACAAGAGATACAAATGCATACTGTAGGTAGAAGTGGTGTACTAAGCCATCGAGGATGAGACATGGGGTAAGAAAAGTTTCCGTGGTGCATGTGTGGCAGTCACATGTCTCATTGACATGGACAAAAGTAATCTGTGTTTAATCAATGGAGGTCTAAATGTCTAATGGATGTCTGTGATCTCTAATACCTATTAACTATATAAAAAGAGTGAGTTGTCGGTCCAATTATAACATTTTTTTTCTTTTTGGATAATTATCCTGGTGGACATCAATTTGATGACACACTGTCAAAATGGCCACTAGATTGAGAATTGATTTCAAAATGATCATTTTTGACAAAAAGCGTGACACTAATGGTCATTCCATCCAATTTCATCTAATGAGTGTCATTTTAGTAAATAAGTGGATGACAATAATTTATTGGGATAATTACCCCGGTGGACATCAATTTGATGACACACTGTCAAAATGGTCACTAGATTAGGAATTGATTTCAAAATGATCATTTTTGACAAAAAGTGTGACACTAATGATCATTCCATCCAATTCCATCTAATTCTATCCTAATGAGTGATATTTTAGTAAATAAGTGGATGATAATAATTTATTGAGGATAATTACCCCGGTGGACACCAATTTGATGACACACTATTAAAATGGTCACTAGATTGGGAATTGGTTTCAAAATGATCATTTTTGACAAAAAGTGCGATATTAATGACAATTCCATCTAATTCCATCCAATGAGTGGCATTTTAGTAAATAAAGAGATGACAATAATTTATTTTAGATGTTTTTTGGAAATCAATTTTTTTCAATGAGTGGCATTTTGGTAAATAAGGGGATGACATTAATTTATTTTAGACGTTTTTTGGAAATCAATTTTTTTTTAAACGAATAATTATATTTTATGTGTGTAAATAAATATATATGTATATATATATATATATGTGTGTGTGTGTGTGTTTGAGATATGCTATACGTATATACACACTAAATATAATTATTTGTTTCAAAATACAAAAGAAATAGTTTAGATCAATCTACATGTTTATTCTTTGTTTTTTTAGATTTTTTTTAGCTTTAATCTTCTAAAAAAAAGATATATATATATATATATATATATTTGAGATATGTTATACATCAATTTTTCTATTGTCAGTTTGTCCTGATATAAAATATATTCAGACGAAGATGTAGATCATCAGATTTACATACTTTAACTCAAAGTATATGCACTTGTTAAAACTTCTCCATAATCTGTGGTCCACATTCTTCGTTATGATTTATTTTATATCAGAACGAACTGATAGTAGAAAGACTGTGCTATACATATATACACACACTAAATATAATTATTCGTTTCTAAAAATAAAAGAAAAAATTGATTTTCAAAAGCATGTTAAATAAATTAATGTTATCCCCTTATTTACCAAAATGTCACTCATTGAATGAAATTAGATAAAATGGCTATTAGTGTCACACGTTTCGCCAAAAATTGTCATTTTGAAACCAATTCCCAATCTAGTGGCAATTTTAATAATGTGTCATCAAATTGATAGTCACCGGGGTAATTATCCCTATTTTTTCCTTTTAATTTCTTTGAATGTAAACTCACAGTTACAACCCTTAAAGTTTATATTTATTAACCATATAACAAGAGTGAGCATCCCCTTTTTTTTCTTTTAATTTCTTTGAATGTAAAATTACAATTACAACCCTTAAGTTTATATAACTACTTAATAGACAGGGTTGAGTAAAATATCAATTATAGTGTCCCTTAGATTTGCGTTGAACATCGAATGAAAAATACAAACCCTTCAAGTTTGTATATTTACTTAATAGACAGATTTTAGTAATAGTAACACAACTTGGACTGTATAGTAATGATTTTTTATTATTTTAAATTGTAAAATGGGTTGGGGATGAAAATATAATTTTCTATGTATTTAATGTGTTGAAAAAGAAAAGGGAATTATACAGGAGTGGAAATATAATTTGTATGAAACTTTATGACTTGTGGATTATACAATAAATGTGTGTAAAGTGAAAGACAGTAACTTTTTTTTTTCTTTTTATAAAAAAGTCCAAGCGGTGGTTTTTGATCAAATAGAAAAATAATTAAATCATCCATATGTCATCATGGGACACGTGGTGAGAGGTGGCAATAATATAGAAAAAAATAAGAATAAAAAAGGAATAAAATAAGAAGAGAGGAAGGTGGCAAGCGGTTGGATAAGGAGAAGAAGAATAATATAACATAAGAAAAGGAAATAAAAGAAAGAAAATTGAAGAGGAGAGAGAGAAGGGTCATTCAACTAAGAAAGAAGAAGAAACAGAGAGAGAGAGAGAGAGAGAGAGAGAGAGAGAGAGAGAGAGAGAGAGAGAGAACAGAGGAAGAAAGAAGTAAATAGAAATAAAAGAAAACAGAGAGGTTCAGGCAAATAGAAGAAAAGAAGAATAAGAATATAAGATGAATAATCAGAGAGAAAAAGAATGAATAGCTGAAGGAAGAATAAATAAAGTTATAGATGAAGAAATATGTCTTGAATATATACCAAATAAGTGATTTCAATTTGGCCTCTATGTTTGGAATACAATAAAGTTTATTGGATTATCTCCATATATACCAAATTGAGTTTCATGTATTTTTGGGTGGATCCAAAAATAGATGAATTCATGAGGGAACCAGTCCTAGAATAGATTTGAGCGTAGAAGTTATGTGGGTGGATACTTTTATTAAAGTTATTTGGTAGTGAATGATCAAAGTTGCAAATGGAGTACTACTAGCTTTGTTCTCGAAGATGTTAATATTCTTACTCAATGAGATTAGGATTTTTAAATACCAAGCTATTTCCCACAATGCAAATGGGGTGGCCCATAACCTTGCCTCCATAGCTTTGTCCTTCAGAAGGAATGAAGGATTCAGATGTGAAAAGATGACTTTCCTAGTTGTTTTGTTTCTTAGTTTGTCTGTTTTGTTTTAATTACGTTTATGTCAACAAAAAAAAAAAAAATTACTGTGTGATTTGTGTTTTTAGAATTGAATTTTGTTTTGTGGGTTTTGAATTGTATTGTAGGTTTGTTTTGAGGGAAATCCATTCAAGACAGTTCCAGGACCTTTGGCTATGCATGAGATCTAAACCTAGGTATGTAGTGTTTAATATCTGATTCTGAGATGCTCCTTTAATAGATTTATCATAAATTTTCTTGGCTCTCAATTTAGTTTACTAATTGGTAATTGGCGTTAATGGACAACCTCTTGAATTGTTTTATTTTTCTGTTAGATTGAGTAAGACATCTAAAGTAACATAATATTTACGTGCATGATAAACAATGAAACACTTAAGATTGAGGGCATTGCAATCTGGTTAATAAGGCAAATGAAGATGTTATATACCTGGATATATTATAATTTTTATCATCAAATTATAAGTTATTGATGGGGCTGAAATCTTTTTAAATTTTGGTTTGTGCACTTGGTAGATTATATGATACAAATATTGATTGTATCTTTGTTATATATATTAAGTGAGTTACCCAATGTATGCCATTATGGTTCTTTGTAATTTCTAGAGCAAATAGATTATTCGATTTTATTGTATTTTCATTATTATATTCACATGTTTAATTGTGATGGTTTCTTTTATAAATTCATGGAGTATCTTATTTCTAGATAAATTATTTGGTTTTCATTCAAATGCATCCATATTTGTTAATTGTTATTGTTAACATAATACATGAGTAGAGTTGTAGAGGCATGTAAAATCGTTTCATTTTATGAGTATAATTGTCTTAAATAACTTATAAGCTGGAAAAAAAAACACAAAAATTATAATTATAAATATAAATACATTATAAAAAAATTATAAATAAAAATACAAGCACATACCAAACCTAGTTTCTTAAAATATAGATATTAAAAAAGTTTTTTATTTTTTTTATTTTTTTATTTTATTTTATTTTTTTTATTTATTTAAATTCAAAAATCATTAAAGGTATTTTTATCTAAAAAGTGGTTTGTTTCATAAAAAGAATCAAACTATTTGAAATCGATAAATTTTGAAACCACCCTAATTTTATGATTATTTATAATATTCGCAGTAAAGCAACAATCTATAAAGAAAAAGAAAGAATAAAGAAATATTATGAGTAATGTTAGACGTTCCAATTTTTTCAAATTCTATCATAAATGATGTGGCACGAGAGATGTCAACATCTTATAAATTATGAGATTATATGGTGACTGATGTTGATATTGACACCTCACGTGCCGTATCATTTGGGACATTTAGCATTGCTCAAAATTTTTATTTATTTTTTGGTATCGAGAATCCCAGATTTCGTCCAAGCACATATGTGCCTGTCCTCCCTCAACCGCGTAACACTTGCTTGGCCTGTATGTTGGGAGCGTGACCCCAACTGCATGGCCCGTTTTGGTCTACATGTTGGACATGAAGTAGGACAGATAAGAAACCTCGGCTCGTACCACTGGCCCTACAACGATGCAAAAGGGTAAACCAGGACTCGCTTCTGTCTTAGTAGGATTCGAACCATTGACGTTAGGCCTATGTCCGTCCTTCTATCAACAGGGCTAAACGCCAAGAAAAGGGGTCACATTGTAATTGTCAAAGGTAGAACAAAGGTCTTGGGTTTTTATCCCCAAGCCAACCAAGGCAAACCACCTTATGGTTCATTGCTCAAATATTATTGGACTAGATTTTATATGCGGAAGTCAATCATGCTTGATAAGATAGTTCCATTTCAAAAGAAAATTAATAATAATAATAATAATGACGATGATGATGATGATGATGATGATGATGATGATGATGATGATGATGATGATGATGATGAAAGTGTGTCCATTTTAGACCGATTCATCGATTATCATTGCGCATGCAATGCAATTAATAGTGGAGAGATTGGTGCACTCCGGCGCACTAGAGCAGTGGAGTTTAGACCTAGGATCACCGCACTACAATTTGATATCGTGAGAATTCTGTAATATTTAGCACAACTCAGAGCCTTAGAAAGTGATGTAGTAGAAAAATCATGTATACAACAGCCGATAAAAGGTAGGGATAATCGGTTCGAATTCTTTGATTCGCACACGAATACTAAAAGCAAAACCTTCTATTAATATGTTTAGTCGCTTACAAATTGATCCTCACAAAGATAACGATATTTGGATTAACAAGAATTTTATTTAATCATCAAAAACTTAATCAAATAGAAAAACTAAAATAACTAGGAAAGTAATAAAAGCAACAATTTTCCTAAAAAGAAAGGAATTGAGATAACAAAGGAAATTTAAAATACTATAACCCTAAAATATCAAAAACATTAAACATCTTTAATAAGAAAATTAGATTTTATTCAATAAAATCAAATCATAAAATAATTAATTAGTTATCTAATTAAATATATAATAAATGAAAATAAAATAATATGTATTAATTATAAGAATATTTTTAAAATCCAAAATCTTCAATAACATATTCTGCATTCAAAATGGCTTCTTACCTTAAAAGGACTTAATAGAAAAATATACATATCAGCATACTTTTATAACTAGCAATCAGTAATGCTAATATGCTATCAATTATCCAACTTGTATTCCAATCTATGAGGCGTCTTTTTTTTACTCAATTAAAATATAGCAAGTAGACGAGATGAGGTTGACTGAGTGGTAGATTTGAGTCATATCACCTCTTCTAAATCCTAGAGTTTATCAATGTTCAAAGGAGACGAAACCATATAATACTTCTAGTTATGCTTCAATGGCAACAAAGTATAGTCAGTAGGCAATGGACCCAAATTCCTGTTGAAGTTTAATTTCTAAACAAATACCACTAACATGTTTTTTTATTTTTGAACTAATACCAGTAACAATTTAACTTGTTTAACCGAAATAGATAAGATATCAACATTCAATTCGAGTGTGTTATGATTAATATTGAAACTAAACTCATATTATTGTCATCCTAAACTCATATTATTTTTTAATACAATGTGTTATGATTGGATGCTAAAACAAAGTCTAGATTTGAGTAGAAAGAAAAAAATCAAAGAGAAAAAAACAACCAGAAGATCGGGACTTGACGGTATATGAAAAGGTTTATATGACTCGATGTTAAATTCCTAAGAAGTGAAATCTCAATGGTAAACTTTAATTGACTCAATCATATCTCCCCTCATATATTTGTAGTTTAAAATAAAGGAAAACATTAATTTTATCCAACACCAACAAAAATATAGTGAACTAACAAAACTAATCAGCGTTTGATCCATCACTTTCCTGTTTCCTTATGATGGACTTGTTGGAATACTCTGTTCATATTGGAAGAAATTATGAGGATCAAACATAGTCTTCACACGCACCAATCTATCAAAATTATTCTTGAAATACTTGATTCCATATAATCTTCCTTCTTGATACGTACCCTTTGAATTGGAACCAATGTCAATATCTCTATAGTTGAGAAATGCCTCTCTTGGGTTCTTGGAGACATAAGGAGTCATAGCTTCATATAGACTCCTTGTCGAATTTAAATAACGATTAGTGGTCTCGACTCCTCCTTGTTTCCAATTCGAAGAATATTGAATTTTGAATATGTTTCCAGCTCTGTGAGGGAATGCTGTTTCTGTCTCTGGAATCTTGCTCATTTTTCCTCCATAAGGATTCCATGTCATACCAACATCTTCATTAATGTCAGTCAACACCTTCCATATCAATTCCAAGCCTGTTTTTGAGATCGGTTCTTGAACGTAATCTGATTTACGTTTCAGGTAGCTTTCCGATTTGGGTATCCTCTCGAGAAGAACTTCAGTTGGTGTAGTTGGAACAGGGAGGTGCAACCAAAACAAGACAGAGTCTATCCATCTCATTTGGACACAATCTTTTTCCTGTAATCCCAATTCAGGGAGGCTTTCATTCATCAATGGAAGAAGCCTTTTGGTTTCACCCAAAAACATGGCAACAAAGGAAGCTTTTATAGTCTTTTGGTCACCTTCTTTATTTCCATTCACATGTTTAAACAACAATCTTATGAAGAGATCTTCGTCTAATTTATCAGCAACTTGTTGCCATTTCCAGACAACGTCGATGGCACCTTGCTCTATAGTCCTCTCTACTTCGAATACCGTAACTGTTTCAGGAACAGCAACCAACTTGATTTTCCAGGAAAGAATTACACAAAAGCTTGCAGCCCCACCGCCTCTAATGGCCCAAAACAGATCTTCTCCCATTGATTTTCTATCGATAATTCTACCTTTAACATCGACTACTTGTGCATCAACAACGTTGTCCACTGAAAGGCCATATTTTCTCATCATATTACCATATCCACCTCCTGTAATATACCCACCAACACCAAGAGTAGGACAAACACCAGCTGGAAAGCCATGGACTTTACTTTTCTCCGCGATCCTATAATAAACTTCGCCAATACTTGCCCCGGCCTGAACCCAAGCGCTTTCATCTGACACGTTGATATTGATGGATTGAAGATTAAACATGTCAAGGATGACAAATGGAACGTTGGAAACGTACGAGAGGCCATCATAATCGTGACCGCCACTTCGGATTTTGATTTGCAATCCAAGACTTTTAGAGCAAATCACAGTTGCCTGGACATGGGATTCGTGCTTGGCTGCAATAGTAACAAGTGGATTGGGTGTTGCGATTCTGAGGTTTCTTATATATGATTGAAGAATGGATGAAAATGAAGAGTTGCTAGAAGTGTAGACGGCTTCATAGATTGGATTTGCGGATTGAGATTGGTTGGAAAGACATTGGAAAAAGTTATCTTGAAGGGGAGTTGAATTTGCCAATGCAGGTGAGATTATGAGGATGGAAATGAGACATAGATTCATTATAGATGCTGAAGAATGCATTTTTATGAGCAGTTTTAATTGATCCTTTGTTGTAAACATTTTAAATTTCTAGGAGTATTTATAAGAGAATTGAAGGAACTCTATTGGGCTTCTTTTTGTACCAACCTAAAACAACTAAAAATAACCACAACCCAAAGTGGTGTATTTGTAAGAGTGGTCATCCATGTCTTATGTGCTACTTGTTAGAAAAATGATGAATTGGTTAAAGAGAAATTAATACTCAAAATGTATTCGTTGAATTGGAAAAAATAATAAGTCTCACGTTAATAGAAAACTTATATTTAGTGAAGGATATATTAGATTACTTATGGAATAGCTTATAAGCATGTGTGCAAATCACAAACCGCAGGTTGAACAACTTATGTGCGAGTCTGCATCCCAGATGCAGACGCGACTGTTGCACTTGTGACAAAGCTCGACTTTGTTTCTATTTTAATTTTTCCAATTAAAATTGTAACCGGCAATTAACACAATTAAATGGGTGTTGACTTATTTCAAATTTCAATTAAGATCAAATGGTGCATTGATTCTGTAGGTTGCAATTTTGAATTAAATTGCCAAAAATCAATTGTTTCCATTTTGAAACTGAAGAAATCAATTGTATTAATGGAAAATCAAATGGATTTTATTCTGACAATCACGGTTTCATTTGAGTGACCCTCCGGATCACAATCAATCATATACTGAAAAATCTATAGACAGTATCTAAAACTATATAGATAAGAAAAGAAAATAACAAAGAGTAACAAAGGCCAGCCCAGCCAGGCATCCACAAAAAAACCAATAGGAAAAAAAAAAAACCTCACCAAACAAGAGACATGCATGATACAAAAGAAAACATCAAGAAAAACGAAATGATTTCCAACCCATGCAGTCATTTCCCACCAGCGAAGAACATAAAGAAGGGGTGGAGAACCACCAAAAGTCAACCTCCAACCCTAAAGCATGTTTGGAAAGAGCATCCGCCACCTGTTTACCATCCGTATAAATATGCAACACCTGAAACTCCATATTGGAGATCTGAAAAATGCACCTCTGCCAAGCCTGCCACACACGCCAAGGAACGTATCAGAATGAGAAGAGAGCAACTGAACCGTATAGGAAGAATCACTGTCCAACCATATCCGACACCAACCAAATTTTCAAGAAAAGTTTATTGCCATGGAAGCCACAAGAAGCTCAGCCTCAAAGGCAAACACCTGACCAAGGGAGACAACAAAACAATCATTAACAAAGGACTGACAATTACAGAAAACACCCTCACACCCCTTAACACCCAGAGAACTCAAGGCTGCCCCATTCATGTTGACTTTGATCCAACCTAGAGTAAGAGGCGACCAAACCACACTTTTGATAACCGGAGCCCTAGCTGGTCGACCACAGATACCAAAACGCCAGAAAATCAGAAGGTCTTCCACACTGTTATGCATACACCTAATCTCTAATCGGTTAGCGTTCGAAATCGTACGCCAAACCAAGGATAAAACAAATCTAAAATCAAAAGATTTGCCCTAAAAAATTCACTGATTACGAATAAACCACACACTCCAGACCATTGCATGAATAGTCACCTTGAAAAGAACACAAACCTGATCACTAAAAGCAACCGATGTAGAGAGTCGATAGAAACCTATGGTTGAAGAGCATAGAAAATGGCCTCCTAAAGAACAGATGCCAAAGGAAGTTGTAGAAAAAAATGGTCAACTGACTACTAACCCCACAAACACTGCACTCGGAAGCCAACCCCCCCGAGCGCAAATGATCCTCTGTGGGAAGCCTATTTAGTAAAAAACGTAAAGTCAAAGCAGAACGGGAAGAAGGATATATCGAGACCACACATCTCTCCACCAAAGAACCTAAGGATAACCTCTAATCAACCTAGAATAAGTAGCCTTGCATGAAACCTGACCATCCCAAGAATGAGCCCAAACCAGAGAATCTGCAATCGAAGAAATCACGATAATATCAATCCGAAATAAGGGTTTGAAAAACGCACCGGAAAACAATTCTCTAGAACCTGTCTGCCATCCTGGATAGAATCAGAAACTTTTGACCTTAGATGACTCGCTAAATAATCCAGAATACGCAGAAGCTCAAGAATAGGCAACCCTAGCCAATTGTCATGCCAAAAATCCTACTAAGAATGCTCACCAATAATTTAGATACCATCTTTCAAAAGCTCAGAATAATGAGCCCGAAGAGTAGATCAAATCGAAGAGGTGACATACCCCTTAGCGGCTTCCAAAGCTACCGAATATAACGCTCTCGTAAAAACAAGAAGGCAAACCCCTTGGACGTCATAAACTTCCAAGTGAATTTCTTTAAAAGCAAGTTCTTAAGTAAACCCAAATCCTTCAAACCAAGACCACCAAGAGAATAAGGTCGACAACATTAGGCCCAAGAACCCTGGATCATATTCCTTTCATATGGAGAGATATGAAAATCAAAGACACATGTAGTTAGAAAATAAAAATAAAAACTATTAGAAATTGAGTGTTCTTCTTATTGGTGTATGTACCTCTTTTTTTCAGCATCCAAAGTTCTTATTCTCCAGTTTGGTAAGTACAAACCTCGTTTTCAGTTCATTAGTGTAGTTGTGTTATAAACACATATTACAATTCAATCGGTGTATCCCCGAGAGATAAACGCCAAACATATATGGTGTTGATGGCGAATTTGTCTTATGGACACAGTATGAAACACGGGTCTCAATTCCGAATTCTTTTGAATCAGATAAGATTCATACAAGTTTTTTGTATTGTATCGTTATTCTGATTGTTTGTTTATAATCTGTAATAACCGGAAAACAAACTTAAGACAAAATTTCTTTTTCTTCGTATCCATGAAAAAAAAAAAAATTATCATTTTTAACACTGCTTACAACTTACGAGTAACACCAGAAAGTTTGTATATCCATTGTGATATACAACACCATAATCGGAAGTCTCTGTTTTAAAAAACACTGGTTTATATATATTTGTGATTAACAATATATATTATACTATTTATATCAGTATATATACATATTTTTTTAAGGTTTATGGTGATATATCAGTGTGTTTGATATAATTGATATATATTTTGATTTTGATTTTGATTTCGAATTTGATTTTGATTTTGATTTTAAATTGAGTTGATTTTGATTTATATATAATTTTAGTTTGACTTCGATTTTAACTTGAGGCCACTTCTTTTAGTGGATGATACAATTGTTTGATTTGGTAAAATGTCACTTTGTTGCATCTTTTTTTCTGGAGATTGTAATGTCATTGTAAAAGTGGTCCATACAACTTTTGTGTTTTTGGTTTTATGATGCTCTGTTTCGCTGGCCTCTCTTTTTGCTTATATTAGAGGATGCTTGTTAAGTTTTGATCATATGATTGGGTTTGGATAAAGAGAGAGCAGTACTTGTTGACTAATCAATTATAATCTCTAGTTCTTGGTACTTACGTTTATGTCATTTCAGTTGTTGAATTTTTTTTTTTCCTTTTCTCAATCATGCAGATTTTAATGTTTACTTGGGATGTTTGAACTGAATCTAGTTATTCTTGAGATTTTCTTCTACAAAATCGGGTCAAAGATATATGTGAGTTTTGAATCTTCAAGTGATTGCATGTGTGGGTACATATGTTCTAGTTTTTGATAACAGCATTGTTGAGTTCTTCTTCTGAGTATTATGGTGGTGGGAGTTCAGAATCTTCAATTGATCTTTTGCAGCCTATTTCTTTTGACAAGTTGTTCCAATTTGAAAGGTTTAATTCACTTTGTAATTCACTTTTTTGGTGACCAACTGAAATGATGAATATTAAATCGTTTATTGGATTGTTGGATGAGAGATGCAGGTGTTATTAAATAGGTGTTAATGAAATGCAGGAGTTTTTAATTTGTTCTTCCAATTGTTATTAAACAGGTGTTTAATTGATTTGTTTGGTTTGGTTTATTGTGTTTATTTGATCAATCACTAGGGTGTTTAATCGATCAATCACTACTAATTGCACAAACATCTCTTACCGCTAATTGACTTCCGACAATTGTAACCGTTGGCCGAATTTTTGACACGAAAAGATTAAAATACCACTAGCTACTTTTTTTTTTTAATAAAAAAATTACAATAGTTTGGGGTTTGATGAGGAGGAGGAGGAGATACTCGAACTCTTGGTATGGGTGTGGGTCGACCTCATTTTGACACATTACCAGATAACTATACCACGAAGCAAATTACCATTGACAAAATATTTATATTTATTTTAGAGTAAATTGCACCAAACTTCCAGAGGTTTGTCATTTTACACATATAAATAACTTTATAGTTAATTGACACTCACATCTCAAGCCGTTAATCAAACTTGGTCAAATATAACTGTTGACCAAGTGTGACCGTCAAAATACAAAAGGACGCTTGAAAATTCTTAATTAAAAAAAAAAAAAAATTAAGAACAAAAAAAATTTACATATTGATCTCCACATCCCATCTTAGAGATAGACGCTGGAGATCAAATTACAGTAGAAAAAAAAATTTAAAAATACGAAAAAAGATGAATGAGTGGATCTCCACATATCCATCTTTTTTTTTTTATTTATAATTTTCGTTTTTTATATATATATTTTTCTAATCTAATTTCTACTGTCCATCGATGGAGATCAATCCATTTATTTTTTAAAATATTCTTTTATATGTAATTTTTTTTTAATATGCTATGATTTTTTTCAATTTCCTTTTAAAAATTTTATTCAATTTTTTAATTTTATTTTAAAATATGTTGAATGATGAAAACACCCTTGATTTTGATAGTCAAACTTGGTCGACGGTTATATTTAACCAAATTTGATTAAGAGTGGTGCTATTGGCACACCCCCTACCAATCTATATATGTCTCACTTTTTAAAATTTTGACTTAATAAAATAAAATTAAATGTTTTTATTAATTGTTTTGATTTATTTCCAAAACTACCAAATTTACTTATTTTTCAAACTTAATACACCCCATTGATCTCTGTATACATCTTTCTCTTATCTCCATTAAATGATTTATTTTTTCTTCTTATTATTTTATTTTATTTTGAGTTTTTTTCTTCTTATTTCATGGTGGAAGAGAAAAAAAATATATAACAGGGTTGCTTCAATACAATGATAGCTTAATATCATTCTAAAGAACGATTCTTCCATATGTTTAATATCTTTCAAAGACTATTTCATAATATTTTTGTATGTGTGTAAGAAACAAAATTTAGAGTTTAAGAGTTAAGGAAAAAAAAAAAGAGTTTAAAAGAACATAGGTTATTTATTTATTTATTTATTTATTTATTTTTTTTTTGAAAAGGAACGTGAGGTTTTAATAAGTTTACTTTGTAGAAGATTTTTTTCCTTAAATTGTATGTCCCTTTAAGTAATTTTGATAAAGAAAAAAAAATACTACATAATTAAAAAAATGGGGCATAAATAGACAAGTGAGGGGTGTGCCAATAGCACTATTCTCGATTAATGACAGGAGAAGTGAGTGTTAATTAATGATAAATTTTTTTCTAGGTTTATAAAAACAAATCTTATAGGGGTTTGCTGCAACTTGCTATTTATTTACTTATTTTTTATCGGAACAATCTTTATTTTATTTACATCGGTTAAAAAGAGTAAAATACCTATTGATTGTTAAGTTTTGCTTACGAAAAGTTAATGGAGAGACTAATTTGATACTTATGAAAACACCCTTGACTTGGTCATTGTATAAACATAGGAAACTATTTGTAATTTTTAAAAAAGTATATGACTTACTTGGTAATTACTCTTTTATTAAAACTAAATAAATTAAAAAAAATTATAAATAGGGAAAATTTCACTAATAACCTCCATTTTAGGTGTAATTGCAAACATATTGAACTTTTTCTTATAATTGCATAAACATACCGTGAATTGGGGATTGTTTGTGCAATTCGATCAAGAAGATAATTAAAGAGTCGACTAGACAATAAAGTGGTCAGTGGTGATTGGTGAGTATAAAAAGCAAATCTCGAAAACTTATCCAAAAGCAGTGACTGCGAGCCAATCATCTTTCCATGCTGTCCTACAGAAATTCCAATCATTGATTGAAGATAATTTCATCAATATTTAACTCTTCTCTCTTCGGATTTTATCAATTAATTTCAATTTTCAATATTATTTTGGCTTCTGGTTTTCAATTGTGCATTCAAAGAATTCAAGTTTGATTTACGGTCAAATATCCAAGTAAGCTGTTATTTTGCTATTATTTTTTTGTTTTCGATTTTCACTTTTGCTGTTGATCCTTATTGTTTAATTTGTAGTTACCCTTTTGTGCTCTCTCTTTTGTTTTCAAGAAATCCGGCTGTCTCCGGTGTGCATCAAGTAATTTAAGCTTCATTCACGAGATCAAATATCCAGGTAGGTTGTGTTTTCTGTGTCTGTTTTGTTAGTGTGATATGCTAGCTCATTTTTGGGAATCTTTCCATGCTGTCCCACATAAATTCCTTGGTTGAAGATAATTTCATCGATTTTCAATATTCAAGTAAGTTGTTATTTTGGCTTCCTTTCCTTAAGTCTTGTTTGTTAGATCTCAGGAGCTCTTTGTTAATATAGCACTTGTCTTCTTCATTGTGCATTCAAGACTTAACAGGCTTTTCGGTTTCAATTGTGCATTCAAGACTTCAAGTAATTCAAGTTTGATTTACGATCAAATATCCAAGTAAGTTGTTATTTTGCTATTATTCTTTTGTTTTCGATTCTCACTTTTGCTATTGATCTACCCTTTTGTGCTCTCTCATTTGTTTTCCTTCACTTGTCTATTAAAAGCATACTTTCAAGAGATCCTGCTCTGTCTCCGGTGTTCATCAAGTAATTTCAAGAGATCAATATCCAAGTAAGTTGTTAATTTCATTCTATCAAGAAATTCTTATGCTATTATTAATTTATTTTTGAATTTCACTTCTGATCTGTTAGTTTGATCTGCTCCTTGTGCTTGTCCTTTAGTGTTGTCTGTGTGTCTGTTTAATTAGCATAATCTGTTCTGTTAATGTGATGTTCTAATGTTCTTTTATTTTCATAATCTTGTTTTTATCTTCAAAGCGCAAAAAGAGAAGAGATTCTACAAAATGGCGGAATCTGTTCTCACTATTGTTGGTCCAACAGTCGCGGAACGCGTGGTTGATTCCGTGGTTGATTCCATAGCAACTCGAGTCGGTTACATCAGGAACTACAAGACCAACTTTGAGAATCTAGAAAAACAAGTCAAGAACCTCCAGGGAAGAAGAGACGCAGTGCAGCATCAGGTTGAAGAAGCTACGAGAAATGGGGATGGGATTGAAGAAGTTGTTCAAAAATGGCTGGACAGCGTGAACAATATGATCGAAGAGGCGACAGACATTATTGAAGATAACAAGCGACAAAACATGCGATGCTTCAAGAGTCTTTGCCCTGATTTGAAGAAGCGCTATCAACAAAGCAAGAAAGCAAGGATGAAGACGGATGATGTTTCTAAACTCCACAATGATGGGACATTTGATAGGGTTTCCTACCGTACCCTTCCGGCAGAGGCATGGCTTCCAGATAGCTACGAGAACATTAAATCAAGACATTCCACCATGGAGGGTATACTAAATGCATTGCACGATCGTGATGTCAGCATGATTGGGGTGCACGGCATGGGTGGCTCTGGAAAAACGACGCTGGTGAGGGAAGTTGCCAAAAAGGCTGAGGAAGACAAGCTATTTAATCAGGTAGTGTTTGCAGAAGTATCTGATACGGTGGACATAAGGAAGATTCAAGGGGTGATTGCAGAATGGTTGGGTTTAAAATTGGATGAGTACACCGAACCTGCAAGAGCAGGTCGCCTACGAAAACGAATAATGCAAGAAACAAAGATCCTTTTAATATTGGATAACATTTGGAAGGATCTCGATTTGGCGGCAGTGGGAATTCCTTTTGGGAATAATAACGAGGGATGTAAGCTATTGTTGACGTCGAGAGATATGGATTTATTAAATGAGATGGGTTCAGAGAGTAATTTCTTTGTTGACGTTTTAGAAGAAGAAGAAGCTTGTAACCTATTTATGAAGATAGCAGGTGTTGTTGAGGAGCAACACAGTTTGCGATCATCAGCCTTTGATGTGGCGAAAGCATGTGGAGGTTTGCTTGTTGCCATTATTACAGTAGCAAAAGCATTAAAAAACAAACAACAATGTGAATGGGATATTGCCTTGCGAGAACTAAGCAACCCTCTTCCCTTAGAACACGTGGAGGGATCAGTGCTGAAGAAGGCATATATGTCCATATATCTGAGTTACAAACATTTAGAAAGTGAGGAACTCAAGTCAACGTTTTTGCTTTGTAGTATAATGGCATGTACTCATGATTCTTCTATTGAAGAGTTGTTAATATATGCAGTGGGTTTGAGATTATTTAAAGGAGAAAATACAATGGAAGATGAACGAGATAAAGCAAAAAAATTGGTACGGAAACTCAAGGATTCTTCTCTGTTACTTGGAACTCATAACAGTGAAACTTTTTGGATCCATGATGTTATTCGTGATGTTGGTAGATGGATTGCCCATAAAGATAAGCATAAATTTACCGTGATAGGCAACGTTAACCCAGTGATAGGCAAAGTTATCCCACGGCAATGGGCTGATGAAAATACATTGCAAAACTGTACATCAATCACCTTACATGATGTTTTGGAGCTTCCTAAACCGTTGGAATGTCCAAAACTACAATTTTTCTACTTGAAAACCAAGACTCGGTTCACCAAGACTCGGTTCACCTCTACCACAACTACAATACCTGATAATTTTTTCAAAGGGATGCCGAATCTTATAGTTTTACATTTGGTTGAAATGTATTTATCACCTCTACCAGCTTCACTTCCTCTCTTAAAAAAACTACGAACATTGAATCTAGATAGGTGCCATCTAGAAGACATAGCCGAAATGAAAGACATGGAGAATCTTGAAATTCTCGTCGTTGGTAAAGATTATGTTACCAAGCAGCTGCTGCCTGAAGAAATAGGTCAATTAAATCGCCTAAGGTTGTTGGATTTGAGGAATTGTTCATTCATTATTCCACCAAAAACCATATCAAGGTTAACTCAATTAGAGGAATTGTATATGGGTGATTGGTATGATCAGCAAGAGGTTGAAGAAAGTGTTGCAAGCCTTGAAGAGTTGAAGGATTTGTCCCACCTGACCGCTCTAGATATACGTGTTGCAGATGCTGAAATTCTACCAAAAGGCTTGGACTTCTTCAAGAAGCTCAAAAGGTACAAAATAGTTATTAGAAAGCCTTGGCTTTGGTACATGCACAGAGAAACTTCAAGAACTTTAAGAACATTGCATGTTAAATCCGATACCAACATTTGTTCGGACCAATTTTCTAATCAAAATTCATTCAATTTCATCCCAATGTAGATGGACGTGTGTATCTATATTAGCCTGGATTTTAACTGACTTGTGAGGTGATGCAATGGGCCATAATATATGATAGGCTGAATAGGCCCATAATTGCAGTCAGTGGGCCCTGTGATTTTGTTGTTGTTGAAATAATACATAAATTTGGCCTTTTTTGAAGAGGGGGAGTACTCGAACCCGAAATCTCGTGGTGGAGGGACGAGAGGTTTAACACCGGACCAATCCCATCTCATTAATGAGCCCCGCGATGTTAATCCTTGATTTTGATTGATTTTGATTTAATGTATACTTTTCAGATAGCTAAAGCAAAAAAAAAAAAACATTCGACTCTTTTTTTTCTTTTGAAACCCATCTTTAAGTGCCGAAGCCGATAAATCAACCTAAGAAAATTTATTATATATATTTTTTTAATATCGAAAAGAGATGAAATATCCCTTGCCAAAAAATATTTTAATACATAATTGTATTTTTTGAACTACTGCAAATTTATTATTCCAAAAACACTTTTAATAAATGATTTTTATTTATTTATTTATTTTTTGATGTTGTCAAAATGCTCCAATGAAGCGAGGGTTATACTTGGTGAATGCTAATGTCAATGAAATGTGTGTCATGCTTGAATATGTTTTTCAATGACTATATTTTAATGTTTATCTGTCGTTGTCGTTATTTATTTATTTATTTATTTTTTAATTTTTTAAATGAGATAAACGAATATTATATGCGGATATGCTTAACCAGTTAACCCAACACCTGAGTCACGTTGGATTTTTAATGGATGTATTTGTGTGCAATTTCTATGTTAAGAACATCTCCAATGTAAAAATGGTTTGCATACATGGATGACAATGGATCGGATTGGGTATGGATAACCCAATATCTATCCCCGTATCCGTTTGAGATATATAGCTCCATCCCTACATCCATCCCTATTTCTAAGTGAACTGGACGGATTCGGACAATCCGCTAATTAAGATAGAGATATCCATCCCCGCTCCCTTATACCCGTATCCGATGAAAAAACTTTAAATTTTTATAGTTTACAAGAGAAAAATGTAACTAACATATATAATAGTACATTTTATCCAATTTAAAGAGAAACAAATACATCCAATAAAATTCAAATATAAAAATTAATAATAACTTATATAATTAGAATTAATAATTACATAATAAATTTTTATATTTTTAAAATATTAAAATCTATAATGGATCCTGATTGTGATTGATATCCATAGACAATATCCATTCCCATTCCTGAAAATAAAATGGATATTAGGATGACATCCATCCCCGTTCCATCCCCGAAATAATAGTATCCATCCCCATTTTAAATGGAGCGGATTCTTATGGATATCTGTACCGGTGGATAATTTTGCTATCTCTACTTGCATTTCAATAATTGTTGACATAGTAACAATGTTAAGAGCTTTGTTTCCTATGTGGCATAAAAATAGACATGATAGACAATTAACTCAAAATTTGGTCTCCAATGCTTCTGTCTAAAACACAATTTTTTTAATGACGTATCCATCTTTTTTTTTTTTCTGTTTTATTTTTTATTTTATTTATTTACCAAAAATATATGAAAAATTAATTTCAGTTTTAAATGTTTGCTAAGTCAACCTAAAAAATAGATGTACAACAGACTGTCTGAAAGTGGACGGTCATATTAACAATGTCTAAATTTTTTTTTGCCACATCAGCTTGAGGTTGAATATATACGGCTACATTGGAGACAAAATTATTAACATAACGTCTATTTATCCTACGTGGCATTTATGGATGGCAATGGGGCGAGTCGGGGTCAGGGAATGTTTTTCCATCTCCATCCCCATCCCAACTCTCCAAACCATCCCCATCCCCTTCCCCATACCCATTCCCCGTCTAATATAACTATATATTTAAAAATTACAACTTAAAATAAAGAAAAAAGTATAAATTTATATTTAGTCTAAAATCAAAAATTCTATAAAACAAATCAACTTCTAAATTTTAGTTAAAAAAAAACTATTTATGTTAAAAAATATTAATTTTAAATGATTTTAAAAATCTGAATATTATAATATATATATATATATATATATATAAATGTATTACTAACATGTCGAAGCAATAGCCTCCAAAAGGATGGCTATAAATTTCATTTGGGTTTGTTCATCAAAATACTTGAGAATAATGGAACATGGACAAATAAAGATTTGTGACCTTTTTGCTGTGCAAATCGAAGAGATTGATAATAGACATAATTGCATACAAAACGGCCTGCATCCAGAGATATGTTTGCATCATAGCTTTTCTTCTTTAAGAACTCCAGGATTGTCTTAGTGGAGCAAAGGGTCTCTATTGTCAGTGAAATTTCTCCATCCTCGGGAACTATTGGTAGTTGCTGAGATTGCCATCCAAATTCATTTGGACAACCAAAAGTGGCTTCATTTACTGCCTGCTGCTTGATAGTAAACTTCGATTGCCCAATATTCACTCCAAAGTGAAGCCATAAAATTTGTTCATAAATATATAAATATATATGTATATATTGGGGCGGGGATGGGGCAGGGAGTGCCTCCCCCATCCCTGCCCCGCTTCACCTTCGGGGATAAGACTTTATCCCCATCCTCGTCCTCGTCCCCGTCCCCGTCCCTGTCCCTGTCCCTGTCCTCGAATATTCTCCCCCAACCCCGTCTCGTTTGGGGCTAGGCCCCATGGGGCCCCTGCCTCGCGGGGAATACTGCCATCTCTAGTGACATCTTTTTTTTTCACAAGCCATGCTTACATTGGAGATGCTTTAAGCTTCCCGGTACATTATTTGATAGAGTTATCTAAAAATAATAAAATATTCAATTTGAAAGAAAAGTTTAAAATATCTATTTGTTTCTCTAGCATAAAATGTATCATTATAGATGTTAGTTAATTTTTTTTTTCTTCAAGTAAAGTATAAATAAATAAAAAAATCAAATTACATTTTTTTCCATTAGATACAGGTATAGATAGAGCGGAAACGGATATCCTTACCTCAATTCGGGGATTCTTTGAATCCAACCCGTTTACTTATAAATGGGGATGAATACGGGGATGAAGATATATATATATATATATATATATATATATTAAACGAATATGAGGATGGATATTGATGTATCCATTCTCAATTCGTTCCATTGTCATCCCTAGGTATCATAGATGACCACTAAAATGGTTTATCAATAGAGAGCTTGTTTATAGGATTAAAAATGCTCTGATATGATGTAAAAATATATGAGAGAAATAATTTTATTATTCATGATCCTACTTTTAGGGTGACTCTATTGCCTTCCAAAAAACTTCTCATGGCACCCATTTTTCAATTTGCAATTATCGAAAGTTAAATTTTTTTTTGGGGAATTCTAAAAATAGCCCATTTCTATTTACACCCATCAATCGATTTTCCATTAATTTCTATGTCTTCTTCTAGTCTTCATTCAATCCTCTATTTTAGTATTAATTAATATATTTTATATAATTTATCTCAAGGGCTAAAATGTCCTTTCCTTTCAGCTTTTTCTTATCAACCGTTAGTCGGTTACAGGGATAGTTAATGTAATTAAATGATTTTCATCTTGTCAGTGCAATAAAACCTTATGTTATGTCCTTCTAATGTAATTTTACCAATAATAATAAATAAAGGGGTATTATTCATTTAGTCCTTATGTTTTTTTTTTTTTTGAAATATTTGAGTTTTACTCACTTATTTATTTTTCACTGGATTAATCTTTATGTTTTCAAAAACCACTTAATTTGGTCCATCTAACCAGATTTTTTACGGTCAACGGTCACAGAAAATTTAAATTGACTCTCTTACCCTTCACTTAAATTAGAAGGTTTAAAAGTACGATTTTACCCTCTAACTTTATATAATTTCACAATTTAACTTTATTTGTAATCCAATCAAATTTTGACACGTGTCACTAAATTTTAAAAATAAAACTTTAAAAATAAACTAATTTAGTTTTGATAAAAAAAGAAGAAAATTTAAAGAAAAATGAAAACAAATAAAAAAAATCTTTCAAAAAAAAAAAAAAAAAAACTCTCCATCATATGGCTAAAAACTCAGATCCGAACCCGCATCCCGAATAGTTTCAGTATAATTACTTATAAGTAAAAATCTTAATTCCCTTCAATTCAAGCAATCTTGAAACAACTTTGCTTTGTTTTTTCTCCACGTTCTTGTAACTCCAAAATGTTATTAGCAACCTCTCTCTCGATGTTGATGTCCTCTTCGTGCCATTCAAACTCCTAGTTTCTTAATGGAGACAACAATCTAGCTTTTTTGTGAAGAGATCTACTTCGTAGCTTCAGATCTCTCACTCTCTTCATAGACTCTTAGCGTTTCGTCATCTCTTTGTCGTTGTCGTTGTCGTTGTCATCTTCAACATCCAGATTTATAGGAAGAGCCAAGATCTAAGGTCACTACAAGTGAAAGGAAAGCTTCATGAGCCTAATCCGATTGTTCAAGAACAACTCATCAGTCGAGCTCATTGATCCAAGGGTCATAGGACTGTTACTTGAAAAACAAGACGTGAATTCAAACTCGAAGTCAGATCGAGTTGATAAGAAGGATGAATTTAGAATTTTCTTTTTGTATTAAATGAATATTATTTGATTGAGTGTTTAACTAGTTCAATTTAGTTACATTCTTTGGAATTTCAAGGCTACCAGTCTGCCACTGGAGTATGAGATTTTAGTTTTTGCGTATTTTGGATTTTAATCTGGAATGACCTTCATTTTGTTAGGATCAGCAGGCTTACTGGTCTTGACTCGGACTTGAGTAAATTTATGGGTTTATGGGGCGGGTTTAGGTCTTTTTAAGACCCATAGGTCTAGACCCGAACCCGAACCCATAAAAATATTCGGGTTTGGGTCCAAGTCTATAAGACTCGACTCAAAATGTTTGGTGGGTCTAGGTCTAGGTTCTATAGGACTCGACCGGAACCCGACCCATTGCCATCCCTAGCTGTTACTGAATATGATGAGTCAGCATATTCTTAACAGACCATGTTGACTTACTTTCTTTAATAATTTACTACAATATGATCCACTTGATTTAGATGAGTAGTGATGATCTATTCCTCACTATTATGAGCTCATCCATCGATTTAATTACCAACATGATCAATTGATGATCATTTAATTACATCAACATCTCCCCTCAAACTAACAGTTTGTAATTCTTCAAATATGAGTTTGCTTCTAAGAATTTGAAACCGTTAAGTTGGAAGAGCTTTTGTAAATATATCTGCTACTTGATCTATTGAAGGAACGTGATTGAGCTGAATTGATTTCTGTAGAATCTTCTATATGTTTGGTTCTATATGTTTGGTTCTCGCATGTAAAACAAGGTTGTTAGACATTATAATTGTGCTCAAGTTATCACACCAAATCGTTGGTGTAGAATGGCACTGAACTTGTAGCTCACCAAGTAAAGATTGGATCCAAGTAACCTCAGCAACATCAGAAGCTAAACTTCTATACTCCGCTTCTGCTGAAGACTTGGATATTGTGTATTGCTTTTTAGCATAACAAGTGATGAGATTTGGCCCCAGAAACACACAATATCCAGTAGTTGATTTTAGATCATCGGGGTTAGAGGCCCAATATGCATCATTGAAAGCTGTTATGTGAAGTGAAGAACCAGAAGATCTAGCAAAATGAAGACCTTGAGATGATGTGACTTGCAAGTATCGCAAGATCCTTTTGATTGTCTTTCAATGTTCACCAAGAGGATGCTGCATAAATTAACAAACTTTATTGACATCATAGGCTATGTTAGGCCTAGTGATGGTGACATACTGCAAGGTACCCACTATACTCATATATTCAGCTGGTATGTCAAATGGATTACCTCTATAAGCTGAAAGTTGTGTGCTTGCATTAGACACCATTGAAGAAGATAACCCTTTTGCAATCTGTATACGAACTCTAGCAAGAAGATCTTGAATATACTTGTGCTGATTAAGATGAATACCAGAAGATAGTTGATGAACTTCAATGCCAAGAAAGTTGTGTAAACTTCCGATATCTTTCAAGGCAAAAAAGTTATTTAATTGCCTAACCAAGTGATCAATCTCTGCATTATCACTGCCAGTTATAACAATATCCTATACATAAACCAGAGCAAAAATAGAAATGGCATGTGTGATTCTTAGAAACAAAGAACTGTTAAATTTAGAAGACTTAAAACCCAACTGAACAAGAGAATTATTGAACCTTTCAAACCATGCTCGAGGAGCTTGCTTGAGACCATGCAAAGCCTTAATCAATTTACACACTTGTAGGGATATCTGTCATTAACAAAACTAGGTGGTTGAACCATATACACATCCTCTTGAAGCTTGCCAATCAAGAAGGCATTGTTAACAACCAATTGCCTTAGAGACCAGCCTCTTACAGCAGCTATTGAGAGAATTATCCTGATTGTGGCAAGCATAACAACAGGATTAAAAGTCTCACCAAAATCAAACCCAGCCTCTTGATGAAATCCGTTATCAACCAACCTTGCCTTCTATTTCAAAATTGACCCATCCAGATTCCTTTTGATTCTAAACACACATTTGCAGCTTATGACCTTCCTATTTAAAGGTGCATCAACAAGAATCCAAGTGCTATTAGAGGTAAGAGCCTGGTATTCTTCCTTCATAGCTTCAAGCCACTCATTACAAGCAAGAACTTCTTTAAATGTGAATGGTTCTTTAACAAGAGCTGTAGTCATCTAGGCTCTTGGCTTAAAATTACATAGCTCTTGTAAGCATAGGATGAGTTGTTAGGTTTTTGGTTTGTCTTGGCATGTACTCCATATCAAAACGATGTTTTCTTTTATTGTTTAGTGGTCTTAAGAATTGATGATTCAAAGCTTCTAAAAAAGACTTTGCCACAATTCATGCAAGATGGAGTATTCAAAGAGGAATGTGTTTAATTGCATAATAAAGGTGAAATAAACCTCATTCCTCTTACAAGGCTTAGACACACACACACACATGGCATTCATATGTGTCCCTGTATAGTTGTACACCATTTATATAACACTTTCACACACTTGGTAATATATGCACATGCATTAGATTTAATTCGATAAACATTGTAAATTGCATGTTCTATGACTATGTCTAGGAAATGGCATATGTGTGTGACTTTGTGTTTATTTGTTTCCGTTTTATTGTTTTAGAGTTGTGCATGATCTCTTATGATTCCTTATCGAGTCCCGGTCATTTCGGTTACTTATTCATTAGGTTTCGAGTCCAAACAATGTAGCTACGCTATTTTGCATTCTCATTCGTTGAGTTGTCTTCATCATTTTTTTCCAAGGTGAATTCTCAACCTTTTATCAAAATTTTGTAGTCGCATTATGCGTGAGGGAGTCACGATTTGTAATCCGAAGACGGATTAGAAATCGGAGTTCAGAGACCTAAATACGGTCGAAGAACATGAGAGGAGCACAAGAGGAGCTTGCTTGGCCAAAAAACCAAGCAAGGTGTCCACGTGTGGGCCACGTGTGACACACGGCTAGCATGGCCCTTTGCCCACATGTGCCACACGTGCCCCACACGTGGGATGTGATGTGTCACATGTTGATTGGCCCTTGTTTTCTCTCTCTTGAATTCTTTTAAAAACTCTCTTTTCCCTCCCATTCATTCTAAGAAGAAAAATTAGAAAATTCTTAGAGCAGAATTTTCTCTCAACTTTTTCTCACCTACCAAACACCATAATTTTCTCATACAAAGTCGGAATTGAGTGATTTAAATTGGATATTGTTTGTAATCAAGTCCTCTACTTTTTCTAAGTGATTGTGCAGCTGTTTGATCGAGATTTCAAGTGGTTCTATCTAGAAAACCGAACCAACTCGTGATCTTGAGGTAGTTGTCATATCTTTGTGATTTCTTCTTTTATAACCTTCAATTACCTTGGGGTTTCTTTTTCTATATGTATGTGTATGTATGGTGAATGCTATTGAGAAAGATAGCTTCATAATCAAACCTAATCAAAGATCTAATTAGAGACATATGTGAACTAGTTTCTTTGATTCTAGGTTTTTCACATGATTGAGAGTTGTATTGTGATCAGTTTGATATCTAGGATTATTTGTGACTTGATTGAGTCATTTTATGATTAATAATTCTTGAAATGTGCTTTGATCTTTTGATTGATAAAATCTAGGATTAATGCTTGTGTATGTGTTTTTAAAGACATCTATGATTTAACTGATTTATCATTATATCATTGCTCTAAATCTTAGACTAGAATATTCATTGAATACATTTTATGATTCTAGCATTTTGGTGTATGTTTGTAACATCTTGAATATGTGCTTCATGTATATGATTTATTCAAGTGTTATTTGTGTGAATGAAACTAGGAGCTATTTGTGTTAGATGTTTCACATGCTCTAGGTTTAATTCATGTTTTGCATCTAGACTATATTACTTGTGTTTCACTTGTTTAGGTCTAGTTGTTCCATGAAATGTATTAATCACATGTTCTATGTTGAATTGATTATTTGCATCATTTGCATTCACATGATCACACTAGGAAGTCCTTGTAAAATGCATGAAGTCTTGACTAGGACAATGCGTCCGGATAGTCAAGTGAGGAAGACTTGGTTATGACAATGCATCCGGATAACCGAGCAAGGAGTCTTACTAGAGTCTTAACTAGAGTCATGAGGACTTGGATAATTAAGCATGAAGTCATGGCTAGGATTGGGAAGGTCCGGATAGCTATGCAAGAGAGGCTCTCTAGAGGCATAAGTGCCTTGGATAGAGAGTTGGCTACATTATTGATAGTCCTAGGTGTATGGATAGATATAGACTCCAATAAAGCGGGGTACATGGGATGTGTATGCACTTTTGAGGAATTTATAATCTTCCATTGATATTGGTTTGATATGTTGTCCAATATATGGTGGTTCCACATCATTGAGGGATTTCGTACTTTCCAATAGGGTTGGGTAGATATAGATTAAAACAGGAAGTAGATCATAGGATTGGTCACTTTTGAGGAATTTCTAATCTATCATCCAATATATATAGTACCCAATGGTTGTAGTTCAACCCGTGGATGTTTCCTCATTAGAGGTTTTACCACATTAAAAAATCTCACGTGTCAATTCTTTCTATCTCTCTTTTATATTTGTATATGTGTATGTTTTAATCTTGTAGTACAATATTCACTTGTGATGCATTTGGAAACAAAATTTATAAAGTGTGATTTGAAATCAATATTCTTTTTGATCATATTTGTAAATATTATTCATTTGTGTAAATACAATTCTTTTATTCATTGATTATTTTGTAGAGTTTTATTTAGATTGTTACTTGTAAATATATTGAACATTAATATTAATACAAGTATTGCTTGTAGTTATATGTTATGGTATTCATCTTCTTGATACTTGGCTTTATATAGACAATGACTAAAATGGTCATGCTTATCTTGTCTACATATGATTGTTTGATTTATGTGTTGTGTGTAAAGCTATCTTGACCCCCCTCTAGGTATACTTTAAGCAATAACTACGTTTGTATAATTTCGTGAGTGTTTTGATTAAGAGAAGGAGCTGTGACTGTGATAGTGTTTGAGACAGAGTTTTGATCAGGTGAAGTATCAACAAATGATACAGATATTGAATTCATCTAATTATTCTAAATTGGAGAGGATGGAGCAACCGTAGATGAAGAAGAATATGATTGCCAATGAGAAACCAATTGATTGTCAGTGATTACATTAGGAAAAAGAGAATGGTGTTGAGATGCCTATGGTTAAGATGTTAAGGTTGAGGCTAGCTAAGCATAAGGGAAAGTGTTCTCATCAAAAATTACATGTCTAGCTATGAATAATCTACCAGTAGAATCCAGGCACTTGTATCCTTTTTAGTTAAGACAATATCCAAGAAAAGTGCAAGGAGAACTGTTATAGCTAAGCTTGTTGATTGAGTAAGTCTTAAGTGAGGGAAACAAAGACAGCCAAATGTCTTGAGAAGGATATAGTCTGGAGAAGTTTGAAATAAAAGCTCAAAAGGAGTGCAATTAGAAAGCACAGGAGAGGGTGATTGATTTATTAGAAAAGTTGCTGACATAAAAGCCTCACCCCAGAATTTTAAAGGTAAAGAAGTGAAACTAAGAATGCACGGTGTGTATAAAACTATTTAGAGGGGCATTTGGGGGGAGGGTGAATAGATTTTAAACTATTATTACCAATTTTGTGATTAATCAATATTTCGAAAATATCCCAAACTAGTTAAAACAATAAATCAAGTGTAAGTTGCGGAATTTAAATAATACTTGATTTTTATATGGAAACCCAAACGGAAAAAACTACGGGCTGGTAAGTGTGCCACACTCGAACCTCGAATCCATTAATGGTAAAGGTGATTACAACCTAATCATGGTATATAACTCACCACCACTACCTAATCCCGGTATGAGTGAACCTAGTCCATTTGCTTATAATCTAAGCAACCTAATCCTGGAAGCTACACAAGACTTGGTTCTCAATGAAGAGATAATATGCCTATGTGAATATAAAATGATATCCAAAGTGCAAATAAAGCTAGGTAACCCTATATGTTTATCTAGGATGATAATATGACAATTAACACAATCCTAGATATCAAAAGCTAAATGACATGTCATAAAGCTTAGCTAAACATAGATTAAGCAATCCTATGAGGCTATTATAATACAACACTCAATCATATCAACACAACAATCTCTATCTTGAATATTAGAAATTAATCTAAGAACGTGCAAGTAATCTAAGAGATGTCTTGATAAATAAAACACTAATTACGTAAGATAATTGTGAAGAACATACCAAGGGGTGTGTGTTGAGCAAAACCTGTGCATGAAAGCATTATAGATAAGCTAGAAGAAGCTAGATGAAGATTAATGCATATGAAGATGGTTTTAAGTGTTTAGAGAATCAAAGATGAAAAAGAATGCTTCTTTGATTCACTTCTCTCTCTCTAAATGTTTTCAATCATAAAAATGGAATTTTAAGAGTTAGGGACGACCTTAAGAGCATATAGGCATATGTATATAGAGCCAAAGTGAAGTGGCATCGTTTTGGAAGGTTGTCCAAAAACAGACAGATCTGCGCCCTTGATTCTGCGGCCGGTGACCGTAGAACAAGGGCGCAGAACACCAACAGTTTTGTTGACTGGGATTCTATGGCCTCGTTATACGCCCTGACCATAGAACAAGGGCGCTGAATTACAAAGTGACCCACTGGTCTGAATTCGGCGGCCCTTAACCGTCAATCTAAGGGCACCATTTTGATACCAGACTTTCTGGACACAAATCAGCGGCCTCATTCTGCGGCCCCCAACCGCAGAATCAGGGCGCTGAAATCCCTTGGATTTTACATCCTAATGCCTAAACATGATATGACAAATAAAACAAAATGCAATCAATTTAAACAAGCATGAAGAGATATTTAGAACATAAATGCACACAAATAAAGCACACAACATACAAGAATTAAACATATGCATGAGTTGTGAGTGTATGCAACTACATCTCTTCAAAGAAAACTATGCACTAGAGATATACCTTTGGAGTGATTAACACTTTGAGGTCTTGAAGGAGACTTGAGCTTGATCATCAACTACCTAAGCTACCCTTACAATTCAAACCTCAATTTGTGGTTTGTCACCAAAATAAGCCAATCAAACTTTGATGAATTTACAATCTCCCTCTTTAGCTATTTTGTGCACTCACATTGATCCTTACAACAAAATTAAAGCTACGAGATGATAAAGATATTCTACATTACAAAGAAATAAGCAAAAAATATAACTTTAAGTCTTCAATCTCTTGTAGAACTATCAATCCTTCAAAACAACCAAATTACACTTTCCAAAACAAGTGAATTGTGAGGTGAATTAAAGAATTTCACATTGAAGAAAACATTTAACATCATGCAATGAATTTGCAATGCAATGCTCCCCCTCAGAGGGTTACTCCATCTTAATATGTAATCTCCCCAACATGTGAATTTGCTACTCTAATTAGCATTCTCCCTTACCACAACTACTCCCTCTTTTTGTCATGAGATGGGCAAAGGAGTATCCCACATACAGGTCACTTGTAGCAAAGGAGGTGATCATGTGAAGTTAAAACAAGCATTTGCATTAAAGAATTTCACATTAAAGAAAACATACAACATCATGCAATGAATGTGCAATGCAATGCTCTCCCTCAAAGGGTTACTCCCCATCAATATGCAATCTCCCCAACATGCTAATTTGCTACTCTAATTAGCATTCTCCCTTTCCATTACTACTTCCCCTTTTTGTCATGAGATGGGTAAAGGAGTATCCCACACACGGGTCACTTATAGCAAAGAAAGATGGTAGCATACAAGTCATTTGTATAATCATATAAGGCACGTTGTACAACTCAATTAAAAGGAGAGATACAAGTAGATTTATTTTATTGAAAATGTGTGAAATAAATAAGCTTTGCATGCAAGACATATTGCATTCAAGTACGAAAATCAATGGTATTTGGCAAAGCAAATGACAAAGGTTTCCTTTAGGAATTCAAACTGTAAGTTCCTCAAAGTTGATTGGTTTATTTCGGTGACAAACCACAATTGGGATTTGTTGTCAGGGTTGCTTAGGCTTATTGATGGTTGGTGATTTGCACATCCAAGGCCCTCTTAAGACCTCAAGATAAGAAGCACAAAACGTATATTCTAGTGCTAACTTGCTTTGAAGAGATCTAGTTGCACATACTCACAACTCATGCATATCTCTTATTCTTGTATGTTGTGATTTATAGTGTTCATTCATGTTCTTGAATATCTCTTCATACATGTGTTGTGTTTGCATCTTTCTCATTGAAATGCCATGTCATGTTAGGCATTAGGATGCTTTCACTTCTTACACTTGCACTTCATGGTTATTAGATTTAGGTGTGGTATAATTTGTTTCACGAACATTGTTTGGAAAACGTATGTGCATGCACGATAGTGTGCTTGGTTAGCTCGAGGGCCGCCTTTGAAGAACGCCCTTGGTTTCTCCTTTGGTTTCAACAACAGTGGTGAAACGACGGTTGTGATCGACGGTTAGATCGTCGAATGAAGCCGTCGAATTTATACGGTTTCCATCGGCGGCCATAATTCAACTGCCGAATGATTCCAATGATCCATTTTGGAATTGTGCGGTTTCGATCAACGGCCAGATCGCCAAGTGAAACCACCGATTGAAGCATGTGTTCTCTGCCTTATATTTTACGGTTTACATTGGAGACCATAATTCGACTGCCGAATCTTTCCAGAGATCTTGTTTCTCATTATGCAGTTTTGAACGGCGGCCTGACCGCCAAATGAAACTGTCGATCTGGTTTCTTGGCCAAACGTTTTGTATTCAATGATCACAATCGACGATCTGACTGCCGATTGGTGTTATTCAGGCCAACTTTCCAAAATGATGTCATTTCATTTTGGCCTTATATATATATCTATATGCTCTCTCAGTTGTTTCTAACTCTCAAAATTCCATTTTTATGATTGGGAGCATTTAGAGAGAGACAAGTGAATCAAAGAAGCAACCTTTCTTTCATCTTTGATTCTCTAAACACTCAAAACCACTCTCATATGGATTAATCTTCATCTAGCATCTTCTAGCATATCTAGAATGCTTTCTTGCATTGGTTTTGCTCAACACACATCTTTTGGTATGTTTTTCACTAATATCTTACATAATTAGTGTTTTATTTATCAAGGCATCTCTTAGATTACTTGCATGTTCTTAGATTAATTTATAATATTCAAGATAGAGATTGTTGTATTGATGTGATTGAGTATTGTATTGTGATAGCTTTATAGGACTGTGTTATCTATGTTTAGCTAAGCTTTATGACATGTCATTTAGCTCTTAATATCTAGGATTGTATTTATTGTCAGCTTATCATCCTAGATAAGCATTTAAGGTTCCCTAGCATTGTTTGCTTTTTGAATATCATCATATATTCACATAAGACATTTTATCTCTTCATTGAGAAGTAAGTGTTGTGTAGCTTTCAGGATTAGGTAGCTTAAATCACATGCAATTGGACTAGATTCACTTATACCGAGATTAGGTAGTGGTGGTGAGTTATATACTGGGATTAGGTTATAATCACTTTCACCATTAGTAGATTCGAGGTTCATGTGTGACGCACATAACTGCCCATGGTTTTTCCCATGAGGGTTTTCACATAAATATCTTGTGTCATTTATAATTCCGTACTTAGTACACTTGATATGTTATTGACTAGATATGGGCATTTTCAGAATATTAATTAATCATGAAAATTGGGTAATATCGGATAAAATATATTCACTCCCCCTTTCTCCTAGATAGTTTCATACACACCATGCATTATTAGTTTCACAAACCAATTTCACCATTTGTCTTGAATTAAAGCAAAGATATAGAAAATTCATTGAATTCAATTTTAGAGCCCTATATCCAACTTTAAAAGCGAAACATGGCATGAGCAACATTGCACCTTATTTGATTTTTCCAAGTATAAAACCCGTATGATAGTAGTCATGTTCAACCAATAAAGAAAAAGAGAAATTATGATAAACATTTGAGTCTCATTAGCTTTTCACATTATTTTGCATTTAAGAATTTGCAATAATCAATTAATGCTTTTTCATTTGAGCATGTCAATTTAATTTCATGCTTTTCACATTTAATCATGTCATTAAGAAACATCATGTCATGGAGATCATTAAAGGTCATTCAAATAGTACTTCCTAAGTTAATCTCCTAGTCCAAAAATGCATGTTTGAACATAAATAAGACATGGATTGCAAATCAAAGCATGGTTCACACTTATTGATGAAAAAACATATAAACATATGTGCAACTAAGATACTCAAGCAATTAATAAAGAAGCATAAGATTTTTTAAATATTTGCATGCAACAAGTATGCAATTGCTCTCTTTACTTGAGTTCCCCATATGGGGTTAGTCACCAAATCACCTCAATACACAAGACATATCCCAATAGATCTACTAAGTGTTTTAAACTTAGTTGCATCTAAGGGTTTAGTGGATAAGTCCGCTAGTTGATCATTTGTACCTATATATTCAAGTACAATGCATTTGTTCTTAACTAGTTCTTTTATGAAATGATGGCAGATGTTAATATGCTTAGTCATAGAATGTTATACCGGATTCTTAGAAATATTAATAGCACTCATGTTATCACAAACTTGATTGAATCCGTAGTCGACTAGCATTTGCTTCATCCATAGAAGTTATGTGCATCCACTCCCCGTGGCTATGTACTCGGCTTCAGCCGTGGACAAGGAAATCGAGTTTTGCTACTTGCAAAACCAAGATACCAAGTTGTTCCCTAGGAAGAAGCAACCGCCCAATGTGCTCTTCCTATCATCGCAATTTCCTGCCTAATTTGCATCACTAAAGCTAACTAAACTAGCATTAGTGTCAAAAGAGTACCAAATCCCATAGTTTGATGTCCCATTTACATAGCGAATGATTCTCTTAACGGAAGAAATATGAGACTCCTTAGGATCCGCTTGGTACCTAGCACACATACCCACACTAAAAGCTATACCATGTTTACTTTCTGTCAAATAAAGTAAGCTACCAATCATGCCCTGATATAGAGTTTGTTCCACACTTTTACAACTAGCATCCTTACTAAGCTTCAAAGTGGTACTCATGGGTGTATCACAATGTTTAACATTTTCTAGACCAAACTTCTTCACTAGGTTTTTAGCATATTTAGCTTGGGTTATAAAAATCCCATCATTCAATTGCCTAATTTGCAAACCTAGGAAGTGGCTTAGCTTACCAACAAGACTCATCTCAAACTCATGAGACATAACATTAATAAATTGTTGGACTTTGATGTTGTTGGTGGAACCAAACACTATATCATCAACATATATTTGAGTTATAAAGAGCTCATCATGGTCTTTCTTGATGAATAAAGTCTTGTCAACACTACCCTTTGTGTAGTTATTGTCAAGAAGAAATTGAGTGAGGTGCTCATACCAAGCCCTCAGTGCTTGTTTCAACTCATATAGAGCATTCTTGAGGCGATAGACATGGTTGGGGTGGTGTGCATCAAAAAACCCCTTGGGTTGCTTTACAAACACTTCCTCTTGTAAGAATTCATTAAGGAAGGCACTCTTCATATCCATTTGGTGCAATTTGAACTTGTGCACACAAAAAATGGACAAGAGAAGCCTAATAGACTCTAAACGAGCAATCAGAGCAAATGTCTCCTTAAAGTTGTAAGATCCTTGATTTGTATTTGCTTGATTCCATTGCAAAACACTTTTTATTTGTAATGGTTAGTCGCTTAGGTGATTCTTGGTGAAAAGAAGCTTCAAAGGAGAATAGCAACTTCTCATGCAAATATCGTCTTCAAGAGGAAAAACGCTTATTTAGATGCTAAGGTATCAAGTTACTTCTTCCTCTTGCAAGGCGTAGGCGTACACACATACACAATTCATTCATGTGTGTCCTTGCATCGTTGTGCATACATTTGGTATAACATATTCACACTCATTTAAGTATGCACATACATTGGTCTTATATTGACAAACATTGTAGAATTGCATGTTTTATGACTATTGCTTGGATATGGCATACCTATGTGATATTATGTTTATTTGTTTGTGTTTCTTATATTTTGGACTTGAACATAATCTTATTTGATTCCTTATTGAGTCCCGGTAATTTCGGTTACTCATTCATTAGGTTTCGAGTCCAAACGATGTAGCTACACTACATTGCGTTCTCATTCGTTGAGTTGTCTTCGTGGTCATTTTCCAAGATGAATTCTCAATCTTTTGTCAAATTTTTGTAGTCTTCATTGTGCGTGAGGGAGTTATAATTCATAATCTAAAGAAGGATTCGAAATCCGAGTTCGGAGGCCCGAATATGGGAAGAACGCTAGAGGAGTACGAGGGAGCTTGTTCGGCCAAAGCAAAGCAAAGGAGTCCACATGTAGGCCACATGTGCCACACGGTTAGGCAGCCCCCCTGCCCATGTGTGCCACACGTGCCCCACACATGGATGGTGATGTGGCATATGTTGATTGGCTCGTTTTTCCCTCTCTTGGATTATTTTAAATACTCTCCTCCTTCCCTCCAAACATACCAAGAAGAAAAATTGAAAAAGAAAGAGTGCAGAATTTCTTCATGATTTTTGATTTATTGTTTTGATCATAACTCTCTCATTTTAACTCGAAATTGAGTGATTCAAAGCTAAAAATGTTGGTCTTGAAGAGAGCTACAAATCATAAACATTTTCAGGGCCAATTGAGTTCGAGATTGTTCGCAGTAAGTTGATTTCAGTCCGAATCTCATACTTTTTATGTGAAACATATTCTTCTCACTTTCTCTTTTGATCATCTCATTTAATCTTCATATTTGATTGATGAAATGTGTTAAGAATGATGTTAATTCGTGCTCTAGTTTGGTATGATCGATTGATTGTTGAGTTTTAGCTTTGTGATTTGAACATATTTTAGCTAAACTTGATTGAACTTGAAATTGATTATAGAAATGATATATATGATATGCTTCATGATATTTTCTAGGTTTAATTTCATGATCTAAATACTAAGATTTTTGTGTGATATATTGAATATTCTAATCTTCTTCTTATTGATTCACATGCTTTCATTTCTAAATAGATTTGTGATTGTGTGTTGAAAGCATATTCTAGATCATCACTAAGCATGTACATAGAGCTTGATTGATCATCTATTTGACTTGTGTTTGCATCATTTGCGTCACTTAGATTATTGCCTTGTGAAAAAGGTTGAAGTCTCTTGTTAAGGTGAGTGAAGCCTTAATTTGAGCAAAAAGGCTTGGCTAAGAAAGTGTTCCGGATAGCCAAGCAAGGATTCTTAGTTAGGATCAAGAGGATCCAGATAACTAAGCAAAAGTCTTAGCTAGGAGTGTGATACTCCGGATGGTTGAGCTAGGGAAGCTTGACTGGGATCTTTGTGATCTAGATAGCTAAGCAAGAAAATCTTCCTAGAGGCTTAAGAGTCTTGGACAGGAAGTTGCTTCCTAGAGGTGTATGACACACCTTGAATACGGAGTAGGCTAGGTGGTTCACTAGGCCCGAGGGTAGACTAGGAGTTGATAGCTTGAAGTGGATATCATGTGTTGATAGCTTTGAGTGTGTAAGTCATTTTCATCATAGTGGATTGTTTTGCCGGTGGTTATGGTTATCAACTCGTGAATGTTTCCTCTTCAAGGTTTTACCAAGTATAAACGATTGTGTCTATTTTCATTTTTACGTATTTCATTCTTATATTTGATAAATTCAATTTTAGAAAAAGTTGAACCTATACCTATTCCACCCTCCCTCCTAGGTATATATTACACTACATCTCTTAAGGGAATTTTATTTAGTATCAAAGTGGGTGTCTAGACGCACTTATATAGATCATTTATTTGTAGTGTTTGTGTTTTTATCTTGATAGTCATGATTAAGGAAGTGTATTCCTATGTGGCTTCTTTTGTGGAACCTATTGACTTAGATGAGAAAAAGATCAATGATCTTGTTCTTGAGAATGAACGCTTATCTAATGTCAATATGTCCCTTATTAAGAAGCTAGAGAATCATGGTCTAAGCTCAAAAGAATTCAATGAACTTCTAAGTCTAGAAATGAACCTCAATTAAATCAAGAGAAAAAGTATGATCAATGGCTAAATAAATCACGTTAAGATGTTAGGAAAAGTGATAACATCTTAGAGAAATATGTCATTAAAAATAGGATGCTTAGTGATAAACTTGATGAGACAAGTAGGATGATTAACAAGATGTCATCTACTTCAAACGAGGTTGAAACCCTCATTAAAAGTGGTAAGCATCTATGTGACAAAAGAGGTTTGGGTTATATCAATGAGAATGATACCCTTTTCTACTAACAAATCTATTTTTGTCAAAGCAAGTGTTGAAATAAATATAGGTACACTAACTCAAGGTAAAGCTATGAAAACTACCGGAGCTACCTCTACATCAACAAGGAAGTTCAATGGAAGAACTCAACAAGATTAACGTTAAGGAGAAACAACCTCAAATGCAAAAGGTGAAGCATCAAGGGTTGCACTTCAAAGAGGAAATTTTTTTAGAAGACCAAAGGCTTTGGAAGCAAATGCAAATGGTAAATTTCTCAAATTTATTCCTATTTGTCATCATTGTAATATGGTAGGACATATTTGACCTATGTGCTTTGAATATATTCATCAATGCAAACTTGATAATGCTTTTCATGATATGTCTTTGAATGAATCTAGGCAATCATCCATGTATGGATATAGAAATAGACCTAGGAAGACCTTAGAAAAGCATGTTGTGATAAAAGTTGTTGATGACTTGCTTGCTAAATCTTGTGTTGTGCTTCACTCTACCATGCATAAGAAAGTTGATAATGCTTTGTTTGATATTTTTGAAAATGTGACCAATAAGGTTAAGGTGCATGATAAAAAGTCTAACATTGAGTCAAAGCATGTTAATGGTAAGAGTGAGAGGCGTATTGTAAAGAGCGTATGGGTTAGAAAAGACACTCCTAAATGTCTAGTTACACAATATGCTTTGAGGGCCAACTTCTCCTACTCATGGTACCTAGATAGCGGTTGTTCTAGGAACATGACTGGGAACAAAGAGTTCTTTAAGGATCTTGTTCTAAAGGATGGAGGATGGAGGATGGGTCACTTTTGGTGATGGCAACAAAAAGTAAGTTCTAGGCAAGGGAACAATTTGTATCCTCGGATTGTCTAAACTTTGCAATACTTTGTATGTTGATGGGTTACAAGCTAATTTGATAAGCATCACTCTCGTGTGAAATTTTTTAAAAAAGTTAGCTTTAACAAAGATGTGTGCACTATAATTGATTAAAAGGGCAATGTTGTCCTAAAAGTTAAAAGGTTTATATACAATTGCTATTGTCTTGAGATAGACCCTCTAACTTGCAACATGGCACATGAGTGCAACAAGCTAGATTTATGGCATCAATGTTTGGGCCACATGAACTTTAAAGACTTAAAGAAGCTTGAAACATTAAGCATTGTTAGAGGTCTTCCCAATCTTGGTAAAAAGCTAGATGTTGTTTGTGAACCTTGCCAATTAGGTAAACAAACCAAAATGCATCACAAAAAGAGCACTTACATAGCTATCAAGAGACCTTTAGAACTTGTGCACATGGACCTAGTGGGGCCAATTCAAACCGAGAGCATCAATGACAAAAAGTATATTTTTGTGTGCATTGATGACTACTCTAGGTTTACTTGAGTTTATTTTCTTAGAAACAAGACATAAGCTTTTGATTACTTCAAGAAGTTTTGTAATCAAGTTCAAAATGAAAAAGGTCTTAATATCAAGAAAATATGTCGCATTAGGAGTGATCATGGGACAAAATTTGAGAATTCCAAATGGTGATGGTTTAGGGATATCTCATGAGTTCTTTGCACCTAGAACTCCTCAACAAAATGGTGTTATTGAGAGAAAAAACCATGTCTTGCAAGAGATTGCTAGGGTTATGCTCAATAGTAAGAAAGTCCCTAGGAACCTTTAGGTCGAAGCGGTCAATACCGCTTGTTATGTGTCTAATTGAGTATTTAGGAGGCCCAGCACAAAACAAACGTCCTATGAGTTATGGAAGGGCAAGAAGCCCAACGTAAGTTACTTCCACACTTTTGGGAGTAAGTGTTACATTTTGAATGATAGAGATAGGAAAGTTTAATGCTAAAAGTGATGTTGGTCTCTTTCTTGGGTATGCTATTAATAGTCGTGCGTTTGGAGTTTTTAACTTGACCACTAAGACTATTATGTAATCTATCAATGTGAAGATAGATGATCTTAGCATGCTTGATTTATGTGTTAGTGATAGTGTCAAGGAACCTAAAGAAAATATTATAAATAACACTAATGTATCTATTGATATGGCTAGTAGTGAATCTAGTCAAAATGATGAAAATGATAGTGTTGATGAAGTAGGAAGTCTAGAGAATAAAAATGCTTTAAATGATAACCAACAAAATGACCAAGTTGTTGAACGTTCTCACTCTAGACTTAGAAACTCTCACTATCAAGAAGACATCATAGGTGACTTGAATGAATGGGTTAGAACTAGGAATCAACTAACTAACCAAATTTCTTTTGCTTGCTACACTTCTGAAATTGAACCCAGAAATATTAATGAAGCAATTGTTGATGAATATTGGGTTGAGGCTATGCAAGATGAACTTAATCAATTTGAGAGGAATGAAGTGTGGTCCTTAGTTCTTAGGCTAAAAGACACAAATGTAATTGGCACTAAATGGGTGTTTAGGAATAAGACCGATGAAAGTGGCAAGATTGTGAGGAATAAAACTAGGCTAGTGGCTCAAAGCTACACTCAAGTTGACGATGTAGACTTTGAAGAGACATTTGCACCGGTTGCACGTCTCGAGTTCATTAGACTTTTGTTGTCCATTGCTTGTGTTAAAAAGTTCAAATTATTTCAAATGGATGTTATAAGTGCTTTCCTCAATGGATACCTTCAAGAAGAAGTGTATGTTGAACAACCTAAGGGTTTTGTAGACCCACACTCTCCTAATCATGTGTTTAAATTAAAAAATGTTCTCTATGGCCTTAAGCAAGCTCCAAGAGCTTGGTATGATTGGTTGACTCAATATCTTATTGACAACCAATATAGGAGAGGTGGAATTGATAGAACATTGTTTATCAAACATCATGATCATGATATTTTTGTTGCACAAATACAGGTTGATGACATCGTTTTTGGGTCTACTAATAAAACCAAGGTTGATGAATTTATAAGTGTTATGTCAAATGAGTTTGAAATGAGTATGGTGGGTGAGTTGACTTATTATCTAGGGATGCAAGTGAAGCAAACTAGCATGGGTATTATGTTGAACGAATCTAAATATGATAAAAACCTAGTTAAGAGGTTTGACCTAGAAAATGGAAAAGATTTTGAAACACCCATGAGTACTACTTTAAAACTTGACAATGATGAAAAGGGGAAGAGTGTTGACCAAAGCCTTTATAGAAGCATGATAGATAGTCTACTTTACCTAACGGCTCGTAGACTAGACATTTTCTTTAGTGTAGGCTTGTGTGCTAGATTCCAAGCCAACCCCAAGGAATCTCACATAAAGGTTGTTAAGAGGATCATTAGGTATGGCAAAGGAACTCGTAGTCTTGGTCTATTTTATTCATTTGACACCAATGATATCTTAGTAGGCTATTGTGATGCCGATTAGGCGGGTAACGTAGATGACCGTAAAAGCACATCCGACGGTTGCTTTTACGTTGGGAATAAACAAAATTCCTTTTCCCTTTCTTTTTCCGAAGCCAAGTACATTTCTGCCGGAAGTGCATGCACACAATTACTTTGGATGAAACAAATCCTTAAAGATTATGAGATAGAACAAGGAAAAATGACACTTTGTTGTGATAATTTAAGTGCCATTAACATCTCTAAGAATCCAGTTCAACACTCCCGCACAAAGCATATAGATATTAGACATCATTTTATTAGAGACCTAGTTGAACATTCAATTGTTACTCTAGAGCATATGCCTACTAAAAGTCAACTTGTAGACTTGTTCACAAAGCCCTTGAACAAAGTGAGGTCTAAAACTCTTAGAATGTCCATTGGCATGATTTGTGTTGATTAATGTCTTTGTGTGATTGATGAGTGGCTTGATGAGCAAAACTTAAATTGAAAATCAATATCTTTTAAAGGTACTCACTTGAGAAGTAGTGATCTTAAACAAGTATCTTTTATTGTTTTTAGATCATGCACTTAAGCTTGAAAATCTTATTTTTGAAACGTGCACTAATGCTTCTTTTATAAGTTTTAGTTTTAAGTATATGTGGTTGAAAGTATGTAGATTATGGATGCATTTAGAAGCCTATTGCTTAGTATATGATAGATGACCTATGGTATGTATCCATTTTGTTTTGGCACTACATAGAATTCAACGAGCACCTTTATGGAAAGAGCTACACACCTTGGTTGTACAACCGCCTAATGTAGGAAAAAACTACGCCATTGTGATAAGTGAAAGCTGCCATGAGGTGTATAAATTTATGTTAGAAAAATCAAAGAAGTGTTGAAAAGAATCATTAAAAAAAATTCTTTGATTCTAAGCCTAAAAGAAATAAAAATAAAAAGGCTTATTGGTGTATAGTTGAGAATTGTGAAATGCTTGGATAGTCAAATAGAAATGAGTAAACGAGCCATATACACATACATGCTTAAATGTTGAAATATATTCTTTTAAAGCAAAAGCCCGGATGAATATCGGTTTGAACTATTTTTTGGAAACGATTTAGTTGGATAGGTGTGGAAATTGTTTGCATGTTGATATCACAATTACTCCTACTATATATGTGAGAAGCATTCACACACACACACACACACACACACACATACACATACACACACACACATATATTGTTTATGTGCTTGATTCATTAGCAATGTGAGAATATTTTTGAGAGGTTAATGAAAATCTATGATTCTCTCTTGGACTTTGAAAAGTGATGAAATATTTTCTCTTATTGCTTGATTGTGTGAATGTGTGCATCCCTTGTGAACAAATCTACTTGGTGATAATATATGGAGCATACGTTAAGGGGGTGCTTTAGTTTATTCAACTTTGCTTTCTATACGATTTGTTTGATTGATATCTCATTCTTTACCTCTTGTGTCCTTTGTTTATTCCTTGATAAAAAAGGGGAGAAATTGTATACCTCACCATGTTTGATATGGGGGAATCCATGTTTGATATAGCGGAGAAAAATGTACACCTCACCATGTGTGGAGAAATGTTCAAAATGTGTGATTTTTGTACCTCTTTGTCTTTAATTGGAGACTTTGTCTTAAGGGGGCTTGTATATTGGGGGAGACAAGAATTCTTGGTTTTACAAGATTGAGAGACTTAGGATGAGCTTTTATATGAAAACATTCATTCGCTTAAGATAATGCATTTTTGTATGAGATAAGAAAAGTTTTGTTATTTGTTTATGTGATAATATCTCACCATTCTTCTTTGGAAGAAGATCTCTTGTTACTTTGCTATTTTGCTCATAAGTTCCTTGAAGATCAAAGAAGGGATTCTAGAATATTCATGAAGACTTGAAGTCCTTTTAGTGTAGAGATCTCTTTGTAATGTGAGGATGAGAGAATGTTATTAACATTGAGTTTATTGGAGTGAACAATGTACGGTGAGGATGAGGTTTTGCCATGAAATAGCCAAATGGGGAGATTGTAAAATCCTTGATTTGTATTGGCTTGATTCCATTGCAAAACACTCTTTATTTGTAATGGTTAGTTGCTTAGGTGATTCTTGGTGAAAAGAAGTTTCAAAGGAAAAAAGCAACTTCTCATGCAAATATCGTCTTCAAGAGGAAAAACGCTTATTTGGATGCTAAGGTATCAAGTTACTTCTTCCTCATACAAGGCGTAGGTGCGCACACACACAATTCAATCATGTGTGTCCCTGCATCATTGTGCAAACATTTGGTATAACACATTCACAGTCATTTAAGTATGCACATGCATTGGTCTTATATTAACAAACATTGTAGAATTGCATGTTTTATGACTATCGCTTGGATATGGCATACCTCATACCTGTGTGACATTGTGTTTATTTGTTTGTATTTCTTGTATTTTAGACTTGAACATGATCTTATTTGATTCCTTATTGAGTCCCGGTCATTTCGGTTACTCATTCATTAGGTTTTGAGTCCAAACAATGTAGCTTCGCAACTTTGCGTTCTCATTCGTTGAATTGTCTTCGTCGTCATTTTCTGAGATGAATTCTCAACCTTTTGTCAAAGTTTTGTAGTCTTCATTGTGTGTGAGGGATTCATGATTCGTAATCCGAAGAAGAATTTAAAATTAGAGTTAGGAGGCCCGAATACGATTGAAGAATGTGAGAGGAACGCGAGAGAGCTTGCTAAATGAGTCCACGTGTGCCACATGGCAAGGCAGCCCCTCTGCCCACGTGTGACACACGCGCCCCACACATGGATGGTGATGTGGTACATGTTGATTGACTCATTTTTCCTCTCTTAAATTCTTTTAAATACTCTCATCTTTCCCCCTAAACATACTAAGAAGAAAAATTGAAAAAGAAAGAGTGCAGAATTTCTTCATGATTAATGATTTTTGATTTCTTGTTTTGATCATAACTCTTTCATTTCAACTCAAAGTTGAGTGATTCAAAAGTCAAGAATGTTGGTCTTGAAGAGAACTACAAACCACAAGTAATTTTAGAGTTAATTGAGTTTGTGATTGTTCGCAACAAGATGATTTCAGTCCAAGTCTCATACTTTGTATGTGAAACATATTCTTCTCACTTTCTCTTTTGATCATCTCATTTAATCTTCTTATTTGATTGATGAAATGTGTTAAGAATGATGTTAATTCATACTCTAAGTTTGTATTCTCGATTAATTGTTGAGTTTTAGCTTTGTGATTTGATGTGAACATATTTTAGCTAAACTTGATTGAACTTGAAATTGATTATAGAAATGACATATATGATGTGTTTCATGATATTTTCTAGGTTTAATTTCATGATCTAAGAACTAAGATTTGTGTGTGATATATTGAATATTCTAATCTTGTTCTTATTGACTCACATGCTTTGATTTCTAGATAGATTTGTTATTATGTGTTGAAAGCATATTCTAGATAATCACTAAGCATGTACATAGAACTTGATTGATCATCTTGCTTTATTTGACTTGTGTTTGCATCGTTTGCATCATTTGCATCACTTAGATCATTGTCTTGTGAAAGGTTAAAGTCTCTTTTTAATGTGAGTGAAGCCTTAATTTGAGCAAGAAAACTTGGCTAGGAAAGTGTTCCGGATATCCAAGCAATGAGTCTTAGTTAGGATCAAGAGGATCCGGATAACTGAGCAAAAGTCTTAACTAAGAGTGTGATACTCTGGATGATTGAGCTAGGGAAGTTTGACTAGGATCTTCGTGATCTAGATAGGTAAGCAAGGATATCTTCCTAGAGGCTTAAGAGTCTTGGATATGAAGTTGCTTCCTAGAGATGTAGGACACACCTTGGTTATGGAGTAGGTTAGGTGGTTCACTAGGCCCGAGAGTAGACTAGGAGTTGATAGCTTGAAGTAGATATTATGTGTTGATAGCTTTGAGTGTGTAAGCCCTTTTCATCATAGTGGATTCCTTTGTCGATGGTTGTGGTTATCAACCTGTGGATATTTCCTTTTTGAGGTTTTACCACCTAAAAAATGATTGTCTATTTTCGTTTTTATGTTTCCTTATCTTCCATATCATGTTTTGATTGCTCATTTGTACATTGATTTTCGCATGTATTGATTCAAAGAATATAATTGTTAAGACACATCAAGTGTGCATTTCATTATTGTATTTGATAAATTTGAGTTTAGAAGAAGTTGGACCCATACCTATTCACACCCCCCTCTAGATATATATAACACTACATCTCTTAAAAGAATTTCAAAAGTCAATACCCTCAATTTGAGAGTACCCTTGTGCAACAAGTCTAGCCTTGTTACGCATAATGTTGTCATCGTCATTGGATTTGTTCCTATATTTCCACTTGGTGCCTATCACATTTGTGCTTTTAGGCCTATAAACTAGAGTCCAAACCTCATTCATTTCGAATTGATTTAGCTCTTCTTACATGGCAAGAACCCAAAATTCATCATTCAAGGCCTCATCAACCTTTTTGGGTTATATTTGAGAGGTGTAGCATGTGTAGCTAATAAGATTAACTATTTGACGCCTAGTCCTAACACCCTCATTCATTTCTCCAATGATGTCATCTTTATCATGGAGTTTTCTAATCCATGGAGCGGGTTCATTATAGTTCAAGAGAGGAACTCTATCAAGATGTTGTGTTTCCTCTTTATCAAGGTTAGATGTCCTAACATTATGAGTCTCCATAACCTACTCCAAGGGAGAGTCATCATCTATAGCAACCTTCTCCTTATGGTTACTAGACTTGAGCCTATTATCATCAATGACATCATTAGATGATTCCATGACACTCCGAGTCTTCAAGTTGAAAACTCTATAGGCTTTACTATTCAAGGCATAGCCAATAAGATACCTTCATCACTCTTAGAATCAAATTTTCCAAGTTGATTACGGTCATTTAAAATGTAGCACTTACTTCCAAATGAGTGGAAGTAGCTGACATTTAGCTTTCTACCTCTCTATAACTCATATGAGGTTTGCCTAGTACCGGGTTTTAGGAAGACTCTATTTTCTATATAGCAAGTCGTATTGACGGCTTCGGCCCATAGGTTCCTAAGGACATTGTTGCTAAGCAACATCACACGAGCCATCTCTTGAAGGACCCTATTCTTCCTCTCAACAACTCCATTTTGTTGAGGTGTCCTAGGAGCCGAAAAATCATGGGAGATGCCTAAGCTATTACAATAACTTTCAAAGTAGGCATTTTCAAACTCTCTACCATGGTCACTTCTAATCCGTTTAATGCTTTTAATGTTAGAGTTTTTTTTTTTTTTCATTTTTAATTTTATTACAAAGCATTTTAAACTTATCAAAAGTTTTCGGATTTTTCTCTAAGAAAATATGTCCATGTGAACCTAGAGAAATCATCTACACAAACAAAAATGTATCTCTTTCTACCTAAACTCTCGATTTGCATAAGACCCATAAGATCCATATGGAGAAGCTCTAGGGGCTCCTTGGTGGAGAGATACTTGCCCTTTTTGTGCATGCTTTTGGTTTGTTTTTCTTGTTGGCAAGGTCCACAAACACCATTGACTTTCTTCCCAAGCTTGGGAAGGCCACGCACAATATTGAACTTATCTAAGATTTGTAAATCTCAATAGTTCATGTGGCCAAGTCTTTCATGCCACAACTCAATTTGCTTATCCTTGGACATATTACAAGAGACAACCCTAGCCTCAAGACAATAGCAATTGTCGCTAGATCTCATACCTTTCAACAAGGTTTGTCCATTGGGCAATAGGATAGAGTAATCATTTTTGCTAAACAAGACGAAAAGTCTTTCATCACTTAAATGAGAAATGCTTATCAAATTATATTTCAAGCCATCAACAAATAAAGCATTAGATAAGGAGGGTAATCCAGGAATGGAGATGGTTCATTTCCCTACAACTCTCTTTTTAGATCCAACCCAAAGGTAACACATCCTCTTTCCTCCATGACAAGAGTCTCAAAGAAACTATTGTATCCCGTCATGTGCCTAGAGCACCCACTATCAAGATATCATTCATTAGAAGAATTTGCATTCAAGGCAATTTATGCAACATGGCAAATAAGTTCATCTCTTCTAATCCACCTAGGTGTATGACATTTTCTTATGTGTGAAGAAAATTTGAAAAAGAAAGAAGAGCATAAATTTTCTCTCAATTTTTGATTTCTTGTTTTGATCATAACTCTCTCATTTCAACTCGAAATTAAGTGATTCAAAAGCCAAAAATGTTGGTCTTGAAGAAAGATACAAAACCCAAGCATTTTTAGAGCCAAATGAGTTTGTGATTTTTCACAGCAAGCTGATTTCAGTCCGAGTCTCATCTTTTATATGTGAAACATATTCTTCTCACTTTCTCTTTTGATCATCACTTTTAATCTTCCTAATTGATAGGTGAAATGTGTTAAGAATGATGTTAGTTCATACTCTAGGGTTGTTTGATCTATTGTTTATTGAGTTTTAGTTTTGTGATTTCATTTGAACATATATTAGCTAAACTTAATTAATCTTGAAATTGATTCTAGAAATGATATATATGATGTGCTTCATGATATTTTTTAGGTTTAATTTCATGATCTAAGAACTAAGATTTTTTGTGTGATATATTGAATATTCTAATCTTGTTCTTATTTACTCACATGCTTTGATTTCTATATAGATTTGTGATTATGTGTTAAAATCATCTTCTAGATCATCTCTAAGCATGTACATAGAGCTTGATTGATCATCTTGCTTTATTTGATTTGTGTTTGCATCATTTGCATCATTTGTATCATTGCCTTGTGGAAAGGTTAAAGTCTCTTATTAAGGTGAGTGAAGCCTTAATTTGAGCAAGAAGACTTGGCTAGAAAAGTGTTCCGGATAGCCAAGCACAAAGTCTTAATTAGGAGTTTGGTACTCCGGATGGTTGAGCTAGGGAAACTTGACTAGGATCTTTGTGATATAGATAGCTAAGTAAGGAAATCTTCCTAGAAGCTTGATAGACTTGGATAGGAAGTTGCTTTCTAGAGTTATAGGACACACATTGATAGGAAGTAGGTTAGGTGGTTCACTAGGCTCGATGGTAGACTAGGAGTTGATAGCTTGTGGTGGATATTATGTGTTGATAGTCTTAAGTGTATAAGTTCTTTCATCATAGTGAATTGTTTTGCCGGAGGTTGTGGTTATCAAACCATGGATGTTTCCTCTTTGAGATTTTACCACGTAAAAACAATTATTGTCAATTTTCGTTTTTATGTTTCCTTATCTTTCATATCATGTATTGATTATATCACTTTGTATATTGATTTATGTATGTGTTAATTTAAACAATAATATTGTTAAGACACATCAAGTGTGCATTTCATTATTGTATTTGAGAAATTTGAGTTTGGAAGAAATTGAGCCTATACCTATTCACACCCCCTAGGTATATATATTACACTACAACTCTTAAGGGAATTTCAGAATTAACACTAAAAAATCAATCGACTACAAATTTATGTAATTTCATTTGAAATATTTGAAATATACAAAATAAAGCTTTCAACCACAAATTTAACAAATTTTCGAAATTTCTAATTCAAATACTTCCAACTCATTGCTTTATATTCTCTTAGTTGATGTTCTAATTCAATTCCTGGTCTCTGACGAAATAAGACAAAAAAAAAATCAAATTAAACAAATCCATCACAACTTAATAATAATAATAATAATAATAATAATAATAATAATAATTATTATTATTATAATAAATAAGAGTTGTATATATTAAAACCTATCTGATTTTTTAAAGTACCTAAAAATAATGGTAGATAAAGCTCTGAACATGTCAAATCATTGACAAGCGAGTGTAGCATGTACAGATTTAGATACCAAAAATAAGCATTAAAATTCAAGATTTAATTGTAAAATAACTTTATAAAAAATCAGTTCATTATTATAACCTCTTTTTACGAGATCACTTAAATTCGCAGCTTAATCTTAAAGACTGACCAACCAATAACATGTGCCTGTTGAATACTTATCAACACTAAAGTTTTAACTAAAACTGGAAAAAAATTTATATATAAATTTTAAAAATATCAAGGTGATTTTGCAATGAGCAAAACCCGAAACCATTTCTTTGATTGCTCTTGTCGACTTGAATTTGAAATTTTAAATATAAAGTCAAACGAAATATGATTCAATACAAAACAAATAAAAGATAGTATTCAGAGAGATGTGTGACAATGTCTTGCAATTTGTATTGCATAAACTATACATAGATAATAAAATAAAATACGACTAATTGCACAAACGTCGCCAAAGTTTAGGCATAATTGCATACATATGGAACTTTTACCTATAATTGCACAAACATCCTCTGCCGTTAGTTGACTTCCGTTAACTCTAACCGTTGATCACAATTTTAACCCACAATGACTAAAGTGTCCCTAGTTATCTATTTTATTAATTAAATTAATAATTAAAAAACGAAACAGAAAAGACAAAGAAAACAAAGAAAACAAAATCAATCATTTTTTTTTTCTCTTTCATTTTCTTAATCTCCAAACACAATCCAAAAATAAACTTAACAAACTAAAACCAAAATGCAATCCCACGAATCAAAACCAAAACTCAAATCCTCAAACAACAACCAAAAATTATTTTTTTTGGGGGGGGGGGGGGGGGGGGGGGGGGGTCGGGGGATTTGGGGAAGTAAAGTTTAGTGGTATTATATTGAGACTTTTTAACAAGTTAGATAAGTCCAGGTGGTATTCGATCAAGACTTTTAAGATTTTCTTAAAAAGTTCATATTGTCTTGTGGTATTAGATCTAGACTTTTAAGATTTTTTTTTTTTTTAAAGTCCATATTGTCTTGCAGTATTGGATCTAGACTTTTAAGGGACAACAAATTGTCTGGTGGTATTGGATTGAGATTAAGATTTTTAGAATTTCATGACAAAATGAATTTTTTTGACTTTTTAGTAATATGTATAAATAGCTTGAACTAAAAATTGTTTTGCTATCTCCCTCAATATTTTCTAGACTTTTCTCTTGCTCAAAATCATCTTCAACTTCTCTCTTGCTTCGCTCTTTTCTAGTTTCTGGGTTGTTGTCAAAATTTTGTATTTTTGTCTTTTGATTCACTTTTTTTTTTTTTTTTGTTTCTGGATTATTGTTAAAAATATGGATTTTCAAGAGTCGATTGTAGTATTCAATTTTCTCTCTCATATACAAATTGAAGCATACATATTCATAGCTGTCTATCTAATTAACATGAGTATGATGAGCTATGGCTTGATGTTTTTTTTTTTTTTTTTTTTTTTTTTTTTTTTTTTTAAATGCATAAAGGTTAAATAAAATTGAGATTTTTAATCTGCCCATATAACAATTAACAATTAACCTTGCCGGGGGGGGGGGGGGGGGGGGGGGGGGGTGGGAGGGTCGGACGATTTGGGGAAGTAAAAGTTTGGTGGTATTATATTGAGACTTTTTAACAAGTTAGATAGAGTCCAGGTGGTATTTGATCAAGACTTTTAAGATTTTTTAAAAAGTTCATATTGTCTTGTGGTATTAGATCTAGACTTTTAAGATTTTTTTTTTTTTTAAAGTCCATATTGTCTTGCAGTATTGGATCTAGACTTTTAAGGGGCAACAAATTGTCTGGTGGTATTGGATTGAGATTAAGATTTTTAGAATTTCATGACAAAATGAATTTTTTTGACTTTTTAGTAATATGTATAAATAGCTTGAACTAAAAATTGTTTTGCTATCTCCCTCAATATTTTCTAGACTTTTCTCTTGCTCAAAATCATCTTCAACTTCTCTCTTGCTTCGCTCTTTTCTAGTTTCTGGGTTGTTGTCAAAATTTTGTATTTTTGTCTTTTGATTCACTTTTTTTTTTTTTTTGTTTCTGGATTATTGTTAAAAATATGGATTTTCAAGAGTCGATTGTAGTATTCAATTTTCTCTCTCATATACAAATTGAAGCATACATATTCATAGCTGTCTATCTAATTAACATGAGTATGATGAGCTATGGCTTGATGTTTTTTTTTTATTTTTTATTTTAATGCATAAAGGTTAAATAAAATTGAGATTTTTAATCTGCCCATATAACAATTAACAATTAACCTTGCCGGGGGGGTGGGAGGGTCAGACGATTTGGGGAAGTAAAAGTTTGGTGGTATTATATTGAGACTTTTTAACAAGTTAGATAAGTCCAGTGGTATTTGATCAAGACTTTTAAGATTTTCTTAAAAAGTTCATATTGTCTTGTGGTATTAGATCTAGACTTTTAAGATTTTTTTTTTTTTAAAGTCCATATTGTCTTGCAGTATTGGATCTAGACTTTTAAGGGGCAACAAATTGTCTGGTGGTATTGGATTGAGATTAAGATTTTTAGAATTTCATGACAAAATGAATTTTTTTGACTTTTTAGTAATATGTATAAATAGCTTGAACTAAAAATTGTTTTGCTATCTCCCTCAATATTTTCTAGACTTTTCTCTTGCTCAAAATCATCTTCAACTTCTCTCTTGCTTCGCTCTTTTCTAGTTTCTGGGTTGTTGTCAAAATTTTGTATTTTTGTCTTTTGATTCACTTTTTTTTTTTTTTTTGTTTCTGGATTATTGTTAAAAATATGGATTTTCAAGAGTCGATTGTAGTATTCATTTTCTCTCTCATATACAAATTGAAGCATACATATTCATAGCTGTCTATCTAATTAACATGAGTATGATGAGCTATGGCTTGATGTTTTTTTTTTATTTTTTATTTTAATGCATAAAGGTTAAATAAAATTGAGATTTTTAATCTGCCCATATAACAATTAACAATTAACCTTGCCGGGGGGGGGGGGGGCGGGCGGGGGGGTGGGACGATTTGGGGAAGTAAAAGTTTGGTTGTATTATATTGAGACTTTTTAACAAGTTAGATAAGTCAGTGGTATTTGATCAAGACTTTTAAGATTTTATTAAAAAAGTTCATATTGTCTTGTGGTATTAGATCTAGACTTTTAAGATTTTTTTTTTTTAAAGTCCGTATTGTCAGGTATTGGATGCAAACTTTTAAGGAATGACAAATTGTCTGGTGGTATTGGATTGAGATTAAGATTTTTAGAATTTCGTAATGAAAATGAATTTTTGACTTTTTAGTAATATGTATAAATAGCTTGAACTAAAAATTGTTTTGCTATCTCCCTCAATATTTTCTAGACTTTTCTCTTGCTCAAAATCATCTTCAACTTCTCTCTTGCTTCGCTCTTTTCTAGTTTCTAGGTTGTTATCAAAATTTTGTATTTTTGTCTTTTGATTCACTTTTTTTTTTTTTTGTTTAAATTATTGTTAAAAATATGGATTTTCGAGTCGATTGTAGTATTGAATTTTTACATGTATACAAATTGAAGCATACATATTCATAGCTGTCTATCTAATTAACATGAGTATGATGAGCTATGGCTTGATGTTTTTTTTTTTTTTTTTTTTTTAATGCATAAAGGTTAAATAAAATTGAGATTTTTAATCTGCCCATATAACAATTAACAATTAACCTTGCCGGTAACTGTTTTACTGAGGACTAAGAGAATAGCAAGATAGATACAATCTTTGATGTTGAATCTATGGCTGCTCTCTTACAATTACAATTACAATCACAATCAGCTATTAGAATTTAAATTTGAAAATCAAAAAAAAAAAAAGAAAAAATCATTAAGAGAACCAAAAAAAAAAAAAAAAAAAAAAAAACCCAAAAAGTCTTGAAATAAAGTCTAGATAATCATAATAGTCAATAAATAAAGTTCAAAGGCTTTTTCAGAATCCTAAAAGTTTAGTCCATATAATTCTAATAATCCTAAAAGTATAATCCTAACAATCATAATAATCCTAATAATCTTGCAAATCCATAAAATCCTTGCATCCAAAATTATCTATTAAAATCTCAATCCAATACACCCTCCTAAATACACGAATAAAAACTCAAATCCATCAATTCCGCAACTAGTTAACCACATCCATTTAAAAAAATAATAATAAATTAAAACTTCAACGGTGGATTTTTAACTTTCTAGATTGAAGTTATAACTTTCTAAAAAATTATATTATTAAAAACTTACCGAATATTATAATATATATTTTATAGATAACTAATTAACAATACTGATAAATAAATAAATAAACTAATTAATATGAATTTATGGCTTGTCGGCAACAACAAAAAAAAAAATACGGCTAGTTTTTTAAACTTACCAAATAACGTAGGGTGCCGATATTGAATCTCATAAAACTTATTAGTACACTCATATTTAATTACAAAAATATCCCAATAAAAATTTACAAATAAGGACAAATTACTTTGATTAAAAATAAATCAAATACTATATACACTCATTAATTACACCCATATTTTCAACTTTATTTTTTTATTAAAAAAAAAAAAACTTTCTTTACAAAAAAAAAAAAAAAATTTATGGCAAACCCTAATTTTTACGATAAACTTTAATTAAACTCCAATTTTATTTCAAGTATCAAACTTTATCATCATCACGTGATTATCATATTGTTTTTTTTTTTTTCTTTTATGTATAGTTATGAACTCTATCAATAAACAAAATATTTTTTTTTAGCGATAGTTGTAGATATCAAGTTTTTTTGTTTTTTTATTTTTAAAAAAAATTTGTTTTTTAAGATAGCCATAGATATCATTAAGGTTTTATTTTTTTATTTTTTTTATTATTTATTTATTTATTTATTTAAGATAAATATATAAATAAGATAATTCTAAAATGAAAATCTCTTGACCCTATATACGGTTCAACATATTCAATTTTATAAGACTCCTACATTCAAGATATTTCTAAAAATAAACTGGGTTATCATTAAAAGATAATTTGATTCAAAATATAATATGATTTTTTTTATTATAAATTGGGTGTGATAATAATTTAAGAGTGTTTAAAAGTAATATGTATTAAAATGAATATATTTATTTTAATGAGGGTACTATTGACATTAGGATGAGTGTTTATAGTAATATTTATTTTTTAAATTTTAGATACGAGTTTACTTATAAAAATGGGTGTGTACTAACAAGTTTTATGGGTGTCAATATCCGTACCCAATAAGGTAATACTTCAAAAAAAAAAAATACTTAATAATTAAAAATCAATTATGAGATTTGTTAAGAGAATTTATTTAGATTATCTATAGACTTTTGATCTAGAAAAAAAAGTATATTATTAAAATTACTAGTGTGGTAACCCGTGCGATGCACGTTCTTTATTAATATTTTATTTTTTTATTTTTAAATAAGTCATATAATAAAAAAAAAAATGCACAACCTATTACATTGACAATTTATTAGGCAAACAGAATGAAAGAAAATTAAATTTAAATATTGTTCTATTTATAATATATAATATGATAGGGGCACTTCATATTACATATTTATGTTTATAATAAATAAGAACACTTTTAATGGTAATAAAAAATAAGGATACTTCATATACACGTTTATATTGAAAAAAAAATGAATTAAAAACTTACAATAATATTAATACAGATGAATAATAAAAAGCATTCAATATTATTAATACAGATGAATAAAAAACAATATTCAATATGAAATTTTTTTACCGTAAAAAAAAAAAAGAATTTTTTTTTATATATAAATACTATAATAGGAATGTAAATACACCCCTATCCCCATTTTGTTTTTGGTTACTTTTTACTAAACCAAAGTAACAAAAAAAAAAAAAAAAAAAGGATAAAATAAATTAAAATTTTAAAACACCGTAAAATATTATTTTCGTGACATGATAGTATATAAAGTTATAAACTATGTGACATGATACCCAACAAAAGTAATATACTTTATTAAATAAATTACAAGGACAAAAAAAATACAAACACACCCACCCAATTGGTGTCTCACTGCATCCATCTCATTACCATATCATATTTCAGCATAGTTTTATTTGTTTGTTAACAAAGAGGCAAATGAATTAATCTTATTTATTTATTTATTTATTTTTTAAACACGGTTGGATGTCATTCTTGGCCGGCAACATTTTGAAAGACGCATACAAGTGGCTGCACAGGAAATCATGCGATCCATCAAATTTGGTTAATCATTTTGTAGCTTTGAATTAATCGGACCATCGAAGTTCCCATCCTCGTCCTCGCCTGTTTTTGCTAATAAATATAGTTCATAAGAGATCCCTGATTATAAACCCAATCTCATACCTCAAAATAGAAAAGAAATGCTAAAGTAAAAATATAATAGAGGAAATCCTAATGAAAATTTATAAATTTTAGGTGTTTGTTAAACAGAAGGTTTTTGCTCACCCAATCAATCAAACTGTCTTCCACGAAAATATGGGTTGAAGCATATTCTTGAGTCAGGTAGCTACAAGTGGAAAGAACATAACGTATGAATAATAAAAAATTCAAGTCCAAAATAAGCTCACCGATCTAATTTAACATAAACATGTATATAAATCATACTAAAGGAATAACTATTTTCATAGATAAGCATAAACCAAAAGGTTAATGACGACCGTTCTTCTCCTTCTCATGCTCTTCTTTTAACTATTGGGTCGGTGGCATTTCTTTCTCTCTGATTTGTTATATACAATGAATATGTTCATCTAATTAGGTCTCATATATAGTTGTGGGTAGGGGTGTGTAAAAAACCGCCAAACCGAACTAAACCGACCAACCAAACCCATAAAGTTTGGGTTGGTTCGATTACAGATATAAAAAATTGGTGGTTCGGGTTGTCTTTTGGACAAACCGATTAATGGTGGTTCGATACGGGTTGAGTGAAATAATTCACCAACCCAAACCAAACCACATATTTTAGAAAGTAAAACTAAAATATAACATCCACCTATGTTTTTTATTCAGTCTAAGTTTTATTACCATTACTGATTACTTTAAGCTTTTATAATTTATTTATTTGTTTTGATTCTTTTGATTGATTGATTTATTAGGGTTTCAAAAGCATAAATATTGTCAAACATATCTTTAATCAGAGTATATATATACATGTATATATATAATTAATATTTTATGTTATGATTTTTATTTAAATATTTTTTATAATATAATACCAATAACAAAAAAAGATTTTTGAGTTCAAATCTTAACCGATAAACCAATCCAAACCAACCCGATCTTTGTTGGTTTGGTTTGAATCGGTTTAAAAAATCACATTGGTTTGGCTTGGGTTGAAATATAACCAAACCGATCCATATTGGTTTGGTTTGATGTTGAGCTTCAGCCCAAACCAAACCGAAAACGCACACCCCTAGTTGTGGGAATGGAAAAGTCTTAATTAATGGCATTGTAAAACTAAAAGTTTCCTTAACACTATCACATTGGAAACTTAAGAGTTTTCCTTAACCGATTCATGAATAAAAATTAAATTACTATACATGTTTTTTTTTATTATTATTTTTTTATTATCATATTTTTCCATGTGCATTTAAATCTGAAATTCCCTCACGGCGACATGTGGCGCTATGAAGGTCTATTATTATTATTATTATTATTATTATTATTATATGATGATATGATTATAATTAATAACTACTTAAAAGATTTGGCAATAAAAGATAAGAATTTATGCCTGATTGCGCCAAATATGTTGTATATTTTGGCCCTCAAATCCATATCCTTTGTGTTTTTTTCTTGTATTTTAGTGTCACTTATGGGCTCTATGTTCGTAATTGTAGGCGTTTATCAATTTCTGGTGCTTAGAGCGTATTGCGGGACTTTCAGACGAAAAGGGGACCAAAAGGAGTGAAAAGTTGGACAAAGGGCAACAAAGGCATCAATAGTGCGGGTCAGTGCGTGTCCCAACCGCACTATCTCCAAAACCCGAGACCTGACATCTGAAGGAAGGATAAAGTGTGGGTGAGTGCGGGTCAGCCACCCGCACTCTTGCCCAGACCCGGGAGTTGAAATGTTAAAGAAAAGATAAAGTGCGAGTCCTTGACCCGCACTCTCACCCACACTGTTTAAGAAAGTGCGTGGGTACTGTGTTGGTCAGCACACCCACGCACTACTAGCACAGTTCAAGAAAGTGTGTGGGTACTGTGCTGGTCAGCACACCCGCACAGTTCAAGAAAGTGCGTGGGTATTGTGCTGGTAAGCACACCCGCGCACGACCAGCACACTACGTGCCTAATCAAGCCAAAAATGTGATAAAGTGCAAGTGAGTGCGGGTCCTTGAACCGCACTCCACTCAAACTCTGCACGCGACAACACTGCCAATGATAGGTGTTTGAGCCATTTTTGAGGGGTAATTTGGTCTTTTCATGCCTAAATCGTGCCCTAACCTCCCAAGCCTATAAATATACCATTTTCTTCACAAATCCCACTAACTCTTGACCCAAATAACCTAAAAACCCTCTCTTCTTCATTTCATCTTCTTCATAACAAAAGAGAGAGAGAGAGAGAGAGAGAGACCTTCAAAGGCATCCATGGAGGAAAACCTCCATGGATGTCTCACCATTACCACCTTCCACATACAACCACCCATCTTTGGAGGAGATTCATGAGGAAAGAGCCACCCTCTCTTGTCTATGAGTAAGAGGAGCTTCAATGAGGCTTGGAGATTCGAGATGACAATTGGGTTCCTCTCCGAGCTTGAAGATCCGAGATTGACACCTTGGGTTTTCTCTTTTACTATTCTCTTGTATTTTCTTTATTTGATGTGTATCCCCATTAGGGAAATATGTAAACCTAACACTAGTTCTATTTATTTGATTAACTTGTATTTAATATTTTCAAGTATTGTCTCATTCAATTTCTTGTATTGATTCTTGTCTTATGCTGAATAGGCTTGACAAGCCTCATAGATGCATGTTTAAGGATATCTTGTCTTTACATTCATGGCATGTAGGGTAGAAATTGATATGTGCTCATGATTGGGATTAGGAGTAGATTAATGTAATTTAGGAGTAGACTAATCAAACATCCCTTGATTGTGTGTATGTTGATGGATATTTCGAAATGCATGTTTTGGATTGATTTGAGTGTTTGAGAATTAGGATTAAGTAGATACATCAACTCTTGACCTTGTTATGCTCTTAATTGTTTGGGTGAAATTCATGACGAGTACATACCATGCTATTGTGAATTTCGGTTCTTTACACCTTCATACTTTATACGACCCTTGGTTATTGCTCACGCGATACACCCTCAGTGAGTAGTGATCGAGGGTCCGAATTTACACTTAATGCTTTCATTATATGGTTGTTGCTTACACGTGTTGCTTACACGTGACAGGTGAGTAGCGATCAATGGTTGATCCTTTAATATTCCGTTAAGCTACCCTTTGGAAGTTGCTCACATGATACACCCTCGGTGAATAGTGATCGAGGGTCGGCCTTTATGCTTAATGCAGTCCTTTTATGGTTGTTGTTCACACGATACACCCTCGGTGAGTAGCAATCGAGGACTAGGTGACTCTCCCTATTTCCATATTTAGAGGTCGTATCAAAGGCTAGGTTAAACTCAATCTTGTAGTGTTTAATGTGGTTGGTTTTTATGAGCGGTGTGAATGCCATGGTGGTCATGAGTACCTTGTGTGTCCATCCATTTCCCTCTCCAAGCTATCTTTATTTTAGTAACTTAGGGTGTTTGCCTTTAGGAGTATATTAATTTAGTTAGGAGAATATTAACTTAGAAAGGCAAGCACCCGATTACATTTCTATGCTTAGTTATCTTTTTGTTTTTCTTATCTCATTTTCTCTCACACACACACACACGAACATACTTACACTTCACACACACTACTCTCACCCTTATCATGTTCCCATTTACATTGCTTTCAATAATCACTAAAATGTGAAACGATCGACAGATGATATCTCCTTGTGGACGATACCTCGCTTACCGCTTTACTAGTTTTCAAAACATTAGAGCACATTGCATAGGACAACTTTATAAATTATTTTGAATTCGCAATTTCTTAACGATAGAAAAAGCTCGTTCAATGCCTTGTTTTTTAAATTTCCCAAATAATGTAATACTTCAATTATATACTTCAAATAAGTATTTAAATCCAATGACCTACATGTAAGGAACTGTGATATATTTTATATTAGTTCGAACTGACAATAGAAAAACTATTTATATATATATATATACTTAGTATCCCATTGATTATGTGATTGCCTTTTGATTACCTATTGATCTGTTATTTACAAAAACAAATTTGGCAACAAACAAATTATGGCTTGTCTTTTAAAATTACCGAATAATGTAATATTTAAAAAAAAAAAAAGAAAAAAAAAAAAAACCTTAATAATTTAAAATCAATTATGATATTGGTTAAGAGAATTTATTAACTATCCAATCAATTATAGATTTTTTATTTATGAAAAAAAATTATATTATTTAAAATTATTTCAATTAATAATAATAAATAGGGACACTTATATTATATATTCATATTATTTAATTAATAGAAATAAGATATATGATAACATTTTTATAAGAAAAAAACAACATATACCTGCTTTACTCAAAAATATCATTTTTATAATATATTTTTAGGGCAATTACCAATTAGGTCCTGAACTTTTTTAAAATTTCAAGTTGTTTGCAATTTTTATAAAAGTGACCAAATTAATCCTTACATTTTTTCCAAGTGCCAAATTAGTCCCTCTAATTAAGTTCCGTCAGTCAATTTAACTGTGTATGGGTAAAATTGTACTTTACTCCTAAACAATATAATAATGGCACATGCATGGATTACTTTTTAATACATGTGTATTTTTATTTATTTTATTTGTGGGTTTTGATTTTTAAATAATTTTGACAACAATGCTTGTATAATATTAACCAAAAAAAAAAATTATATAAAAACAGTAAAAGACTTAACTGGGAATGAATGATAATTTTGTTTATAAAATAAGGGTATAATTGATATTGTCTTATTAAAATATTTTTAGATTTTTTTAGAAAATTTTAATTAAAAAAGGTACAAACAGTGTTTCATTAATAATATTTTTGGATTTTAGTTTAATTATATTAGTGAATTTAATGCACAAAAGATAAAATATTTTTGCTATAATATTACAGATAAAGGGTATTTACGTACTTTAACTAAAATTGTTAAAGTCAACTGTTATATTTAACACCGTTAAATCATTAGATGGACAAATTTAGTTACTTCTAAAAATATGAGAACCAATTTAGTCACTTTTGTAAAGGTCATAAACAACTTAGAATAAATAAATAAATAAATAAATAAATAAATAAATAAAAAGTCCATGACCTAATTGGTAATTGCCCTATTTTTTATATATAAAAATTCTTATTCTAGAAATACTGTAGAAGTATTCAATTTTTTTTTTTTTTTTTAAACTCTATGGATATTATTGTAAAGCCTAGTGGAGGTTATTTTAAAGCCTAGTGATAAATTAATTTATTTTTCTACACTTATTTTCTAAAAACATTAAATTTGTTTCAATAAACTCATTTCTAAATTTTTTTTTTCCACACCAACGTCTGTTAAATGATTCAATTAAAAATATATATAAAAGTGGAGACTTTTTGAACTGTTTAGCTTGTCTGTTAACTAACTGTTTTTGCTTTTGTTTTCCATGTTTTAGCCCACCCAATCTGTGGGCTTTAGGACGTTTTGTGACCTTTCGGCTCTGTCTTTCTCTCATTTTTTTGGTTTTTTTGGGCCTTTTGAATATTTAAAGTTTTTTTTTATTTTTTTTTAAAAAAAAACACTTCTATGGAAATGTAAATAGTAGTGGATATGTTTTTTTATTATCTTATAAATTTTTTTTTTTATTACCACATATAAAAAACAATTATGAGTGATTTTCATAAATTTTGAAAAAGAATCAATTGAATTGAATGCAATAATTAATGTTTTAATATATTACCATTAATATTTGAATAAAAATTATTATTTTAATTTTTTGTTATGTTATCATTAATATATTACCATTTATATGTTTTTTAAAATTTATCATTAATTCCATAATATAAAAAAAAACAGATTACCGTTAATTTGGTATTACAATTGATATTATAATTTATTTTGAAAAATATTTATTTCTTATCATCTATAAGAATAGGTAAAATTCAAAAAACATATATTTTTGGAAATAATCATATATTTAATACATTCTAAAATACCAAAAAGAAAAGAAAACAAAATGGCTAAAAATAGTAAGAGAAAAACGTTGTAAAAAAAATCTATGTAAATTTCCTTTTCAAACAAATCCGGGTAGGTGGATACATCGTTTTTAAGAGGCAATACTTACATTCAACGTTAGACTTAAAAGTTAAAATCAAAGAAAACAACACTAATATTTAAAGGTGAATATTTTTATGGAGAAGCAAAAGGTAGTGTAGATATTTTTTTTAATCTTACAACAAATTATTTATTACCATTTATAAAAAAACAATTATGAGTAAATTTCATATATTTTGAAAAAGAATCAATTGAATTGAATGCAATAATTAATGTTTTAATGTATTACCATTTATATTTGAATAAAAATTATTATTTTAATTTTCTGTTATGTTATCATTAATATATTACCATTGATATGTTCTTAAAATATACCATTAATTCCATAAAATAAATAAAAACGGATTACTGTTAATTTGGTATTACAATTGATATTTTAATTTGTTTTAAAAAATATTTATTTATTTTCATTTATAAGAATAATTAAAATTCAGAAAATATTTATTTTTGGAAATAATCATAGTGTATTTAATGCATATTTAATACATTAAAAAAAAAAACCAAAAATAAAAGAAAACAAAAAGGCTAAAAATAGTAAGAAAAAAAACCTGTAAAAAAAATCTATGTAAATTTTGTTTAAAAACAAATCCGGGTATTCGATACCCGAAAACCCCGGATGAATACATTGTTTTTAAGAGGCAATACAGACATACATTGTGTATATGAGTATATATGAGTATATGACTTTTCACTTTACTTCAATTAAATAAGTGGATTATTAATTCAATCAATTTTTTTTATATTATAAAAGAGTTCAATATATATATATATATATATATAATGTATGCAAAATAGGCTTGGTCAAATTGGTTAAATAGGTGGATTATTAATTCGAATGGGTTCTATGTATAGATGGAGTATGTCCTTTCAATTTTTTTTTTTTTAAACAGTATGAATTATTAAGAAACAAAAGAAGATACAAGCAAACAGCCTACAAAACACCACCAAAAGGGATAAGCGACTATCAAAAAAAAAAAAAAAAAAAAAAAAAAAAAAAAAACGACCAAAGACAAGACCAACCCAAAGGGCCCAAAAACAAGAAAACGAAGCAAAGAGACGGCCCAACCAGGAAAAGCAAAAAACAAAGACGCCTAAAACTACTAAGCATAAAAACAAAAGTAAAAACAACATTCATAAGTCTCAGGCTACTTTCAGCCCGAATGTGGCCCTTGATCTTAGACACGATATTCAAGAGATGTTCCAAATCCCAAATTCTAACACCCAAGACAAATACCTTGGCCTCTCATCTATTGTTGGCAGAAACAAGAAGAGGACTTTCGAATAATTTAAGGAGCGTGTCTGGAAAAGGGTCAGGACTTAGAAATGCAGTATGTTTTCCTTTGAAGGCAAAGAAGTTCTTATCGAAGCTATAGCCCATGCCATCCCTACATACATGATGAGCATTTTCCAGCTTCCTATTGGCCTCTGTAAAGAACTGGGCGCTTTTATTTCCAAGTTTTGGTGGGGTGTGGTTATAGGGACGGAAAATGAAAAATCAGCTGGATAAAGTGAGAGGACCTTTGTCTCCCAAATATCTGTAGAGGCTTGGGGTTTAAAGACCTCCCCCTATTCAACTAGTCCCTTCTAGCCAAGCAAGCATGGCGTATTCTAAAGTGTCTAGATTCCCTAGCTGTAAAGGTTCTGAAAGCTAAGTACTTTAAGAGGGAGGACTTCCTTCAAGCTTCCTTCAAACTAGGCTGCTCCCACACTTGGAGAAGTATTATGTGGGGAAGATCTCTCCTTGTAAAAGGGATGCACTGGAAGGTGGGAAAATGGTGTTGAAATTTTGGCCTTCTCTGATCCATGGATACCTAGACCTGGCACCTTCAAACCCATCTCCCCCTGTCCAGACCCGGAATTGAGAGTGGTTGATTTCATTGACATCGACCATCGTTGTTGGGATCTTGAAAAGCTGCACCACGCCTTTCTCCCTACTGATGTTGAGGTAATTACCATTATCCCTATTAGAGGTAGAGATTCACAAGGCAACAACTAACTCAATCATAAGTGTTGCCGTGTACAAAGAGGATTAGTTGTATTTAATTTCATTAACATTAGACCTGATGTATCTTGTATAAATACCTTGTATCATGAATGAAAACCGAAATGCAATATTACACACAATTATTCAAAACTTTTATGGTATCAGAGCTCAGCTAAGAAATAGATTGAGATCCTAAACCTTAAATTTTCTTTTCTCTCCAATTATTCTTTTCTTTTCCTCCAATGGCTCCACCCAGTCCAACCGCAACTGCCTCTACCTCTGCCTCAATCTCTTCTGCACCTATTCCTCAAGTCACGCTCATGGGATCACACAACAACACCCAACCATCGTCTTCACTCATTGCAATCAACTCCACTCAGGTTCCTATCAAACTCACAAAAGGGGGGGATTATGCTGCGTGGAGATCTCAGTTTGAAAACCTTTTCTTCGGCTATGGCCTTATGGGATATTTAGACGGCACATTGCCGTGTCCCTCTGCGTCAATTTCAACTACCTCAGAAACTGCAAGTCCGGATTCCGATCGAACCAACCCCAATCAGGCCTATCACCTTTTGCTACAACAAGATCGCCTTCTTCTTCATGCAATTCAGGTCTCCTGTATGGGGGCCGCTCAATCCATCGTCACTCGTTCCACCACCTCTGCTCAAGCCTAGGAAAAACTTGAAATTGCTTATGCCAACAGATCCAATACGCGCAAGCTCGGCCTACTTGATTCACTAACTAATGTCAGCCTGGAGGACAAATCCGTAGCGGATTACATGCAAGGGATCAAGACTATCATTGACAACCTTGAATTGATTGGTCATTCCGTTGATGATGGTGCTGTTGTCATTCACACATTGAATGGACTGGGTACATCGTACATGCCACTCGCTTCGGCCATTCGAGCCCGAGATACCCCGATATCTTTTGAGGAACTCTATGACAAGTTACTTGATCATGAAGCTTTTCTTCGTCGTGATGAAACAAAGAAACAAAGCACACCAATTACGGCCCAATTCACTCAACGCACCTTCAATAGGCGGGGTCGTGGTCAACAAGGGCCTCACTCCCACAACACCGATCAGCACCAGTTCTTTAGCCACAACAACCCTCACGGTCAACATCACAATTTGGGCTCTCCTCTTGGTCGCGGTTTCAACCCAGTCCACCACAATTCCTATCGCCCAAACAGTTCTTCTTCCACACATCAGCAGCCTTGGCGTCCTCAGCAGCAGCAGCCCCACTCCAATCCCCGGCCCATTTGTCAACTATGTGATAAACTTGGGCACACAGCCCGTACATGTAGGTCTCGTCCTCCACCAGTAGAAACTCAGTCTTGGCCTCAGGCTCACAACATGACATCAGATCAACCGGTGTCCCGGAACAACACTAATTGGATCCTAGATTCCGGTGCTTCTCATCACATGACCTCGAATCTTCAGAACTTGTCACTGCATTCTGAATAAGGTGGCCCTGAGGACATTATGCTTGGTGACGGTAAAACCATTCCTATCACTCACACTGGCTCTACTTTCCTGAATAATTCTGATAATCTGTTTCGCCTACAGCATGTTCTGTGTTCCCCTAATATTTCCCATAACCTAATATCTGTGTCTCAATTTTGCTCTCACAATAAAACATATGTTGAATTTTTTCCTGATTATTTTCTTGTAAAGGATCTGACTACGGGGGCATCCTTGGTCCGCGGCCAGAATAAAGGTAATCTTTATGTTTGGCCACAGTCCAGTCAACCGCGTCAACAAGTGTCTAGAGCCCACCTCAACTCCGCGTTTGTCAATCCTGTCGCCTCCCAGTTAGCATGGCACTGCCGTCTAGGACATCCGTCTGCCCAAGTCCTACAAAAAATTATCCAGCAACAAAGTCTTCCTGTCGTCAAGTCTGGGTCTTCGTTTCCTTCGTGTTCAGCATGTCTATGTAATAAGAGTCATCGTTTACCATTTGGTAAATCGATGTTAACTAGTAATAAACCTTTAGAGATTTTATTCACTGATGTTTGGGGTCCGGCTCATATCAATTCATTTGACAATTTCCGTTATTATGTTATTTTTGTGGATTACTTCTCTAAATACACCTGGCTGTATCCACTCAAACAGAAATCTGAGGTTCCTCATGTCTTTAGGCAATTTCGGGCACTAGTAGAAAATTTCTTTGACACAAATATTAAGACTGTATATTCGGATAGTAGTGGAGAAGCCCAATCACTTGGCATTGACCTTAAAAATATGGGCATTCAGCACCTAAAATCACCACCTCATACACCTGAGCATGTAGGCACAGCAGAACGTAAACACCGACATGTGGTGGAAACGGCTCTAACCTTGCTTCACCATGCGTCGATGCCTATCAAATACTGGTCTCTAGCTTTTCGTACTGCGGTTTACCTCATAAATCGTATGCCCACACCAGTCCTCAACAATCAAAATCCTTATCATCTTCTCTTTGGCAAGGAACCGAACTATCGAAAATTACGTGTGTTCGGCTGCCTTTGTTATCCGTGGTTGCGACCATACGTGTCTCACAAGCTTCAACCTCGCTCCAAACCTTGTGTCTTTGTTGATTATTCCACCGACCACAATGCCTTCCTGTGTCTAGATCGTCACTCTAACAGGGTCTATGTCTCTCGTTATGTCGTATTTGTCGAAACGGAATTTCCGTTCGCCAAGGAACTCGGTCATAAGTCATCCTATACTCCCCCCGATATTGTTCCTTTGTTACCGTCTCCTCCCCCAACTGTCAGGTCTGCTCAAAATTGTCCACTACACACTGATCCTACATCCACTTCTCTTGATGATTCATTGCCTCATGACATCATCCATGTACCTGTGTCATCACCGGCCACTTCTATCTCCTCACACTTACCACCCGTTCACCAGCTGCCGCTCAACATATGCAGCCAGCCCGTGCCATGCATGACCCTCCCAAGTCAGTCCCACCCAACCGACACACCAGGTGTCACGCAACCAGCCCAATTCTCCTCTCCACTGTCCACCGATGCCTCGGTTCAGCATCTACCCGAACCCATTCATCCCTCTCCCGCTAGAATTATCCAAACCCGATCTAAGAGCCATGTGTTCAAACCGAAGGTGATCTTCGATCTCACAGCCACCACTCATACACCTCCCCAAACCGAACCTTCTTCCTTGACACAAGCCCGGAAGCATCTTGAATGGCGACAGGCCATGAGTTCGGAATATGATGCCCTTGCCAAGAATGGCACGTGGGATTTGGTTCCATCCCATCCATCTCAGAATGTGGTTGGTTGTAAATGGATCTTTCGGATCAAATGCCACCCTGATGGTTCTGTGGCTAGATACAAAGCACGTCTTGTGGCCATAGGCTTTCATCAACGCCCTGGGGTTGACTTTCATGACACCTTCAGTCCTGTAGTGAAACCTGTCACTGTCAGACTTATTTTAACCATTGCAGTTACTAATGGTTGGCCTCTGCGCCAGCTTGATGTCAATAATGCTTTTTTGCAGGGTACGCTCACTAATGATGTATACATGATCCAGCCACCTAACTTCATTGACTCCACTAAACCACAACATGTGTGCAAGCTCAAAAAGGTGATTTATGGTCTTCGTCAGGATCCGAGGGCATGGTATACAGAACTTCGTAATTTTCTCTTGGCTGCCGGTTTCCTTAACTCCACCTGTGATGCTTCCCTCTTCATTCGTCAACGTCCTGGTACCACACTGTACCTCCTAGTGTATGTTGACGACATCATCGTCACTGGCTCTTCAGACTCCCAGGTTCGCGATTTTATCGCCACCTTGGCTCTTCGGTTCTCCCTAAAAGATCTTGGTCTTCTCTCCTTCTTCCTTAGAGTTGAAGCTCATCGTACCTCCCATGGGCTCTACCTCTCTCAACAGCAGTACATTCGAGATCTTCTTGTTAAGGCTAACATGTTTGACGCCAAACCTGTCTCCACACCACTATCTCTCACTGAGTCACTAAAACTGAATGATGGTAGTGCGCCAACGGATGCGACTCAGTATAGGCAAGTGCTCGGATCCCTGCAGTACCTTTCCCTAACTCGTCCAGACATCTCTTTTGCGGTGAATAAGCTCTCCCAATTCATGCATAAACCGACTACAACTCACTGGAATGCCGTCAAGCGTGTGTTACTGTACCTTAGGGGTTCCCTTGCCCACGGCTTACTTCTGTCTCGCAGCTCTCCGCTGAATCTTCATGCCTTTGCCGATGCGGATTGGGCGAGTGATCCTGATGACCGTCGATCTACGACAGCTTACATTGTGTTCCTTGGTTCCACACCCATTAGCTGGAGTTCCAAAAAGCAACACACAGTTGCCCGATCGTCCATTGAGGCAGAATTTCGTGCCATTGCTTCGGCAACTGCGGAACTTAACTGGCTCGGTCACCTTCTCCAAGAACTTCAACTAAAGGTACCGGCCACCCCTGTCATCTATTGTGATAATGTCGGTGCCACTTATGTGTGTGCCAATCCTATCTTCCACAGCCGCATGAAACATGTTGCCATTGATTTTTTCTTCGTTCGGGATCAAGTGGCGCGCCACCAACTGCGTGTCGCGCATGTTAATACAAAGGATCAGCTAGTTGATTCCCTCACCAAAGCTCTCTCCCGCAAACATTTCCAAGATCATCGGTCCAAGATAGGCGTCCTCGACGGAAGCTCTATCTTGCGGGGGCATATTAGAGGTAGAGATTCACAAGGCAACAACTAACTCAATCATAAGTGTTGCCGTGTACAAAGAGGATTAGTTGTATTTAATTTCATTAACATTAGACCTGATGTATCTTGTATAAATACCTTGTATCATGAATGAAAACCGAAATGCAATATTACACACAATTATTCAAAACTTTTAATCCCTTGTTTGTGTTTTTGGTGGAAAGGATTGCTTAGCATGACACTATGACAAAAAAGGCCACTATCTTGTGAATAGTGGGTACCGAGTGGCTCTCAATGAGAGAATTCTTTCGTCTCCTTCAAACTGGTATGTAGTCCAAAAATGGTGAATTGTCCTTTGGAACCTTAACATCCCTCCTAAAATCAAAATCTTTGTGTGGAAGGCATGTCGTAATGCAATTCTCGCCCTGCTCAATTTATGGTCGAGAAAAGTAGTGTCTAATTCTATTTGCAACTTTTGTGGTGCGAATTTGGAATCTGTTTCTCATGCTTTACTGTAGTGCAAAAACTCTTAGAAGTTTTGGGGCATGACTAGATTTGATTCTTGACTTGAAATTTTAGGGAGCTCCTTATTGTTGATGTTCTAACAGGGCTGCTGGTTAGAATTGGCAAGGATGATTTAGCCCTTGTTTGTGTCTTTCTTTGGAGCATTTAGGAGAACCGGAATGCTTTACTCTCTGGCGGGAAGGTTAAGAAGCCGGATGAGCTGGTGCATTAGGCTAGTAAACTTTTTGCTGAATTTCAGAATACTCATCTTGCCTTGATTCCCCATTCCCAGCTCATCACTGCGGCCAAGTCTTCAGAATGGTTACTTCCCCTCCTCTCCCCTTCCCCCCCTTAAGGCTTCCTTAAGCTTAACACAAATCCCTCGGTTCGCGTTGGTGCTTCCTTTATAGGTGTGGGAGCTGCGGTTAGAGAAAGCAATGGCATGATTGTGGTGATGATGTCTAAACGAATCGAAAGCAATGGGAAGGTCTCCTAATGGCCAAACAACATAATCTTCTTATCCGCATGGTTGAAGTTGACACATTTGCAGTAGCATCAGCTCTGAATTCTCCTTCTTCTTCTCTTTGTGATGCTAGCTTTGTAATCAATGATATCAAAGCGTTGTTTCAAAAGTTAGGTGTGCCAATATGCCAATCTATTCCCCGGAGTGGCAGTAGATTGGCTTACAACCTAGCTTCTTTGGTTGTCTCCTCTATTAAGGAGAAATTTTGGCTGAACATCAGCCCTTCTTGTATCTTTCATCTTTGTGAATGAATTTCAGTTTCTTTAAAAATAAAAAATAAAAAATAAGTAAAAACCAAATAAAAGAAGGCTCACCAACACCCCAAGCCCCTGACGAGACGAGCCAGACGAGCCCAGCAAATAACTACAATCTATAAATGCCAAACCAAAACATCGTGGAGCCTCCAAAAAACAACACAGTTCACAGCACCTGATATCACCCAAACTCATCAAACACTCCACTCCATGAAATCCATGCATGAACCGGTGCCGACTATTGGACAAAGCAACCAAAGCATGAGTTTAGGGCTTAAAAAAGAAGGCAAAAATTTAGGGGCCTCATTTATTATAAATTTTGATAATATTATTAAAATAAAATTACCGATCAAAATTTATTGAAGGCCTTTTTTTGTTATTATTACTACCTAAAAAATAGGATTTTTTTTTTAAAGCCTAGAAAATAGGATAATATTAATAATATTGTAAATTATTTATTAAATAGATAACAGTTGGAAATCATTATTGAGTATCAAGAGTATCCATAATCAAATTTTCAAGCATTTTTATTATTGAAAAAACACTTAAACTTCTCCCCATTTATTTTTTTACCGTTTAAAACTTATCTATATATATATATGAAAAAAAAAAATTCATCATTTATCTACAACAATCAAGTATAACACTACAACTGCAACTCTTTTTTGCTAAAAGTTTTTGTTCTGCTTACAAGTTAAAGAGGGAGTATCCAGTTATGATTCTTGAGGACATTTAAAGACATTTTTTAAGTGGCAAATTTTCATGGATTTCTACGGACTTTTATAAATTCACATGGACTTTCATTGATTTGTTTAGACATTTATCTCAGACTTTTATGGATTTGTTTAGACATCTATGGACTTTTATGGATTTGTTATCTCTAACTTCTATTATATATGGAGAATTATACCACTATATGACTCAATAACACAATCTAAACACTCAACCAATATGATCTATTAATACAATTTACAGTACTAAAAACAATCTCTGCTTTCTTCCTTTTCTCTACTATTACTTTTCACCTCCTTAATCAGCTATTTCTCTTTCCAATTCTCCATTTGGACTTTGCTTATGGCTACCTTATAGTTTTTGTTTTTATTTTTATTTTTTTTTATCATGTATTATGTTTCAATAAGACAAACGTATCATGTTATCTATATAATAATTTAATAACATACGTCTATACATCCATTTAGGAATTTAATTAAAAACCATCATTTTTAAGCAAATAACATGCATCTCAGTATCCATTTATGAATTTAATTAAAAACCATCACTATTTTGTCATGTATTATGTTTTAATAAGATAAATATATCACGTTATCTATATAATAATTTAATAACATACGTCTATACATCTATTTATGAATTTAATTAAAAACCATCATTTTTTGTCATGGATTATGTTTCAATAAAATAAACATATCACGTTATCTATATAATAATTTAATAACATACGTCTATGCATCCATTTATGAATTTAATTAAAAACTATTATTTTTAAGCAAAAACATATGTCTATGCATGCGTTTATGATTTAATTATATCTTTCACCATCAACACATTTCTGTTTTGAATAAATCTCACACCATCAACACGTCTACTTAATTTTGTTTTTATGTGGATTTGGAAGTTAGGGTCACAGTTAAACTTAGTACTTAACTAAAAATGTTTACTTTTTTGTTTTATTGAGAATATTATCTTGTTCTAGTTTTCATCTGATCAAGGGTAGTTGCAAGATTATTCCTTTTTGGAGTGGAATTTGAGGATCTATTTTGCAAATCCACTGAGTTATCTAATTATATAACTACAACTCTTATTAGATTAAGTAGCCAAAAGTGAAAACTGCAATTAAGAACATTATTTTGCTTAAACTGCAGCTAATAAGACTCTTTGAGTAGTACTCATAGGTGAAATGGCAGTGGTAGTTTGATGTCCTTTGTTTGTTTTCAACCGTGTATAATTCTGTTGTGGCTGGATTTTGAGCTCATCATATACAGTCCACAAGGGTCATCGACGATCAAAAAGATCAAAGGATTTTGAGAAGAAGCGACATCTTTCTGTTTTGAGAGAGAGAGAGAGAGAGAGAGAGAGAGAGAGAGAGAGAGAGAGAGAGAGAGAGAGAGAGAGAGAGAGCAAAGTCAACCAAAATCTTTGGAGAGAAAGCTGGATATATTATGACATCTGATATTTATATCTCTCACTATCAAGTCCACCAAAATCCATGATTTAAGAAAATCCTTTAAAATCTAGTCCTAATTGAATACACTTTGATTCTTGTAGACATTTTTAAAGTCCTAATTCAATACACCCGGATTTGTAAGGATTCTTTAAAAGTCCATAGAAATCTAAATTGAATATCACTTGATTAATATGAACTCTTTTAAAGTCTTTAAATGTCCAAATTTAATACACCATGATTTATAATGTCTTTAAATGTTTTCAAGAATCCAAATTGAATACACCCCTCTAAATCTCTGCAATAATTCTTTTAATATATTATTTATATTATCTATTTATCTTTAAGAAGAGCCACAAAGAATCCAACAAGTATGTAAATTCAAATTTAAAAATTTTGTTTTTGTTTTAATTTTCTCTAATTGTTTTTCTAATTATCTAAAAAATCAAGTAGTTAATTTTCATTTGGTTACCACCTACTAATTGTGTTGTTTAATCTTGAATTTATTTCAAAACATGATAGTTATTCGATATAGATGACATTGATTTATTTTGAGTTAAAAATCTTAAGAGAGATTTTGGATAATAAAATACAAACTCCAGTTAAAACAATAATTCTTTTAAACAAAATTGATTCTTTTCAAAATACATGTATAGTCTATAAAATATTATCAACAATAATTGTGACAGTTATTTAAGATCAACTATGTTACATGAAATATTAAATGGATTAACTCTTTTATCTATTGAAAAATAATTTTTGGAAAATCTTGAATACAAAAGTTTGATTAAAAATTTTACATCACAAAAAGTATAAAAAGTTAATTTGTATTAATAATTAATTTTTTTTTATTATATATATATATACATATATATATATATATATAATTGGGGCCTTTTTTTTTTTGTCCTCCCTTAGAGTCTCAAATTCTGTTGAGCCGCCCCTTGCCTGAACCAGATGCCCTTTTCGCCAACATGTCCGCAAACGAATTAGAGGCTCTAGAATTATAAATCATATAAATTTTGTTGGAAACTTTCAACTTGTCTCGATTATCATAGACATAATCAATATAGTCAAGATTACCAAAGCCTTCACCGTAAACCCAAAAACTGCTACCTTCGAATTGCTAACAATTATAATATCTTTTCCAAACAACACTGGATTCGAAGTACAGGATTGCAAGCCTTTCAAATAGCTAAAATCAGGAAAAAATGCACAATACATTACCTTTTAAATCTCGCAAAACGCCTCTAATGCCCGCTACTCCAGGAATTCCTCTCACAGAGCCATCATTATTGAATTTTAGCACATTAAGCATTGGAGGAATCCAGATTTCATCCTTCCGACTCCTCACATTGTTTGATTCCATACAACACTCCTTTAAATTTAAAAGAATCGAGGTTATTGGCTCAGCCGAGTATAACCTTTCATTTTATTTCAATTAAATGGATGGATCATTAATATTAGCATATTAAATAAGTGGATAATTAATTTGAAGGAGTTAAATGTATATATACATATAGACCTTTCATTTTACTTCCACTTCTATTAGATGGGTGGATCATTAATACTAAGTAATGCTATACAACCTAAATAATTAAGCCAAATGATATAGGAAATGAGTTATCATCACCACACACAACATGAGATAATGTGGTTAATGAAAAAACCATTTGCCATATCATTTTAGTTGAAATTTGGCCTAAATTTTTGGATTGTCTAGTATTATTGTTAATACTAACATACAATTAAATACGTGAGTTTTAAAAACCTAATTAATGGTCAATGATTCTCAGGTCGACATATGGCATGTTGTTTTCCCATTATAGAATATTATATAGATATAGATATAAATTCGGGATTTAAGAAGGGGATATACTCGAACATTTGTGTAATTGTGAGGGATAAGCCGATGGGTCAACCTCATCTTACCCACCTAAATTTATTCTATACAATTTATTCTTTGCATTACAATGAGTGTTTAAGGTATTAAAATTATTTTAATTGTTTTAATTGTGGGTGGGCATACAATTTAGATGTAAAAATAATATTTTTGGACGGAAATCTTACTTTTTATTATTTCCAAAAGTAATTTGTATAATATTCTTTTGGCAGTAATTTACTTTCGTAAATCGATTAAAAAAGTAGCTTTCCTAAACAGCGTAATCATAATTAAAGATTACTTATACAGAACAGATTTAATTATCAGAAAGAGAATACTTTTTTATCAACTATACAATTAATTAATCTTGTAAATTATGGAATTTCCAAAACAATGCAAAATCTATATAAACTATTTACAAAGCTGTGAAAAATCTGTCTCTACGAGAATCAATATGGAAGTTTCAAAACCCACAAAGCAAGGTGGAGGTCGTCGGAAAATAGAGATGAAGAAGGTGGAGGAAGGAAGCAAACGTTCGGTGACTTTCACGAAACGCCGAAAAGGGTTGTTCAACAAAGCCTGCGAGCTCTCCGAGTTAAGCGGCGCTAAGATAGCTGTCTTTGTTATCTCCGAACAGGCCAAGCCCTACAGTTGTGGGGATGTCGACGCTGTTCTTGATCAATATCTCACTGGGAAGGTTTCCGACTCCGGTTCTGAAAGCAGTAAGACCTCGTTGGAGGCGGATTTGATCAGAAAAGAGTGTAACGAAACGCTGTTAATGCTGGAGGAAGAAGAAACGAGGCAACGGGATGAGAAAACGGCGCCGGAGAAAACGGGGTTTTGGTGGGAGAAAGATGTGGATGACACGATGGAGGAGTGGCTGAAGAGGTATGAAGCGTCGATGGTGAAGCTGAAGAAGAATGTGGAGAGAAAGCTTGAGGAGATGAGGAGGGAGAAAGCTAAAGCTTCAACATCATCAGCTGCTGATCATCAGGCTGTGATCGGGACCATTGATCAAGTTCATCGTGATGGGATTGTTAATGGTGATCAATGTCGTGTAGAAGAATTTTTAAACTTCGATGGGTTTGGCTTCAATGGTGGGTTGCTTTGAGTTTGGTTTCAGTTTAATTAATCAAGTAGTTTTCTTTGGTGTTTTTTCTCTAGTTATTTGAATTTATTATTAATTTTTATAAATTTTATTTTATATACGATGATTTTATGAATGTTTACATGTATGCATATGATATAGAATCTTGATAACTATTACAAATTTAAAAGATGCATGGGAGTAAGAAATATAATTCAAACCTAAGATTATATAACTCAAAGTCTCAAACCTACTATGTTATTGATGTGAACTTCTGAAATATTTCAGCTTTTGTTGTTGTTAGATAACTCATGTCTCGAATCTCAAAAATATAGGATTAGTCTCACATTGATAAAACAACTCATGTATGTCAGATCACAACCTATCAGACCGGTCAAACATAATTCTTAACTTTTAGTACAAATCTACTTTTAATATAAATATTCTGGTTAAATATCTGCTCGACTTGAATGTTAAAACTTAAAAGGAATAGTAAAAGCATTCTATTTCTCATATACATTGCTCATCATATATATCGTGAGATGAGAGATGGAGATGGAGATGGAGCATCTCATCAGATAGTTGCAGGAGATCTCTCTCCTCATCTTATTTTTTCTAAGAATTAAATAGTTCTTTTTAACTATCCTATCATCAAGACCGACATCCATCAGATATGGAGATGGAGCTTCCAAGTTCCATCTGATAAGAGGTTTGAAGAGTTCTGGAAATATTTCAATAAAAGCTTTTTAATTTTTTTTTTGAAGAGATCTAGAAATCTATCCAGAATCTCGTTTTAGCTCATTCTGTGTCTCGAACATCATTTTCAAGCCAGACATGCCAGCTTCAATTCATTAACAAAAGCATCAACTCAGTCTCTAAAACCCAACATCTTCTTCAACTGAGTTAACTCGGTTAGGTTACATTTAAGCAACCTTGAAAAGCTCCTCCAAAAAAAACAAGCCCCAGAACCGAGCCAACTTGACAAGGAACCATTTCAGAAGAATTTGAATGATGGAAAACTTGAACTTGGCAAGAATTTGATTTGAAATCTAGAAATTTTTTCAGATTTCTTCAAATCTGGAAAAAGCTTTTAATTTTTTTTTTTAATTCAAATTAAAACTTTGAATGGAGAACATTTTAATTTTTCTTTTGGAGAGATCTAGGAATCTATCCAGGAGAAAACCTTCTACGGGTACGTCCCATATGAGATGGACCCAATAAATTATGACATGTAGCATCAAACTTAATCAATTTGATTTATATTATGACATTTGTACAAATTTTTAACCTCTTTCTTTTTCTCACGCCACCTGGTCAGTCATCTCTTCCAGCAAAAAACCTTTATTTATCTGATCAATTGTATAGTGCCACGTGGTATAAATAAAAATGGATATGGATCCCAATTATTTTCTATTATCTTATCTATTTTTTTCAAAAATAAATCTGTATGATCGCATCCCTCAGTTATTCTCCCTCATCAGATACTCATCAGTCATCTACATATTCCATTAACTTCTCTTTTTTCTTCTCAATCCTTGAGATTAAAAAGATTTCAATAGTAACTTTTCTTCCATTTTTTTTTTTCTTTTTTTCTTTTGGTGAAAGATTTATATCTTTTTATATTTTAATAAAATATGTTAAAAGATTTATATCTTTTCAATGCAGAAGACACCAAACACCAAATTTTTAGTTCACAAACACAAACAATTTATTACTAATTCATTCTTAACTAATAATTTATACTCTTTTATTTCATTTTAAAAAATGTAAAAATAATTATATTTTATTTTTTCATTTTTTTTCATGATTACATGAAGCTGAGATGTGAGAGCAAGAGCAAAAAGAAAATTCAAAAATCAAAAGGCAAACCGTAAGTAGAATAATTTGGACAAGAATTTGAGAAGAAAATGAATATCAAAATCTGGAAAGAAAAAAAATGATTTGGGAAAAAGATGGTTGTGGGGTTGTGGCGTGTGTTGGGAGGGAAGAAACGAACAGAAGAATAAGAAGAAATCAAAGTATATATTATCTGTAAAATAAAGAGAAAAATAAGATGAAAGAGAAGTTTATAAGAAATTGTGAAATGAACGTCTATGAGGAAGAGGAACTGTCTGGAAAAATAAAAGGGAAAATTTGGGACCTTGAGGGGAACAAGCGATCTGGGGAAAAAAAAGGGGGGGGGGGGAGGGATGGGTTTGTGAGTAGAGAAGAAAAGTAAAACTTCTGTCTTAATCACTTAGCCACTTGTCACTATGTTATTGGTGAAAAAATAAATAAATTTAAGTTTTATAACTGGGACCGATGTTATTCTTTTATTGGGTCCATGTCACATGGAAGATTTTCTCTCATCCAAATCTCTTCGGAGTTTTTATTTTTTATTTTTATTCGATTGGTAATACTCAACCACACCCCCCCAGGGAGGGGTGAGCAAAAATTTTGGGTGGTGAATTACAGACAAATGAGATGGTTATTTTGCCTGTTAACCCTTAAATACAATAAATATATTAAAAGAGTAATGCTACACATCAGAACTTTTAAATCACAACCCATGTGGAAGTTGATATGTAGTGAGTGAATATATGGGTAAATGAGATAAATCATTATTAATGTATATCTATTCACCAATTGAAACATCAGCTGTCACATTGGTTGTGATTCAAAAGTTGTGATAGTAGTTGTGATATATAACATTACTCATAGTAAAATATTTGGATGTGACTAAAAATTAGAAACCTATAAATTTTTTGTTTATTTCCTACAATTTCCTCTTAAAACAACTCTATTTTATTTTAGACAACTCTATTTGTTAACGGCTCTATGAATTATTTTCACCATATAAATACCGTTAAACTCATATACATCTCACTACAAATTTTACCATAATTTATCATTGCAATTTTACTCATTTTTTCTCTTTAATTTATTAAATTGATCAATTTGATCATCCAGAATTTTCTACACAATATCCTAATTCATTAGTGTATAATAGGAGTTATTACACTAACATACGAGATTTGTTAAATTAAATGATACTAGTTCCACGTGTATGAAACTTGTTCAGGTTAGACCTTACCCTAATTCTGATTCGATCCGGTTCCCAGTTTTGAATCAATGGTTCCAGTTGCGGGGTCACTAGAACTGGAACCGACGGATCGAGTGGTTCGGTTCCAATTTTTTTTCATATATTTATTATTATTTTAACAAAAAAATATATATATATAGACATACAAAATTGTAAATGCATTTTATTGGGTCACTCAAAATTAAAATAAAATAACTATATGACAAATAAAAAAAAGAAATTAAAATAAAACTAAAAAAATACAAAATTGGCCCTTGCACTTAATTTTTACCACAATTAAGTTGTCTTTGTATCCTCTTGAGGTTTAGAGGAATCAAAGGTCACGTAGTTCTCTTATCTTTTATTGCAAGTTTGGTGATGACAAAATGTGAGGTGGCATTGTAACTAATCGCTGCCATGATCATTCATTACGATGGGAGGGTATGTTGGTCATCATCGAAGAAATCGTAAGGTGCTTCTTGAGAGATTTCTTGTTGTCTGTTTTGCGCCTTGGTCCAATCATCAATACAAGCTTGTATCTGAATTGATTTGGGTCTCATAACCGAATATCTTGCATCCAGAATATTTCCACTCGCGCTAAACTCTTATTCCACAACCACCATAGAAACTAGTGTTGAAAGAATTTGTTTGGCCTTTCATGCTCATTCCACCAGTGTAGGACATATAATTTATTAACATCATTATCTTCCATAAACTCAAAAAAAGGTACCTAGATAATATTTAAGCTCAGAATGCAAGGTCGAGCTTGATGAAGAAAAACCTCATAATTATTGGTTTTTTGGGATAATAGACTATACCCTAAACTCATAAATCCAGAGGATGATGTGGAATGAGATACATTTGAGTTTGTGAAACATCTATGTTCAGTGTTGGACCATAAACTCTAAGATATTCATCATATAAATTATACAATAATGTCTTAATTCTAGAAGAAGACATAGTAACATCATAATCTATTTGTAAACATTAATAATAAACAGTTAGATATTCAGACAAATTTTCTAATCTACAACGTAGATCAAAACACCTTGCAATCAAATAAATATTTGGAAACTCTTTATAATAGTCTAACCATTTTGATTTCATAACAATAACGGACTCCAATAATTCTATGTCGAATGCACAATGAGAAAATACACCAACAATATTAAGACTCTCAATAATAAATATTAGTTGTAGGATAATAAATACCAGATAAATTGTTAGTAGCATTATTAAAGACTTTTAACAAACCACAAATTTATATACAAACATCCCAATGGTTAGAATAAAGATTAATGTGACAAATATTATATTGAATAAAAGTAACTAATAAATTCTTATAATCATAACTTTGAGTAAACAATTTATAATCAGAATTCCAACGTGTTGGAATATCACGAGGAAATCTAATGGCACGCCTACCATTTTGTTTACAAAATTTAACCCATGTTTTCATTGCAGAAGGATGTTTCCACAAATGATAGAGGACATCTTTAATAGGTTTAATAAAATCTTGATGAATTTCTAATCCTTTTTGAACACATAAATTTAAAACATGGCATGCACATCTTTTTTATGAAAAATTTTATCACCAATATAAGGTTTGTATAAATCAATTAAAATAGGAATATATGCGGTATTGTTGGAAGCATTATCAAAACCAACTGCAAAATTTTGTTTTCAATTTTATACTCTTCAAAAATAATTCTAAGCTGTCTAACAATATTAGTAACAGTGCGCGTCATCAAAAAGTATAAATGCAAGAATTCTTTTTTGGATAGTCCATGCATTATCTATATAATGACAAATGACACCCAAGTATGAACGCATTCGCCAATAGTCACTCTTTATGTTGGCACATACGGAAACACGACCATTATATTTTTCAAAATATTTTTTCAACTTCCTTTTTTCTTTGTAATAAATGTTATGAAGTGCACGTGTGAGAGCGGTTCGTGGAACACGACATGCAACATGATTTAATGTTTGTTGACAATAATTAATAAAACCAACATTTTCACCAAAACTAAATGATAAGTGTTCTATTGAAGCCATTCTAGCTAATTCTTCTTTATTTTTTTCATCACTATGTTTAAATAATTGCTGGTTAAGGGTAGTGTACCTGGAAATTAGAGCTTTTGAAGTCGATCTGGCCTGTGCGTCTGGATGACTGTTGGTTATATGTTTTTGAGATGAGCCATATCCTCCATAGTTGCTCCATTTAAATACTTTTTTTGCAGTAATTGCAAACAGCTACGGTGCTTCCATCTGCTTGCATTACTTTCTTGATATAGAGTACGAAGAGATCAAATTTAAGCTGCTTCTATAACTTATCTTCCATAGGTAGTATAAATTCAAAATCTGGAGGGGGATTAGGTATATTTTCTGATTGGCTTATGAAATTGGGGGTGGCATTAGGATCAGATTTGGAAATTATTAGAGGGGGATTAGGAGAGTTTAGGGCTTCAACATAGGCTTGTTGTAGGAACTCGTGATAGACGGTGTCGTTATAACTGACATCATCCCTCATACAACCCTTAACTTTCATCAAAATGGAATGCCTTTGACCGTCTCCACTTCTACTTGCCATTTAAAAAATTGAATTTTGAAAAATTTGTTGGAAATGAATTTTAATTGAGAAAAAAAAACTAAAAATAAATGTAATTGCAAATAAAAGAAAATTTAATAACTTAGTAATTCGTGGAGAATTGGAAACTTGAAGAATTGAGACTTGAGAGAGAAATGAGAATTATAGTGAGGAAAATTGATTTTGTTTTTTTTTTTTTTCTTTTGGGAAGTGGGGATGGAGTGGTTTATTTATAGAAAAGAAAAATAAAAAATAAAGTTACCGTTGGAGGCCCAATAGCCTGTTGACATTAGTAAACCGTTGAGCCCAATGTCTCACAATAATTTATAAAAGAAAAAAAAATCAGGGATCGGAACCGAGCCACTGGTTTGGACCGGAGGTTCCAGTCCGGTTTTGCATTTTTTGGAACTGGAACCTCCCTTGTTCCGGTTCATAGTCCGATTCTGATTTTGAAACCGAAAAACTAGTTTCAAGGCCATGGTTCCGTTTCGATTCCACGGTTGGACCGAACCGGGGTCATATCTAGTTCAAGTGTGACATTGACTTCAATAAATTGGATGACAATTGAATTGTATGTAGGGAATTTAATGGGGGAAAATTGGATGACAATTTAAATTTTTTAGAATGAATTAAAAGTTGGTGGAAAAATTGAAATTCTCCTTAAAAAAAAAATGGAGGGTAATTATATTTGTTATAGAGAAAAATTTGAGTGCTTTCAAATAATATAAATTTATTTCTACTAAAAAAGTTTTTTAGAAGGATTCTTCTTTTTTCAATCTTCAAATTGCCATATAGATAAGTAAATAAACATTCAAAGAGTGAAAATAGAAGAGTTTTTTGGAATTGCTCTTATATTTTTTTTCTCTTCAAAATTGAATACTTTCTATCTTACTGTTATATATACAACTTTATTGTACTTTTATCTTTTAAAATGGATTATTAAAAAAAAAAAAAAAAAAAAAAAAAAAAAAAAAAACCCATTACAGACCTTTAGGTGTTCCATTCTTTTTGCCCACACCTTTTATATCAAAATTATCTTGATAATATGAGGTTAGCTCACGAGTAATAAATGCCTCGTATCTATTTACATGAGGTTGTAGGTTCAAGTATTCATGTTTTATCTCTCAATCCCAAAATATTATAATAGTTCCAAAAAAAAAAAAGGAAACAAAAAATGTCTACTTCCTTTTTTTTTTTTTTTTTTTTTTTTTCAATAAGGTTATTGGGGATCAGAATTAACCTCATCCTTACATATTATTAAAGATAAAAAAAGAGAATAAAAGAGAAAAGAAAACAGAAGAAGAAAAACAAATTAACATAACTTAAAAGAAGGTCTGCTACAAAAAAACCATTGAAAATAACGGAAGTGCAAAATTTCGGATCGGTCCACCACCATGTAGGAGATACAATACTGGGGCTCCTAGACATTAAACTATCTGTAACTTGGTTACCTTCCCGATAAATATGAGAGACAACAAAGTCCACTTGAGAGAGTAAGCTCAAACACCTATCCCAAGTGGGGTGCCAACGCCAATGAGCCTTACGAGACCTAGAACGAAGGATAGCCACTATAAAAGTCGAATCGCTCTTCAACCATAACCGATGCCAGCCAAATGTCCAAGCATAATTAATAGCGTGGACGGCAGCAACCAATTCTGCCTCAAAAGCAAAATAGATACCAAGAGGAATAGCAAACCAACCTTTAACAAAACCCCTGCACAACACCAGCAAGACCATAACTACCAAAAGGAACCCCGTCCGTGTTAACCTTAAGACTACCCAGTGGGGGAGGGCGCCAATTAACCTCTAAAATACAAAGAGCTTTGGAAGGATGACCAGAGACCTGAAACCGCTGAAGAGTCTGAATTTCATCAACTGAATTTTTTATAGTGCCAAACTAAAGGGAGTCTACCTTACGAACGGAACGCCAAATCAAGGAAATAGCATCGGTAAAAACATGCCTGTCACCCTTAAAAGTAGCTTGATTATGGAGAAACCACACCACCCAGAAAACCGTGATGATAGAAGCCCGCTAGAGAGCTTTCAATTGAATACTAAAGACAACCCTCATCGCCTCCTGCCAAAAGTGTAAACAAGTACCATCCAACTTAAGCTTATGACCAAACGTAGAGGAAACAAATCCTCCACAACCCACGAACAAAAGGACAATCAAGAAACATATGTCTTAAGTATTCCTCTGCAGCACAGCAAAACCGACAATGAGAATGGGATATATAACCTCTAGCACGGAATGCAATGTTCGAGGAATCTTACCATGAAACAAGTGCCAAACAAAGACAGAGTGAGATAGTGGAATAAATGACGCACAAATCTGCTTACCTTAAATAACAGAACTCATAATCTCAAAAAGAGAATCATAAGCAGATTTACAAGAAACAACACCATCTAGAGAACAAGTCCAAACTAACGATTCTAATTCAGTGCTCACCACTACATTCTCAATCTTAGAAGCAACATCTGGATGATAAGCTTGAAAAGAAGCAGGAATATCCTAACCCGTAACAATCGAATAAATGTCCCCCACAACAGAATCTAAATGAAGCTGTAATGATGAACTATCATCAACCGGATCAATCAACAGATCTACTAACCAGTTATCTGTCTAAAAATGAACCTTGGAGTGACGACCAATCAACCACCTAGACTCAAGCATTAGGGGAGTGATCGTGCCATAAAAGTGCCTATTTTATGCCCATATTTCCTATTACTTTGTGCTTGTTTCTCTGGTAAAACCATGTATTTAATGGATTAAATAAGTGTTTAAAGTAAATAGGAAAGTTCAGGGGCATTGTTGTAATTTTGACGAAATCAGGGGTGAAAGTGCAAATGTTCGGGATATAATTGAATATTCAGTGATTAGTGAAGAGATTAGGGATAAAATTTGTAATTTACTAGCCAATCCACAACAGCGCGCCACGTCATTAATGGGACGACGTCGTTTTGGCGCTACTGTTGATGTCATCATGACGTCAATGATGACATCATCATCTTCTTTATGTAGATGGGTCAAGATGACCCGAGTGAGCTAACTAGGATCCGGTGCAGATCCGACCTCGACCCTTGGTCTTCTAACCAATTTTTGACCATTTTTTGGTGGATTTTATGGCCATTCTTCACCCAGATCAATGACCTACCTCCCTCCGGTCACAATGGACCAACTGTAGGCCTCCTATGCACATGTTTTCTCTCTCCTCCAATAAGCCAAGTCTCCATGGAAGTCCAACCTTCATGCTCACGGGTCGAGATGACCCGAGTGACCCAACCAGGATCCGGTGCAGATCCGACCTCGACCCTTGGTCTTCCAGCCAATTTTTGACCATTTTTCGGTGGATTTTGTGGCCTTTCCTTGCCCAGATCGATGACCTACCTCCCTTTGGTCACAATGGACCAACTGTAGGCCTCCCATGCACATGTTTTCTCTCTCCTCCAATAAGCCAAGTCTCCATGGAAGTCCAACCTTCATGCTCACCATCCACACCTTCTTTATAGCAAACTAGATGTTCCAAACATGCTGAAACTCCACAGTTGCATGCCAGGAGAAGGAAACCGCGAAGCAAAGGGATTGAACTCGCGGCCAAACGTCCAAAATCCATAGCGACTTCTGTCGGCAGGATTGAACCCGCGACACTAGGGTTTCGAACCCGCGAGCTTGTCATTTCTGAGAGAGAAACTTGTACATTCATGTCCAACCCTTGCCCAAACCTTTCCTTACATAAATATACCTCTTTTGTAACCTAAAACACAATCCCTAATATCCTAAATAGCTTAGAATAAACCTAGAAGCTCACCAAGAACACCCAACCTTACTTAGCTTGTAACTAGAGTTTAGGGTGATTTTCCACATTGATTTCGAGCTTGGGAAAGCAAGAGGAGTTGAGCTAGCTTAAAGACTACACCAATATCATTGGGTTGTCTCTTTTGTCTCTCTTATTTCCTTAGTTTGTTGTTAATGTGTAATTAAACATTTATATTAAGAATTTGATGTATTCATGTATTATTATCTATGAGACTAGTTATATCTATTATTTGAATTGAACTTTAATAGATGTATGCTTGTTAATTGATTAACCAATTGTTAACTTCTAAAATAGGATTTACTTGATTAATACAAACCTTGCTTAATTTGGTTTAACCTATAATTGAAGTGCTTAATTGTTATCAATTAGTAATTAGGTATTGTAGGGAAAAATAATAAATAAAAGTGGTAAACGCAGCGGAAGCGATACTAAAAACGATTTAGTGACTTTTAAAATTTTTCCTTTATGAACCTTAAACCCTTTTAATCAATAAACATGCATATATATCAACAAAAGTAAATTACCTCTTGTCGCGTGATCCGATTGACTTACGTCGATGGTAATCCGCAAGACCTTCAATCCGAGCACGAACGTGGATCACCTAGGAGCGTGGTCTCCCTTTCCTTTGAATTGCAAACCTGTGAATGGACCAAACAAATACTTTCTTTTCTTTGTTAGTCACAAAACAATCAAAGAATGTCAAAATTATTCCGGTCACTTTTGAGTTCACAATCTTATGATCGAAACTCGCGTGAACCTAGATCGATATCGTATACACAAGCTTATTGATGTTTAAGCAATTGTATACTATCAAAGAATAATTTTTCACTCCTTTTTGTCTCTCTAGAATAAAAACTCTCTTAGAATTAAGAAGAAGAAGAAAGAAAATAAAAACTCAAGCACCAATTAATTGATGTGGCGAACCCTATAAGAACATATATATAGGTTGGCCGAATTTTTCTTCTTTTTCCTTTAGGGTTGCCGAATTCTATGTAGTATCTAATTAGGGTTGGCCGAATTTCATCATGTCACTTATATAGGGTGACTAAAATTCAACCCTAATTCTTTTTAACTTTATAGACTCCAAACCCTAATCCAACTCTTTTATTTTTATTCTTTTATTTGACTAAAAAAAAGACTCCTTATTTGATTAAATAAATAATACTAATTTATTTATTTACTTATCAAACAAGTCTTTTACTTTTAGGAAAGATTTGTTTCTTTAATTAAACAATTAATCAATAAATCAATTAATTCTTATTTAATTAAAAGAAATGAAACAAAATAATATTTTTAGGTTAATACCTTAACCTAGCCGCCCCACTTATATATAAGATGGGCCTAATATTATTTTCCTATTTCATTTAATCCATTGGACTTTAAATAAAAAAGCCCACATGTGAACCAGACCCATTCTTACTAAAAGAAACAAGCCCACATGTCTTTCATTAATATATTAATATAATTGAGCAGCCCATTACTTAAATAATGTGCAAATTATATTCTTAATATATTAAATGCAATTCTAGATGGACCCTTAAATTGGTCCGGTAGAATATATCAAGTGATCCATGCAAGTCCGTGTGGATTGGGGATCTTGGCGGGCCATCTAAATTTAAGCTTCAATAGACATAACCTAATCACAATCAACAAATGATTCACTTAGGTCCGATCCATTAATTTTTACTCATTCCACTAAAGAGCTAAAACTGAACTCTTAAATAAAGATAGAAAAGGAAGATGCTCCTCATTCATACCCTAGACAATCATATTGGAGATAGTGTATCCTCGTGATTAATATCGGTAATCGCCAAGAGTTCATAGACCGCCTATAACTCTCCAAGTTACCATATTTACTCATATGACCACGTTTTGAACTTGGATATTTTGACTTGTCCAGAAACCATGTTTTCAATAGACACTATTGAAAACTCAACGTTGAGATTTAATATCCAATTACCTCAAAACATCCATATGATGATATTATACTCTCATTTAATTAAATGGAGCCGCGATGTCCATATCTATAAATGAAGTCCTCTATCGATTAACAAATGAATATCACCAAACTATCGAGGATAGACTATGAGATATAATCGTACTCATTGATAACTCAAATGATATCACTTGCAACCATAAGTCCATCATTTATCTCGGGATTAAGATAGACTCTCCGATTGTCCTGATAATGAAAAGACTATTATCTATTGACGGTTCTAGATAAAGCTTTTCATTGTGATCCAGTTCAATGCACCCAGTGCACTAGATCCTTTTGCTCGAAGACACTCCGATGATTTTAGACTCATCATATCTCATTTGATCCCACTCAAATGCTGGCAAAAGAATTCTACAACTTTAACAAGATAAAGGTGCCCAACCTTTAACTTAAGTTGTGAACATTATTCAAGACTAACTAAAAAATTGTGTCTACCACATACATATCCAGATGTACGAACAATTCTTCTTTTCCATAGTCTTTAGACCTTATGATTATTTACTTTGACAATTATAATACAAACTATAAATGCTATACGATTTGTTAAACCGGAAATCACTTTATTAATATGAAAAAGATTGTTAATTACAACATTACACTCTTGCTATTGAGCATAATCCTAACAATCTCCCACTTGCGCTATAGCAAATGTGTCATATCTCTCAAGCCCATATTCTCTAGATGCCCATTGAAACTCTTCTGAGGTAGAGCCTTTGTGAAGGGATCCGCTAGATTTTCTGCTGACGCGATTTTGGTAATTGTCACGTCACCTCTTTGAACAATCTCCCTTAAAAGATGATACTTTCTTTCAATGTGTTTACCTCTCTTGTGACTTCTTGGTTCTTTCGAATTAGCCACTGCTCCACTGTTGTCACAGTAGATAGTGATCTGCTTATTCGCACTAGGAACCACTTCTAAGTCAATCAAGAATTGGCGGAGCCAAACAGCCTCTTTGGCAGCTTCGCATGCAGCAACATACTCAGCTTCCATGGTGGAATCAGCAATACAAGATTGCTTGATACTCCTCCATATAACTGCTCCTCCTCCAATAGTAAACACAGCCCCTGATGTGGATTTTCTGGAGTCAGAATCTGATTGGAAATCAAAATCTGTATACCCAACGGGAACCAAATCCCCTCCAGAGTATGCAAGCATATTATCTCTCGTTCTCTTAAGATACTTGAAAATATGCTTGACTGCCGTCCAGTGATCAGGTCCAGGTTTCGATTGAAACCTGCTAACTATGCCAACAGCAAAACAAATATCTGGTCTAGTACAGAGCATTGCATACATGAGACTTCCAACTGCCGAGGCATATGGAACTCTACTCATGAATTGCTCTTCATGCTCATTCTTAGGAACTTGTTCCTTAGAAAGCTTGATTCCATGTTTGAAAGGTAACATACCTTTCTTGAAATCCTGCATGGAAAACCTAGACAAGATTTTGTCTATGTATGAAGCTTGGGATAATGCAATCGTTCTATTCTTTCTATCACTTATTACTTGGATACCTAGAATAAAACTTGCTTCTCCTAAGTCCTTCATATCAAATTGTTTTGCTAACCATTCTTTTACTGATGTTAATACACCTACATCGTTTCCAATTAGTAGTATATCATCAACATAAAGAATCAGGAAAACCAACTTGTCGCCTTTAATCCTTTTGTATACACAAGGTTCGTCGGGATTCTGAATAAATCCAAAACCTTTGACAGCTTGATCAAACCTTATGTTCCAAGATCTGGATGCTTGCTTTAATCCATGTATGGATTTCTGCAACTTGCATACCTTATCCACTTGGCCCTTTTCAATGAATCCCTCTGGTTGCATCATGTAGATGCTTTCGTCAAGACTTCCATTTAGGAAAGCTGTCTTGACGTCCATTTGCCAAATCTCTAAATCTAAAGATGCGGCAATGGATAAGAGTATCCTAATGGATTTAAGCATGGCCACAGGAGAGAAGATTTCCTCGTAATCGATACCTTATTTCTGTGTATACCCTTTAGCTACCAATCTAGCTTTAAAGGTTTCCACCTTTCCATCCATACCTCTTTTCCTCTTGTATACCCACTTGCACCAAATGGGTTTTATCCCTTTAGGCAAGTCTACAAGGGACCAGACTTTGTTATCGAACATAGATTCAATCTCGGATTGCATTGCTTTTTGCCAATGGCGACTATCAACATCCTCCATAGCTTCCTTGTACGTATAGGGATCATCGTCGTCCGGGAGATTTTCCACTGATTCTCCCAAACCGATGTATCTTTTCGGGTTGTGTTCTAACCCTCCCACTACGACGAGGAATGGTAGGTTGTTGATCTTGTGTTGGATCGGAACTTATAATTGGGTTAGGTTGTGCAACCTCTCGTGGAATTGTATCTCCTGACATCTCATTCAAGACAATTCTACTTCTAGGCACAAAATCATTCATATAGTCCTTTTCTAGAAATTTAGCATTTGTCGAAACAAATACTTTAAGATCTGAAGGACTATAGAAATAATATCCTTTAGTTTCTTTTGGATACACTACAAATATACATGTTTCTGAACGGGACTCCATCTTTTCTGTCTTTCCTTTTAACACATGCGCAGGACAACCAAATATCCTTAAGTGTTGTAAACTAGGCTTGCGCCCAGTCCACAACTCATGCGATGTTTTAGGAACAGACTTAGATGGTACATCATTTAGAATGTATATAGCAGTTTGTAAAGCATATCCCCGAAAAGAAATAGGAAGCGTTGAATAACTCAACATAGACCTAACCATATCCAAAAGAGTTCTATTTCTCCTTTCTGCTACCCCATTCTGTTGAGGTATACCTGGTGCAGAAAACTGAGAAACTATCCCATTATCAATAAGATATTGCTGAAACTCACCAGATAGATATTCTCCACCACGATCAGATCTCAAGATTTTTATGTGTTTCTCAAGCTGATTTTCCACTTCAGCTTTGAATGCTTTGAACATGTCAAAAGCATCCGACTTATGTCTCATGAGATACACATAACCAAATCTTGAGTAATCATCCGTGAAGGTGATGAAGTACTCATATCCACCTCTAGCTTGAATGCTTATAGGTCCACATACATCAGTGTGTATCAATCCTAAACATTCAGTGGCTCTTGCACCTTTAGCAGAGAACGTCCTTTTGGTCATTTTACCTTCCAAACAAGACTCACAAGTTGGTAGATCATCAACCTTTAAGTCACTCAAAGGTCCGTCACATACCAATCTTTTAATCCTATTAAGGTTAATATGACCTAAGCGTAAATGCCAAAGGTAGGTTTCATCTGTTGACAATTTTACTCTTTTATGATTAGGTTCCGTTATTTCTGTGTCTAACGAGTGAGAGATATTTCTGCAAAAAGTATAGACCGTTTTCCAATGTACCTTGGTAAATAATTTTGTCATTCTTACTAATAATAAAAGCTTTATTAAAAGTAACCGAATATCCAAATTTATTCAAACAAGAAACTGAAATTAAATTCCTCTTAAATTGAGGTACATAATAAACGTCTATTAAATCTAAATGCCTTCTAGAATCCAAATAAACTCTAATATCTCCTTGCCCTTGCATGGAGCCACTAGCATAAGATTGCCCAAGCGCAAATTAGTTTCATTCTTACTCAGCTTTCTCCTTTCTTGAAACCCCTGCAAGGAATAACAAACATGATTAGTGGCTCCTGAGTCGATGATCCAAGAATCTGTAGAATCAGCCAAAAAACATGTTTCTAGATAATTCAAATTACCTTCTTCCCTTCTTGTTCTGGGACTTTGGGCAATTTCTCTTCCAATGTCCCTTTTCACCACAAAGGAAGCATTTCCCTTTGATATTGGTTACTTTCTTGGTCTCCTTCTTGATAGGCCCAAGTTGCTTTTTCTTCTGTTGTTTCTTGACCTTTTGACGGGCCTTAACAGTAGCAACTTTACCAACCATATGAATCTCTTGACCTTTGCCTTTCACAAGGATCTTTTCAGCACTTTGAACATCTTGCATCAGGCCTTGTACGGTGTATTCCTTTTTGTTCAAAGTGTAGTCCAATTTGAACTGATCAAAGGAATCTGACAAAGAATTGACAACCATATCAATCTTTGTCTCACCATCTATCTCAGCGCCATGCAGTTCAGCAATGTTGAGATGTACTATGACTTTCATCATGTGATCTTTCACAGCCTGTCCAGGTTTCGTCCTAAGATTCATAAAAGCAGTCACTGCCTCTCTCTTAGTCGTCCTAGACTTCATAGCAAACATCTCCTCTGGAGACATCATTATATCAGCAGCGGACTCCATTCCTTCATGCTGCTGTTGCAACACGTCGAAGATAGTGGCCATAATGTAACATTTTGCCATATCATCTGAAGTCTTCCACTGCTCATACTCATCTCTACACGTTATGCTAGATTCATTATTAGGAGCAGGTGGTTTAGGAGTAGTTAGAACAAACTTATGTTTTTCACTTTGCAGTAACAACCCAATTTTCCTTTTCCATGTGACATAATTATCTCCAGTTAAAGTGTTATCTTTCGGGATGTTCATAAGTGATGGGGTCATGATTTCTGAATAAAACAAAACATATATAAGTAAATAATCATGATAAAACACTTTTAAATATTTATCTTGAATTAAATAAATAACTCAATTATAAAATTCAATGGTGATCTAACACCCATAAATGTTACGCCTCCTTTGGGAGTTCGCACCATTTACTAGTTAGACTGGGTCCCACCTAATTGTTAACATAACAACCAGCGTTTTCAATTTTAGCCTTGCAATTTTACTGACAAGAACTCTTGGGAGGATATCAATAAAATTACATTAAGTGTGTTACCAAGATATCGACCCTCAATTTTCTCTCACGAAAATCCCTCCTTGGGGAGTAGATCTCGTTTGAGTCCATTTGTCTAGTCTATCCTTGTAAGGAAGTATGTTGCTAAATTCCATTCATGGACGCCCCTTGGGGGGATTACCAATAAATAATAAAGCTCAACTAACCTTGGAGGCCATAGGTGTTACCAAAACACCTTCTCTCACTCAATTATTTAAGGCGTGTGATTAAATCCCATAGAATGATTTACCAAGTTATCTAGATGCCAATTTAGATACCTAAATCATTCAATGCATGTTCATACCAAAAGAGATATATGCATGGCACTCCTATTCTATATGTCATGTTATCATACAATAACAAATATTGTAATATTTAAGCGTAAATTAAATAGCAACAATTTTGGCCCATCCTAGAAAACAAGTAAATTACAATTTGTCAGGAATACAAGATCTTCAGGTGGCCCATCAACCATACGCTCATCCTTCGGCCTTCTCCCATGGGCGTGCGCAGCCCACAACCCCACAAAGGAGCTGCCTTGCGCAGCCCATAAGGCCACACAAGGCTGCCATGCGCAGCCCACCAAAGTTTAGGCTTGTCATGCGCAGCCCAATCCACTCCTAGGGTGCGCACGGTGCTCGTACTTGGTTCCGGTTGCTTCGTTTTGCTTCGTGTCTTCGAATCTCCAAGACCTAAATATATTACGGCAGTATATATATAATAAATACTGCAGTATTAATTTTTTTTTTTTTTTATTCACTGCAGTATTTTTACAAACCAAAAACTGCACATACTAAAAATAAATAAAAAAAAAAACTGCAGTAACCCTAAAAAAATACTGCACATATATATAAAAAAAAATAAAACCTAGCAATCTACCAAGAAGGAAACAAAAATTACATTGAAAATCTAGGGCCAAAATCGAGCAATAACAAACCACATAAAATATATATAAATCCATACATCACATCTAATTATATATTTGAATACCTAGAGTGCCATCTCTTTCTAAACATGCATAATCACAATAAAAAGAAATAGATCCACGTATATATACGTTAATTAATTAAAAGGTTCAACCTGGCTCTGATACCAATTGTAGGGAAAAATAATAAATAAAAGTGGTAAACGCAGCGGAAGCGATACTAAAAACGATTTAGTGACTTTTAAAATTTTTCCTTTATGAACCTTAAACCCTTTTAATCAATAAACATGCATATATGTTAACAAAAGTAAATTACCTCTTGTCGCGTGATCCGATTGACTTACGTCGATGGTAATCCGCAAGACCTTCAATCCGAGCACGAACGTGGATCACCTAGGAGCATGGTCTCCCTTTCCTTTGAATTGCAAACCTGTGAATGGACCAAACAAATACTTTCTTTTCTTTGTTAGTCACAAAACAATCAAAAGAATGTCAAAATTATTCCGGTCACTTTTGAGTTCACAATCTTATGATCGAAACTCGCGTGAACCTAGATCGATATCGTATACACAAGCTTATTGATGTTTAAGCAATTGTATACTATCAAAGAATAATTTTTCACTCCTTTTTGTCTCTCTAGAATAAAAACTCTCTTAGAATTAAGAAGAAGAAGAAGAAAAAATAAAAACTCAAGCACCAATTAATTGATGTGGCCGAACCCTATAAGAACATATATATAGGTTGGCCGAATTTTTCTTCTTTTTCCTTTAGGGTTGCCGAATTCTATGTAGTATCTAATTAGGGTTGGCCGAATTTCATCATGTCACTTATATAGGGTGACTGAAATTCAACCCTAATTCTTTTTAACTTTTATAGACTTCAAACCCTAATCCAACTCTTTTATTTTTATTCTTTTATTTGACTAAAAAAAAGACTCCTTATTTGATTAAATAAATAATACTAATTTATTTATTTACTTATCAAACAAGTCTTTTACTTTTAGGAAAGATTTGTTTCTTTAATTAAACAATTAATCAATAAATCAATTAATTCTTATTTAATTAAAACAAATGAAACAAAATAATATTTTTAGGTCAAAACCTTAACCTAGCCGCCCCACTTATATATAAGATGGGCCTAATATTATTTTCCTATATCATTTAATCCATTGGACTTTAAATAAAAAAGTCCACATGTGAACCAGACCCATTCTTACTAAAAGAAACAAGCCCACATGTCTTTCATTAATATATTAATATGATTGAGCAGCCCATTACTTAAATAACGTGCAAATTATATTCTTAATATATTAAATGCAATTCTAGATGGACCCTTAAATTGGTCCGGTAGAATATATCGAGTGATCCATGCAAGTCCGTGTGGATTGGGGATCTTGGCGGGCCATCTAAATTTAAGCTTCAATAGACATAACCTAATCACAATCAACAAATGATTCACTTAGGTCCGATCCATTAATTTTAACTCATTCCACTAAAGAGCTAAAACTGAACTCTTAAATAAAGATAGAAAAGGAAGATGCTCCTCGTTCATACTCTAGACAATCATATTGGAGATAGTGTATCCTCGTGATTAATATCAGTAATCGCCAAGAGTTCGTAGACCGCCTATAACTCTCCAAGTTACCATATTTACTCATATGACCACGTTTTGAACTTGGATATTTTGACTTGTCCAGAAGCCATGTTTTCAATAGACACTATTGAAAACTCAACGTTGAGATTTAATATCCAATTACCTGAAAACATCCATATGATGATATTATACTCTCATTTAATTAAATGGAGCCACGATGTCCATATCTATAAATGAAATCCTCTATCAATTAACAAATGAATATCACCAAACTATCGGGGATAGACTATGCGATATAATCGTACTCATTGATAACTCAAATGATATCACTTGCAACCATAAGTCCATCATTTATCTCAGGAATAAGATAGACCCTCCGATTGTCCTGATAATGAAAAGACTATTATCTATTAACGGTTCTAGATAAAGCTTTTCATTGTGATCCAGTTCAATGCACCCAGTGCACTAGATCCTTTTGCTCGAAGACACTCCGATGATTTTAGACTCATCATATCTCATTTGATCCCACTCAAATGCTAGCAAAAGAATTCTACAACTTTAACAAGATAAAGGTGCCCAACCTTTAACTTAAGTTGTGAACAATATTCAAGACTAACTAAAGAATTGTGTCTACCACATACATATCCAGATGTACGAACAATTCTTCTTTTCCCATAGTCTTTAGACCTTATGATTATTTACTTTGACAATTATAATACAAACTATAAATGCTATACGATTTGTTAAACCAGAAATCACTTTATTAATATGAAAAAGATTGTTAATTACAACATTACACTCTTGCTATTGAGCATAATCCTAACAGGTATTTTGCATGATTCATAATTTCCCTAACATATCTCATTATCACTCTTGCATGACCATTGCATTAGTGGTAATTAGTTTAGTTTAGTTAGTTAGTGTTAATTTAGATAATTGTAGTTGGTAAGCTTAGTGATTAGTTAGTTAATTGCCTAAGGGAATGACAACCCTTAGTTGTAGTTGGATTTAGTGTAACTTAGTTGTAATTAGATTAAAGCCATCTTAGTGTAATTTAGATTAGTTAGTTAATTTACTTATGACATTTCCGTTTACTTTTCTTGCATGTATTTAGTGTAAATTTATTGTGTGTATATATATATATATATATATCTAAGACCTAGAATCGATTTAAGGTATCATACCTTCTTGTGGGAACAAACTATACTTACTGCTACGCGATTGTAGCGATCTGTGCACTTGCGGATAAACAAGCGCGCTCACATATTCGATAGTTTATAGAACTGCCAGGAGCGTGTCAAGGAGTATAATGAATTTTTAGCCTCGGACAAACAGAGGAAACAACATACCAAGTTCTTGGTCTGTGATCCTAGGTGAAAAAACGAGCTCAAAGATATTTGAAAACAAGGGACTCCTCAGTCAACATCCTTTATGTGAACTTTTTAACCATGACCTTGTTAAGAATACCAAGATCTTTAACACCAAGACCACCACCGTCCTTAGGCCTACAGCAAGACTTCCAAGCAACTTGGACAGATTTACGACCATCGATCGAACCAATCCAAAAAAATTCCAAATCTCAACATTTAAAGCTTTAAAAAGAGAAGAAGGCCAATGATAAACTTGAAAGGAATGCAAGAAGGAACCTATAATCACTGAGTTAATAAGAACATAACCTACCTGTCATTGAAAAAGAGAAACCCTTTCTCCTATATTTTTATATAAAAAATATATTTAAACATATGGTTTAATTTATTAACATATAAAAGACAAAAATCAAACTACTATTCAAGGCACTACCTAATGCTTCTCATTCACAATCTAATTAATTAAAAATCTATGAATCAAAATTAATTTTATTAAACATTCAATTCATAATTCTCAATCTCAAATATTATATGTTGACGTTGATTTTTGGATTATGTAAAATCTACCACGTGTCCAACAAGTTGATAAGAATCGATAATCAAATTATAAAGCTAGTTCAGAAATTAATCATGAAAACCATAAGGTTTTATGTGAAAAACCCAAGAAGGGAAAAAACTGCGGTTGCCAGAGACGGTGAGGGAAAAGATTTTCACTATGTAGAAAAGAATTACACTCAATCTCTCTTATGCTCTTTCTATATTTTTCACAACAAAAAAGTATAATGGTATTTGATGGTCTATTTATACATGCATAGAACCCTAATTCTTAATATATAATTAAGGAAAGTTGACGAAGTTTTGCAGGACTCTAACTTTTGGGAGTCGTCTTTATCTTCTTTTCTGTTTTGTATCTTCTATGCATTGAATGAGTTAGACCTTTTGCAGATTGGGACTCTAGTATCTTTAAGGAAATTTTTTTTCATATCAGGGTGTGTTTAATGGTCCCCTGTTTAAGTTAAATTATGGTCCCCTGTTTAAGTTAAATTCTTTCTCTACGTATTTGAGTCGTGGTTGTTATAGACTTCATATCTTCCACGTGTCTAACTCGACTAGGTATCTTTTACCTTGATCGGTTATTCAACCCTGATGGCTTGACCAGACTATTTGACCCGATTGGCTAGTTGAACCTGATTAAGCCAACTTTACCCGATTGATCTAGTTGCCCAGATCGGGTTATCTTCATCCAATCACTTGGATAAACTTGACGGGGTCTTGATATCATCTGTTGATCACCTTGGGTTGGCCTTTTCTAGCCGACTTTGGATGATGTGGCATATCTAATCACCATCTTTTCTGGTAATATTGCTGACCGTCAGTTCTCCATATTTTACCTATAACATAATAGTATCTTTGTCAATTATTAAAAATATCAAGCAAACTGTAATTACTCATTTTGTTAAAAATTATATTTTCAATTTTGTTTATTTTTTTTATATTTTTTCCAAAATTTTTTTTAATATATATATATATATAAATATATTATCCCATATAAACAATTTTTTAAAAATATATTACTCCAATAAAATTTTTTACAAATATATCAACTTTAGTTTCATGAATCTGCCTCATAATTATTAGGGTTTAGCTACGATACGAGAACTGTATTATTAATGGCCAGCTATGTGAGATAAAGTTAATTAGTTTCTTTTTGTTTTTAATTTTTAAATCCTTAATTTTTACACACTATTAGAATGAAATCTAAAGGCTAGAAATTGACCCATCAACTACACAATCATGTATAGTAGCTGAACCTAATTATTATTATTTTTTTGGCTATTATTAATTTAGTCCCTAACGTTTTTGTGAAATATCAATTTTTTAAATGTGTACGCTTTTTTAGCATCAATGGTCTATTACTTTTAGGGATAATTGCACAAACTTCCCCTAAGTTTTGGCTTAATTGCACCCATATGCAAATTTTGCTCAAAATTACACGGACATCCCCTATCGTTAGTTGGGTTCTATTAGAAATAAACAGCTTAGAGTCAAAATGGTCATTTTATCCAAAATACACAATTACTATTTATATAATACTTTAAAAAATTGATGGAGGAGATCTGAGCTCATTCATCGATCATCTGATCTCAATGGTTGAGATCAAACCAAAATAATTATTTAAAAATTATCCCTTTCGTTTTCAATTAAACGAATCTAAGTCAAAAATACCAATTAGAGGTTCATTTATTCTATGTTTTCGTTTCTGCGAATCTAGTGATTCAAATTTGTGTGCTTGCTTGACTTTTTAGAGATTTATGATATTTTGTTTGATGTGATTCAGGTGATGACTCGACGGAGGAGATGATTCCGTCTAATCTAGATGGAGGAGACGAGCTCATCCTTCATCAAAGGGATGAGATTAATCCTCCATCTGATTAGATATCTCCTACATCGATCAGATAGAGGATAAATTATTTTATCATAATCTAATGGATGACATCCATCAAATCTGATGGAGAATAAATTCCCTCTCTCAAATCCTCTCTAATGTCACTTTTCCTATTTTTAATTGATTTTTAGGAATTAATTAAGATAATTAACAGAAAAATTAAAATAATAATTAGGGGCATTTTGGACCTTTTACATGGCCAATAGAGTCAATGGTTAACTTTAACTATTGACCCTTAACAGCGAGGGAATTTGTGTAATTTTGAGCAAAAATTGCATATGATTGCAATTAGGATTAAACTCAGGGGTGTTTGGGTTGGGATTTATGTCCTAAAGCTTGTAATTTGTAAATATTATAAATTCATTAATAAAAGAAGTAGTTATTTCATTTAATTAACATGACTCATACGTTTATATTATATGTGCTAAATTAACATCCAAGATTGCTAGATGTAATCTCAAACTAAGTATATGAATGTCATATACAGATGAATTCATTTTTAGACATGCAATCTAAAGAGTCTATAGAAAGCAAATAAAGATGGGTACTTTATTTGTAGTTAATCTACAGCTACGGTCCATTCCGTAATGTACGGTGGTCTTATCCTAGACTACTCATATTGTGATATGAGAATGGAGGCACCTTATATGATGTGATCATATAAGATTGAGCCACGATCTATATGAATCTATCACTAAGATCCGTTAGTTGAAAAGATTCATATATATATATATATCGACAAATGATGGTTGTATATGAGTGATCTAAATCCTGAGTGTCTTACTGACTCCGTCAAGTTAGATCATGTTTCTTGACATACCATGGGTGAGATTAGAGTAGGATTCCCGGTTAATAACTCCGTATCTTAGAATCACGGTTTGACTTGTGGTTGGGAAGGTATGCATACAATATAGGAATCCACTCTTTCTTGCGTGAAGTAGATGAGTAGTTCCCTTAAGGGTTGATTCAGGACTTGAACGATTAAGAGTGTTCTCCTTCTTCTGTAAATGAATAAAGGATATAATCATTCATTAGGGAGTCAATAGCACTTAAAGGAAACAATATAATTAGAGAGGTATAACGAATTTTATGACCTAGCTCTCATTATGAACTATTTGTGGAGGATCATACCATATGTAATAGCTATATCGATGGACACTAATAATTTGGTTGTGTAAAACATCTACAGTTACGAGAGTACAACCTTGGGTTTTTAGTGGAATAACTCCGAGGTTAATAATTGTGAAATATTAATTAAAGAGTTTAATTAATTTTTCAAAGTATTATTGGAGTTCAAAACTATGGGTCCATCATGGGTAAGATTAGAGTAGCATTCCCGCTTAATAACTCCATATCTTGGAATCACGGTTTGGCTTGTGGATGGGAAGGTATGCATACACTAGAGGAATCCATTCATTCTTGTGAGAAGTATATGAGTAGTTCCTTTAAGGGTTGATTTAGGACTTGAACGATTAAGAGTGCTCTCCTTCTTATATAAATGAATGAAGGATATAATCATTCATTAGAGAATCAATAGTACTTAAAGGAAACGATATAATTAGAGAGGTATAACGAACTTTATGACTGATCACGCCATAAATGTTCATATTTAGCGCTCTCTAACTTAGCTTTTGTAACTGTTTTTCTAGCCTTTTGGTGTTTAATGTTGTAAATAAGTGTATTTCAGGTATTTCAACTCATTAGAGGTATTTTAGACCAAACTGGAGGAAAGTAGCAAAATCGTATGAAAAATAGGACAATTACGTAATTATGGAGATTCAGGGGTCAAAGTGCAAAACTGGAGAAATTATTGAATACTCGGTGATTAAGGAAGAGTTCAGGGGGCTAATTGTAATTTGCTAGCAAGAGCAAGCATCACCTGCCATGTTACCATACAGAACGACGTCGTTTTGGTGAGATTGCGTAAGCGTGACGTCAGGATAATGTCATGTTGTCTTCTTCATGCAATCGGGGCAACCCGACCCCACCCGACCCGAACTCGAACTAGCGACAGACCAGATGATTGCCCGATAATTTTTGACCAATTTTTGGTGCCATTTTCGACAGTTTTTCCCCCAGAACTACGCCAACTCCTCCCCCGTCCGTTTGCACCCACTTTCAAGCCTCCATGCACACGTTGATCCTTTGGTCCAAAGCCACCAACCTCCATGGCCGAGTTCAAACTTCAAGCTGGTCTCAGCTGCTCTTTTCATGAGTACAACACGTCTAAAACCGCAGAATCTCCACTATTTCATGTCGAGAGCAAGTTCCCGCGGACCAGAAGACGTAAACTCGCAGGAAACCATGAAGAATCTCCGTGACCTCACATCGACGGGAATAAACCCGCGAGCCAATGAGAACAAACTTGTCAGAACACCTCTAGCAGATGTCAAGTCGTCCAACTTGCCTTTCCCATCACCACTTGCCTCTCCAAACTTGTTAAACACTCATTACCACCTTATAAGACCACCTAGATAACTTAACTAGTTTGACAACCTTACTTTAGATTAATTTAGTTAGTTTTTAGTTGTAGAATCTTAGAGAGAGAAGAACTCTCTCACTTGGTTTTATTTTCCCATCACTTTCTAGGTAGCCAAACACCTCTTTTAGTTACTTAGGCTTGATCTTTGTGAGTTGCTCTCGAAAGATATTGTACTTGGATTGCAAAAAGGAGTCATCTTGGCCAAGAAACCAATCCAAATGTGTTTGTTTTGCTCTTCTTTTGTATTCTCTTGTAGAAATATGTGTAACTAAACCCTTTTTGTTGGGGGATTGATGTAACTCTTGTAATTAAACCATTGATTAATCAATCCATTTGTTATGTCACTCTCTAAGGTTTTGTATGTGTGTATTATGAAGTATAATGATATGTGGATGATATGTCTTGCATATACATATATTTATACACACTTGGTAGTTTATATTCATGCATTAAGTGTCTACTATGTGTATGAACCTTTCACTATCCATTTTGTAGAGATTTCTCTAAGTAATTCATAACTTTGGTTACTTAAAGAATCTCTACTTCACTATTCCAAAATTCTCTCTTAATCACTTATCTATGAATTTAAACTATGTGTAAGATGATGGATTTGGTACTTCAATTGTTGATGATGAAGTGCATGCCTTAGAATGGTTGTGATTGTGCTTGAATGAATGATTGGTTAAATGAAATGGTTATTACTTGAGTGAATCAATTCCCTAACATCTCTTACTCTAGCTTAATCTCATAGTGTTGTAGTAGACTGACAAGTTAGTTTGTTGCAAGCTTAGTATAATTGACCTAGATAGCATTAATTAGTGAACGTGTTAGAAGTTAGAAATCGATAGGCAATGATAACCCAGAACTTACTTGTTAGCTAAGTCACCTCTTTGTGAGAACGACCACCCTTACTAGTGTACCATTTTCTACTCGTACGACTTGTACACTTGCGATGGGTGAACCACTCGCGTGCACCTTTGATTCCCGTTGTAGTTAGTTGATTAGCATCCTTTACTTAGGATCCGTTTGGCCTTAGTCATCCTCATTAGCGGTTGTAATTAGGAAACCCTTCCGGGGAGCATCAAGATTTATGGCGCTGCTGCCGGGGAGGTAGCGACGTAGTCTAAATAGTTTTAGAATATTTGCTTTTAAATTATTGCATATTTAATTTCTTGTTCATTTGGCTGTTGGTAGTTATCTTTTTAGTGTATTTTCAGGATTATAGATCAACATGGAGAGGGGAAAATTGGATTTAGCCACGCAATTGGACGAATTAACAAGAGAAATTAGGAATTTCGCGTCACAGCGTGAGCAGCCTCCGACTATGTTTTATCCATCTTGTAGGTGAAATAGGCCTATTATGAACTTTCGTCCTCAATTAAAGCAATGGCCGAGAATGGAAGAAAAAGTACCCTTCATGTATCCATATCAAAACTACAACCACCAAGCAAGATATGATCAAGAGTGGCAAGACACCCAACGGGGCAACCTGGACGACGAATCCTACCACCATGCCATTGGCCCACAGATGTTTGACATAAAAGAAAGTATGGAAAGGATTAGAGTTCAATTGGCACAATATATGAAAAACAAACGACTGCTTTAGAGAAACTCGTAGCCCAAATGTGGGAGTTGGCAGAGATTATCCTAGAAGAAGAAGAGAGAGAGGAGTGTTTGAACCATAGTGAGCAAGAAGAAAAGGAAAAGCCTCCAAGACTCCACAAATCGACCACCTTTTTTTTGTCTAACTATTGACGGAATCAGACCAGTCAAGTCCTCACATAGCTCGAAATGCGACCTCGGTGAAGTTCTACTAGAGTTTGAAGAAGAGCTAAGGCTAAAAAAGGAGTGGATAAGTCAAAATATGGACTTAATTCTAGAGGTCGACTCATTTGAAATGGATAGAGATTTGACAACGAAAAAAATGGAAGAACTCCCCAAAGAGGTCGAAGAAGCGATGGAATCCTCAGATAGCTTGGAAGGTGACCTTGGTGAAATTTTACTCAAGCTCGAAAAAGAGCTAAGGCTAGAAAAATGAGGGACAAGAAGTAGACTTGGTCAAGGAAAATGCGAAATTGTTAAGTCTTAATGTAGACTACATACTGAAGATAGACTTGATTGAGAAGGAAGGGACTCATCTTTGAAGGTGTGTGAAGACATCAAGGAAGACTTTGCTAGGAGAATGCGACTTATGGAAACCAAAATCGAAGCAAAGGACAAGGCTCTTGAAATCATGAGAACCAAGGAAAATGAGCACATAGCCAAGCTTGTCATGCCAAAGGTTGATACCAAAGGTAAATCCAAGGAAGTCATCCAACAACCTCAAGTGTTGGATATGCAAGCTATGCATAAGGAGCTCAAACCTCTTGCCTCAATGCCTATCCCAAGCCAAGTCAAGAAAATGAGGCTAAGAAAAAGGAACAAGAGGAATTTCAACCCTTCACCAACAACAACAGGTACATTTCAATCTTTAACCCCTACTTATTGCCATTGCCATGATTTAGGCCAAAATCGGCCTTATTTTCCAAAGTTTAAATGGCAACGTGTGAACAAATTGGTTGTCAAATCCATATGGATTGACAAGTCCAAATTGGAAGGACTTGTTAGGGAACGACCCCTTTAGGTCAAAAAGAAAGATAACGGTACGTTGTTATTAAACCACCTATCATGGGTGGTGGTTAACCCTTGTGAACTTTTTGATGTGTTTGTTAAATGTGTAGGAATTTGAAGATTAAAAGCACTTGATGGACAGTTGTGGTGCACTCATTCATTAGAGTTGCACTAGTGTTGTTAATATATGAACTCTTTAATGTTTTGTTAAATATTTATTATAGATGTTTTGTATTTAGTTTTTAGACACCTTATCTATCTCAATTCAACCTTGGTACTCAAGATACTCATGTATGATGATAGGAGTGAAAGAGATAGGTTTTGGGGTTTGGACTCCAAACACATTGCATCATGTTATAGTTGCAATTGTGTGTATTTTTGTGTTTGTTTCTGTGTCGTTTGTCAGGATTTTGGGTATGCAACAAGTTGCATGAAGTATGGGAAGATTTTGGACCCATTTTTAACAGAGCACCAAGAGCCGCAGATTCATGCCATGAGACAATTCCCACGGAACAGTAAGATCAAAACTGCGGGATGTCTCTTGAGAGCCCGACAACTTCAACCCAGCGAGAACAAACCTGAGAGCCGAAAGACGTGATCTTGCGAGGAAATGAGAGGAAGGTCTGCGAGTTTAATCCGCAAGATTCTCGCCAACCAAAAGAAAACAAGGCTGCGAAGATCGAGAAGGTATTTTCCACGAGCTCACTCCGTAGGACTATTCCTGCCGCCCAAAAACAACAAAACTCGTGAGGTTTCCCCACGGTTTCATTCCGTAGGAACAAACCCGCCAACACAAGGCAACAGTTTTACTTTCATTTTATTTTATATTTGTACGTAATTTACATTTTGCAAGTTTAATCTGCATTATCCATTTGCTTAGTTAAGTGTGGTTATGTGTGTGATTGATTAGTGCTTAGGATGATACTAATGAAATTGCCATGTTCCTCATTGGAGGAAACTTGTATGATAGTGGATTAGGCCATTTTTTATTAAATAAGAATGTTGGATGAATTGAAATACTATGTGAGTTGTTTTAGGATATTTTGTTTGCTTGTTTGCAAAGTTGTTTGATGCCCAAACAACCAAACCGCAGAACTCACGTTCTTGTTCATAAATGTTCAAACATTGAGGACAATGTAGAGTTTAGGTTTGAGGGTGTGGACACGTTAACACTTTGTCACGTGTTGTTGTATATTTTTGTGTTGAAAAGTGTGTTTTTGTGTTTTTTGTAAAATTTTTGTTTTTATTGCGATTGAGCCGAACTTGACAAGTTGTCTATTTTGATGCTTGAGTGTATGTGCTATAAAGGAATGCGTTACATGTGTTAATTGCTAAATTTTAGCTAACAGATTTCCTTCCGAGATTGCATTGCGCATTGTGTATTTGTCTCTTTCTCTTTCGCTTAGTGAATAAGACTTATTGCAAGATTGCTAGAACCAATAGTGGAGACTACCCATGTAAGATTTAGAGCCTTAGCGTTCATATTTTGAGGGTTTTTGTTTCTACTCGTATATACACTCTTCAAAACAGTTTTGCTTCAAATATGATCTCATTTTGCATAACGCTCATTGGTTGCCATAGAACATGAAAATTATGTGGATTGCGTGTGTGAATTGTATTTCCTTGTTAGATAGAATTTTTTGATATGATTCTAGGCAAGGGTTCGAAATTTAAATGTCACCATTTGAGGCACTTTTTGGGGAACAGACACCAAGTTACTAATTTAAGTTTAAAAGGCACCATTTTATGTGACCAGACAAAATTACCCATTTTTTTATCGCTTTGTTTGTTTTTGAAACTTTGAAAGAAAAGATCAGAGAGAGAAACCCCGATGGCGCGACAGTGCTTTAGCGGACCAAAATCTGACGGCGAACCACCGGCGACAGTGCTACAATACCGATGTCGAATAGAACTGAAGGGCGAACAAAAATGAGACCGGTAAGTTTTGTTTCTCACACATTTTTGTTCTAGATAAGTTTTGTGAATTTGATGTAGATTAGGTTTGATTTGATTTGTTGTTCATTATATTTGTTTGATGAGATTAGGTTAGTGTTTTAGTTTAAGATAAAAATTTCTTTTGAAGACGATGAAGATCTGGGTTTATGAGTGTTTTTGAATCTTTATCGAGTCTTTTTGAAGTGATTTCAAACCTTTTTGTACTGTTATCGTGCCTTTTGTAATTGTTATCGAGCCTTTTTGAAGTGATTTCAAGCCTTTTTGTATTGTTATCGTGCCTTTTGTAACTGTTATCGAGCCTTTTTGAAGTGATTTCGAGCCTTTTTGTACTGTTATCGTGCCTTTTGTAACTGTTATCATGCCTTTTAGAAGTGATTTTGAGCCTTTTCGTACTATTATCGTGCCTTTTGTAACTGTTATCGAGCCTTTTTTGAAGTGATTTCGAGCCTTTTTGTACTGTTATCATGCCTTTTGTAACTGTTATCGAGCCTTTTTGAAGTGATTTCGAGCCTTTTTGTACTGTTATCGTGCCTTTTATAACTGTTATCGAGCCTTTTTAAAGTGATTTCGAGCTTTTTTGTACTGTTGTCGTGCCTTTTTGAACTACTATCGAGCTTTTTTGAAGTGATTTCATGCCTTTTTGTACCTTTTTTACGATGTATTTGAAACCTTTATTTCGAGCATTTTTGAACATTATTTCGAGCCTTTTTGAACTGTTATCGAGCCTTTTTCAACCTTTTATTTCGAGCCTTTTTGAACTGTAATCGAGCCTTTTTGAACTGTTATTCGAGCCTTTTTGTTTGAGCCTTTTCAAACGTTACCCGAGCCTTTTAATGAAGTGTTCGTGCCTTTTCACAAACTACCCGAGCCTTTTACTGAAGTGTTCGAGCTTTTTGATACACTACCCAAGCCTTTTACTAAAGTGTCCGAGCCTTTTGATACATTACCCGAGCATTTTCATACACTGCCCGAGCCTTTTTGTTCGAGCCTTTTCATGAACTCATATGCATTTTTTCTGTGAATGCAGATGAGGAATTAGCTAAATGAGTCGCTTAAAACCCCAATGGGAGAATGGTTCAAGGGAAAAATTATACGGCATGACCATTTCCATGACCTGGTTGATATCGACAACGCACTTAATAGTGTACCTGAACATCTGAGGATCGAAGACCGACATCGGTATACTGAGTCGTGTTTTGGTCATTTCCTAAAGATGCATCGTGAGATTCATTTTTCGGCTGGGATTGTCCATCGGCTGCTTTTGCGCGAGTTGGGTCACAATGGGCCGGAAGATGAGATGAGATTTTTGTTAGGTAAGCATTCAGTCTGGTTCTCGAAGGTTGAGTTCTGTATAATCACTAGTTTGAAGTTCGGAGTCATTCCCGACACGTCAAGGGATGATATGGTAGAGAATGGCATACACAAGCGGTACTTCCAAGGTAGAGACATCAAGTTTGAAGAGTTGAGAGCGGTGCTGCGGATTGGTATTTTTGTGAAGCAGTACGATGCGGTAAAGCTATGCTTATTGTTTATGCTCAACTGGATACTGATTGGGGTAGACGAGCGAGATAAAGTTCCATTATGGTAGTGGAGGCTAATGGAGGACTTGGACGCTTTTGATGCATTCCCGTAGGGCGCACACGTGTATAGGCAGTCAATTTATTGTTTCAACCATGCGTTGGATGGTCGACGGGAGCAGTTTGAACAACGACAGCAAGAAAGGGGTGCTGACGTACACACAACTGAGACGTATAACATATATGGTCTACCGCACGCACTATTGGTGAGAATTTAAAATTTGAATCCGTATTTTAATTTTAATTTTTTTTATATGACTAATGTATTTACTTCTTATCGTACTTATATATTATACAGATATTTGCTTTTGAGGTTATCCCCGAGCTTGGGAATAAAAAATGTGGGACCCGTAAGGCAATCTCCGAGCTACCACCCCTACGTATTCTGAAATGGGAGTTGAGTCAGTGACCGTGGGGGAGAAAACTGGATGCATTTTCACTGAAAGGGTAAGTATTGTTGTTGTTAATTTTCATAGTTTTTAGTATGTATACAATTACAATGATCTAACTCCCATTTCAGATGTTTGCGCGGCGTGAATTGGTGTGAACGAGTGTTGAGATGGCTCAACATTCCTACAAAGGCATAGACCTGGGAGGCAGTCTGTATGATACCGATGTTACTGATATACCTGGTCACGTCCCGGAGCACGAACGACGTAGGAGTGCTGGACCCATTTATATGGAGGGTGCGTATTCCGGACCCAGTGATACAGAGGGTGCATATTCCGAACCCAGTGATAGGGAAGATCCTTATTCAGACCCAGTGATAGGGATGGTGCGTATTCCGGACCCAGTGATAGGGATGGTGCATATTCCGAACCCAGTGATAGGGATGGTGCATATTCCGGACCCAGTGATAGGGATGGTGATTTCCAACGATACAACGATACAAAGGGTTCAGACCAGGAGGGTGGGAGTCAGAGTTCCGTGAGGTGTTAGCCAGTACGATTCACTTTGCCCAGACAGCCTCGACCTGGGGGTGATTCAGTTTCGGAGGGTCACGGTGAGAGTCCTGAGAGGCATAGACGTGTACGATTCACGTTGCCCAGACAGTCTCGACCTGGAGGTGATTTCCAAGGAGGCGTTGGCGGGCATCCACAGGTGTGTAAAAAATATTATAACTACATTATTTAATTTTAATCGAGTGAACAGTTTAAGTGCTGATAGAGTTTCAAATCGTTTCAGGGCTCGGATCGTAAATTCGCTGAAGTGATAGATGCTGTCCAATCTCTACGGGTTGATGTGATTGAGGCTATCCGAAAGAGTGATGAGAAGCGAGATCAACAGCATCAGGAGTTGTTGGATATGATCCGGGTGCTTCAGGGTTAGGGTCAGGATCAGACATCGCAGTCCCGTATGGATGGTCCACCATTCGATGACCATCACGGAGACTTTAGTCCCACAGGCAGAACAGATACACATCAGCATGAGACAGACCCACAGACCATACATGAGCAGGCACCTACTACGGAGGCATATACTGCAGACACGGTATCTGATCAGCCTGGTCATGTTATGACAGAATGAGCAGAGGTACCCGGTGGTACAGAGATAGCACTATTGGAGCAGGTGCCTCCTCCAGTTTTACCCGACGGCAGTGCTGGTACAGAGACAGAACTTCTGGTACGGGAGCCACCTGTTCTTCCACATGACCTGGCACATGGTTCATTCTCACAGCGCACACCACCTCCAGTAGATCCCAACGTAGTGCGACCCTTAAAGCGATCCAGGCGTAACTCCCTCACTCATCAACACGATACAGGGAGGGAGAGCGATACACAGAGGGAGAAATCCTTTTCAGAGCACAGCCCTTTTCGGGGAGATACACGGCGGGAGAGATCCTCCTCATATCACAGCCCTCCTCATAGAGATACACGGCGGCAGAGATCGTCCTCACAGTGCAACCCTCCTCACAGTAATCCACGGAGGCAGAGATCCTCCTCACTACGCACACCTCCGGTGGAGTCTAGTTTTGGAACCTATAGTTCGCCCTAGATTCAGCGTCAGTTGCGGGTTCGCAGGCCAGGTTGGCAGCCGATGACCCCATACACTGACCCATGTAGGCCGAAGAAGCCAAGGACCAAGCCAGCGTCATCAGTGCATGCATTCAAGCCCTATGATTTGTTAGATCCTGACCACATTACTGCGTACCAAGCCTACAAGAGAAACACCACGGGGGAATTGTACGTATAATTGTTCATTACACAATCTTTTAATTAATATTACTTGGTCATCTAACTTCTTCAGCAATTATGCAGACGTGATGTGGATATACATATACCAGTTGGTGTCACTTGGTTCCAACGGTTCCAAACCAACTTTATGGATTTGGAGGATACGATATGTTCTTACTTTAACTGTCTGTATAAGTTTTTATCAGTAATAGTAGAATCCTAACAATATAAAATGTTTACATTGTCAGCACATCGATGCGTACTTGTTGATTTTACGGAAGCGTCAGCGAGCATACCCCACTATCTACGCTCAGAGGGTCAACGTACTAGATTCCTAGTTCTATGTAAGTTTTTGTACAGTACAGTTTTCATTTTTTCATTGATGTGTTTAATAGAACTATTACCTAACATTGTGGTTAATTTTCTATATACAGTCGTGGTTAGATATTCAGTGCGAGAGGATGTTCGGCAGTGGGGTGGCCACACCCCCTAAGGAATGGTCTATGCTAAAACACAAGTGGAATGATGATGACCTGAAGACGGTCTGAGGATTAGTCCCGTCAGGAAACAGGTCATGGCACGCGGTTGATTAGGTGAGTGTTTAAATTACAAGGTTTCAATGTGTTTAATACTATGTTTAGATTTCAGACACATAACACTATATTAAAACACTAACAGGTTATGATACCTTGCAACCTTGGACGCAACCATTGGGTACTGGCCAGCGTCGACCTCACACAAGGGAAGATTTACCTGTTAGACCCGTTCAGACAGGAGGTTACATGGGAGTACAGGAATAAGCAGGTCGCGTGCCTACGTTGGTTTATACCCTCGATGTTGCAGCAGGTCGAGTTTCACTCCAATAGAACGAAGGATGATGTGACATACAGTTTGTCGAAGAAGGCCTTCCAGATGAGCATCATGGACGGATCCCGTGGGGTTCCCCAACAGCATCAGGGGTTTGACTGTTTCAATATTTTATTCTTTCTCACTTGGTTTTAATTAAATTCCATTCTAATGGTTGTTCATATGGTGATTTGCAACGATAACTATGGTGTCCATACTTTGAGATTGGCAGAGTACTTATTGGCAAACAAGAAGGAGTTCGACTAGAAAGAAGAGGATATGGGCACCATCCGGGAGAAGATGGCTATGGAGGTTTATTGTAACTCGCTTCACAACAATGTTGTATAGATGATGTATATATGGGTTGTTCCCTGAGTTGTAATTGATGTACATAACAAATTCATTTATTATTTTCATTAATCAATTAATTTTTTTCAATTCCAACCCGTGCGTGAACAATTTAGTGCGTTGCAACACGATTTAAAAAATACAATGAAAATGAACAACTAAAGCTTAACGATTTAAACAACATAACTGTATCGAGCATGGTTCCCAAAGTCTGAACGATGTTGGGAAACATCAACTTGGAGACATGTACCTCAAGGTGCTTCTGGTGGCAATTCGTCTTCATCTTGTACTGCCTTGTTATGTTTGATTGCCTTCCTTATCAGGGCACGTTTGTTTGTTGTGTCCAATTGAATGACAGATGCTGCACTTGCGACGGTATTCCTCGGAGACAATTCTACTCGGACCTTCATTAACCATAGGCGGGTTGGAACACCTCCTGCTATTATGTCCTGGTTGTCCACATCTTCTACATGACTGTGTGGTTGTCCTCTCCGAAGACGAGGCATGTCGACCCTCCATCGGCCGACCTGATTGTCTCTTTGTCTTTGGATTTAAAACCACCCGTGCTGCGATGTCAGATGGCACAACCCATTAAGACGGATGACCAACAGGCATAATAGGAACCGAGTATGCATCAATAAGTGTCTCTCTCTTGTAGTAGTCTACACACAGAGATGTGAAATCCAAGTTTCGCTCCCTGCAACAATGAAAATAGTGAGATTCACGTTGGGTAATATAATGTGTGAACTGTAACTTGTCAAGTACCTTGCCGCTACGGGTGCATGTGAACATGGAAAAAAGTCCATTTGGAATTTGTTGCATGTGTACCGTCCACTGTTTTCCCTTGTGTCTGACAGAGAATATGTTCCAGTCAACTGAATTTACGGTCATAAAACCGCACTTCTCGACCCGTTTCAGGATCACAAGATATGCTGCTTCGGTCAATCGATGACGCATGGACCGTGCAGCTGCATGACGATCGTGAAACCACTTTTGTAGCATATTCCTAATGAACTCTGCCAGCGTCATCAATGGCAGTTGCCGTGTGAATTTTAGGCATGAGTTTATGCACTCAACAACATTTGTGGTCATCACCCTGTACCTTCTTTGAGGACAGTGTACGCGGGACCATTTGTAAGGACCGACAGCAATAGCATAATCGAATTCAGCCTTGTGCAGCTTACGTAACTCCTCCATGTGACGATTATACTTTAATTCACTGTACGACCTAGCTGCGTCATTCATTATGTCAGCAACATCCTTTCTATGGAATCGCTTTTTCATATTTTCACCAAAATGCCAGCAACATATGGTATGTGTTGCATAAGGGAACACTTTAGAAATCCCTGCTTCAATGTTTGCATGACGATCGGAAATGAAAATCAGATCATCTATATTACCAAGGGCACCCCTCAAGCATTCTAAAAACCACTCTCATGAAAGATTATTTTGAGTCACCATACCCAAAAGCAATTGGATACACCTGTTTGTTTCCATCTTATGTAGTTGCTACAAATATTGTACCCCCGAATCCTCCCTTCAAATGGGTACCATCAACTGTAATCACAGGACGTATACAGCTCTGAAAACCTCTAATTGATGACCCTAACGACATGAAAAAGTAGACGAATTTATCATCGTTAGTGCATTGTAAGTCGGCGATTGTGCTAGGATTTTGCTGTTCCAGAACATATGCAAAAGATGGCAAGAGTTGGAAAGCTTCTTCATGCGTTCCATAGGTCAATGATAATGCATATTGAAGGGCATCATGTGCCTTACTGTACATGATTTGTATGCCATACATTGTTTTCATATTGGCGATGACGTCCTTGGGCGCATGAGACTACCATCATGTTATTGAAGTCTAGGTGCAACGACTTCTCCGATTATGACTGCACTAGCTTGTCGGTGGCGACGGTGAATCTCCTCCAAGGGACAACTGTGTTCGTTGACAAAACTTCTCACTTGAAAGTATGTCCCTTCATCTCTCCTCACCGCTCTTAATTTCCATGTACAGTCGTCAATGATACAAACCAGATGTAAAGTTGTCTTATTGGACCTTTTCACCTTCCATTCAAAGTTATGATGCATTACAAAATGGCCAACTAGCCTCTTCAAATCCTTTTTACTCGGAAAAAATTGACCTTTATAAATCATGGTTCTAGGTTCTGGCGTTGCCAATGTGCTAGATGTATCAATACTAAACGAGTATGAATATGCCCCGGGAATAACCCACGTTGCAGATGCTGTTACATTATACCGGACCTCGGAAGGCTCAGGCATATCAAGTGGAGTGCAACTAACTCCTTGTACATGTCTACCTCGTGTTTCAATTTGTGCAAGGTCTTTATCCACATTTTGTAGATCATCAACCCGATTATTAACCTGTTCATTATTTGCCTTATTATCCACTTCAGGGTTCAGGTAATTGTTCTGCTCATTGTACTGCTCATTTCGAAAACCAAACACATCGCCAAATTGAGGTTCAATTAAATCTTCATGGTCGACCGCTACCGGTGGGACACCGCACATGTTTCCCCCACCTTCGGTGGCACTTCTTTGGGTGAACACTTGGTTGCTATCGCTAAAGGATACTAATTGTTGGGTATTTTCAAGAGGATGAATATCATTCCCAATCACATCTCCAGCTGTCCTCTCAGTTACACTGACACATACTTGAGGGATAACTCGATCTTCCCCTAGCATAAACTGTACATCGTTGTCATTTCTTATAAATGTGTGACATGTACTGCCAGGAACAATTGATATTGATGACATATCAACATTGAATTTGTTTACATTATAATTCACAATGGTATGCACGATCGCCACTAATTCTTCGTAAGTCATATCCTTTGACACATACATTCCTTGGTTATCCAATCCAACAAACCTTTGACTTTCGTCGGGTAACTGCTAACCCGATTATCCGATCTAACCCGATTCATGATGTTGTCAAATTAATCATCACAAAACATTAATGAAAATTCAAGACTACAAACTTTTTTCAAATATTACATTTACAAAGGTTATGGTGAGGATATTGAAAAGTCTCGAAGAAGACATGAAAAGGCTCATAGAATTCTTTAAAAGGCTCGATTAAATCACATGAAAATGCTTGAAAATTTCTTCAAAAGGCTCGGGTAAATCGCATGAAAAGGCTCGAAAGGTTATTCAAAAGGCTCGGATAGTGAATGAAAAGGCTCGGGGAAGACATAAAAAGGCTCGAATAGTGAATGAAAAGGCACGAGTAACACATGAAAAGGCTCGGATAGTAAAGACATGAAAAGACACGGAAAACACATGAAAAGGCTCGGATAATGAAGACATGAAAAGACACGGGAAACACATGAAAATGCTCGGATAGTGAAGACATGAAAAGGCACTGGAAACACATGAAAAGGCTCGGATAGTGAACACATGAAAAGGCTCGGATAGTAAAGACATGAAAAGACACGGAAAACACATGAAAAGACTCGGATAATGAAGACATGAAAAGGCACGGGAAACACATGAAAAATGCTCGGATAGTGAATACATGAAAATGCTCGGACATCACATGAAAAGGCTCGGAGATCCAAAAATTCTCACAATGGCTGGTTTACAAAATATGAACAAATTAAAAGAAGAAAGTTCAAGAAATATTACCTTATTTTATAAGTTGAAGATGAAACTCGAGGCAACGACAAATCTTGAACTTTTATTTGTAGATAGAGAGAGAGAGAGAGAGAGAGAGAAAGAGAGAGAAAGAAAAGATCAGAGAGAGAGTCGTTTTTGTTAGAAGTGTGGAGAGAGAAAAGTACAAAGAGAATAACATAACTGATTATCTAAGGGCAATTTTGGTAGTTCACCATAATATGTGCCTTTTAAACTTAACTTATTAAACCACTGATAATATCACCAAATGAGTTTGAAAATGTGACATTTCGCACCATTTCCACTTCTAGGCAGTGTGTGTGCTTAACTACTATTTATTGACCAAACACTTTCCATGTCCCTTATGTGTGCCCCTATTGCCAACTTTGAGGCCCAACACAAACCATTCATTTCATCACTCACATCTCCATAAACAACCATATACACTAAACACAAGCCATATCTTAGTTGTTGATCATAGAATTAGTGCATGAATTATAAATGCAAATGTTTAGCTCAAATTGTAAATAGCGTGTACTTAGGTGTTTATGAGAAACTATGCAAGATATAAAGGCAAAAAATTGTGCAAGTGTGAAAATTCAACACTTGAAGCCTTTGATGTATTAATTGTAAAGTTACTCAAAAATAAGAGTACAAAAATTTGCATTGTTGAAATTCAATGTCTTAGCCTAGATGCTTTCAATTCAAATTGTATAATGAGCTTGAAATCAAATTGTGTAGTATGATCAATAACTCTAGAACTCCATTCCATTTCATTCATTCACCAAAAATCTACCCATGGCCCCATTACAACCCATAAGGAAAGCCCTAGTTGATCTTTTAGAAAGTCTATCTTGGGAATACGGTTTATTACATGCTCTTTCCACGTTCGTGGCACATCAATTCTTTCATGAGATTAATTCCATAAACTGCACTTTATTTGATAGTATTCATATGTGTTATAATTGTTGTCTTTACATAACTTCCAAACTCGCATATACTTGATAAAAGTGAACTTAGGATTCCGAGAGAAAATTAGACTGAAATCCGGTGAGGATTGGAGTCAAGGCGAATTGTGTCCTTGCATTCAAGTGCTTCATTTTTAAAACCTTGTATTTAGAGTGTGGGATTCACGGTGTTGCGTGCTTTTAAGGAAGTCATCATGTTAGCCTCTAATTAGCGGTTTTGACATGTGTCATTCCTATATTGCACATCTCTTGTTACATCACCTTATTGTTTGGCTCTCGCCAAAATGTTTTTAGTGTGCGTTGTGTTTTGTTTGTTTTATTTTAGGACTGCATTGTTTTTTTGATCTTTTTGTTTATAGTTTGCTAGAGAACGAGCAAAGTCAGGTTTGGGGGATTAATCGCGCTATAAATGCTCACATTTAGTGTGCCTTAACTTAGCTTTTATAACCGTTTTTCGAGCCATTTTAGTGTTTCATGTTGTAAATAAGTGTATTTCAAGTATTTTAGCTCATCAGGGGTATATTAGACCAAACTGGAGGAAAGTAGCAAAATCGTATGAAAAAGAGGACAATTACGTAATTATAGAGATTCAGAGGTCAAAGTGAAAATCTAGAGTAATTATAGAATATTCGGTGATTAAGGAAGAGTTCAGGGAGGTAATTGTAATTTTCCAGCAAGAGCAGGCGTCACCCACCATGTTACCATGTAGAACGACGTCGTTTTGGCGAGATTGTGTAGGCATGACGTCAAGACATGACGTCACGTCGTCTTCTTCACGCAGCCGGGTCAACCCGACCCGACCCGGACCGGCCCGAACCGGCAACAGACCTGACGATTGTCCAGCCATTTCTGATCATTTTTCGATGCCGTTTCCAGTATTTTTTCGCCCAGAACGACGGCCAACTACTCCCCCGTCCGTTTGCACCCACTTTCAGGCCTCCATGCACATGTTGATCCTTTGGTCCAAAGCCACCAACCTCCATGGCCGAGTTCAAGCTTCAAGCTCGTCCCAACTGCTCTTTTCCCGCACACAACAAGTCTAAAACCGCGGAATCTCCGTGGTTTCATGTCGAGAGCAAGTTCCTGCGGACCAGAAGACGTAAACTCGTGGGAAACCATGAAGAATCTCCACGAGCTCACACCGGTGAGAATAAACCCACAACCCAGCGAGAACAAACTCGCCGGAACACCTCCAGTAGATGTCAAGTCATCCCACTTGTCTCTCCCATCACTACTTACCTCTCCAAACTTGTTAAACACTCTTTACCACCTTATAAGACCACCTAGATAACTTAACTAGTTAGACAACCTTACTTTAGATTAATTTAGTTAGTTTTTAGTTGTAGAATCTTAGAGAGAGAAGAACTCTCTCACTTGGTTTTATTTTCCCATCACTTTCTAGGTAGCCAAACACCTCTTTTAGTTACTTCAACTTGATCTTTGTGAGTTTCTCTAGAAGGATATTGTGCTTGGATTGTAAGGAGGAGTCATCTTGGCCAAGAAACCAATCCAAATGGATTTGTTTTGCTCTTCTTTTGTATTCTCTTGTTCATATATTTCTATGTGTAACTAAAATCTTTTTGTTGGGGGATTGATGTAACTCTTGTAATTAAACCATTGATTAATCAATCCATTTGTTATGTCACTCTCTAAGGTTTTGTATGTGTGTATTATGAACTATAATGATATGTGGATGATATGTCTTGCATATACATATATTTGTACACACTTGGTAGTTGATATTCATGCATTAAGTGTCTATTATGTGTATGAACCTTTCACTATCCATTTTGTAGAGATTTCTCTAAGTAATTCATAACTTTGGTTAGTTAGAGAATCTTTACTTCACTATTATGAAATTCTCTCTTAATCACTTATCTATGAATTTAGACTATGTGTGAGATGATGGATTTGGTACTTCAATTGTTGATGATGAAATGCATGCCCTAGAATGGTTGTGATTATGCTTAAATGAATGATTGGTTAAATGAAATGGTTATTACTTGAGTGAATCAATCCCATATCTCTTAATGTAGCTTAATCTCATAGTGTTGTAGTAGATTGACAAGTTAGTTTATTGCAAGCTTAGTATAATTGACCTAGATAACATTAATTAGTGAACGTGTTAAAAGTTAGAAATCGATAAGCAATGATAACCTAGAACTTACTTATTAGCTAAGTCACCTCCCCATGGGAACGATCACCCTTATTAGTGTACCCTTTACTACTCGTACGACTTGTACACTTGTGATGGGTGAACCACTCGCTCGCCTCTTTGATTCCTGTTTTAGTTAGTTGATTAGCATCCTTGACATAAGATCCGCTTGGCCTTAGTCATCCTCATTAGTGTAGTTGTAATTAGGAAACCCATCCAAGGCGCATTAATGACCTAGCTCTAATTATGAACTACCTGTGGAGGATCATACCATATATAATAGATATATCAATGGACACTAATAATTTGGTTGTGTAAAACATCTACAGTTACAAGAGTACAACCTTGGGTTTTTAGTAGAATAACTCCGAGGTTAATAATTGTGAAATATTAATTAAAGAGTTTAATTAATTTTTCAAAGTATTATTGGAGCTCAAAACTGTGGATCCATTACGATCCCTTGCTAGCCATTTACGATTGATATTAACAAGGCTCACGGAGAATTTGATGGTCCAATTAATTATGTTACGAAAGTAACTTAAATATATTCTAGGAATTAATTAAATGATATGATTATTTAATTAATATATTATTTAATTGATTAATTAAATATTGTTAAATAACATGATTATTTAATTGACATATTAATAATTAAGAATTATTAATTGTTATTTGGAGGTTTCAGTTTTGAACCTTGATAAGAGCAAAAGAATAAAATAATAAGAAATTATTTTTAATTGTCTTAAAGAGGTCAAAGGTTCAAACCCTAGTGGTGACCGAATTAAAAAAGGATTTAGAATCCTAATTTAACTTGGTTTACTAAACCCTAGGATCCTAGTATATAAGATATACTTATCAGGAAAAATAAACTAACCTAACCTAATGGTCCTTTACAGAGTGCGGCAAGGTGAAAGGAAAAGAAAAAGGAAAATATTTTTTTTTTTCATAAGCTTGGCCGAATTCAAGGAAGAAAACAAAGGGTTGTCTTCCAGATCTCTCAAGCCTCCATTCAATTGCTCCTGGAATCCGTGACATGCCCACACACACAGTTGTTAGATCGCGGAACATAGCTCGGTAAACTTAGTGGTGAAGGATCGAAAAGAAAACTAGGGAGTGTTCTTTAAATGTATGAAAACAAATATCTTTCTCATGTTTGTGTATACAAAAAGGTTTAAAGATGATAAATATTTTAAAACCTATCGATCTTAACAAAACTTTCCGCTACGACACTTACATTTTGTACAATTACTCCCTTACGTTTTATAAATACAACAAATTGGTGGCACCAACTATTTTTCTGAGAGTCAAACATAATAGGAAGTAGGAGTAATTGCATAAACCTCCCTCAAGTTTAGATCTAACTGCAACCAGATATATATCTTGTTCAAATTGTACACACCTCACTTACTGTTAATTGAGTTCTGTTAAACTTATCATTTGACAATATTTTATGGCAAAATGACTTAAATGCCCCTAGTTGCATTATTTTATATATATATATATATATTGACCTTTAAACCAAAAAATTTACGGACTTTGATAAAATTTTAAAAATTAAATAACATGTGTTTGACTGACTCAAATGACTGTTTTACCATTTAAGAATTCTAAGAATGACAAATTTGCCAGGTCTTAAACTGTAGACCAATGAAAATTTAACATGTGTCACCACATTTAAAATAATATTTTATAAATAACTAATTAATAAAATTTGACTTTAAAATTAAGATGGAGATAATAATGGGCCAAGATAGCACTATGTCTGCTGACTTTGTGGGTTTGTCGACAACATATTAAGTTTTAGTTCGCTAATACTTTGATCCCCAATTTTAGTTTCATGAATCTACCTCATAATTATAAAATTTATTTTTTGGCTATTATTAATGGTTAGAGGTTATATTAACGAGTTAAAGATTCTCTCCTTCAACTTGTTTTTATATTCACCTTTAGTTTCAACCATATTTAAATTTCACATGATTTAATTGAATTCTAAAGATGATGAGCGTAATTCCAAAGAGTAATGTTATACGGTCTAAATAATTATTCAAATTTCAACCTAAATGATATGGGAAGTGAGTTGTTATCACCACACACAATATGAGATGATGTGGTTAATGAAAAAAACCACTTATCACATCATTTGGGTTGAAATTAAAACTAAAATTTTGGATTATCTAACATTATAAAATTCCAAATCATTAAATTAATCATTATCTTGAGTCACGTTTTTTATTGAATTCAAAAGAAGTGTGCTTGCCAATAAGCTCTTGCCAATGTGGTAAGCCTCTCCAACTAAAGCCCCTACCATCAAGGTTCAATCCCTAGGGTATGCATGGTTTTGTGCAAATTTTCCAAGTCCCACCAATGTCCAATTGTGTGGGTGTTGTACCACCTATGTGTGGTCTCTCTCTCCCCGTAAGTGGGAGCTGTGGTCCGGACTGTGTTTGTAGAGCTCAAATCTTGCCAGATAATTGTTGTAAAAAAAAAAAAGTATGCTTTTTCTCAACTCGCGGATCGAGTCTAATGAATAATTGAAGGTTAAGTTCTAAATTTATTTATATTAAAATTCCCAAGTAGCATACACATAGATTTCACGTGGCACGTTTCTCTAACAATATTTCATAATCACATTAACTGAGCTTTCATACCTTATATTACGTGATAATGTTAATATTTACCCGTAATAAGTGGATATTATCGTAGTTATATTTTCTTTTTCTAAGGCTTGTTTTTATTGACTTGGCCAATCATACGATTTTATTAGGTGTGGATGCAGTGAATTTTGGTGGCGTGTACTAGATATATAATAGCTTCTATTGATGTTGCGATTTTAAAAGATTCACATGATCAAAAGTCTTACGAGTTGCAGAGATTTAATTACTTGTTGAAAGCATAAAGATTGGATGCGTTTCTTAGTGCTCGAGAATTCTTGATGCTGACGGCGAGTGTTATTGCATCTGTCAATTTTATAAATCAAAGCAAACTAGCAATTTCAAAGCACGCCGTCCTACGAATAATTCAAACCCTAAGGAAGTTAAAGATTCAGAATTAGGGTTTCAGTTTTGATGGCAGGTTCTTGTCTTCGGTCTCGGCTACAGCGGCTAGTTCTCGTCTAAGGGCACAGTTCTTCATTCTTTGATTTGAGGTTTGATTTTCTCAACTTTGCTTGATTACTTATTTAATAGTTTTATTATTGAATTGAGAATTATTCTGGGGTTGCTTGTTTGTACGTTTTGGCTGTGATCTTGGCGTGCAATTTTGCTGGCCATCATGGAGTCTTCTTCCATGCATGGTCAGTTCATAGTGGGTGGAGGATTGAGCTCCACGCTATTTTCAGATCCTACGAATTTGGAGGCCATTTTGTCTTTCAGTCCATCTCCTGCTGTTAATCTTCAGGTTGTTGTGACTCTGTTGTCTATTTCATTGGGTTCCCATACAGTTGGTAATAATTCGACGGGTGACAGTATGTTGCATGGAGTGAGTGTGGATCATTCTTTGATTCCCCCTACGGGTCAATCCTCTAAAGGAGTTCCTTCGTATGCTGATCTATTGAAAACTCCAATTGTGCGTGATAATAATTTGGAGAAGTTTTTAGTTCCTACGAAAAAGGGTGGATATATTGCTATTCGTGTGGATCCTAAGGCATATCAATCTCGTATGGATATTTGTAAAAACTCCTCCAAGGGTGATAAACCTTGGAAACTTGTTGATTTAAAAGCGAGACTTCAATCCTTCTGGAAATTGGGTTCGGCTTGGCAGCTTATTTCCTTGGGACATGGTTATTTTCAGATTGTTTTGGCCTCTTCCTCAGATAAAAATCAGGTTTGGAGCACGGGATCTCTTGCCTTGAAACCGGGTATCTTACATCTTCAGCCTTGGACGCCAGACTTTAAACCGGATTCGCAGAAGTCTACTAATGCTCAGGTTTGGGTTCGTTTCTATAATCTCTCTTGGGAATATTGGCATTCAAAAATTATCTTTGATCTAGCAAGAGGGATTGGTGTTCCTTTAAGGCTGGATAGGGCTACTATTGGTAAGGATTTTGGACATTGCTCATGTGTTGGTTGATATTGATGTTTCTTCCCCCTCCACACTCTCCGCTATTAGAGAGAGATAATTCCCATAGCTCGTTCATCTCAGTTGAGTATGAAAATTTACCGTATTTTCGTAACACATGCCCTTCCATAGGTCATCTTCCGAATAGTTGCAGATGGAACAAGTCAGGAGATATTTCTTCCTCTGTTTCTAGAAAGATTTCATCTAAACGTGGTGACAATGTTCATACCACTGACCTGAACAAGCAAGGATCCGGGGATGGGTTTCAAGTTCCTAGCAGTCGCTCTACTTCTAGATTGGAATATAGGCCGGTTTCTAAGATACAATCTTTGGTTCCGGTTTCTAATGCTTTCGCTACTATCCATCAAGATATTGTGGTTTAGGATTCTATTGTGGTTCATTCTTATGTGGCTTCCGTCCCGATTGTGGGGTTGAGTTATACCTCTAGTTCGGTTATTCCTCCAGTACAGGTTACTTCTGACTCCCCCGTTGTTATTGAGGCCTCTTCTTCTAGACAGGGTTTGAATAATCATACAGGTTTGCATGAGCAACAGGTTATGCCTGGTTCTACACCGGTTATGCATTCACTTCAGGTTACTTCTGCTATTCTTACAGTTACTTCAAATTTTCCAGACTTAAATACATCTTTGATTTCTTTAGATTCTCTAATTTCTTCTATGATCACATCTTCTCGGCAGAGCTAGATAAATCAACACGGTTTGATAGATTACCGAGTTTTGATGGATAATTTTGGATCCCATTTCTATCCTTCAGTCATAGGTGTTGTTTTGTCTGAGTCCATAACTAGATTGGAGGCTCCACTTGTTGAGTCTAAGGCTGAGCTTCGCCTGATTGCCAACTTTTCTTAGGATACACAGGTCGAAGCGGAAAAGTATAACATCGATAGTATAGCTTAGAAGAATAAGATGGTTGCTCGTCAGTTGGCTTCGTATAAGTTCGATGTTCGGACTCCTCATAACATTTCTAATTATTAAAGTCCTTTATTGGAATTTTCGTGGAATAGGTAATGATTCTACAAGAGGAGTTCTTAAGGATCTTTGCTTGTCTCATCATCCATCTTTGGTTTGCATTGCGGAGCCTATGGTGGATTTTGATTATGTTGTTTATAGTTTTTGGTCTTCGATGGGTTTATCTTTGGATTGGTGTGAATGATAGAGCGGATTTGAAGCCTTCTATTTGGGTTTTTACTTTGGATTCTCTCTCTGATGTCCAGGTGGTTTATTCTCATGAGCAGCATGTCACTATCTCTGTTATTGTGGATTCAACTGCTCACTGGTTTTCTTTTGTCTATGCTAATACCTTTTATTTGAATCGTCGTTTGCTTTAGGATTCTCTTCGTAGCTTTATTGGTTTGGCTTCTCCTTCTTAAGTTGTTGTGGGAGATTTCAATACTGTTTTTGGAGCTCATGAGACTACGGGTGGTCGCCCTCCTATTCAAAGATCTTGTGATGATTTCAATTCAGTTATTGAGGATTATGAATTGATTGGGCTTTCTACTAAAGGTAATTAGTTTACTTGGGTCAAAGCAAATTGCAATTTCTCCAGTCGAGGACTCTCTTGTTTGGTCTCTCTCTAGAGATGGATTGGTTTCTAGTAAGGCAGCATATTGAGAGATGTCCTAGAAGATTCCTCAGGTCTCTTGGTGGAGGGACATTTGGTAGAGTTTTATTCCTCCCTCTCGGTTCGCTTTGTCTTGGAGTATGTTGCTTAATAAGCCTCCCACAAAGGATCTTTTATGTAAGGCGAGTTTTCACATTGCTTCCCATTGCAGCATTTGTGGTAGCAGTAGTGAGACGGCTGAGCATCTTTTTCTCCTTTGCCCTCTGGCTGGTTATCTTTGGGAAGCGATTTTTGCTATTTTCCAACATTGGGTTTCTACTGACTCTTGGAAAGGGTTCTTTTTGAAAGCTATGGCAGTTTCTTTTAGTGATCAAATTCAGATCTTACGGAAAGCCACTATTTATACGGTGGTGTGGAGTGTGTGGTTCACTCATAACCGAAAGATTTTTTATGATAAACCTGTTGATTATCGGTTTGCTTTGTCTCTTGTTTGGCATGCGGTTAAGGATGTGGATCGTTTAAGCCTTTGGTGTATGCATAATAGTATGGATAAGCTTTTAATCCTGAAGCATTTTGGTTTACGGGGTCGCCCTCCTCGTGCGCCTATCATCAAAAGCGTGGTTTGGTCGCCTCCTTCTCCTGGTTGGGTTAAGGTTAATACAGATGGGGCTGCTTTAGGTTCTCCTGGTGTTAGGGGTTGCGAAGGTGTGTTTCGCGATTGTCGCTTGTTCGTAAAAGGTTGTTTTGCCTCCCATCTTGGTTCAGTGTTTGCTTTTAAGGCTGAATTGTTGGCAGTCAATACCTTCTATTTGTTGGAAGCCTTTGATCACTAGTCGTGCGTTGTACCTCTTGGAACCATCATGTTCCTCTTTGATCCGAAATACCCACTTATTCTATAGGGCTTTCTTTCCTTCAGGCAACTTGACTAACTCCCAAGTTTGATTTGAAATCAATGACTTCATCTCATCCTTCATTGCGAGCTCCCACTTGCTCGCATCTTTTCCTTGATATGCCTTATCATAGCACTCAGGTTCCCTTGCATCTGTCAACAACATGTATTGCAAGTACTTCCTATTTGGTATAGGAGTTCGAGTTGATTTTCTCACTGTACTTTGAGCTTGTATCACTGCAATGTCTCTAAGTGGGATATGATCATGAACATGGAGCGGCACACCTTGTTTTTCATCATTTTGATTTACTGGTTCCACAATCCTGTTATCTGACACATCATTCGGCCCAAAATAGTCTGGCTCTTCTGGCTCAGACACTTGTGTGTTTCTGTCTTTGTACATAACCTTTTCATTGAAGACAACATCCCTACTTCTGATCATCTTGCGGTTTTGGTCATCCCATAACTTGTAACTAAATTCATCTTTTCCATAGCCCACCAAAGTACACTTCACTGACTTGGCGTCTAGCTTATTCCTCGTATGATCACCTATATGTACATAAGAAACACACCCAAACACTTTTAGATGAGAAAGTTTTACCTCTTTCCCAGTCCAGATCTCTTCTGGTATGGCGAGGTCCAAAGGCTTTGATCGTCCTCTATTGATCAAATATGCTGCTGTATTGACTGCCTCTGCCCAGAACTGTTTTGACAACCCTGAATGTTCCTCATGCTTCTAGCTCTCTCAGTCAATGATCTGTTCATCGGTTCTGCTATTCCATTCCGTTGTGGGGTTCCAGGAACCGTTCTACTGAGCTTTATCCCGCTCATATAGCAAAATCTCTTGAACTCACTGTCTTCATATTCTCCACCATTGTCTAAATGCAACTTTTTGATCTTTAATCCTGTCTCATTCTCAACCCTAGCTTTCCATCTCTTGAAAGCATCAAACACTTCAGACTTGTGTTTTAGAAAGTAAACCCATACCTTCCTAGAGTGGTCGTCAATAAATGTGACAAAATACTATTTACCTCCGGTTGACGAGACTGAAGCTAAACCCCAAACATCTGTGTGCACTAGTTCCAGCTTTTCCTTTACCGGTACCCTTCCGATCTTCTTGAAGCTCACTCGCTTCTGTTTTCCCAACACACAGCTCTCACAGAAATCAACCTCAACTTTCTTTAAATCTGACAACTTACCTTTCGAATGCAAACACTTCAGCCCCTGACTACTCATGTGCCCAAGCCTCTGGTGCCACAAATTAGGATCATTTTTACCTTCTGCCATAACAATTGAACCACAACTGTCTGTGGTTGTATAAATTGACCCATTCTTATTTCCTCGGGCGATTGTCATAATACCCTTCGAAATTTTCCACTTGTCATCTGTGAAGGTCGTCACATAACCCTCTGACGCTAGTTGCCCAATAGAGATCAAGTTCTTTCTTAAATATGGTATGTGCCTCACATTGTTAAGTTTCCAAACTGACCATTTCAACTGAATCTTCACATCTCCCTTCCCGATAATGTTGCAAGCTTGATCGTCACCAAGATACATCTTACCCAAATTTTCGGAGACATAGTTCTCGAATAACTCCTTGTGGGGTGTGGCATGGAAAGACGCTCCTGAATCCAGAACCCAAGACTCTATCTTACTTTCCAACGAACAAATGAGGCAATCATCTGACTCCTCTAACACACAGTTCGCACTGCCCTTGCCCTTGCACTTATCTTTCTTCTCAGATCTACACTCATACGAGAAATGACCTTTCTTACCATAGTTCCAGCACTCTACATCTTTCTTGTTTCGTTGTTGATTTCCTAAATAATTAACCTGATACCTGGATTTAGACTTACCTCTTGACTTTGATCTTCCTTGTTGATTTGTGTTTCGATTTCTGTTTCTGCTTTCTCTACCTTCCATATTCAATGCTGAACATGTAGACGCTCCAAATACCTCTTCACGCATCCTAATTTCTTCAGTCATGATCATATTCACAACATGTGAGAAATCCAATTTTTCTTTTTCAAACGAGTTGGCAATTGATTGACATGTCATCTTCCAACTTTCTGGCAATTGGGTGAGCATAAATACTGCCAAGAATTCTTCATCGAAACCCATAGACACAGAAGTTAACCCATCCTTCACTTCATTAAATTGGTTTAGATACTCTCTAAAACCCTGACCTTCAGTAATCTTTAAATTTGAAAGCTTCTTGACAAGATGGACCTTCCTTACCGCAGAAGACTGTTCATTTAGGTTTGATAAAGTCTTTATCAAATCTCTGGCAGTTAGCTGATCCTTTACGTTGAAAGCGGCCTGCTTCGTCAAACTGAGACGAATTGCTCCCAATGCTTTCCTGTCCAAAAGTTTGAAATCCTCTTCATCCATGTTCTTCAACATCCGCTTCTTTGACCAATCTGCATCGGCCATACTTGCGGGCTTCTCTTTTATCGGCCAATGTAGATCTTTCTGGTACAGATAGTCTTCCATCTGCATCTTCCAGAAACTGAAATTCGTCCCATCGAATTTCTCAATCTTATAAGAATCCTTCTCCGATCCCATCTCTACGATAAAATCGTTGACCTCGAGAAAACCTAGATTTGTGTGACAAAAATAATCTACCCTAACCTAGAGCTCTGATACCAATTGTTGTCGAAAAATAAAAATGGGTATCACACAAATCTTAAAGCAGAACACACAACAATGAATAATAAGAAAGCAATAAAGAAGAAAGAATGACACCAAAGATTTTACATGGTTCAGCAATTTGCCTACATCCACGGAGCACACTGCACTCAATCCACTACTTTTAGAGTTGATTACAATCTCTCTGTCTCTCTCTCAAGTCTCTCTACAATTTGCTCTCAATCTCTCTCTACCACTCTTTTTTCAACACACTTAGGGTTTTACATAATGATAGTATTTATAGGAAACACTAGGTTAAGCTAAGACCCTAAAAAGATTAATTTCCTTTTCTGCGCAGACTTCCTAATTCGAGCAAAATACGTCTTTACCGCTGCTCAGACCGCCCCCTGTGCAAGTGTATGCCCGGCGGTTTGTGCAGCGTGACACCACTGGAGATGGTCGTCGCTTGTGCCGCTCTCTAGGCACAATGCCTGGCCGGCGGTCTACACAACGTGCAACCTCTGATGTTGGCCGCTGCTCGTGCCGCTTGTTGGGCACCTTGCCTAACCGGCGGTACGTCCAGCGCTAAATAGAGAAACGATCTTCAGGCTGGTTTCAGGCTTCACAAAATCCAACAAAAATATGGACTGTCTGTCGATAATATCATCGATGAAAAAAATGGTTGATGTTAATGGCAGACTTCTTGATAGAAAATCAATGTGTGAAGATCTCTTTTGGGCTATCAAAGGAGGGGAGGAGCTAGTTTTGGAGTTGTCATTGCCTATAATATCAATTTGGTTCATGTTCTTGAAATAGTCACCATCTTTCGAGTCGAAAGGACTTTGGAACAAAATGCCACTTCTATTGTGGATCACTAGCAACATATTGTAGATAAATTGGCGAAAGATCTCTTTATCAGGCTAATAGTGGATGTTGTAAACACTACTCAGAATGGCGAAAAGACCATTAGGGCAACATTCATTGCCTTTTTCCTCGACGGTCTAAGAGGCTTATCTCTATCATGAATGAGAGCTTTTCTGAACTCGTTTAGCTCAATCGGATTGTATCAAAACGAGCTGACTTCAATCGGTCTTTTTCTGGACCGATCTCTCTATTGACACCCTAACTGGTGTTTTGTAGATCGAATGCCAACGTTGATTTATTTGAAGAGAAAATCAGATTATGTTAAGGAGCCATTTCCAAAAGAAGGCTTGGAAAGGATATGGAAGAGAATGATTGAATTAGAGAGACCAAGGATGCTTTTCAACCCTTACGGAGGGAAAATGGCTGAGATTCCATCAACTGAAACTCCATTCACGCACAGAGCTGGAAACTCATGGAAGATTCAGTATTCAACAAACTAGAATGAAGCAGGAACAGAAGCACCAAATCACTACATAGATTTGACCAGGAAGCTTTACAATTTCATGCTCCAATTGTGTCCAAGAATCCAAGACAAGCATTTCTCAACTATAGGGATCTTGACTTGGGTATAAATCACAACAGTGATTTAAAGGCAAGCTATTTGGAAGGAAGAGTTTATGGGATCAAATATTTCAAGGGTAATTTCAACATATTGGTGAAGATTAAGACTAAGGTTGATCCTGAAAACTTTTTCAGGAATGAACAAAGCATACCACTTTTTCCTTACTAAATGAAATATAATATGCAGAATAATTAATGACTGTGAATTCATTGTATTATTGATGTGTTTGATAGTTATTTGATTGTTTGTAAGAAGAAAAATTTAAGCTTCATTAGTAATATACATGAATAAAATAAAGCAAAGTATTACTGCATATATAAGAATTTATTTAATTTTTCGATCGATTTCTATTTAATTTTTATCAAAGTACAATTCTAGATGCATATATAGATACGTATCTCTCTCCATCTACCTTACTGTATCATAATGACTTTGACCTATTCTTTATAATAATTTTAAAATAATACTTCATATAGGTGAGTCATGCCACCTAACTTATGCTTATTGTATGAGATGTTTTTATGATTAGAACTTGTTCATATTTTTATTGATTTTGAAATCTTGTTTCGTTTCTTTTTGTTTTTGTTTTGATTTATGGTTCTTGGATTTTGGTTTCCAGTTATAGCTTTTTTTTTTTTAAAGAGTATTTTCGTAGGGATGGGCGCTTGTGCTATTAGAATCGGTTCAATTTACAATCAAAATCTGACTCGCATATATTTGGTTTTCATTTTATTGAATCAGACTGACTCATAAAATCAGTTGACTTAATCTAACTTGAACTTGATTTTTCGGTTTGATTCATTCAATTTAATATGGTTTTAGACTTTGAAAATAACCATAATATGTGTCTAAACAACTCAGAAGGCGGGTGAATAAGAAGTTATTAATCAATTAATTACCAACTTTTTTTGATTAGTCAAAATTAATCATACAAAACAATTCAAACAACAACAAAAGTCAAAACTACTAGAAAAAAGATGATTTATGACACTTATTTATGATGTTTTTTTTTTCAACCGTCAAACCTATATGATGGTTTTTAAAAAATATCATAAAAACTTGATGGTTTGTTTTAAATGTTATGATTTAATGACTCTTGCAGATAATATCATTAAATGTTGATGATTTTTTTAAAAAACAATTAAGGATTGTTGACATTCAAAAACCGTCAAGAATGGTCGATATTTAAAAACCATCAAGAAGTATTGATATTTAAAAACCGTCAAGAAGGATTGAAATTTAAAATGAATGAATTGTTAATAAGAAAGATAAATAAAATTTAGTATTTATATCTATATTTATAAAAAAATATTCTCATTGAAAAAAAATCTTCAAATGTTAGGATTAATGTTTTTATTTTCTAATTTCAATTGAGAATTTTGATTATGTAATTTTTATTTTTGATAAAGATTATGTAATTGACATTATTTATTTTAATCATAAATCGGTATATAAGTTAATTAATGGTTCCAAAGTGACACGTGTCATGTCTTACTAGTTATTGTGATGTCTACCATACTCATGTATGCACACAATCATTTCACTTATACAAAATGATCTCGACCCTAACCTTAATCATTTTAACTTTTCACAGCCACACCTATTTTATCTTCTTATTTAGTTTCCTTTTGCTTTCCATCCTTCTACTTTCCATTGGCTTTACTTTGAAATTTCACCATTCGTTTTTTTTTTTTTTTTTTCACTACTAGGTCAACGATGCGTAGATTTTGTCACCATGCCATATAAAGTTTTCAGATTTCATCGCCACACCCTTTGAAGCCGCATAACTTCGCCACCACATCACCCACATAGTCACCATGCAGTCCTTCTACATGTGGTATTTAAATTTTGAGTGAGTTTTTTTTAACAAATTATTATTATTATTATTATTAAAATTGGTTTGATCTAAAGGGAAAAAGCATCACAAGTGATCATATGCTAAAAAACCTCTAGACAGTATCCATATATATAAAAGATAAAAGAAAAGTAAATAGTGACAAAAAACAGCAAAGCACAAAGAGCCAGGAGGAAACAACCCCAAATAAAAAGAGGAACATAGGCCACACCAAAAAGAAAAAGAAAACATCAAGAAAAACAAAAAGACTCCCGACCCATGCAGTCATTGCCAACTAAAGAAGAATAGAACGACGGAGAAGAGAACCACCAAGAATCAGCCTGAAGATCCAAAGCATGCTTAGAAAGCGTATCTGCAACCTGATTCCCCTCTTTAAAAATATGGGAAACCTAAAAATCCATATGCGAGATCTGGAAGATGCAGCATTGCCACGCCTGACAAACCCTCCAAGGAACAATCTCAAAACAAGAAGAAAGAAGCTGAACCACATAAGAAGAATCGCTTTCAAGCAAGATTCGATGCCACCCATACTTCTAAGCAAAATTAATGGCCAATGAGGCCACCTGAAGCTTGGCCTCAAACGCGAAAACCTGACCAAGAGGAATAGCAAAGCAACCATTCACAAAGGCTTTCCAATTTCGAAAGATACCACCACAACCACCAACCCCCGGAGCGCCCATAGCAGCGCTATCTATATTCATTTGATCCAACTAGGGGTCGGAGGCGACCAAATCACACTCTTGATCACCGGGGTTTTAGAAGGGTGACCCCAAAGACCAAATCAACGAAGAATCAAAAGGTCGTCCATACAATTACACATATAACCAATCTCAAGGAGATTAGCCTCTGAAAGCGAACACCAACCCAAAGAAAGGACGGATGTAAAGTCCATTGTCTCCCCTTCAAAGATCCACTAATTACGAGTAGTCCACACCCCCCTCCCAATATCACTACATGGATAGCCGCTTTCCATAAAATCCTGACCTACTCACTATAGGAAACTGACGGCCTGCAAGAAGAAGGATTGTCAAGTTTCAGTAAAGACACGTCACTGGAAAGTCGAGAAAACCACCTCCCAAAGAGCAACCGCCAAGGGACAATGAAGAAAAAGATGATATGCAAATTCACTACTAACCCAACAAATACTACAATGAGAAGCCAACTGGAACCCAGACTTGCAAAGGCGATCCTCAATAGGAAGCCTGTTCAAAATCAAACGCTAGGTCAAAGCTGAGTGAAAGAGAGGAATAAAACGAGACCAAACATCTCTCCACCAAGCAACCTAAGGAATATCACGGAGAAATTGAGAATAAGCAGCCTTGTAAGAAACACGACCATCTTGAAAATTAGCCCAAACCAAAGAATCCACAACATGATAAATTGCAATCCAATCAATCCGAAAAGACAGATTCGAAAAGCGTGGTCGGAAACAATCGTCTAGCACCCATCTACTCTTATGAATAAAATCTGAGACCCTCGCCCGGAGCGGATTTGCTAAATAATCTGAAATCCCTAACGGCTCCAAAATGGGAACCCCCAACCAATTATCTCGCTAAAAGTCCTACTGAGAGTTCTCGCCAATTAATCAGATACCTTCCTTAAGAAGGGAATTATAATTTGTCCGAAGAGAAGACTAAATCGAGGAGGTGACATACCCTCCCCGAGGCTTCTACAACTGCTTGAGATACCTCTCCCAAAGAAATGAGAAAGGAAAACCATCAGAGGTCATAAACTTCCAAGTGAATTTTCGCAGTAGTTTCTTGATGGTTTTAAAAGCATCATAATTTTATGACGGAATTTATTATTGTTGTTATTATTATTATTATTATTATTATTATTATTATTATTATTATTATTATTATGTTTATTATTCAAGACAATAACAAGAATATAAGAAAATGAAAAAACTATCTTGAAAAGTTTATTTCTGGGTTTGTAATATCATTATTCTTGCCATGTAAATTGATAAGTTTAGAAATTCATATATTTTGTGTCTTCGAACTCTCTTTTGTGGGTTTTTAATGTTGATTTTTTTTTTTTTAAAAACTAATAACAAGTCTCCTACATAATTAATTTCTTTAAATTTGTTTTTTGTGTTTATAAATTTATCATTTTATTTAGTAAAAATACTGCTAAAAATCTTATCAAGAAATAAATAATTGTTTTAGTTTATTTGGATTTTATATTTATTTTAAAAATATTGAAATTGAAAAATTCAAGTCGAACTTTGCAGATTATTTGTAGATTAGTTGCTTAATAGAAGAGAGAGTAAAAAAGATCCGGAAGAAAAACAACTGATTCTGATGAGCTCATTGACCTTGGAGGGAATGAAACCATCAAATCATTGATTTATGTTAGAAGAAGAAGATGTAGCATAATTTATGTTTTTCAAAAGTATATGTAATGAAATTTTTTTTGAGATTTAATAATATTGATTATTACATATTATTTTTTGCATTATTTTTATTGAGTTTTTTTATAATACATTGAGTTTCAATTTTTTGCCCGAGAGAAGGAAGAAATCGCAGAGGGTTTCTATACCTAACTACTGAACTTAAAAAAGAGTTCGCTAAAAAAGAAAGAAGAGAACAGCATGCAAAAGTAACTCAATTGCCAGTTAATAGGATACTCGCCTTAGTTATGGCACTGTTCGAATGTTCGAATAAGAGCTGGAGATGATCAATTTAATAAGATACTTGATCATTCTTGAAGAAAAACTTACAAGTTTAATGAGACACTTGGTCAGTCTAATGATGATCAGTTTAATGAGACACTTGATCAGTTTGGAGGTGATCAGTTTAATAAGATATTTGATCACTCTTAAAGAAAAACTGACCAGTTTAATGAGACACTTGGTTAGTCTAACGATGATTGGTTTAATAAGATACTTGATCATTCTTGAAGAAAAAACTGATCAGTTTAATGAGATACTTGATCAGTCTAGAGATGATCAGTTTAATAAGATACTTGATCATTCTTGAAGAAAAACTGACCAAAGGTATTCAACCATTGTAAACATTTCAGCTTATCGTTATGTTTGATAACCCCACCGGTTACTTAGCAAAGAAAAAAAAAAATTAAAGGAACGCGATGTTAAAAGTATTGTTCGAATAAAACATACTTTAACAACTACTAGGGGGCTAGGGGGTAGCACAACATAGTAAAAAAAAATCGCAGTTGCAAAAGTAGTTTTAGCGAAGTGATATCTCTATCTCTGTGATTCAGCTAATATATGTGTATATAGAAACGAAGATGAACCATAATGAAAGTTGCGGAAGTTAGAGTACAAGACTAAAGTTAATGGATTGATCACCACCTTTCAGCACATGTAAGAAGTCGAATTACAGCAGACCATCTCAATCTCGGCAGTTTAATCAAAGGATTGCCCCCAGCCACAAAATCCAGTCATTCATTGCCAATATAAATATATATATGTATAAGATGGATCGTTGCAATTCACGAAAGGTCATAAGGATCGTTCACCCTAAGGAATGTTTGACAATATTCAGGACATCACAACTCTACGCTGGAGAGATAGAAACGCCCACTACACAGATTAGTATTGATTATTAAATTGTCTTATTTGCTTCCTTGTAGTAATCTAGGGAAACATAAGACAAAGTATTATATAAAAGCAAAGGAAAGAACAACTTGCGACTTGCCGACTCAGAACAAAAAGGTAAACAAATTTCAGATACCTCATCGAGTGGAGCTAGAGGTAAAATCTAAATTATTGCTTAGCCACTTTTTATTTGGCCTATAAATCAAATCTTCTTGGATTTCATAACCGCATATTGATGACAAGGAGGTAAAATGTACGGAAACACTTTTGTCACCCTTATTGAAATTCTTTGCTGCACTTTTAACATGATGCACAACATATAGCCTGTGTATTTATTATAGTATTACACCCTACTTACATATTTTATCACTAGATGTTTCTTTCATACATAATAAATACTACGCACGTATATACTTGCAAAAACATATACTAGTTTTATTAGCATACTATATGATTTTTGTATGTAGAACATCCAGCAAGAATCCATGGGTATTCTATCCCGAACAGCAACCATCACCAATACCGTGCATGGATCCGACTATTTTTGTTCGGTATTATTAAAATATATATATGTCGGTTTAGTTATCGTATACCTCATTATATACTTGTTATAAATCAGTATGTATTCTCCACCTTTTGTATATTCAATTAAATGAGGCACGTTGCTATTCAGCTAATCAGCTGGCAACAGGTTGCTAAGTTTGATTAAATCATGTTGTCAGGTTTAACACTCTCAAGTGTAACTGAACCAGTCCATTTGTGATGCTTCGTTTAATATAAGATTATAAATATCTAAAGTTTAGGACATACCTACGATAAATCTAGGTATATGCGTACTGTGATGAATTATTAGATTTACTTTAATGTTAAGACTCATAGCACAATTGTTTTTGTCATAGCATTGTCCAATAAAATGTCTTTAGTCTTGGTGATAAAGAATAACAGTATTTTAATACCCCTAAACACAACGGCATAATCAAAACAAAATTACATGGCCTGAGATATTGAATTTACGTAATCTAGATATATTAAATCATGTTATCTATTAAATTATGTCTACTTCTTCATATTGCTATGCTTTCACATGCAAATACACAGAATACATGAACTTGCAGTGCGTTTCTTTCTATTTAATTATTTGGTCTCATAAAAAGCATAATTGTTATTACTTGTACAAATGTTACTCACGTGTTTGACAGAGAGAGACAAGCTAAAAACTTTAATACAGAAATCGAGCTTAGTCTCAATACGTGCAAAACGAGTTTTATCTCGGTGTATGAAGAAATTCGGAGAAAAGGCCAAAGGGGCTAAAATCTTCACCAACAAAGGCCAAAGGGGCCAAAATATTCATCAACGATAAGAACTTGACAGACCCAAAAAAAGGTCTTGTCGAGGTAGGAGCTCGGGCGCTATGAAACCGCGAAGAGCGAGTGGATAGTGTCCAAGGGGCAGAGAAGCTGAAATAGCATGCCCGCCTAGTTGGGAGGATGCGAACGCATCACCTAGCAAAAAGGCAAACCCGAGGCACTAGGATACCTGGAAAACAGAATACCTGGCAAACTGCTCGGGGCGCCACCAGAATAGGTCGATGAGATGCGCAGCTGTGTTGGCTGGTATACACTACTCCAACGATTCAGCAAACCTGTAGCAGTCAAAACCTAGAGACGTCCTAGGTGACTTATGCAGGGACCTAAGTGTATGGTCGTGGTGAGTCTCGACGTAACACCTGGGTAAAACTGACTAGTTTAATGAGACACTTGGTCGGTCTAAAGATGATCAATTTAATAAGACACTTAATCATTATTGAAGAAAAAACTGACCAGTTTAATGAGATAATTGGTCAGTCTGCAGATGATCAGTTTAATAAGATACTTGATCATTCTTGAAGAAAAAAATGACCAATTTAATGAGACACTTGGTCAATCTGAAGATGATCAATTTAATGAGATACTTGATCATTCTTGAGGCCAAACTGAGGATAATATATTTGTTCTGACCAAGGTAACAAGATACTTGAATAAACCAGTCAAGTCTAACAAAAACTTGACCCAATAAAACCAATGGATTACTCAAACTTAATGCCAGTTAATAAGATAATTGGCTAAATTAAGTTAAATGAGTTATTCAGCTTAAACAAAGAAACCAACGTTACACTCGGATAAAAATAAAACAAATTATTTTATTATTTACTCATTTATGAGTGTGTAGGTATACCTAATTGATCAAAAAGAATAACTGACTGAAAGCATTGTTAGCTCAAGAATTGGCTAGCTGCGAATAAAGCACTGTTAGAGATCCAGCCTTTTGGAAAGAAGGGGGTAAAGATTTTTCTGCTTAAATTGCATCTCTTAAGTTTAAAATGTACAAGTACAAAGCTCCAATTGGCAAGTGCACATAAAAACAGTCAAGAAGCTTTCAAACGCAAGATCTGGGCCACCTGAACCGAACACCTTGAGGTTGGCTTGGCTCGCTGAAATCAAGTAAAAAACCCAAAAGTGGATAGAAACTTAGATACGCCGAACAAGCATCTAGAACAATTTGCAAGAAGTACAAAAGCCAGTGAGCAACGGCAGAAGAGCCAATAATGGTGAAAGTCGAATGCAAGTAAGTTAAAAGTCAAAATTGTACTTATTTTATAAGTTAAAAGAGCAACTGCATAGCTGGACTGCTGGAGGAGACATGCCTACCTATAATAATTTTTTTAGTTTATAAGTTTTATCTGATTTTCCAACTCCGATTTTACAAGGTAAAAGCTTAAAATACCCTTTGACTGTTCATCTAACATTCTTTTTATAAATTAATTAATCACATCGATGCTCAATCAAACTACTTCTGTAAGCAATACACTGAGTGGGAAAAAAAATGCCTGATCTAAAAAGATTTACAATAGTCTAAAGATCGATTATCATTCAAGGGAACAAATTGGGACAAAAAATAAAATAAAATAAAATTTATTAGACTGCTTGAAAACTCAAGCGGAAATTTATTACAAGGAAAAATCTTATTGCTATACACACACATATATATATATTTATAGATAATATGTATCCTTGTGAAGAAATTATATTGTTGGAATACTTTGTAGTTTGTATAGTAGCAGCAGCAGCTAGAGGGTACGTATATGTCTAATCACCTCTCTTGTTCCACCATGAAGAAAGTGGTGGAATGCTTTGTTCATTCCTGAAGAAATTAGCAGGATCAACCTTGGTCTTCACATGTACCAACCTATTAAAATTATTCTTGAAATATTTGACACCCCAAATGCTAGCTTGTTTGAAGCTTGTGTACGAGCCTTTGTTATTATTTGTCCCTATGTCAAGATCTCTATAATTGATATATGCAGCTCTTGGATTTTTGGATACATAAGGAGCCACAAAACTGTACAACCTTCTTATCCAATTGATGTGCTTTTGAGCTATTTCATTCCCTTCTTCCTCCCAATAAACCGAATGGTGAATTTTGTATAAGTTTCCAACTCTATGTGGGAATGGAATTTCTGACTCTGAAATCTCACTCATTTTCCCACCATATGGACTCAATATCATCTCAGTTGCCTCGGCTTCTTCTTCGTAAAACCTTTCGTATATCCCTTCCCATGCAGTTTCAGGAATTGGTTCCTTAACATAGTCTGATTTTGCTTTGAAAAACCTTCTGGAGGTAGGAGTCCTGTCGAGCAAAACGTCCATGGATTCTCCATTGTGGAAACCAGCAAAGTAGAGGATAGAGTCAATCCAGCTCATTTCGATGCAATCTTCGTTTACCAAACCAAGCTCAGGCAAGCTCTTCTGCATCAATGGAAGGAGCTGATCAACCCCACCAAGGAACATTGATTCAAACAAAGCCCGCATCGTCTTCTTTCCTTGTTCTGTACTAGAATTCACACTTCTTAAGAAGATTCTGATCATTAAATCTTCATGAACCTTATCTGCAACTTGCTGCCATTTTAGAATAATCTTGGTTGCGTTTTGTTCCAAGGTTCTTTGGACATTGAATACAGTCACAGTTGGAGGAACAGCAACCAGCTTTATTTTCCATGCAACGATGACTCCAAAACTAGCTCCTCCACCTCCTCGAATGGCCCAAAACAGATCTTCTCCCATAGAATTTCTATCAAGAAATCTTCCTTTGGCATCAATCAATTGTGCATCAACTATATTATCTGCAGCGAGGCCATATTTACGTAACAAGAAACCGTAACCTCCCCCACTAAAATGTCCACCAACACCCACAGTAGGGCAAACTCCAGCTGGAAAGGCAAGAGTTTTGCTTTTCTCAGCAATTCTGTAGTAAAGTTGGCCAATGGTTGCACCAGTTTGAACCCAAGCTGTTTGGTTTTCGGTATCGACACTGATGGAGCTCATATTGATTAGATCAACGATGACAAATGGGACGTCAGATACAAAAGAAAGACCCTCATAGTCATGACCACCACTTCGAACCCTAATTTGCATGCCATGTCTTTGGGAACAAGAAATGGATGCTTGGATGTGAGATACTTGCAATGGGGTAACAATGACTAGAGGCTTCGGGGTTGTGGAAGTTGAGAACCTGAGGTTTTGTATGGAGAACTCCAAGATTGATGAATATGAAGAGTTGTTTTGGGTGTAAATTACTTTGGAAATGGAAGTGGAATTGTCTGAATTGAGGGCAAGACATTGAAGAAAATTCTCATGATCAGTTTCAGGCAATGAAGCTGCCCATTGAGAAAATAAAAGAACAAGAAGAATAGAGAAGATTGAAGAGCTAAGAGACTTCATTTCTATTTGATCGATCGATGTTTAATTTGGTGCATAAGTGAGCACAAAAAATCCTTTATTTATAGCACTCGTGAGGACGACTGTTCTAGCTTGTTCATGCATGTGAACGTGGGGTGGTGTAATATTGTGTCCTGAATCTAGTGGGCGTTTGAAGAAAATTCAATCATTCTAGATTTAGTAATATGAACAATCAGAGAGGAAAAAGAAAGTCTACACAAGAAATCAATGTATTTTCATAGATAAAATTTATTTGAGGAAAGAAATCAAAACGTATGATTTGGTGATTTGATAACTTGTTGGATGGCGCAAGTTAATGCAAGTACGACCCTAAAGCTTTTCCGTAACAATGATATAAATTGATAATTGAATAATTGATTAATCTGGAATCTGGATGGGTTACTTAAACATTATATCAATGGTAAGACTTATTCTTCTGACTAAAATCTTATCTTGACCATTTTACTTTCGTATTCTTTGAGTCTTCCAGATTATCAAGTAATTAAGCATATATATAATGATAAAACTTATTTTTCTTACTAAAATCTTATCATGACCATTTTACTTTCGTATTCTTTGAGTCTTCCAGATTATCAAGTAATTAAGCATATATATAATGATAAAACTTATTTTTCTTACTAAAATCTTATCATGACCATTTTACTTTCGTATTCTTTGAGTCTTCCAGATTATCAAGTAATTAAGCATATATATAATGATAAAACTTATTTTTCTTACTAAAATCTTATCACGACCATTTACTTTCGTATTCTTTGAGTCTTCATTGGTATTAATGTAGTTACATCAGTGCGCACTGATATAAACGGGAATATATATATAATACTTCTCTTATCAGGATGATCCTTACTTTATAATTTCAGGACGTCCCACCACAACCACACATTCACATTGGACTCACAGCCTCATATTAACAAATATTCACACTCAATATGAATGTGTGATTGTAGTTGGACGTCCTTAACTTATAATTGTTGGACGTCCTTAACTTCTAATATCAGGATGATCCTTACTTTATAATTTCAGGACGTCCCACCACAGCCACACATTCACATTGGACTCACAGCCTCATATTAACAAATATTCACACTCAATATGAATGTGTGATTGTAGTTGGACGTCCTTAACTTATAATTTTAGGACGTCCTTACTAGAGAACCACCATATATATATATATATATATATGTATATATATACACGGTGGATATTTATGGTGGTTCTCTAGTTTGGATGTCCTTACTTTATAATTTCATGACGTCCAACCATAGTCAAACATTCACATTGGACCCACAACCTCACATTAATAAATACTCATACCCAATATGAATGTATGGCTGTGGTTAGACGTCTTTAATTTATAATTTCAGGATGTCCTTACCAGAGAACCACTATATATAAAAGATTCTTTGACAAGTGCATACAGCCAAGTCAAAGCATTTAAATCTAATGACACACATGCAAGGAACTGATATATCTTATATCAGTTAGAACTGACAATAGAAAGATTATATATATATATATATATGCACGTTAAGCTGTTAGTGAATCCCTTCGTTGCAAATATTGTTACGTGGAAAGGAAACCATGGACAAAGCTTAATCAAGGCCAATGAAAAAGTTTTAAACTTCATGTTATGAAGCTGGGCTGTTTTTAGCAATTATTCACTTTCATGAAGCAAACCCCCCCCCCCCCCACTAGATATTTTAATTCCCTCATTAGAGTTTTTAATTCCCCTATCTGATCTTTTAATTTTAATTGTCAATAGTAAAATTTAATGAGGGACTTTAGACCGATAAGTCTTGTAAGTTCGATGCATAAGATCCTTGCCAAAGTCTTAGCAAATCGCTTAAAGCTTGTGATGAATTTTGTGGTTGGGGAGTATCAGATGGCTTTCGTTTCTAACAAACAGATTTTAGATAGTTTTGTGGTGGGCCAAGGAGATCATCCATAGTTGGCGAAAAGACAAAGTGGGCTGTCTATTAGTGAAACAGGATTTTGAAAAAGCTTATGACTCGATGGACCATTCCTTTTTGGACTTCATAATGGAAGAGATGGGTTTTGGGGTTAGATGGAGGCAGTGGATAAAGTGGTGCATTTCAACTCCTTCCATTTCAGTTCTAATTAATGGCAGTCCTACAAAAAAGTTTTCAATGGAGAAAGGGTTGCGCCAAGGTGATCCGCTATCGTCTTTCCTTTTCAACCTGGTGGTTGAAAGCCTGAGCTGTTGTCTAAAGAAAGTAGAGGTTTTGGGTTTGGTGAGAGGGGTTTCCTTTGGTGATGAAGTGATTTGTGTATCTCACTTATAGCACGCAGATGATACTATCCTTTTTCTTGAACCTTAGTTGGATTATCTCATTAATTCTAGGAGACTTCTAAGGTGTTTTGAGATGGCTTCATGGCTAAGAATAAATTTCCACAAATCCTGTGTGGTTCGAGTGGGGAAAAAGAGGAGTAGGGAGTGTGATTGGATGGCTTCGTTTAAGTGCAAGAATGCCAAACTCTCAATTGCGTACCTAGGAATGCCGTTGGGGGCTAACCCAGGCTCTAAAGAATTTTGGAAGCCTGTGACGGATCCGAATAGAGAAGTGTTTGTCTCCTTGGAAGAAGAAATTCCTTACCAAAGAGGGAAGGTTGGTTTTGATCAAAGCCGTACTTTCCAGTATTCCTACTTACTTTATGTCAGTTTTCAAGGTTCATGTCTGTGTTGCTAAAGCAATTAAGAAGTTTCAGAGAAGTTTCTTTTGGGGTGACGGGGGTGAGAAGAGGAAGCTTCATGCGGTGGATTGGGGTAGGAGGCTTAGGTGTTGGCCAGATTTTAGATAAAAATGGGGGTTTATTAGCAAAATGGGGATTTATTAGCAAAATAGGTGTGGAGGTTTGGTCGGGAGGATGATTAACTGTGGAAAAGGATTATCTATGTGAAGTATGGTGCTAAGGTTTATGAGCTGCAATGGAAGTGGAATAATGGTGAAACTACAACTTCTTTCTTCAAAGCTGTGAGTGGGCTCTTTAAAGAAGATTCGGTTACTGAAAAGATTATTAAGGATGGCCTGAAGGTAGTGGTGGGCTACGGGGATAAAGTTAGCTTTTGGGATGATGGGAGGAGGGACGGTGTGCTCTTTAAAATAAGGTTCCCTAGAATCTTTGCTTTGCCAAGCATTAAGAGTGGCTCCATTGATCAGTTTGGGATATGGAATAGTGATGTTTGGATATGGGATGTGCGTCTTAGAAGGAGTGTATTCAATTGGGAGCTGGAAGTGTGGGAAGAATTTTATTCTCTCATGGAGATTTTAAGATGAGAAAACTCGTTTCGGATTCGATTGCTTGGAGTTTTTGTCCAAAGGGTATTTTCACGGTGAGCTCCTTTAGAAGATGTATTGAAGATTATAGTGGGGAGGATTCTTTGGTAGAATCTCAGTTTGGAAAGGTTATAGCCCTCCGAAGGTAGAACTCTTTGTGTGGCAGCTACTTAGAGGAAGAGTGATGGTCCGTGAGGTGTTGAGTCATTTTGGTGTGACTATGGATAGGGATTCTCGGTGCTCGTTCTGTGGCAACTCTGTTGAGATGGTGGATCACCTTTTCTTGTTATATTCTTGATCCTAGAGGTTGTGGAGTATTTGTTTGAGCTAGTGGTCGGTGCATAGTTGCGTTAGCTACAGTATTAAGGACTGGTTTTCGAGATGGTTAGGTTTGTGCTCAAGGTCGAGTCTGAAGAGAGCTTAGGAGACCTTTTTTATGCATTGGTTTGGTCTATTTGGGAAACTCAAAATCAGGTGGTTTTTAAAGGAAAAGTGGTGAATTTGATTGTGTGTTCAAATTTGGTGAGGTTTAGAGTGGCATAGTGGTTTAAATACCATGGTAAAGGTGCGTCGGATCCGATTACGGTGTTGGTGGAAATTTTGGAAATCTACTATGATGAGTTTAAAAAGGTGCAGAAGAAGAGTTTAAAGGATTGGGTGCCCCCTTCAAATGAGGCTCTAAAATTCAATGTTGACGGCTCGTTTATGAGAGAGCAGGGAAGGGTAAGGATTTGGGGAATGTTACGAAACTCTGAAGGGAAGGTTTTGTGCAACGTTGATGCTACAGCAACTGAGCCTTTGGCTATTCACAAAGCTTGTTTTCTGTGTATCTAATAACATGTGGGAGGGGAGACCGATCGTCATCAAAAGCGATTCAAGGGTGGTGGTTTCTTGGGTCATGGATGGTGATTATAGAAATTTTGCAATGGTGGATGTGATTTATGATGTTCAGTCGAAGCTTAGAGCCTTGAGCAATATTTTAATTTGCTATGCCTCCAGATTTTCCAATTGATGGTTTGGCTAAGAAGGGCACTTTAATGGAAGGGGAGAACATTGTGTGGAATGTGTCCTAAGGCTTTTCTGTCGCTCTCTGTTATGTGTCCCTTCTTTTTGTCTCTGTTTTCTTCTGTTACTGTGTTAGTGCTGTTTTTGGCTTTTCTTGTTTGCTGGGCGTTTTCTACTGTTGTTGTTGGGCATGTGTTTGTTTGGCTCTTTGGGTGTTTGCTGCTTTGTGGGTGTCTTGTTGTTTGTTTTTGCTCTATTTCAATAAAGTACCGTTTTATAAATAAATAAAAAAAAGTAAAATTTCAAAAATTTACTATTTCAAAAAAGAGTACCATTACATAGTGTTCTATTTAATTCATTAACCTTAACTAATTTATTCTACAATTTTAAAAACAATAATATAAAGAATAATACTATACAACACAAATAATTAACCCAAATAATATGACAAGTGAGACTTCATTAGCACACAAATCATAGGATGATATGATCAACGAACAGAAGGGGAGAACATTGTGTGGAATGTGTCCTAAGGCTTTTCTGTCGCTCTCTGTTCTGTGTCCCTTCTTTTTGTCTCTGTTTTCTTTTGTTACTGTGTTAGTGCTGTTTTTGGCTTTTCTTGTTTGCTGGGCGTTTTCTACTGTTGTTGTTGGGCATGTGTTTGTTTGGCTCTTTGGGTGTTTGCTGCTTTGTGGGTGTCTTGTTGTTTGTTTTTGCTCCGTTTCAATAAAGTACCGTTTTATAAATAAATAAATAAAAGTAAAATTTCAAAAATTTACTATTTCAAAAAAGAGTACCATTACATAGTGTACTATTTAATTCATTAACCTTAACTAATTTATTCTACAATTTTAAAAACAATAATATAAAGAATAATACTATACAACACAAATAATTAACCCAAATAATATGACAAGTGAGACTTCATTAGCACACAAATCATAGGATGATATGATCAACGAACAAATCACTTGACACATCATTTAGACTGATTTTTGGGTTAATTTTTTTTGTTTGTCTAACATTAGTGAAATAAACTTTATGTTTTTACTTTCCTTTTAAGTTTCCCTTTTCCATTAGATTTCATTTTCTAACTTTAACCTTAGTTTATTTTGTTCCATTAGGTTTCCCCATTTTGTTTTCCTTTTTATAGTCATAATTTCAGCACACAACCTATTGTTTTTATAATCACAACAGCCTATTGTTTTTATAATTACAACAACCGATTGTTTATCGATTATACAATTTACAATCTTTTTGATATATAGTTTCCAAAGTTCTTTAAAAACTTTTATATTTAGATGGAGGATGAATATCTCTCAGCAACTCTTTCCTTTTAAGTTTCCCTTCATTAGGTTTCATTTTCTAACTTTAACCCTAGTTTATTTTGTTTCATTTTTTCTTTTTCTTTTTCCTTTTCATAGTCATAATTTCAATGGACAACCTATTGTTTTTATAATCACATCAATCAATTGTTTATCTATTATACAAATTACAATCTTAGGTATATAGTTTTCAAAGTTCTTTAAAAAACATTTATATTTAGATGGAGGATGGATTTCTCAACAACCTTTTAATCATGTACATTAAAAGAGAAATCACATAGAAATTTATTATTGAATCAATTATAGATTACTTTCGTTAGGGATGGCAACGAGGCGGGTCAGGGTCGGGGAATGCTTTTTCATACCCATCCCCGCTCCCTAAAACCATCATCATCCTCGTCCCCGTCCGTGCATTAAGTGAAACGGGGCGGGGCGAGGATTCCCCGTTGGAAGGGTCTTCCCCATACTCATCCTATTCCCCGTCTAATATAACTATATATTTAAAAATTACAACTTAAAATAAAGAAAAAAATATAAATTCATATTTAGTCTAAAATCAAAAATTCTATAAAACAAATCAACTTCTAAAATTTAGTTTTAAGAAAAAAAAAACTATTTATGTTAAAATTAAGGTTAAATGATTTTAAAAATCTGAATATTATAATATATACATATATATATTATTAATATGTCGAAGCAATAGTCTCCAAAAAGGTAGATATAAAATTTCAATGAAATAGAAGGAAATGTCCGCTTTCAAGTTTGAAAGAACAAAAATGTCCCCCCTTTGTTTTTTTTACAAGAAATGTCCACTTTCAATATCACTTTACAAGAAATGTCCCTTTTTGGACTAAATTACCCTTCCCATTTTTTTTTTTTTACTATTAAGCAAAACATTCCCACTTAAAAGAACTGTAATGACGAAATTATCCACCAAAATTTTCTCTTTACGAAACAACCTTTACACCCTTACAATCCAATTCATTTCTAGAATTGGGGATCTTCCCTTACTCTAGTGTGTCCAAATCTATTAGGGATTCAAATCGAAACGTCGGATTCGAACCCAAAAACGTCGGATTTGCTCTCCACTCGTATAGCTACGCTTTCAATTTCCCCAACAAAATGCCAACAAATGCATATCCCACCCATGTCTCCTCTATATCGTCCTTCCACTCGCTTTTTCTGCAAGTGCTCTCACACCCATTCTGTCGAGCACCCAATAGACATGACCAACTACAAGGAAGCTTTCTCCAGGCGAATGGCCATGGCCGGCCTCAAACCCCACCACCGTATTGGTTTGTCTCTTTTCAACTTTTCTTTTACCTTCTCCAGAAATCAAGTCACAATTGCTTTCCAATTTTGCACTTTTTTTCGGCTATTTTAGCTTAACTTTTTAGAAAAACTTGGGCTTGTTATCTTTTTGGAAAAGAATAATGAAAGGGTCTCCATTGAAATGCTGAGAGTACTTAAAGTAAATGAAACAGAACAAATTGAGTTCAAAATATTTAGTTTTGATTCTTATTTTTCATAACCATGAAGTGATTATTGAGAAATTGTTATTAGTGCACAGCATTAGGAGTTTACGGTGATCCAGTTAGTATGGCTCTCTGTGTCCTGTCTGCGGACTAGAAAACGGGAGACCAAAATGCGGTTGGGGATAGCAATGAATTCATTGATGGGCTTTTGGCCATAATTGTTGATCATGGACGATGTGAGGAGAGCCGAGAGGAGGCTAAAATGGTTAGCAGCCGAGTTTCTGACATGGGTATATTCATTTTTGTACATTAACAAATTAAATATTGAGGTTATAAATTTGAACGAGCATTAGGTGGTTAATATACACTCTGTGAATGAATCAGATGTGAGATTTGTAGTTGGTTGGATGGTAAGCCAAAAAAGGGTCATTTGCAAGAAGCTGCTCGTGACATGAGGTGATTTATTTATTAGTTTATCCTTTGAAGTTATGTCAAATGCCTGCAACTGGAATTGTTTTCTATTAATTCTTTCAATATGAAGACTTCATATTCAATGGTTCGTTTGATAAAGGATTATTTCTGATTAAAAAGCCAGTGGTGCTATGACTTCAGGTATCAAATATTTCAGAATGTTTGCATGCAACATCATACGGTGCATTACTTGTTGCACATCACGTGGATGACCAGGTTGAGACAAATAAACTTGGAACAATATGGTCTTTCTGATGCTATACATGTATCTGAATTCTGAGTTCGTATACAGGCTGAGTTATTCATTATCAGATTCTCACGCAGTAGTGGGGTTCTTGGACTTGATGGCATGGCATATACTTCTCAAATTTTCTCCACACATGCACATTCTTATAACAAAGTTTCAAAGAATCATTCTATTCTTCTGGTGCGACCACTCTTGGAATTCTCAAAACAAGATATGTACAAGATCAGTAAATAGAAATTCATGTACGAATATGATTAATTGTTGAGCTTGTTTTAACATTTTGTTCTAATATTCTTGTTTTTGCTTACATTCTTTTTTTTTTTTTAGTATCTTTATCTTTTTGTTATTGTTTGGCAGATTTGTCAAGGGGGTAATCAGGATTGGGTTGAGTACCCCACAAATCGAAGGCCATTGTTTGCTCGGAACAGAATTCGAATGTCATTAGGAAATTTGTCATCATGTAAGTGTGATAGAAATCACTAATTAGCTGTGTCATATTGTTATGTTTTCCCTGTACAGACATCTAAAGTTTCTCAAAATTTTCCTTTCTTTGCTCTAATTCATGTTCTTCAACTGATTTTATTCCTAGATTTATAGTTTTTCCATTTGTGTTTATCCCATCTCAGCCTTATATTTGTAATCACTGCTCAGAGTTCAAATTTCACCTATCTAATCTCTCATTTTTAAGGTATCTTTAAGTCCGAACTACAAGCAGTTATTTCTACTTGTCGGAAAACACGCCCATATGTTGATCACATCTGTTCCGATTTGATGAATCGAACTGTTACCATTGTAAATGTAAGTATACTTTTTACTGTCAACACATTTGACATGTGATGTCTAATTTTTACATTTGACCTTTGAGTGCTAGTTTCTAGTACACTTCTAAGAAATTTAGCTTGAACATCTTTGTCATAGTTATTAGAAATTCTTAGTTCTTACTCTTCTTGTTCTTCTCTCTCTCTCTTTTGGTGGGCACGTGGGTTGTTTTATATTTGCTAGGATGGGTATGCTATTATTGATCCAGAGATTCTTAATCCGTCAAAAGTTGAGGACATATGCCTCACAAAGTTTCTTGCATTGGTCTTGCAGGTAATATCAATCATATTTGTTATTTGACACCTTAACATTTAGGGTGTTTTCTAATGTACAAACATTTCAGTGATTTTGTCTGATTTGAATTGTCAGTTTATTTCTCAAAGGTCAACATTTTGTTAACAAACGTCGGCATTTTGTTAGTTATGTTGTTTTATTTGATTACTTCTGTAATTATTAATTTATGATTTTGTTTTTGCATAATTTTGTTGATTAGTATTGTTTTTCTTTCTATTTTTGTGTTTGATTGTTGGGCAGCTGTTGGATAAAGAATATGAAATGAAAATCTTAAAATGCAGCTTTTGTTAGTATCTATTTTTTTCTCGGGTTTTTTGTTGAAACCTTGAATAGTAGGGTGAAGAATCGAAATCAAAATCGAAATCCTTTTTCAGGGCTTGAAATCCCTTTTCAAGGCTTGAAATCCTTGTCCAAGGCTTCAAAATCAATGTTCAAGGCTTCAAAATCCTAGCCTAGGGCTTCAAATCCATGTCTAGGGCTTCACATAAAATATCAAGTTTACAATATATATATTTGTATCTTTTAAGTGATGTGAAAATAATGTCTTGTACGGTTAAGTTGAGTTTATAGCATACCGGGCTTCAGTGAATCTATTTTTCATTTAATTATAATGTTTTGAGCATCACGGGAGGTAACTACGTGCGGTGGCCTTCCATTGGAGATGAATACTGGTCTCGAATACTACTTCAAAAGACCATGTCCACAATAGGTTGGTAAAAAAAAAAAATCCATATTACCCAAACTGAATCCATTGTCAAAAGAGTGGATGAGTGATAATTCTCCATCAATAAAATTGTGATGATTTATCAATCAATCGATCAATCCGCAAAACCATAGAGCGAGGTGATATATATCTTCATGATCCAAATACACACAAATTAAAGAGACTAAAGTATTTTATATATGTATAAAAGTGTTTGACAAAAGTCTTCACTGAATTTAGAAACTAATACAGAATTTTTGGAGCTCCAGTAATGGATTATCTCTACGTGAATTTCTCTCTATATTATTGATCAGAAAATCGTTGCAAAAGATTAACTAACTCTAATCACCGTTATTTTATTGTTGAGTGATCATGAGTTGTAGTATGATATTCTAAAGCCAATCGCAGACTATCAATTCTTTCACCACATGTTTTGATACTCATTAGACTTGTTGGTACAGCTACTTGATATATTGACGAAGACTCTGCCTATGTTATCTTAACGCAAATCCCCACCACAAAGGTTCACAAAATTTCATCAATCAATTAGGAGCAAACCAAACAACAATTGATTTAACTAGGTATGGTCAATACCAACCTGAAACAAAAAAACAAAAAAACCAAAACAAAACAAAACAAAAATATTATCACCCCATCACCAAACTGTTAGTTTCTGATGAACAAACATCATACTCTATAATTCCTGAACAACGTTAATACATTATCCATCTGTTTGGCTACCCAGAAACATTAAAAGAAAAAAAGTTTAAATTTAAGCATTTTAAGAGGATCTTGGATTGTAAACGATGAAAAAGAATCCACTTTTACAGATCCAAATAGTCTGGATTTTAAATTCAATCAAGCAAAACCTTTGATTTTTATTAAGGGTTTCAATATCAAGAGCTCAAGATTCATAATTTGTTTCTTTTTTTTTTTTTTCTTTTTAATTTTCTAACACAGAACATCAATTTTCAAAACTAAAATCAAAAAAAATAATAATAATTGTTTTGTATGACTTAAAAATGAAAAAAAGTAAGTAAACTTATCAGAAAAACATGAAGATATCGTGAAGAAGACATGTGGGATCAGGGTGTTAGTTTTGAAAGGGGAAGATTTGTAGAGGTTTTGGGCATGTGAATACAAGTGATAACAACGAATGTGAGAGATGAAGAATTGATTAGTGGGATACAAGTGGTCCAATAACCTAATATCAATGTGGGATCCAGCTATGCTCCAATTTCAATCATTAGTGGGATTCAGCTGTGTTCCACTAACACATTTGAAAATGAATTTTTTAAAGCCCTGGAAGAAATACATTGAGGCCCCGAAAACACATTTGAAGCCCGGAATAATAATACAGTGCTGAGATGGTAGATTTTTCAAAATAATTTAATTATTTTGACAATTTTAAGATTTTTTCCGACAATGGAGAATTTGTTCCACTACATGTGGCCACGCATTGGAGTTCCAATACCATGAAAAAAATGCATTATGGGAAGCTTTAAGCATACATTAGTGGTGGTAACCCTTGGTAATAGTGCAAATGTCACACCCACAATGCCAAATTAAAAGTGTTACTAATCAATTTTAATGGATTTGGTATGGGGATATGTTTCGGACCGTCCGATGCTCCCGAAAAACAACGTTTAGTTGCCCACCGATGTCCCTCCACTTTGGACCGTCTCGATTGGGAAAAAAGTTAAAAGGACACACATCATCGGATGCACAAAAAAAATCCATTTAAGCCTAGGAAAAATTTGTGAAGCCTGGAAATAAAAATAAAGAGTGGGATACAGCTAGGTCAATAGTTGGGCTAAAGCCTTGAAATATAATAGGGCTTCATGTGATTTTTTTATTAAGCCCAAGTTAAACTAAGAAGCCTATAAATGTGAGTCAAAGTTGTTTGCATGACAATTTAGCCAAGTGGCAACAAAATAGTCGTTGCATTTTGCAGTGTGAACTGGACGTCCACACAATAATGATCCCTTATGGTATAAAGTGTTCCACTAACACATTTGAAAACACAACTTTTGAAGCCCTAGAAGAAATACATTGAAGCCCTGGAAACACATTTGAAGCCCAAAATAATAATACAAGGCTGAAGTGGTAGATTTTTCGATTTAATTTAACTATTTTGACAATTTTTAGATTTTTTTAAGACAGTGGGAAATTTGTTCCACTGCATGTAGCAACGCATTGGAGTTCAAATACCATGAAAAAAAAAATGCATTATGGGAAGCCTTAGGCATACATTAGTGGTGGTAACCTTTGGTAAAAGAGCAAATGTCACACCCATATTGACAAATTATAAGTGTTACTAACCAATTTTAATGGATTTGGTACGGGGATATGTTTTGGACCGTCCGACGCTCCTGAAAAACAACGTAAAGTTGCCCTCCGATGTCCCTTCCACTTTGGACCGTCTCGATCGGGAAGAAAGTTAAGGGACCCACATCATCGGATGCACCAAAAGAATACATTCAAGCCTGGGAAAAATTTTTGAATCCCAAAAATAAAAATAATGAATGGGATACAACTGGGTTCAATAGTTGGGCTAAAGCCTTGAAATATAATAGGGCTTCATGTGATTTTTTTTTTTATTAAGCCCAAATTAAGCTAAGAAGCCCATAAATGTGAGTCAAAGTTGTTTGCATGACTATTTGGCTAAGTGGCAACAAAATAGTTGTTGCATTTTGCAGTGTCAACTGGATGTCCACACAATAACGTTCCCTTATGGGATCCAACTGTGTTCCATTAACACATTTGAAAACACATTTTTTGAAGCCCTAAAAGAAATACATTGAGGCCCTGGAAACGTATTTGAAGCCCAAAATAATAATACAAGGCTGAAATGGTAGATTTTTCAATTTAATTTAATTATTTCAAAATTTTAAAGATTTTTTCAGACTGTAGGGAATTTGTTCCACTACATGTGGCCACGCATTGGAGTTCAAATACCATGAAAAAAAAATTATTATGGGAAGCCTTAGGCATACATTAGTGGTTGTAACCTTAGATAATAGTGCAAATGTCACACCCACAATGCCAAATTATAAGTGTTACTAACCAGTTTTAATGGATTTGGTACGGGGATATCTTTTGGACCGTCCGATACTCTCGAAAAACAACGTTAAGTTGCCCACCGATGTCCCTTTCACTTTGGACCATCTCGATCGAGAAGAAAGTTAAGGAAACCACATCATCGGATGCACAAAAAGAATTCATTCAAGCCTAGGAAAAATTTGTGAAGCACAGAAATAAAAATAATGAGTGGGATACCGCTGGTTCAATAGTTGGGCTTAAGCCTTGATATATAATAGGGTTTCATGTGGTTTTTTTTTTTTTATTAGGCCAAGTTAAGCTAAGAAGCCCATAAATGTGAGTAAAGTTGTTTGCATGACTATTTGGCCAAGTGGCCTCAAAATAGTGGTTCCATTTTGCAGTTTGAACTAGCCGTCCACACAATAACGTTCCCTTATGGGATCCAACTGTGTTCCACTAACACATTTGAAAACACATTTTTTGAAACCCTGAAAGAAATACATTGAGGCCCTGGAAACGCATTTGAAGCCTAGAATAATAATACATGGCTGAAATGGTAGATTTTTCGATTTAATTTAATTTCAAAAATTTTAAGATTTTTTCAGATAGCGGGGAATTTGTTGTACGTCATGTGGCCACGCATTGGAGTTCAAATACCATGAAAAAAAAAATTATTATGGGAAGCCTTAGGCATCCATTAGTGGTGGTAACCTTTTGTAATAGTGCAAATGTAACACCCACACTGCCAAATTATAAGTGTTACTAACCAATTTTAATGGATTTGGAACGGGGATATGTTTTGGAGAAAAACAACATAAAGTTGCCCAACAATGTCCCTTACACTTTGGACCATCTCGATCGGGAAGAAAGTTAAGGGACCCACATCATCGGATGCACAAAAAGAATTCATTCAAGTCCAGGAAAAATTTGTGAAGTCCGAGAATAAAAATAATGAGTGGGATACACCTGGGTTCAATAGTTGGGCTAATGCCTTGAAATATAATAAGGCTTCATGTGATTTTTTTTATTAAGCCCAAGTTAAGCTAAAAAGCCCATAAATGTGAGTTAAAGTTGTTTGTATAACTATTTGGCTAAATGACAACAAAATAGTGGTTGCATTTTGCAGTATCAACCGGACGTCAACACAATAATGTTCCCTTATGGGATCCAACTGTGTTCCACTAACACATTTAAAAACACATTTTTTGAAGCCCTTGAAGAAATACATTGAGGCCCTGGAAACTTATTTGAAGCCTAAAATAATAATACATGGCTAAAATGGTAGATTTTTCGATTTAATTTAATTATTTCGACAATTTTAAGATTTTTTCCAATAGTGGGGAATTTGTTCTATTGCATGTGGCCACACATTGGACTTTTTCCGATAGTGGGGCTGATAAGATAGGACTATGCAAAACAACAACTCTTGTCTTGGGATAAACGAGCGGCTAGATCCAAAGTAGGTCCATTTCCATCAAATTGACCATAAAGGATTATGTCTTCCTGCTTAGTATCGTAGTTCTCTTCAAGACACTTGTAGACAACTTCGATAAGAAGTACCTGGCCTCGAGTGATTTCCTCGGCGTCTCATAACCACAACATCAAAGCTTCAGAACCACATCATATCATAACCGATCAAATTTCAACTTCTTATATTTTTCTCCACCCTTTTTGATTTACATTCTATACATTGCTAAACACAACTATGTACTTCCTTACAACGGATATTTATAATGTATCTCATCAAATAAACAGTTTTAAGATAGAAACATGTTAAGAATGCTAAAAGTCAAGGGAAAAACCAATAATGATATTGAACAAAAGAAACATGTAGACAAAATCTGGGAGTCAAACATCATTATATAGTATACACTTCCAATTGGACAGACAGTCAAACAAATTAGATTTCGAAGCAATGTCACAGCATGTTTTCATTGACAAATTAATGTTCACATAATACACAGTAAGCATTTATTCCAATGAATGTGTTAACAAGTCAGCTTAACAAATGCTTGGTAAGTCTCACTACAAACCATCTTTTATATCGCCATGTCTTGACTCTTGATCAACTATTGTATTGTGTGTCGTCTCAAGTTGTCGGAACTACCATTGCCATCATGATAGCTTGACTTGTATATATATATATGCCTGCAGAGACAAAGCCAGAATTCAAATCCCCTGTATGCCTGATAATTTTAGAAATAAACATCATAACCACCAAAATACCATATTAAAGAAACAAGAACAATGTAAAGGTGAAACTTACCTTGTACCAAATACACCAATAACAGTTAAGAATTGCAGCCTTCAGATACAGAAAATGAACCAATATTAGTAAGATTCCATTCTCACAAAGCAAAGAACAGTTATTGGAATCACATTACAATAGTACCTGAGAAACGTTCAATATCAAAAGAGATCACTCTGTGCCATGCATAACTACTGGGCTCATGACATGCATAACTACTGGACAAACCTGTCACAATAGTAGTCAGCAAGATCACTCTGTGCCACTGATTCAACTTACATTATTGGAATGTCAAAGCGTTTTGAGATTAATCCTGATCCATTACCCCAGGACTTGCAGCACAGAACCAAAGGTATGTCACTCAATTTCTCTCCTTCATCCTTCCCGTCATCCGAACTGCTTATAGCTACAATGGACAATCTATCTCTACCACAGGATAGACCCAGTAAGGACCCTATGCATAAAATGAACCAAGTTAAGTTTCAACCATACAATATAGATGCAAGAACATGATGGTAACACTATTTCACTATCAAAAGTCTAAACAGTATCAAATTATTAACATAAATGATTAAGATAAGCAAGAACTTGAATAGTCACAAAATGGAGCATCAAAATTCAAAATGTTTCTTTTTGAAAGCCAGGCACTTTGTTATCCAACCAACTGTCACACACCTGAGAACCACCTATACAAGTTTCATTGCCTGTAGACATATTTTTGTCCAAGAAGCATATAATGTATTCATGTTCAACCCCATCTTTAAGTGAAAAATATACTACATGGTAGCAGTACATCTAATGAGCTGGGACTCTAGTTTGCACTTTGACTCAAGGAAAATCTATCTAGTTATGTTGTGAATTTGGGTTCTAATAGTAATACTCCAGTTAAACTTCTGCAGCTCTTCAAATCAACCACCTAAAGTGTCTTCAAATTCTGCAGTAGACAATTCAGGACTTACTAAATTGTTCCTTTTTATGTATCTGGGATAACTTGTAATTCTTCATCAAAATAAAGTTGTCCTAACACAAAATTTTGCAGAATCTGATAAATTAAACATAATATAAACACAAATGTCACAAAATAGAAACCAAAGAACAACATTAATCGAAAACAAGCACAATCAATTCACAGAAAGTTAAAACAAAGCATCTCCAATTAAAATCTTAATTCCGCAGTGAGATAGCAATTGACAACATAAGTAGAAGTGAGAGAGGGAGAGAATAGGCCTGAATTGGAGGAGTAGAAGGGAGAGAAATCAGTGCGGCGTTTAGGTGGAGGGCTTCTTGATTGTTTAGTATAATTTGGTATGTTATCAATCTGATTCAATTTCTCTTCCTTTTTCTGCACCGTTGAAGCTCTCTTCTTTGCCATTGATGTGGATTGAAATTTCTTGAGACAGAGAGAGAGAGCCCTAAACTTACAAGTCACAAGGCAATGATGGCTCACTTTAACATCTCTCTGTTTCTTTTTCTTTTTGTCGACAGAACCACCGTCGCCTGTTTAGCTCAGAACAGTTTTCTCACATGTCAGTGTCGTCTCTTCTCCGGCTCGCAAACCACCGACGTCGAACAAGAACCACCGTCGGCATGTCGTCGCTAGGAGTATATATTCAGGGCAAACCTGTAATCTTGCCCTTATATAATTTAACTTTTGAAAGTTTCCCCTTACTAACCACAAATTATCTTTTCACACATCAATTTTAACACCACAAATTATCTTTTCACACCACAATTATTTCTTTTTTATTAATGACAATTTTAACCAAAATTAAAATTTTTAAACAAGATTAAAAAAAAATTAAAGACACTTCAAACTAATTAAATTATTAAAAATAAATCTTTTTATATTAAATACTACATATTAAATTCTCTCTCATAAATTTGTTATTACCATATTAAACATTCTCTCTTAATTAATCTATCTCCATTTTTCAAAAAATAAATAAATAAATAATTCATGTTTCCATATTTTTTCAATCAATCTATGATTAATAGTTCAAGAAAAAAAAAATTATGAATATTTTAGTTTTTTATTAACAGTAATATATATATATATATTAAAAAGTCAATTTTTAAAAAATATATATATTAAAGCTTACAAGAGTAACAAAAAACATTTTCATATTTCGATTTAAAAAAAAATAATAAGTAAAGTAATTTTTTTTTTTTTTTTGATATATGCATACATATGGTTCCTAAAAATCAAGTTTATTAGTAAGTGTTTTTTTTTTCCTTAACTATTAGTCTTACTTGAGAAAGAGAAGATAGAAAATTAGAGATATGCATTGGAGGAGAAAGAGTTTAATATGGTAATTAAAATTTTTGGAGAGAGTATTTAATATGTAATAATTAATCTAATGATTTATGAGAGATAATGTCTTTTTTTTTTAATAATTTAATTCAAAAAATATAAAAAGGATAATTTTGTAACAAAATGAAGTGTCTTTAGAATATTTTAAAATTTAAATTTTGATAATTGAGTGTTTTTAGAAGATAAGTGTAAAAAGAAAAAATTGAATTGTCAAAATAAATTCTCTTAATTTTTGATAAATCAATTTAAAAGGCATTTTAGTAACTTCATCTTCTTTTTCTTTTTGAACATTTTTTACGAAAAAAACAACAAGGAGACATTTTAGCACTTTCAAACTTAAAAGTGAACACTTTTACAAGAGCCCCTTTTTTTTTTGGTTGTGGAAAAATACTCAAATAGAGGTGTGTATTGTTTGTGCGGTGAAGAGAGAAGAGTGCAACGCTTCAAAGGGTTGCCCAAAAAAACAAAAAAGTAAAGGTGGGTTAGGACCCACGTGACTTGATTTCGCGGTGGAATTTTAGGGAGAGATTGGGCTTTGGTGGGCCAGGTATGTTTAGAGGTTAAAATGGTAAAAACAGGTGAAGGAAAGGGAAAGTTTTCAGTTTTGACTAAGAACATCTCCAATCAAAAACTCTAAAATGCAGCAACTTTCACACTTTCATCTCCAACCAGTAACTTCAAATACAACTTTAAAAAGAATATTCCCTAAATATTCATTTTTTTTAATATTTCACAATAATTAATATTTTACCCCTTAATTAAAATAATATTACGATAAGTTAAGAAATTAAGGGAAATAATCATTTTCTCCCATGTAGTTTGTCATATTAGACGTTTTGCCTCTTCTAGTTTCAGTAATGACTATTTTTCTCCCTAAAAACCAAAATATTAGACATTTTACCCCCTCTAGTTTCAGTAACGGCCATTTTCCCCCCTGAAAAATAAAATATTAGACATTTTACCCCCTACTTGTTAGGTAGCCCATTAGTCAACAACTTTGACCGTCAAAAAATCAATTAAATGGTCTTATTACCCTTGAACACATTAGTTATGCCTTATAATGACACCATTAATTGTTTTTAAAGAAAAAAAAAATTAGAAATTTTTTTTTTTTAAACTAATAAAAGTATTTTTAAAAAACATTTTTGAAAATAAAAAATTATAAAATTTAAGTAAACTTTAATAAAAAAAATTCAGTATTTCAAAAAAAAATATTAATGTTTTTTTACATTATTTTTACGTTAATTAAATTTTTTAATTATTTTTACATTTCATTTTTTATATTAATGTTTTTTAAATGAAATTTTTATTTTTACATTTCATTCCTTATATTAATGTTTTTTAAATAATTTTTTTATGTGTACATTTAATTCTTTATTTTTATATTTGTAAATTAATTAATATATTAAATGAAATTAACTAAAATATTTTATTTATTATTAATTGAACTTCGACATTACATTTAATAAAATATATAAAAAAAAGCACAATTAAAAGTACATATTAATCATCATTTAATTCTCTAAATTAGTATATTCATCCCACAAATGATCAATTAATGCATCCCGGAATGCATTGTGAGCATATGATCTCCCGGTTCTTTAAGCCAATATTTCAATGATCTTGGAGGATCTGCAAATGATCTCCCGAATTACTAAATTATTATTGTAATTTCTATTGTATGTTTCCTTCTTGTTTTAATGTTTTTATTAATGTAGTGTGTTGCTTTAATTTTTTTTTAATCCAATTTAGTGTTTATTATTATCATTTAGTAATTTTTGTATTATATACTTAATTTTAGTTTATTATAAATATTAATATAAATAATAATTAAATTTAAAAAATATAATTTAACCAAAAGCATTAGATAATTAAAAGGATATAATTGGAATACATTTGACTTAATAGGGTAAAACTGTTATTAAACAAAACTTTTAAAAAGGGATGCAAGTGAGAAATCAGCAAATCAGCAAATAAACCTATGATTACATGAAAATCAAGGGACTGAAAAAAAAAAACAAAAAAAAAAACAAGCTCATCAGCAAAGTAGTGCTGCTCTTGGAAGATCGCCATATCTGGCGACGCAAATTATTCACCTCTACTTTGGCGATCACAATGGCGCCCGGTTGGAGAGCAAACTTGCTACAAAATGGAGATTTGCAGTTGGGTTGGAGATGGTCTAATAAAAACAAAACAAATAGTTAATGACAGGTTAAAAAAAGTCCAAAACGCAAGTTGACCAAATGCAAACTCCACTCAACAGCTATTTCAGTATTTGTTATCAATAATTTGATCTCTCTCTCTTCTTTTTTATTGTATTCCCACAGTAAATAGTAAATACTGTTCTAAAAGTAATTTATAGTTCAAATCATTGTTGATGAAAGATTTTTAAGTTCACTTTCTTTTGAAGCTGTTAATTATTTGTATCGATAACAGTTGCACTACAAGAAAATTGGGGATTTGTTGACAGTTAAAAACTGTCAAGAAAAGTATTCTTGACAGTTTTTAAAATTGTCAACAAAACCCCTATCAAAAAAGGTCTTGACAGTTTTTTTTTTTTTCCCTTTATTGACAATTTAAAACTGTCAAGTATGCTTTTTTTAAAAAAAAAAAATTTCATTATTTATTATTAATATTTAATAACATTTTGTACACTTCCCCACCGGACCCCCTGACGCTGCCGGAAACCCACCGCCGTCTGGCACACCTCTGGCGGGCATCCGGCCACCGACAACCGACCACCGCCACTGAAGGCCACCTCCACAGGCAGCCCGCCCATCGCCATCGACAGGAGACTGTCGTCCACCACCTCCATCGGTGACCCTAGTGCCGCCACCATCGCCCACCGAAGACCTCCGTCAGCGCTGCCACCTCCACTGGTAACCCCCGCCGCCGTTGTCGAAAACCGTCGCCAGCCAATAGCCGCCGAAGACCCGCTGCAGCCACCCCGCCGCCCACCGGCCACCACCCACCTGATAATAATGACATTATCATTAGTGGCAGTTCTCAAGTTCAAAGGCTAAAATTTTTACCATTAGACTATAAACTTTAATGTGATATTAAATGAACAATATTTATATATAAACTATGAGTTGTTAGGAAAAAAAAAAAAAAAAAACTACTTTTTTAGCTAAATTTAAATTTATTCAACTAATCAAAATTCTAATTTTTACAACAGACATATGTTTAAAAATATTTATTGAAACTTTTAATAAAATTATATTTTTTAAAACATATATAGTCGAGTTATTGGTCAATACTCTATGGTTACATGATGGAATGATAATCGGAATGGTAATCGGAAAGAGAATAAGACTGCAAAGGAAAGGAAAACTAAGTTTTTTGTTTGATTGGAACTTTAGAATTAGTCTATAAATCAGTATTATTTTGTTTGGTTTACAATGGAATGGAATGGAGTTAACTATATTTTGACCAAAATACCCCTAATTATGAATGTATAATAACATGATATATTATAGATAATAATAATAAAATATAAAAGTATATTATATATAATTATATATTATTTAATATAATAATATTATATATATATAAATATATAATATAGATATATTATATATAATTATATATTATTTAATATAATAATATTATATATATATAAATATATAATATAGATATATTATAATAATATATAATATATAGTACATATATAAAATATATATTTATATATCATTAATATAATATAAAATAATAATATATTAATTTTGGAAAGGAGCTGAGGATATTTTTGTAATGGAGTTGGGGCATATGAGGGTATTTATGGAATATAAATTTTAGTTTGGAATGGAATGGTTTTCCATTCGTTTTTGGATTGAATGTCCATTCCACCAAAATGGTGGAATCCCAATTCCAATGGAATCACAATTCCATTGCATTTTAACAAACCAAACGAATAGAATAACTTTCTTTTCATTTCATCCAACTAAACATGACCTATAAGAGGTTTGTGACATCAATTGTAATAAATATGATTTGGAATACAACTCTCATTACATTGGAGATATTTCTCAACATGCATATTGCAATTTAATGAACAAATGTAAGACTAAGATTACTAATTTATATGGGTAATTGGATTATTAATGTGTCTCTTAGTATGCAACAAAATGGTGCAAAATAAATAAACAATTTTTTTTTAAATTATTTTTTTGAATTTTTTAAAAGTAAATTTATTAAATTTAAAATTTTACTTATCCAATATCGGTGTACCCAAAAACCGATATCTTACTGTAAAATAAATCATATCGGGATTTTGTTTGGTGTTGAAAATAGGAAGTAAAAGTTTTAAAAAATTATTAAAGATAAATACCCTAATTATAAAACATAAAATATAAAAAATATATATATAATAGTAATATAATAATATAATATATATAATAATATAATATATATTATATATTATATATAATAATATAGTATATTATAAAAAATATATATAATAATAATATATATATATATATATAATATATATTATCATTATAAGTCTATCAAAAAAAACTGTCAATAAAGATGGTTTTTCTTGTAGTGTTGGACCAAAAGCTTAAACCGATAAGAAACATCAACTCTCAAAGAGTTTGATGTCCTTAAAAAGACACAAGTACCTAAGTGGTAAAAGCCCCTCAAGTGGAAGAAATCGCTAAAGTTATACAAAAAATCTAGAAATGAAGAGATTTCTATCAATTATACGAGAGAAATGTGGAATCGTGAGTAAACTTGTATATGAAATTGATATGCCTCGGCTTTATAAATTACATGCAATATTGATTTGGAATTAGGTATATATTCTTTTGTGATGTTTTTTTTTTTTTCCTTTAAGTCGGTCTAATTTCAGTCAAAAGATATTGGAATTTTTGTTCATGGAGGGTTTAATCAAGGGGGCAAAGTTTCGTAGAAAACAATAATTCTAGAATTTTTAAATAATAAATAGATAACTTTTGAAGTTTATATTCAATATATAAAATAGAAGAGCATTTAACCCTTTCAAAAACATTAAAAAAAATAAAAATAAAAATTACTCCTATTAATATGTTATACATTTTGTAAAAATAAAAAGAAAAACATGTTATTGATACATACATAACATTGTTATATATAAGCAAAATGACATTTTTTTTTTTTTTTTACTATTACTAGCTATTTGAGAGTTTGGAAAATGGGACATTACTCAAAATCACAACTGTATTGATGTAGATGTAAAAAACCTACCACCGGGTCAATTTCATCTTGTCTCATTAGTCGACAATTTCACCTTAAAGAAATTGATTAAAGGGGTTAATTTGATATAATTTTTTTTGAAGCAAAATTTGACATATGTTTTAAAATAATTGATTTCATATTATAATTCATTCTTCTCATCCCCAATTAACTTGCATTACGAACTCAACAAAACTGCCGAATGGGAATCCTTAAAAATATTACCAAACCTTAAAAAACGTTAGGTTTTGGAATATAAGAATTTGGTTTCTCAATATCCATTTGGAAGGAATGTTCTAGTAGGCGGCCTAGGCGGCCGATTAATCGGGCCAATACGGTTAGGCGGCCGGAAATTGAAGCGAAATAGGGAATATCAGACAAATTCGACAGTGGCCGCGTAATCGGGATAGGTGGGTCAAAGCCGTTGACTCCGCCGTTCTTCTGCACCGAAAATCAGCTGGAATAAGAAGTGGGATCAGCTAGGGTTTGGTTGGCTATGGAGGCAGGCGTAAGGCTGAAGATGAAGTTGAGGAAGGTGTGGTGCGTTTAGCAGCAGGCTGGGGTGCATACAGACTTCACTTGAGTCAGGTTGGGCCAACACTTGGGCTTGTGTTTGGGCTCGTGGTGTGAGCTCTGATTTGCGTGACAAATAACGAAACGCCCCATGATCTCTAATAAAATCACAATAGCTTCAATCTTCCTTCAATAATTACACTTATATCCCTAGTGTGATTTTGATGCCTTAGCGTGATTTTGATGCCTTAGAGTGGGTTTTATTGGGTCAATTGAGGCTTATTGGGTCAGATGCAACATTAGGCCTAGGCGTAATGTGTTTTCTTTGGATTTGATATGTGGAATTTGTTTGTAATTGTGTATTCCGATTAATCGGCCTAGGTGCTAGGCGCTGGGTCTCCGCCCGACTAGCGCCTAGCGCTTACTAGAACACTGTTTGGAAGTAGCTTTTGGTTGTTTCTTTGTCTATCTTATCATGCCAAATATAGAAATATCTTATATTACAACACCCCAATTCCAAAATTTACTCTTTCCGAAATTAATATCCAATTTCAAGATCTAAAAAGTGTTTTTTTTTAATGAAAGTTCTAAGAACATTTTTTACATACCTTATACATAATTTATTAACTGGACAAACTATATCAACTTAATTTTTTTTAATTCAAATATCCAATAACTCATTTACTAATAATTAATTTTTTTTAATTCAAATATCCAATAACTCATTTACTAATAATCTAATAGTTGAGAAGAGTTCTTTAATTAAAAATAAATTATAATTATTGAATTTAGATTAAAATAATAGTTGTACTTTGGAGTTTTTTTTTAACTATTACATTAATAAATACAATGTGTAAATAGGGAATACGAATTGAACTCACAATTTCATGGTGTAAGTGTGAGAGGATACCATTGTACATTGGAATATTAAGTCGCATTTTTATTTTTAATATTTTTGAAATTGACATCAATTGTCATAACCTGCCAAGATTAAACATGATTAAATATTATATGCGCATTCGGATATCGAAATACTCTTACATTAGGAGATGTAAGATATTGCATACGTGACCCGAATATCTAGCTATTCTCATGTTGTGGGATATTTTATCTCGCAAAACCAGGAAGAAATATTGCCTATACATGTTTGTAAATATGCATAGTGGGTTAGAACTCTCCACCACAAATGTGCAAGGGAGATGCACACCATTTGAGTAAATAGAGAATGTATAGTCGTATAATATTTTAAATATTACGTTATGTTATAAAAGGATAGGGGAGAGGTGTAAAAAAAGCTTTTTGAAACAGAGGCGTAGCTCAGCTGGTAGATGGACGAGCTTGGGACTTGGGCAAATGACTCTCAGGTCAGCGGTTCGAATCCTACCAATGGTGAAAGAATGTGGTGGCGGTAACTCGAGCCTGAGACACTGTAAAGCTGAACGAGTGCTTTTACCACCAAATCACATTAGGCACTGGTGGAGTGAAAGTATTTTATTTCTTAATTATTCTTATAAAGTGTATCAAATATAATGATATCAAATACATTAATGGTGAGAGCTTATACATATATATATATATATATATATAACCCCCAACTACAAATTACACTAAGTAGACATAAATTTCAATATAATGAATCATGATATGGAGCTAGTGGGAAGAGATAAAAAAAATTCACTTTTATATAAATGTATGATATTCATAGCACTTTAAAAAAAATTATAAATAAATATTTGAACTTGAAAACTTAAAAATTAAAAAAAATTAAAAAAAATTAAAAAAAAATTAAAAAAAAAAAACCTCATAAATCATGTGATGAGTTATCATCACCATACAAATCATGTGATGATGCGGTGAATTTGGGTTGATTTTTAGTTAATTTTTTTGTTGTTGTTGTCTAGCATTAGTGTATTAGATAGTGGAATATTAGAGAGATTGAAAATCAATGTATCTAACAGAAAGCAACTAATTAATTGAATCCAATATTTATGGTCAGTGTTTTCTCTCACATCCGTTGAAGTTAAAACTAGTACATAATATAAAGAAGTAAAAGCTATGATAGTTGAAGTTAAAACTAGTACATGATATAAATAAGTAAAGACTAGTCTAAACCCCACAATGACTTTTTTTTTTTTAAGACAACCCATAAAACCCGATAAATCAAAATGTACGATACACAGTCGTGAGTGACGACCTCATGTGTTCACAAACGAAATTTTGGAGTTGACACCTTTAATAACATAATTTGCTCTTGGAAATATGAGAAAGAAAATTAATAAAATTGATGAAGCAGGTATTTATAAGTCAAAGAAAACCATATTTTTTTCTTTTAATGGCAGTGTTGGTATAACATAAGGCTGGTGAGTGATGAGTGGTGACTGGTGTTGAGTCTTTAAAGTAGCCGTTGTTGTTGTTCAAGCATTAATTTGGCCTAACGTCTTTTTTTTTTTTTTAATAAACAAACAACAACCAAACAGCAGTTGGAGCCTACACAGGCATATCCAATAGGACCTCTCTTCTAACACATGAAGGATAGTCCTCCATCTAGAAAAGGTCTTCATCATTCGTCAAAGCGAACTTTGCCAAGCCATGGGTGACCGTATTGGCCACCCTAGGCACATGACTAACCGAACTAATATTGAGGCTGGAAATAAGAGCAGAAATCTCAGCTAGAATGTTACCACTTGCAGAATCAAGATACGTATGTCAGGGCTTCAGGGCAGGTGGTGAATTTCAGTAAATCGGCTTTGTGTGTGAGCCTGTTCTTGTCTATAAAGGATGGTGAAAAGCTGGCTACACTGGTTGGGGTAAGACTTGTGAAATGTCATGAAAATTACCTAGGTTTGTTGTGCTTTACTGGGAGGAGTAAGAGAAAGCTTTTCTCAGAGATTGTGGATAGGGTGTGGAATAAAGTTAGGAGGTGGGGTGAACGATTTTTATCGGTTGGTGGGAAAGAAATCTTGATCAAGGCAGTGTTACAATCAATCCTTACATATGCTATGAGTTTATTTCGTCTTCCGAAGGGGCTAATCAGTGAAATTCATAGGATGTGTGCCCGTTTCTGGTGGGGCAGTAGTGTTGATAGCAGGAAAATGTATTGGTGCTCATGGAAGCAACTCTGTAGGGCTAAAAAGGAAGAGGGTCTAGGATTTCGAGACCTGGAAACTTTTAACAGAGCGTTACTAGCGAAACAATGTTGGAGAAGTCTGAAAAATCCAAATTCATTAGCTGTAAGAGTACTGGAAAGGTGTTATTTCCCTGATGAGGATATTATAATAACTCCAGCTAAATCATCTACGTCCTTTGTTTGGAGAAGCCTGAATTGGGGGAAAGGGCTGCTGGAATTGGGATTAAGGTGGAGAGTGGGATGTGGCAAGGAAATTAGGATTTACAAGGATAAGTGGGTGCCAAAGCCAACATCGTTTAGAATTTTATCTCCTCCTTTGCTTGGGTTAGAGACGAGAGTGGTGCAACTGTTTAATCCCACGGGTGGGTGGGATGTCAATCTCATCAAAAGTGTTTTTTCTTCAGATGATTCAAGAGCTATTTTGCAAATCCCTTTGGGGGATAACAGGGCAAATGATTCAGTATTGTGGCACGATGATAATAGTAGGATTTTTTTCTGTAAAAAGTGGATATCGGTATAGGAAATCTTTGGAAGTTATTCTTAGCTCCTATGATTGCACCCAAGTGAAAGGTTGGTGGAAGTCCCTTTGGAAGTTAAACATTCCCTTGAAAATTGGAATTTTTATTTGGAAGGTGTGTTTCGACTGGCTCCCGACATTATCGAACCTTGCTCGTCGCAGACTGCAGGTGATTGACAGATGCCCTATTTGTAACGATCCAGGAGAATCAACCTTCCATGCCTTGTGGGGATGCAGGAAATACAAGAGTGCGCGGAATGAGTGGATTCCTGCTGATATCCAGGTATGCAGTTAGATTTTTGGGTTTTTTGATTTTATTTTGGAGTGCTATGAGAAGCTGGTTAAGGAGGATTTGGAGCTGATGTGTACTATCTGCTGGAGAGTTTGGTATCTCAGAAATTTGGTTACTCATGGGTTACCTAAGCAGGAAATTTTCGATCCGAAGTTGTGCACTGGTGTAGAGGTTTTTTGGCTGACTTCCATTCTGTGGATCAGAGGAGGGTAGCAGTCCCTATGATTGTGGATCATAGCAAAATTGAGTGGATACCACCAGACCAGGTGGGTTATAAAATTAGCTGTGATTATGCGTTGAATGTGTTGGATGGTTGCATTGGTCTCAAAGTTGTTATTAGAGACTGTGCGGGGTTTGTTCTTGCTTCCTGCTCTTTTCGATTGCCTGGGGATTTTGATGCAAATTTGGCTAAAATTTTGGCCATCTACAGGGGATTGCTGTTCAGTAAAGGTTGTGGGTTGGCGACGTGTGCTCTGGAATCTGATGCAGCGGTTGCGGTTAACTGGCCTATCGTCTATTTCAGTTTGTCACTTGTCTTCGTTTTAAGTAGGTCCTAGTACAACTACACATTCTAATCACATTATTGCCTGCCATAGTACCATATAATATATAAAACTGTCGCTATATTTTTTATTTTTCATAAAACTTTTTAATTTTAATACAAAGTAAATTTGAAAATCACTTGTATGTTACAATAGTAAATTTCAGTAACCTCACTTGAGATTTAATTAAAATATGATGGATGGATCAATTTTAATATGATATCGAACGAATTAGAGGTCTATCTGAACATATCGAGATCAAACACTATATACATAGTCCGTAAAACTACTTCTGAAATCTGAAGAAATATACTATCATTACCGAGAAAAGACAAAAAAATAAAACTTCCATATACATACCGATAAATCCGCATGATGAGACTCAAACCCTCAATATAAATGTAGAAGAGAATATGAATACCTTCTTCTTCTTTTATATATATATATAAAATTTGCATTTGTCGGTCTTTTGAGATGTTTGTTAAATTTTAATATTGTAGCACAACTATTGTCGTAATTAAGTTATAAAAGAAAAGAGATCATATATAAATATGAGATCTAAGAATATTGATGAAATTATATCAATTTTTATGAATTTTGATCTGATATTTTTTTTTGGTGAAAGATCTATGAATAAATTTGAGAATTTTTCAAACACTAAAACTATATTTTTTTTTTAATGTATTACTTTCACATTTTATAAATTTATTTTTCTTTAATTTTGTTACTTTTACATTTTATCAAAACTCGTATATGGTATAATAACTAAAGACTAACATTAACCCCACAATGATCCTTTTAAGGATAAAACTATGAGATTCAATAGGTCAAAGTGGACAATATCTCATGGGATGATTACATGTTGATCCTTATGTTTTAACGAAACGTCACTTTTTTACTCGATAATCTTTTTAAAAAAGAGTAATGACGCTATGTCTAAATTTGGTATTTAAATGATACGACATCACTAAAACCCATTAATTTTCATCATCCAATACTAATATTGTACAAAAGAATCAATAGATTTTAGTGATGCCATATTATTTTGTTTCTAAATTTAGACACCAAATTTAGATAAAGTAATATTATTGTTTTAAAAATCATCAAAATAGTTTCCCAATTAGTTAATCATTAGTTAAAATTAACCGGTAAAAAAAGTGAAAAAGTGACGTTTTGTTAAAACATAGAGAACAAACCGTTGTGAGTGGCGACTTTGTATATACAGCGAAATTTTGATATTTTTTTTTTCAAAATATAAATATGCTAAAATTGGATTTATTATTGTCATCAACTTCACTCAGCTCTAAAATCTCAAACTGAATATTCGCGGATCCACTAAAACCGAGTGTTGCAATTTTTCTGCATGTGCTACGTGTCAAGTCACGATACATCTGGTCAAGTCTTCGCTGATCCCCTGAAAACTGAGTCAAACAATCACTCTGCATGTTCTACGTGTCAACTGTTGATACAGCTGGCACCATCGTCGACTTTGAATAACACGCTTCCACCTGTCCTCTCACCGCGATTGCAGGCACGATACATAGAATCAGTCAACTTATACAAAAAAGTCAAAGAAAGGGCGGCTTACGTTGGATCGTGAGACCAAAAAGCCCACCACCACATTGTCAATCCTCGGGTATAATTGCTGACGTGGATCGATTCGATTTGTCAAAACTTCAAAATCATAGGATCCATAAATTATATCTGCCTGTAAGAATTTTAAAAGAGGCACGTCACCTTATAATAAAGATGTCAGTACACTTCTCTTCTCTAAGATGTCAGTACACTTTTCTTCCACACTGAGACCAAAAAGCCCACCACTACATTGTCAATCTTCGGATATAATTGTTGACATGAATTGATTCGATTTGTCAAAACTTCAAAATCATAGGATCCATAGATTATATCGGCACGTAAGAATTATAAAAGAGGCACGCAGAGGCAAAAATATAATTTTTTTTTAGGTGTATATTTTTTTTTTAGGTGGACCGTAGATAATTTCATATACATAAAAAATTATACTATATAATTTTTTAAAAAATCATTTTAATGATGAATCTAGACGGTACGAGGGAATTTTTATTAATTAAAATAAAAAAAGTATACCTAGTAAAGGGATATAATGACCTTTACCTTCGAATATATTTTCTAACCAAGAAAAACACAAGAAAATAAAAAAGAGAATGTGCATGTAATGAAAATACAATAAGATCATACTTAAATTTTGACTTTTGAAGCTTCAAAGAAGTAAAAACATCTATTACCAAATTCGAATCAATTGTATCAACAAGTTCTTTTTCAATATAAATAAACCATACAATTCTCAAGAAAACTCGTTATCCATCTTATTGCATAAATACGTTTTGATAAGTTTCATAGCCGAAAATACACATTTTGTACTTGTTGAAACAGAAAGAGTTAACACCAAACGAATCAATCTATTAATCAATTAGTAACATAAGTTTGACATGTTGACGTATACATTGTTCTTCAAAAATATAATATATATATATATATATATATGTATATATATATAATTGTTTGACAAAAATTGAGTTGTTCAACAAATCACCAAAACTCAAAACTATCATAACCAATCTACAATTAATTTTACAATATAAACTTAAAAATAAAAAACAAAACAAAATAAAATAAAACTTACGGTTTTCTCCTGCCGATGTCTATATACCATTGCAAATCCAAAAGCTATGAAAATTCATAAAATTGAAATTTTTAAAGACTTGGAGATTAATTTACAGGGTAAACCTACTGCCTTTGATTAGTTGGTTAATGGTTAAAATTTCTCAATTTGATTTTTTAGTTGGAAAATGGTTAACATTTCTCAATTTTATTGTTCATTTGATAAAAGGTTAATATTTTCCAATTTGATTTGTCACTTGGTTAAGGAAATACAATGAGTTTGAATGAATTTAATGCTTATTTTTTAAGTTATTGGATTTAAAAGTTTATGGGCTGTTGATAAAGAAAATATGTTAACTTAAATCCATAATCGGAATTGGGCTGGGAGACTTAAAACAAAATGAAGTGTACTCAAAATTAAATGAGGATTATTTAGAATTATTGAAAATTAAAAATAAAATAAAAATAAAAAATCTAGGGTGGGCTACAGCCCACCCTAGCCAAGCCTAAATTCGTCTCTGGAGGCACGTCACCTCATAACAAAAATGTTCCCTTCTGTATTTGGTGGTCTCAATCGATGGAAATAGTTATCGAGAACACACATTTATTGTCTAATATGTAATTCTTTTAAAATAATAATAATTACAAAAGAGTGCTGGTTACTTTGGGTATGCGAAACGTGAAGTGTGATTATTGGTACACGACAAGTAGCTACCATTAATGAAACAACTACCTTACCTTACAATTCAACGAAGGGAATTTAAGAAAATTCAATATTAGTGTAAATGTCAGGATTATAATTTATAGCCCGGTTTGTTTCGCCGCATTGTATTGTATTGGACAATTAAAATGTATTAAAATAATACAATACAGTATTTGGTATAAACACTATATTGTATTATTTTAGTACATTTTAATTGTCTAATATAGCAAACACCGTATTAGCTAATACATTATATTTTGTGGTATTATGTTGTATTATATTATAAAAAACACTTTTCTTTTCTCTTTTTTTTTCAACAAGTATGAAATATTATTGAAATATATGTTATGTTGTTAATATATATATAAATATATATATATATATATATATTTTTTTTTTTAATAATTTCAAAATTATATAGGAAATATTTATTTTACATATAAAAATATTATTTATTGAAAAATTTTCAATTAAACTAAATATTTATTGATTTTTTACATAAAAATATTTATTGATTTATTGATGATAAGGATATTTAAAATTAATTATTAACTATTTTTTTAAAATATATTATATTTTTTATATAAAAAAATTTCAATAAAGTCATAGGAATAACTTAATATGATATAATACAATACAACACTAAACACATGTTTGTATTAATGATAATACAGTGCAATACAATACAATACAATTCAATATAATCTAATACAATACAATACGGTGTGTCAAACGAGCCCTATAAAGTTTAAACAAAGTCATTTTCAGAGGTATTTGTTGTTGACAAATGTAAACAACTTTTATTAATTTTTAGAAGCTCTTTCAAAAATAAATAAAAATAAATAAACTAGACCCGTGTAGTTTCCTCTAGTAAAAGCAAGTTACTCATAGTGTTTGGTATAACTTTTCAATTTGAACTTCTAAAATAGATCTTTTTGTAGTAGAGTTTCTAATGAATAGAGTTTCTATTAGAAAAGGCTTTTGGAGTAAATTACAAGAAAAAAATGTTGACAATGTAATTTTATATATAGCTTTTGGTTGAGTGAATTACAAAAAAATGTGTTGACAGTGTATTTATAATGAAAGAGTTATGGTAGAATATCTAAAATTTATAAAGGGTAGTTGAGACAATTCATATGTTTTAAAAAAGTTAAAAAAAAAAAGCTTATTGGAGAAGCCCAAATTTTGTTCTCCAAGTAGATATAAAATGACTTTTTAAAGGGTAATTGAGATAATTAATATATTAAAAAAACTGTTTTGAATTTTACCAAACAACTAAAAAAGACTTCAAAATAGCTTTTAGTATTAAAAAAAGCTCTTTTAATCATTTCAAAAGTCATACTAAACATACACATTGTCTCATACACTAATAAAACTTTCATAATTTCCATTTTATTCTTATTCTATTGATAATAAAACATAATTTATTTCTATATCTCATTCAATTTTTTTTTATTTTTTTTTCACTTTCTAAAAAAAATGAACCCAATAAGATGAGGTTGGTCAAAAATGCATATTTGCATTAGAGAATATTCATATTCATTTTATCACTTCATTATTTTAAAATAACTTTTTTAATTTCAAACTAATTAATTTTTACTATTTTAATAAAACTTTCTAATGAAATATAACAGTAAATATTTATAGTATACCATATAAAGTGAATTATTTTCCTAGACGGTTATTTCAGCTAGTTGAGTCTGATGTAGTTTTGTTTTTTTGTTCTTGGTGTTTAATGAAGTTGCTTCCTATACAAAGTGAATTATTATCACAAAAAAAATGTACTTTTAATATTGGCTCAAAATAAGAACATCAATGTCATATCTAAACAATAAGAGATTTGTTCTTTGTCAAAAATAAATAAATAAATAAATAAACAAGAAGAGATTTTATCTTTAAAAAAAAAAAATAAAAAAAAAAATAGCTAAAATAGATTTTAAAATATGCTAACCAAGTAGCTCAAGATTATCCACACGAATAAACGATATTACAATAACTAAAAAAAACTCAAGCTTTTACTTCCTTTTGTTTTTCCTTCTACTATGGAAAGCCAAAACAAAAATTATCCCAAACAAATCCTTATTAGTTAATTTTTTTTCATAGTTTCACAAAAAATTAAATATATATACATTATTCCTCATTTGGCATAACAATGAAGAAAACTTAATAAAATTGATATTTTCACATAGAAGATGTAATACAAATATGAGATGTTATATATATATATAAGCACTTTAATTACAATTGATTTACTGAAAATATTAGTTTTGTTCTAATATATACATAACAAGATCCATTATTAATCACAAACCATTTATTTATTTTCAGTTTTGCTTCAATAAAATGTTCATTATTTTAATCACCGATTAAATAGTCTTATAAAATTTAAAACAAAGCAAAGGCTATTTATATTATTTTGTACACGAAATTAAAAAATAATCCCGGTCAAAGATAGGTGCACCAACGGACCGTTTGCGTGACTGCATTGAACATTATTGTATAATAATAATAATAATAATAATAATAATAATAATTAAAGCTACAACCGAAATATTCTAAAATAAAATGTTTGGTCATAAGTCATAACAAAGTGTATGAATTATTTCTCAGCCACGCTTACAATTCCTATGAAAATTCAGGGCAAATACATTGACAACCCCTAAAGTTTGGTATAAGTGTAGTTCTGGACTAAATATTCTTTTGTCTACTCAGATCCATCTAACTTTTAATATGATTAAATTGAAGAAATAAGCATTTTCAACATTTTTAATGAAATATAGATTAATTTTTTTTTTAATTAAAAAAAATTAAGCAATTAAAAAAATCGAAACTCACTTGTCACTCCCACATCAAGCGGTGGGGAAGAAGCTTTATGATCTTTTAATAATTAAATACCTTTGTATTTTTTTAAAAAAATATTTTCATTTTTTAATTTTAATAAATATGAATAATTTAGTCTTTACATCAAGTCAACCAAAGTCAACTTTAAAAGTAGGGGTGGTTTGAATAAATAAATGCATATTTGTTTCCAATAGACACTTATATCAAACTTTAGGGGATCTCAATGAATTTACACCAATAATTTATAATAACAAAATTATCTAAGATTTGGTTCACCTAATCACCAAGATTAAATTAATCATAATATCAAACCAGTGCATTGCATGCGTCGCCTACTATTTTATCAATACATAAAAATGATTTATTGTATTTAAATTTATAATTTTTCTCTAGCTATATTTATATCATATCTTAGAGGAGGTCAAGTGTTTTTATCCCAATAAATTATTCATGTAACCTTTTTTACTTGAACAAATATTAAAAGAATTTCAAAGCAAATTATTAGATAGTTGCTATCAATAGTCTACTAAATATTTATATTACAGTCATCTTATCAATTAGTTGCATTATCCAGGCTTTTTTTTTTTTTTTTTAATGTAGAGCTGTCCGATATATAATTTAATTAATTTATACTTGTTGAATTTTGTGTGATTTTATGATTTTTGAATATTCAATAAATATCATATCGGATTTTTTATTTGTTATGATATTTTAATGTTTCTGTTTTAATGATTTTTAATATAAAATAAATTTTTTTTTTTTTTTTGTTTTTTTTTTTGTTTTTAATAAGAATCGTTAAAAGACAAAAGGTATTGATAAGGTAATCATTGTTTAAAGTAGTGGATTAGAATAATTAAGTCCTAAATTATCTTTTATCATTAACCTCAGTTTCTAACCAGCTTCCAAGTTCCCACCCACCCTACAAAGACAGAAAGAGGTCACTTCTCAAATGGCTTCAGTCTTCCAATTCAGACTATAATATATATATATATATATATATATATTTATTTATTTATATTATCAGAATGAGATAACAAAACAAAAACCCATGATTCACTGCTCGACACTTTCGCATATCCCTTAGTTTATATGGTATGCATTTCACCTTCTACGTTTCTGATTGAAGGTTCGAGTAATACCATTTGTATTCTACAAATATTTGAATATTTGGATCGTGCATATAGTGTTTGATTTCGATAGATTCTGATAAAACGTGTTAAAATATCTAGCCCCTATTAGTACTCTTTAGAAACAAGCACAAAATTATTTATTAAGTCTTGCCTCTTTTTTCTTCAAGTCTTTAGTCTTTTAAGTTAAGGGTATTTTGGTCAATTTCATTACTTTAGTGATATTAAAACTCAAATTAACAAGCCCACAAAATCAACACACAAAATAAATAATGCTATTTTGGCCTATTAACTCTTTCGACAAGCCAATAGGGGCGTAGCTCAGCCAGTAGATGGGTGAGTTTAGGGCTTGGGAAATGACACCCATGTTAACAGCTCAAATTTTACCAATGATGAAAGTTTTCAAAAAAAAAAAAAAAAAAAAAAAAACTTCTGATAAACCCTAACTTATTTTCTCCGTGATGTTGTGAGAATTGATATCTGAATTGCATATACAGTGTTTAATATCAGCCAATTCCAAGTCCCAACAAACCCCTCATGTTGTGGAAGTGAATATAGTGATCGCGTATATAATGCTTGATCTGAATAGATTTCGACAAGTTCTAAAAAAAATGCGTGTCATTAACAATACCAATTTTTAATTTTTTTTCCTTTTCAATATGGGTTGTTCTTGGGGCGCAAAGTGAAAGTGTCCAAATTTTCAAAAAACACATTTTGATTATTTCATTTTCAATCGATTTCTTGATAAGAAACCGGTCTATTACTTAAACTGTGGGTTAGAACTTGGAACATGTAAGGATGGTTGATAGTTGATACCAGCAAAATGGAATAATTGTACCACTTTAGACGAAAAACTAAACAAAACAAAAAAGCTTGTCTTTCTGCAAATTGCAAAAGCAGAATAAAAGATTCACTTCAATTTTTTTTTTAATACTTTTCGAATTTCATATCCCAGCAAGCCGACCACGGGGTCTCTTCTTTGATTATCAACTATCAACAATAACCACAATCAAGTCAAATCTTGATCAATTTGAACTCATCTCTTTTAATATTATATGAATTCATACTGGAAAAACACAAAGCAGCTTTTTGAGTGAACAAGGGTTTCAAAACTTTGATTTCTTGTATGCATTCATTTGAAAGTTGCAACAACAATTCACAGAATCCCATGTCAAAGAAAATGATGGTTTCACATTTGAGCACTTAAATACACACTAGACTTTCTAACAAAAAATATGACAAGAATTCATGGTTTGGGTAAGAGGTGATAAGAGTTATAGAGGAGATATTCGAACCCACAACCCACGTGGTATAGGTGTGAAAGACCGTGGGACATACCATTAGGTATTTAGGCTAACCTCATCTTGTCTCTTAGACGGGGATCGATATGATTTCAGTGGTCCAACCCAATTGTATTGGGATCAGCATAAGCCTTTCTCTAGATATAAAGCAGTAATCTATTCTAATAAACCCAGTTTTAGAGTCTCAAGTTTCTGCCGATTTGGTTTCTGGATCGACACTATAACGTTACAAAGTCAACTCAAACATCAATAAGTTGAAAGCATTTATATTTAAAAGTGCTCATCAGAACATAGGTATGTGAGCCTTGGAAAAGGCTGACTAGTTCCACGCTGAACTACTCAAAGCAATCGAAAAACGAAAGAGTCTCACCTGGAAATCATGAAAATCAAACCATAACTAATTAAACAGGTTAGTTTAGATGGATGAAAAGCATGGCAATATGAATAAACATATGAAATTCATTAAAATGAGACTGCACTATTTAATTTCTCTCATAAGAATTAACTTACAATTATTCAAGATTGACTGATGGAATTGACCTTGTAAACAGCAAGAAAATGGCTAATTACAAAGTAATAATATGAAGGAGCTGCATGCTTGAACCACTCAAAGCCATCCAAAAATTTTCTTTTCCTACCTTGGAGATTTAGAAGAAAGGCACTTTCCACAGGAGACAAACTTCAGTAATGAATGTGGTTTCCGCGTTCTGATTTTCAAACGAGAAAGCTGCAGAAGAAGCACACATATAAAGAACATTCTTAAGATGAAGCACACCAAAACAAAACCACCAAACTTTCCGGTACAGTCTAAATTTTACGATACCTTCTCAAGTTCTTATGACAATCATGGTATGTTGTGTAAGTGCCATAGTTTAAAGACAAGTGATGCCAATCGAATTATTGGAACATAATGTAGTTACGATAGATCAATTATTGTTAAATCTGGTCTTCTTTCTTGCAATTTACTTCATTAAATACTCGGCCCTATCATGAACACGACATATTTCCAGATCAGGACATTTGTCTTTTCTTCTCATGAAAAACTGAAAGAGTAATTTTGCCTAAAGCAAAATAGCAAACTTGTCTGTGACACAGATTAGAGTTAAACTATCTTTTGGTCTTAACTTCTCTAGCAAGCTATTTATACTCTTTAGTTATATGATAATAAAAAACAAGCATATCGTCACGCTTAATCCCAAAACCACTCAGCCTTATGAATACAGGGAAGAAACAATCACTCTAGCAGTACAATATAGAAAAATTAACTATAAGATGAATTACCTTTCGACGAGTTACTCTAGATGCCTTCCAGCAACTCAAGCTTCTCGATCTAGGCTCCAATCTCCTGTATATATAAATATATGCAAAATATAAGAGCCACTTCAAAGTTTGTTGAGATATCTAGTACTGCTGTACTAGTGAAAATTGCTACACACAAGGTGCTTAGATGGAATAATGACCTTCAATAAATGCTAATTTGATGCAACAGATATTATTGGAGATTTTCTTGAAGACTTTTTATTTTAAAAATATTCTTGTAATTAATATATATTATTTTATTTTCATTTATTTTATATGTAATTAGGTTATTAATTATTTTATGATTTGATTTTTAAATCAAATCCAATTTCCTTTTTAGATAGGATATTAATATTTTAAGATTCTTTTGATTTTTAGGAGATTTGGTATCTTTTCCATTTATGATTCTTTCCGTTTGTTTATGATTTTCTTGTTAGTCAAATTTTACAATTTAGGGTTTGAAAGACCGTTTTTGAAGATTAATAAAATTTCAGAGAGAGTATCTCCTTTTATCCAATTTCGGTATCTGAGTGGATCAACGAATTTGAAGCCTATTATTCTGGTATTCGTGCGTAGATCAACAGATTAATAGTAGGGTTCGCTTCCAGTATTCGTGCGCGAATCAACAGATCCGAATCGTTTATCCTGTCTTTTTATCGATTGCTACATCATAATTATTTTAAGTTTTCGGATGGACAAGCTTAAGTTTATGCCAAAACTAGACTTAAAGTAAAAAAAGAGGATTCTATGATTACCCTTGTTGAAAGACCACTTTACAGGAAATTGTATGGTTTGGTTAGTTCAAAAGAAGGTTTCAATTTAATTAACATGCAATTCTACTTCTACAGATGACATAATAAATTGGAGAAAGACTAAAAAAACATACAGATTCTCTTGTTCGCGCTTTTCTGCAATAGATATTGCTTTACGTTTTGACCATCCACTTTGTACATCCTTCTACTTGTTGAATTACATGTGCAAGGGACACCTTGCTTCTCGCAAGAATCTGACTCTGACTTTGTTCCCCAAGTCTCCTTCTTTCAGAAGTAGAAGCCATAGCCGATTTCCTCTGTGAATCTGAAGCTTCTCCCGTCCTTGAACTCTCAATGCCTCTATTATTATATTCTGCTTTATTGTCTGCATAATTACTATCCTTGGTTTCTTTAGGAGTAGCTGGTAATTCAACAATTTCACACCTTCCTTTTTCGAGAGATTTCGAGTGCAAGAACTGTCCTTGAGAGCTGACCCCATTAGTATCTCCGTCTCTTGCATCTCTTTTGCCAAGTTCAAGAGTTCCAGGCCTAGACGCATCTTTAGATGCCGGTAAGACTAGAGGTGCATGAAACCCTGCTCCAGTGTCTTTGTTTTATTCACATCTAATTTCAATTGTCAATGGAGAAAAAAGAACAGACTCAAATGCTAGCAAAATTTGTTCCTTAAACTTCTCTGCTGTAGATTTTGTCAGATGTGAGCTAAATGTCAATTGCACAGTTGGGGCTGAAAGAAAGAAAAACCGTTGCAATCGGAATGAGAGGCCTAACAATGACTAAGCATAAAACTGAATAAATAAAATATAATCCAAAGTAAGAACAAGAAGCCCATCAAATAATCCCCAGTATGCAATACCAAGAATGAGGAGTAAAGTTTGGTATTATCCTAAACATAAGGTCACATAAACAAACATACAAATCACATTGTAGAGAACAAGTGACGCAATCTATATAATAGCTCCAACATCTATAAAAGGTTGGTGCAACCTAGCTGTTATTGAACCAACCAGCAGTCACCGCCAACTTGACAGTTTAATGCAAGCATCAAAACAGTAAGCCGGATTTTTGAACGGTGTTAAGATGAAAGGTTATTATCACATTTGTGGATGAAATTCTCTATAGACTTCCAGTCAAGTCATTCATCTTTTGAATAGTAGCATACAACTAAAACAAGTGGGGTGGAACCGTGGAAGGGATGCATGTCTAGATATGGTAGGACACATTGTGCTAAAATTGAGAGAGACAGTACTCAATGGAAATACACAAACTAGAATGTCATTCCAAGTTACAAAGGAAGTGATACTAGTCATTATATTGAAACACAAGTATTTCAGTACAATAACTTTGTGAAGAGGATATAAATATTTGGGTAGAGGTAACTACAGTTTAGTCCACTTGACTTGGGCAAATGGAGATAATCTTTGTAAACCGAAAGTTTTAGCATTTCCAACTAGATTTCTTCAATTCCGCTATGAGTTTTACCTGAAATTTGCCTGCCACTCACTCTAATCGTATCACTGGAGAGTGCAGATGTTCATTGAGGAGTCATCCCAGCCCCACCATGTCCTTTTCTACCTAGACTAATACCTCTCATCGTACTATTGTTGATGAAATCAGCCGAACTTCCTGCATGTTAACTGGGTATCAACTTGGTCATTATTACATTGAACTGGAATACAGCTAGTCACAGATGTGAAAAAGGCAAATATTTAAGAACAGAGAAGCTTATATATTGAAGGTCGATAAGCCAAAAAGAGCATTAAATGGCAACGTAACAGTTCAAATAGGTTTAAAAAAAAATAATATGAAGCCTTTTACAAAAGAGCTGCATAAGTCAAGACTTCCAAACACATGTAAAGGAGCTTATACAATTATATCTGCAGATAATGCTAAATCAAGAAGATCCACCAACTTTTCATCAGAGATAAGCCCAACCTGTGAAAATAATTCATATTTTAGAGCAATTTACACATACCAACACCATAAATAACACTCGATGACACTGACGAAAAGGGAAACAGCCTGATTTATGCAAATGGAGAATCAATTTTTTTAGATTATGTAACAAGTAGCAGTGGTTATTAAGAAGAATATTGCAAGGAAAAAAAAAAAAAATTGCACTTTGCCAATAGAATAAACCAAATGTAATCTTAAAAAACAAAATTAATATCCTGAATCTAGAAAATGCACAACATTTTCATTTTTTTTTCTTTTTTTTTTTATGGGTGAACAGCCATGCACGGTGCCTATTGGCATTAATGCTTCTAACTATCCACCATGAGACATCCACTCCCCAACAACTACAACACAGAACAAAAATGTAGCACTAACTACTGTATCTGAAAAGCTCAAGTCAAAATACTAGAAGCCATCATGTGGCAGCAAATGAAATATCGGAGACAACTTGTCCAATAAAAGCTTTGGTCATTAAACTACAATAAAAGCTTTGTTCTCACAAGACACATTGTGGCAATACCTTGTTGAATCAGTAAAACCGGTGTTAAAGTGTTTAAATACTATTGTTGGGTCATTTTCTATTAGCATAAACTTTTAGATATAGTGATTAATGACATAGTATAAGACTATCAGAGTCTTGTTACACAAGAGAGTCTTGAGTTCAAGTCTCTCCACTAAACTTTTAAGTCTAGTGGTTAATGAGCAGTGACAGTTGAACTATATTATATCAGCAGAAACATTTGAATAACATCTCTAGAGCTAACTACTATTAGCCTATGGTTAATAGAGCATTGAAATAAATTCCAATTCAGGAAGGGTAACATGACAAGGAAGTGACCAGGTGCAGTAACATAGGAATAGTACTGTCCTAGGAAACTCGATTCCTCATGAGCATATAAGCAAAACACATGAGCAAATAAACAACCATAACATACTGATTCTGGTCACAATATTAGAAAGAATTACCAGTTCTTGAACCAGAGGAACAGAAATTCTCTGCCCAACTAAACTCAGTTGCTCAAGAGTCATCTCTGCATCCCGCAATGATCCATCAAATCTCGATGCAATAAGGTTTAGAGCATCCTTGTCAATTTCTATATCTTCCTTGGATGCAATCCATTGCAAAGTATAAATAATATCTGCATCCTTTAACTTTGGAAAAAATAATTTCTGGCACCTGGATATGATTATATGAGGCAAAACATCAAGATTTGAACTGACGAGAATAAAAACCACACGCCTGGGTGCTCGATCAATGACCTTTGATATAGCTCCCCAACAATCAGGGGACAGAGTATCACAGTCATCAAAAACAAAAATTTTATGCTGTGATGGTAGCTGGGAGAGGACCATATTGTCAAGTAGATCCAGGATGCTCTCAAAATCAAAATTACTTATCGGACCAACTTCCCTTATATTTCGGCTTTTACCCATATCATGAGAAACGCAAGAATTACAAAAGCCACAAGGTTTGGGATGTTCTATAGACTGACAGTTCAAAGCTCGAGCAAAAATACGAGCACAGGAAGTTTTCCCTGTGCCATGAGGTCCATAAAACAAATATAGCAATTAGCAACCCAACCTTCCTTCTCATGACAGCATTTGAAGAGCTTTAGCTACCAAGTTCTGTCCCACTAGATCTCTGAAAGTTCTTGGCATGTATTTTTGTGTCAAATTTTGGTGCCTACCTTTGTGGTTCCGGCCTAACTTGTGTTGGTGACCAGACCTACCTTCAGAAGCAAGATCCAAATCAACGTCATGCTTCAGTAAATGATCAGCAAAGATACCTAGTTCCCCAGAATAGTCATGCACCCAACCTGCATTTTCAGTACTTTCTAGAGATCCAGATGCATCAACAAGTAGAGGCAGTGCCTCAGCATCGGATTTAGTAGACGAGCCTGAGCGATCACATTATATAGGCATATCAGGAATATATCTCCCATGGGAAGCTGCGCCGCCTTTCCTTATCCTTGAATCTGGCAGACCAGAAGAAGTTAAACTCCTTCCAGCCATGTCGAGGATTGTTTTACCTCTATGATGAATTCTTGACCAATTCCATGGAATCCCACACCCATTTCTAGGAGCTCTTGTGACATTTCGTTCCCTGTACTCTTCTTATTCTGCCTCCATGTTATACTTTGGACGTGCGAGCTAATGAATTAGAAGCGACAGACAGCATTTCGCTCTGACCTCCAACATCCCTTAAAACTGAAGCAGCACGAATTCTGCCCCCCCATATGCATTCCATTGGAGTAACCACGGATGCTGGTTTCGGGTTCCTCCCCAGTTTTCTTCAGTTGAGAACGTCTACAGTGAAACTGAACATTGGAAGATGCTAAATCGTCACTATCCATTGGTATATCATTCAACTGCTCAGAGAGGGTCTTAATTCCAACATCTTCAGTTTGCTTCCCCTTTTGTTTACTCTTTCTATCTTTAAACTCAGAATTATAGGAAAGAACATCACGAGCTGGAGCCTCCTCATTGCCACCCAAAAAATCGCTCCTGCTCTTCCGATTTGATTCTTCTCTCCTAACTCTTATAGCATCCCGATTTCCACTCTTACTACTACGTTCACTGATAGCTGCCGCTACCCCATTAGTAAGTCCCCCAGCCTCACTAGGAGAAACTTTTGAAGTAACAAAATTTGGCAATGGTGGTGAGCTTCCGGACAACCTCCTACTGTCCCTCCAGCGGTCAAAACCAACCGACCTTCTGCCCTCCCGAATCATGACATCCTCACCTTTCTTGGGAAGCAAATCAACGACAGAAGGCGAATGCCAATATCACCATTCGCATCTTTGAGAATCCTATCCCGGACAGCCCTGGTCATGATCAGAGCAATAATAGGCCCACTAACAGATTCTCTTGTAAATTAAGGACACAAATCAAACAATATTGCATTTTATGTTGATCCTCCAAATCTTCGCAATTACTAGAATTACCAAAAACAAAATCCTAATGATACTCCTCTGATTGATTGAAAAAAGAACCTCAATAATGCTACAAGTCAAGCAACCAAAAACAACCGCTTCAGTGATTATAACCCCACAAAATTGCAAAATTTCCTTTAAATTCTTCAAAACTGCAAAAGCAGCCTTTTAAACCCCCATCAGTACACAGGATTGAACAACAAATCCAGCCGGGCCCACCTTATATCCCGTTGCAGCTAGACTAAATAATCCCGCAACGAATGCTGGGACTATTTTTAAATTTTAGTTCCAGCCTTTTAGGGGGTGTATTAGATTGAGATTTTAATGAACAATTTTATGATGGATAAGTCTAGTGGTATTGGTTTGAGACTTTTTAATAAGTTAGATAAGTCTTGTGGTATTTGATTAAGACTTTTAAGATTTTTTTTTTAAAGTCCATATTGTCTTGTTGTATTAGATCCAGACTTTCAAGAGGCAGCAAATTGTCTAGTGGTATTTGATTGAAATTAAGATTTTTAGGATTTCATGACAAAATTGATTTTTCAGACTTTTCAATGATATGTATAAATAGCTTGACTCCAAAATTGTCATGACCTCTCATACAACGCTTTCCAGACTTTTTTTTCGCTCTCTCTCTTCATCAGCTTCATCTTCCCAAATCTTCACCGCCTCAACATCAGCTTCTCAAATCTTCACTAGCTTCCCGGATCATCTCCTAAATTCAATAAAGGTTAACGTGACAGCATACAGTACATATGGAGGGCATTGAGTACTTTTATCAAACATGTGGTGGGCGTTCAACCCATATGGGTGTAATTTTCTACAAAATCAAGTCGAATTAGTCTCTACATATATTATCAATTTTGATATTAAAAATAATAATAATAATAAAAAAAAATAAAAAAATAAAATAAAAAATAAAAACAATAAATAAAAAAATTTAAAATTAAGACCTCGATTTCTATTTGATGTTTCTTTGCAGTTTTCAATTTCGGGCAGAGCTGTATCTGTGGTGTTCAAACAAAAGCACCCAGGACCTCCCGACACCATCAAACTCTTAAAATTCTCCACCGATTCAAAAAACTTAAAACTCGGAAAAATATGTATTTGCAATCTTAAGCCAATGTATCACCCAGGAATGAAAACGTGGCTCAAGCGACCTCTTTATTAATTTTCGTTCAAAATGTGACCAGATATTACTTGCACGCCAAGTGTTTGATAATATGCGCCAGAGAACCATTGTGTCATATGGCGCGTTGATGACTGGATACGTTCATAATGGATTATTGTTGGAAAATCTTAAATTATTTAAAGATATGGTTTTCGTGGATGGTTTGCGACCCAATGAGTTTGTATTTTCCATTTGTTATTTCGTCTTGTTCTATTTGTGGAAAAGTAGAAGAGGGTAGGCAATGTCAAGGGTTTGTTTGGAAGTCTGGTTTGGTGTTTCATCACTATGTGAAGTGTGCACTTATAAATTTTTATGCCAAGTGTTTAGACGTGGAAATGGCTATAATAGTATGATGGTTTTGAATTAGTTGCCCGGTTATGACTTTTTCTTTTTGTATAAGTAGACTTATAGAGCACGGTGCTCGAGTTTGATAAATCTTCGCCATGTTTGATAGATTTGGGTTTGTAAGGGGTGGAGTTAGGAGATGGAGATGTTTTGATGTTTTGATTGAAAAAGAAAAGAAAGAGTGATGGTCGATGGTTCTGGGTTGAAAAAGAAATGAAGATGTTTTTCGCATGGTTAAGAGATTCTTGAAGTAGTAGAAAAAGTAAAAGAGAAGTAAAAATGTTACCTTTAAAAAAGTCTTAAAAATCTTAAAATAAAGTCTGGATATTCCTAATAGTATATGAATAAAATCCAATGATTCTTTTAGAATCTTAAAAGTTTAATCCATATTATCCTAATAGTCTTTAAAATCATGAAAATTCTTACGTCCAAAAATTGTCCACTAAAATCCTAATCCAATACATCCTCTTAAATTTTTTTTTTTTTTTTTTGTCTGGGACCCATCAAATATCAAACCAAAAAAATAATTGGAAGGGGAGATGATTTTTGATCGTCTAACCCAGAAAAATAATTTGAAGGGGAGATGATTTTCAATCTTCAAACCCAGAAAAATGAAAAATAAATCAATCATCTATCCCCACCTCAACCACCATCATAATCCAAAACACTCCCACCATCAAACTTTTTCTTCAAGAATGAACTTATCTCTTGATCACATGACTGATAATTAATACGGTATTTTTTTTTTAGAAAAAGAAATTTTAAATTAAAAAATTTAAAATCGAGAGAGAGGAGTTGAAATCTGGAAATAGAGTTGAAGAACAGAGAAGAAGGATAAATTAAGTGAGTGAGAGAGAGAGAGAGAGGTTCGGATCATGAAAGAAGAAGAAATTAAGTCTTGAAAAGGAGTTGAAGAAAAGACTGATCGAAGAAGAAATTAAGTGAGAGAGAGGATTTTAGATCGAGAGAGAGATAAGATATCAGAGGGAGTGGTAATTGCTCGGTAATGTATGTGAAGTGTGGGTGGACTGGTGGAGAGATTTATTTTATTTTATTTTTTGACAGCATGGTGCTCTTTTGTCGCAGCGGCGCTACATACAGGACCTACTCACTCGCACAAATATGGCCAATGCCAATCCGGTCCAGACCCCATTGCCCCCAAGCCCTCCGATCACCTTAAACTCCAGCACACTTCTTAGTGATCCCACCACTTACCGAACGGTCGTTGGCAGCCTTCAATACCTGTCTCTCACACGTCCGGATATCTCATTCGCAGTTAACAAGTTATCCTAGTACATGCATCAACCCACATCAGATCATTGGGATCTCGTCAAGCGGTTGTTGCGTTATCTATGTGGCACATTGGATGACGGCATTGTCATCCATCGCAACTCTCAGGTCTCTCTCCACGCATTCTCAGATGCCGATTGGGCAGGTAACAAGGATGATTTCTCTTCCACAAGTGCATACATTGTCTATCTAGGGAAAAATCCTATTTCGTGGAGCTCGAAGAAACAAAATACCATTGCTCGCTCCTCTACAGAGGCTGAATATCGGTCCGTTGCTGCTACAGCAGCTGAACTTAATTGGGTGTGTTTTTTGCTTACTGATCTCGACCTCAAGGTGTCTACAGCTCCTGTCATTTATTGTGACAATGTAGGTGCCACTCAACTCTGCTCCAACCCGATTTTTCACTCACGCATGAAGCATGTGGCTATTGATTTTCATTTCATCAGAGATCAGGTTCAATCAGGCAGTTTGCGGGTCGCTCATGCTCCAAAGATCAGCTGGCGGATGCTCTTACGAAACCTCTGTCTCGTCCTATTTTTCAGTCTCTCAAAGCCAAGATTGGCCTCTCTAGTCATGGCCTATCTTGAGGGGGCATATTGGAGACAGAGTGTTTATGTTTTAGTTGTAACAAACTTTCTGTTAATAATCTTTACATTGTATATTTAAATTGTATTGTATAGTTATCTTAGGATAGTTCAATATGTTTAGGAGTCTTGGGTTCGTAGGACTCATCAGTAGGGTTCGCAGGTCTCATCACTGCAGTATATATTCTTAATGTTATCAATGAAAAAGTATGCAGAAATTCTGCACCAAAATCTTTCTATCTCATTTAACATAGACCAAACCAAAACATCAATGTGATTTTTAATAAATTAGATATCATATAGTTGAATTTTCATTCACTTAACGTTGCACTATAACCTTATAATGTACTATATTAACCTTAATTTTTTTTTTTTTTTAAATATTCAAACCATGCAATATAATTTACAAAAACGTTTTTGAAGACCAAAGTTTTAACATTGACATAGAAATTGAATTAGTTTTTTTTTGTAAAATTAATAAATAAAGTGGGGTGAAGCGGTTGTTTTGATAAATTTCTACAACAGCTATTTTGTAATTATACAAAATAAAAAAAATTTAAGTAAGGTGAAGCAGTCCGTCTCTGCATAATTCCTTTGCTAGTATTAATTTATTTTTGAATTTCACTTCTGATCTGTTAGTTTGATCAACTCCTTGTACTTGTCATTTACACTATGTTTGGTTTGATGGAAAGGAAAGGAAAGGAAAAGAAATAATAGTGAGGAAAGGAAAGGAAAGGAAAAGAAAAGAAAGAATAATAGTTTTAATGATTGTTGTTTAGATGGTTATGGGTAGAAAGGAAAAGAAAGCATAGTGGTTTAATTTTATTTACGAAAATATCCTTATTTTAACGAATACAAACAATATATAGGGTTATTTTTGGGATTTTGAAAAAATTATTAATGATGGAATTGTTTTCTTTTCCTTTCCTTTCCTTTCCTTTCATTTCCTCCCAAATTTGGATGGAAACCGTGTTTAAAATATAAAGAATCATTTCCTTTCCTTTCCTTTTTCTCTCATTTAACCATCTAAACAACAAATTAGAAATCCCTTCAAATCCTTTCCTTTCCTTCCTCTGTAATCAAACTGTTTAATTATGCTAATTAAACATACACAGTGTTGTCTGTGTCTGTTTAATTAGCATAATCTGTTTTGTTATTGTCATATTCTAATGTGACCATTTGAAACTTTTAATGTTCAATTAATTTTTTTTCTTTCAATTATATATAATTATTTATCACTCGACTTATTTTAATTAGGCCTCACTCTTGTGGCCTGGCCTGATTCTTGCCTGAGCAGTGCTAGCTAGAGGTGACGCGGTTCGGTTCGAACCTGATTGTTTGAACTAAACCGCACATGGTTTCAATCGGAACCAGAATTTTGAAGGTTTCGGTTCCAGTTCAATATTTCAAAAAACCGGGCACGAACCGACGGTTCTCAACCGGTTTGAAACCGTCCGTTCATGCATTAAATAATATATATATATATATATTAAAACCAACAGTTGGGCCTGGTAAGTTAGGCACTTAGGCGGTACTTGGGCCACAGTCCACAGGTAAGTCGGGGCTTGCAAATTGCAATCAGATTTTTAAATTAAATTTTTTTTTTTTTAATGTTTTATTTTTATTTCTCCCTTTTCCTAATTCCAATAAATACCCCCTCCCATTTTATTTCTCTCCTCACTCTAATCCTCTCTCAATTATTCAATATTTTTTTTTTATTGCAGTTAAATATTTAAACGCAATTACATTTTTTTTTTCTCAATCGAAATTCATTTTCAACAAATTTTTCAAATTTATTTCCAACAAAATTATCAATTTCAATTTTTATTTTAGTGTGTCATACATATTTATTTTTTTTAATTTCTGGTTGCCAAATAAACTGATTTAATATGTTTTTAATTTTTCTAATAATTATTTTAAATTTAAAAAAATAGTAACCAAACCATTTGGAACTGAAAGCTAAAATCGGAATTGAAACTTGAACCGATCCACCCTGGTTTCTATTCTAATTCTGATTCCGTTCAGAACCGAAACCACCGGTTACGAACGGGGGTCTAATGCCAAGCCCTGCCTGAGCATTGGCAGGACCTAAACGTTGGCAGGACCCGACCCATTTTACTAGCACTATAATCTCATATCTTTTTCACGGGTTTTATTATAAATAATTAAATTAACAAAAAAATAATTAAAGAATCGAGCTGAGAAGACAATAAAGTGGGTGGTGACCGGTGAGTATAAAGCAAATTTGAAAACGTGAAAACTTTTGGAAAAGCAGTGACTGCCAGCGACAGTGTCCAAAAGCAGTGACCGACTGCCAATCACATTTCCATGCTTATCCCACACTCCCGCAGAAATAACAATCAATCATTGGCTCATTGCTTGACAATAAAGTGGGTGGTGACTGACTGGTGAGTATAAAGCAATTGTGAAAATGTGAAAAGTGAAAACTTTTGGAAAAGCAGTGTCTGCCAGCCAGGAAAGTGTCCAAAAGCAGTGACCGAGTGCCAATCACCTTTCCATGCTTGTCCCACAGAAATAACAATCAATCATTGCTTGAAAATAATTTTATCAATATTTCACCCTTCTCTGTTCGGTTTGTATCAAGTAATTTCAAATTTCAATATCTTTATTTTGGCTTCCTTTCCTTTTCTTGTTTGTTTGATCTCTGATGCTCTTTGCTAAAATACTTGTCGTCTTCCTTTTTCGATTTTCAGTCTTATTAGACTTTTGGGTTTTTCCCTGTTCTGTCTCAATCGTGCATTCAAGCTTGATTAACGATCAAATATCCAAGTAAGCTGTTATTTTGCTATTATTTTTTTGTTTTCGATTTTCACTTTTGCTGTTGATCCTTATTGTTTAATTTGTAGTTACCCTTTTGTGCTCTCTCTTTTGTTTTCAAGAAATCCGGCTGTCTCCGGTGTGCATCAAGTAATTTAAGCTTCATTCACGAGATCAAATATCCAGGTAGGTTGTGTTTTCTGTGTCTGTTTTGTTAGTGTGATATGCTAGCTCCCTATTTATAGTTGCTCATTTTTGGGAATCTTTCCATGCTGTCCCACATAAATTCATTGGTTGAAGATAATTTCATCGATTTTCAATATTCAAGTAAGTTGTTATTTTGGCTTCCTTTCCTTAAGTCTTGTTTGTTAGATCTCAGGAGCTCTTTGTTAATATAGCACTTGTCTTCTTCATTGTGCATTCAAGACTTAACAGGCTTTTCGGTTTCAATTGTGCATTCAAGACTTCAAGTAATTCAAGTTTGATTTACGATCAAATATCCAAGTAAGTTGTTATTTTGCTATTATTCTTTTGTTTTCGATTCTCACTTTTGCTATTGATCTACCCTTTTGTGCTCTCTCATTTGTTTTCCTTCACTTGTCTATTAAAAGTATACTTTCAAGAGATCCTGCTCTGTCTCCGGTGTTCATCAAGTAATTTCAAGAGATAAATATCCAAGTAAGTTGTTAATTTCATTCTATCAAGAAATTCTTATGCTATTATTAATTTATTTTTGAATTTCACTTCTGATCTGTTAGTTTGATCTGCTCCTTGTGCTTGTCCTTTAGTGTTGTCTGTGTGTCTGTTTAATTAGCATAATCTGTTTTGTTAATGTGATGTTCTAATGTTCTTTTATTTTCATAATCTTGTTTTTATCTTCAAAGCGCAAAAAGAGAAGAGATTCTACAAAATGGCGGAATCTGTTCTCACTATTGTTGGTCCAACAGTCGCGGAACACATGGTTGATTCCGTGGTTGATTCCATAGCAACTCGAGTCGGTTACATCAGGAACTACAAGGCCAACTTTGAGAATCTAGAAAAACAAGTCCAGGACCTCCAGGGAAGGAGAGACGCAGTGCAGCATAAGGTTGATGTAGCTACTAGAAATGGGGATGGGATTGAACAACTTGTTCAAAAATGGCTGGACAGCGTGGACAATATGATCAAAGAGGCGACAGACATTATTGAAGATAACAAGCGACTAAACATGCGATGCTTCAAGAGTCTTTGCCCTGATTTGAAGAAACGCTATCAACAAAGCAAGAAAGCAAGGATGAAGACGGATGATGTTTCTAAACTCCACAATGATGGGACATTTGATAGGGTTTCCTACCGTACCCTTCCGGCAGAGGCATGGCTTCCAGATAGCTACGAGAACATTAAATCAAGACATTCCACCATGGAGGGTATACTAAATGCATTGCACGATCGTGATGTCAACATGATTGGGGTGCACGGCATGGGTGGCTCTGGAAAAACGACGCTGGTGAGGGAAGTTGCCAAAAAGGCTGAGGAAGACAAGATATTTAATCAGGTAGTGTTTGCAGAAGTATCTGATACAGTAGACATAAGGAAGATTCAAGGGGTGATTGCAGAAAGGTTGGGTTTGGAATTCCATGAGGACACCGAACCTGTAAGAGCAGATCGCCTACGAAAACGAATAATGCAAGAAACAAAGATCCTTTTAATTTTGGATAACATTTGGAAGGATCTCGATTTGGCGGTAGTGGGAATTCCTTTTGGGAATAATCACGTGGGATGTAAGTTATTGTTGACATCGAGAGATATGGATTTATTAAATGAGATGGGTTCAGAGAGTAATTTCTTTGTTGACGTTTTAAAAGAAGAAGAAGCTTGTTACCTATTTATGAAGATAGCAGGTGTTGTTGAGGAGCAACACAGTTTGCGATCATCAGCCTTTGATGTGGCGAAAGCATGTGGAGGTTTGCTTGTTGCCATTATTACAGTAGCAAAAGCATTAAAAAACAAACAACAGTGTGAATGGGATATTGCCTTGCGAGAACTAAGCAACCCTCCTTCCTTAGAAAACGTGGAGGGATCAGTGCTGAAGAAGGCATATATGTCCATATATCTGAGTTACAAACATTTAGAAAGTGAGGAACTCAAGTCAATGTTTTTGCTTTGTAGTATAATGGCATGTACCCATGATGCTTCCCTTGAAGAGTTGTTAATATATGCAGTGGGTTTGAGATTATTTAAAGGAGAAAATACAATGGAAGATGAACGAGATAAAGCAAAACAATTGGTACGAAAACTCAAGGATGCTTCTCTGTTACTTGGCACTCTTGACACCGAAACTTTTTCGATCCATGATGTTATTCGTGATGTTGGTAGATGGATTGCCCGTAAAGATCAACATAAATTTACCGTGATAGACAACGTTATCCCACGGCAATGGGCTGATGAAAATACATTGCAAAATTGTACATCAATCACCTTCCATGATATTTTGGAGCTTCCTAAACCGTTGGAATGTCCACAACTACAATTTTTCTACATGAAAACCAAGACTCGGTTCACCTCTACCACAACTACAATACCTGATAATTTTTTCAAAGGGATGCCGAATCTTATAGTTTTACATTTGGTTGAAATGTATTTATCACCTCTACCAGCTTCACTTCCTCTCTTAAAAAAACTACGAACATTGAATCTAGATAGGTGCCATCTAGAAGACATAGCCGAAATGAAAGACATGGAGAATCTTGAAATTCTCGTCGTTGGTAAAGATTCTGTTACCAAGCAGCTGCCTGAAGAAATAGGTCAATTAAATCGCCTAAGGTTGTTGGATTTGAGGAATTGTTCATTCATTATTCCACCAAAAACCATATCAAGGTTAACTCAATTAGAGGAATTGTATATCGGTGATTGGTATGATCAGCAGGAGGTTGAAGAAAGTGTTGCTAGCCTTGAAGAGTTGAAGGATTTGTCCCACCTGACCGCTCTAGATATACGTGTTGCAGATGCTGAAATTCTACCAAAAGGCTTGGACTTCTTCAAAAAGCTCAAAAGGTACAAAATAGTTATTGGAGAACATTTGTACATGATCAGAGAAACTTTAAGAACATTGCATGTTAAATCCGATACCAACATTTGTTCGGAAGATGGAGTAATTAAACAATTGAAGGGAATTGAAGACTTGCATTTAGATGGAAAACAGAGAGTCAAGAACGTCCTTTTTGAATTAGATGGAGAGGGTTTTCCACAGTTGAAGCATTTTCTTATCGAAAACAATCCCTACATTCAGTATATTGTCGACTCAATTCCATCAGCAACTTGTGATGCTTTTCCCCTCTTAGAGACATTGTCTCTTAAGAATTTGGTTAGGCTAGAGAAGATATGTCATGATCAACTCAGGGCCAAGTGTTTTTGCCAATTAACAACCATACAAGTAAACGGATGTGGCAAATTGAAGAACCTCTTTCCATTCTCCATTGCCAAACACCTTTCACGACTTCAAAAAATTGAAGTTAATTACTGTGGGAATATGGAAGAGATTTTCAGCATCGGTAGAACGGATGATGTCAACAACAATGAAGTAATTGATCTGGTGTGTGACCAATTACAGTCTTTGACTCTAAGATGGCTACCAAGGTTAAGAAGGATCTGCTCTGAATCGGGAATTGCATCGACAACTCAAGAAAGACTGATGCCATTGACAACAGATGCATCGGATGCTCTGCCACTTTTTGGCGAAAAGGTAAGTCATTGAAGTGGTATCGTTTGTATAATTGTTTGTAATTGTTTATTGAAGTGGTATCGTTTCTAAAAAACACGCATTGAAAAAAGCGTGCAGAAAAAAGAAAACAACTTATTCACATTTTTCATCTGTTTGTTTTTGATTAATCTACTAATATTTCACCACATGGAACAATAATAAAAATAATAAATTATATATCTTTTTTTTTTGACAAAAATAATAAGTTATATACCAGACATGATAAATGATTATTTGTAAATATACAAAATATGAAAATACTTTCTTCTTAAAATTACTGAAATATATATATTTATATAAAATTTAACTACACTATATTATTTTTACTATTACAATATAATAGAAAATACAAAACAATTTCAATAAATACATATTATAATAATAAGCATTTGTTTTTTCATTATATCGTTTTCAATTATTAAAAAAAGTATGAAAAGTCACCAATCAATTTTAAATTACTTTAAATTGATTTTATCAAAAATATTGTTTGCCTCTGCCACTCTTTTATATTGAATCAAATATTAGAACACTCCACGTTGCTCCTAGCAAATCCGACTTCATAAATATTTGTATTTTGTTGCCTTTTTATTTCTTCTTTTTTATTTTTTCGTTTTATTTTTGGGTTCGGTTGTTGCCTTTATTTAGACTATGTTTAGTAAGAAGGAGAGAGAGTATGAAAGATGGATGAATTAAGAGGGAGAGAGGGTATGAGGGATGTAGATGATAACATTATACATTCATGTTGTTTGGTATTGAAAAGAAGGTTGAATAGATGAATTGGTATTTAATTTGTAAAATTATTATATTACCTTTAAAAAATTAGAGGGCAATCAAAAATTGGAGGACATTATAGTCATTCACCTCTAATCTTCTCTCCCTCTTTTCTCATACGTCCATCATTAGGCGGATTCATTTTGGTGGGCCCGGATGGATCACATCTCCCTTCTTTTCTCCTCATCTCCCTCTTATTCTCTTATCTCTTCAACCAAACAAGGAATTGGAGCTCTCCTTCTAACCCTCTCCCTCTTACCAAAAATAACCCATTCAAAGCTATGTTTGGTATCGTTTCTAAAAAACTGTTTTCATATATATTTTGACCTGAAGAGAAGAAAAAATCACCAAAAACAAAATATTATTCATTGTACAGATTTGGATTAGATTAGCTATAATGGTTTGAATTTTGGTTTGAGGACCAGACTACATAAGATGATTAATAAGATGATCAATCACCATATATTATATAATCATTCGTGAACAAGACACATAAACGTTTCTTTTGCTACGCGGAGTATACGTGGACTGATTGTACACGTGAAACATTTTTATTTAATCACAAAATAATAATAATAAAAAAAGTAAACATATTTGGATGTATTCGAAATCCATAAAATCAATTTTTTGTCCATAAATTCTTTGATTATATGTTGAAAAAAAAAAAAAAAATCATATTTCCTGATTGATGTTGGGTTTTATTAAGTATATATTATTAGGGTTTATTTTGATTGGGTGTTCAAGTTATGAGTGTAGGAAGTAAGTTATTATAAGTTAATATGGTAATAAAACTTTTACTTTATTTAAATAAACTCGTACTTAATGACTAAATAACAAATTCTATCTGCAGGTTGTATTCCCCAACTTAACAACCTTGACTGTTTCCCGGTGCCATAATTTGAAATATCTGTTTTCATCATCTACTCTTGGAAGCTTAAAGCAGCTTCAACACCTCCGTATCAGTAATTGCAAGGAATTGGAAGAGTTAATAAGAATCGATGACAATTGCAGTAATTATGTTGAATTTCCATCTTTGGAAAAACTGCATATACAGAATTGCCCTGAAATAAGGGAGTTCATCTTTAGTGACAAGGTAGATTACTCTGACTCTTATCTCTCTGTTTCTACTTTTCGTAGTCTTTTATTTTTGATTCTATCATTTTACAATCTTAGATCACTTCTACCTTCTCTACAGGGAATCTTAGATCACAATAATTTTCTTACATATTTAATGCGTAATTATTGTGTTAATAATGTCCAAATAACAAAACAAATCTAGAATCAATATTCAATTTTCGTGTAACAATTTCTAATTACCCAAAATAAGAATTTTCTCGAAAGGATAAAATAGTCAAATAACAATAAAATATTAATTTATTGCAAAGACAGGGGTAGTACTGTTCACACAGAAAAAGCTGCCAGATATGCTCCAGTATAGGCCGGAATCAAGTGGTCTCAGATTAAAATAAAAAAGGAAAAATAATAAGAATTAATTTTTAATTAATCTAATTTTTTTTTACTTAATTAGATCCTAAAAATAAAAAACACACACCGAAAAAAAAAAAAAAAAAATATTTAAACGACCAGCAGATAGAGAGAAAGAGAGAGAAAATACAACAAAGAGAAAGAGAAGGAAGAGGAAGAGGAAGAAGAAGAAACGGAGAATTCAAAAAATTTCGAAATTTTTTATCTCTCTCTTTAAACCCTAACCTGTTTTATATGGCGTTTCTATTGGTTTCACAACTCCGTTTCCGGCGCCGTTGAACGGATTTACCGTTCCGCCCCTTCCTCGCCGGAGAGAGAGAGAGGCATAAAACACATGGCCAGTATTTCGCCGCCACGGGAGGACTGAGTTGTAGAGTTTAAGTTGGGTTTTATTAAGTATATATTATTAGAGTTTATTTTGATTGGGTGTTCAAGTTATGAGTGTAGGAAGTAAGTTATTATAAGTTAATATGGTAATAAAACTTTTACTTTATTTAAATAAACTCGTACTTAATGACTAAATAACAAATTCTATCTGCAGGTTGTATTCCCCAACTTAACAACCTTGACTGTTTCCGGGTGCCATAATTTGAAATATCTGTTTTCATCATCTACTCTTGGAAGCTTAAAGCAGCTCCAACACCTCCATATCCATGATTGCAATGGATTGGAAGAGTTAATAAGAATCGATGACAATTGCAGTAATTATGTTGAATTTCCATCTTTGGAAAAACTGAATATAGGTAGTTGCCCTGAAATAAGGGAGTTCATCTTTAGTGACAAGGTAGATTACTCTGACTCTTATCTCTCTGTTTCTACTTTTCGTAGTCTTTTATATTTGATTCTATCATTTTACAATCTTAGATCACTTCTACCTTCTCTACAGGTTTCATTTCCTAGCTTACAGGAAATACAAATTACTTGCATGAAAAACTTGAAAATGATATGGCAGAACCAACTCATTGAGAGTGTTCAGTACTGTCCAAAATTATGCGATGTGAAACTTTCGGGTTGTCAGAGTCTGAAAAACCTATTTCCAGCCTCCATGACTAGGAGTCTTTTGCAGCTTGAAAAGCTTCATGTGTCATCCTGTGGAATAAAGGAAATTGTTTCCAAAGAAGAACGAGTAGATCAAGAAGAAGCCGCTAGGTTTGTGTTTCCAAGGCTATCCTCTCTGGAGCTCTATTCCTTAAAAGAACTTGGATGCTTCTACCCTGGTAAACATACCACGGAATGGCCCAAGTTGAGAGAGTTAAAGGTGGACAAAATAGATTTATTCAACTTCCAAAAAAATAACGAGGGTCAATCTGATGTCCCATTGCAACAACACCTGTTCATGGTCGATAAGGTATCCAACCTCATAGTTTGAATTGAATTTACAATTTGGATCTAGTTTTGTTAATAAGAATAATCATTCTGAGCTGAAAATAATACGATGGTATGGTAAATGATATGGCATTATAAATTAACTACAATACTTTTTAAATTATGAACCATTTGGAAAACAATATTTGAATTAGACTTTTTTTCTTTCCATGTTAGTTGGTTTGTCTTTCTATAATTTAAAAAAGATAAATAAATAAATAAAGTTTTGTGTAGTTGTTTGTGGGGAATATAACACTGAATTTATTTATTTATTGAAATGTATCACTGATTTGTTTTTATTTGGTTGATCGGCAGGCCTTCTCCAACTTAGAGAAAGTGACAATATGCAGAAATCACGACAGAACAATTTGTCAAAGCTCGTACCCAGAAGACCTCTTTCCCAATCTTGAATTTCTTGAGGTCACAGGCGATGGATCAGCAGTTTTTCCGGTGGATATTCTAGTGAGATTCCACAATTTGAAAAAGCTTAAACTGACATCTAATTCGTACACAGAGGTATTTTCATTTGAAGAGGTCGAGAAACATGCAAGGACACATGCACAAATAAAGAGTTTATGTATTGAGAACCTCTCTAATCTGAAGCGACTGTGGAAACAAGATTCCAAAATAGACCTTTTTCTTCAAAAGCTTGAATTTCTTGAAGTAAAATCGTGTTACAGATTGATTATTCTAATGCCTCCTCCTTCAGCATCTTTTGAAAATCTAAAAATTTTGAAAGTCATTGAATGCGACAGGCTGTTAAGCTTAGTAGTAGCTTCAACAGCCAAAAGTTTGGTGCGCCTCGAAAAAATGAGTATAGAACGTTGCCGAGAGATGACAGAAATAATAGCAAATGAAGGAGATGTATTGGAAGGCGAGATTATATTCAGGAGATTGAAGAGTTTGGAACTACGGAGATTAGAAAATCTCACATGCTTCTGCTTTGGGAATTACACTCTCAATTTTCCATTGTTAGAAAAACTAACAATGGTAGGTTGTCCCAAGATGCAGTTTTTCTCTTCAGGAGTTTTGAGAACACCAAAGTTACAACAAGTATCACAAGACTTCACAAACTATGATTTGGAGTGTGATAACCTGAACACATTCATAAAACGAAATCGAGAGAAAGAGGTAAGTATTGATTAATTAAGTTTAATTTCCTCTCTCCTTTCCTCTTTTATTCCCTTTTATGGATTAATCTAAATGACGTTGAATCTGGATTTGGGTTTGATGATGATGGTTTGGCTTGGGTTTCATTTGGGTTTGAATCTGAATGAAGATGATGGATACAGTCATACTGATTAATCTTTGTTTTTTTTTTTTGAAACCGTATAGGCATTTAAAACTATTTGCCTCATTAGGTGCAGTTTGTTTATACAAGAAGTTTTGTGTAATTGTTTGTGGGAGGAACATAACACCAATTCTTTTTCATTTGATTTGTTGCCAGGTGGCCCAGGTCTTCTCGAATTCCTTTTTAAGAGGATATGACATTAGATTGGTTTGGCAAATGTTTCCAGAACAAACGAAAGTTAGTCCCCACCTTTTTCAAATAAGTCGTCGTTTGATTTTCACTCTTTAAATTGTATAAAATTGTGTGAAATTTGTTTTATTTGGTTTGTCCTCAGGTTTTCTCCAACGCAAAGCAACTGGATTTGTACGGAAATGACATCAGAATGATTTGGCAGAGCCAGTTTCCAGAACACATCTTTCCCAAAGTTAAATGTCTTCATGTCTCCGATGATGAATCAACGGTTTTTCCATTTGGTATTTTTCAGATATTTCACGATGTGGCAAAACTTGATTTGACATCAAGTTCGTACAAAGAGATATTTTCACATGAAGAGGTACAGAAACATGAAGGGGAGCTACCACAAATAAAACGTTTACTTGTCACTGAACTTCATGATCTAGAACAAATGTGGAAACCGAATTCCAAATTAGATTTAATTATTATAAATCTTGAAATTCTGGAAGTAAAGAGGTGTTTCAGGTTGACTAATGTACTTCTACCTTCATCATCTTTTGAAAACCTAAAAATTCTGAAAGTAGAGGGTTGTGAAAGACTGATAAGCTTAGTAGCAGCCTCAACAGCCAAATGTATGGTGCAACTTGAAGAAATGCAGATATGTGAGTGCAAAATGATGACAGAAGTAGTAGCTAACGAGGGAGATATAACAGATGAAGACAAGATTATTTTCCACAAATTGAAGAAATTGGAACTGAATTATTTATCAAGTCTCACAAGCTTTAGCTCTGGGAATTACACCTTCAAGATTCCAGTTTTAGAAAAATTAAATGTGGAAGAATGTCCCAAGATGATGATTTTCTCTTCAAGAGACTTGGATACACCAATGTTGCGAGAAGTATTGCAAGACCAGACAGAATATACTTGCGAGAATGACCTTAATAAAATCGTACAACAACATCATGAAGAAATGGTATGTATTGATTTACTAAGTTTGGTTTTCCTCTTTCCCTTACATCTTCTGTTGATATTTTTTATTCCTTTTCATGCAAACTTTAGCATTAGGCACAAGCTGCTCTGCTTCTACATATGATATAATATTATGATGATTAAATAATTTTGAGAAATTCTTAAAAGATTATTATGACAATTTTTATTTTTAAAATATCCTCACTGAATCTTTCTATCAATTAAATTAATTAATAAAATAATTTATACATGAAAGTATTATTAGAGTGGTGTACTATGATGTGGTGGTAAGCATGTCTTAAAAACCTTTTGCCACATTAGTTGGTCAATCTGTCTACCCTCTTAAATAAATATATAAATTAATAAAGTACTCTGTAATTGTTTGTGGATCAACACACCGATTTGTTTTTATTTGATTGTTTTGCAGATCTTCTCCAGGACGATACTGAATTTCGAGAGCATTAGAATAAGTTTGCAAAAGTTTGTAGAAGATCATAAGGTTGGTCCTTAATTTTTGCAAATAACTTTGCCCTTTTTTGAAGTATGTAAAGCCTAAAAGCCATATGATATTTGTTTTGATTTGATTGCTCGCCAGGTCTTTTCCAACTTAAAGCAATTAAGTTTTAGCAGAGGTGAGATCAGAATGCTTTGGCAGAGCCAGTTTCCACAACACCTCTTTCCTAAACTTGAACTTCTTGAGTTCGCCGGGGATGAATCAATAGATTTCCAACTTGCTATCCTTGAGAGATTTCAAAATGTGGAGAAACTTGAGTTGAATTATGGTTCCTATGAAGAGATGTTGTCATGCGAAGATGTCGAGAAACATGCAGAGAAGCTTGCACAAATAAAAAGTTTATCACTCTATCGACTAGACGATCTTAAGCAAATGTGGAAACAAGACTCCAAAATGGACCTAAATCTTGAAAATCTTGAAAATCTACGAGTAGAATGGTGTGGCAGTCTGGTTACTCTAATGCCACCTTCAGCATCTTTTCGAAATCTAACAAGTATGAGTGTAGAGGGTTGCCATAGATTGATGTGTTTTCTAGCACCATCAACTGCTAAGAGTCTGGTACATCTTAGAGACATGACCATAAAAAAATGCAATACGATGACAGAAGTAATCTCATCAAATGAAGGAGATGAAACCAGAGACGAGATTATTTTTGAAAATTTGTGGCGTTTGGGGCTGGATGGTTTATCAAGTCTCACAAGCTTATGCTCTGGGAAATACACCTTCAGTTTCCCATGTTTATATTTATTAACAGTGAAAAATTGTCCCAAGATAAAATTCTTCTCTTCAGGAGTCTTGAACACACCAAAGTTACAAGACATACGGTATGACGACACGGATCATATTTTGGATGGTGACCTTAATGCAACAATTCATGGGATCCATGAAAAGCTGGTACGTACTGTTGCCTTGCTTATTTTGTTAATTAGTTTTCCAGAAAATGTTGACTCGCTTTCAAATGTTTCTGTTACTTTATTTATGTTGTGATCTGTTACAGACTTCTACAGAAGATTGTGCTGGTCCATCTGCTCTTTCCCCATCCTCATCCGCCATTTGACAACTTGTATGCTTCCACTACTCTTTCTCTTTCATATATCTTTGATGGGTATAAATTTGAGTAACTTGTATGTTTGAATGTTCCAAAAACGTGCTCTTATATATTTCACATGTAGTCTTGAACACACCAAAGTAGTATTGCAAAATTGTGGTGTATAATGAATTCAAAGGAGTTGAGTTTTTTGAATCTTTGCATTGGAATTCAATGGACAACAATTACCCTATAACTATATTGAACTTATAAGTTGTGGTTACCATCATCATCTAAGTAGTTCTGTATCCAAAAAATTTCAATTTTTTTCCTATACCAATTTTGTAATCTGTTATACATAAAATTGTATCAAAATTCATTCAATTTCATCACAATGTAGATGGATGTGTGTTTATATTAGCCTGGATTCTAATTGACTTTTGTGATGTGATGTAATGGGCCATAATATATATAATAGGCTGAATAGGCACATAATTGCAGTCAATGAGCCCTGTGATTTTTTTTTTTTTTTTTGAAACAGTACATAAATTTGGCATTTTTTTTGGGAAGGGGGAGTATTCGAACCCACAATCTCATAGTGAAGGAGCAAGAGGTTTAACATCGGACTAATCCTATCTCATCAATGGGCCCCGCGATGTTAATCCTTAATTTTGATTGATTTTGATTTAATGTATACTTTTGAGATAGCTAAAGAAAAAAATATGAAATATCCCTTGCCAAAAAATATTTTAATACATAATTGTGTTTTTTGAACTATTACAAATTTATTATGCCAAAAACATTCTTAATAAATGAATTTAAAAAAAATAAATGAAATGTTTGTCATTCTTGAATATGTTTTTCAATGACTATGTTTTCATGTTTATCTGTCATTCTTGTCATTTTTATTTTTATTATTTTTATTATTTTAATGAGATAAACGAATATTATGTGCGGATATGCATAACCAGTTAACCCAACACCTGAGTCACGTTGGATTTTTAGTGGATATATTTGTGTGCAATTTCAATGTTAAGCTTCCCGGTACATTATTTGATAGAGTTATCTAAAAATAATAAAATATTCAATTTGAAAGAAATTTTTGAAATATCTTTTAGGATTTGTTTCTCTCCTTATGTAGCATAAAATATATCATTATAGATGTACAATTTTTTTTTTTTTTTTTCATATAAAGTATAATAAAAATAAAATAAAATTACATTTTTTCCATTAGATACAGTTATAGATAGAGCGGGAATGGATATCCCTACCTTAATTCGGGGATTCTTTGAATCCAACCCGTTTACTTATAAATGGGGATGGATACGGGGATGACAAAAAAAAAAAAAAAATATATATATATATATATATATATATCTCAAACGGATATGAGGATGGATATTGAGGTGTATATATCCATCCTCAATCCATTCCATTGCCATCCCTAACTATCACAGATGACCACTAAAATGGTTTATCAATAGAGAGCTTGTTTATAGGATTAAAAATGCTCTGATACGATGTAAAAATATATGAGAGAAATTTTTATTATTATTCATGATCCTAATTTTAGGGTGACTCTATTGCCATCCAAAAAACTTCTCATGGCACCCATTTTTCAATTTGCAATTATCAAAGGTTAAAAAAAAAAAAAAAAAAAAAATTTGGGGAATACCAAAAATTGCCCATTTCTATTTATACCCATCAACCGATTTTCCACTCATTTCTATGTCTTCTTCTATTCTTCATTCAATCCTCTATTTTAGTATTAATTAATATATTTTATATAATTTATCTCAAGGGCTAACATGTCCTTTCCTTTCAGCTTTTTCTTATCAACTGTCAGTCAACGGTTACAGGAATCGTTAATGCAATTAAATGATTTTCATCTTGTTAGTGCAATAAAACCTTATGTTAAGTCCTTCTAATGTAATTTTCCCAATAATAATAAATAAATGGGTATTATTCATTTAGTCCTTATGTTTTTTTTTTTTTTTTTGAAATATTTGTTTTTTACTCACTTATTCATTTTTCACTGGATTTGCCCCTATGTTTTCAAAAACCACTCAATTTGGTCTCTCTGACCACATTTTTTACGGTCAACGGTCACAGAAAATGAAAATTGACTCTCTTACCCTTTACTTAAATCAAAAGGTTTAAAAGTACGATTTTACCCTCTAACTTTATAAAATTTCAGAATTTAACTTTGTTTGTAATCCAATCAAATGTTGACACGTGTCACTAAATTTTAAAAATAAAACTTTAAAAATAAACTAATTTAGTTTTTCTTTTCATAAAAAAAGAAGAAAATTTAAAGAAAAATGAAAACAAATTAAAAACAATCTTTCAAAAAAAAAAAAACAACTCTCCATCGTGGACGTTGCAGATCATATTAATATTTAAAAAAAGAATTAAAAAGAATTTTTTTTTTTAAAATCATATCATATCTTTTTCAATAATTCCAAAAAAAAAAAAAAAAAAAAATCACAAACCAAATACAATAACAAAATCCAAACACACACCTTCATCAATCAAAATCCACTTCAATATGTTTCAAAAAATCAAAATCCCCCTCTACCATGAGGGAATAGAGTCCTAAACATCAAAAACAAACTACAAATAAAACAACAAAACAAACTCAAGAATTTGAATAGTCTTCTTTTTCAAATTTAAATTCATTTTTCAATCCAAACCCAAAATAATCGAAAACCCATTATGTTTCTTTTTCTTCTCTATCACACTAAAATCACTTTCAAAATTAACCTATAAAATAAAATTTTATTTTTATCTGAAAATCCTAAATTTTTTTTCCTTTTTTTTTTTTTTTCTTTTTTGCAGAATGAAGAACGAAGAATGAAAAAGATATTAAAAAATCAATTCAACAACCAAAATTATAAAATTATAAAAAAAAAAAAGGAAAAAACTGGCAGAGATGCAATCGATGGAGACAACTAGTTGGGTGGAAGAATTCGACGTAGGAGAGGCATTGATCGGTGACGGGGTTGATGAGCGAGGTGGTGGTGCTAGAGCGAAGGAGAGACATAATGAATTCTGTGATGGGAAGAGGTTAAGAAGGTCAGCGAACAGAACTCCTTGTTTGGGTCTATTGAACGGTCTGGATTTGTTTCCGCCATGGATGAAGTCACGAAGGTTTAGGTCGGCTGGGTGTGTGGTGGTTGGGTATTTGCAGAGAAATACAAAAGCTGTCAAAAAGAGAGAGGATTTGTTTTCAAAATCAACTTTATGAGACGTGGACTCCATTTGGAGATGGATCTTTTACCAATTTTTTCTTTTTAATGGAGAACGATCTCCATCAACTGGTTTTTTTTTTTTTTTTTATGTCTTTAAAAAAAATATTTTATATTTTTTTTGGTGTTGACACATGTCATAATTATGGTTTGAAGACAAAAATACCATTGAATCCGTTAAAATTGACTAATGTCCGACTCACAGAGGGATAAAATTGAGTGGTTTTTTAAAATATATGGACCAATCCAGTGAAAAATGAATAAGTGAGTAAAAAATAGATATTTAAAAAAACGTAGGGACTAAATGAATAATACCCCATAAATAAATAATGCGTAATTTAGTTTTTTTCTTCATTTTTCATTTTCTAATATAACTGACTGAATAAGAAAGGCAGGTAGGCGAGGAAGGGAACAACACTATCTAACCGTGGAACCAATAACCATGTCAACGACTCGATCCCATCAACTCTCTAGTTAGTGATTTTAGTCAGTTAAGTCCCATCAACAGACTGAAAATTGTTGTTTGATATCCTTCTGACAGTGGTTAAGTGCAAGAGAGTAGTGATTGATAACTACAATGACGAGAAGTTTGTGGGTATATTATACGAGATGGGTTCAAAGGATTTCATTATCGTGTGCCATGGATTTCAATCCTGGAAGGAACGGATCCTTATGATCAACATTGCAGGGAACCTCGATCGTGGAAGGATGTTGTTAAAATTACGAAGGTTAATGTAGAATCATATATTGTTCTTTTTATCATTTCTTTAAAATCGGATTGCTGAAAAAAGTTTCTGTATGCTTCCAAGGATAAAGGTATTAAAGGTTGCTTGGGTCAACTGTATACTTTTATGATTTTCCTGAGAAAGTGAAAAGAAAATAAGTAATAAAGTGAAAGAAAAGTTGTAACAGAAAAGCAGAGAGAGCTTCTAGGGAATTCTCGTAAAACTGAATTTGTTACATCAAATGAATACAATAAATACAAAGTGATAGACTCTGTTTATATATATGAGCTATTCTGGAAACTTTCTAGCTATTTCTAGGGATGACAATTAGACCCGGACCCACGAGGACCAACCCGAAACCGACCCACTCGAACCGTATGGGTTGGGTCTGGGTCTCAATATTCGGGTGACGGGTCGAGGTCTGGGTCTTGGTCTAAATCTAAATTCAGCAACCCGTATTGGGTTTGGGTCCGGGTCTTGCCAAAAACCTGCATACCTGAATAGTTTAAGTATATAATTACTCATAAGTAAAAATCCTAATTCCCTTCACTTCAATCAATCTTGAAACAGCTTGCTCTATTTTTTCTCCACGTTCATGCAACTCTAGAATGTTTTTAGCAACCTCTCTCTCAGTGTTGATGCCCTCGTCGTGCCATTCAAACTCCCGGTTTCTCAACAAAGACAATGATCTAGATTTTTTGTGAAGAGATCTACATCGTAGCTTCAGATCTCTCCCCCTCTTCATAGAGTCTTGGCGTTTCGTCATCTTTTCGTCGTCGTCATCGTCATCTTCAATGACTAGATCTATAGTTGGAGTCAAGATCTGAGGTCGCTGCAAGTGAGAGGAAAGCTTCATGAGCCTAATCTGATTGTTCAAGAACAACTCATCAGTCGAGCTCATTGATCCAAGGGTTATAGGACTGTTACTTGAAAAACAAGACGTGAACTCAAACTCGAAGTTAGATTGAGTTGATAAGAATGATGAATATAGAGTTTTCTTTTTTGTATTAAACGAATATTATTTGATTGGGTGTTTTGAAATGGGTCTCATGAATGAAATTTTGTTTTGTTTATTATATATTTGTTTACTCTAATGCATAAATAATTGAAAACCCAGTTCAATTCAGTTACACTCTTTGTAATTTCAAGGCTGCCAGTTTGCCACTGGAGTATGAGATTTTAGTTTTTGTGTATTTTGGATTTTAATCTAGAATGACCTTAATTTTGTTAGGATCAGCGGGTCTAGTGGTCTAAACCCGAACCCGAGTAAATTTATGGGTCTATGGGGCGGGGCGGGTCTGGGTCTTCTTAATACCCATGGGTTTAAACCCGGACCTGAACCCACGAAAATATTCAGGTTTGGGTACAGGTCTAGGTCCTATAAGACTCGACCCGAACCCGACCCATTGCCATCCCTAGCTGTTACTGAATATGCTGAGTCAGCATATTCCTAATAGACCATGTTGACTTACTTTCTTTAATAATTTACTACAATCTGATCCACTTGATTTAAATGAGTAGTGATGATCTATTCCTTACTATCATGATCTCATCCATCTATTTAACTACCAACATGATCAATTGATGATCATTTGATTACATCAACATCTCCCCTCAAACTAACAACTTGTAATTCTTCAAATGTGAGTTTGCTTCTAAGAATTTGAAACCGTGAAGTTGGAAGAACTTTTGTAAATATATCTACTACTTGATCTATTGAAGGAACATGATTGAGTTGAATTGATTTCTATAGAATCTTTTCTCTCACAAAGTGTAGATCAAGTTTTACATGTTTGTTTCTTGCATGTAAAACAGGGTTGTTAGACTTTGTAATTGTGCTCAAGTTATCGCACCATATTGTTGGTGTAGAATGGCACTAAACTTGCAGCTCACTAAGTAGAGATTGGATCCAAGTAACCTTAACAACAGTAGAAGCTAAACTTCTATATTCTACTTCTGTTGAAGACCTAGATATTGTGTGTTGCTTTTTAGCACACCAAGTGATGAGATTTGGCCCTAGAAACACATAAGATATAGTAGTTGATTTTAGATCATCGGGGTTAGAGGCCCAATTTGCATCACTAAAAGCTGTTATGTGAAGTAAAGAACCAGAAGATCTAGCAAAATGAAGACCTTGAGATGATGTGCCTTGCAAATAACGTAAGATCTTTTTGCCTGGCTTCAAATGTTCACCAAGAGGATGTTGCATAAATTGACAAACTTTATTGATAGCATAGGTTATGTCAAGCTTGGTGATGGTGACATACTGTAAGGCACCCACTATACTCATATATTCGGATGGTATGTCAAATGGATCACCTTTATAAGCTGAAAGTTGTGTGCTTGCACTAGACACTATTGGAGAAGATAACCCTTTTGCAGTCTGCATACAAACTCTAGCAAGAAGATCTTGAATATACTTGTGCTGATTAAGATGAACACCAGAAGATAGCTGATGAACTTCAATGCCAAGAAATTAGTGTAAACTTCTAAGATCTTTCAAGGCAAAAGAGTTATTTAATTGTCTAACCAAGTGATCAATCTCTGCATTATCATTACCAGTTATAACATTATTATCTACATAAACCAAGACAAAAATAGAACTGGCAAGTGTGATTCTTAGAAACAAAGAATTGTCAACTTTAGAAGACTTAAAACCCAACTGAACAAGAGAATTATTGAACCTCTCAAACCATGCTCGAGGAGCTTGCTTGAGACCATACAAAGCCTTAATCAACTTACACACTTTGTAGGGATATATGTCATTAACAAAACCAGGTGGCTGAACCATATACATATCCTCTTGAAGCTTGCCAATCAAGAAGGCATTATTAACATCCAATTGCCTTAGAGACCAGCCTTTTACAGCAGCTATTGAGAGAATTATCCTAATTGTGGTGAGCTTAACAACAGGACTAAAAGTCTCACCAAAATCAAACCTAGCTTCCTGATGAAACCCTTTAGCAACCAAACTTGCCTTGTATTTCAAAATTGACCCATTTAGATTCCTTTTGATTCTAAACACCCATTTCCAGCCTATGACCTTCCTATTTAAAGATGCATCAACAAGTATCCAAGTGTTCTTTCTTCATAAATTCAAGCCATTCGCTACTAACAAGAACTTCTTTAACCGTGGAAGGTTCCTTAACAAGAGCTGTAGCCATCCAAACTCTTGGCTTAAAAATACATGATTTGGCTTTTGTAACCATAGGATGAGTGTTTTGATTTAGAGAATGAGATGTGACTATGATAGTTTTTGAGACAGAGTTTTGAACAGGTGAAGTATCAACAGATGACGCAGATGTTGAACTCATCTGATTATTTTGAATTGGAGAGGATAGAGCAACCGTAGATGAAGAAGAAAATTATTGCCAATGAGAAACCGATTGATTGTTAGTGATTACATGAGGAAAAAGAGAATGGTGTTGAGATGCCTATGGTTGAGATGTTAAAGGTGAGGCTAATTAAGCATAAGGGTAAATGTTCTCATCAAAAATTACATGTCTAGCTTTGAATAATCTACCAGTAGAATCCAGGCACTTGTATCCTTTTTGGTTAAGACAATATTCAAGAAAAGTGCAAGGAGAACTTCTATAGCTAAGCTTGTTGATTGAGTAAGGTCTTAAGTGAGGGAAACAAAGATAGCCAAATGTCTTGAAAAGGATATAGTTTGGAAAAGTTTGAAATAAAAGCTCAAAAGATGTGCAATTAGAAAGCACAGAAAAGGGTAATCGATTTATTAGAAAAGCTGCCGACATAAAAGCCTTACCCCAGAATTTTAAAGGTAAAGAAGCCTCAACAAGTAATGTGAGACCCGTCTCCACTAAGTGCCTATGCTTTCTCTCCACTACCCCATTTTGAGCATGAGTATGATGACAACTTCTTCTAAACATAATACCCATTCTCCTGTAAATATGAATTTAGCACCAAAAACTCTCCCCCACAGTTTGATTGAAAGACCTTAATTCTAAGATCAAATTGCAATTCAACGTGAGTCTTGAATTGAATAAAAACTTGCTTTACTTGATCCTTAGATTTTAGTAGATAGATCCAAGTAAATCTTGTATATGCATCTACAAAGCTCACATAATATCGAGAACCATTTAGAGACATTATTGGGGTTGGACCCCATACATTTCCAAAAACAAGCTGTAAGGGTTGAGAATAAATTGTTTTAGATAAATGAAGTGCTTGTTTGTGAGATATACCCATTTGACAAGATGAACAAAAATACTTAGCAGTTTTTGGAAATGAAATGTTATTATTATTCAAGATTTGTTTTACAATTGTAGAGGAGTGATGTCCCAATCTCTTGTGCCACAGAAAAGTGTTGAACTAACTTCTTTTGAAGTATTTACAAAAGCATAATGGTGACTCTTATTTGAGGAAATCAAAACACAAGCTGAGTTATTTTAAGAATTATAAGATTGACAGTTATGAATTGAGCAATTTGATGCGGACTTAGATTTACTTGTATGAGAGGAAACACTTGAACTTGAACTTGGAGTCTTAAGTGTTAGGTCAAAAACATACAAGCCTTATTTAAGGACACCTTGAAGAATAACCCTTTTCGAGATGAGATCTTTCACAAGACAAAATTCAGGATAAAATTCAATAAAAACGTGATTTTCCTTGACAAATTTAGAAACACTTAAAAGGTTTTTGGTAATTTAAGGTATATGTAAGATATTTTTAAGATGAAAAGTATTCTTGTTAAAAGAAAAAAGCTAGAACCAATAGAATTTATTCTCAAACCTACATCGTTGCCAATAAAGATTCTCTCATTTCCATTGTAATCAGCTCTAGTGCTGAGGTTGCTGGGATTTGGTGTGCAATGATTAGTTGCACCGCTGTCTGGATACCAAATTGGATCTGCAACTGTCTCAGGACCAGCAATCATAGTAGCCATATGACCTTGTTGGCTTGAGTTCACACCTTGATTGTTGTTGTTGTTTGTAGGTTGAAAGGACTAATCAAACCTGTAATAGCACCTTTGTGCTCTATGACCAAGTCTATGACAGATCTGACATTGAGGCTCCCTATTATTGTTGTTCCACCTAGCTCGATCTTTACCTCTCATTTCACCATTCTAATTGTTACCTCTTCCTCATTGACTCTAGTTTTGACTTCTAAATTGACCACCAAAATTTTAATCGTTACCTTTTCCATAACCTGCCTATACACCTGCATTTCCTCCTTCATTTTGATTAAAAGACCAATTTCTAGCTGCTAGATTCACATTGAGAATTTTTCTGTTTGTGTTGCTCTATTCTTGCCTCATATGTGAGTAGAAGAGTAGATATCTCAGGTAGAGAGTAATTTCCAGGCATCGATGTGATAGGTATCACAAAGGAGTCATATTCAGACCTTAAACCATTCAAGACACATGATTTTATCATTTATGGTTAGAGTGGAACTAGTATAGGCTAAATCATCCATTATTGCTTTCTTTTTCATCAAGTACTCATACATACTTGACCCTCATTTCTTCAAGGTTTGCAACTGAAGCTTAAGTTGCATCACATTTGCTCTGGATTAAGAACTAAAAAGCTTCTTAATAGTGGATCAAGCCCACAAGAAGTATTGCATCCAACTAACTCCGGAAGAATCTCTTGATTCATGGAAGACAACAGCCAACATAGAAGAATTTGGTCTTGTTGCTCACAATCTAGATAGCTTTCACTTACGGTGCCATCAACATTCTTTTGGCTAGGAATCACAGAGTTAGGATCTATGAAATTGTAGAGACGATTACCTTTAATGGTGGCGAGAACTTGCTGTCTCCATAGAAGAAAGTTATTGTGATCTAACTTCACGTTCAGCTCTCAAGCTTTAATGGATGAATAAGCTTTGATCCTTGCGTTGAGATCTGCGAAGGATTTGTTGGAGCAGGAGAAGCGTGTGAAAACTGCTCTGATTCCATGTTTGCTTTTATGATTTTCCTGAGAAACTGAAAAGAAAATAAGCAAGAAAGTGAAAGAAAAGTTGTAACAGAAAATCAGAGAAAAAGATTCTAGAGAATTCTCGTACAACTGAATTTGTTACATCAAATGAATACAATAAATACAGAAAGCTAGACATTGTTTATATATAGAAGCTATTCTAGAAACTTTCCAGCTGTTACTAAATATGTTGAGCCATCATATTCCTAACAAACCAAGTTGGCTTACTTTCTTTAATAATTGACTATAATCTGATCCACTTGATTAAGATGATTAGAAATGATCTATTCCTCACTATCATGAGCTCATCCATAGATTTAATTACCAACATGATCAATTGATGATCATTTGATTACATCAACATCAACTGCTAAATGTCCGGTACAACTTGAATATATGACCAATAAAAAAAAAAAAGCAATATGAGAACAGAAGTAATCTCATTAACTTCTACAGAACTAGAGGTTGACTAATTTGGAATAATCACTTATGTGTACAATCAATTTAGTAAGGGATTTCTATGGAAGATTTCCATTACTTGATTCTGAAATCAAAGAACTAGAGGTTGAAAAAGAATAATGATGCATTGGAGTGGTCATTGGATCACAGTGAGCTCTAATACCATGTAAATAAATGTATTTTGGTAAACAAATATGAAAGAAGAAAAAAGGAGAAGTTCTAAAGAAATGTTTCTATATATTTTTCTATCTATATCTCCAATACATTGCTCAGCTTTATTTATGTCATATGTACAAAACCTACAAAAGGAAACTATTACACGTAGTAAACAATCCAACTGTCTTGCCTTCTATTCATATACAAATAGGTACATCTAAATTCTAACATAATTAAAGACAAACTTGCTTAATTAATTCTTTTTAACGAACAAATAATTTTCCAAATATTAATACCCAAATTGTGTCAAGTGAGATACATTGTAATTTTAAAAAAATCATTTGATAATGTGAATCTAAATTTTGTGACATGGGAGTTTTAATTGTTATAAAAATCATCACATAAGGTGAAATAATGTTTTATTCTCAATGGGACATATGTAAATAAAAATCATTACAAGAAAATACAGTACATGTTTGTA